>JABWTJ010000110.1:1533295-2803653 GCA_016801875.1 Solanum sitiens | reverse complement strand
AGACCTTACAGTGAATGGCACGGTCCAAGTCATATGAACTCTTTTCCTTTGAAGTTGCCCTAACCCAAGGTTATCCTAAGACTCCCTAAGGTGAGCTAAGAAGGGATTTTCATTACACCTCCCTTCAAAGCACACCAAAGCGACCCTTAAAACTACCAAATCTTAGGCTTACTTCGTTGGAAATCAAATCCACGCCCTTGGCTAACATATGCAAAACACTCATGGAAATATAGGTCATACCAAGTGCAATGTGAGAGTAGCATCCCATACTACCACTCCCACTTAGTACTCCTAATGGATTCCATTTACTCAAGTACTCCACAATAATCCTCCATAACACTACACCATAGTACTCATTCACACGGATTTCATGAAGGTACTCTTCTCCCATAGTAGGTATAGGTCACACCAAGTGCAATGTGAGAATAGCATCCCATACTACTACTCCCACTCAATGCTCCTACTCGGTAACTAATGTGGATTGAGAACTTCACGACATATATACACAAATTCAACAATATACAAGATAATTAGTTTCAAATCAATTCTTTTGTGGGAGTTATCTTAACCGACAAAGACCATGAGAGATAGACATGGAATCTGATATTAACCCCTATCGGATGAGGGATCCTTACTTGCCTAGTGTAAGGTCATGCTTCTTAGCGTTTACATGGCTTTTCCAATAGCTACACCTATGCGGGCACATAGTTAAGGGATAAGGAGATTGCTACTAAGTAACTCACTCTCTACTAACGAGGAGTACTCATCTCAAGAGGTACTTTAGATTACAACATCTCAACTCACGAAGTGCAATCCACCTCCCCTTCATATCCTCTCGGTGCTAGGCATAACTCCCCACGGATTTCTCAATATAATAGTCTATCTTAGAAAGCTCACTAGGAATGGAGAGGTTGTTACTAGACACTACATCTGAACTCACGAAGTGTGCCCACCTCAAGATTCCCCTTTTTGTTTAACTTGGCATAATACAAATCTTAAAAGAGTGTGTGTGTGTGTACATGTGCACACCTTGCATATAAGCATCGCTTCATTATCATCAAGTTCTACACATACTTTAACCTTAATTCATCAAGTTACACACTCTACATGCTTCTCATAATCATACACTTCATTTAGACATAAACTAGGTCAAACATGCACTTCAAGCTACATCAAACACAATACAAGACCCATTTCCCATATATCTTCATTTCACATATTAGACCTTCAAGATCACATACTCAAAACATACTAAGTAACATCAAGTTCATCAATTAGCACCGCCACCCATAAGGTGGACCATACCACTCAAATAGCAATTGATAATAAGAAATATACAATGAGAGCAACTCATCAACAAATCAAACCATCATATCCCATAAGCAATTTATCAATATTTCACCATATTAAGGCCCTTAGGGCAGTAGCTACACCAACATGACAAATACAAGAAGACCCAAGTTCATACCCTACTCAAATCATGCTCACATAACCCATTTTTAAGTCAAAAGTTGAAGTATGCATAAACAAGTGTTTCATGGAGTTTTAACATCAAAATCATCAATTCAAACCAAGATAAATACATTTAAACCATTAGAACTTAAATACAAGAAGACCCATACTAGAAATCAAAGTTAGAAGAAGATTGAGTTTAGAAACCCTTTTGAAAACCATTTTGGAAATTGGCTTCTTGAATGAAAATATATTCAAGAATGGATACCATACCTTTAAGAGAAGGAAATACACTAATTTTGATGAAGAAACAAGTCCAAAGCATCCCTCCTTTCCCTCCTCGAGCCTTGGCTTCAATGGTGACTTTGAGAGAGTTTTCTTTTTAGAGAGAGAGTTTGAATGTTGAAGTGAGGGTCTTGTCTAGGTCTAGGGTTTAAAACTCATTTAATAAAACCTAAAATCCCTTAACAAACCTTCCAAACTCTTATTTAGACATGGGGTGAATTTACAAGTTCACCCCTAACTTGGCAGAAAAATTTGCGCACAGGGACAAGACTTGCGACGACCTGCTTGTGACGGGGCGTCACGGGTGCAACGGCCCGTCGTGACCATCCGTTGCAAGATTCAGTGGCTTGCCAAGGGTCCTCTCTACAACCTTGAACAATTCCCCCACGATGGAACCTTGTGACGGGGCGTCACAGCCATGACTGGCCGTCGACTGCTCCGTCGCCAAGGCTGCCTGGGACAGCCTGCTTACCAGGTTTTGGGTCCTTCCACAAGGACCCTTCGATGGTCCTTGGGGATAATTTCTCGGACTTTTCCAACACAAATATGATCATCTATAAGTTTAACACCTCTCACATGAATTTCATCCAAAATGAACACATAAAACTCGACGAAACGTGTCTAGACGTACAAGGTCGACTCAAGGCATATCTTTCGAATGCCTTGGACGTTCTTGGTCGTTTGACCTCCAAACTTAACGAAACTTTGCACACTGACTAAGTACACTAAACTAACTCCGTTTAACTTAAAATCAACTCAAGAAACAATCATGAGTCTCTAGTTCACCTTAGTTCATTTTGGGGCGTTATATTTTCCCCCACTTGGAATAACATTCGTCCTCGAATGACACTTAAATTTTTAAGAACAACAGGGACTATCTTGGCATCATATAATTCACTTAGATCATGATCAAAACATCAACAATCAAAGCATCAATTAGCAAGGAACATCATTTCACACTTTCAACACTTATCAATATATACAACTTTTGCCAAACTTCACAAAGTCAAAACTCAACCTTAAACTTCTTTTATGGAGGAACTACCTTCTCCAACATTAAACATGCTCATAACCAATACCTTTAAACACATTGAAACTAAAATTCAAGATAAAACAATTTTCTTCAAAATACCAAAATTTTTATAGTGAATTTCACTGCCAAGTTACCAAAATTTGTAAAAAAATTCACTCTTTAAGAAATTCATCTAGATGACATAATCATATGGACTATAAAACCATATAAACTCATCTCATAACACAAAAGCAACAATAACAAAGAGTTGATACTTACCAAAACCATCAATCCGGATTAATTATCCTTTCTAGCCCCCATCCCATAGGAAGGGTTCTTCTTGGGAGCATTAGGATCTAGGGAAGCTTGATTGACATCTCTCCCCCTTCATTTAAGGTTTGGGCAGTCCCTCATCTTGTGGCCTTTATTACCACATGCAAAACAACCATCCGATCCGGCAAGACACTTACCCCCATGTTGCTTGCCACAAGTAGGGCACCTAGCCCTTTTATAGGAATGACCACCACCTTGAGAAAGTTGATTTGGAGCCCTATCCTTGTTTCCCATAGAAGAATCTTGGGGATAAAACCTCTTCTTAGGCCTTTGGTGACTAGAATCATCCGACCTAGGTCTCTTGCCCTCTTGCCTTATCTTCCTAATTTTGGACTCCTCAATTTGTTGTGCATAAACCATGAGCCTAGAGATATCCATGTCATTAAGAAGCATAGCCGTACGACACTCTTTTTCCACCAAGATAGACACGCCCATCTCAAACTTGTTCATCCTAGCCTTGGGGCATACTTAGAGAGTTGGGTGAATTTGAGAGAGTACTCTTGCACACTCATTCCCCCTTGACGGAGGTTCATGAATTCAACCATCTTCTTCTCCCTCCACTCTAAAGGAAAGAATCTATCTAGGAAAGCTTCTTTGAATTCCTCCCAATCAACCGGTCCTCTTTCTAAGGGTCTCTCACCCCTCCATTGCTCATACCACACTTTACCAACATCCTTAAGTTGGTAAGCGGCCAATTCCGCTTTATCCCTAGGGGTCACACCCATAGCATCTACCACCTTGAAAACCTCATCTATGAAGCCTTGTGGATCTTCATCCACCTTAGTGCCATGAAAAGTAGGAGGGTTCATCCTCATGAAATCCCAAATCCTAGAAGCGGGAGTACTAGCATTTGGTTGGGGCCTATCTCCTAGGTTAGCTTGGCCCACAAAGTGATTGTTAACAACTTGAGCTTGAGCCGTCATGAGTTTGGTCAAGTTCATTAGGGCAGCCCTCAACTCCGCATTAGTCATATCACCCTCAACAAAAGGAGCTTGAGGCATAGGAGGCACTTGAGGTCCTTGAGGTTCCTGAGGCACTTGAGGTTCTTGAAGAGGAACCTCCTCATTTTCCTCCCCTAAGCCAACAATAGGAACTTGGTCAACACGGGGAAGGACTCTCACATTTGGTACACCTCCCTCCTCCTTTCTAGCGGTCGATCTCCTCGTATTCATGTCCTAAAAACACAAAAAGAAGAGGTTGAGAATAAACACCTTATATACTCAACTCTAAGGCACGATACTAGAATAGAGAAGAAAGTGAAACTTCTAGCATCCTATAGCCTCTAGTCCATGGATGTGTTGCGACTCACACTAATGACCAAGATACTACTAGATGTGTCTTGTGAGACTTTTAGACCTTAAACTATTTCGCAAAACCTTATGCTCTGATACCTAGTCTGTCACGACCCGAAAGCACCCCCTAAAAGTTAGGGAAGCCTTCGAATCATGACCGGGCATACTTGACCCCTTTGGGGTCTCGTACAAGCCCTCTAACTAGCATTTACAACATAAAGCATGAAAAGTAGTGCTGAATTAAAACTTTTCACGATAATAATAATAAAAGAAGTCTTTTCATAAATACTAGGAAATCTTATCGTCACAAGCCAACTTAAAGACACAACTTGAAATCTTAGGGACACGGCCCTTTACAATAAAAGTAAATACATTTTTAAGTCTTAATAAAGAAACTAAGAAACATAAAACTATGTCCTCGAATATATGAGGACATACCCAATTCTTGAGAGATAGAATTCCCAAGCTTCAACTCCGATCCTCCAAAAGGATTCCAACCTATACTCATAAGGTATATAAAAGTATGGGGTTAGTACAACAATGTACTAAGTATGGCATATGCAAAAACATACGAAAAGGGACATTTTAGTAAAAATAACTTTTAATGCAATCTAAATATAATATTCATGAATCTAGAAACAAACCAACATAAGAATTGACAACCAACACTTTATGGCAACTTTACCAAAACTTAGAGTAATCAAAAGGAACATTTCAATGAACTTACTAAACTTACAATGAAAATTGAATAAAGCATCATAGTTAACATTTTGAATTCTTACAATGGAGACCTTACAGTGAATGGCACTGTCCAAGTCATATGAACTCTTTTCCTTTGAAGTTGCCCTAACCCAAGGTAATCCTAAGACTCCCTAAGGTGAGCTAAGAAGGGATTTTCATTACACCTCCCTTCAAAGCACACCAAAGTGACCCTTAGAACTACCAAATCTTAGGCTTACTTCGTTGGAAATCAAATCCACGCCCTTGGCTAACATTTGCAAAACACTCATGGAAATATAGGTCATACCAAGTGCAATGTGAGAGAAGCATCCCATACTACCACTCCCACTTAGTACTCCTAATGGATTCCATTTACTCAAATACTCCACAATAATCCTCCATAACACTACACCATAGTACTCATTCACACGGATATCATGAAGGTACTCTTCTCCCATAGTAGGTATAGGTCACACCAAGTGCAATGTGAGAATAGCATCCCATACTACTACTCCCACTCAATGCTCTTACTCGGTAACTAATGTGGATTGAGAACTTCACGACATACATACACAAATTTAACAATATACAAGATAATTAGTTTCAAATCAATTCTTTTGTGGGAGTTATCTTAACCGACAAAGACCATGAGAGCTAGACATGGAATCCCAATATTAACCCCTATCGGATGAGGGATCCTTACTTGCCTAGTGTAAGGTCATGCTTCTTAGCGTTTTCATGGCTTTTCCAATAACTACACCTATGCGGGAACATAATTAAGGGATAAGGAGATTGCTACAAAGTAACTCACTCTCTACTAACGAGGAGTACTCATCTCAAGAGGTACTTTGGATACAACATCTCAACTCACGAAGTGCAATCCACCTCCCCTTCATATCCTCTCGGTGCTAGGCATAGCTCCCCACAGATTTCTCAATATAATAGTCTATCTTAAAAAGCTCACTAGGAATGGAGAGCTTGTTACTAGACACTACATCTCAACTGACAAAGTGTGCCCACCTCAAGATTCCCCTTTTTGCTTAACTTGGCATAATACAAATCTTAAAAGAGTGTGTGTGTTTGTACATGTTCACACCTTGAATATAAGCATCGCTTCATTATCATCAAGTTCTACACATACTTTAACCTTAATTCATCAAGTTACACACTCTACATGCTTCTCATAATCATACACTTCATTTAGACATAAACTAGGTCAAACATGCACTTCAAGCTACATCAAACACAATATAAGACCCATTTACCATATATCTTCATTTCACATATTAGACCTTCAAGATCACATACTCAAAACATACTAAGTAACATCAAGTTCATCAATTAGCACCGCCACCCATAAGGTGGACCATACCACTCAAATAGCAATTCATAATAAGAAATATACATGAGAGAAACTTATCAACAAATCAAACCATCATTCACCCATAAGCAGTTTATCAATATTTCACCATATTAAGGCCCTTAGGGCAGTAGCTACACCAACATGACAAATACAAGAAGACCCAAGTTCAGACCCTACTCAAATCATGCTCACATAACCCATTTTTAAGTCAAAAGTTGAAGTATGCATAAACAAGTGTTTCATGGAATTTTAACATCAAAATCATCAATTCAAACCAAGATAAATACATTTAAACCATTAGAACTTAAATACAAGAAGACCCATACTAGAAATCAAAGTTAGAAGAAGATTGAGTTTAGAAACCCTTTTGAAAACCATTTTGGAAATTGGCTTCTGAATGAAAAGATATTCAAGAATGGATACCATACCTTTAAGAGAAGGAAATCCACTAATTTTTATGAAGAAACAAGTCCAAAGCAGCCCTCCTTTCCCTCCTTGAGCATTGGCTTGAATGGTGACTTTGAGAGAGTTTTCTTTTTAGAGAGAGAGTTTGAATGTTGAAGTGAGGGTCTTGTCTAGGTCTAGGGTTTAAAACTCATTTAATAAAACCTGAAAATCCTTTAACAAACCATCCAAAATCTTATTTAGACGTGGGGTGAATTTACAAGTTCACCCCTGACTTGGCAGAAAAATCTGCGCACAGGGACAAGACTTTCGACGACCTGCTTGTGACGGGGCGTCACGGGTGCAACGGCCCGTCCTGACCATCCATTGCAAGCTTCAGTGGCTTGACAAGGGTCACCTATACACCCTTGAACAATTCCCCCACGATGGAACCTTGTGACGGGGCGTCACAGCCATGACTGGCCGTCGACTGCTCCATCGCCAAGGCTGCCTGGGACAGCCTGCTTACCATGTTTTGGGTCCTTTCTCAAGGACCCTTTGATGATCCTTGGGGATAATTTCCCAGACGTTTCTAACACAAATATGATCATCTATAATTTTAACACCTCTCACATGAATTTCATCCAAAACGAAGACATAAAACTCGACGAAACCCGTCTAGACGTACAAGGTCGACTCAAGGCATATCTTTCGAATGCCTTGGACGTTCTTGGTCGTTTGACCTCCAAACTTCACGAAACTTTGCACACCGTCTAAGGACACTAAACTAACTCCGATTTACTTAAAATCAACTCAAGAAACAATAATGAGGCTCTAGTTCACCTTAGTTCATTTTGGGGCGTTATAATTTCTCTTAGGGATTTCAAGGTTTTCTTAAACGTTTCGTGCAAGGTGATCTTCGTAGATTAAATTCTACATAAGTTATGGGTTTCTCTCCTGGAATTCTTTCTCCAAGAGGATTTTCAATAGTCTTGAATCTATAAATCTCAAAACTAGGGTAGTTTCCCAACGATATTGTTGAACGTCCTTTTCCCTAGTTATCCTTGATTTTGATTCTAATGTATGTGTAGATGTAATCTTGATCATGTTGTTGGTATGTGGTGTTGGCTGACCTTAATGTTAGGTTTTCATGATTTGTGAATGTCGAATGATCCTAGAAGTTATATTCGTATGATTTTAAGTATTACTTACGCGAGATAAAGAATGTTATAGAACTAAGTGGTGTCCGAGAATGTGAAAGTGATGATCTTTCGGTCATGAAGTATGCTTACTGTTGAAGAGTTTATTTGTTTGAGATAATGAGTTCATTAAAGTGGTCACATGAGGCTATCCGAAATAGGTAATAATGTTATCCATAAATGATGATATGAAGCTACCAAATGAACGTAAGCAAGTAAAGTGAGTATTAACATAATTAAAAGTGTCTAAGTTAAGAAAGTGACCAGAATGAGGTGTTAAAGGAAGTGAGACAAGTCTCACTTACAACTAAGACTACTCTGTTAAGATACTCACAAAAAGGAGTGTTAGAACGTGTGAGACAAGTCTCATTAACAACAAAGATGTTATGTAAGGATAAATTCACATTTCATGAAAAGAAAGGGTTGACAAGTCATCAATAGATTAAGTAAACCTCAGTCTAGAGGCAAGCTTCCATAATGTTTGAGTCAACTCTAAAAGATAAGAAGATAAAAGAAAGTGAGCAAAGCACCGATAGACTAGCTATGAGCTTGTGCTAGCACATGTAAGTCTCATGAGATGAGGCTCCACCACGGTGGATAACAGTCTCCGAATATCGCCTAGTCTTCGAACTATGTCTAGCCAACATGGGTACTAGACTGTGGATTCCACCTAAGAGAGCTAGGTATGTTTCGGTTTCACCTTGGCCAGTGATTCCACCTCTTTTCGGTGTGGGGATGACACCAGATTTCATGTTTAGCTCACATGATCTATGTTGGTTAATGCTCAAAAGAATGTTCCTGGTTTCATTTTAGCCGTGGACCACCCCTTTTCGGTGTGGGGCAAACACTTGATATGGATTCACTTTAGCCGGTGAATCACCCTTTTTTGGTGTGGGGCAGACACTGGATTTAATGTCAACTTGCATGATCTAGAATTCACTTTAATCAGTGAATCACCTCTTTTTTGTTTGGGGAAGACACTGGATTTCATGTAACTTCACATGATCTTAATGCTACGGACTTCTTTAAGAAATAAAGAGTTTATGAATGCCAATGTTGATAAGAATGAAGTTTCCAATAAGTAAAGGGCATAGCCAATAATGAATCCTCATGTTATGAAAATGATTAAGCGAAATAAGACTGGCTTACAATGACTTCATATAATTAGCAAATGATCATAGCCAAATAAGATTGGCTTATAATGACTTGTTTTATTCGGCCAATATCAAGTAATAAGAATAGCCAATAAAGATTGTCTTATGAAGATTTCATGCCCCAAAATGTAGTTAAATCAGTTCCTTAATCTCTTGGATTACTTACTTGATTCATTGTGGGTATGGGACTACAATGAATCATTTCACTTTTAAGTAAAACATAAGATCAAAGGAGATGATTAAGCTAGATAACAAAAAGAAGAAAAGAACGAAAAATAAACGAAGTATGGGACAAAGTGCTCTCGGCCTAAGAGAGAGCAAAATGATAAACTTTTGTTTGTGATATTCTAAAATTATGTGCTTGATTCCAAGTTTTTGTGTTCATATAGAAAATGAGTTGTGTGTTTTGAATGAATTAAAATACATCATATTCATACCACAAACCTCAAATAACTAATTAGGAAAGTCTAGTGACTACACATTCCAGAAATGGCATGTTGTTAGGAAGAGCCTTCCTTGATCATGCATTGTCCTTACGTGTATGTGTGCATACACCCATACTTAGTACAAGTGTGTACTAACCCTATACAATTACTATTTTTATAGGTGTAGGTCAGAGAGTAGATTGAAGATTCATTGCAGCGGTTTGGACTCAGCGATATCCAGACCATTTGGTAGGTCCTCTCAAGTTAGAGGATGCTACGTATATCTTCATAGCCTAGTATTTAGACATAGCTAGAGGATGTTGTCCCTAGAGTTTCTTTCAGATGTTTTCATTTCAAAGATTTTTTATTAAGGCCGTTTTGGCAAACTTATTATGATATATTGATTCTTCCTTTTGTATTGCGTAATTGATTGGAGATGGTTGTTTAGTTTGAGCTTATAGTATATGAATCCATGTAAATTTTATATGAAGTCTATGTACACTTCATTATGGTTTAAAAGTTTTAAATTTTCCGCAAATTTAATTATATGAATATGATGAAAACTAAGAAGAGGCTTGTCTGCGACCTCTGAGAGGTTAAAGACGCCGATTGCGATCCGGATTCCAGAGTTCGGGTCGTGACAAACTTGGTATCAGAGCATGAGGTTAAATTACCTAGGAACTAAAGCTCAAAACAACACATTACATAGTTTCTAACTTATGGTGGTGAAACGCGCCACAATCATGACTTAGAGACTATATGATGTTAGGAAGTTTCCCTTCTTCTACTCTTTATCGTGCTATCTAGAGTTTTGACACTTTGTGTCATTCTAATTATCTACTTTCCTTCTTGTGTGAACGCGTAGAAGAATACACACAAGAATTAGGATACCCAAGTGGTCTAAGGCGCCAGACTCAAGAGCTGGCCTTTCCAAGAAGGGCAATGATAGAAATGCCCAGCGTGACCGAAAGACGTGTTGTAAGTGTGGTCGTTCGCATGGAGGTGAGTACATGGTAGATTTTAAATGCATGCCACGGGTGTTATGTAGAGGAGGAGGCTGAGTTGGATGCATATAAGCTCAAGGATGTGTCTCAGGTATGGATTGGCTCCATAAGTGTTATGCTACGATAGACTGTCGAAACAAGGTAGTGAGGTTTCAGTTTGACAATGAGTTAGAGCTGGAATGGGAAGGGCGTGGTTCAAATCCAGTAGGCCAAATCGTTTCACATTTAAAAGCCAATAATATGATAGCTAAGGGTTATTTATACCACTTAGTTGGAGTAATGACTTAGACAAGAAGTCCCTTCCATAGACTCTGTGTCAATAGTGAATGAGTTTCAAGATGTCTTTCCGGAGGATTTACTAGGAATCCCTCTTGAATGTGAGATTGATTTTGCTGTTGACTTAGATCCCAACACCAAACCAATTTCTATTCCTCCATATAGGATGGAACCAGCCGAACTCAAAGAGTTGAAGTTGCAGTTAAAAGAACTACTTGATAAGGGCTTCATCCAGCCGAGCATATCCCCATGGGGTGCTCTAGTGTTGTTCGTAAAGAAAATGGATGGAAATCTTAGAATCTGTATCAATTATCGGCAACTCAAAAAAGTCACTATAAAGAATGAGTATCCTCTTCCCAGAATCGATGATCTCTTTGACCAACTCCGAGGTTCAAGTTTATTTTCAAAAATAGACCTTCGGTCAGGGTATCATCAGCTTAGAGTGAGGTGAGAAGACGTCCCTAAGACTGCTTCTCATACTAGATATGGACATTATGAATTTTTGGTCATGTCATTTGGTCTCACTAACGCACCAGCCGCGTGTAAGTCCTCGAAAATAGCTTAGGTTAACTAGAGCCTAATATGTTGGTCTTGGTGTTCTAAGGTACTAAATATGTTTAATATGTGGTATAGAGGCAGTAGCTAAAGTATTAGAGGTGTTGGAAGTCAAACGTCAAGGGACGACTAAGACGTTTGACGACTAAGTCACCTAATTGTATCTTATGTGGTTCTATGTGTTTATATGTGTTTCATGGTGTTTTAAGGTTCTTACTATAGTTATTATAACATGTATAGGCAGTGGTTAAAGTTTCGTGAAGTTTGGAGGTCAAACGACCAAGAACGTCCAAGGCATTCGAAAGATGTGCCTTGAGTCGACCTTGTACGTCTAGGCGAGTTTCGTCGAGTTTTATGTGTTCGTTTTGGTTAAAATTCCTGTGAGAAGTGTTAAACTCATAGATTATCATATTTGGGTTGTAAACGTCCGGGAAATTATCCCCAAGGACCATCAAAGGGTCCTTGAGGATAGGACCCAAAACCTGATGGCAGGCTGTCCCAGGCAGCCTTGGCGACGGAGCAGTCGACGGCCAGTCATAGCTGTGACGCCCCGTCACAAGGGATTATTCGTGGGGCCTTGTCCAAGGGTGTAGGGGGAACCCTTGGCAAGCCACTGGAGCTTGCAACGGAGGTCCATGGTGGGCCGTTGCACCCGTGACGCCCCGTCACAAGCAAGTCATTGCAGCCAAGTTCTCCTGCGCAGATTTTCTGCCAAGTTAGGGGTGAACTTGTAAATTCACCCCACGTACTAATAATAGTTTAGACGGTTTATTAAGGGTCTTATGGGTATTTTAGATGAGTATATAAGTGTTTAACACTTAGAATAATTCATTCTTCTAAAATCAAAACCCAAAGTCTCTTAGAAATCCCAAAACATCCATTGAAGACTCCATTGAAGAGGCAGCTTGGTGAGGGGTTCTTGAGTGGAAATTCTTCATCAAAGTGAATAATTATCATCCTTGAGGTATGGCTTTTGATCCTTGAAACTTATTTCATCAAGGAGCCCAATCCTCAAAGTGTTTTACAAAGTTTTCTAAAGAGAATTGTCCAATTTTGGGATTCTACCATGGGTTCTTGCATAAATGATTTCTAAACATTGAATTATGATCTAATTGATATTGTATTGATGATTTCAACATAAATTACCTATGAACCCATGTGAATTGATGAACCCTAGTTTTGACTACTTATTGGGTTACTTGATATTAAGCTAATGTTGATGAATTATTGTGTAGTTTCTTATGGGCTTTCTAATGATATAAGAATTGTGTTCAATTGATATATAATTGATCTTATATTGCTAAACCTAGATTGAATTGATGTAGATTCATTGAGTTTTATGGTTATTGCTTTGAATTGTTGTTCATGGCCATGGGTAAGGGCCTTGTGATGTTGAATTGGTTGATTTGGCATTGAATTGAGATGTGGATATGGGGATCATGGTATGCTGCCCAGTTTCCCTTAATTTGATATTAATTATACTTCGATATTCTTGTGATTGGTATAGTCCACTTATGGTGGCGGTGTTATGTGTTTTACTTGAAATTGATGTGGCCTTGTCGGCATTACTTTATGCAATATTATGAGCATGGCCTTAATGGCAATTACTTGAAAGTTATGTGGCTATTTGTGTAGTTGATGATGTGAATTATGACATTACCTATGTACATGTGAAGTTATATAGTCATGTATGTACTGTTCTAGTTATGTTGCCTTAAGTGATCATGTTAGACTTTGACTTGACATTATGAATGTAGTGTTAGGTTAAGTCTTGGTTATTCCTACTTGACCTTATGAGTCTATGTGGAGTATATTAATGATGTTTTGATGATATATTGGATGACTTGAAGATGTTAGGTTGTTTTAGAAGTGTTTCTAGAATGGCTTGTATTATGGGTTAAAAGTGAAGTATGTGATGTCTTGTCTTGGTTGACTTGTATCTCTTACTTGATGTATATATGATTATGGATATGTGATGTCTTGATATAGGGTGTCATAACTCTTAGTCTTGAATAAATAAATATAAGTGAGGCCTTAATGATAAGAAGGTCAAGTTTATGTGGAACCTTGAACTTAGTGGCGAGGTTATGAATTGTGAAGTAGTTAGCCGTAATGGTATCCTTCATGTGATGAGTGATGTACTTGAGGTTGATTGGCTGGAACGGCATCATATCATATCTTAGGGAAGTCGCTATGAGCTTCTTGTCGCCAAAGTGAGTTATGCCCTAGTGGACCTTTCTTTGGTAGGGTGAATGTAAAGGGGGTCATGAACTAGATAAGGGACCTATTTATATGAACCTTAATGTGAATTAATCTATGAGAACAAAGGTTAGCACCGAGTGAGTGTAAGACCTCGAAAATGAGACAAGTTGTATAGATCCTAACATGTTCGTCTTAATGTTATAAGGTCGTAAAATGCTTTATTATGTTTTATATAGGCAGTGTGCAAGGTTTGAAGTGATTTGGAAGTCGAACGTCAAGGGACGTCCAAGACGTTCGACAAATAGTCGCTTATGTGCCTCATATGTGTATGCATGCTTAAATTGTATGAACTGAGCCTAATAAGTCTTGAAATTTTTTATAATGATGTTTAATGTTATTGTATGAAGTTTCGTGAAGTTTGGAGGTCAAACGCCCAAGAACGTCCAAGGCGTTAGAAAGATAGCCCCTAAGACGTTCATCGTATGTCATGTTGGGGTCAAGGTTGTTTGGACGTCTTGTTGGTGTTTGTTTTGGATAACATTATGTGGAAGGTCTATAACATGTTAAGGTTTGTAATCGCATTGGAAATTTCAGGGTACGACTTCTAAAGGTCCCCTCAAGAGGCCCCAAAAGAAGGACCCCAAAGCTGCCTAGACACTGCCTGGGCAGTGTCCCTTGACGGACCCAACGACGGATTGTTGGTCCCCCAACGGCCCGTCGAGCAGGTCTCATCGAAGGGGACTTGCCTTGGGCAGGTCTTGAGCCAAAAATTTGGCTATGTCATGGACAACGGAGGGCATGACGCCCCGTCACTGACCTCGTCGCGGGTGGCCTGTAGGTTGGCAGCCTGCGTTCTGTTAATTAAAAGGGTGAATGGGAAATTCACCCCACGTCATAAACTGACTATAATAGGTTTATTTAGTTAATTTTTGGTATATATAAGTCTTTAAAAACTGATCAACCCATTCCCAAAATCCTCTCACATGTTTAAAGCCTTTTCCCTCCAAAATATTCTCTCTAGAACCTCCATGGTTTTTGAAGCTCAAGAACAGCTTGTAGATTGGATTCTCATGGTTTCTTCATCAAGTTTTATTGGTCTTCATGAAGATTAAGGTATGGTGATCTTAATCTCTAGTTATCTTTTCATCTAGAGAGTCATTCTCAATGTTTTTCAAAGAAATCTCATGATCAAGTTTCCAATCTTCCAATCTAGCCATGGGTTCTTTCTCAAAACATTTTTAATGATTAAATCATGATGAATTCAAGTTAATACAATGGTTTTAATGTGTTTTCACTCCAGTTGCATGATGAACCCATGTTCCTTCCAAAATTGGTTTAGCTTTTGCTTGGGCTTTGTGATTATGACTTGTTCTTGATTAATTGGTGATTCTCTTACGTTGAATTGCTTGTGTTTATTGTTAATTACATTAATTTATGGTTAATTGATGATGATCAGTCCATGATGATAAATATATGAAGTCTTGAGCATGAATAGCCTATGTTTCTACATGTTGTCTTGAAGTCGAGTGTGAGATCGGTTGTATAGACTCTTGATTATGTATGAACTGCTGTAGATACTGTTTTAGGGTGATATAATGGATGAATTTTGTAGGTATAAATCCTTAATGATCAAATTAAGAAGGTCTTGCATGAATGGATATAGATTCCTTTAGGCTATGAAGTCAAGAGGCTAAGTGGGTGATGTATCTTGAATTGTGATTAGATGAAGCATGATTTAGTCTTGATTTCTTATATAATTAGCTACTGCCTAATGAGTATATTATTGATGAAATATGAATGATGATCAAACCCTTAGATAGTTCATAGTATTGATAAAGTCTTCCATACTCTAGCAAATCGATAAGCCTAAATGCCTATGTTGTAGCCTAAATCTTGAGAGTATGTAATCAGGATTTCAATATTGTTAAATGTAGGTTTAGCTACTGCCTTAGACTTATATATGTATGAACTATGATATAAAATGAATGTAAGGGAAGTTAGCTAAGGATCTATGTTTTTCTACTTTACTAAGTATGTTGATATGTTGTATTATGTTATGGTATAATCTAGTAGCGACTTGTACATGGTTTCTTATGTGTTTAAAGTACATTTATCTACTGCCATATATGTGTTTTATTTATGAATAAGGTGTATTGATCAATGATGATCAAAGGGTGAGAAATTGGTAAGAATGCTTATTTCCTCTACTCTTCTACTTCTCTACTCCTTTATAGTTATGTTGATGAAGCCTTGTATGGCATTGTGTGGTATGGTCCACTTATGGTGGCGGTGTTTACTTTATTGTCATTATATATGTGTTGACCATGGCTTTGAAGGGAAATTGATGAACTTATGAACATGTGCTTAAGATGATACTATGAGAAGCTTATGCTTACTTTCCTATTCTAGTTGTGAATTAGGTTGTGTGGCTATTGTTTGAGCATGTGTATAATCATGTTAGGGTATTGAATAGATGCTGCCATTGATGTGTTAAAGTGGTTAATAGCCTCTACCCATGTACCCCTTATATGAAAGTGTAAATAGCTAAAGTTAGGAGTCTTGATTACATTGTGTATATTGTCTTGTCTCCTATGCTATTATGTGTTGTGTGCTATGTGCTTGAAGTGTAATGTGGTCTAATAGGGTGGCTGACTTAATAAGTTATTGATATCCATTATGTGATCATGTTGTTCAATGTACACAAACTCTCACTTACATGCATATTATAACTAGTATAAGTCATTGTGTCTAAATGAAAGGTAGTTCTCATATTCACTAGTGTCTACTACTATGTATGTTAAGTTGATGTTCATGAATGTATGATTTGTATTCTCTTACTAGGATGACTTGACAGGTGTACTAGTATGGGCAAGGGTATGGGACCTTGTCTATGTACTGCACATGTGTATCTTGATAGGATAGTTCGTAGGTTTGGTTTCTATGTACAAGAAGGATGAATGTATGAACATGTTATGAATATGATGTATATGATATGATGAAGTATGAATGTGTATCGTGTCTTAGTAGGTTTATATGAAAGTATTGCTCATATAGTTATGCCTATAGACTTATGCATTGATATATGAACATGTGTGACCTTATGTGTTATGTGAAAGGTTTGCTCACATCTATGTATACACTCACACACATGGATGATCTAGTTAGTGAGAAGAGGCCTTGCTAGGGGTGCCCAAGAATACTCCAAAACTAGATAGGTGCTTGAATATGCTATAAGCATATGAATGATGAATATCCTAAGCTTATGTTTTTTATAAACAAACGTAATAAAGGCTTTTCAATAAAGGGAACTTAGCTTAGCACCGAGTGAACTTGACATTGAGAGGTGTTGACTACCCTTGGAGGAATATTCACCATTTGTCCCTTATAGATTGTTGACTTCTCTTAGAGGAATACTCACGTATGGACCCACATGAAGTGTTGACTTCCCTTGAGGAATATTCATTCATGTTTTCTCATGAAGTGAGGCCCCATTACCAAATGGTATATAGAGGGAATACCTATCTCTTAGTTCCATAAACTATGCTTGCCACATAGGATCTAGCAAAGTGATTTCACTTAGGATGCTAGAATGTATGTTATTGTTCTACCTTGGCTAGGTAGGAACACCTTCCTTTTGTGTAAGGCTATACAACACCAAATTCCATGTTTAGCACCCATGGTCTTAGTGTCGGTTAAGGCTATGGTTTGCCTAAATATAAAATGGACAATGGAAGTAATTGAATAGGATCCTAACTAGGAGGACTTAAGGTAAGTTACTTAGGATAGGTGGAAGTAATGAACCCATCTAGACATTGCACAAGTGACTCCTTAGGAAGGTACCCTAATGCATATGATTATGTATGTGTCCTTATGTATGATATTGTAGTCTTGGTTTGACTATGTTTATATTGTACTATACTTCTATGATGACTTGTGTTGTCTTGTGTAGATGCTATGTATGGCTTTTCTCTTGTGTTCCTAAGGTGATACATTGCACCAAGTATCCCTAAAGGATTACATAGGAGGCTAATGAATTAAGAGTAAGGGTTCACTGTAAAGGTGATGGAATTCACTGTAAAGTGACTCCAAATTGTACTTAAATTCTATATGTGCTTTTCTATGATGTTTGGATTTTGATTGTGTTTCTATGAAGTATGTGGATGATATAAATGCTATTGATAAAGGTTTTATGATGATTTACTCAAAATGGCATGAAGTATGTTTTCAAAGGAAATGTCCCTTTTAAATGCATGTTTTTGCATGGTTGTCATACTTAGTACATTCTTGTGCTAATCCCATTCTTCTTTACTTTTTACACAAAGTGTAGGTTATGGAATGCTTAAAGGAGATCTATGATTGAGTAGCTTGATAGGTGATTTCCCAAGCTCAAGGAAAGGAATCCTTAAGTTCAAGGATGTCCTACTAATGTCTTTAATGTAAAGTCTTTAAATATTGTATAGTTATGTAACGTGTCGTATGGGTCGTGTCCCTAATGTATTCTAAAGTTATTGAGTGTAAGATGGCAAAGAGACTTAGAGTCTAAATATGTATTATGAATTATGTTTTATATATATATGATGTGATGTTTCTATTATATGATGTGCTATGAAAAGTTTTTAATTTTCCTCTAAATTTACTATGCCAATGCAATGAACGATATGAGAGGCTTGTCTTAGACCTCCGAGAGGTCGACGACGCCGGTTACAATCCAAGATGTACCCTATCTTCTAGGGTATGCTTTTGGGTTGTGACAAACTTGGTATCAGAGCATGAGGTTTATGTAGCGGTTTTATGTTCTAAAAGTCTCATATTGCCACGTCTAGTAGAGTCTCGTAGCATTGGTGGTGAGTCGCGACAAATCAAATGGTACGAGAGGCTATAGGACGATTGAGTTTCCGTTCTTCATCATTCTCATATCGTGCCATAGAACTTAATTTTATAAGATCTCTCTCTTATGTTTTCTTGTTTGGTAGTCTTTTAGATATGGTTGCTTGGATGAGATTGCTCTATGCTTGAGGGAGAAAAGGTGAGTTTAAAATGCTAATCTTTGTTCTACGGTTTGAATGAGTCTGTGTGAAGGTGACACTTGTCCTTATTTGATGATGTATATACTAACTAAGGCGACTTGAAGGGTTAACTAGACTTAGGTAGGGGTATGGGACTCTACCTATGTCTTACACTAGTTTGCCTTGATGGAGACCTTAGGAGGTTAATACTATGTATGTGTATGATGATAGATGTGAATGTCCTTATGTGATGATCTCTATGCTTATAATCATGTAAGTAGCCTAGTGTGCTAAAGAATTGGAGTTATCCATGCATGAAGGTTATAGATGAGTGGAGTATGGTGCTAATTGCAGTTCTTGTTGGGTTACTTGGTTTAGTGAAGTTATGGAGCTTTACTTAGTCATTGCACATGTTAACTCTATGAGGATTATGATTGGTTATCTTACCTTGCTATGTATGAAATATCTCTTATGTGATGATGTGATGCCAATTATGGCAATATATGAAATCTATGTGAAATAGCATGTTATGTCGAATAATGTATGTCATGATATAGTTGAAGCATGCTAGAAGTTATGGTGGTTAAAGTGAATTCTCTTAGATTGTTGTATCCCTATATGGTTTTGTATGATGGTAGCCAAATATAGGATTTGAACTTGGATTCTACCTATGGGGGTATGCTATCCTATGAGTGCATGTGATTAAAAGTGTGGATTGTTTTCCTTTGTATATAATTAGTACTTGATGAGTTGGTAGAGCTTTGTATCTTAGTATGCTTGTTCCATCAAATGTCTAAATGTTGCACTTTTGGGTATTTGGAAGCATGCTCACTGTAAAGGCTAGGCAACTTATTGTAACATGTTTTGAGAACCTACTAAATTGTCATTTGATTGGATGTTGTTGAAATATGTGTAGAATTTATGAATATGAACATGATAAGGAAAGTGGAAAAGAATTTTTCTATTTAAATTGAAGGATAAGAATCTTATGACATGATGAGTCGTAGAGTTATTTCTAAACTCCTTGTTGTTAAATTGAATTAATGAAAATTCTCCCTAAAGTAGAAATCACCGTAAGTGATGAATATGAAGGTTGTGTAGTTAATATCCTCTATATGTTGGGTTAAGTTACTCTTAATTGGGTTTACCCTAAGTAGGGGATGGTGTTTGAGTAGTGATATTGTAGAAATTGTCTACATTGTTCTTCTATTCTTACTTGAATTGGAAAATATGAATTCTTAGTATGCTTGTTCATGAAAATAGTCTTGCATAAAGTTTGAATGGCATGATCTTTATATGATTGATATGAATTGATTGACATCATCTTAGAGACATGGTGAATTTCCCAAAGAGCATGAAAAGAAATTTTTGGATAAAATCCATGTTTTCTCTTGTTGACTTGCATTTTAATGTGCTAATTGTGAAGTTGACTGAGGTAAGATAAAGAACTTGGTGATAGTCACTTGTAGGTTAAATTGTTTAGCCTTGTAATAAGAGTTGAGTCTCTTTTACAATGAAATATGTCGACTCTCTGGAAAATTTAGTGATTTGATAATTTGTAATGCAAAATTATAGGCTCATTCTTGAAAGGTGAAAGCATGTTTAGCTAAGTGTCCATGTATGTGCCTATAATTTGTGTTATTTTTCCAAAAGGGACTTACTATAAGGGTGAGTATTATGTTAAGAAAAGAAATTTGTGGAATTACTTCCTATTTTGTTGTGATGTACTTGGTGTGATTTGCTATTTAGATTTCACTAGGAAGAAAAATGTATGCATGTCTTGTCTTGAAAGTTGAGATTTCTCTTTTTTTTTTAAAAAGAAATTGAACTTGTGCTTTGCTAAAGGGTGTAAAGTTGTGTTCCTTTAAAAGGTGGGTGCATGAACTCCTATGTGATGATGTTATATCATATATGAACTGCTCTTATATGCATTGAAGTCCTTGTTGTGATTTAAGGGTCCTAAGTGTCATTCGAGGACGAATGTTCCCAAGTGGGGGATATTGAAAGACCTCGAAAATGAGACAAGGTGTCTAGAGTCTAACATGTTCGTCTTAATGTTATAAGGTCGTAAAATGCTTTATTATGTGTTATATAGGCAGTGTGCAAGTTTTGAAGTGATTTGGAACTCGAACATCAAGGGACGTCCAAGACGTTCGACGAATAGTCGCTTATGTGCCTCATGTGTATATGCATGCCTAAATTGTATGAAATGAGTCTAATAAGTCTTGAAATGCTTTATAATGATGTTTAATGTTATTGTATGAAGTTTCGTGAAGTTTGGAGGTCAAACGCCCAAGAACGTCCAAGGCGTTCGAAAGATAGCCCCTAAGACGTTCATCGTATGTCATGTTGGGGTCAAGGCTGTTTGGACATCTTGTAGGTGTTTGTTTTGGATGAAATTTATGTGGAAGGTCTATAACATGTTCAGGTTTGTAATTGCGTTGGAAACGTCCGGATACAACTTCTAAAGGGCCGCTCAAGAAGCCCAAAAAGTAGGACCCCAAAGTTGCCTAGACACTACCTGGGCAGTGTCCCTTGACGGACCCAACGACGGATTGTTGGTCCCCCAACTGCCGTCGAGCAGGTCTCGTCGAAGGGGACTTGCCTTGGTCATGTATTGAGCCAAGAATTTGGCTAAGTCATGGACGACGGAGGGAATGACTCCCCATCACTGACCTCGTCGTGGGTGGCCTGTAGGTTGGCAGCCTGCATTTTGTTACTTAAAGGGGTGAATGGGAAATTCACCCCACGTCATAACCTGACTATAATAGGTTTATTTAGTTAATTTTAGGTGCATATAAGTCTTTAAAAACGTGATCAACCCATTCCCGAAATCCTCTCACATGTTTAAAGCCTTTCCCCTCCAAAATATTCTCTCTAGAACCTCCATGGTTTTTGAAGCTCAAGAACAGCTTGTAGATTGGATTCTCATGGGTTTTTCATCAAGTTTTATAGGTCTTCATGAAGATTAAGGTATGGTCATCTTCATCTCTAGTTATCTTTTCATCTAGAGAGCCATTCTCAATGTTTTTCAAAGAAATCTCATGATCAAGTTTCCAATCTTCCAATCTAGCCATGGGTTCTTTCTCAAAACGTTTTTAATGATTAAATCATGATGAATTCAAGTTAATACAATGGTTTTAATGTGTTTTCACTCCGATTGCATGATGAACCCATGTTCCTTCCAAAATTAGATTAGCTTTTGCATGGGCTTTGTGATTATGACTTGTTCTTGATTAATTGGTGATTCTCTTACGTTGAATTGCTTGTGTTTATTGTTAATTACATTAATTTATGGTGAATTGATGATTATCAGTCCATGATGATAAATATATGAAGTTTTGAGCATGAATAGCCTATGTTTCTACATGTTGTCTTGAAGTCGAGTGTGAGATCGGTTGTATAGACTCTTGATTATGTATGAACTGCTGCAGCTACTGTTTTAGGGTGATATAATGGATTAACTTTGTAGGTATAAATCCTTAATGATGAAATTAAGAAGGGCTTGCATGAATGGATATATATTCCTTTAGGCTATGAAATCAAGAGGCTAAGTGGGTGATGTATCTTGAATTGTGATTAGATGAAGCATGATTTACTCTTGATTTCTTATATAATTAGCTACTGCCTAATGAGTATATTATTGATGAAATATGAATGATGATCAAACCCTTAGATAGTTCATAGTATTGATAAAGTCTTCCATACTCTAGCAAATCGATAAGCCTAAATGCCTATGTTGTAGCCTAAATCTTTAGAGTATGTAATCATGATTTCAATATGGTTAAATGTAGGCTTAGCTACTGCCTTAGACTTATATATGTATGAACTATGATCTAAAATCTATGTAAGGGAAGTTAGCTAAGGATCTATGTTCTTCTGCTTTCCTAGTATGTTGATATGTTGTATTATGTTATGGTATAATCTCGTAGCGACTTGTACATGGTTTCTTATGTGTTTAAAGTACATTTATCTACTGCCATATATGTTTTTTATTGATGAATAAGGTGTATTGATCAATGATGATCAAAGGGTGAGAAATTGGTAAGAATGCTTATTTCCTCTACTCTTCTACTTCTCTACTTCTTTATAGTTATGTTGATGAAGCCTTGTATGGCATTGTGTGGTATGGTCCACTTATAGTGGAGGTGTTTACTTTACTGTCATTATATATGTGTTGACCATTGCTTTGAAGGCAAACTGATGAACTTATGAACATGTGCTTAAGATGATAGTATGAGAAGCTTATGCTTACTTTCCTATTCTAGTTGTGAATTAGGTTGTGTGGCTATTGTTTGAGCATGTGTATAATCATGTTAGGGTATTGTATAGGTGATGACATTGATGTGTTAAAGTGGTTAATAGCCTCTACCCATGTACCCCTTATATGAAAGTGTAAATAGCTAAAGTTAGGAGTCTTGATTACATTGTGTATATTGTCTTGTCTCCTATGCTATTACGTGTTGTGTGCTATGTGCTTGAAGTGTAATGTGGTCTAATAGGGTGGCTGACTTAATAAGTTATTGATAGACATTATGTGATCATGTTGTTCAATGTACACACACTCTCACTTACATGCATATTACAAGTAGTATAAGTCATTGTGTCTAAATGAAAGGTAGTTCTCATATTCACAAGTGTCTACTACTATGTATGTTAAGATGATGTTCATGAATGTATGATTTGTATTCCCTTACTAGGATGACTTGATAGGTGTACTAGTATGGGCAAGGGTATGGGACCTTGTCTATGCACTGCACATGTATATCTTGATAGGATAGTTCCTAGGTTTGGTTTCTATGTACAAGAAGGATAAATGTATGAACATGTTATGAATATATGTATATGATATGATGAAGTATGAATGTGTATAGTGTCTTAGTAGGTTTATATGAAAGTATTGCTCATATAGTTATGCCTATAGAATTATGCATTGATATATGAACATGTGTGACCTTATGTGTTATGTGAAAGGTTTTCTCACATCTATGTCTACACTCACACACATGGATGATCTAGTTAGTGAGAAGAGGCCTTGCTAGGGGAGCCCAAGAATACTCCAAAACTAGATATGTGCTTGAATATGCTATAAGCATATGAATGATGAATATCCTAAGCTTATGTTTTTTTATAAACAAACGTAATAAAAGCTTTTCAATAAAGGGAACTTAGCTTAGCACCAAGTGAACTTGACATTGAGAGATGTTGACTTCCCTTGGAGGAATATTCACCATTTGTCCCTTATAGAGTGTTGACTTCCCTAATAGGAATACACACCTATGGACCCACATGAAGTGTTGACTTCCCTTAAGGAATATTCACTCATGTTTTCTCATGAGGTGAGGCCCCATTACCAAATGGTATATAAAGGGAATACCTATCTCTTAGTTCCATAAACTATGCTTGCCACATAGAATCTAGCAAAGTGATTTCACTTAGGATGCTAGAATGTATGTTAATGTTCTACCTTGGCTAGGTAGGAACACCTTCCTTTGGTGTAAGGCTATACAACACCAAATTCCATGTTTAGCACCCATGGTCTTAGTGTCGGTTAAGGCTATGGTTTGCCTAAATATAAAATGGACAATGGAAGTAATTGAATAGGATCCTAACTAGGAGGACTTAAGGTAAGTTACTTAGGATAGGTGGAAGTAATGAACCCATCTAGACATTGCACAAGTGACTCCTTAGGAAGTCTTAGGAAGGTACCCTAATGCATATGATTATGTATGTGTCCTTTATGTATGATATTGTAGTCTTGGTTAGACTATGTTTATATTGTACTATACTTCTATGATGACTTGTGTTGTCTTGTGTAGATGCTATGTATTGATTTTCTCTTGTGTTCCTAAGGTGATACATTGCACCAAGTATCCCTAAATGATTACTTAGGAGGCTAATGAATTAAGAGTAAGGGTTCATTGTAAAGGTGATGGAGTTCACTGTAAAGTGACTCCAAATTGTACTTAAATTCTATATGTGCTCTTCTATGATGTTTGGCCTTTGATTGTGTTTCTATGAAGTATGCGGATGATATAAATGCTATTGATAAAGGTTTTATGATGATTTACTCAAAATGGCATGAAGTACGTTTTCAAAGGAAATGTCCCTTTTAAATGCATGTTTTTGCATGGTTGCCATACTTAGTACATTCTTGTGCTAATCCCATTCTTCTTTAATTTTTACACAAAGTGTAGGTTATGGAATGCTTAAAGGAGATCTATGATTGAGGAGCTTGATAGGTGATTTCCCAAGCTCAAGGAAAGGAATCCTTAAGTTCAAGGATGTCCTACTAATGTCTTTAATGTAAAGTCTTTAAATATTGTATAGTTATGTAAGGTGTCGTATGGGCCGTGTCCCTAATGTATTCTAAAGTTATTGAGTCTAAGATGGCAAAGAGACTTAGAGTCTAAATATGTATTATGACTTATGTTTTATTATATATATGATGTGATGTTTCTATCATATGATATGCTATGAAAAGTTTTAAATTTTTCGCTAAATTTACTATGCCAATGCAATGAACGATATGAGAGGCTTGTGTTAGACCTCCGAGAGGTCGACGACGCCGGTTACAATCAAAGATTGTACCCTATCTTCTAGGGTATGCTTTTGGGTTCTGACAGTGAGTATGAGTAAGGGGGAAGTGGATTCAATTGAAGAAGAGATTGAATGCTTCGTACACCCTTCATATTCCTTAACCATGTGCCTACATGGGATGTGTCAAAGTTCTACCATTGGCAAGTAGAACAACCTCATCGAAGTAGGATAGAACTTCGGATTCTATGTCTTGCTACCATGGTCTATGTCGGTTATTGCCTATTCTCATCATGTGGAATACCTTTTAGCATTAGATAAGTTTATGAGGTTTAGGTGGTGGTATGGGACGCTATCTAGACATTGCACAATAGACTTTGAAGGTGTTATGTGGAGTTCCTAGGTCTTGTCCAAGACCATTATGTGAGTGTCTTATGTGATGCTTTATGTGAGTGTCTTAGGTGATGTATGAATCTTATTGAACTAATGAACTAATGACCTATGTTAGTAACTATGTAAATGGTTGAGTACCTAATCTAAAGTGACTTAAGCATTCCTTAGCTAAAGTGTGAGGAGGACATGAAAGGATGGTCTCTTCATGTCTTATCTTTGGAAGTCTTGAGGATGACTCTAGTTAGGGAAGTTGGTTAATCTTATTGACATTATCTAAACCTTATTTAGGTAATCTTGGAGAGGTCACTACACTATGGACTATATCTTCTTGATTTACTTAAGTAGGTCTTTTGATAGGCTTTGGAAAGAGAATGTCTTCTAATTTTATGTGTTGGTGTGTTTAGTGAGAATGATTCTATTTTGATGTAGTCTATAGGATCTCTTGTGTGTGTGTGATAGGGATTGTATGGGCGGTCGCTCCACACTCACTCAAGTGAACCTTGGAATTGACTTTTGGTAGAAGAATCTTACATAGATGTTTATGATTGTTTTCTAAGTATGTGTGTGACTCATCGTAGGTAATCTTAAGGGTCGTTTAGGCACATCTTGAGAGGGTGTATGGGCGGTATCTCTTTGTGCGACTTAAGTGAATCTTAGGATGACTTTAAGTGAGGGAATTACATGCTAGGAGATGTTAAAAAGGAAGGTTTGGACTTCACTGTAACAGTGAAGGGACTTCACTGTACAGTGAAGTGAACTCACTGTAAAGTGAGCCTTTAAAATGTTATCTTTGGTTAAATGTTATCTTATGTGTTTCTTAATTGCTAAATGATGCTCTTACGTTTAAACTATGATTTCTAAATGAAAAGATGCATATTTCCAATAAAGTCCGTTTTCATGATTTTATGCATATAGCCATACTTAGTACATGTGGTTGTACTAATTCCATGCTTTATTTTGTATCTATAGTCCTTGGTAGGTAAGGAGCTTTTAGAGAAGAAGACTTGGGCTTAGAAGAATCGTCCGAGTAGAAGAATTGAAGTATGTCCTCATTTGTATCAAGGGCATTTGTGTCATCTTATGTTTCTTTTATGAATTATTGTAATAAGACTATGTTATTTCTATTTTCGTATTAAAGTACTCTTGTGTCTTAAGATGATGAGATTGAGACTTAGTATTTCCATTAATTTTCTATGAAAGAGGTTTTTAATGACTATATTATGTTTTTGTGAAAAGTTTTAATTCCGCACTACTTTTCACTATGTATATGCAATGAATGATATGAATGAGGCTTGTCTGAGAACTCTGAGAGTTCGACGACGCCGGTCGCAATACGAGATTGTACCCTATCTTCTAGGGTATGGTTTCGGGTTGTGACACCGCGTTTATGGGCGTTATGAATAGAGTCTTCCGTGAATACCTTGATTCTTTCATCATAGTATTCATAGATGACATCCTCATATACTCTAAGACTAGAGAAGAGCATTAAGAAGACTTAAGAAAGACATTGATAGTACTCAGAGAACATCAGATGTATGCAAAGTTTAGTAAATATGAATTCTGGTTGAGATCAGTGACCTTCCTTGGTCATGTTGTGACCGACCAGGGTGTTGAAGTTGATCCAAAAAGTGTGTAGGTACACCGGTGAAGCTTAGCACTGCTTTTCATTCGCAGACGGATGGACAAGCAGAACGTACCATTCAGACCCTTGAAGACATGTTGAGAGCATGTGATATTAACTTTAAGGGGAGTTGGGATAGATCGTCTACTGCTTACAGTCGTCAAAACTCCTATGTTGATAACAGAAAGAGAGCTCTTGAGTTCGAAGTAGGTGATCAAGTCTACTTGAAGATATCACCCATGAAAGGGGTGATGAGATTTGGAAAGAAAGGGAACTAGAGTCTGAGGTATATAAGTCATTACGAGATCTTATAGCGAGTAGGAAATGTTGCCTACAAACTGAAGTTACCACAAGACTTAGCTTCGGTCTATCCAGTGTTTCACGCTTTGATGCTTAAGAAGTGTCTAGGCGATCCAGCATCCATCATGCCTGTTGAGGGGTTAAGAGTTGATGAGAACCTTTTTAACGAAGAGGTTCCAGTTGAGATTTTAGATCTCCAAGTGAAGCGGTTGAGGAACAAGGAGGTTGCCACCGTGAAAGTAATATGGCGGAACCACCTTGTCAAGGGAGAAACATTGAAGGCCGAGGACAATATGAGATCTCGTTACCCTCACCTGTTCAGTTCTTGTGGTTAGATATACTCTTCCTAGATCTGATTTTGTTTAAGTAACTCTGATATTTTAGTGCATTAGTCGATTTGGTATTATAAGTTCATAATCATGCGTTTTATACTTGCATTAAATGAGTTAAAATAAGTTCATGCGTGCATTATGTTGCTGTTTTTGTATAGCATAGACGTAATTTTATGTGTTGCATGAGTAGTGATGTGCATCAAGTTAAGTGTGATTGAGAAGGAAGTTCCTCGATCTCAAATATGAAGTTGTAGATAAGCTTGAGTAAGAATGCATCATCCAGAATATGTGTGAATCAGATGTTCACAAACGATAACGTTTTCAGTACGTTTAAGTGTTTCAAAATTTCCCTCTTGTTTTAAAATGATGTGTAAGTGTCATTCTAGGAAAAATGTTCCTAAGGGGGGGGGGGGATAATGTAATATTCCAGAAAAATGTATATGTCTAGTAAAGATCCAAAATAGGTTTCAAGAATGCATTTGGGAAAATGTAGGAATCCCAATGCCCAATATTTAATAGTATTGGGCATAATATAAAAATATTGGCTAAAGGGTGATAGCCAATATGCATTTGGGAAAAGTTAGGCATCCCAGTGCCCAATATTGAATAGTATTGGGCATAATATAAAGATATTGGCTAAGAGTGTTAGCCAATTTTTCTAAGTATGAATAAGCACTGCTTAAGATTTTAACTGCAAAGAAGACCCTAAGCTAAAATAGTGATCTGTAATGCATTATTGTGGGTATGATGCATCCAAGTGTCAAGCCTAGATACCATTGCACATGATCAATTAAAATGATCATGTAGATTAAGATGTGCCCAAGGACATAGTGAGGATCTTTGGGACAATAAGTAAACATTCCAAATGAGCCATAAAGAATAGTTAGTTAGGAAATTACAACCAACACATGTGCAAGACATGTGAAAATCGACCAAAGGTGGGGACCACCCTAACCGAATTTGGTTAGGGTAGTTAAGGGGCAGCATGTGTGGACGGGTCCCTACATGTGGGGCCTAACTTCCTAACCAACTCTAGACTCTAACTAACTTCCCTAACGAGATAATTAACCTAGGTCACTTAATTAATTAATTTAGTAACTTAATTAATTAATTTAAATGGACAAAACAGAAATCACTAAGCAATTTCCAGATTTCGATTAAGACAAGTAAGAGACAACCTAGTACCTAACCTAGGATGGTCCAAAGAGTTGGTTATGGTCCTAACAACTTAGGTGTACTTTGTTAATTACCCTAGGTTACCTAATTAATTAATTTAGAAACTTAGTTAATTAATTTAGAAGGCTAATACCGAAACTACTTAGCCAATTTCGAGATTTTGGTTAAGTCAAAGTTCTCCTACGTTTAGTCAACTTAGGAGGGGAGTTTTAGTAATTAACTAATTAATTAATTTAATTAACTTAATTAGCCTAAGTGAAATGAGTCAATATCAGTTCCTAGGACTTAGACTCACGTTAAAACTCTAGAAAATTCATGACTCCAAATAGTACGCAATCGTGAGAAAAACAATGAGCAAAACGTAGAAAAAACAGAAAAGTTTCTCTCGATTTCTCTTAGCAATTTCAAGGTTTTGTTAAAGGTTTCGTGCAATGTGATCTTCGTAGATTAAATTCTACATAAGGTATGGGTTTCTCTCCTGCAATTCTTTCTCCAAGAGGATTTTCAATAATCTTGAATCTATAAATCTCGAAACTAGGGTTGTTTCCCAACGATATTGTTGAACGTCCTTTCCCCTAGTTATCATTGATTTCGATTCTAATGTATGTGTAGATGTAATCTTGATCATGTTGTTGGTATGTGGTGTTGGCTGACCTTAACGTTATGTTTTCATGATTTGTAAATGTCGAACGAGCCTAGAAGTTATATTCGTATGATTTTAAGTATTACTTACGCGAGATAAAGAATGTTATAGGACTAAGTGGTGTCCGAAAATGTGAAAATGATGATGTTTCGGTCATGAAGTATGCTTACTGTTTAAAAGTTGATCTGTTTGAGATAATGAGTTCAATAAGTGGTCACATGAGGATATCCGAAATGGGTAATAATGTTATGCCTAAACTATGATATAAAATTGGCTAATGAAAATCTCATGAAATTATATTTGAATGAATATTTTGCTTGTGCCAATAAATTGGCTATGAAGTCATTTCCAAATTTTCTAGGTCAATACTAATTTTACGCCAACCATAGATAGCCAAAGTATTGAAATGACAACTTAAGCACATCTAAGATAATTCGATGAATCCATAACCAAGGGTATGCCAATCATTGGGACAAGTCCCAACATGCCCTAAACAAAATAACTATGAACATAAGTATTTCATTGAATGAAGTTCTCAACGTCCATAAATGATGATATGAAGCTAACAAATGAACGTAAGCAAGTAAAGTGAGTATTAACATAATTAGAAGTGTGTAAGTTAAGAAAGTGACCAGAATGAGGTTTTAAAGGAAGTGAGACAAGTCTCAGTTACACCTAAGACTACTATGTTAAGATACTCGTGAAAAAGGGTGTTAGAATGTGTGAGACAATTCTCATTAACACCAAAGATGTTATGTAAGGATAAATTCACATTTCATCAATGTAAAAAAAGGAATGACAAGTCATTAATAGAGTAAGTAAACCTCAATCTAGAAGTAAGCTTCCATAATGTTTGAGTCAACTCTAAAAGATAAGGAGATAAAAGAAAGTGAGCAAAGCACCGATAGACTAGATATGAGTTTGTGCTAGCACATGTAAGTCTCATGAGATGAGGCTCCACCACGGTGGATAAGAGTCTCCGAATATCCCGTAGTCTTTGAACTCTGACTAGCCAACATGGGAACTAGCCTATGGATTCCACCTAAGAGATCTTGGTATGTTTCGGTTTCACCTTGGCCAGTGATTCCACCTCTTTTCGGTATGGGGAAGACACCGGATTTCATTTTTAGTTCACATGATCTATGTTGTTTAATGCTCAAAAGAGTGTTCCTGGTTACACTTTAGCCGTGGACCACCCCTTTTAGGTGTGGGGCAAACAGTTGATATTGATTCACTTTAGCCGGTGAATCACCCCTTTTTGGTGTGGGGCAGACACTGGATATCATGTTAACTCGTATGATCTAGGATTTACTTTGATCGGTGAATCACCTCTTTTCGGTGTGGGGAATACACTGGATTTCATGTAACTTCACATGATCTTAATGCTACGGACTTCTTTAAGAAAGTAAGAGCTTATGAATGCCAATGTTGATAAGAATGAAGTTTCCAATAAGTAAAGGGCATAGCCAAGAATGAATCCTCATGGTATGAAAATGATTAAACCAAATAAGATTGGCTTATAATGACTTCACATAATTGGCAAATGATCATAGCCAAATAAGATTCGCTTATAATGACTTCCTTTATGGCCAATATCAAATAATAAGAATAGCCAATAAAGATTGGCTTATGAAGATTTCATGCCCCGAAATGTAGTTAAATCATTTCCTTAATCTCTTGGAATACTTACTTGATTCATTGTGGGTATGGGACTACAATGAACCATTGCACTTGTAAGTAAAACATAAGATCAAAGGATATGATTAAACTAGATAACAAAAAGAAGAAAAGAACGAAAGAAAGTAAGAAGGAAGAAGAGATGTAAGTTCAAAGTGAACTAAGAAAGCAAAAGTCTATGAATGTCAATGTTTGATAAGAATGAAGTTTTCTATATGTAAGGGGCATAGCCAATAATGACATCTCATATTACGAAAATGATTAAGGCCAAATAAGATTGGCTTATAATGACCTTATATAATTGGCAAATGACAATAGCCAAATAAGATTGGCTTATAATGACTTCTTATATTAGGCCAACATCGGATAATAGGTTTAACCAATAAAGATTGGCTTACAAAGATTTCATGCCCAAAATTGTAGTTAAATCATTTCCTTAATCTCTTGGATTACTTACTTGATTCATTGTGGGTATGGGACTACAATGAATCATTTCACTTGTAAGTAAAACATAATATCAAAGGAGATAATTGAACTAGACAAAAAAAAAAAGAAAAGAACGAAAAATAAACTAAGTATGTGACAAAGTGCTCTCGACCTAAGAGAGAGCAAAATGATAAACTTTCGTTTGTGATATTCTAAAATTATGTGCATGATTCTAAGGTCTTGTGTTCATATAGAAAATGAGTTTTGTGTTTTGAATGCATTAAAATACAGCATATTCATACCACAAACCTCAAATAACGAATTAGGAAAGTCTAGTGACAACACCTTCCAGAAATGGCTTGTTGTTAGGAAGAGCCTTCCTTGATCATGCATTGTCCTTACATGTATGTGTATACACCCATACTTAGTACAAGTGTGTACTAACCCTATACAATTACTATTTTTATAGGTGCAGGTCAGAGAGTAGATTCAAGATTCATTGCAGCGGTTTGGACTCAGCGATCTCCAGACCATTTGGTAGGTCCTCTCGAGTTCGAGGATGCTACGTATATATTCATAGCCTAGTATTTAGACATAGCTAGAGGATGTTGTCCCTAGCATTTCATTCAGATGTTTTCATTTCGAAGCTTTTGAATTAAGACCATTTTGGCAAAACTTATTACGATATATTGATTCTTCCTTTTGAATTGTGTAATCGATTGTAGATGGTTGTTTAGTTTGAGCTTATAGTATATGAATCCATGTAAATTTGATATGAAGTCTATGTACACTTCATTATGGTTTAAAAGTTTAAATTTTTTGCAAATTTAACTGTATGAATGTGATGAAACCTAAGAAGAGGCTTGTCTGCGACCTCTGAGAGGTTAACGACGCCTGTTGCGATCCGGATTCTAGAATCCAGGTCGTAACAAAATTAATTTGAGGCAGTGAGGTCCGTGTCAGCTGCTCGTCGCACAGAGGACCTTCGATTCTTGACTTTCGCAGGCTGCCTAAACAGCCTGCCCACCCATGTTGGGGTCCTCATCCTTGACCCTTCGGGTGGTTATTGGGGCGTCGTTATTGGACGTTTAGACCCTCTATACTACATTCTACCTAACCAAATTCTTTTTACAAGTTTTAGACTTCATTTGACCCTCCGAAACAATCCCCAAACATAGCGACGTCAACTAGTTTAATTAGGCTAGTTTTCGGACGTCATGGATGTTCTTTGACGTCTTGGATCTAAAACTTCTTGGATGACTTATATACATTATTTTAGGTCTAAAACAGTATTTACACCTTTAGAGACTCATGTTACGCTCTAGATTAAGTCTTGACTTTTCGGATTGTTACACTAACCCTAACCCTAATCCTATCCCTAAAGAATAAACTGAATCCCTAACCTTAATGCTAACCCTAAACCTAAACCTAAACCTAAACCCTAAACCCTAAGACCAAAAAAAATGTCCAAAAAAAGCATCAGTTCAATATACGAAAACTCAAACATTAAACACTAAACCATAGATTTTAAACCTAAAATCCTAAACCACAAACACTAAAACCTAAAAAAACTAAACCCTAACCCTAACCCTAATCTTAACTCTATTCCTTACCCTAAACCATTAACACAAAATGCCAAGCCAAAAATACCAAAACCCAAACATTAAACACTAAACTATACATTTTAAACCAAAATTCCTAAACCCCAAAACCTAAAACCTAAAAAGACCCTAAACCGAAACCCTAACCCTATCCCTAACACAAACCCTAACCCTAACCCTATCTTAACCCTAACCCTAACCTCTAAATCCTTAGCCTATAGCCCAAAATACCGAACCCTAACATTAAACACTAAAGAATAGATATTATAACTCAAACCCTTAACCCCAAACCTTAAACCTAAAAAACAACCTAAACCCTAACCCTAACCCTAAAATAAACCATAGCACTAACCCTACCATAAACCCAAAAACCTAAGCCCAAAATATCAAAAGTTAAACATTAAATACTAAATTATATATTTTAAACCTCAAATGCTAAACCCTAAACCAAAAAACCCAAACAAAAACTACACCCTAACACTAATCCTAACCCTAAACCTAATCCTAACCCTAAACCCTAAGTCCAAAATACGAAAACACAAACATTAAACACTAAACCATAGATTTTAAACCTCAAATCCTAAACCACAAGCCCTAAACCCTAAAAAAAAACTAAACCTAACCTAAACCCTAACCCTAACCTAAACCCTAACCCTAACCTTAAACCTAACCCTATCCCTAAACCATTAAACTAAAAATCCTAAGCCCTAAAACCTAAAACCTAAAAAAAAACTAAACCCTAACCCTAACCCTATCCCTAACACGAACCCTAACCCTAACCCTATTCTTAACCCTAACCCTAAAACCTAAACCCAAAGCCCAAAATAGCAAACCTGTAACATTAAACACTAAACCATAGATATTACAACTCAAATCCTTTACCCCAAACCCTAAAACCAAAAAATAACCTAAACCCTAACTCTAACCCTAACATTATCCCTAACCCTAACACTACTATAAACCCTAAACCCCAAAGCCAAAATACCAAAACCCAAACATTAAACACTAAACCATTGAAATTAAACCTCAATTCCTAAGCCCTAAACCCAAAATACTTTATAAAAAAAACTAAACCCTAACCCTAACCTAACCCTAAACTTAACCTTAACCCTAACCCTCAATAATAAACCCGAAACCATAAGTGCAAAATACAAAAACCCAAGCATTAAATACTAAACCATAGATTTTAAACCTCAAATGCTAAACCCTGAGCAATAAAACCTAAAATAAACCTACACACTAACATTAATGCTAACCCTAACCCTAACCCTAAACCTTAAACCATAAATCCTACCAAAGAAAACATCAAAAAAAAAACATCAGTCCAAAATATGAAAGCCCAAACATTAAACACTAAGCCATATATTTTAAAGCAAAATTCCTAAATCGCAAAACCTAAAACCTAAAAAAAAACTAAACCCAAACCCTAACCCTATCCCTAACACAAACCCTAACCCTAAACCATAAATCCTTAGCCCAAAGCCCAAAATATAAAACCCTAACATTAAATACTAAAGCATAGATATTACAACTCAAATGCTTAACCCCAAACCGTAAAACCTAAAAAACAACCTAAACCCTAACATTAAGTACCAAACCATATATTTTAAACCTCAAATGCTAAACCCTAAACCATAAAACCTAAAAAAAACTACACCCTAACACTAATCCTAACCCTAGCCCTAATCCTAACCCTAAACCCTAAGTCCAAAATACGAAAGCACAAACATTAAACACTAAACCATAGATTTTAAACCTCAAATCCTAAACCACAAGCCCTAAAACCAAAACCCTTACCTAAACCCTAACCCTAACCCTATCCCTAAACCATTAACCCGAAAATCCAAGCAAAAATTACAAAAAAAACCAAACATTTAACAGTAAACAATAGATTTTAGACCAAAAATCCTAAACCCCAAAACCTAAAACCTAAATAAAAACTAAACCCAAACCCTAACCCTATCCATAACACGAACCCTAACCCTAACTTTATCCTTAACCCTAACCGTAAAGACTAAACCCTCAACCGAGAGCCCAAAATACCAAAACCCTGACATTAAACACTAAACCATAGATATTACAACTCAAATCCTTAACCTCAAAACCTAAAACCAAAAAAAAAAAAAACTAAACATAACCCTAATACCATAAACCCTAAACCCCATGCCCAAAATACCAAAACCCAAATATTAAATACTAAACCATATATTTTAAACCTCAAATGCTAAACCGTGAACCATAAAACCGCAAATGCTAAACCCTGAACTATAAAACCTTCAAATAAACTACATCTAAACCCTAATTATAACCCTAACACTAACACTAAACCCTAAACCCTAAATCATAAGTCCAAAAAAAACCAAAATTTCAAAATACAAAAACCCAAATATTAAACACTAAAACATAGATTAACCTCAAATCCTGAAGCACAAACCCAAAAACCTAAAAAGCCTCAACCCTAACCTTAACCCAAACCATAACCCTAACACTAACGCTAACCCTAACCCTATGCCACTAACCCAAAACCGCAAGCCCAAAATACCAAAATCCAAACATTAAACACTAAAGTATATATTTTAAACAAAAAATCCTAAACCCTAAAACCTAAAACGTAAAAATAAAAACCTAAAACCTAACCCTATCTCTATCCCTAACACGAACAGTAACCCTAACCCTATTCTTAACCCTGACCCTAAACCCTAAACCCAAAGCCCAAAATAGCAAAACCGTAACATTAAACACTAAACCATAGATATTACAACTCAAATCATTTACCCCAAACCCTAAATCCTAAAAAATAACCTAAACCCTAACCCTAACCCTAACATTAACCCTAACCCTAACACTACTATAAACCCTAAAGCCCAGACCCAAAATACCAAAACGCAAACATTAAACACTAAACCATTGATATTAAACCTCAATTCCTAAACCCTTAACCCAAAATCCTTTATAAAAAAAACTAAACCCTAACCCTAACCTTATCATTAACCCTAACCCTAAACCATAAACCCGAAACCCTAAGTGCAAAATACCAAAACCCAACACTAAATTAAACCATAGATATTAAGCCTCAAATGCTAAATCCTGAACCATAAAACCTAAAAAGAACCTACACCGAACATTAATGCTAACCCTAACCCTAACCCTAAAGCTTAAACCCTAAATCCTAAGTCCAAAATATGAAAACACAAACATTAAACACTAAACCATACATTTTAAACCAAAATTCCTAAACCCCAAAACCTAAAACCTAAAAAAAAAAAAAAACCTAAACCCAAACCCTAACCCTATCCTTAACACAAACCCTAACCCTAACCCTATATTAGTCGTAACCCTAAACACTAAATCCTTAGCCCAAAGCCTAAAATACCAAACCCTAACATTAAACACTAAATCATAGATATTACAACTCAAATCCTTAACCCCAAACCATAAAACCTAAAAAATAACCTAAACCCTAACCCTAACTCTAACATCAACCCTAGCACTAACCCTACAATAAACCCGAAACCCTAAGCCCAAAATACCAAAACTCAAACATTAAATACTAAACCATATATTTTAAACCTCAAATGCTAAACCCTAAACCAAAAAACCTAAAAAAAATACACCCTAACAGTAATCCTAACCCTAAATCCTAAATCCAAAATATGAAAACAAAAACATTAAACACTAAACCATAGATTTTAAACATCAAATCCTAAACCACAAGCCCTAAACCCGAAAAAAAAACTAAACCTAACCTAAACCCTAAACCTGACATAAACCCTAACCCTAACCTTAACCCTAACCCTATCCCTAAATCATTAAGCAAAAACCCTAAAACCTAAAAAAAAAAACTAAACCCTAACCCTAACCCTATTCTTAACCCTAACCCATAAACCCTAAACCCAAAGTCCAAAATAGCAAAACCCTAACATTAAACACTAAACAATAGATATTAAAACTCAAATCCTTTATCCCATACTCTAAAACAAAAAAAACAACCTAAACCCTAACCCTAACTCTAACATTATCCCTAACCCTAAAACTACTATAAACCCTAACCTCCAAACCCAAAATACGAAAATTCAAATATTAAACACTAAACCATTGAAATTAAACCTCAATTCCTAAGCCCTAAACCTAAAATCCTAAAAAAAAATAAACCCTAATCCTAACCCTATCCCTAACACAAACCCTAACCCTAACTTTATCCTTAACCCTAACCATAAACACTAAACCCTAAACCCAAAGCCCAAAATACAAAACCCTGACATTAAACAATAAACCATAGATATTACAACTCAAATCCTTAATCCCAAAACCTAAAAACAAAAAACAAAAAACTATAACCCTAACCCTAACATTAAACATAACCCTAAAACTACCATAAACCCTAAACCCCAAGCCCAAAATACCAAAAACCAAATATTAAATACTAAACCATATATTTTAAACCTCAAATGCTAAACTGTGAACCATCAAACCGCAAATGCTAAACCCTGAACCATAAAACCTTAATATAAACTACATCCAAACCCTAATTTTAACTTGAACCCAAACCCTAAACCCTAAACCCTAAATCCTAAGTCTAAAAAAAACGTAATTCCAAAATATGAAAACCCAATTATTAAACACTAAAACTGTAAGACCTTGAAAATAAGCTAGTTTAACTAAAGCCTAACATGTTGGTCTTGATGTTCTAAGGTCATAAATATGTCTAATATATGGTATAGAGGCATTAGCTAAGGTATTAGGTGTGATGGGAGTCAACCGTCAAGGGACGACTAAGACGTTCGACGACTAAGTCATCTAAATATCTCTTATGTGGTTCTATGTGTTTATGTGTGTTTAATGGTGTTTTAAGGTTCTTAATTGAGTTATTATAGCATGTATATGCAGTGTGTCAAGTTTTGAGAAGTTTGGAGGTCAAACATCCAAGGCGTTAAAATATATGCCTTGAATCGACCTTGTGTGTATTTTATGTGTTCGTTTTGTATGAAATTTATGTGATAGGTGTTAAACTCATAGACGATTGTATTTGGGTTAGAAAAGTTCGGGAAATTATCCCCAAGGACCATTCAAGGGTCCTTGAGGAGGGACCCAAAATTAGTGTGCAGGCTGTCCCAGACAGGCATTGGCGACGGAGCAGTAAACGGCCTGTTGGCCTGATGACGCCCCGTCAAAGGGTACCGTCGTGAGGGACTTAGCCTTGAGGGAAGTTTTCTACCTTGGCAGGCCACTGTTGCCAATGATGGAGGCCTGTGATGCCCCGTCATGGCCGTGACGCCCCATCGAGGCAGTCGTCAAGTGAGGCCTATGTTCCTGCGCAGGCTGCTGTCCACTTAAGGTTTAAGGGTGAATTGGTGAATTCACCCCACTTATAAATTAAGTCATTGGAGGTTTATTAAGGGTTTATTGGGTATTTTAATTAACTATATAAGTAGTTAACACCTTAAAGACTTCATTCATCTAAATTGAAAACCCAAAACTCTTAAACTCTCTCAAAGACTCCATTGAAGTCCAAAATCAAGGAAGAGCTTGGTGTGACGTTTTGAGTGGAAATTCTTCATCAAAGTGAAGAATTATCATCCTTGAGGTATGGCTTTGATCCTTGGAACTCTTTTCTTCAAGGAGCCCAACTTTCAAAGATGTTTTCAAAGTTTTCAAAGAGGAATTTTCCAATTTCATGATTCTTCCATGGGTTCTTGCATTAAAGGTTTTCAAATGTCTATTATGGATTATATTGACGTTATATTGATGATTTTAACCTAAATTACCTATGAACCCATGAAATTAATGAACCTAAGATTTTGACTAAATTATGGGTTACTTGATATTGACTTAATGCTGATGAATTAATGTGAAGTTTCTTATGGGCTTTCTATTGATGTAAGAATTGTATTCAATTGTTGTAGAATCGATCTTAGATTTTTGAATCTATATTGAATTGGTTTGGATTTCATTGATTCCTATTATTGTGTACTGAATTGATGTTCATGGCCATGGGTAAGGGCCTTATGATGTTGAATTTTGTGATTTGGTATTGGCTTGAAGAGTTGAGGATGAAGAGGTAGTACGCTGCCCTAGTTCCTTTATTTTAATGTTAATTTTACTTCAATTATGTTATGATTGCTTTGGTCCACCTTTAGTGGCGGTGCTATGTGAATTGATGTGGCCTTGTCGGCGTTATGTTCTAGTACATTGATGATCATGGCCTTGTCGGCATTACTTGAACTTATATGGCTATTTGTGTAGTTGATTTGATGATGTATGATCATATATACCCATATGTGGAAGTATTTGCTAGACTATTGATGCTATCTAGTTAATCATGTTGTGCTTTGACTATGTGTTATGGTGTAGTCTTAGAGTTTATGCATGGTTATTCCTAATTTGGCTATGTGAGTCTAAAATGGTTAAGTTGATAATGTTAAGGTAATGGATAGGTTGACTTAATAAGGTTAAGGGTCATTTCTTAGAGTCGAAAAGAAGATAGGCTATATGTGTTAAATGAAAGTATGTTGTGTCTTGCTTAGGTAGACTTGTGTCCCTTACTTGATGCTTATGTGAATATGTGATGTCTTGACTTAGGAACCTAAAGGGTCTTAGTCTTGAATAAATGAACATAGTTGAGACCTTGAATGATGATAAAAGGGTCATTTATATGGAACCTTGAACCAAGTGGTAAGGTTATGAATCGTGAAGTAGTAAGCCGTAATGGTATCATTCATGTAATGAGTGATGGACTTAGGGTTGATTGTCTGGAACGGCATCATATTATACCTTAGGAAATTCGCGATGAGCTTCTTGTCTCCATAGTGAGATAGCGCTAATGGACCTTGCTATGGTAGGGTAAATGTAATTGGGTCATGAACATGTTATGGGACCCATTTGTATGAACCTTGATGAGAATTGTCCTATGAGAACTAAGGCTAGCACCAAGTGAATATGGTAAGGGAAAGTAGTTCTAGTTAAGTATGAGACTAGAATACAAAGTATGCCCTTCATATTCCTTAAACATGTGCCTACGTGCGATCTTTATGTTCTACCATTGGCAAGTAGAACACCTCATCGAAGTAGGATAGAACTTCGGATTCCATGCTTTGCTACCATGGTCTATGTCGGTTATTGAGTATTCTCATCATATGGAATACCTATTGACATTTGATAAGTTTATGAGGTTTAGGTGGTGGTATGGGACGCTACTTAGACATTGCACAATAAACTTTGAAGGTGTTATGTGGAGTTCCTAGGTCTTGTCTAAGACCATTACTTGAATGTCCTTTATATGATATATGTCTTCTAAATGAACTAATAAACTAATGACTTATGTTAGAAAGTATATAAACGAAAAAGTACCTAATCTAAAGTAACTTAAGGACTCCTTAGTTAAGGTGTGAAGAGGGCATATGGGATGATCTCTTTATGACTTATCTTTGGAAGTCTTGAGTATTACTCTAGGTAGGGAAAAGGTTTGATGTTGTTGACATGATCTAATCCTTAGGTAGTCTTAAGAAATATTTAGGTAATCTTCAAGAGGTCACTATGGACGTTATCTTCTTGATTTGCTTAAGTAGGTCTTTTGATAGCCTTTGGAAGGAGAATGTCCTATCATTTATGTGTTGGTGATTTAGTGAGAAATGATTCTATCCTAGGGAGTCTATTGGATCTCTTGAGTGTGTGTGTAAGGGATTGTATGGGCGGTTGCTTCACAATCCACTCAAGTGAGACTTAGAGTCACCTTTGGTAGAAGAATCTTACCTTGATGTTTAGGATGTTTTGTAAGTGTGTATGTGACTCATTATAAGTAATCTTAAGGGTCGTTTAGGCACATCTAGATAGGGTGTATGGGCGGTCTCTCTTTGTATGACTTAAGTGAATCTTAGGATGACTTTAAGTGAGGAAATTACATGCTAGAAGATGTTAAAAGGGAAGGCTAGGACTTCACTGTAACAGTGAATGGACTTCACTTTACAGTGAAGTGAACTCACTGTAAAGTGAGCTTTAAATTTATGATTTCGATTTTAATGTTTTCTTATGTGTTTCTATGTTGATAATTGATGTTGTTATGATTAAACTATGATTTCTAAAATGAAAAGATGCATATTTCCAATAAAGTCCATTTTCATGATTTTTATGCATAATGCCATACTTAGTACATGTGGTTGTACTAATTCCATGCTTTATTTTCTATCTATAGTTCTTGGTAGGTGAAGAGCTTTGAAGAGAAGACTTGGACTTAGAAGATCGATCAAGAGAAGCTGAAGTATGTCCTTATTTGACTCGAGGGCATATATGTCATTTTATGTTTCTTTCTATTACTTTTATATGAAAGGGATTTTTAAAGACTATGTTATATTTTGTGCAAAGTTTTAATTCCGCACTACTTTTCATTATGTTTATGTGATGAATGATATGAGAGGCTTGTCTTAGACCTCCGAAAGGTCGACGACGCCGATTACAATCCAAGATTGTACCCTAACTTCTAAGGTATGGTTTCGGGTTGTGACAAGCTTGGTATCAGAGCATAGGTTAGTTAAAGTAGTCTTAGGTATCAAATAGTCTCGAAAAGTCACGTCTAGTAGAGTCTTGACCATCGGTGTGAGTCGCGACACATCTATGGGCGAGAGGCTATAGGACGATAGTGTTTCCCTTCATTTCTACTCCTATGTTCGTGTGGTAGAGTTATGTTATGAGTATCCTTCTAAATGTGTTTCCTTGTGTTTCTAGGAGATGAATACTAGAAGGATGGCCGCTAGAAGGATGGAAGAGGGAATGGTTAATGAGGAAGTTCTTCCTCAAGTTGAGCAAGTTGAGCAAGTTCCTCAAGGTGGGCAAGGTGCTCAAGGTGCTCAAGTGCCTCCTCAAGGTGATCATGCTCCTAATGTGGGAGGAGGTGATGAAGTGACGGGGTTGTCTAATAGGATGATTGGAGAGGCTTTGGTTGCTTTATCCCAAGCCGTAACGGCTCAAGCTAACTTGAACATGGTGCCTAGGGTTAATGCTATGAAGAGCACTAGTCTAGGTTGAGAGACTTTGTGAGAATGAATCCTCCAATATTTTTTGGATCTAAGGTGAATGTGGATCCCCAAGAATTTCTTGACGGTGTGTACAATGTTTTTAGTGCTATGGGGGTTACATCTAGGGATAAGGCGGAGTTGGATTCTTATCAATTGAGAGATGTGTCTCAAATTTTGTACACTCAATGGAATGACAATAGACCTGTGGAGTCGGGTCCAATTGAGTGGGAAGAATTCAAGGAAGCTTTTCTTGGCAAGTACTTTCCCCGTGAGAGGAGGGAAGAGAAAGTAGAAGAATTGATCAATCTCAAGCAAGGCAATATGAGTGTTGAGGAATACTCTTTGAAATTCTCAAATTTGTCTAGGTATGCACCTTCCCTAGTGACAAATTCAAGGGACGAAATGAGTCGCTTTGTGACGGGTGTAGCCGATTTAGTTAAGGAGGAATGTCGTACGGCTATGTTGCATGATAATATGACTTTGGCTAGACTCATGGTGTATGCACAATCAATTGAAGTGTCTAAAGTTAGGAGGATGTCAAGGAACTTGAAAAGGAGTGTTGCTAGTGACCAAGTGCAACCTAGGTTCAAAAAGAGGATTCAAAATCAAGATGGACCTAGTGTTCCTAAGAAGAAGTTTGAGAAAAGAGGTGATTCTAGCAATGACAAACCTTTATATGCTACTTGTGGTAAGAGACATTATGGTTAGTGTTTATTGGGTACCGGTAGTTGCTTTGGATGTGGAAACGATTGGCACAAAGTGAGAGATTGTCCAAACATTGCTTCTAGGAAGGAGGGTAAGAAGGTTGAGCCTAGTGTTCCAAAGGAAGATGCTCCAACTAAGAGGCGTTTCTATGCACTCAGGACTAGGATTGAGAAGCCGCGTGATGGTGATGATGATGTTGGTAAGTTCGTGTTTCTCTTTTGATGGTATGAGTTCCTTCTAAGTGGGGGAGTATGGTTAGAATTATGCTAGAAGTATTGCATGTGCATGATGTTAAGGAGTTTGGTTGAAATTGAATTTCATTGAACTCTTGCATTGTGTATTTTATGAAACTTTGAGTATGTTATAAGGTGTGTTTATATGATGTTACTTTGCATATTAGCATGTTCATATCATGAATTACCTTAAATGAGCTTTTTTGAAAAATTTGCTAAAAATCACTGTAGCTTGTTAAACTACTCATTGTAAAATTTTGGTGAAAATGACTATTTGATTCGTTAGTCTAAAATTGTGGTAATGTGGTTAGAACTGATGTATATGAGTATTATATTGAATATAAAATGAGTTTTTGCTATTTGGATTGAAGCATGTAAGTTTTGTAGCATAATGAGTTATAGAATTGTTTTCTAGTTTCTTGTTGTGTTCTGAATCACTCGATTTTGTGAAATTGATGATTTCTTCTTGATTATGTGTTATATGGTTTGGTTATGTGCTGCTAGTTGAATCTCAAATCTTGGAAGTGTTCGGAGAGTGGCAAGTATCATTCGAGGACGAATGTTGTCCAAGTGGGGGAGATTGTAAGACCTTGAAAATAACCTATGTTAACTATAGTCTAACATGTTAGTCTTGATGTTATAAGGTCCTAAATATGTCTAATATATGGTATAGAGGCAGTAGCTAAGGTATTAGGTGTGATGGGAGTCAAACGTCAAGGGACGACTAAGACGTTCGACGACTAAGTCACCTAAATATCTCTTATGTGGTTCTATGTGTTTATGTGTGTTTCATGGTGTTTTAAGGTTCTTAATTGAGTTACTATAGCATGTATAGTCAGTGTGTCAAGTTTCGAGAAGTTTGGAGGTCAAATGTCCAAGACCGTCCAAGGCGTTCGAAAGATATGCCTCGAATCGACTTTGTGTGTCTATGCATGTTTCGTTGAGTTTTATGTGTTCGTTTTGTATGAAATTTATGTGAGAGGTGTTAAAATCATATACGATCGTATTTGGGTTGGAAACGTCCGATAAATTATACCCAAGGACCATTCAAGGGTCCTTGAGCAAGGACCCAAAATTGGTGTGCAGGCTGTCCCAGGCAGACCTTGAAGACGGAGCAGTCAACGGCCTGTTGGCCTGATGACGCCCCGTAAAATGGTCCCGTCATGAGGGACTTAGACTTTAGGGAAGTTTTCTACCTTGGAAGGCCACTTTTGCCAACGACGGAGGCCTGTGACGCCCCGTCATGGCCGTGACGCCCCGTCGAGGCAGTCGTCGAGTGAGGCCTGTGTTCCTGCGCAGGCTGCTGTCCACTTAAGTGTGAATTGGTAAATCACTCCACTTAAAAATTAAGTCATTGGCGGTTTGTTAAGGGTTTATTGGGTATTTTAATTAACTATATAAGTAGTTAACACCTTAAAGACTTCATTCATCTAAATTGAAAACCCAAAACTCTTAGAACTCTCTCAAAGACTCCATTGAAGTCCAAAATCAAGGAAGATCTTGGTGTGACGTTTTGAGTGGAAATTCTTCATCAAAGTGAACAATTATTATCCTTGAGGTATGTCTTTTGATCCTTGAAACTCGTTTCATCAAGGAGCCCAACTTTCAAAGATGTTTTCAAAGTTTTCAAAGAGGAATTTTCCAATTTCATTATTCTTCCATGGGTTCTTGGATTAAAGGTTTTCAAACATCTATTATGGATTAGATTGATGTTATATTGATGATTTTAACCTAAATTACCTATGAACCCATGAAATTGATGAACCTAAGATTTTTACTAAATTATGGGTTACTTGATATTGACTTAATGTTGATGAATTCATGTGTAGTTTCTTATGGGCTTTCTATTGATGTAAGAATTGTATTCAACTGTTGTAGAATTGATCTTAGATTGTTGAATCTATATTGAATTGGTTTGTATTTCATTGATTCCTATAATTGTGTATTGAATTGATGTTCATGGCCATGGGTAAGGGCCTTATGATGTTGAATTTTGTGATTTGGTATTGGCTTGAAGAGTTGAGGATGAAGAGGTAGTACGCTGCCCTAATTCCTTTATTTTAATGTTAATTTTACTTCAATTATGTTATGATTGGTTTGGTCAACCTTTGGTGGCGGTGCTATGTGAATTGATGTGGTCTTGTCGGCGTTATTTTCTAGTACATTGATGATCATGGACTTGTCGGCATTACTTGAACTTATATGGCTATTTGTGTAGTTGATTTCATGATTTATGATCATATATACCTATATGTGGAAGTATGTGCTAGACTATTGATGCTAACTAGTTAATCATGTTGTGCTTTGACTATGTGTTATGGTGTAGTCTTAGAGTTTATACATGGTTATTCCTAATTTGGCTATATGAGTCTAAAATGGTTAAGTTAATAATGTTAAGGTAATGGATAGGTTGACTTAATAAGGCTAAGGGTCATTTCTTAGAGTCTAAAAGAATATAGGCTATATGTGTTAAATGAAAGTATGTTGCGTCTTGCTTAGGTAGACTTGTGTCCCTACTTGATGCTTATGTGAATATGTGATGTCTTGAGTTAGAAACCTAAAGGATCTTAGTCTTGAATAAATGAACATAGGTGAGACCTTGAATGATGATAAAAGGGTCATTTATGTGGAACCTTGAACCAAGTGGTAAGGTTATGAATCGTGAAGTAGTAAGCCGTAATGGTATCCTTCATGTAATGAGTGATCAACTTAGGGTTGATTGGCTGGAACAGCATCATATTATACCTTAGGAAATTCGCGATGAGCTTCTTTTCGCCATAGTGAGATAGCCCTAATGGACCTTGCTATGGTAGGGTAAATGTAATTGGGTCATGAACATGTTATGGGACCCATTTGTATGAACCTTGATGAGAATTGTCCTATGAGAACTAAGGCTAGCACCGAGTGAATATGGTAAGGGAAAGTAGTTCTAGATAAGTATGAGACTAGAATACAAAGTATGCCCTTCATATTCCTTAACCATGTGCCTACGTGGGATCTTTATGTCCTACCATTGGCAAGTAGAACACCTCATCAAAGTAGGATAGAACTTCGGATTCTATGCTTTGCTACCATGGTCTATGTCGGTTATTGCCTATTCTCATCATATGGAATACCTATTAAAAGTTTATAAGTTTATGAGGTTTAGGTGGTGGTATGGGATGCTACTTAGACATTGCACAATAGACTTTGAAGGTGTTATGTGGAGTTCCTAGGTCTTGTCTAAGACCATTACTTGAATGTCCTTTATGTGATGTATGTCTTCTAAATGAACTAATAAACAAATGACTTATGTTAGATAGTATGTAAATGAATAAGTACCTAATCTAAAGTAACTTAAGGACTCCTTAGTTAAGGTGTGAAGAGGGCATATGGGATGATCTCTTTATGACTTATCTTTGGAAGTTTTGAGTATTACTCTAGGTAGGGAAAAGATTTGGTGTTGTTTACATGATCTAACCCTTAGGTAGTCTTAAGAAATATTTAGGTAATCTTGAAAAAGGTCACCATGGACGTTATGTTCTTGATTTACTTAAGTAGGTCTTTTGATAGCCTTAGGAAGGAGAATGTCGTATCATTTATGTGTTGGTGATTTAGTGAGAATGATTCTATCCTAGGGAGTCTATTGGATCTTTTGAGTGTGTGATTAAAGGATTGTATGGGTGGTTGCTTCACAATCCACTCAAGTGAGACTTAGAGTCACCTTTGGTAGAAGAATCTTTCCTTGATGTTTAGGATGCTTTGTAAGTGTTTATGTGACTCATTATAAGTAATCTTAAGGGTCGTTTAGGCACATCTAGAGAGGGTGTATGGGCGGTCTCTCTTTGTGTGACTTAAGTGAATCTTAGGATGACTTTAAGTGAGGGAATTACATGCTAGAAGATGTTAAAAGGGAAGGTTAGAACTTCACTGTAACAGTGAATGGATTTCACTGTACAGTGAAGTGAACTCACTGTAAAGTGAGCTTTAAATTTATGATTTCGGTTTTAATGTTTTCTTATGTGTTTCTATGTTGATAATTGATGTTGTTATGATTAAAATATGATTTGTAAAATGAAAAGATGCATATTTCCAATAAAGTCCATTTTCATGATTTTTATGCATAATGCTGTACTTAGTACATGTGGTTGTTCTAATTCCATGCTTCATTTTCTATCTATAGTTCTTGGTAGGTGAAGATCTTTGAAGAGAAGACTTGGACTTAGAAGATCGTTCAAGAGAAGTTGAAGTATGTCCTCATTTGACTCAAGGGCATATATGTCATTTTATGTTTCTTTTATGAAGTTTTGTAATAGACTATTAGTAGTATGTTTTGAATTCGTATGGGCCGTGTCCCAAGTATTGTCGTGTCTTAAGATGATGATCGAGACTTAGTGTTTTCCTATTTTCTACTTATATTAAAGAGTTTAAAGACTTCTATATTATTTTATGAAAAGATTTAATTCCGCACTACTTTTCATTATGTATATGCGATGAATGATATGAGAGGCTTGTCTTAGACCTCCGAGAGGTCGACGACGCCGGTTACAATCCAAGATTGTACCCTAACTTCTAGGGTATGGTTTTGGGTTGTGACAAAAACATATATTAAACCTCAAATCCTAAACCATAACCCTAACCCTAACCCTAACATTATCCCTAACCCTAACACTACTATAAACCCTAACCTCCAAACCCAAAATACCAAAACCCAAACATTAAACACTAAACCATTGAAATTAAACCTCAATTCCTAAGCCCTAAACCTAAAACCTAAAAAAAAACTAAACCCTAACCCTAACCCTATGCCTAACACGAACCCTAACCCTAACTTTATCCTTAACCCTAACCATAAACACTAAACCCTAAATCCAAAGCCCAAAATACCAAAACCCTGAAATTAAAAACTAAACCATAGATATTAAACTCAAATCCTTAACCCCAAAACCTAGAACCAAAAAAAAATAAATAACTAACCCTAACATTAAACATAACCCTAACCCTACCATAAACCCTAAACCCCAACCCCAACCCCAAAATACTAAAAATTACATACTAGAACTTAGATTTGAAACCCCAAATGCTAAAACCTGAACTATAAAACCTTAAAGAAACTTCATCCAAACCCTAATTATAACCCTAACCCTAACCCTAAACCCTAAACCCTAAGTCCAAAAAAAACGTTTTTAAACCTCAAATCCTAAACCACAAACCCTAATATCTAAAAAAGCCTAAACCCTATACCTAACCTTAACCCTAACATTAACCCTAACATTAACCCTAACCCTAACCCTAAACCATTAACCCAAAACCCCAGGCCCAAAATATAAAAATCCAAACATTAAACACTAAAGTATAGATTTTAAACCAAAAATCCTAATCCCTAAACCTAAAACCTAAAAAAAAAAAAAAAACTAATCCTAACCTTGTCCCTAACACGAACACTAACCCTAACCCTAATCTTAACCCTAACCCAAAATTATAAACCCAAAGCCGAAAATAGCAAAACCCTAACATTAAACACTAAAGCATAGATATTACAACTCAAATCCTTAACCCCAAACCCTAAAACCTAAAAAACAACCTAAACCCTAACCCTAACCCTAATATTAACCCTAGAACTAACCCTACCATAAACCCGAAACCCTAAGCCAAAATACCGAAACCTAAACATTAAATACAAAACCATATATTTTAAACATCAAATGATAAACCCTAAACAAAAATTCCTAAAAAAAAACTACACCCTAACACTAATCCTAACCCTAAACCTAATCCTAATCCTAAACCCGAAGTCCAAAATATGAAAACACAAACATTAAACACTAAACCATATATTTTAAACCTCAAATCCTAAACCACAAGCCCTAAACCCTAAAAAAAACTAAACCTAACGTAATCCCTAACCCTAACCTAAACCGTAACCCTAACCCTATCCCTAAACCATTAAACAAAAAAACCTAAACCCTAAAAAAAACTAAACCCTAAGCCTAACCCTATCATTAACACGAAGCCTAACCCTAACCCTAACCCCTAAACCCTAAACCCTAAAACCAAAGCCCAAAATAGCAAAACCCTAACATTAATCACTAAACCATAGATATTATAACTAAAATCCTTTACCCAAAACCCTAAGACCTAAAAAACAACCTAAACCCTAACCCAAACCCTAACATTAGCCCTAAACCTAACACTACTATAATCCCAAACCCCAAACCCAAAATACCAAAGCCCAAACATTAAACACTAAACCATTGAAATTAAACCTCATTTCCTAAGCCCTAAACCCAAAATCCTAAAAAAAAAATAAACCCTAACCCTAACCTAACCTTAACCTTAATCTTAACCCTAACCCTCAACCATAAACCCGAAACCTTAAGTGTAAAATACAAAAAACCCAAGCATTAAATACTAAACCATAGATTTTAAACCTCAAATGCTAAACCCTGAGCTATAAAACTAAAATAAACCTACACCCTAACATTAATGCTAACCCTAAACCTTAAACCCTAAATCCTAAGACCAAAGAAAACGTCCAAAAAAAACCTTAGTCCAAAATATGAAAACACAAACATTAAACACTAAACCATATATTTTAAACCAAAATTCCTAAACCCCAAAACCTAAAACCTAAAAAAAACTAAACCCAAACCCTAACCCTATCCCTAACACAAACCCTAACCCTAAAACCTAAATCCTTGGCCCAAAGACCAAAATATAAAACCCTAACATTAAACACTAAAGCGTAGATATTACAACTCAAATCCTTAACCCCAAACCGTAAAACCTAAAAAACAACCTAAACCCTAACCCTAACCCTAACATTAACCCTAGTTCTCACCCTACACTAAACCCGAAACCCTACGCCAAAATACCAAAACCCAAACATTAAGTACCAAACCATATATTTTAAACCTCAAATGCTAAACCCTAAACCATAAAACCTAAAAAAACAACATCCTAAAACTAATCCTATCCCTAACCCTAATCCTAACCCTAAACGCTAAGTCCAAAATTCGAAAGCAGAAACATTAAACACTAAACCATATATTTTAAACCTCAAATCCTAAACCACAAGCCATAAAACCTAAACCCTAACCTAAAGCCTAACCCTAACCCTATCCCTAAACCATTAACCCGAAAATCCAAGAAAACATTACAAAAAAAACAAAAATTTAACAATAAACAATAGATTTTAGACCAAAAATCCTAAACCCCAAAACCTAAAACCTAAATAAAAACTAAACCCTAACCCTATCCTTAACACGAATCCTAACCCTAACTTTATCCTTAACCCTAACCATAAAGACTAAACCTTAAACCTAGAGCCCAAAATACCAAAACCCTGACATTAAACACTAAACCATAGATATTATAACTCAAATCCTTAACCTCAAAACCTAAAACCAAAAAAAAAAAAAAACTAAACCTAACATTAAACATAACCCTAACCCTACCATAAACCCTAAAACCCAAGCCCAAAATACCAAAACCCAAATATTAAATACTAAACCATATATTTTAAACCTCAAATGCTAAATCGTGAACCATAAAACTGCAAATGCTAAACCCTGAACCATAAAACCCTAAAATAAACTATATCCAAACCCTAATTATAACCTTAACCCTAACCCTAAACCCTAAACCCTAAATCCTATGTCCAAAAAAACTGTAATTCCAAAATACAAAAAGCAAAATATTAAACACTAAAACATAGATTAAACATCAAATCCTAAACCATAAACCCTAAAACCTAAAAAAGCCTCACCCTATACGTAACCCTAACCCTAACCCAAACCATAACCCTAACACTAACGCTAACCCTAACCCTAAACCATTAACCCAAAACCCCAAGCCCGAAAAACCCTAAGCCCGAAATACCCAAAATTTTGCTCTCCAAACAAGTCCTATATTCAATTCCAATGGCTAATAAAAAAATAGGCACGCGCACTGCCGTAATGGCGCGTGCGCCGCCGGTGGGAGTCCAAAGACCGCCGGACCTAAGTCAATAGGAACGCCATGAAGATGGCATCAAACCCCAGCTTAGCACGCTCCAAGATACATCTCAAAACTCCTCGAATTCGCAGAATACTAATGCGATGAACTCTGTGTCTTCAGAAAAGGAGTTTGATAGAGAACAAAGAGTTATGTCCCATGGGATTTCTGAGTTAAATCGAGGACAAAGGATGATGGAAACGAATACTCCTCACCATGATCTACAATATAACCAAAAATTGGAGAATTCCACCGTCCCATTTGACCAAAATCAAAAGGCGACTTTGGATGAAATCGCGAGTGTGTCGCCTGAGTTGCGCACTCAATTTCGATCGTCTTCTAGTCAATTTCGTAAGGTTTCAACCATTGGGGTTTGGTCCCCTAGGGATGATGTCCATCTCACTGGAATTTTGACTGAAATGGATAATGGACTCGCCGGTGAAGGGAACTCCGGTGAACATAGAACTCACAATGTCGGAATCCATGGAAGCTTGTCGAACAAAAATGATTCTCAGACCAAGGCTATTCAAATAACAGGCCTCTTCAATCATTTCCAAGGAGAAAACAATGACATTAACACTCCAGCAACTTCCAAGGATCATATGAACAAAACTCTTCAGGGAACACTGGATAGTGAAGAAGAAGCTTCTGGTTCTAATCGTAATGATGAACAGGAAATCATCCTAGTGGATTCTCAATCATACGAAGCAACAACAATGGGGGAAGGAAGCAAACTTCAAGCTGAGAAGAAGTTGATAGCACAACAGGGCATTAACATGAACAATAGGAGATTTCACTCAGCAACCACAACAAATGACACACAGTCCTCAAGTTTTTCCTTTGGTATTGCAGGTAACTTACCTAATCTAACTCCTAATCTGATGGCAGGTAACTCACAAAATACTGTGAACAAGAATGAAGAAGGTGAGGAAGCTGGCAATGGACAAATACAGAACCAGAACTCCTCAAGTCAAAAAATTGAGCAAGCAGGCATGGAAGTGCAGAAGGGGGGACTGAGCAAAACAAAGGTGATGGAGCCAAGAAAGTCATGGATTAGTCTCAAGGAAAAGAAGGAAGGCAGAAAGAGCAACCTAGGAACAACTACAATCAAGAGGGAGCCAATGCATCAATTCAAACCAGCCAGGCAAATATAGATTACCAAAGTAACTTCCCCAAGATATCCAATAACTACACAAGCTATGACCCTAACACTCAAAAAGAAAAAGTTGTTAAACAGGGCAATAATGATAGTCAGGAAACTGTTAGGAATAATCAATTGCAGGGTCAAAATCCTAACAATAATCCTAGACTTGATAAAAACTCTGAGCCGTCTCCCTATACTGTTGTGCAATCCTTTGCTGCAAGATTAAGGTATAATCAAGCTAAGAATGAAATTCCTATAACCTTTAATGATCCTATTCATACTACTAGACAAGGTTTTCCAGCTGTGCTTCTTGATGAGGATGATTATTATGTGAAATTGGCTGAAGTTTGTAAGTATACTCTTGTGGGTAAATTCACCAATACAATGCCTAAAATGGAACTAGTTAGAAAAAGTTTCATTCTCCAAACTCAACTCAGTGAAAATCACTCATTTCAATTCTAGGCATGTGTATATTGACCTTGACAATGAGTTTGATTACCAAACAGTTTGGACTAAGCTTAGGATGAATATTGAGGGCCAAGTGATGTGAATTCAAACCTGGACCCCTGATTTCACCCCTGAAGAAGAGACTCCAATTGATCCTATTTGGGTAGCTGTCCCTAGTTTACCTTGGCATTGTTATAACAAAGTGTTGTTAACTACTATCCTAATTTCTGTTGGGAAGGTGTTATTCCTAGACTCACCCTCCTCCCAAAGAACTAGAGGTAGCACCCTTAGAGTTAAAGTCCAAGTGGATCTCACCAAAAATAGACCATCTCATGTATGGTTGGGATTTAAAAATGCTGATCCTAATAAAGGGAGATGGTTAAAGGTGGAATATGAGGGCATCCCAAATTACTGCATGTACTGCAAGCATCAGGGGCATATGTATAGTGAGTGTACAATTAAGAGGAGAGATGAAGATCTCAGGAAAAGAAGGAATGGGAAACTGAGAGAAAATCCAAGGAAGAACAGGATCAGGGGGTCAGTTAAAACCTCAAGGCCAAGACAAAAGTACTGCTGAGATTGCTACAAAAGTTCAGAATCAACAAAGCACTAGTCAAAAGGAAGAGCTCAGACAGGGAACTAGACATAGTCAGACAAGGAGCCAACCCGTAAGCCAGCAACAAAGAAACAATTCTTTCAATTCAAATGATCAAGACCAGCAAGCAGAGTTATAGGAGGAACAATGGCAGACACAAAAAAGGAGGCAACAAAAAAGTCAAGATCAAACCATTCCCAAGGTTGTTTGGAGACCTGTCTCACGCCAGTGCAAAGAAGCAGTGACATCCATCAACAAGAACAGGAAACAACAGGTATAATTAAAATTAAAACTCAAAATATTTTTGCTAACCTTGAAATGCAGGAACAACAGGAAATAAACCAAACAAGAGAAGAAGATACCAGGAAAACAATTTACCAGGCTGGCCAATCAAAAAATGGGAATGCAAAAAGCCCAACTGCAAGGAACAATCTCAGCACTCATAAAGAACAAATGCAACAAGATGATACAATCACCAAGCATAAAAACACAGGTATTGACTCAATGCTCCCCAATCCCAATTCCCCCAATTTCATTAATGTTGATGTTGGCTGTACTGAAGAAGTTGTTGGAGGTATGGATGGGGGTGTCAGGAGAAAACCACTAATCTGCAGGATGGGGTTACCAAAGGGGGGTGTTTGCCTCATGTTATGCATGAGGGGTTGGTTGACCTTAGGCCAGACCTTAGAGACATTGATACTTCTAAGAACAGACAACAACAAGGAGAGAAACAACAGAGCAATCAGCAGGTACAGGGCAGTGAATACAGGCAGCAACATTCTGAAAATAATAAGAAAAAATAGCAACTTGGAAAGGAAGAAAATAAATATAAAGGGAAACATGTGGTTGATCCTACTCCGGAAAGCAATCCCAAGAGCAAGAACAAGCCCAGCAAACAGAAAAGGGATGCTGCTAAAACAAGACAAAATAAGCAACAGAAAAAAGGTATTGAGTAGGAACAGGAAAAGAGGGAGGAGCCAGTTAATCAGTGGCTAGATTTCTCTCCTCTACAGGCTCAACACATGACTCCACAAATTGCTGAACCACCTGATAAAGAACAACAGGTCTGCAAGTTCAATACAATACCTCTGCTTGATGAATATGATGTGGACAATTCTGAGGATGAGTTGGATGGAGATAACCCCTCCCTAGATGATCTGGATGATGATGATGAGACTAGTGAGGCTCTTATTAAAGCCTTTAGTCCTCATAATGATCAGGCCCTAGAGGAGGAAATTCAACAGGTAACACAAAATCAAAGCTTATCTCCAAGAAGGTTCCAACATGGCAAAGTCCACTTCAAAAATCAAAATGCCAACACTGCCACTGCTGGCAGACCCAACACTACGCTCTTTACCTCTAGATCTTCCCAATGATTAGTACAATCATATGGAATGTGAGAGGGATCAACACTCAAGGGGTGTTGGAAAGACTCAATATACTCAGGAAATTTCATCATTTATCTGTTATCACTATCTTGGAACCTTTTTCTGATAGTGTTCTTGTTCAAAGCTTTAAGACTCAATTAAACATGAAAAATGCTACTAGTAATTGTAATGGTAAAATTTGGGTTTTTTGGAGCAGTGATATTGACTGTAATATTCTTGATGAAGATGAACAGCAAATCACTTGCAACATGAAACACAATGAATTACAATACCAATTTACTAGTACCTTTGTCTAAGCAAAATGCAAAGATTACCTCAGGAGACCTCTCTGGGATAAATTGTTACAGTAAGCCACAGTGAATACCAATCCTTGGTGTGCAGTTGGAGATTTCAATGTTATAACTGCTGTAGATGAGAAACTTGGAGGGGTGCCTTATAATATGAGGAAAAGCTTGGATTTTATAGCTGTCATTGAAGCTTGTGGACTTTTGGACATTGGCTTCAGTGGACACAAATTCACTTGGTCAAATAAGAGGGGTATTAATCACAGAATTTGGAAGAGACTTGACAGGGCTTTGGTAAATGATGCTTGGTTGGAAAAAATGCCTCAAACCACCATAACTCACTTGTCATCTACTGGGTCTGATCACTGTCCTCTTCTCATGGAAATGGTTTCCACAGAATCTGATCACATCAAGTATTTCAGATTCCTCAACTATTGGGTTGATAATCCTTATTTTATGGGAATTGTGAAAACTTGTTGGGATAGGGAGGTGGAAAGTAATGTTATGTGGAAATTCCACCAGAAATTTAAAAGTTTTTCAAATACTCTTAGTGCTTGGTCAAGAAATGAATTTGGTGATATTTTTCAAAAGGTTAGGATGTATGAGGAACAAGTGCACAATGCTGAATAAAAGTATATCCTTGACCAAAGTGAATCACACAGGAGTGCCCTTCATGAAATCAATGCCCAATATATTGAATTCCTCAAGTTGGAAGATACTATTTTGAAACAGAAAACCCAACTCCAATGGTTTAAAGAAGGTGACACCAACTCCAAATATTTCCACTCTGTTATAAGGGGAAGGAGAAGGAAATTATTTGTTCACAAAATTGTCACTGAAAATGGGGATTGGATACAAGGTGAGGACAACATTGCTCAGGCAGCTTGTGAACACTTCAAAACTATTTTCACAGGTGAGGAAAAGCTTATTAATGAACATACCTTGGAATGTATTCCAAGGATGATTAGCCAAGATCAAAATACTCATCTTACCAATATACCTAGTATGGATGAGCTTAAGGAGGTGGTTTTCTCTATGAATTCTAACTCTGCAGCTGGTCCTGATGGTATGAATGGGTACTTCTTTCAGAAGTGCTGGCACATTAGCAAGAATGATTTAATGGGAGTGGTTCAGGCTTTCTTCAGTGGTCAAATGATTCCTAAGTACTTCTCCCATTCATGTATTGTGCTGCTCCCTAAAGTGAACAATCCAAACAAGCTAACTGAGTTTAGGCCTATTAGTCGAAGTAATTTCACTAGTAAGATTATATCTAAACTAGTGAGTAACAAACTCGGTCCTATCCTCCCTTCCTTAATTTCTCCCAATCAATCCAGATTTGTGAAAGGGAGAAGTATTTCTGAAAATATCATGTTAGATCAAGAAATTATCCACCAAATCAAGAAACCCAACATTGGAAGCAATGTCATCATTAAGCTAGACATGGCAAAAGCTTATGACAGGGTCTCATGGTCATATATTTGCTTGTTTCTAAGGAAAATGGGGTTTGATAAGGTGTTTATTGATATGGTGTGGAGAATCATGGATAACAATTGGTACTCAATCATTGTCAATGGTAAGAGGTATGGTTTCTTTCACGCCACTAGAGGTCTCAAGCAAGGTGATCCCCTTTCCCCTGCCCTTTTTATTTTAGGTGCTGAGGTACTTTCAAGATCGCTCAACAGGTTACACAATCATCCGGAATACCATGGTTTTTTCATGGAAATGAGGGGGGCCCAAGTGAACCACTTGAGCTTTGCTGATGATATAATTCTGTTCATCTCTGGAAGAGGCAAAACTTTAAATCTTTTAATGGCTACTTTAAGGGAGTATGAAGATACTTCTGGGCAACTCATCAATGGAGACAAAAGCCACTTTATGCTACACTCTAATGCTTTCAATAGCAGTAGAGATAGAATTAAAAGGCTGACAGGTTTCAAACAAAAACAGGGGCCTATTACTTACCTAGGCTGCCCTTTATTTGTTGGCAGGCCTAGGAATACATATTTTTCTGATCTTGTTAACAAGGTTGTCTGCAGGATTACAGGTTGGCAAACCAAACAATTAAGATATGGAGGCAAGGCTGTTCTCACAAAACATGTTCTACAGGCCCTTCCCATCCATCTTCTATCTGCAGTAACCCCTCCTGTTACAGTACTCAGGCAAATCCAAGGGCTTATAGCTGACTTTTTCTGGGGCTGGAAGAGTGATAAAAAGAGGTATCATTAGGCTTCATGGAAAAATCTAAGTTACCCTTATGATGAAGGGGGGTGGGGATGAGAAACTTACAAGATATATGCAAATCATTCCAATTCAAGCAATGGTGGATCTTCATAACAAAACAAACACTTTGGGGAGATTTCTTGAAAGCAAAGTATTGCCAAAGATCAAACCCTGTAAGTAAGAAAGGAGACACTGGAGATTCATTAACTTGGAAACATATGTTAATGAACAGACAACAAGTTGAGCCACATATCCATTGGAAGCTGCAAGCTGGAAATTGCTCCTTTTGGTGGGATAATTGGCTTTGCACTGGCCCCTTAGCTCAAGACACCACCAATAGCAACAGGTTTAACAATGCTACAATGGCTGAATTTTGGGAATATGGGAAGTGGAGTTGGAGCAGACTGATTGAGCAGGCACCTGCCAGTCAAATTTCCAGCATCCTGGCCACTGATATCTCTCCTCAGCATCATCTTCCTGACCAAGCTGTGTGGAAGCTCAATAATTATGGCAGATTTAGCTGTTCTTCAGCGTGGGAGGAAATCAGGAACAAAAGAGCCAAGAATCACCTCAATTCACTTCTATGGCATAAAAACATCCCCTTTAAATCTTCTTTTCTTTTATAGAGAACCCTAAGGGGTAAACTCCCTACTAATGACAGATTGACTAACTTTGGCATTGAGCCTTCACACTATTTTTGTTGTTTTGATAGAGTAGGTCTGGACAACATAGAACACACCTTTAATGCAGGGCAATTTGCAGCCAAGGTTTGGAGCTTTTTTGCAGGCAGTGCAGGACTGCAGACTGACCACTCATCACTGCAGACTCTAGTCAAGCAGTGGTGGGCAGTCAAGCCAAGGCATGCAGCCCATCAACTGCTACTGCAAGCCACACCAATCCTCTTTTGTTGGAACTTGTGGAAGAACAGGTGTGCATGCAAATATGGAGGCAAAAGAACTAATATCAGCCAGGTGAAGTATGCAGTCTACAAGGACAATTTTAATGTGATGAACAGTGATTTTCCCCATATTAATTGGCCTGCAAAGTGGATTGATTTAATCCAAATGAGTGAAAAGTGTTTTCATGGCACCAAAGTAAACATTGTAACATGGACTAAACCACCAGATCAATGGGTTAAGGTAAATACAGATGGAAGTGCTCTCAATAATCCGGGCAAACTAGGGGCTGGAGGTATTCTCAGAGACACAGAAGGCAAATTGTTGATGGCCTTCTCCACACCTCTTGGAGAAGGAAAAAACAACAAGGCTGAAATTAAAGCTGCCATATTTGGTTTAACTTGGGCAATGGAGCTCGGATACAGGAACATTTTGCTCGAGCTAGATTCTCAATTGGCTGTGTACTGGATATTACAGAAAGCAATCCCACAATGGAGTATTATCACTCAACTTGAAAGGCTGCAACACCTCATCTCTCAAGCTCACAATTTCAAATGCACTCATGTATTAAGAGAAGCAAATTGGATAGCAGATGCATTGTCAAAACATATCCACAACACAGTCACTCCCCAGGTATACTTCAACAGCCAACACTTACCTAAAGAAGCAAAGGCCTACTATCAACTTGACCTTTTGGAGATGCCAAGCTTTAGAAGAAAGAAGAAAAAGAGAATTTTTGAACCTCCTTGAGTCTAATTATACCTTTTCAACTTAGCTATAATTCAAAATTATAGCTACTTTGAATAGGTTAGTATAGCTAACACTAACATTAACCCTAGCACTAACCCTATAATAAACCAGAAACCCTAAACCCAAAATACCAAAACCCAAACATTAAATACTAAACCATATATTTTAAACCTCAAATGCTAAACCCTAAAAAAAACTACACCCTAACACTAGTCCTAACCCTAACCCTAATCCTAACCGTAAACCCTAAGTCCAAAATACGAAAACACAAACATTAAACACTAAACCATAGATTTTAAACCTCAAATCCTAAATCACAAGCCCGAAAACCAAAAAAAAACTAAACCCTAACCTAAAACCTAACCCTAACCTTAACCCTAACCATATCCCTAAACCATTAACCCAAAAATCCAAGCAAAAATTACCAAAACCCAAACATTTAACAATAAACCATAGATTTTAGACCAAAAATCCTTAACCCAAAAACCTAAAACCTAAAAAAACCTAAACCCTAACCCTAACCCTAACTTTATCCTTAACCCTAACAATATACACTAAACCCTAAACCCAAAGCCCAAAATACAAAAACCCTGACATTAAACACTAAACCATAGATATTACAACTCAAATCGTTAACCCCAAAACCTAAAACCAAAAAAAAAACTAACCCTAACCCTAACATTAAACATAACCTTAACCCTACCACAAACCCTAAACCCCAACCCCAAAATACCAAAACCCAAACATTACATACTAGAACATAGATTTGAAACCTCAAATGCTAAACCCTGAACCATAAAACCTTAAAAAAACTTCATCCAAACCCTAATTATAACCCTAACCCTAACCCGAAACCCAAAACCCTAAGCCCTAAGTCCAAAAAAAACATAAGTCCAAAATACGAAAACCCAAATATGAAACACTTAAACATAGATTTTAAACATCAAATCCTAAACCACAAACCTTAATACCTAAAAAAGCCTAAACCCTACACCTAACCCTAACCCTAACACAAACCCTAACCCTAACCTTAACCCTAACCCTAACCCTAAACCATTAACCCAAAACCCCAAGGCCAAAATATCAAAATCCAAATATTAAACAATAAAGTATAAATTTTACACCAAAAATCCTAATCCCTAAAACCTAAAACCTAAAAAAAACTAAACCCTAACCCTAACCCTATCCCCAACAAGAATCCTAACCCTAACCCTATTCTTAACCCTAACCCTAAACCCTAAACCCAAAGCCCAAAATAGCAAAGACCTAACATTATACACTAAACCATAGATATTACAACTCAAATCCATAACCCCAAACCCGAAAACATAATAAACAACCAAAACCCTAACATTAACCCTAGGACTAACCCTACCATAAACCCAAAACCCTAAGCCTAAAATACCAAAACCTAAACATTAAATGCTAAAACATATCTTTAAACCTCAAATGCTAAACCCTAAGTCCAAAATATGAAAACACAAACGCTAAACCATAGATTTTAAACCGCAAATCCTGAACCACAAGCCCTAAACCCTTAAAAAAACTAAACCTAACCTAAACCCTAACCCTGACCTAAACCCTAACCCTAACCTTAACCCTAACCCTATCCCTAAACCATTAAACAAGAAAACCTAAACCCTAAAACCTAAAACCTAAAAAAAATCTAAACCCTAACCCTAACACGAAGCCTAACCCTAACCCTAAACCCTAAACCCTAAACCCTAAACCGAAAGCCCAAAATAGCAAAACCCTAACATTAAACACTAAACCATAGATATTACAACTCAAATCCTTTACCCCAAACCCTAAAACCTAAAAAATAACCTAAACCCTAACCCTAACTCTAACATTATCCCTAACCCTAAAACTACTATAAACCCTAACCTCCAAACCCAAAATACCAAAACCCAAACATTAAACACTAAACCATTGAAATGAAACCTCAATTCCTAAGCCCTAAACATAAAATCCTAAAAAAAACTAAACCCTAACCCTAACCCTATCCCTAACACGAACCCTAACCCTAACTTTATCCTTAACCCTAACCATAAACACTAAACCCTAAACCCAAAGCCCAAAATACCAAAACCCTGACATTAAACAATAAACCATAGATATTACCACTCAAATCCTTAACCGCAAAACCTAAAAACAAAAAACAAAAAACCCTAACCCTAAACCTAACATTAAACATAACCCTAACCCTACCATAAACCCTAAACCCTAAGCCCAAAATACCAAAACCCAAATATTAAATACTAAACCATATATTTTAAACCTCAAATTCTAAACCGTGAACCATAAAATGACAAATTCTAAATCCTGAACCATAAAACCATAAAATAAACTACATCTAAACCCTAATTATAACCATAACCCTAACCCTAAACCCTAAACCCTAAATCCAAAGTCCAAAAAAAACCGTAATTCCAAAATACGAAAACCCAATTATTAAACATTAAACCATATATTAAACCTCAAATCCTAAACCACAAACCCGAATACCTAAAAAAGCCTCAACCCTATCCGTAACCCTAACCCTAACCCAAACCATAACCCTAAAACTAACGCTAGCCCTAACCATAAACCATTAACCCAAAACCCCAAGCCCAAAATACCAAAACCCAAACATTAAACACTAAAGTATAGATTTTAAACCAAAAATCCTAAACCCTAAAACATAAAAAACAACCTAAACCCTAACCCTAACCCTAACATTATCCCTAACCCTAACACTACTATAAACCCTAACCTCCAAACCCAAAATACCAAAACCCAAACATTAAACACTAAACCATTGATATTAAACCTCAATTCCTAATCCCTAAACCTAAAACCTAAAAAAAAACTAAACCCTAACCCTAACCCTATCCCTAACACGAACCCTAACCCAACTTTATCCTTAACCCTAACCATAAACACTAAACCCTAAACCCAAAGCCCAAAATACCAAACCCTGACATTAAACACTAAACCATAGATATTACAACTCAAATCCATAATCCCAAACCCTAAAACATAAAAAACAACCTAAACCCTAACCCTAACCCTAACATTAATCCTAGCACTAACCCTACCATAAACCCGAAACCCTAAGCCCAAAATACCAAAACCTAAACATTAAATGCTAAAACATAACTTTTAAACCTCAAATGCTAAGCCATAAACCAAAAAACCTAAAACAAAATACAACCTAACACTAATCCTAACCCTAAACCTAATCCTAACCCTAAACCCTAAGTATAAAATATGAAAACACAAACATTAAACACTAAACCATAGATTTTAAACCTCAAATCCTAAACCACAAGCCTTAAACCCTAAAAAAATTAAACCTAACCTAAACCCTAACCCTGACCTAAACCCTAACCCTAACCCTATCCCTAAACCATTAAACAAAAAAAACTAAACCCTAACCTTTAAAACCTAAAAAAAATCTAAACCCTATCCCTAACACGAAGCCTAACCCTAACCCTATTCTTAACCCTTACCCTAAACCCTAAACCCTAAACCCTAAACCTAAAGCCCAAAATAGCAAAACCCTAACATTAAACACTAAACCATAGATATTACAACTCAAATCCTTTACCCCAAACCCTAAAACCTAAAAAACAACCTAAACCCTAACCCTAACCCTAACATTATCCCTAACCCTAAAACTACTATAAACCCTAACCTCCAAACCCAAAATACCAAAACCCAAACATTAAACACTAAACCATTGAAATTAAACCTCAATTCCTAAGCCCTAAACCTAATGTCCTAAAAAAAACTAAACCCTAACCCTAACCTTATCCCTAACACGAACCCTAACCCTAACTTTATCCTTAACCCTAACCATAAACCCTAAACCCTTAACCCAAAGCCCAAAATACCAAAACCCTGACATTAATCAATAAACCATATATATTACAACTCAAATCATTAACCCAAAACCTAAACCAAAAAAAAAAACCTAACCCAAACCCTAACATTAAACATAACCCTAACCCTACCATAAACCCTAAACCCCAAGCCCAAAATACCAAAACCCAAATATTAAATACTAAACCATATATTTTAAACCTCAAATGCTAAATCGTGAACCATAAAATGACAAATGCTAAACCCTGAACAATAAAACCTTAAAATAAACTACATCCAAACCCTAATTATAACCCTAACCCTAAACCCTAAATCCTAAGTCCAAAAAAACCATAATTTCAAAATACGAAAACCCAATTATTAAACACTAAAACATATATTAAACCTCAAATCCTAAACCACAAACCCTAATACCTAAAAAAGCCTCAACCCTATCCGTAACCCTAACCCTAACCCAAACCATAATCCTAAAACTAACGCTAACCCAAACCATAGACCATTAACCCAAAACCCCAAGCCCAAAATACCAAAATCCAAACCTTTAAACCAAAAATCCTAAAACCTAAAACCTAAAAAACAACCTAAACCCTAACCCTAACCCTAACATTATCCCTAACCCTAACACTACTATAAACCCTAACCTCCAAACCCAAAATACCAAAACTTAAACATTAAACACTAAACCATTAAAATTAAACCTCAATTCCTAAGCCTTAAACATAAAACCTAAAAAAAACCTTAACCCTAACCCTAACCCTACCACTAACACGAACCCTAACCCTAACAATATCCTTAACCCTAACCATAAACACTAAACCCTAAACCCAAAGCCCAAAATACCAAAACCCTGACATTAAACACTAAACCATAGATATTACAACTCAAATCCTTAACCCCAAAACCTAAAACTAAAAAAACAAAAAAATAACCCTAACCCTAACATTAAACATAACCCTAACCCTACCATAAACCCTAAACACCAACCCCAAAACACCAAAACCAAAACAATACATACTAGAACTTAGATTTGAAACCTACAATGCGAACCCTGAACCATAAAACCTTAAAGAAACTTCATCCAAACCCTAATTATAACCCTAAACCCTAAACCCTAAACCCTAAGTCCAAAAAAAACGTAAGTCCAAAATACAAAAACTCAAATATTAAACACTAAAACACAGATTTTAAACCTCAAATCCTAAACCATAAACCCTAATACCTAAAAAAGCCTACCCTATACCTAACACTAACCCAAACCCTAACCCTAACCTTAACCCTATCCCTAACCCTAAACCATTAACCCAAAACCCCAAGCCCAAAATACCAAAATCCAAACATTAAACATTAAGTATAGATTTAAACAAAAAATCCTAATCCCTAAAACATAAACCTAAAAAAAACCTATACCCTAACCCTAACACGAACCCTAACCCTAACCCTATTCTTAACCCTAACACTAAACCCTAAACCCAAAGCCAAAAATAGCAAAACCCTAACATTAAACACTAAAGCATATATACTACAACTCAAATCCCTAACCCCAAACCCTAAAACCTAAAAAACAACCTAAACCCTATCCCTAACCCTAACATTAACCCTAGCACTAACCCTACCATAAACCCGAAACCCTAAGCCCAAAATACCAAAACCTAAACATTAAACACTAAACCATTGATATTATACCTCAAATCCTAAACCCTAAACTCAAAAACCTAATAAAAACAATAACCCTAACCCTAACCTTAACCATAAGCCTAACCCGAAACCCGAAACCCTTGGTCAAAAAATACCAAAACCCAAACATTAAATACTAAACCATAGATTTTAAACCTCAAAGTTAAACCCTGAACCATAAAACATAAAAAAACCTACACCCTAACCCTAATCCTAAAAAACCCTAACCTTAAACCCTAAACCCTAACCCTAAGTCCAAAAAAAAGTCCAAAAAAAACCCTAAGTCAAAAATACGAAAACCCAAACTATAAACACTAAACCATAGATTTTAAACCTCGAATTCTAAACCATGAACCCTAAAACCTAAAAAAACTAAACCCAAACCCAAACCCAGACCCTAACCCTAACCCTAAACCATTAACCCAAAACCCCAAGTTCAAAATACCAAAAACCAAAAATTCAACACTAAACCATAGATTTTAATCCAAAAATTCTAACCTAATACTTAAAAAAAAAAAAAAAAAACTAACCATGACCTTATCCCTAACATGAACTCTAACCCTAACCCTATCATTAACCCTAACCCTAAACCTTATAAACTCTAAACCCAAAGCCCAAAATACTAAAACCCTAACATTAAACACACAAAAAATAGATATTACAACTCAAATCCTTTACCCCAAACCCTAAAACCTAAAAAAAACCTAAACCCTAACGCTAACCCTAACCCTAACATTATCCCTAACCCTAAAACTACTACAAACCCTAACCTCCAAACCCAAAATACCAAAACCCAAACATTAAACACTAAACCATTGAAATGAAACCTCAATTCCTAAGCCCTAAACCTAAAATCCTAAAAAAAACTAAACCCTAACCCTAACCCTATCCCTAACACGAACCCTAACCCTAACTTTATCCTTAACCCTAACCATAAACACTAAACCCTAAACCCAAAGCCCAAAATACCAAAACCCTGACATTAAACAATAAACCATAGATATTACCACTCAAATCCTTAACCCCAAAACCTAAAAACAAAAAACAAAAAAACACTAACCGTAAACCTAAAATTAAACATAACCCTAACCCTACCATAAACCCTAAACCCTAAGCCCAAAATACCAAAACCCAAATATTAAATACTAAACCATATATTTTAAACCTCAAATGCTAAACCGTGAACCATAAAATGACAAATTCTAAATCCTGAACCATAAAACCTTAAAATAAACTACATCTAAACCCTAATTATAACCATAACCATAACCCTAAACCCTAAACCCTAAATCCTAAGTCCAAAAAAAACCGTAATTCCAAAATACGAAAACCCAATTATTAAACACTAAAACATATATTAAACCTCAAATCCTAAACCACAAACCCGAATACCTAAAAAAACCTCAACCCTATCCGTAACCCAAACCCTAACCCAAACCATAACCCTAAAACTAACGCTAACCCTAACCATAAACCATTAACCCAAAACCCCAAGCCCAAAATACCAAAATCCAAACATTAAACACTAAAGTATAGATTTTAAACCAAAAATCCTAAACCCTAAAACATAAAAAACAACCTAAACCCTAACCCTAACCCTAACATTATCCCTAACCCTAACACTACAATAAACCCTAACCTCCAAACCCAAAATACCAAAACCCAAACATTAAACACTAAACCATTGAAATGAAACCTCAATTCCTAAGCCCTAAACCTAAAACCTAAAAAAACCTTAACCCTAACCCTAACCCTATCCCTAACACGAACACTAACCCAACCTTATCCTTAACCCTAACCATAAACACTAAACCCTAAACCCAATGCCCAAAATACCAAACCCTGACATTAAACACTAAACCATAGATATTACAACTCAAATCCATAACCCCAAACCCTAAAACATAAAAAACAACCTAAACCCTAACCCTAACCCTAACATTAATCCTAGCACTAACCCTACCATAAACCCGAAACCCTAAGCCCAAAATACCAAAATCTAAACATTAAATGCTAAAACATATCTTTTAAACCTCAAATGCTAAACCATAAACCAAAAAATATAAAAAAAATACAACCTAACAATAATCCTAACCCTAAACCTAATCCTAACCCTAAACCCTAAGTCTAAAATATGAAAACACAAACATTAAACACTAAACCATAGATTTTAAACCTCAAATCCTAAACCACAAGCATTAAAACCTAAAAAATTTAAACCTAACCTAAACCCTAACCCTGACCTAAACCCTAACCCTAACCTTAACCCTAACCCTATCCCTAAACCATTAAACAAAAAAAACTAAACTCTAAAACCTAAAACCTTAAAAAAATCTAAACCCTAACCCTAAGCCTATCCCTAACACGAAGCCTAACCCTAACCCTATTCTTAACCCTTACCCTAAACCCTAAACACTAAACCCTAAACCCAAAGCCCAAAATAGCAAAACCCTAACATTAAACACTAAACCATAGATATTACAACTCAAATCCTTTACCCCAAACCCTAAAACCTAAAAACCAACCTAAACCCTAACCCTAACCCTAACATTATCCCTAACCCTAAAACTACTATAAACCCTAACCTCCAAACCCAAAATAGCAAAACCCAAACATAAAACCTAGAAAAAACCTTAACCCTAACCCTAACCCTACCACTAACACGTACCATAACCCTAACATTATCGTTAACCCTAACCAGAAACACTAAACCCTAAACCCAAAGCCCAAAATACCAAAACCCTGACATTAAACACTAAACCGTAGATATTACAACTCAAATCCTTAACCCCAAAACCTAAAACCAAAAAAAAAAATAACCCTAACCCTAACATTAAACATAACCCTAACCCTACCATAAACCCTAAACCCCAACCCTAAAATACCAAAACCCAAACAATACATACTAGAACTTAGATTTGAAACCTCAAATTTGAAACCCTGAACCATAAAACCTTAAAGAAACTTCATCCAAACCCTAATTATAACCCTAACCCTAACCCTAAACACTAAGTCCAAAAAAACCGTAAGTCAAAAATACGAAAACTCAAATATTAAACACTAAAAGACAGATTTTAAAGCTCAAATCCTAAACCATAAACCCTAATACCTAAAAAAGCCTACCCTATACCTAACACTAACCCAAACACTAACCCTAACATTAACCCTATCCCTAACACTAAACCACTAACCCAAAACCCCAAGCCCAAAATACCAAAATCCAAACATTAAACATTAAGTATAGATTTTAAACCAAAAAATCCTAATCCCTAAAACCTAAACCTAAAAAAAAACCTATACCCTAACCCTAACCCTATCCCTAACACGAACACTAACCCTAACCCTATTCTTAACCCTAACCCTAAACCCTAAACCCAAAGCCAAAAATAGCAAAACCCTAACATTAAACACTAAAGCATATATACTACAACTCAAATCCCTAACCCCAAACCCTAAAACCTAAAAAACAACCTAAACCCTAACCCTAACCCTAACATTAACCCTAGCACTAACCCTACCATAAACCCAAAACCCTAAGCCCAAAATACCAAAACCTAAACATTAAATACTAAACCATATATTTTAAACATCAAATGCTAAACGCTAAACCAAAAAACCTAAAAAAAACTACACCCTAACACTAATCCTAACCCAAAACCTAATCCTAATCCTAAACACTAAGTCCAAAATACGAAAACACAAACATTAAACACTAAACCATAGATTTTAAACCTAAAATCCTAAACCACAAGCCCTAAACCCTAAAAAAAACTAAACGTAAAACCTAACCCTAACCTGAATCGTAACCCTAACCTTAAACCTAACCCTATCCCTAAACCATTAAACTAGAATCCTAAACCCTAAAACCTAAAACCTAAAAAAAAACTAAAACCTAAACCTAAACCTATCCCTTACACGAACCCTAACCCTAACCCTATTCTAAACCGTAACCCTAAACCCTAACTCCTAAACCCTAAACCCAAAGACCAAAATAGCAAAAACCCTAGCATTAAACACTAAACAATAGATATTATAACCAAATCCTTTACGCCAAACCCTAAACCTAAAAAACAACCTAAACCCTAACCCTAAACCCTAACATTAGCCCTAACCCCAACACTACTATAAACCGTAAACCCCAAACCCGAAATACCAAAACCCAAACATTAAGCACTAAACCATTGAAATTAAACCTCAATTCCTAAGCCCTAAACCAAAAATCCTAAAATAAACTAAACCCTAACCCTAACCTAACCTTAACCTTAACCTTAACCCTAACCCTGAACCATAAACCCGAAACCCTAAGTGTAAAATACAAAAACCCAAGCATTAAATACTAAACCATAGATTTTAAACCTCAAATGCTAAACCCTGAGCTATAAAACCTAAAATAAACCTACACCCTAATATTAATGCTAATCCTAACCCTAACCTTAAACTTTAATCCCTAAATCCTAAGACTAAACAAAACGTCCAAATAAAACCTCAGTCCAAAATATGAAAACCTAAACATTAAACATTAAACCATATATTTTAAACCAAATTCCTAAACCCCAAAACCTAAACCTAAAAAAAACTATACCCTAACCCTAAACCTATCCCTAACACGAACACTAACCCTAACCCTATTGTTAACCCTAACCCTAAACCCTAAACCCAAAGCCAAAAATAGCAAAACCCTAACATTAAACACTAAAGCATATATACTACAACTCAAATCCCTAACCCCAAACCCTAAAACCTAAAAAACAACCTAAACCCTAACCCTAACCCTAACATTAACCCTACCACTAACCCTACCATAAACCCGAAAACCTAAGCCCAAAATACCAAAACCTAAACATTAAATACTAAACCATATATTTTAAACATCAAATGCTAAACGCTAAACCAAAAAACCTAAAAAAAACTACACCCTAACACTAATCCTAACCCAAAACCTAATCCTAATGCTAAACACTAAGTCCAAAATACGAAAACACAAAAATTAAACACTAAACCATAGATTTTAAACCTAAAATCCTAAACCACAAGCCCTAAACCCTAAAAAAAACTAAACGTAAATTCTAACCCTAACCTGAATTATAACCCTAACCTTAAACCTAACCCTATCCCTAAACCATTAAACTAGAATCCTAAACCCTAAAACCTAAAACCTAAAAAAACCTAAACCCTAACCCTAACCCTATCCCTTACATGAACCCTAACCCTAACCCTATTCTTAACCCTAACCCTAAACCCTAACTCCTAAACCCTAAACCCAAAGCCCAAAATAGCAAAAACCCTAGCATTAAACACTAAACTATAGATATTATAACCAAATCCTTTACGCCAAACCCTAAAACCTAAAAACAACCTAAACCCTAACCCTAAAAACTAACATTATCCCTAACCCCAACACTACTATAAACCCTAAACCCCAAACCCAAAATACCAAAACCCAAACATTAAGCACTAAACCATTGAAATTAAACCTCAATTCCTAAGCCCTAAACCGAAAATCCTAAAAAAAAACTAAACCCTAACCCTAACCTAACCTTAACCTTAACCTTAACCCTAACCCTCAACCATAAACCCGAAAGCCTAAGTGTAAAATACAAAAACCCAAGCATTAAATACTAAACCATAGATTTTAAACCTCAAATTCTAAACCATGAGCTATAAAACCTAAAATAAACCTACACCCTAATATTAATGCTAATCCTAACCCTAACCCTAAACCTTAATCCCTAAATCCTAAGACTAAACAAAACGTCCAAATAAAACCTCAGTCCAAAATATGAAAACCCAAACATTAAACATTAAACCATATATTTTAAACCAAAATTCCTAAACCCCAAAACCTAAAACCTAAAAAAAAAAACTAAACCCAAAGCCTAAAATACCAAACCCTGACATTAAACACTAAACCATAGATATTACAACTCAAATCCATAACCCCGAACCCTAAAACATAAAAAATAACCTAAACCCTAACCTTAACCCTAACATTAATCCTAGCACTAACCCTACCATAAACCCGAATCCCTAAGCCCAAAATACCAAAATCTAAACATTAAATGCTAAAACATATCTTTTAAACCTCAAATGCTTAACCCTAAACCAAAAAAACCTAAAAAAAATACACCCTAACACTAATCCTAACCCTAAACCTAATCCTAACCCTAAACCCTAAGTATAAAATATGAAAACACAAACATTAAACACTAAACCATATATTTTAAACCTCAAATCCTAAACCACAAGCCTTAAACCCTAAAAAAAACTAAACCTGACCTAAACCCTAACCCTAACCTTAACCTTAACCCTATCCCTAAACCATTAAACAAAAAAATATAAACCCTAAAACCTAAAACCCAAAAAAATCTAAACCCTAACCCTAACACTATCCCTAACACGAAGCCTAACCCTAACCCTATTCTTAACCATAACCTAAACCCTAAACCCAATGCCCAAAATAGCAAAACCCTAACATTAAACACTAAACCGTAGATATTACAACTCAAATCCTTTACCCCAAACCCTAAAACCTAAAAAACAACCTAAACCCTAACCCTAACCCTAACATTATCCCTAAGCCTAAAACTAAAACCCTAACATCCAAACCCAAAATACCAAAACCCAAACATTAAACACTAAACCATTGAAATTAAACCTCAATTCCTAAGCCCTAAACCTAAAATCCTAAAAAATAAAACTAACCCTAACCCTATCCCTAACACGAACCCTAACCCTAACTTTATCCTTAACCATAACCATAAACACTAAACCCTAAACCCAAAGCCCAAAAGACCAAAACCCTGACATTAAACAATAAACCATAGATATTACAACTCAAATCCTTAACCCCAAAACCTAAAAACAAAAAACAAAAAACCCTAACCCTAACCCTAACATTAACCATAACCCTAAATCTACCATAAACCCTAAACCCCAACCCCAAAATACCAAAACCCAAATATTAAATACGAAACCATATATTTTAAATCTTAAATGCTAAATCGTGAACAATAAAACGACAAATGCTAAGCCCTGAACCATAAAACCTTAAAATAAACTACATCCAAACCCTAATTATAACCCTAACCCTAACCCTAAACCCTTAAGCCTAAATTCTAAGTCAAAAAAAAACGTAATTCCAAAATACGAAAACCCAATTACTAAACACTAAAACATATATTAAACCTCAAATCCTAAACCACAAACCCAAATACCTAAAAAAGCCTCAACCCTATCCATAACCCTAACCCTAACCCAAACCATAATCCTAAAACTAACGCTAACCCAAACCATAAACCATTAACCCAAAACTCCAAGCCCAAAAAACCAAAATCCAAACATTAAACACTAAAGTATAGATCTTAAACCAAAAATCCTAAAACCTAAAACCTAAAAAACAACCTAAACCTTAACCCTAACTCTAACATTATCCCTAACCCTAACACTACTATAAACCCTAACCTCCAAACCCAAAATACCAAAACCCAAACATTAAACACTAAACCATTAAAATTAAACCTCAATTCCTAAGCCCTAAACATAAAACCTAAAAAAAAGACTTAACCCTAACCCTAACCCTATCCCTAACACGAACCCTAACCTTAATATTATCCTTACCCTAACCATAAAGACTAAACCCTAAACCCAAAGCCCAAAATACCAAAACCGTGACATTAAACACTAAACCATAGATATTACAACTCAAATTCTTAACCCCAAAACCTAAAACCAAAAAAAAAAATAACCCTAACCCTAACATTAAACATAACCCTAACCCTACCATAAACCCTAAACCCCAACCCCAAAATACCAAAACCCAAACATTACATACTAGAACTTAGATTTGAAACCTCAAATACGAAACCCTGAACCATAAAACCTTAAAGAAACTTTATCCAAACCCTAATTATAACCCTAACCCTAACCCTAAACCCTAAACCCTAAACCCTAAGTCCAAAAAAACCGTAACTCCAAAATACGAAAACTCAAATATTAAACACTAAAACACAGATTTTAAACCTCAAATCCTAAACCATAAACCCTAATACCTAAAAAACCCTAAACCCTATACCTAACACTAACCCAAACCCTAACCCTAACCCTAACCATATCCCTAACCCTAAACCATTAACCCAAAACCCCAAGCCCAAAATACCAAAATCCAAACATTAAACACTAAAGTATAGATTTTAAACCAAAATTCCTAATCCCTAAAACCTAAAACCTAAAAAAAAAAACTATACCCTAACCCTAACCCTATCCCTAACACAAACACTAACCCTAACCCTATTCTTAACCCTAACCATAAACCCTAAACCCAAAGCCAAAAATAGCAAAACCCTAACAATAAACACTAAAGCATATATACTACAACTCAAATCCCTAACCCCTAATCCTAAAACCTAAAAAACAACCTAAACCCTAACCCTAACCCTAACATTAACCCTAGCACTAACCCTACCATAAACCCGAAACCCTAAGCCCAAAATACCAAAACCTAAACATTAAATACTAAACCATATATTTTAAACATCAAATGCTAAACGCTATACCACAAAACCTAAAAAAACTACACCCTAACACTAATCCTAACCCAAAACCTAATCCTAATCCTAAACACTAAGTCCAAAATACGAAAACACAAACATTAAACACTAAACCATAAATTTTAAACCTCAAATCCTAAACCACAAGCCCTAAACCCTAAAAAAAAACTAAACCTAACCCTAACCTGAACCATAACCCTAACCTTAAACCTAACCCTATCCCTAAACCATTAAACTAGAATCCTAAACCCTAAAACGTAAAACCTAAAAAAAACTAAACCCTAATCCTAACCCTATCCCTTACACGAACCCTAACCCTAACCCTATTCTTAACCCTAAACCTATACCCTAACCCCTAAACCCTAAACCCAAAGCCCAAAATAGCAAAAACACTAGAATTAAACACTAAAGTATAGATATTATAACACAAATCCTTTACGCCAAACCCTAAAACCTAAAAAACAACCTAAACGCTAACCCTAAACCCTAACATTAGCCCTAACCCCAACACTACTATAAACCCTAAACCCCAAACCCAAAATACCAAAACTCAAACACTAAGCACTAAACCATTGAAATTAAACCTCAATTCCTAAGCCCTAAACCAAAAATCCTAAAAAAAAACTAAACTCTAACCTTAACCTTAACCCTAACCCTCAACCATAAACCCGAAACCCTAAGTGTAAAATACAAAAACTCAAGCATTAAATACTAAACCATAGATTTTAAACCTCAAATGCTAAACCCTGAGCTATAAAACCTAAAATAAACCTACACCCTAATATTAATGTTAACCCTAACCCTAACCCTAAACCTTAATCCTAAATCCTAAGACTAAACAAAACGTCCAAATAAAACCTCAGTCCAAAATATGAAAACCCAAACATTAAACACTAAACCATATATTTTAAACCAAAATTCGTAAACCCCAAAACCTAAAACCTAAAAAAAAACTAAATCCAAACCCTAACCCTAAAACCTAAATCCTTAGCCCAAAGACCAAAATATAAAACCCTAACATTAAACACTAAAGCATAGATATTACAACTCAAATCCTTAGCCCCAAACCGTAAAACCTAAAAAACAACCTACACCCTAACACTAACCCTAACATTAACCCTAGCAGTAACCCTGCACTAAACCCGAAACCCTATGCCCAAAATACTAAACCCAAACATTAAGTACCAAACCATATATTTTAAACCTCAAATGCTAAACCCTAAACCATAAAACCTAAAAAAAACTAAATCCTAACACTAATCCTAACCCTAAACCCTAAGTCCAAAATACGAAAGCACAAACATTAAACACTAAACCGTAGATTTTAAACCTCAAATCCTAAACCACAAGCCCTAAAACCTAAACCCTAACTCTAACCCTATCCCTATCCCTAAACCATTAACCCAAAAATCCAAGAAAAAAATAAAAAAATAAAAATTTAACAATAAACAATAGATTTTAGACCAAAAATCCTAAACCCCAAAGCCTAAAACCTAAATAAAAACTAAACCCTAAACCTAAACCTAAACCTATCCTTAACACGAACCCTAACCCTAACTTTATCCTTATCCCTAACCATAAAGACTAAACCCTAAACCTAGAGCCCAAAATACCAAAACTCTGACATTAAACACTAAACCATAGATATTATAACTCAAATCTTTCATTTCAAAAACTAAAACCAATAAAAAAAAAACTAAACCTAACATTAAACATAACCCTAACCCTATCGTAAACCCTACACCGCAAGCACAAAATATAATAACCCAAATATTAGATACTAAACCATATATTTTAAACCTTAAATTCTAAACCGTGAACCATAAAATCGCAAATGCTAAACCCTGAACCATACAACCTTAAAAAAACTACATCCAAACCCTAATTATAACCCTAACCCTAACCCTAAATCCTAAGTCCAAAAAAATCTGTAATACGAAAATACGAAAACCCAAATATTAAACACTAAAACATAGATTAAACATCAAATCCTAAAACCTAAAAAAGCCTCAACCCTATCCCTAACCCTAACCCTAACCCAAACCATAACACTAACACTAACGCGAACCCTAACCCTAAACCATTAACCCAAAATCCCAAGCCCAAAATACCAAAATCCAAACATTAAACACTAAGGTATAGATTTTAAACCAAAAATCCTAAACCCTAAAACCTAAAACCTAAAAAAAAACTAAAACCTAACCATATCCCTATCCCTAACACGAACACTAACCCTAACCCTATTCTTAACCCTAACCCTAAACCCTAAACCCAAAGCCCAAAATAGCAAAACCATAATATTAAACACTAAACCATAGATATTACAACTCAAATCCTTTACCCCAGACCCTAAATCCTAAAAAACAACCTAAACCCTAACCCTAACCCTAACATTAACCCTAACCCTAACACCACTATAAACACTAAAGCTCAAACCCAAAATACCAAAACCCAAACATTAAACACTAAACCATTGACATTAAACCTCAATGCCTAAACCCTTAACCAAAAATCCTAAGAAAAAAATAAACCCTAACCCTAACCTAACCCTATTGTTGACACCCAATTTTGACCGACCTTTAACCATTTTTAGGAATACTATTCGATTAAATACGTATTTTTAAATTTATTTAAAGTTTAGAATTTTAGTCGATTTTGCTTGAAAAATTATATATTTTGGTATATTTACTAAATAAAATTATTGTAAATATTATTAAATTATTTTAAAATTATTAATGAATTTCAAGTGTTTAAAATTTAAGCGACTTTCAATTATATAAAACTATTTTAATATATGTAGTATTTTGATTAAATAGTAATTCCTAAATTTCTTCAAAATTGTTTAAATCCTAGCCATTCTATTCTAACTTCTTTCAATTCTAGCCACTCCAATTCAAATTTTATTTCAATTGTAACCATCTTTCATTTTCAATTCTATCCAATTTCTATTACAACTTTAGCCATTCCAATCCTCAATCCAATTTGATTTTAAGACTTTATCTCACCCGTCCATCCTAAAATTAAATCCTAGATCGAATCCTAACCTTTCATCTATTATTAAATTAACGGTCTAGATTTAATTTACCTATTCTAACCTAAAAAGACCCTATCCCTAAAAAATTTCTCATTCTCTTCTCCCTTCATCAGGTCAGCCGCCTCTCTCTCTCCCAACTCCACCGGCGACTTCCATCCTCTTCCCACCCTCTCTCCAGCCGCCCCTCTTTCTCTCTCTCCCCCAATAAGAAATGTGCTTGTTTGATTGTATCTTGCCCCGTTAATGAATTGGTACCAGCATACCTATGAGTTTTTATTATTGATTAAAGACTTAATATGATTATGATTTCATGCCCCCACAACTACTTTTTGCTTATTTGTGATAGTTAGTCTGTTTTATGCCATAATTTGGTGACTCTTTAATTGATCTCTTTGCCTTGCTCTCGCCTATTTTCTTATTTGATAAGAAATACTTCAAAATTCATCCGTTTTGGCTCCTCTTTATTTAAGGAAAATAATATTAATTAATCCATCCCTCCTTTAATATTTGGCTTGATTAATTCTTACTTGTTTGTTTATGAAAACCTTATTATTTCCTTGTTATATTTAGTTGCTCATATTTGGTAAAATAAATTAAAATAAAATCTGATTTTTGGCTCTTCTTTATTTAAGGGAAAATAATATTACTCTCTTCCTAATTTAGTCTTATTTGTTTATATTTGGTAATAATATTTAAAATCTGATTTTGGCTCTTTATTTAAGGGAAAATATATTTGTTTTTCCTAATTTTATTCTTACTAGTTTATTTTTGGTAATGAAATATTCCTAAAATATTTCTAATTTTGGCTCTCCTTTTGCATAAGGAAATTATGATTAATTGATTCCTTTAAATATTTATTTCCCGTATGTGTTCCCCTTCTTTGCTATATAAATAGGACCCCTCTTTCATTCACTAATTCACTCATTCCCTCTCATCACAAGTTCTCTAACTCATTCATTCTCTCCTAACACAAGAGCTCTCATCCTCTTACTATTCATATTATTGCTACTCTTAAACAAAATAAGTTTCCGGCAATTTTCAAGTGCTACTTGGCTACTTTGCTTTGTTAGAGTAAAAGTTGGATCAATTCTTTTTCATTGCTACCATTCCTTCTCTGCTTAACCGGTTAGTATTCTTAATTAGCATTTACATTATTTTTGTATTCATACATTGGTGTAAGCTCATTGTTCTATTTCTTTCGATATTTATAAGTTGTTAAATAATTGTATATGTGTCTCATCTTGTCTAAAATAAATATGCCTATTTGTGTAGTTACTTGATTGCTTTGACAGGTTTCAAACTTGAAGTTCAAGTTGAAGATTAGCTATGAAGAAAGATTACTTTATTTAATTCATATATTTGAAGCTATATATTTCTTATTTATTTATTTGAATTTTTGTAATATTTGTATAACTCTAAAAGCTCTCATATATAAAATATATTTGGGGATCGCCTAGAGGAGGGGGAATTATATGCAAATTCGTAAATTCGTTTTATTTGTGTTAGAAAGCATGCCTATAGGATTTTAATATGTTTGATAAAACGACTTTAGATCTAACTAAAAGAATTAAACGAAATAAATCATCTTTGTTTAACTACTTGGTTGATCTTGTCTAACTAATGACTTCGAGTTAATTTTGCATTTCTATGATTTTGTTAGGACTAGATCTCTTTCTAACTCGCTTGGCTATTAAATAATTTGTTTTGTACAAAGATATCCAATTGAATAAATATTTATGTCTATAGAATCTATGTAAATATTTTTAAATCCTAGAAATTCTGCTCTTAGGGGTATTTTAATAATGCTTGCATATTTAAAATGGGAATATTTACGAATATTTTTTGTCGTATATAATAATAAAATTCCGTCTTTTTTTTTGCATGTGTTTACCCTAAAATCTGCAAATAGCTAATATTTCTGCATCATAATTAACCCCTCTTTTATCTAAAGTTGATAGTAATTATTTTCATGCATCTAACAAAATGACGACTTAAGAAATATTTATGTATTAATCATAATTTGATTTTTAATTGTTGTTGTAATTATTTTCCTGCTTAAAAAATATTTTTTCAGAATTATTAATTGATATATAAATTTGTCACTGTTTTAAATTGTCACTTATTAAAATATTTTTCTGCATTAATAATAACATTGCTGCCCTTAAAAATATTTTTTTTTGCTTTAAACAATTAAAGTCTAAAATAATTTTCTGCCTTTATCAAATAAGTCCTTTTGTTATAAATAATTTTTCTGCCTTAATAATTAATTTGGCTACTATTTTTAAATATATGTGCATCACATTCTTTGCTATACTTGGAAATAAAATAAAAAAAATTTATGTCACTAATTATTGCTCACTTTAAAATCAATTCAACACTAAAATCTACATCCATGTTATAATTTTTGCCCTCATAATTAATATTTGTTACTATAACTTTGTATGCTCTTATGCCACACACTTTACCATGAAAACCTTTCACAATTATGTGTTGTTTGCAAACATGTCTAATTGAATTTAGAGGCCAAATTGAGACTTATATTGCTAAAATGACCGTTTTGTTTGTCTTGTTTGTTTGACTTGGTGTCTAGGAGGGCCTTATATTTTATTTTATCTAAACCCACCCTTTAAGAGTTCAATGCCTCTTGGACATTAAACTGGGACGACTAGGCACCTTTTTAAGTACGAAATGCATGCGGTGGTTGGGTAGGGGTAGTTAGCCCTATGGAGATGATGACATCGACTCAGGCTTAAAAGACAAACATTGGTTTTGTCTGTCCCTATACGGCAGCCTATCGGAAAAATAAAAGAAAAGTCGAGTGCTGATCCAAATAATCTCCTAGAGTCTCCCTTTCCCTTTATTCCTTTATTTGTTTGTCTAATTTTATTTATTTGGGGTAGCTTAAAATAAGACAATAAATTTTGTTTGCTTATTTATTTGTACCCTTTCTATCCTCTTGCTTGTCTCTTATTTAATTGCTTACATTTGGACTCGCATGCTTAAATATTAACTAAAATAATAATATGAGCTAATTTTTTAGTATTAGATAAATTCTTATCACCTCGCCTTCGCATGTTTAATTAATTAATTAAATAAAAATGTTTTTTTTTAAATTGTTGATATTTGTTAGCATCTAGCTTTTCTTAATTAATTAATCAAAATAATAAAATGGTCTCAATTGTTTTATTTTGGTATCACTTAGCAAGCATGCTAGTTAATTAACTAATAAATGAAGTGACCTTAATTGCTACTTGTAACCCCCACATAAATTGCATGAGATACTGTCGGGACCCACATTTGTGGACCTTGAGGGATGCCTAACACCTTCCCCTCGAGGTAATTTGAACCCTTACCCTGATCTCTGGCTCGTTGACCTTAGTTAGACTTAGTTAGGTTAGATAGGTGCCCTAACGCACCTTAATCCGTTAGGTGGCGACTCCTCAAAAGCCCAAATCCCAAAAGAGTTGTTAGGTCGTGATAAAACCCGTTTTCGCGAAAAAATGGGGCGCGACAGAATGGCGACTCCGCTGGGGATATTAGGTTCTTACCATTAGGTGTTTCATGCTTGTTTATGTGGGGTTTACTTTATTTTGGTTATTTCATTATTTGTTAGGTGCTTACCATGTTTAGCTTATTTTGTTGCCTTATTTATTGTCTTCTTTCCATGTCTCACCCCTTCCCTCTTTCTTATTTGTTTTTTTATCATGTTTCACCTTATCCTTTCCCCTTATTTGTTTTACATGTTTTACCCTCTTTCCTTATTTGCATGATTTTTAATATGTGTATATGTTTGTTTTCCTTTACATATTTATGCTTATTTATTTATTTATTTATTTATTTATTTATCGCTTTATAAACTGCCTATATGTTACCGCTTTCCAATCTAACTGTTAAGTGTTTATTGCTTTGATAACTGGCATTCCGTTCATACTTCCCCCAATTGGGACCCTCTTCCATTTTTAAATTTTTACTGTGATGTTGTGCCTTTGCACCTCTCACAACTACTCCAATTCTATTCAAATACCCTTTATAGAGAGTCGGCATATGCGTGGACATAACGAATAGTTTTACTACCGCGAAACCACGAGCCTCTCGCATAGAATCCCTTTCAAGTCCGTGTCAAGCCGACTCTTAGAATCCTAGTTAGGTCAAACATGCTGCATAAACCCTAGGTGGTTTGACCCTTGGTGTTGATCCACATAATTAGGTAGCCACCCTATCGTCTGAAGGGCCCCAACACCCTTTAGACAAATTGCATACTTATGTGTCAATGTGATCATAATAATTAAATCAAGCCAATTTTGCCAAAATGGAGTTTAGAAGTTGTTTATTATTTTGTTTGCAGAGTCATGGATGAGTATGAATCCCCAAACCCTCAAATGGTCATATAGGTGAATCAGAGACTTGAGAGCTGGTGGATGGACATAGAGAGAGAACGAGAAAGGGAGATTCATCAATTGTTGGGTGGCCTCACATTTCTTATCTTTGTCACACCAAACCCTCATCTGACTAGGGCGCTACTAGAGTTTTGAGACCCCGTGAGGATGGTTTTCAAATTTACAGATTGCAATTTGACACCAACAATCGAAGAAATTAGCAGTTTCATTAACCTATGATACCATGAGTGTGAAATGATGGTACCTTATAAACCATCATCAAAGAAATTTCTAAGAAGTATGGGGATGAAGTATAATCCAACATGGACTTCTTTAAACCTCGGATGGACTCATATAGATTTTCTATACTCACGATTTGGTCGAGATGATAGCTATTACACTTTTAGCTATGAATTTGAGTGCTCCTTTGAAGAATGGGAAAATATCGCTTAGATGCCTTCGCCATTGCCTTATTAGGATCCTTGGATTTTCCTAAATCAAGGGGAAGAATCGATACATATTTAAGGTATGTGGTTCGAGACCTATCTCAAAGAGGAGGTGAGCCTAGGAAAACTATAGTGCCCATGATCCTGGCAAAGATAATGAGGAGTCTGTCAGCATGTGTCGATGGAAGAATGTTCTTCGAGGGATGCAACCTTCTACTTCAACTATGGGCCATCGATCACTTCCACAAGCGGTCTGACGTGGTAGACACCTATCTTAGTTGAGGCAACAATATTGATAACCATCCAAGAAGGTTGGCACGTTTCGCCGCACCCGTAGGATTTGTGGACTGGCAGATATTTCTGACAGAGCTTGAGAGCCACCGAATTCAATGGAAGCTCCATTGGTTGTCCATGCCTAATGCCATAGTAAGAGGGGACGATCGATACTTCATTGAGCTTATTGGCTTAAAAGGTGCCCAATCATATGCACCTCTTCGAGTACTTCACCAATTTGGGCAAACTCAAGTCATACCACTTCGATCTGACATGGAGCAATTCAAGTATGAGTTTGGACTAGATAAACCACAAGTCCACAACATACTTCGACGATGGGAGCGTGTGTTGACCATTCCTATGGGTGCACGACAGGATTTATGCACACATGAGTACCGCATATGGATCTTGATAGAGTCTGAAGTCCCAATATCAAGTGGAGAAGGATACCATAGGCTTGCTGATGAAAGGGAAAACATATGGGCACGGAGTGTGTTGAACATGAGACAAGAAGTCCCTCCGATTACAAGAGGTCAATTGACGCCAAGCTCTTGGAGTCGATACCTCCAAGATTTCAGAATCTAGGATGATTTTCCCCATGTTATCCCTTTTCCCCTTAGTTTATTTCAATTTTGTTTTTCAATTATGATGTATTGTTCGAATTTTATAATAAATGAACGTTATTTTTTTTCCTTCTAATCTAAACTTCAATTGGCAAATAAGGCTTGAATTAACTATTGTGCATCACTTATGTGTCGATTAGGCCTACCTCTGGCTCAACGAGGCTCTTTGGCATTTAGGACGTTTATCTTAAATAATGTGCTTGAAATAACAACTTATACTTGCTCTAACTTGGGTTTTGTTTTGTTTTTATTTTTTTTACCCTTCCCCAATGGTTGATCTATAGACCATGGTTTACCACACGCGATCAAAGGGCTCTCTTCCTTCTCTCCCAACTGAGAATCGCAAAGGAAAGAGAAAAGTGATTAATGACAAGGCCATAAGCAAGACTGTTGAAAAGAAATGTCTTTCAGATGAGTTAGTATCAAGCCTTGAGCAGAAAATAAAAAAGTTAGAAGAAGAAGTGTTGGATATGCGCGAGTGGGCCAAGTTGTTACTCTCTGCCAACCCCACTTTGGAGACAAACATGGATATGTCGCCTTTTGCAAGTCAAGCCACTCTCCAAAATAATCCTCCTCCAAATTACTCCGCTTCTCGAAATCAACCAAGCTCCATTCAAATTCCTCCAAAGAACATCCATTTTGCAAATCACCCATATCTTCCACAACACCATGTATATGCCCCTAAACCTCAACATCTTACTCCACACCCGCATCATCCTACTATGCAAGCTCCTCGATACGAAACACCTCTGCACCAAGTTCCTTGGCATCATGCGCCTCTCATGCCACTTCCAATCCTTCCATATCAAATGTCTCCGTACCAAAGTCCTCCTCAGCCATATCAACAGCCAACATATCCTGGCCACAATGCCAAAGTCGTCACTCGACCACATATTTGCAAAAATCTCTTCAAGGTTGAGGAGAGACTTGGCAAAACTTATACTCCTTTAACTGAGCCTATAGGCCAACTTTATGAAAAGTTGAGGGTTGATGGTCACATCACTCCTATCAATGAAATAAAAATGAGTACGCGTGCATCATGGATTGAACCCTCTAAAGTTTGCGCTTATCATTCAGGAATGAAAGGACATACCATAGAAGAATGTCGTGATTTGAAAGACAAGATTCAACAACTGATTGATACTAAGGTCATATACTTGGAGGACATTGCAACAAAGAAAGTTCAAATGTGAACGTACCAAAGTTTACTTGAACTAGTCTCCCAATAAGGCTTCGCCATTTAAGTTCATATTTTTCACATTCAGACACCCCAGAATAACATATGGACAATAAAGTTGGGCAAAAATCTATCACTAGTTGTTGCTCAAGAAGGCTCTTTAATGCTTCGCTTATGCTCTTTGAATCTGGAACTACGTCAGACCTGATTCCCGTTTAAGAGGGGATACGTAGGCGCTCCTATGGGGGTTCGGTCTTATCATAATAAAAATTTTCATTTTCCCCTTCTATTGATAACTGGGGCAGAATTTTTGAGAGAGTCTCAAAAATTCCATCAAGATTTCTCCTTGCACATCTCCATACTGGGGCAGAAGTTTTGAGTAAACTCAAAAATTCTATCAAAAGTATTTCTTCTCAACAACTGGGGCAGAATTTTGAGAGGATCTCAAAATTTCTGCAAACCAAGACTGGGTAGAAACTTTTAGAGAATCTCAAAAATTCAACAGTCAAGCTACAACTACAACAGATCAGAATAACAGAAGTTCTACACTGGGGCAGAAATTTTGAGAGGATCTCAAAATTTTGACAACACTCCGAAGAACATTATATCAGACATCAAAGGAGCACGCTGTGTCAAATCATGGATACAGATCAACCCCCCCCCCCTTTAAACTAACTATTTTTCCTTGAATGCAGAGAATACAGGTACGCATACAAAAGGCAACTTCAACGATCAACATACCACTTTCGAGCCCGACAAACGACACTCGACCCTTCCAACAAGGCGGATGTAAAGCTACTACATACCCTCAATCAACTATTGTGCTGGCGAACTGTATTCTGCCTGATATTACATCATTGCATATGCTCGATATTGCATAGAGCCCGAGGAATTGTATCATTGCATGTGCTCGATATTGCCTGTGCCCGAAGAAATGCATCATTGCATGTGCCCGATATTACGTTGTGCCCGAAGAAACGCATCATTACATGTTCCCTATAATGCATGTGCCCGAAGAAATGCATCATTGCATTGTGCCCGAGACTGCATTGTGCCCGAAGTTTGCATAGAGCCCGAGAAATTGCATCATTGCATGTGCTCGATATTGCATATGCCCGAAGAAATGCATCATTGCATGTGCTCGACATTACATGTACCCGAAGAAATGCATATTGCATGTGCCCTATACTGCATGTGCCCGAAGAAACGCATCATTGCATTGTGCCCGAGACTGCATTGTGCCCAAAGTTTGCATAAGCCCAAGATTGCATCGTGCTCGAAGTTTGCATATGCCCGAATCAAATCAAGTCACAAGTATCAACAAAAACAGATACGCTCTCTTTACTCATTACTTATATTCCGAAGGCGTCATCCTCCAAAGGCATCATCTTTCATGGCCTGCGGATTTCATGTCATGGCCTGAGGACTTATTTTATGCTCATCATGTTCCTAAGGCACCATAGTCTAAAGGCATCATCCTCATGGCCTGCAGACATCATATCATGGCCTAAGGATTTAATTATTGTCTATCATGATCCAAAGGTGTCATAGTCTAAGGGCATCATTTTCATGGCCCACAGACAACATTTTTCATGACCTAAGGATACATTTTGCGTAACATGGCCCTAGACATCATAGCCTAAGATGTCATTTTTCATAGTTTTAAGGTAAACATTCATTGTCGATATGGGAAATTGCATCATGTTTACATTTTACCGCTTATTTTGATACATCTGCTCTAATCACTTTATTTAAGTCATATTACAAGTTACAGCTGTGCAGATTACAGACAAAGTCACCGTTTGAGCAGTTGTTCCCTTGCTTACAACGAAGGCTCCGACAAATTCTTGGCTACTCGCATTATTATTTTGCTACTCAGCTACAGTTCAGGCTACTATGAAGATATTGTTGGATTCAACTCGCTACTATGACCTACTGATTCTACATTTTAGGCTCGTCCGCCTTACAATGCGACATTTAGGCTCGTCCGCCTTACAATGCGACATTAAGGCCCGTCTGCCTCAAAACGACATTTAAGGCTCGTCTGCCTCAAAACGACATTTAAGCTCGTCCGCCTTAAAATGACATTTAGGCTCGTCCATCTTATAGGACATTTAGGCTCGTCCGCCTTACAATGTGACTTCTAGGCTCGTCTGCCTTACAATGCGACATTTAGGCCCGTACGCCTTAAAACGACATTTAGGCTCGTCCATCTCATAGGACATTTAGGCCCATCCGCCTTAAAACGACATTTAGGCTCGTCCATCTCATAGGACATTTAGGCCCGTCCGCCTTAAAATGACATTTAGGCTCGTCTGCCTTAAAACGACGTTTAGGTTTGTCCGCCTTACAAAGGATGTTTAGCTTTTTTTATTTTTGCAGGTGTGATCGATCTCTCTTCTCGTGTCTCTATCATGCCCTTCTCGCGTCTCTATCTTTCTCTTCTCATTACTCTAATCTTATCCATTCAAGCCGATATCGTGCCTTCCAAATACCTTAGCGCTTTTTCAACTTTTAAGAGTTTCATTTGCTCTTGAATCTAGAACTACACACGACCTGATTCTCGTATAACCAGAGATATGTAGGCGGCTTAATACCAAAGTCTCGGTCGTACCTTTTTTTTTTTCTTCAACTCTACATCATTTCAACTGATCCAATCGATATCTCTCACCGGTCGAACAAAATTGGCTACTAAGTCAACGTTGGTTGCTCGACAATTCATTCCTCATTATCAATCAACCAAGGGGCAGCTGTTGACACCCAATTTTGACTGACCTTTAACCATTTTTAGGAATACTATTCGATTAAATAGGTATTTTTAAATTTATTTAAAGTTTAGAATTTTAGTCGATTTTGCTTGAAAAATTATATATTTTGGTATATTTACTAAATAAAATTATTGTAAATATTATTAAATTATTTTAAAATTATTAATGAATTTCAAGTGTTTAAAATTTAAGCGACTTTCAATTATATAAAACTATTTTAATATATGTAGTATTTTGATTAATAGTAATTCCTAAATTTCTTCAAAATTGTTTAAATCCTAGCCATTCTATTCTAACTTCTTTGAATTCTAGCCACTCCAATTCAAATTTTATTTCAATTGTAACCATCTTTCATTTTCAATTCTATCCAATTTCTATTACAACTTTAGCCATTCCAATCCTCAATCCAATTTAATTTTAAGACTTTATCTCAGCCGTCCATCCTAAAATTAAATCCTAGATTGAATCCTAACCTTTCATCTATTATTAAATTAACGGTCTAGATTTAATTTACCTATTCTAACCTAAAAAGACCCTATCCCTAAAAAATTTCTCATTCTCTTCTCCCTTCATCAGGTCAGCCGCCTCTCTCTCTCCCAACTCCACCGGCGACTTCCATCCTCTTCCCACCCTCTCTCCAGCCGCCTCTCTTTCTCTCTCTCCCCCATTCTTTCTGGCAAAGTCTCCTCTCTCTGCCTCCCTCTTCTCCTCTCCCTCTCTCCCGTCACCCAACCTTCTCCCTCCCTTCCCCTTCATTCTCTCTATTTTGCCGGCGAGAACAGCAGCACCAGGAAGACTGCTGGTAGCAGCAGCAGCCAGCAATCTGCAGGCGCCTCTTCTCCCTCTCCGCCCTCTCTTCTTTCTTCCCTTCGTACCCTTCCCGTCTCTTCTCCACAGCATCAGCCAAGCGAGGAGAACAGCCAGTGGAATAACAGCTCCACCGACTAGGACAGACAGCAGACAGCAGCCGACTGCTTCATCTCCCTCTGCCTCTCGTTCCTCTCTCCCTTCCCCTTCTTTTTCCGTTTCTCTCCTCTTTTTTGCAGGACCACCAGGCAGCAGCTCCAACAACAACTACTCGACGAAGCCTTGTGGAAAATTCGAGTTGGTCAAAGACGGATCTTCAACAGATCCGTCCAAGTACGTTTTCTAGCTCCAATTCTTAGTTTAAATTAGGTAATTGTTGATTTCAATTTTTGTTTTGCATAAATGGCCATAAAATCAAGTGATATCCTTATGTTCTTGAGTTTTGTCATGATAAGAAATGTGCTTGTTTGATTGTATCTTGCCCCGTTAATGAATTGGTACCAGCATACCTATGAGTTTTTATTATTGATTAAAGACTTAATATGATTATGATTTCATGCCCCCACAACTACTTTTTGCTTATTTGTGATAGTTAGTCTGTTTTATGCCATAATTTGGTGACTCTTTAATTGATCTCTTTGCCTTGCTCTCGCCTATTTTCTTATTTGATAAGAAATACTTCAAAATTCATCCGTTTTCGCTCCTCTTTATTTAAGGAAAATAATATTAATTAATCCCTCCCTCCTTTAATATTTGGCTTGATTAATTCTTACTTGTTTGTTTATGAAAACCTTATTATTTCCTTGTTATATTTAGTTGCTCATATTTGGTAAAATAAATTAAAATAAAATCTGATTTTTGGCTCTTCTTTATTTAAGGGAAAATAATATTACTCTCTTCCTAATTTAGTCTTATTTGTTTATATTTGGTAATAATATTTAAAATCTGATTTTGGCTCTTTATTTAAGGGAAACTATATTTGTTTTTCCTAATTTTATTCTTACTAGTTTATTTTTGGTAATGAAATATACCTAAAATATTTCTAATTTTGGATCTCCTTTTGCATAAGGAAATTATGATTAATTGATTCCTTTAAATATTTATTTCCCTTATGTGTTCCCCTTCTTTGCTATATAAATAGGACCCTCTTTCATTCACTAATTCACTCATTCCCTCTCATCACAAGTTCTCTAACTCATTCATTCTCTCCTAACACAAGAGCTCTTATCCTCTTACTATTCATATTATTGCTACTCTTAAACAAAATAAGTTTCCGGCAATTTTCAAGTGCTACTTTGCTACTTTGCTTTGTTAGAGTAAAAGTTGGATCAATTCTTTTTCATTGCTACCATTCCTTCTCTGCTTAACCGGTTAGTATTCTTAATTAGCATTTACATTATTTTTGTATTCATACATTGGTGTAAGCTCATTGTTCTATTTCTTTCGATATTTATAAGTTGTTAAATAATTGTATATGTGTCTCATCTTGTCTAAAATAAATATCCCTATTTGTGTAGTTACTTGATTGCTTTGACAGGTTTCAAACTTGAAGTTCAAGTTGAAGATTAGCTATGAAGAGAAATTACTTTATTTAATTCATATATTTGAAGCTATATATTTCTTATTTATTTATTTGAATTTTTGTAATATTTGTATAACTCTAAAAGCTCTCATATATAAAATATATTTGGGGATCGCCTAGGGGAGGGGGAATTATATGCAAATTCGTAAATTCTTTTTATTTGTGTTAGAAAGCATGCCTATAGGATTTTAATATGTTTGATAAAACGACTTTAGATCTAACTAAAAGAATTAAACGAAATAAATCATCTTTGTTTAACTACTTGGTTGATCTTGTCTAACTAATGACTTCGAGTTAATTTTGCATTTCTATGATTTTGTTAGGACTAGATCTCTTTCTAACTCGCTTGGCTATTAAATAATTTGTTTTGTACAAAGATATCCAATTGAATAAATATTTATGTCTATAGAATCTATGTAAATATTTTTAACTCCTAGAAATTCTGCTCTTAGGGGTATTTTAATAATGCTTGCATATTTAAAATGGGAATATTTACGAATATTTTTTGCCAATTGTATATAATAATAAAATTCCGTATTTTTTTTTGCATGTGTTTACCCTAAAATCTGCAAATAGCTAATATTTGTGCATCATAATTAACCCCTCTTTTATCTAAAGTTGATAGTAATTATTTTCATGCATCTAATAAAATGACGACTTAAGAAATATTTCTGTATTAATCATAATTTGATTTTTAATTGTTGTTGTAATTATTTTCCTGCTTAAAAAATATTTTTTCAGCATTATTAATTGATATATAAATTTGTTACTGTTTTAAATTGTCACTTATTAAAATATTTTTCTGCATTAATAATAACATTGTTGCCCTTAAAAATTTTTTTTTTTGCCTTAAACAATTAAAGTCTAAAATAATTTTCTGCCTTTATCAAATAAGTCCTTTTGTTATAAATAATTTTTCTGCCTTAATAATTAATTTGGCTACTATTTTTAAATATATGTGCATCACATTCTTTGCTATACTTGGAAATAAAATAAAAAAAATTTATATCACTAATTATTGCTCACTTTAAAATCAATTCAACACTAAAATCTACATCCATGTTATAATTTTTGCCCTCATAATTAATATTTGTTACTATAACTTTGTATGCTCTTATGCCACACACTTTACCATGAAAACCTTTCACAATTATGTGTTGTTTGCAAACATGTCTAATTGAATTTAGAGGCCAAATTGAGACTTATATTGCTAAAATGACCGTTTTGTTTGTCTTGTTTGTTTGACTTGGTGTCTAGGAGGGCCTTATATTTTATTTTGTCTAAACCCACCCTTTAAGAGTTCAATGCCTCTTGGACATTAAACTGGGACGACTAGGCACCTTTTTAGGTACGAAATGCATGCGGTGGTTGGGTAGGGGTAGTTGGCCCTATGGAGATGATGACATCGACTCAGGCTTGAAAGACAAACATTGGTTTTGTCTGTCCCTATACGGCAGCATATTGAAAAAATAAAAGAAAAGTCGAGTGCTGATCCAAATAATCTCCTAGAGTCTCCCTTTCCCTTTATTCCTTTATTTGTTTGTCTAATTTTATTTATTTGGGGTAGCTTAAAATAAGACAATAAATTTTGTTTGCTTATTTATTTGTACCCTTTCTATCCTCTTGCTTGTCTCTTATTTAATTGCTTAATATATATGTTATTGTCATTTGGACTCGCATGCTTAAATATTAACTAAAATAATAATATGAGCTAATTTTTTAGTATTAGATAAATTCTTATCACCTCGCCTTCGCATGTTTAATTAATTAATTAAATAAAAATGTTTTTTTTTTAAATTGTTGATATTTGTTAGCATCTAGCTTTTCTTAATTAATTAATCAAAATAATAAAATGGTCTCAATTGTTTTATTTTGGTATCACTTAGCAAGCATGCTAGTTAATTAACTAATAAATGAAGTGACCTTAATTGCTACTTGTAACCCCCACATAAATTGCATGAGATACGGTCGGGACCTACATTTGTGGACCTTGAGGGATGCCTAACACCTTCTCCTCGAGGTAATTTGAACCCTTACCCTGATCTCTGGCTCGTTGACCTTAGTTAAACTTAGTTAGGTTAGATAGGTGCCCTAACGCACCTTAATCCGTTAGGTGGCGACTCCTCAAAAGCCCAAATCCCAAAAGAGTTGTTAGGTCGTGATAAAACCCGTTTTCGCGAAAAAATGGGGCGCGACACCTATCCTTAACCATAACCCTAACCCTAAACCATAAACCCGAAACCCTAAGTGCAAAATACCAAAACCCAAACATTAAATACTAAACCATAGATATTAAACCTCAAATGCTAAACCCTGAACCATAAAACCTAAAATAAACCTACACCCTAACATTAATGCTAACCCTAACCCTAACCCTAAACCTTAAAACCTAAATTCCAAATCCAAAAAAACGTCCAAAAAAAAGAACCTCAGTCCAAAATATGAAAACCCAAACATTAAACACTAAACCATATATTTAAACCAAAATTCCTAAAACCCAAAACCTAAAACCTAAAAAACAAAAAAATTAACCCAAACCCTAACCCTATCTCTAACACAAACTATAACCCTAACCCTATATTAACAGTAAACCTAAACCCTAAATCCTTAGCCCAAAGCCTAAAATACCCAACCCTAACATTAAACACTAAAGCATAGATATTACAACTCAAATCCTTAACCCCAAATCATAAAACCTAAAAAATAACCTAAACCCTAACCCTAACTCTAACATTAGCCCTAGCACTAACCCTACAATAAACCCAAAACCCTAAGTCCAAAATACCAAAACCCAAACATTAAATACTAAACCATATATTTAAAACATCAAATGCTAACCCCTAAAAAAAAGTACACCCTAACACTAATCCTAACACTAACCCTAATCCTAACCGTAAACCCTAAGTCCTAAATATGAAAACACAAACATTAAACACTAAACCATAGATTTTAAACCTCAAATCCTAAACCGCAAGCCCTAAAACCGAAAAAAAACTAAACCCTAACCCTAAACTTAACCCTAACCCTATCCCTAAACCATTAAACGAAAAATCCAAGCAAAAATTACCAAAACCCAAACATTAAACAAGAAACCATAGATTTTAGACCAAAAATCCTAAACCCCAAAAGTTTAAACCTAAAAAAAAACTAAACCCTAACCCTAACTTTATACTTAACCCTAACCATAAACACTAAACCCTAAACGCAAAGCCCAAAATACCAAAACCCTGACATTAAACACTAAACCATATATATTATAACTTAAATCCTTAACCCCAAAATCTAAAATCAAAAAAAAAAACTAATCCTAACCCTAACATTAAACATAACCATAACCCTACCATAAACCCTAAACCCCAACCCCAAAATACCAAAACCCAAACATTACATACTACAACAAAGATTTGAAATCTCAAATGCTAAACCCTGAATCATAAAACCTTAAAAAAAACTTTCATCCAAACCCTAATTATAACCCTAACCCTAACCCAAAACCCTAAACCCTAAGCCCTAAGTCCAAAAATAACGTAAGTCCAAAATACAAAAACTCAAATATTAAACACTAGACATAGATTTTAAACATCAAATCCTAAACCACAAACCCTAATACCTAAAAAAGCCTAAACCTATACCTAACCCTAACCCTAACACAAACCCTAACCCTAACCTTAACCCTAACCCTAACCCTAAACCATTAACCCAAAACCCCAAGCACAAAATACAAAAATCCAAACATAAACACTAAAGTATAGATTTTAAACTAAAAATCCTAATCCCTAAAACCTAAAACCTAAAAAAACCTAAACCCTAACCCTAACCATATCCCTAACACAAACCCTAACCCTAACCCTAAACCATAAACCTTAAGACGGAAATATCAAAACCTTAACATTAAACACTAAACCATAGATATTACAACTCAAATCCATAACCCCAAACCCTAAAACCTAAAAAACAAACTAAACCCTAACCCTAACCCTAACATTAACCCTAGCACTAACCCTACCATAAACCCGAAACCCTTAGCCCAAATTACCAAAACCTAAACATTAAATACTAAACCATATCTTTTAAACCTCAAATGCTAAACCCTAAACCAAAAAACCTAAAAAAAAAAAACTACACTCTAACACTAATCCTTACCCTAAAACCTAAGTCCAAAATACGAAAACACAAACATTAAACACTAAACCATAGATTTTAAACCTCAAATCCTAAACCACAAGACCTAAACCCTAAAAAAAACTAAACCTAACCTAAACCCTAACCCTAACGTAAACCCTAACCATAACCCTAACCCTATCCCTAAACCATTAAACCAAAAATCCAAAACCCCAAAACCTAAAACCAAAAAAAAAACATAAACCCTAACCCCAACCCTATCCTTAACACAAACCCTAACCCTAACCCTATTCCTAACCCTAACCATAAACCCTAAACCCTAAACCCAAAGCCCAAAATAGCAAAACCCTAACATTAAACACTAAACCATAGATATTAAAACTCAAATCCTTTACCCCAAACCCTAAAACCTAAAAAACAACCTAAACCCTAACCCTAACATTATCCCTTACCCTAAGATTAATGTTAACCATAACCCTAACACTAAACCTTAAACTCTAAATCCTAAGACTAAATAAAACGTTCAAAAAAAACCTCAGTCCAAAATATGAAAACCCAAACATTAAACACTAAACCATATATTTTAAACCAAAATTCCTAAATCCCAAAACCTAAACCTAAGAAAACCCTAAACCCAAACCCTAACCTTATCCCTAACACAAACCCTAACCCTAAACCCTAAATCCTTAGCCAAAGCCCAAATTATAAAACCCTAACATTAAACACTAAAGCATTGATATTACAACTCAAATCCTTAACCCCAAACCGTAAAACCTAAAAAACAACCTAAACCCTAACCTTAACCCTAACATTAACCTTAGCACTAACCCTACACTAAACCCAAAACCCTACGCCCAAAATACCAAAACCCAAACATTAAGTACCAAACCATAGATTTTAAGCCTCAAATTCTAAACCCTAAACCATAAAACCTAAAAAAAGCTACACCCTAACACTAATCCTAACCCTAACCCTAATCCTAACCCTAAACCCTATGTCCAAAATACGAAAGCACAAACATTAAACACTAAACCATAGATTTTGAACCTCAAATCCTAAACCACAAGCCCTAAAACCTAAACCGTAACCCTAACCCTATCCCTAAACCATTAACCCAAAATCTAAGCAAAAATTACCAAAACCCAAACATTTAACAATAAACCATAGATTTTAGACCAAAAATCCTAAACCCAAAAACCTAAAACCTAAAAAGAAACTAAACCCTAACCCTAACTTTATCCCTAACACGAACCCTTACCCTAACTTTATCCCTAACACGAACCCTTACCCTAACTTTATCCTTAACCCTAACAATAAAGACTAAACCCTAAACCTAGAGCACAAAATACCAAAACCCTGACATTAAACACTAAACTATAGATATTACAACTCAAATCCTTAACCTCAAAACCTAAAACCAAAAAAAAAAAACTAAACATAACGTTAAACATAACCCTAACCCTACCATAAACCCTAAACTCCAAGCCCAAAATACAAAAACCCAAATATTAAATACTAAACTATATATTTCAAACCTCAAATGCTAAATCGTGAACCATAAAACCTCAAATGCTAAACCCTGAACCATAAAACCTTAAAGAAAACTACATCCAAACCCTAATTATAACCCTAACCCTAACCCTAAACCCTAAACCCTAAATCCTAAGTCCAAAAAAAACCGTTATTCCAAAATACGAAAACCCAAATATTAAACACTAAAAAATAGATGAAACCTCAAATCCTAAACCTCAAACCCTAAAACCTAAAAAATCCTCAACCTTATCCCTAACACAACCATAACCCAAACACTAACGCTAACCCTAACCCTAAACCATTAACCCAAAACCCCAAGCCCAAAATACCAAAATACAAACATTAAACACTAACGTATAGATTTTAAGCCAAAAATCCTAAACCCTAAAACCCAAAACCTAAAAAAATTACTAAAACCTAACTCTATCCCTATCCCTAACATGAACCCTAACCCTAACCATATTCTTAACCCTAAACCCAAATCCCAAAATAGCAAAACCGTAACATTAAACTCTAAGCCATAGATATTACAACTCAAATCCTTTACCCCAAACACTAAATCCTAAAAAAACAACCTAAACCCTAACCATAACCCTAACATTAACCCTAACCCTAACACTAGTATAATCCCTAAAACCCAAACCCAAAATACCAAAACCCAAACATTAAACACTAAATCATTGAAATTAAATCTCAATTCCTAAACCCTTAACCCAAAATCCTAAAAAAAAACTAAACCCTAACACTAACCTAACCCTAACCTTAACCTTAACCCTAACCCTAAACCATAAACAATAAACCCTAAGTGCAAAATACCAAAACCCAAACATTAAATACTAAACCATAGATATTAAACCTCAAATGCTAAACCCTGAATCATAAAACCTAAAATAAACCTACACCATAACATTAATGCTAACCCTAACCCTAACCCTAAACCTTAAACCCTAAATCCAAACTCCAAAAAAAATGTCCAAAAATAACCTCAGTCCAAAATATGAAAACCCAAACATTAAACACTAAACCATATATTTTGAACCAAAATTCCTAAACCCCAAAACCTAAAACCTATAAAAAAAAAAAAAAAACCTAACTCTAACCCTATCCCTAACACAAACCCTAACCCTAACCCTATATTAACCATAACCCAAAACCCTAAATCCTTAGCTTAAAGCCCAAAATACCAAACCCTAACATTAAACACTAAATAATAGAAATTACAACTCAAATCCTTAACTCCAAACCGTAAAACCTAAAAAATAACATAAACCATAACACTAACTCTAACATTAACCCTAAAACTAACCCTTCAATAACCTTGAAACCCTAAGCCCAAAATACCAAAACCCAAACATTAAATACTAAACCATATATTTTAAACCTCAAATGCTAAATCCTAAAAACGACTACACCCTAACACTAATCCTAACCCTAACCCTAATCCTAATCGTAAACCCTAAGTCCAAAATACAAAAACACAAACATTAAACACTAAACCATAGATTTTAAACCTCAAATCCTAAACCACAAACCCTAAAACCAAAAAAACTAAACCCTAACCTAAACCCTAACCCTAACCTTAACCCTAACCCTATCCCGAAACCATTAACCCAAAAAACCAAGCCAAAATTACCAAAACCCAAACATTAAACAATAAACCATAGATTTTAGACCAAAAATCCTAAACCCCAAAACCTAAAACCTAAAAAAAAACCTAAACCCTAACCCTAACCCTAACCCTATCCCTAATACGAACCCTTACCCTAACTTTATCCTTAAACCTAACCATAAAAACTAAACCCTAAACCAAAAGCACAGAATACCAAAACCCTGACATTAAACACTAAACCGTAGATATTACAACTCAAATCCTTAACCCTAAAACCTAAAACCAAAAAAAAAAAACTAACCCTAACCCTAACATTAAACATAACCATAACCCTACCATAAACCCTAAACCCCAACCCCAAAATACCAAAACCCAAACATTATATACTAAAACATAGATTTGAAACCTGAAATGCTAAACCCTGAACCATAAAACCTTAAAAAAATATCATCCAAACCCTAACCCTAACACTAAACCCTAAACCCTAAACCGTTTAAGAAAACCGTAAGTCCAAAATATGAAAACCCAAATATTAAATAGTAAAACATAGATTTTAAACCTCAAATCCTAAACCACAAACCCTAATACTTAAAAAAACCTAAACCCTATACCTAACCCAAACCCTAACACTAACCTTAACCCTAACCCTAACCCGAAACCCAAGCCCAAAATACCAAAACCCAAACATTAAACACTAAACCATAGATTTTAAACAAAAAATCCTAAACCCCAAACCTTAAAACCTAAAAAAAAACTAAACCCTAACCCTAACACGAACCCTAACCCTAAAACTATCCTTAACCCTAACCTTAAACCCTAACCTTAAACCAAAGCCCAAAATACCAAAACCTTAACATAAAACCCTAAACAATAGATATTACAACTCAAATCCATAACCCGAAACTCTAAAACCTAAAAAACAACCTAAACCCTAACCCTAACCCTAACATTAACCCCAACCCTAAACCTACCATAAACCCTAAACCCCAAGCCCAAAATACCAAAACCCAAAAATTAAACACTAAACCATTGATATTAAACCTAAATTCTTAAACCCTAAACCAAAAGACCTAAAAAAAACAAAAACCCTAACCCTAACTCTAATATTAACCTTAACCCTAACCCTGACCCTAACCCTAAACCTTAAATCTGAAACCCTAAGCCCAAAATACCAAAACCCAAACATTAAATACTAAACCATAGATATTAAACCTCAAATGCTAAACCCTGAATCATAAAACCTAAAATAAACCTACACCATAACATTAATGCTAACCCTAACCCTAACCCTAAACCTTAAACCCTAAATCCAAACTCCAAAAAAAAGTCCAAAAACACCTTAGTCCAAAATATGAAAACCCAAACATTAAACAGTAAACCATAGATTTCAAATCTAATATCCTAAACCACAAACCCTAAAACCTAAAAAAACATAAATCGTAACCTTAACCTTATTCCTAACCCTAACCCATTAACCCGAAACCCCAAGCCCAAAATACCATAAAAAACCAACAATTAGTTCTCTCTCTAACTTATCTCACTAAGCCAAACGCTCCCTAAAGCTAACTAACGTAACATGCCTCAACGGCTAGTTCAGCCTAGGTGACAGGGCACGTGAGCCATCGGCGGTACATTCTAGACCGCCGAACCAGTACCAAAAAGGGTCCTGGTTAAGACGAACACATCCATCCATGAATCACCCTTCAGTTAGTTGTATAACTCCGAGAATTTGCAATCAAAAGGACCGATGAACAGTGCAAAATCACGGAGTGAAGCTGAACGGAATCGTGAAATTATTTCCCCAGATTACATTAGGTTGAATCAAGAACAACAAGTCACTGAAAATGATTATGCTCATCATGAACTACAACATACTTCAAAATCATGGAATTTTACCATGTCAATCGAGAGAACTGATAAGGCGAATTTTGGGATGGTCGAAGATGAGCTTCGAGATAGTCAATCCCAAAATTGAACCTCCTCCCAGATGAATCGAGATGAACTAACCACTGGGGTTTACTCCTAAGGAGAGGAGGTCCATCTTACAGCAATATCAGGTGGAATGAAAGGCCATATCACGGAGGATAACAACTCCATGACCACTATGAAAATCAAAGACAAACTGATAACAGAGGGATTAACAGAGTTTGGTTTACTAGATATGATATCCATATTACTAATATATCTAACCATTTAGCTTAAAAACAAAATTTAACTAAAGATACTGAGCAAAGTGCAGTGGAAATGATTCAAAAAGGAGGAACTGGGAAAGCTGAAACCAAGGAAGCAAGCTTGGCTAATAAGAACCACCAAGATAAGATTGGACAGGTTGCATTGGAAGTAATAGATTTAGAAAGCTCTTCTTAGTTCTCATTTGGAGTCATGCAGATGGATAAACTTCAGCACAATGTCGGAATATCTCAAACAATTATGCAGGCAGAGGACACAGAGGAGGCTGTAAGGAACCAAAGCCAGGAGCAGAAACACAAGTCAAAAGATCAACTTGGTGAGGAACAGCGAGCAGGTAAGTATCCTAACATTAGTCCTAATTCTGGTCATAATAATATCACTAATAATGATAGTGTTGGCCATGTACATGATAATGGTATGGGAAATTTAGCTGTTATGACTAGTGAACAGATACAAAGAGCTACTGTCAGAAATGTTGGTATCCAAAGGGAACAAAATCTAACTCATTTGGCTGGGAATGTGGGGCAAATGAAGCAAGAAGAGATGGGAAAGGGTGGTGACCAAAATACATATCATAGAGAATTCCCTAAGATCTCTAGTAATTTTGATAAAAGAACTCTAGTTGTCCACAATTACAACAAAAATGCTACCACTCCCAAACAAATTGAAACCACCATTCCCAAAGTTCTTCCTACAAAAAAACAGGAACATGTCTCAGAACCACACCCATATACAGTGGTCCAAACATTGGCTGCTAGATTTAGGCACATCCATGCAGCTCAGAGTCCAAATATAGTACTAAAAACCACACCTACACAGACCACTAAACAAGGCCAACCAGCGGTGATATTTGATATGCATGACTATATGCACACTCTTACAGTGGACTGTAAATATACCTTTGTTGGGAAGTTTAGTACTACAATGCCTGAACTTGAGTTGATCATAAAAAGCTTTATTCAACATACCCAACTTAGTGTGGTGGGGGTTAACATTGCTCACCATAGTGCTAAAAATGTATTCATTGACCTCTAAAATGAACTGGATTACAACACTGTGTGGACACAACAGAGAATGACCATAGAGGGAAAACTCATGAGGATTCAAGCTTGGACACCTTTCTTCACTTCGGAAGAGGAGACACCTATTGTCCCTGTTAGGATCTTATTGCAAGGCTTACCCTGGGATTGCTTCAAAAAACCTTTCCTCACTCCCTTATTGGAATATGTAGGCAAGGTCTTATACTTGGATATAACCTCTATCAAAAGATCTGGGGCATGGATGGCTAAGGTTAAGATGCAAATTGACTTGATCAAACCTAGGTCTACACATGTGTGGATTTGGTTACATAATGAAGATGATACCATAGGTACGTGGCACCTAGTAGAATATGAGAACATTCCTCCTTATTGTGAGTACTGCAGACACCAAGGCCATTATGTAGAAAAATGAAATCAAGGATGTGGGATGAGGAATACAGACAGAGGAAGGAAAAAGAGAATGAGAAGAAGAATAGAAACAAAGAAAATCAGCACAATAAAGAACAAGAAATTCAACAGGGCAAAGCAAAGGAGGGTAAAGATTAGCTGCAACAAAATTAAAAAAAAGATATTGATAAACAGGAACAACCAATTCAGCAAAAAGATGATGAATGGCACACTCAAATAAAGAAAAGTCAAAAATATCAAGAGGAGGTTGGACAAATAACAGTATGGAGACCTACAGCAACAACCAGACAAGCAACAAGAGAAAACCAACAAGGGCATGTACAACAGGCAGGTATGAGTACTAATCTTCAAAATAACATATTTACTAATCTAGCTATGCGGGCAGAAAATATTACAGCAGCAGAGGACGCAAATCAGATGGAAAACACACCTCAAGAAAGTCACTACAGGTTGGAACAAGGAAGCAGTCCAAATCAGCAAAGGATGGCTCAGCAACACGAAGATAAGAACAGCAACTCAGGTATCATAGCTGGAAAACTTAACTCTAATAAAATGCATTTGAATGAGGTTATGATTGGTGTAGGTGAAGGAGGAAAGGATGGGGGAAGTCAGGAGAATCCTACTAATTGGCAGGAAGGGGTGACCAAAGGGGGGAAATTGCCTCATGTTGTGCATGAGGGGGAATACACATACCAAAACCCTGACCTTAGAGCCCAGGTTAGCAACAAAAAACAACAACAAGATGGGAAACAGAAGTTGACACTGAATGCAAAGCAGACAAAAGCAAACAATACAGTTAATAATGCAAGAAATAAGGGAAAATAGAATAAGGAATCTGATATTTTCAGTGAGAAACAAAGCAAAGGTAAAATTGCTAAGGACATGGGGAATAATGCAACCAATAGCAAATCAAAAAATACCCCTAACAGCAAAAACAAGCCATGTGAGCAAAAAACAGATGCAACTAAGAGAAGGTTAAACAAACAACAAGAAGGGGAACAAGAAGGGGAACAAGAAAGGAGGGAGGAAAGAGGTAACCAACTCTTGATGGTAGACAATCATCAGGGACTGGACAGGCCTTCCTTACAGGCTAAAAATATGACACCACCTCCAAGGGCACCTCCGGATAAAGAACAAAGCTATTGTCAAGTTTGTACTGTACCACTTATAGATGAGTATGAAGCAGAAAATTCTGAGGATGAGGTTGACAGAGATAATCAATTTGTTCAGGATCTGGATGATGATGATGAGACGAGGGAAGCATTAATAAGATCTTGCAGTCCTCAGAATGATCAGGCCCTTGAAAAGGAGGTTCAACAAGTAGCTCAAAACCATGGTCTATCTCCAAGAAGGCTGCAACATGACAAATTTCATTTTAAGAATAAGGATGTTAAAAATGTCACAGCTGGTAGGCCAAATACCAGACTATTCTCCTCTTGATCATCCTAATGATTAGTACAATCATATGGAATGTGAGAGGGATCAACAGTCAAGGGGTGTTGGATAGGCTCAAAATGCTTAGGAAACTTCATCAAATGTCCATCATCACTATTCTAGAACCTTTCTCAGATAGTGTTCATGTTCAAAATTTTAAAGTCCAATTAAACATGGAAAATGCTATTTGTAACTGTAATGGCAAGATTTGGGTTTTTTGGAGCAGTGAGATTGACTGTAATATCCTTGATGAAGATAAGCAGCAAATCACTTGTGAGATGAAACACAATGAATTAAAAGATCAATTTATTACTACCTTTGTTTATGCAAAATGCAAAGAGCATCTTAGGAGGCCACTTTGGGATAAAATGCTACATCAAGCTACTGTGGAAAATAAACCTTGGTGCTTTGTGGGTGACTACAAGGTTATAACTGCTATAGATGAGAAACTGGGAGGGGTGCCCTATAATATGACGAAGAACTTAGATTTCATAGCAACCATTGAAGCCTGTGGTCTGATGGACATTGGTTTCAGTGGAAAAATGTTTACATGGTCCAACAAAAGGGGTATCAATAACAGAATTTGGAAGATATTAGATAGGGCTCTTGTAAATGATTATTTGTTGGAAATGATGCCTCAAACGACTATCACCCATTTGGCTGCTACTGGTTCTGATCATTGTCCACTTCTCATAGAAATGGTGTCAAATGAGGCAGAACATATTAAGTATTTCAGATTCCTTAATGGTTGGGTCGACAGTTCTCTCTCTCTGGAAACTGTAAAAACACGTTGGGATAAGGAAGTGAAAAGTAACAACATATGGAGATTTCATCAAAAACTGAAGAGATTATCTAACACTCTTAGTGCATGGTCTAACAGGGAGTTTGGTGACATCTTCCTGAATGTCAAGACATATGAAGAAATAGTTCACAAGGCTGAAGAAAGATACATTACTGATCGAAGGGAATCAAACAGAATGTATCTTCATGAACTTAATGCTCAATATATCAAATTTCTTAAGTTGGAAGACACAATTCTGAAACAAAAAACACAACTACAATGATTCAAGGAGGGTGACAATAATTCTAAATATTTCCATTCCTTGATAAGAGGGAGAAGAAGAAAATTGTTCATTCACAGAATTACCAATGAGAATGGGGAAGGGATACAGGGTGAAGAGAATATTGCAATGGCTGCCTGTGAACACTTCAAAGACATCTTTACAGAGGAGGATAAAATTATTAATGAGGACAACTTGGAGTGCATTCCAAGAATGACCAGTCATGAACAAAATGCCAGACTTACCATTATCCCAGATATGGATGAACTTAAGAATATAGTTTTTTCAATGAATCCTAATTCTGCAGCTGTTCCGGATGGCATGAATGGGTATTTATTTCAAAAGTGTTGGCACATTATCAAGACTAACTTAATGGGAGTCATTCAGGCCTTCAGTGGCCAAATGATTCCTAAATACTTCTCCCATTCTTGCATTGTATTTCTTCCCAAAGTGAATAATCCCAGTAAGTTGACTGAGTTTTGACCTATAAGTTTGAGCAACTTTACTAGCAAGATTATTTATAAGCTATTAAGCAACAGACTTGTGCCTATTCTTCCATCCTTAACTCTCCTAATCAATCCGGGTTTGTAAAGGGTAGAAGTATTTCTGAGAACATCATGCTAGCTAAGGAAATCATCCACCAAATCAGGAAACCTAATATTGGAAGCAATGTTATTGTTAAATTAGACATGGCAAAAGCCTATGACAGAGTTTCTTGGTCATATACATGTCTTGTGCTAAGGCTAATGGGCTTCTGTGAGGTGTTTTGTCACGACCGAAATCTAGACCCCAAACGAGACCAGCGTCGTTGACCTCTCAGAGGTCACAGACAAGCCTACATACGTCATTCTTACTTCATCTAGGTTAATTTTAGCGGAAAATTTGAACTTTTTGTTTTCTTATTTCATGCTAAACATTTTAAACTTCACATCATAGGCGTTCACAAATCAACCATCTAATATAGAGATAATCAAATGAAAGAAACAGTTCATAATTGCATTAAAAGTATTTTTGGCAAAACGGCACCAATACAAAGTATGAAATGAAAGTGGAAAGAAACACTAGTGGAACATGCTCCACTAGCTAAAGCCTACATCTAAGCTAGATAATAATGGTAGACATACTCGAAAGCATGAAGGCCTACCAAGTCCGGATGAAAGCTACACGTTCGGATAGCTGCAACGTCAACCTGTAAGCTTTGGCATCCACCTATGCCTGCACCTAAAAATATAGAGTTGTATGGGATTAGTACACACTTGTACTAAGTATGGTATATGCAAGTACACACCAAGGACATGCATGAGTAAGAATAGCTCTTTCCTAACAACATGATTATGGAAAGTCAAGTCAGTGGACTTGCCAAATTGGGATTAGGAAAGTTGGTGAACTTTCCAAATTTGGATTAGGAAAGTCATGCCATGAGAGTAACATGCATCATCATACTTATCATATTGCACACAACACATAACAACTTACATACAGCACATATCATATTGCATATAGCACATAACATCTTTTATAACATTCATTTATATGCCATGAGACCTTGGAATCATGGACTTGACATTAAGACTTTCCAAAATAAGGGCTCAACATATGGGACCTCAACTAGGGAGTCTTCATTAGCAAACATAGAGTCTGCTTCATTCATTCATACGTACTTCATTTGATTTCGTTCATAGGCTAGTGTGAACACCAGCTATACCCAGGATGTAGTTTAAGACTTTCATCGGGTTTGCTGTGCAATGATCAATAATAACCTAGTGTCGTTACTTGAGTCTAGCTCACCTCTTGATTATCATATCCTAACACCTTTGGTATCGTTCATTTCATTATGTGCATCATTTGAGGTTGGACTCATTCATTCATTGGGAACTTTAACTTTAAAAGACATAGATCATGTGAGCATCATGAAATCCAGTGTCTCCCCCAAACCGAAAAGAGGTGGAATCACTGGCCAAAGTGACCCAAAATATGCTAGCGTACATGGGAATTTAACCCCGTCAGATCTCTATATTGGTAGTATAGGTTCGTAAACTAGGAGATATAAGGAGACCCATACCCGGCATGCCAGACAGTCTCATCTCATGAGAGTTACGTGAACCTCCGCCCTTCCCGAAAGAAGGTATCACCGCTTATAGCTAGTCTATCGGTGCTCAGTATAAAGTTCCATTACATTCAACTCATACGTCATGGTATCTGGCTTCTAGTATGAGGACATCATAGCTCAGTAGATGATTTCTCATCTCATCATTAGTATTAAGTCTGTTAATCTCAATACTTTCATTAGAGTGTTCATAGAGATTGGTCTCTTCATTAACTTTACACTCTCATAGGTGAGTACGTTTTGGTAACATTTACTTAGGCTCATTTGAGATTGTTCTCATCTTTTACATTAGCCTCATATCATGTTGTCACCACATTCATTAACATTAGCACATTTGCTCTTCATAATTACTCACCCCTTTTTACGTGAATGTTCATTTCATCATATGCCAACGCACTTGGCCATTTGTGTGTTTCACACTCTTACTTACACCTTCTAGGGTTTCATCATTTCATTACATAATAATCATTTCATCGTATGCCAATGCACTTGGCCATTTAGTGTGTTTTACACTCGTACTTAACCCTTCTAGGGTTACATCATTTCATTACATACATCTTAGGTTCACTTATTTTTAACCGTATGCTAGACTTATGTGTCTATACATACAAGCCATGAGGCTTCATTCATAGTTCGTTAAGTGATTCATATCTTCCTAAGATTATGTAGTACAAGACTTATTCATCTTGTATGTATGCCAAGATCTCAATTTCGATCTAAGTAGGCGGCATTATTCTTGAACATTTAATTCACGTATGACTTATGTATCAATACAGAATTTGGGCAAGGAAACCCGGTTTCAAATCCCTTGGACAACACTTTACATTTTTCATTTATTTTATTTTTGGTCCACATGACATTGGGACCCTAAATCGAGACCCAACATCAACATTCCCTCTTTATTTTTCTCCTTGGAATCTCCTCTTACTTGGCCGAGGGGTTGTGGGATCGAACCCCCACAGCCCCTTTTATTTTTTTTCATTTAATTCTCCTTGTCTAATTCGAATAGACCATGAGGTTGTGGGATCAAATCCCCATAGCCTCTCTTTATTTTTCTTTTATTTCGCAGCTACTGCCTAGAGGTCGTGGGTTTAATTCCCACTCCTCACAATTCTTTTATCTTCTTATTTCTCTTAACTCCCTTCATTGCCTTGAGGTCGTGGGTTCGATTCCCACGCCTCACATTCCTTTTCTTTTTTTTTTCCTTTACTCCTTTACTCTCCTTCACTGCCTTGAGGTCGTGGGTTAGATTCCCACGCCTCACATTTCTTTTCTTTTATTTTTCCTTTACTTCCACTCTCTGCCTGGAGGTCGTGGGTTCGATTCCCACGCCACCCATTTTATTTTTATTAATTTTTTGTACTTTACCTTTTAGCCAGCACACCCAAGATCAATTCCCATTGACCCCATTTCCCTCTTCACGTTTTTAAGGCAGTTCACGGGTGAGGTCATGGGTTCGAATCCTGGTGACCTCATGCCTTTTACACTCAAATAATTTCCAGATTTATTCATCTTTATTTAGACTAAACCAAACTTGTAAATTTGCTGGAAATTTAGTCATTTTTCATCTCATTTTCACCAACACTTTCACTTGAACTCTTAGGGAAATTCATAGATCATATATTACGTTTTGGGGTGCATTTTTCATAAATTCATTTAGCCAAAAGATTGGTACTCAAATCATCCACACTTTCATTTTAATGAACTTCACGATTTACATAGGTTTATGGACGTAAAATGACAACCATAACATTATCAATTTTGGAGCCTTAACCCGAGAACCTTAGTCACTGTAACATGCTTGCACACACACACTTGCACATAATTTCGAACACATGGGTTGTCTTTCATACGATTTCAAGTACATAAACATAATCATTTTCATCACGAAAACATAGCATACACCTAAATCTACCAGCAATCATACCCAACCTACGATTCATTGGGAGCTAGTGACAGGGGCATGCAAAGGGGAACAATCCTAGTTTTCGAACTGAATAATCTGAATCTTAAGGGGTCTCTTGGGAAAGGGACCAAGAGAGAAGAAAACCCATACATTTTTGACGTTAAACCCTCGACTTGCTGCCCAAAAACTCCACCCAAGATCACGTCTCAGCCTCCTCAATGTCAACACCACTCGACGGACAACCTCCCTTAGCCTAATGTGCGATTAACGTTTGTTTTCTTGTGATTTCGTGTGAGTTATTCAAGTGTGAAGAACTTGGTTTATTTTTCTGCTCTTGAATCTTATTTTGGCAGAGATAATACATGAGAAAGAAGAAGTGAGATTGAGCGTGAGAGTTGAGAGATAAAAGTGAGAGAGTGGGAGTTGTAGGAGGCTTAGGAGTCTAGTTTTAGGACTTAGTCAATAAGGTTTTGTTTATTTAAAAAAAATCTGATTTCTATTTTATTTTAAATCAGATAATGAATAATAATTATTAATTAATTACATTAATTCAATAACTTAAATAAAAATCACTTTAATTCATTGCTTCCACCTAGGTTCGAACCCGGGTGGAGCAAGACTTCACTTCAAGAGCCTATTTTCGGCCCTCTCTCCCCAAATTGCCCCTCCACCTTATTAATTAAATAATTAAATATATATTTAGGATAATTACGATACTACCCTTAGCCAGGAAAAAGACCATTTTACCCCTAGACCCTCCAAACCTAAGATTTCCCCTTTTTAAGTCCGGTAAAGACTCCTTCGAGTAAATCTTCATATTCGAGAGCCCTACATGGTTGGACCCAACCTTTCCAAGCTGAAATAACTCCCCAAGTTAGTTGGATTGGCTGTAGCAAGGGTTCCAAGGTCTGGTTCTACGCGCATCAATCCGTGTGAACCCTGGTCTAATCATAGGAATTCTTGACACATTAAGCATTACCTATCTTATCCATTTTTAGGGTTGTTACATTATCCCCCCCTTAGGAACATTCGTCCCCGAATGACACTACTACTATCTAGCGTAATGCCAGTCAGATCATAACATAATCACTATGCACAGTCAAGCAATAGCAACAAAATGGAGAGAAGGAAACTTTAGACTTAAGAGTAGGAAGTCTAACCTCAAGAGCTGAAAAGATGAGGGTAGCGGGATCTCATATTAGCCTCAGCCGCCCACGTAGAACCCTCAACAAGATGATTTCTCTACAATACCTTCACTGTGGCAATCTCCTTGTTCCTCAGCCGCTTGATCTGTCTGTCTAAGATATCAACAGGTACCTCCTCGTAGGACAAGTCTTCATCGACCCCCAAACCTTCCACAGGTAGAATCGATGCTCGATCACCTAGGCACTTCTTTAACATGGATACATGAAAGACTGGATGGACAGAAGCTAGCTCCGCTGGCAATGCCAACTCATAGGCCACCTCACCCACACGATGTAGAATCTCGTATGGCCCAACATACCTCGGAATCAACTTACCCTTCCTGCCAATCCTCATCACCCCCTTCATAGGTAATATCTTCAGATAGACCTGGTCACCAACATCAAACTCTAAGGGCCGTTTTCTGTTATCGGTATATGACTTATGCCGACTGTAAGCAGTAGCCAACCTGTCCCTAATCACTCTGACCTTCTCTAAGGCCTCATGAATAATCTCTGGACCCAAAATGGATGACTCTCCAACCTCGAACCACCTAACTGGAGATCTACACCTCCTACCATACAGTGCCTCAAACGCTGCCATCCCAATGCTGGAGCGGTAGCTATTATTATACGAGAACTCTATCAAAGGCAGATGGTCATCCCAGCTACCCCTAAAGTCAATCACACACGCTCTCAACATGTCCTCCAATGTCTGAATGGTGCGCTCTGCCTGCCCATCAGTCTGAGGATAAAAGGCAGTACTAAGCTTTACCTGCGTGCCCAAGCTCTTCTGGAAAGATTTCCAGAAATGTGAAGTAAATTGAGCTCCTCTATGTGAAATGATAGACAAAGGAATCCCATGCCATCTCACAATCTCATCAATGTAGAGTCTCGCATAATCCTCGGCTCTGTAAGTAGACTTCATAGGGATAAAGTGGGCAGACTTAGTCATCCTGTCCATAATAACCCATATGGAGTCATGCTGCCTCCTAGTCCTCGGAAGACCAACCACGAAGTCCATATTAATGGCCTCCCACTTCCAAGTCGGAACTTTAATAATCTGAGTAAGACCGCCAGTCTTAAGATGTTCTGCCTTAACCTGCTGACAATTAGGACACTTGGCCACATATTCTGCAATGTCTTTCTTCATGCCATCCCACCAATAAATCTGCTTAAGATCATGATACATCTTGGTGGAACCTGGATGTATGGAATATCTGGGACCATGGGCCTCTGCAACAATCCTGGTCTGCAAATCATCCACATCTGGTACACACAGCCTGTCTTGATACCTAAGTATGCCGTCACCTCGCAAAGCGAAAGACTCATTCATCTTGATCAACACTGAGTCCTTCAGCTCCATCAACACAGGATCGAGATGCTGACCCTTCTTGACTCCAACTACCAAGGATGATTCACAACCAGGATGAACTGAAACACCCCCACTAGTAGAGTCAACCAATCACACACCCATTCTGGCCAGTCTGTGTACATCTTTCGCCAACTCCTTCTTCTCATCCTCAATGTGGGCTGTACTTCCCATGCTTATCCTGCTCAAAGCATCAGCTGCAACATTAGCCTTACCTGGATGGTAGTGAACATTTATGTCATAGTCCTTCAACAGCTCCAACCATCTCCACTGACGTAGATTCAACTCTCTCTACATGAACACGTACTGGAGACTCTTGTGGTCTGTGAACACATCCACATGCACTCCATACAAGTAGTGCCTCTACAGATTCAGTGCAAACACCACAGCTGCCAACTCCAGGTCATGAGTGGGATAATTCTTCTCATGAACCTTGAGATGTCTGAACGCATAGGCTATCACCTTACCAACCTGCATAAGAACACAACCCAAACCAACCCTAGATGCATAACAATAAACAGTGTAATTCTCACCACACTTAGGCAAAGTAAGCACCGGGGCTGAAGTGATTCTGTCCTTGAGCTCCTGGAAACTCTTCTCACAAGTCTCTGTCCATTCAAACTTGGCCTTCTTGTTAGTCAAAGCTGTCAGTGGGGCAGCAATGGAAGAAAAGCCCTCCACGAACCTGCGGTAGTAACCATCCAATCCCAGAAAGCTACGGATATCAGTGGGAGTAAGAGGTTTGGCCAGTTCTTCACAGCCTCAGTCTTCCTGGGATCCACCTCCACGCCCTGATCGGACACAACATGACCCAGGAAGGTCACTGATCTAAGCCAGAATTCACACTTGCTGAATTTGGCATACAGCTGATGTTGTCTAAGTACCTGCAAGGTTAGTCTCAAATGTTGTTCATGCTCTTCCTTGGTCCTAGAGTAGATGAGGATGTCATCAATGAATACTATGACGAAAGAATCAAGGTAGTCACGGAAGACTCAGTTTATGAGTTCCATAAATGCAGTAGGTGCATTCGTAAGACCAAATGACATAACTAAGAACTCAAAATGACCATAACGGGTACGAAAGGCTGTCTTTGGGATATCTCCATCCCTAACCCTAAGCTGATGATACCCTGAACGAAGATCAATCTTAGAGAAGAAACTAGACCCTTGGAGCTGATTGAACAAATCATCTATTCTGGGAAGTGGATACTTATTCTTTATAGTGACTTTATTGAGCTGCCGATAATCGATACACATTCTAAGGGTTCCATCCTTATTTTTCACAAATAACACTGCAGCGCCCCAAGGGGATATGCTCGGCTGAATGAAACCCTTATCAGTGAGATCTTTTAACTGCAGCTTCAACTCCTTAAGTTCAGCTGGAGCCATCCTGTAAAGAGGAATTGAAATTGGTTTAGTATCGGGTTCTAAGTCGATACCAAATTCAATTTCTCGAGGGGGAGGGACTCCAGGCAAATCATCAGGAAATACATCTAGGAACTCATTCACTACAGGCACTAAGTCTATGGAAGGAATGTCATGATCTAAATCATTAACACTCACAAGATGACACAATAACCCCTTGGACATCATTTTAATGGCCTTAAGGTTCGAAATCAAGGGATTAGGACGAATCGAGTTATACCACTCCCAGACTAGCTCCTCTTCATCAGGGAAACGAAATCTCACCACTCTACTATGACAATCCAAACAATCATAAAAACTGTGAAGCCAGTCCATGCCAAGAATAACATCAAAATCATGCATGGGTAACTCAACCAAGTCTGCACACATAGTCTTACCACTTACAACTATTGGGCAATCCTTGTATACTCTATCAGTTCTTACATTTTCTCCTAAAGGTGTACTAACCACTATAGGATCATGCAGAACTTTAGGCAATATCTCAAAAGTGAGAGCAAGCAAAGGAGTTACAAAGGAAAGCGTAAACCCTAGATCAAGTAAAGCATAAACAGAAGTTGCGAATACTTGCAGCATACCTGTGACCACATCAGCGGACTTCTCCTGCTCCTCCCTGCCCTTCAAGTCATAGAATTTATTCCTCTTAGGAGGCTCGGCTGCTGCTGCACCCTGAGGATTAGGCCTAGGCTGAGCATTACTTACAGCCTGACCCCTGTTCTGTGGGCAGTCTCTAACCATGTGCCCACTCTTACCGCAACTGAAGCAGGCATTAGTACCCTGTCTGCACTCTCCACTGTGAGCACAGCCACACTTAGAACAGTTCTTTCTGGGACGCTGCATCTCACCTCCATTACCCTTCTTGGGCTCAGGTCTGCCTCTTCTAGGTGTTGTACTCCTCTGAGAATTAGAGTTCCCAGAACTCTACTGCCCCTTCTTGAACCTGGGCTGCTCACAGACGCCAAAATTGTTTCTGTGGCCTCCATGGCTGGGACCTGCCTGATCTTGAGGCTTTGGCCTCCTAGCATCACGAACGCCCCTCTTTTTGTGGCTGTCCTCTACCTGTTGGACATGCACCATCAACCTGGAGAGGTCCATGTTATCATGGAGCATCGCAGACAGACACTCCTCCTCCAGATCTCCGTTGATTCCTATGAGGAACCTGCTCATCTCATCCTTGCTGTTAGATACAAGAGAAGTAGCATACCTGGATAATTTAACAAACTTCAGTACTCATCTCATCCTTGCAGGTAGATACTAAGGAAAGTAACATACCTGGATAGTTTAACAAACTTAATACTCCCTGACTGTCATTGATCCCTGCTTAAGGTTGATAAACTCCTCAACCTTTGCCTCCCTCATCTCTTTGGGAAAGAATCTCTCCAGGAAGGCTGTCTTAAACAGCTCCCAAGTGACCGGAACTCCGCCCAAAGTTCAGATATCCTGCCACATCTTGCACCATGTCTGTGCAACATCCTTGAGCTGATAGGAAGCCAGCTCAGCCTTCTCAATATCTGTGGCCCCCATAGCTACCAAAATCTTGTGCACCTCATCCATAAACTCCTGGGGGTCCTCTGAAGTCTTAGACCCTATGAAAATAGGAGGATTCATCCTCGTGAAGTCTCTCAACCTGTCAGCCATGCTACGAACCGATGGGTTCTCCCTCTAAACATACTGCCGGTTGACTTGGGCAGTCGTAGCCTGGGCCTGCATAGTGATGGCCTATGCCATCTGGGCCAGAGATGCCCGCACCTCCGCATCAGTCAACCCAGCTTGATTAACCGGAATAGCCACTCCTTCAGCTGGAGCCTGGGGTGGAACCTGATTGTCCCCAAGAGCTGCACCTCCTCTCCTCTGACCAATGGTTCTCCTAGTATTCATTCTCTGAAAACAACAAAGATTGATGTTAGACACGCTCATAACACCAAGAAATTAGACATTAGAAAAAGCACGATAAGATCAGAAGAAGGGAAATTTTCCTACGCATCATGCAGTCTCTAATTCAGGATATTGGTGCACTTCACTACCATGACTTAGAAACTACTCAATGTGGTTGATGTGAACTTATTATTCTCAGAATTTAACGTAGTGCTCTGATACCAATTTTGTCATGACCGTAATCTAGACCCCAGACGAGACCGGCGTCGTTGACCTCTCAGAGGTCGCAGACAAGCCTACATACGTCATTCTTACTTCATCTAGGTTAATTTTAGCAGAAAATTTGAACTTTTTGTTTTCTTATTTCATGCTAAACATTTTAAACTTCACATCATAGGCGTTCACAAATCAACCATCTAATATAGAGATAATCAAATGAAAGAAATAGTTCATAATTGCTTTAAACGTATTTTTGCCAAAACGGCACCAATACAAAGTATGAAATGAAAGTGGAAAGAAACACTAGTGGAACATGCTCCACTAGCTAAAATCCTACATCTAAGCTAGATAATAACGGTAGACATCCTCGAAAGCATGAGGGCCTACCAAGTCCGGATGAAAGCTCCACATCCGGATAGCTGCAACGTCAACCTGTAAGCTCTAGCGTCCACCTGTGGCTGCACTTAAAAATATAGAGTTGTATGGGATTAGTACACACTTGTACTAAGTATGGGTATATGCAAGCACACACCAAGGACATGCATGAGTAAGAATAGCTCTTTCCTAACAGCATGATTATGGAAAGTCAAGTCACTGGACTTGCCAAATTGGGATTAGGAAAGTTGTTGAACTTTCCAAATTTGGATTAGAAAAGTAAGTGAGCTTTCCAAATTTGGATTAGGAAAGTCAGTGAGCTTTACAAATTTGGATTAGGAAAGTCATGCCATGAGAGTAACATGCATCATCATACTTATCATATTGCACACAACACATAACATCTTACACACAACACATATCATATTGCATATAACACATAACATCTTTTATAACATTCATTTATATGCCATGAGACCTTGGAATCATGGACATGACATTAAGACTTTCCAAAATGAGGGCTCAACATATGGGACCTCAACTAGGGAGTCTTTATTAGCAAACAGTCTGCTTCATTCATTCATACGTACTTCATTTTATTTCGTTCATAGGCTAGTGTGAACACCAGCTATACCTAGGATGTAGTTTAAGACTTTCATCGGGTTTGCTGTGCAATGATCAAGAATAACCTAGTGTCATTACTTGAGTCTCACCTCTTGAGTATCCTATCCTAACACCTTTGGTATCGTTCATTTCATTATGTGCATCATTTGAGGCTGGCCTCATTCATTCATTGGGAACTTTAACTTTAACAGACATAGATCATGTGAGCATCATGAAATCCAGTGTCTCCCCCACACCGAAAAGAGATGGAATCACTGGCCAAAGTGACCCAAAACATGCTAGCGTACATGGGAATTTAACCCCGCCAAATCCCTATATTGGCAGTATAGGTTCAAAGACTAGGAGATATAAGGAGACCCATACCCGGCATGCCGGACAGTCTCATCTCATGAGAGTTACGTGAACCTCCGCCCTTCCTGAAAGAAGGCATCACCGCTCATAGCTAGTCTATCGGTGCTCAGTATAAAGTTCCATTACATTCAACTCATACGTCATGGAAGTTGGATTCTAGTATGAGTACATCATAGATCACTAGATGATTTCTCATCTCATCATTAGTATTAAGTGTGTTAATCTCAATACTTTCATTAGAGTGTTCATAGAGACTGGTCTCTTCATTAACTTTACACTCTCATAGGTGAGTAAGTTTTGGTAACATTTACTTAGGCTCATTTGAGATTGTTCTCATCTTTTACATTAGCCTCATATCATGTTGTCACCACATTCATTAACAGTAGCACATTTGCTCTTCATAATTACTCACCCGTTTTACGTGAATGTTCATTTCATCATAAGCCAATGCACTTGGCCACTTGTATGTTTCACACTCTTACTTACACCTTCTAGGGTTTCATCATTTCATTACATAATAATCATTTCATCGTATGCCAATGCACTTGGCCATTTAGTGTGTTTTACACTCGTACTTAACCCTTCTAGGGTTACATCATTTCATTACATACATCTTAGGTTCACTTATTTTTAACCGTATGCTAGACTTATGGGTCTATACATACAAGTCATGAGGCTTCATTCATAGTTCGTTAAGTGATTCATATCTTCCTAAGATTACGTAGTACAAGACTTATGCATCTTGTATGTATGCCAAGATCTCAATTTTGATCTAAGTAGGCGGCATTATTCTTGAACATTTAATTCACGTATGACATATGTATCAATACGGAATTTGGGCAAGGAAACCCGGTTTCAAATCCCTTGGACAACACTTTACATTTTTTATTTATTTTATTTTTGGTCCACATGACATTGGGACCCTAGATCGAGACCCAACATCAACATTCCCTCTTTATTTTTCTCCTTGGAATCTAATCTTACTTGGCCGAGGGGGTGTGGGATCGAACCCCCACAGCCCCTTTTATTTTTTTTTCATTTAATTCTCCTTGTCTAATTCGAATAGACCATGAGGTTGTGGGATCAAATCCCCACAGCCTCTCTTTATTTTTCTTTTATTTCGCAGCTACTGCCTAGAGGTCTTGGGTTCAATTCCCATGCCTCACAATTCTTTTATCTTCTTATTTCTCTTATCTCCCTTCATTGCCTTGAGGTCGTGGGTTCGATTCCCACGCCTCACATTCCTTTTCTTTTATTTTTTGATTTACTCCTTTACTCTCCTTCACTGCCTTGAGATCGTGGGTTCGATTCCCACGCCTCACATTTCTTTTCTTTTATTTTTCCTTTACTTCCACTCTCTGCCTGTAGGTCGTGGGTTCGATTCCCACGCCTTCCATTTTATTTTTATTAATTTTTTGTACTTTACCTTTCAGCCAGCACATCCAAGATCAATTCCCATTGACCCCATTTCCCTCTTCACGTTTTTAATGCAGTTCACGGGTGAGGTCATGGGTTCGAATCCTGGTGACCTCATCCCTTTTACACTCAAATAATTTCCAGATTTATTCATCTTTATTTAGCCTAAACCAAACTTGTAAGTTTGCTGGAAATTTAGTCATTTCTTATCTCATTTTCACCAACATTTTCACTTGAACTCTTAGGGAAATTCATATATCATATATTACGTTTTGGGGTGCATTTTTTATAAATTCGTTTAGCCAAAATATTGGTACTCAAATCAGCCACACTTTCATTTTAATGAACATCACGATTTACATAAGTTTATGCACGTAAAATGACAACCATAATATTATCAATTTTGGAGCCTTAACCCGAGAACCTTAGTCAATGTAACATGCTTGCACACAAATACTTGCACATAATTTCGAACACATGGGTTGTCTTTCATACGATTTCAAGTACACAAACATAATAATTTTCATCACAAAAACATAATATACACCTAAATCTACCAGCAATCATACCCAACCTACGATTCATTGGGAGCTAGTGACAGGGGCATGCAAAGGGGAACAATCCTAGTTTTTTGACTGAATAATCTGAATCTTAAGGGGTCTCTTGGGAAAGGGACCAAGAGAGAAGAAAACTCATACCTTTTTGACGTTAAACCCTCGACTTGCTTCCGAAAAACTCCACCCAAGATCACGTCTAAGCCTCCTCAATGTCAACACCACTCGACGGACAACCTCCCTTAGCCTAATGTGCGATTAACGTTTGTTTTCTTGTGATTTCGTGTGAGTTATTCAAATGTGAAGAACTTGGTTTATTTTTCTGCTCTTGAATCTTATTTTGGCAGAGATAATACGTGAGAAAGAAGAAGAGAGATTGAGCGTGAGAGTTGAGAGATAAACGTGAGAGAGTGGGAGTTGTAGGAGGCTTAGGAGTCTAGTTTTAGGACTTAGTCAATAAGGTTTTGTTTATTTAAAAAAAATCTGATTTCTATTTTATTTTAAATCAGATAATGAATAATAATTATTAATTAATTACATTCATTCAATAACTTAAATAAAAATCACTTTAATTCATTGCTTCCACCTAGGTTCGAACCCGGGTGGAGCAAGACTTCACTTCAAGAGCCCATTTTTCGCCCTCTCTCCCCAAATTGTCCCTCCACCTTATTAATTAAATAATTAAATATATATTTAGGGTAATTATGATACTACCCTTATCCAGGAAAAAGACCATTTTACCCCTAGACCCTCCAAACCTAAGATTTCCCTTTTTTAAGTCCGGTAAAGACTCCTTCGAGTAAATCTTCGTATTCGAGAGCCCTACATGGTTGGACCCAACCTTTCCAAGCTCAAATAACTCCCCAAGTTAGTTGTCTTGGCTGTAGCAAGGGTTTTGAGGTCTGGTTCTACGCGCATCAATCTGTGTGAACTCTGGTCTAATCATAGGCATTCTTGACACATTAAGCATTACCTATCTTATCCATTTTTAGGGTTGTTACATGTTCATTGACATGGTGTGGAGAATTATGGCAAACAACTGGTACTCAATTATAATCAATGGGAAGAGGTATGGTTTCTTCCAATCCACTAGAGTACTCAAGCAGGGTGACCCTCTGTCCCCAATCCTATTTATTTTAGGTGGTGAAGTTCTTTCGAGGTCCCTCAATGGACTTCACAACCACCCTGATTATCAGGGCTTTTATATGGAAAAGAGGGGGCCTTAGGTGAATCATTTAAAGCCTTAAAGATTCTAATGCATAATTTGAAGACATATGAAGAAACATCTGGACAACTGATCAATGGTGACAAAAGTCACTTTATGGTTCATTCAAATGCCTTCAACAGCACAATTGACAAAATCAAAAGATACACTGGTTTCAAACAAAAATAGGATCCTTTAATTTATCTAGGCTGTCCTCTTTTCATTGGTAGGCCTAGAATTATCTACTTTTCTGAACTTGTTAATAAAGTTGTATGCAGGATCACAGGTTGGCAAATGAATCAACTCAATTATGGGGGTAGGGCAATTCTAGCTAATCATGTACTTCAAGCTCTCCCTATCCACTTACTGTCTGCAGTCACCCCATTTTCCACAACCCTTAAACAAATCCAAATGCTCATGGCTGATTTCTTCTGGGATGGAAAAACAATAGGCAGAAAAATCATTCGGCATCCTGGAAAAACTTGAGCTTTCCTTATGATGAACGGGGTGTTTGAATGAGGAAACTCAAATATGTTTGCATGGCCTTCAATTTAAGCAATGGTGGATCTTTAGGACTACACAAACACTTTGGGGTGAATTCTTGAAGGCAAAGTACTGTATAAGATACAATCCACTGGGTAAGAAATGGGACAATGAAGAGTCATTGACCTGGAAACATATGTTGCAAAACAGACAGCAAGTTGAAAAACATATCCAATGGAATCTCAAGTCAGGAAACTGCTCCTTTTGGTGGGATATTTGGCTTGGCATTGGACCACTTGCTCAATTTTCCACAAACAGTAACACGTTCAATAACAAAATAGTGGCTGACTTTTGGTACGAAGGCCAATCGAATTGGAGCAAACTGCATGAACAGGGTCCATTATGTCAACTAGCAAACATTCTTGCAACAGAAATACCTCAACAGATTCAACTTCCGGATTAGGCTGTGTGGAAACTTAACAACAATGGCTTATTTAGATGTTCATCAGCTTGGAACGAGATTAGAGAAAAAAGAAACAAAAATTAGTTTAACTCTCTCACTTGGCACAAAAACATTCCTTTTAATTCTTCTTTTTTATTATGGAGAGACTTGAGAGGCAAACTCCCTACTAATGAGAAACTAACTAACTTTGGCATTGAGCCAACTAGTAGTTTTTGTTGTTGCAACAGGACAGGTTTGGACAATGTCGATCACATCTTCAACATTGGACAGTTTGCAGATTAAATATGGAAGAGCTTTGAAGGCACTATTGGAATACATACAAATCATCAACCTGGAAACATATGCTGCAAAACAAACAACAAGTTGAAAAACACATCCAACGGAATCTCAAGTCACGCAACTGCTCCTTTTGGTGGGATAATTTGCTTGGCATCGGACCACTTGCTCAATTTTCCACAAACAGTAACAGGTTCAATAATAAAACAGTGGCTGATTTTTGGTACGAAGGCCAATGGAATTGGAGCAAACTGCTGGAACAGGCACCATCATGTCAACTAGCAAGCATTCTTGAAAGAGAAATACCTCAACAGATTCAACTTCCAGATCAAGCTGTGTAGAAACTCAACAACAATGGCTTATTAAGTTGTTCATCTGCCTTGAACGACATTAGAGAAAAAAGAATCAAAAATCATTTTAACTCTCTCACTTGGCACAAAAACATTCATTTTAAGTCTTCTTTTTTATTATGGAGAGCCTTGAGAGGCAAACTCCCTACTAATGAGAAACTAACTAACTTTGGCATTGAGCCAACTACATGTTTTTGTTGTTGCAACAGGACAGGTTTGGACAATGTCAATCACATCTTCAACACTGGATAGTTTGCATATAAAATATGGAAGAGCTTTCAAGGCACTGTTGGAATACATACAAATCATTAACCTGGAAATATATGCTGCAAAACAGACAACAAGTTGAAAAACACATCCAACGGAATCTCAAGTTAGGCAACTGGTCCTTTTAGTGGGATAGTTGGCTTGGAATTGGACCACTTGCTCAATTTTCCACAAACAGTAAGAGGTTCAATAACAAAACAGTGGCTGACTTTTGGTACGAAGGCCAATGGAATTGGAGCAAACTGCTTGAACAGGCACCATCATGTCAACTAGCCAGCATTCTTGCAACAGAAATACCTCAACAGATTCAACTTCTGTATCAGGCTATGTAGAAACTAAACAATAATGTCTTATTTAGCTATTTATCTGCGTGGAACGAGATTAGACAAAAAAGAATAAAAAATCAGTTTAACTCTCTCACTTGGCACAAAAGCATTCCTTTTAAGTCTTCTTTTTTATTATGGAGAGCCTTGAGAGGCAAACTCCCTACTAATGAGAAACTAACTAACTTTGGCATTGAGCCAAGTAGTTGTTTTTGTTGTTGCAACAGGACAGGTTTGGACAATGTCTATCACATCGTCAACACTGGACAATTTACAGATTACATATGGAAGAACTTTGAAGGCACTTTTAGAATACATACAAATCATTAACCTGGAAACATATGCTTCAAAACAGATAGCAAGTTGAAAAACACATCCAATGGAATCTCAAGTCAGGCAACTACTCCTTTTGGTGGGATAATTGGCTTGGCATTGGACCACTTGCTCAATTTTCCACAAACAGTAATAGGTTTAATAACAAAATAGTGGCTGACTTTTGGTACAAAGGCCAATCGAATAGGAGCAAACTGCTGGAGCAGGCACCATCATGTCAACTAGCCAGTATTTTTGCAACAGAAATACCTCAACAGATTAAAATTCTGGATTAGTCTATGTGGAAACTAAACAACAATGGCTTAGTTAGCTGTTCATCTGCCTGGAACGAGATTGGAGAAAAAAGAATCAAAATTAGTTTAACTCTCTCACTTGGCACAAAAACATTCCTTTTAAGTCTTCTTTTTTATTATGGAGAGCCTTGAGAGGCAAACTCCCTACTAATGAGAAACTAACTAACTTTGGCATTGAGCCAACTAGTTGTTTTTGTTGTTGCAACAGGACAGGTTTGGACAATGTCGATCACATCTTCGACATTGGACAGTTTGCAGATTAAATATGGAAGAGCTTTGAAGGCACTATTGGAATACATACAAATCATCAACCTGGAAACATATGCTGCAAAACAAACAACAAGTTGAAAAACACATCCAACGGAATCTCAAGTCACGCAACTGCTCTTTTTGGTGGAATAATTTGCTTGGCATCGGACCACTTGCTCAATTTTCCACAAACAGTAACAGGTTCAATAATAAAACAGTGGCTGATTTTTGGTACGAAGGCCAATGGAATTGGAGCAAACTGCTGGAACAGGCACCATCATGTCAACTAGCAAGCATTCTTGAAAGAGAAATACCTCAACAGATTCAACTTCCGGATCAGGCTGTGTAGAAACTCAACAACAATGGCTTATTAAGTTGTTCATCTGCCTGGAACGAGATTAGAGAAAAAAGAATCAAAAATCATTTTAACTCTCTCACTTGGCACAAAAACATTCATTTTAAGTCTTCTTTTTTATTATGGAGAGCCTTGAGAGGCAAACTCCCTACTAATGAGAAACTAACTAACTTTAGCATTGAGCCAACTACATGTTTTTGTTGTTGCAACAGGACAGGTTTGGACAATGTCAATCACATCTTCAACACTGGATAGTTTGCATATAAAATATGGAAGAGCTTTCAAGGCACTGTTGGAATACATACAAATCATTAACCTGGAAATACATGCTGCAAAACAGACAAAAAGTTGAAAAACACATCCAACGGAATCTCAAGTTAGGCAACTGGTCCTTTTAGTGGGATAGTTGGCTTGGAATTGGACCACTTGCTCAATTTTCCACAAACAGTAAGAGGTTCAATAACAAAACAGTGGCTGACTTTTGGTACGAAGGCCAATGGAATTGGAGCAAACTGCTTGAACAGGCACCATCATGTCAACTAGCCAGCATTCTTGCAACAGAAATACCTCAACAGATTCAACTTCTGTATCAGGCTGTGTAGAAACTAAACAACAATGTCTTATTTAGCTATTTATCTGCGTGGAACGAGATTAGACAAAAAAGAATAAAAAATCAGTTAAACTCTCTCAATTGGCACAAAAGCATTCCTTTTAAGTCTTCTTTTTTATTATGGAGAGCCTTGAGAGGCAAACTCCCTACTAATGAAAAACTAACTAACTTTGGCATTGAGCCAAGTAGTTGTTTTTGTTGTTGTAACAGGACAGGTTTGGACAATGTCGATCACATCATCAACACTGGACAATTTACAGATTACATATGGAAGAGCTTTGAAGGCACTTTTAGAATACATACAAATCATTAACCTGGAAACATATGCTTCAAAACAGATAGCAAGTTGAAAAACACATCCAATGGAATCTCAAGTCAGGCAACTACTCCTTTTGGTGGGATAATTGGCTTGGCATTGGACCACTTGCTCAATTTTCCACAAACAGTAACAGGTTTAATAACAAAATAGTGGCTGACTTTTGGTACGAAGGCCAATGGAATTGGAGCGAACAGCTAGAACAGGCACCATCATGTCAACTAGCCAACATTCTTGCAACAGAAATACCTCAACAGATTTAACTTCCAAATCAGGCTGTGTAGAAACTCAACAACAATGGCTTATTTAGCTGTTCATCTGCTTGGTACGAGATTAGAGAAAAAAAATCAAAAATCATATTAACTCTCTCACTTGGCACAAAAACATTCCTTTTAAGTCTTCTTTTTTATTATGGAGAGCCTTGAGAGGCAAACTCCCTACTAATGAGAAACTAACTTTGTCATTGAGCCAACTAGTTGTTTTTGTTGTTGCAACAGGACAAGTTTGGACAATGTCGATGACATCTTCAACACTTGATAGCTTACAGATACATATGGAAGAGCTTTGAACGCACTGTTGGAATACATACAAATCATTAACCTTGAAACATATGCTGCAAAACAGACAGCAAGTTGAAAAACACATCCAATGGAATCTCAAGTCAGGCTACTGCTCCTTTTGGTGGGATATTTGGCTTGGCATTGGAACACTTGCTCAATTTTCCACAAACAGTAAGAGGTTCAATAACAAAACAGTGGCTGACTTTTGGTACGAAAGCCAATGGAATTGGAGCAAACTGCATGAACAGGCTCCATCATGTCAACTAGCAAACATTCTTGCAACAGAAATACCTCAGCAGATTCAACTTTTGGATCAGGCTGTGTGGAAACTCAACAACAATTGCTTATTTAGTTGTTCATCTGCCTAGAACGAGATTAGAGAAAAAAGAATCAAAAATCATTTTAACTCTCTCACTTGGCACAAAAACATTCCTTTTAAGTCTTCTTTTTTATTATGGAGAGCCTTGAGAGGCAAACTCCCTACTAATGAGAAACTAACTAACTTTGTCATTGAGCCAACTAGTTGTTTTTGTTGTTGCAACAGGACAAGTTTGGACAATGTCGATGACATCTTCAACACTTGACAGCTTACAGATTACATATGGAAGAGCTTTGAAGGCACTTTTTGAATACATACAAATCATTAACCTTGAAACATATGCTGCAAAACATACAGCAAGTTGAAAAACACATCCAATGGTATCTCAAGTCAGGCAACTGCTCTTTTTTGTGCGATAATTGGCTTGGCATTGGACCACTTGCTCAATTTTCCACAAACAGTAAGAGGTTCAATAACAAAACAGTGGCTGACTTTTGGTACGAAAGCCAATGGAATTGGAGCAAACTGCATGAACAGGGTCCATCATGTCAACTAGCAAACATTCTTGCAACAGAAATACCTCAACAGATTCAACTTCTGGATCAGGCTGTGTGGAAACTTAACAACAATTGCTTATTTACAGATTTAACTTCCGGATCAGGCTGTGTGGAAACTTAACAACAATGGCTTATTTAGATGTTCATCTGCTTGGAACGAGTTTAGAGAAAAAAGAATCAAAAATTAGTTTAACTCTCTCACTTGGCACAAAAACATTCCTTTTAATTCTTCTTTTTTATTATGGAGAGCCTTGAGAGGCAAACTCCCTACTAATGAGAAACTAACTAACTTTGCCATTGAGCGAACTAGTTGTTTTTGTTATTGCAACAGGACAGGTTTAGACAATGTCGATCACATCTTCAACAATGGACAGTTTGAAGATTAAATATGAAAGAGATTTGAAGGCAATGCCTCAATACATACATATCATTAACCTGGAAACATATGCTGCCAAACAGACAGCAAGTTGAAAAAAACATCCAATGTAATCTCAAGTCAGGCAACTGCTCCTTTTGGTGGGATAATTCGCTTGGCATTGGACCACTTGCTCAATTTTCCACAAATAGTAACAGGTTTAATAACAAAACAGTGGATGACTTTTGGTACGAAGGCTTATGGAACTGGAGCAAAGTGATGGAACATGCACCATCATGTCAACTAGCCAGCATTCTTGCAACAGAAATACCTCAACAAATTAAACTTCCGGATCAGGCTGTGTAGAAACTCAACAACAATTGCTTATTTAGCTGTTCATCTGCCTAGAACGAGATTAGAGAAAAAAGAATAAAAATTCAATTTAACTCTATCACTTGGCACAAAAAGATTCCTTTTAAGTCTTCTTTTTTATTATGGAGAGCCTTGAGAGGCAAACTCCCTACTAATGAGAAACTAACTAACTTTGGCATTGAGCCAACTAATTGGTTCTGTTATTGCAACAGGACAGGTTTGAACAATGTCGATCACATCTTTAACACTGGACAGTTTGCAGATTAAATATGGAAGAGCTTTGAAGGCACTGTTTGAATACATACAAATCATTAACTTGGAAACATATGCTGCAAAACAGACAACAAGTTGAAAAACACATCCAATGGAATCTTAAGTCAGGCAACTGCTCTTTTTTGTGGGATAATTGGCTTGGCATTGGACCACTTGCTCAATTTTCCACAAATAGTAAGAGGTTCAATAACAAAACAGTGGCTGACTTTTGGTACGAAGGACAATGGAATTGGAGCAAACTGCATGAACAGGGTCCATTATGTCAACTAGCAAACATTCTTACAACAGAAATACCTCAACAGATTCAACTTCCGGATTAGGCTGTGTGGAAACTTAACAACAATGGCTTATTTAGATGTTCATCTGCTTGGAACGAGATTAGAGAAAAAAGAATCAAAAATTAGTTTAACTCTCTCACTTGGCACAAAAACATTCCTTTTAATTCTTCATTTTTATTATGGAGAGCCTTGAGAGGCAAACTCCCTACTAATGAGAAACTAACTAACTTTGGCATTGAGCGAACTAGTTGTTTTTGTTATTGCAACAGGACAGGTTTAGACAATGTCGATCACATCTTCAATAATGGACAGTTTGAATATTAAATATGGAAGAGATTTGAAGGCAATGTCTAAATACATACAAATCATTAACCTGAAAACATATGCTGCCAAACAGACAGGAAGTTGAAAAAAACATCCAATGTAATATCAAGTCAGGCAACTGCTCCTTTTGGTGGGATAATTCGCTTGGCATTGGACCACTTGCTCAATTTTCCACAAATAGTAACAGGTTTAATAACAAAACAGTGGCTGACTTTTTGTACGGAGGCTTATGGAATTGGAGCAAAGTGATGGAACATGCACCATCATGTCAACTAGCCAACATTCTTGCAAGAGAAATACCTCAACAAATTCAACTTCCGGATCAGGCTGTGTAGAAACTCAACAACAATTGCTTATTTAGTTGTTCATCTGCCTGAAACTAGATTAGAGAAAAAAGAATAAAAAATCAATTTAATTCTCTCACTTGGCACAAAAACATTCCTTTTAAGTCTTCTTTTTTATTATGGAGAGCCTTGAGAGGCAAACTCCCTACTAATGAGAAACTAACTAATTTTGGCATTGAGCAAACTAGTTGTTTTTGTTATTGCAACAGGACAGGTTTGGACAATGTCGATCACATCTTCAACACATGAAAGTTTACATATTACATATAGATTACATATGGAAGAGCTTTGAAGGCACTGTTGGAATACATACAAATCATTAACCTGGAAACATATGCTGCCAAACAGACATCAAGTTCAAAAAAACATCCAATGGAATCTCAAGTCAGGCAACTGCTCCTTTTGGTGGGATAATTCGCTTGGCATGTGACCACTTGCTCAATTTTCCACAAACAGTAACAGGTTCAATTAACAAAACAGTGGTTGACTTTTGGTACGAAGGCCAATGGAATTGGAGCAAACTGCTGGAACAGGCACCATCATGTAAACTAGCCAACATTCTTGCAACAGAAATACCTCAACAGATTCAACTTCTGGATCAGGCTGTGTGGAAACTCAACAACAATGGCTTATTTAGATGTTCATCTGAGTGGAACGAGATTAGAGAAAAAAGAATCAAAAAAAAGTTTAACTCTCTCACTTGGCACAAAAACATTCCTTTTAAGTCTTCTTTTTTAATATGGAGAGCCTTGAGAGGCAAACTCCCTACTAATGAGAAACTAACTAACTTTGGCATTGAGTCAACTAGTTGGTTTTGTTATTGCAATAGGACAGGTTTGGACAATGTCGATTACATCTTCAACACTGGACAGTTTGCAGATTAAATATGGAAGAGATTTGAAGGCACTGTTTGAATACATACAAATCATTAACTTGGAAACATATGCTGCAAAAAAGACAAGAAGTTGAAAAACACATCCAATGGAATCTCAAGTCAGGCAACTACTCCTTTTGGTGAGATAATTGGCTTGGCATTGGACCACTTGCTCAATTTTCCACAAACAGTAACATGTTCAATAACAAAACAGTGGCTGACTTTTGGTACGAAGGCCAATGGAATTGGAGCAAACTGAAGGAACATGCACCATCATGTCAACTAGCCAGCATTCTTTCAACAGAAATACCTCAACAGATTCAACTTCTGGATCAGGTTGTGTGGAAACTCAACAACAATGGCTTATTTGGATGTTTATCTCCCTGGAATGAGATTAGAGAAAATAGAATAAACAATAAGTTTAACTCTCTCAATTGGAACAAAAACATTCCTTTTAAGTCTTCTTTTTTATTATGGAGAGCCTTGAGAGGCAAACTCCCTACTAATGAGAAACTAACTAACTTTGGCATTGAGCCAACTAATTGGTTTTGTTTTTGCAACAGGACAGCTTTGAATAATGTCGATCACATATTCAACAATGGACAGTTTGCAGATTAAATATGGAAGAGCTTTGAAGGCACTGTTTGAATACATACAAATCATTAACTTGGAAACATATGCTGCAAAACAGACAACAAGTTGAAAAACACATCCAATGGAATCTTAAGTCAGGCAACTGCTCCTTTTGGTGGGATAATTCGCTTGGCATTGGACAACTTGCTCATTTTTCCACAAATAGTAACAGGTTCAATAAAAAAACAGTGGCTGACTTTTGGTACGAAGGCCAATGGAATTGGAGCAAACTAATGGAACATGCACCATCATGTCAACTAGCCAGCATTTTTGCAACAAAAATACCTCAACAGATTCAACTTCCGGATCAGGATGTGTAGAAACTCAACAATAATGGCTTATTTAGTTGTTCATCTGCCTGGAACGATATTAGAGAACAAAGAATCAAAAATTAGTTTAACTCTCTCACTTGGCACAAAAACATTCCTTTTAAATCTTCTTTTTTATTATGGAGAGCCTTGAGAGGCAAACTCCCTACTAATGAGTAACTAATTAACTTTGGCATTAAGCCAACTAGTTGTTTTTGTAATTGCAACAGGACGGGTTTGGACAATGTCGATCACATATTCAACAATGGACAGTTTACAGATTACATGTGGAAGAGATTTGAAGGCACTGTTGGATTACATATAAATCATTAACCTGGAACCATATGCTGCAAAACAGACAACAAGTTGAAAAACACATCCAATGGAATCCCAAGTCAGGCAACTGCTCCTTTTGGGGGGATAATTTGCTTTGCATTAGACCAATTATTGAATTTTCCACAAACAGTAACATCTTCAATAACAAAATAGTGGCTGACTTTTGGTACGAAGTCTAATGGAATTGGAGAAAACTGTTGGAACAGTTACCATCATGTAAACTAGCCAGTATTCTTGCAACAGAAATACCTCAACAGATTCAATTTCCAGATCAGGCTGTGTAGAAACTCAACAACAATGGCTTATTTAGATGTCCATCTGCCTAGAACGAGATTAGAGAAAAAAAATTACAAATCAGTTTAACTCTCTCACTTGGCACAAAAACATTCCTTTTAAGTCTTCTTTTTTATTATGGAGAGCCTTGAGAGGCAAACTCCCTACTAATGAGAAACTAACTAACTTTGGCATTGAGCCAGTTGTTTTTGTTGTTGCAACAGTACAGGTTTGGACAATGTCGATCACATCTTTAACACTGAACAGTTTACAGATTACATATGGAAGAGCTTTGAAGGCACTATTGGAATACATACAAATGATTAACCTGGAAACATATGCTCCAAAACAGACAGCATGTTGAAAAACACATCCAATGGAATCTCAAGTGAGGCAACTGCTCCTTTTGGTGGGATAATTGGCTTGGCAATGGACCACTTGCTCATTTTTCCACAAACAGTAACAAGTTCAATAACAAAATAGTGGCTGACTTTTGGTACGAAAGCCAATGGAATTGGAGCAATCTGCTGGAAAATGCACCATCATGTCAACTAGCCAACATTCTTGCAACAGAAATACCTCAACAGATTCAACTTCTGGATCAGGTTGTGTGGAAACTCAACAATAATGGCTTATTTGGATGTTCATATCGCTGGAACGAGATTAGAGAATAGAATAAAAAATAAGTTTAACTCTCTCACTTGGCACAAAAACATTCCTTTTAAGTCTTCTTTTTTATTATGGAGAGCCTTGAGAGGCAAACTCCTTAGTAATGAGAAACTAACTAACTTTGGCATTGAGCCAACTAATTGGTTTTGTTATTGCAACAGGACAGGTTTGAACAATGTCGATCACATCTTCAACACTGGACAGTTTGCAGATTAAATATGGAAGAGCTTTGAAGGCACTGTTTGAATACATAAAAATCATTAACTTAGAAACATATGATGCAAAACAGACAACAAGTTGAAAAACACATCCAATGGAATCTCAAGTCAGGCAATTGCTCTTTTTGGTGGGATAATTCGCTTGGCATTGGACAACTTGCTCAATTTTCCATAAACAGTAACAGGTTCAATAAAAAACAGTGGCTGACTTTTGGTACAAAGGCCAATGGAATTGGAGCAAACTGATGGAACATGCACCATCATGTCAACTAGCCAGTATTTTTGCAACAGAAATACCTCAACAGATTCAACTTCCGGATCAGGATGTGTAGAAACTCAACAATAATGGCTTATTTAGCTGTTCATCTGCCTGGAACGAGATTAGAGAAAAAAGAATCAAAAATTAGTTTAACTCTCTCACTTGGCACAAAAACATTCCTTTTAAATCTTCTTTTTTATTATGGAGAGCCTTGAGAGCCAAACTCCCTACTAATGAGAAACTAACTAACTTTGGCATTGAGCCAACTAGTTGTTTTTGTTATTGCAACAGGATAGGTTTGAACAATGTCGATCACATCTTAAACACTGGGCAGTTTACAGATTACATATGGAAGAGCTTTGAAGGCACTGTTGGAATACATACAAATCATTAACCTGGAAACATATGCTACAAAATAGACAACAAGTTGAAAAACACTTCCAACGGAATCTCGAGTCAGGGAACTGCTCCTTTGGTGGGATAATTTGCTTGGCATTGGACCACTTGCTCAATTTTCCACAAACAGTAACAGGTTCGATAACAAAACAGTGGCTGACTTTTGCTACGAAGGCCAATGGAATTGGAGCAAACTGCTGGAACAGGCACCATCATGTCAACTAGATAGCATTCTTGCAACTAAAATACCTCAACAGATTCAACTTCCGGATCAGGCTGTGTAGAAACTCAACAACAATGGCTTATTTAGCTGTTCATCTACCTGGAACGACATTAGAGAAAAAAGAATCAAAAATCATTTTAACTCTCTCACTTGGCACAAAAACATTCCTTTTAAGTCTTCTTTTTATTATGGAGAGCCTTGAGAGGCAAACTCCCTACTAATGAGAAACTAACTAACTTTTTGGCATTGAGCCAACTAGTTGTTTTTGTTGTTGCAACATGACAGGTTTGGACAATGTCGATCACATCTTCAACACTGGACAGTTTACAGATTACATATGGAAGAGCTTTGAAGGCACTGTTGGAATACATACAAATCATTAACCTGGAAATATATGCTGCCAAACAGACATCAAGTTCAAAAAAACATCCAATGGAATCTCAAGTCAGGGAACTACTCCTTTTGGTGGGATAATTCGCTTGGCATGTGACCACTTGCTCAATTTTCCACAAACAGTAACAGGTTCAATTAACAAAACAGTGGTTGACTTTTGGTACGAAGGCCAATGGAATTGGAGCAAACTGCTGGAACAGGCACCATCATGTAAACTAGCCAACATTCTTGTAACAGAAATACCTCAACAGATTCAACTTCTGGATCAGGCTGTGTGGAAACTCAACAACAATGGCTTATTTAGATGTTCATCTGAGTGGAACGAGATTAGAGAAAAAAGAATCAAAAAAAAGTTTAACTCTCTCACTTGGCACAAAAACATTCCTTTTAAGTCTTCTTTTTTAATATGGAGAGCCTTGAGAGGCAAACTCCCTACTAATGAGAAACTAACTAACTTTGGCATTGAGTCAACTAGTTGGTTTTGTTATTGCAATAGGACAGGTTTGGACAATGTTGATTACATCTTCAACACTGGACAGTTTGCAGATTAAATATGGAAGAGATTTGAAGGCACTGTTTGAATACATACAAATCATTAACTTGGAAACATATGCTGCAAAAAAGACAAGAAGTTGAAAAACACATCCAATGGAATCTCAAGTCAGGCAATTTCTCCTTTTGGTGAGATAATTGGCTTGGCATTGGACCACTTGCTCAATTTTCCACAAACAGTAACATGTTCAATAACAAAACAGTGGCTGACTTTTGGTACGAAGGCCAATGGAATTGGAGCAAACTGAAGGAACATGCACCATCATGTCAACTAGCCAGCATTCTTTCAACAGAAATACCTCAACAGATTCAACTTCTGGATCAGGTTGTGTGGAAACTCAACAACAATGGCTTATTTGGATGTTTATCTCCCTGGAACAAGATTAGAGAAAATAGAATAAAAAATAAGTTTAACTCTCTCAATTGGAACAAAAACATTCCTTTTAAGTCTTCTTTTTTATTATGGAGAGCCTTGAGAGGCAAACTCCCTACTAATGAGAAACTAATTAACTTTGGCATTGAGCCAACTAATTGGTTTTGTTTTTGCAACAGGACAGCTTTGAATAATGTCGATCACATCTTCAACACTGGACAGTTTGCAGATTAAATATGGAAGAGCTTTGAAGGCACTGTTTGAATACATACAAATCATTAACTTGGAAACATATGCTGCAAAACAGACAACAAGTTGAAAAACACATCCAATGGAATCTTAAGTCAGGCAACTGCTCCTTTTGGTGGGATAATTCGCTTGGCATTGGACAACTTGCTCATTTTTCCACAAATAGTAACAGGTTCAATAAAAAAACAGTGGCTGACTTTTGGTACGAAGGCCAATGGAATTGGAGCAAACTAATGGAACATGCACCATCATGTCAACTAGCCAGCATTTTTGCAACAAAAATACCTCAACAGATTCAACTTCCGGATCAGGATGTGTAGAAACTCAACAATAATGGCTTATTTAGTTGTTCATCTGCCTGGAACGATATTAGAGAACAAAGAATCAAAAATTAGTTTAACTCTCTCACTTGGCACAAAAACATTCCTTTTAAATCTTCTTTTTTATTATGGAGAGCCTTGAGAGGCAAACTCCCTACTAATGAGTAACTAATTAACTTTGGCATTAAGCCAACTAGTTGTTTTTGTAATTGCAACAGGACGGGTTTGGACAATGTCGATCACATATTCAACAATGGACAGTTTACAGATTACATGTGGAAGAGATTTGAAGGCACTGTTGGATTACATATAAATCATTAACCTGGAAACATATGCTGCAAAACAGACAACAAGTTGAAAAACACATCCAACGGAATCCCAAGTCAGGCAACTGCTCCTTTTGGGGGGATAATTTGCTTTGCATTAGACCAATTACTGAATTTTCCACAAACAGTAACATCTTCAATAACAAAATAGTGGCTGACTTTTGGTACGAAGTCTAATGGAATTGGAGAAAACTGTTGGAACAGGTACCATCATGTAAACTAGCCAGTATTCTTGCAACAGAAATACCTCAACAGATTCAATTTCCAGATCAGGCTGTGTAGAAACTCAACAACAATGGCTTATTTAGCTGTCCATCTGCCTAGAACGAGATTAGAGAAAAAAAATTATAAATCAGTTTAACTCTCTCACTTGGCACAAAAACATTCCTTTTAAGTCTTCTTTTTTATTATGGAGAGCCTTGAGAGGCAAACTCCCTACTAATGAGAAACTAACTAACTTTGGCATTGAGCCAGTTGTTTTTGTTGTTGCAACCGTACAGGTTTGGACAATGTCAATCACATCTTTAACACTGAACAGTTTCCAGATTACATATGGAAGAGCTTTGAAGGCACTATTAGAATACATACAAATGATTAACCTGGAAACATATGCTCCAAAACAGACAGCATGTTGAAAAACACATCCAATGGAATCTCAAGTGAGGCAACTGCTCCTTTTGGTGGGATAATTGGCTTGGCAATGGACCACTTGCTCATTTTTCCACAAACAGTAACAAGTTCAATAACAAAATAGTGGCTGACTTTTGGTACGAAAGCCAATGGAATTGGAGCAATCTGCTGGAAAATGCACCATCATGTCAACTAGCCAACATTCTTGCAACAGAAATACCTCAACAGATTCAACTTCTGGATCAGGTTGTGTGGAAACTCAACAATAATGGCTTATTTGGATGTTCATATCCCTGGAACGAGATTAGAGAATAGAATAAAAAATAAGTTTAACTCTCTCACTTGGCACAAAAACATTCCTTTTAAGTCTTTTTTTTTATTATGGAGAGCCTTGAGAGGCAAACTCCCTAGTAATGAGAAACTAACAAACTTTGGCATTGAGCCAACTAATTGGTTTTGTTATTGCAACAGGACAGGTTTGAACAATGTCGATCACATCTTCAACACTGGACAGTTTGCAGATTAAATATGGAAGAGCTTTGAAGGCACTGTTTGAATACATAAAAATCATTAACTTAGAAACATATGATGCAAAACAGACAACAAGTTGAAAAACACATCCAATGGAATCTCAAGTCAGGCAATTGCTCTTTTTGGTGGGATAATTCGCTTGGCATTGGACAACTTGCTCAATTTTCCATAAACAGTAACAGGTTCAATAAAAAAACAGTGGCTGACTTTTGGTACAAAGGCCAATGGAATTGGAGCAAACTGATGGAACATGCACCATCATGTCAACTAGCCAGCATTTTTGCAACAGAAATACCTCAACAGATTCAACTTCCGGATCAGGATGTGTAGAAACTCAACAATAATGGCTTATTTAGCTGTTCATCTGCCTGGAACGAGATTAGAGAAAAAAGAATCAAAAATTAGTTTAACTCTCTCACTTGGCACAAAAACATTCCTTTTAAATCTTCTTTTTTATTATGGAGAGCCTTGAGAGCCAAACTCCCTACTAATGAGAAACTAACTAACTTTGGCATTGAGCCAACTAGTTGTTTTTGTTATTGCAACAGGATAGGTTTGAACAATGTCGATCACATCTTAAACACTGGACAGTTTACAGATTACATATGGAAGAGCTTTGAAGGCACTGTTGGAATACATACAAATCATTAACCTGGAAATATATGCTACAAAATAGACAACAAGTTGAAAAACACTTCCAACGGAATCTCGAGTCAGGGAACTGCTCCTTTGGTGGGATAATTTGCTTGGCATTGGACCACTTGCTCAATTTTCCACAAACAGTAACAGGTTCAATAACAAAACAGTGGCTGACTTTTGCTACGAAGGCCAATGGAATTGGAGCAAACTGCTGGAACAGGCACCATCATGTCAACTAGATAGCATTCTTGCAACTGAAATACCTCAACAGATTCAACTTCCGGATCAGGCTGTGTAGAAACTCAACAACAATGGCTTATTTAGCTGTTCATCTACCTGGAACGACATTAGAGAAAAAAGAATCAAAAATCATTTTAACTCTCTCACTTGGCACAAAAACATTCCTTTTAAGTCTTCTTTTTATTATGGAGAGCCTTGAGAGGCAAACTCCCTACTAATGAGAAACTAACTAACTTTTTGGCATTGAGCCAACTAGTTGTTTTTGTTGTTGCAACATGACAGGTTTGGACAATGTCGATCACATCTTCAACACTGGACAGTTTACAGATTACATATGGAAGAGCTTTGAAGGCACTGTTTGAATACATACAAATCATTAACTTGGAAACATATGCTGCAAAAAAGACAAGAAGTTGAAAAACACATCCAATGGAATCTCAAGTCAGGCAACTACTCCTTTTGGTGAGATAATTGGCTTGGCATTGGACCACTTGCTCAATTTTCCACAAACAGTAACATGTTCAATAACAAAACAGTGGCTGACTTTTGGTACGAAGGCCAATGGAATTGGAGCAAACTGAAGGAACATGCACCATCATGTCAACTAGCCAGCATTCTTTCAACAGAAATACCTCAACAGATTCAACTTCTGGATCAGGTTGTGTGGAAACTCAACAACAATGGCTTATTTGGATGTTTATCTCCCTGGAATGAGATTAGAGAAAATAGAATAAACAATAAGTTTAACTCTCTCAATTGGAACAAAAACATTCCTTTTAAGTCTTCTTTTTTATTATGGAGAGCCTTGAGAGGCAAACTCCCTACTAATGAGAAACTAACTAACTTTGGCATTGAGCCAACTAATTGGTTTTGTTTTTGCAACAGGACAGCTTTGAATAATGTCGATCACATATTCAACAATGGACAGTTTGCAGATTAAATATGGAAGAGCTTTGAAGGCACTGTTTGAATACATACAAATCATTAACTTGGAAACATATGCTGCAAAACAGACAACAAGTTGAAAAACACATCCAATGGAATCTTAAGTCAGGCAACTGCTCCTTTTGGTGGGATAATTCGCTTGGCATTGGACAACTTGCTCATTTTTCCACAAATAGTAACAGGTTCAATAAAAAAACAGTGGCTGACTTTTGGTACGAAGGCCAATGGAATTGGAGCAAACTAATGGAACATGCACCATCATGTCAACTAGCCAGCATTTTTGCAACAGAAATACCTCAACAGATTCAACTTCCGGATCAGGATGTGTAGAAACTCAACAATAATGGCTTATTTAGTTGTTCATCTGCCTGGAACGATATTAGAGAACAAAGAATCAAAAATTAGTTTAACTCTCTCACTTGGCACAAAAACATTCCTTTTAAATCTTCTTTTTTATTATGGAGAGCCTTGAGAGGCAAACTCCCTACTAATGAGTAACTAATTAACTTTGGCATTAAGCCAACTAGTTGTTTTTGTAATTGCAACAGGACGGGTTTGGACAATGTCGATCACATATTCAACAATGGACAGTTTACAGATTACATGTGGAAGAGATTTGAAGGCACTGTTGGATTACATATAAATCATTAACCTGGAACCATATGCTGCAAAACAGACAACAAGTTGAAAAACACATCCAATGGAATCCCAAGTCAGGCAACTGCTCCTTTTGGGGGGATAATTTGCTTTGCATTAGACCAATTACTGAATTTTCCACAAACAGTAACATCTTCAATAACAAAATAGTGGCTGACTTTTGGTACGAAGTCTAATGGAATTGGAGAAAACTGTTGGAACAGTTACCATCATGTAAACTAGCCAGTATTCTTGCAACAGAAATACCTCAACAGATTCAATTTCCAGATCAGGCTGTGTAGAAACTCAACAAAAATGGCTTATTTAGCTGTCCATCTGCCTAGAACGAGATTAGAGAAAAAAAATTACAAATCAGTTTAACTCTCTCACTTGGCACAAAAACATTCCTTTTAAGTCTTCTTTTTTATTATGGAGAGCCTTGAGAGGCAAACTCCCTACTAATGAGAAACTAACTAACTTTGGCATTGAGCCAGTTGTTTTTGTTGTTGCAACAGTACAGGTTTGGACAATGTCGATCACATCTTTAACACTGAACAGTTTACAGATTACATATGGAAGAGCTTTGAAGGCACTATTGGAATACATACAAATGATTAACCTGGAAACATATGCTCCAAAACAGACAGCATGTTGAAAAACACATCCAATGGAATCTCAAGTGAGGCAACTGCTCCTTTTGGTGGGATAATTGGCTTGGCAATGGACCACTTGCTCATTTTTCCACAAACAGTAACAAGTTCAATAACAAAATAGTGGCTGACTTTTGGTACGAAAGCCAATGGAATTGGAGCAATCTGCTGGAAAATGCACCATCATGTCAACTAGCCAACATTCTTGCAACAGAAATACCTCAACAGATTCAACTTCTGGATCAGGTTGTGTGGAAACTCAACAATAATGGCTTATTTGGATGTTCATATCGCTGGAACGAGATTAGAGAATAGAATAAAAAATAAGTTTAACTCTCTCACTTGGCACAAAAACATTCCTTTTAAGTCTTCTTTTTTATTATGGAGAGCCTTGAGAGGCAAACTCCTTAGTAATGAGAAACTAACTAACTTTGGCATTGAGCCAACTAATTGGTTTTGTTATTGCAACAGGACAGGTTTGAACAATGTCGATCACATCTTCAACACTGGACAGTTTGCAGATTAAATATGGAAGAGCTTTGAAGGCACTGTTTGAATACATAAAAATCATTAACTTAGAAACATATGATGCAAAACAGACAACAAGTTGAAAAACACATCCAATGGAATCTCAAGTCAGGCAATTGCTCTTTTTGGTGGGATAATTCGCTTGGCATTGGACAACTTGCTCAATTTTCCATAAACAGTAACAGGTTCAATAAAAAACAGTGGCTGACTTTTGGTACAAAGGCCAATGGAATTGGAGCAAACTGATGGAACATGCACCATCATGTCAACTAGCCAGTATTTTTGCAACAGAAATACCTCAACAGATTCAACTTCCGGATCAGGATGTGTAGAAACTCAACAATAATGGCTTATTTAGCTGTTCATCTGCCTGGAACGAGATTAGAGAAAAAAGAATCAAAAATTAGTTTAACTCTCTCACTTGGCACAAAAACATTCCTTTTAAATCTTCTTTTTTATTATGGAGAGCCTTGAGAGCCAAACTCCCTACTAATGAGAAACTAACTAACTTTGGCATTGAGCCAACTAGTTGTTTTTGTTATTGCAACAGGATAGGTTTGAACAATGTCGATCACATCTTAAACACTGGGCAGTTTACAGATTACATATGGAAGAGCTTTGAAGGCACTGTTGGAATACATACAAATCATTAACCTGGAAACATATGCTACAAAATAGACAACAAGTTGAAAAACACTTCCAACGGAATCTCGAGTCAGGGAACTGCTCCTTTGGTGGGATAATTTGCTTGGCATTGGACCACTTGCTCAATTTTCCACAAACAGTAACAGGTTCGATAACAAAACAGTGGCTGACTTTTGCTACGAAGGCCAATGGAATTGGAGCAAACTGCTGGAACAGGCACCATCATGTCAACTAGATAGCATTCTTGCAACTAAAATACCTCAACAGATTCAACTTCCGGATCAGGCTGTGTAGAAACTCAACAAAAATGGCTTATTTAGCTGTTCATCTACCTGGAACGACATTAGAGAAAAAATAATCAAAAATCATTTTAACTCTCTCACTTGGCACAAAAACATTCCTTTTAAGTCTTCTTTTTATTATGGAGAGCCTTGAGAGGCAAACTCCCTACTAATGAGAAACTAACTAACTTTTTGGCATTGAGCCAACTAGTTGTTTTTGTTGTTGCAACATGACAGGTTTGGACAATGTCGATCACATCTTCAACACTGGACAGTTTACAGATTACATATGGAAGAGCTTTGAAGGCACTGTTGGAATACATACAAATCATTAACCTGGAAACATATGCTGCCAAACAGACATCAAGTTCAAAAAAACATCCAATGGAATCTCAAGTCAGGCAACTACTCCTTTTGGTGGGATAATTCGCTTGGCATGTGACCACTTGCTCAATTTTCCACAAACAGTAACAGGTTCAATTAACAAAACAGTGGTTGACTTTTGGTACGAAGGCCAATGGAATTGGAGCAAACTGCTGGAACAGGCACCATCATCTAAACTAGCCAACATTCTTGTAACAGAAATACCTCAACAGATTCAACTTCTGGATCAGGCTGTGTGGAAACTCAACAACAATGGCTTATTTAGATGTTCATCTGAGTGGAACGAGATTAGAGAAAAAAGAATCAAAAAAAAGTTTAACTCTCTCACTTGGCACAAAAACATTCCTTTTAAGTCTTCTTTTTTAATATGGAGAGCCTTGAGAGGCAAACTCCCTACTAATGAGAAACTAACTAACTTTGGCATTGAGTCAACTAGTTGGTTTTGTTATTGCAATAGGACAGGTTTGGACAATGTCGATTACATCTTCAACACTGGACAGTTTGCAGATTAAATATGGAAGAGATTTGAAGGCACTGTTTGAATACATACAAATCATTAACTTGGAAACATATGCTGCAAAAAAGACAAGAAGTTGAAAAACACATCCAATGGAATCTCAAGTCAGGCAATTTCTCCTTTTGGTGAGATAATTGGCTTGGCATTGGACCACTTGCTCAATTTTCCACAAACAGTAACATGTTCAATAACAAAACAGTGGCTGACTTTTGGTACGAAGGCCAATGGAATTGGAGCAAACTGAAGGAACATGCACCATCATGTCAACTAGCCAGCATTCTTTCAACAGAAATACCTCAACAGATTCAACTTCTGGATCAGGTTGTGTGGAAACTCAACAACAATGGCTTATTTGGATGTTTATCTCCCTGGAACAAGATTAGAGAAAATAGAATAAAAAATAAGTTTAACTCTCAATTGGAACAAAAACATTCCTTTTAAGTCTTCTTTTTTATTATGGAGAGCCTTGAGAGGCAAACTCCCTACTAATGAGAAACTAATTAACTTTGGCATTGAGCCAACTAATTGGTTTTGTTTTTGCAACAGGACAGCTTTGAATAATGTCGATCACATCTTCAACACTGGACAGTTTGCAGATTAAATATGGAAGAGCTTTGAAGGCACTGTTTGAATACATACAAATCATTAACTTGGAAACATATGCTGCAAAACAGACAACAAGTTGAAAAACACATCCAATGGAATCTTAAGTCAGGCAACTGCTCCTTTTGGTGGGATAATTCGCTTGGCATTGGACAACTTGCTCATTTTTCCACAAATAGTAACAGGTTCAATAAAAAAACAGTGGCTGACTTTTGGTACGAAGGCCAATGGAATTGGAGCAAACTAATGGAACATGCACCATCATGTCAACTAGCCAGCATTTTTGCAACAAAAATACCTCAACAGATTCAACTTCCGGATCAGGATGTGTAGAAACTCAACAATAATGGCTTATTTAGTTGTTCATCTGCCTGGAACGATATTAGAGAACAAAGAATCAAAAATTAGTTTAACTCTCTCACTTGGCACAAAAACATTCCTTTTAAATCTTCTTTTTTATTATGGAGAGCCTTGAGAGGCAAACTCCCTACTAATGAGTAACTAATTAACTTTGGCATTAAGCCAACTAGTTGTTTTTGTAATTGCAACAGGACGGGTTTGGACAATGTCGATCACATATTCAACAATGGACAGTTTACAGATTACATGTGGAAGAGATTTGAAGGCACTGTTGGATTACATATAAATCATTAACCTGGAAACATATGCTGCAAAACAGACAACAAGTTGAAAAACACATCCAACGGAATCCCAAGTCAGGCAACTGCTCCTTTTGGGGGGATAATTTGCTTTGCATTAGACCAATTACTGAATTTTCCACAAACAGTAACATCTTCAATAACAAAATAGTGGCTGACTTTTGGTACGAAGTCTAATGGAATTGGAGAAAACTGTTGGAACAGGTACCATCATGTAAACTAGCCAGTATTCTTGCAACAGAAATACCTCAACAGATTCAATTTCCAGATCAGGCTGTGTAGAAACTCAACAACAATGGCTTATTTAGCTGTCCATCTGCCTAGAACGAGATTAGAGAAAAAAAATTATAAATCAGTTTAACTCTCTCACTTGGCACAAAAACATTCCTTTTAAGTCTTCTTTTTTATTATGGAGAGCCTTGAGAGGCAAATTCCCTACTAATGAGAAACTAACTAACTTTGGCATTGAGCCAGTTGTTTTTGTTGTTGCAACCGTACAGGTTTGGACAATGTCAATCACATCTTTAACACTGAACAGTTTCCAGATTACATATGGAAGAGCTTTGAAGGCACTATTAGAATACATACAAATGATTAACCTGGAAACATATGCTCCAAAACAGACAGCATGTTGAAAAACACATCCAATGGAATCTCAAGTGAGGCAACTGCTCCTTTTGGTGGGATAATTGGCTTGGCAATGGACCACTTGCTCATTTTTCCACAAACAGTAACAAGTTCAATAACAAAATAGTGGCTGACTTTTGGTACGAAAGCCAATGGAATTGGAGCAATCTGCTGGAAAATGCACCATCATGTCAACTAGCCAATATTCTTGCAACAGAAATACCTCAACAGATTCAACTTCTGGATCAGGTTGTGTGGAAACTCAACAATAATGGCTTATTTGGATGTTCATATCCCTGGAACGAGATTAGAGAATAGAATAAAAAATAAGTTTAACTCTCTCACTTGGCACAAAAACATTCCTTTTAAGTCTTTTTTTTTATTATGGAGAGCCTTGAGAGGCAAACTCCCTAGTAATGAGAAACTAACTAACTTTGGCATTGAGCCAACTAATTGGTTTTGTTATTGCAACAGGACAGGTTTGAACAATGTCGATCACATCTTCAACACTGGACAGTTTGCAGATTAAATATGGAAGAGCTTTGAAGGCACTGTTTGAATACATAAAAATCATTAACTTAGAAACATATGATGCAAAACAGACAACAAGTTGAAAAACACATCCAATGGAATCTCAAGTCAGGCAATTGCTCTTTTTGGTGGGATAATTCGCTTGGCATTGGACAACTTGCTCAATTTTCCATAAACAGTAACAGGTTCAATAAAAAAATAGTGGCTGACTTTTGGTACAAAGGCCAATGGAATTGGAGCAAACTGATGGAACATGCACCATCATGTCAACTAGCCAGCATTTTTGCAACAGAAATACCTCAACAGATTCAACTTCCGGATCAGGATGTGTAGAAACTCAACAATAATGGCTTATTTAGCTGTTCATCTGCCTGGAACGAGATTAGAGAAAAAAGAATCAAAAATTAGTTTAACTCTCTCACTTGGCACAAAAACATTCCTTTTAAATCTTCTTTTTTATTATGGAGAGCCTTGAGAGCCAAACTCCCTACTAATGAGAAACTAAATAACTTTGGCATTGAGCCAACTAGTTGTTTTTGTTATTGCAACAGGATAGGTTTGAACAATGTCGATCACATCTTAAACACTGGACAGTTTACAGATTACATATGGAAGAGCTTTGAAGGCACTGTTGGAATACATACAAATCATTAACCTGGAAATATATGCTACAAAATAGACAACAAGTTGAAAAACACTTCCAACGGAATCTCGAGTCAGGGAACTGCTCCTTTGGTGGGATAATTTGCTTGGCATTGGACCACTTGCTCAATTTTCCACAAACAGTAACAGGTTCAATAACAAAACAGTGGCTGACTTTTGCTACGAAGGCCAATGGAATTGGAGCAAACTGCTGGAACAGGCACCATCATGTCAACTAGATAGCATTCTTGCAACTGAAATACCTCAACAGATTCAACTTCCGGATCAGGCTGTGTAGAAACTCAACAACAATGGCTTATTTAGCTGTTCATCTACCTGGAACGACATTAGAGAAAAAAGAATCAAAAATCATTTTAACTCTCTCACTTGGCACAAAAACATTCCTTTTAAGTCTTCTTTTTATTATGGAGAGCCTTGAGAGGCAAACTCCCTACTAATGAGAAACTAACTAACTTTTTGGCATTGAGCCAACTAGTTGTTTTTGTTGTTGCAACATGACAGGTTTGGACAATGTCGATCACATCTTCAACACTGGACAGTTTACAGATTACATATGGAAGAGCTTTGAAGGCACTGTTGGAATACATACAAATCATTAACCTGGAAACATATGCTGCAAAATAAACAGCAAGTTGAAAAACATATCCAATGGAATCTCAAGTCAGGCAACTGCTCCTTTTGGTGGGATAATTGGCTTGGCATTGGACCACTTTCTCAATTTTCCACAAACAGTAACAGGTTCAATAACAAAATAGTGGCTGACTTTTGGTACGAAGGCCAATGGAATTGGAGAAAGCTGCTGGAACAGGCACCATCATGTAAACTAGCCAACATTCTTGCAATAGAAATACCTCAACAGATTCAACTTCCGGATCTGGCTGTGTGGAAACTCAACAACAATGTCTTATTTAGCTGTTGATCTGGCTGGAACGAGATTGGAGAAAAAAGAATCAAAAATCAGTTTAACTCTTTCACTTGGCACAAAAACATTTACTTTTAAGTCTTCTTTTTTATTATGGAGAGCCTTGAGAGGCAAACCCCCTACTAATGAGAAACTAACTAACTTTGGTATTGAGCCAACTAGTTGTTTTTGTTATTGCAACAGGATAGGTTTGGAAAATGTCGATCACATCTTCAACACAGAACAGTTTACAGATTACATATGGAAGAGCTTTGAAGGCAGTGTTGGAATACATACAAATCATTAACCTGGAAATATATGCTGAAAAACAAACAACAAGTTGAAAAACACATCCAACGAAATCTCAAGTCAGGCAATTGCTCCTTTTGGTGGGATAATTTGCTTGGCATTGGACCACTTGCTCAATTTTCCAAAAACACTAACAGGTTCAATAACAAAATAGTGGCTGACTTTGCTACAAAGGCCAATGGAATTGGAGCAAACTGCTGGAACAGGCACCATCATGTAAACTAGCCAACATTCTTGCAACAGAAATACCTCAACAAATTCAACTTCCGGATCAGGTTGTGTGGAAACTTAACAACAATGGCTTATTTAGATGTTCATCTCCCTTGAACGAGATTAGAGAAAAAAGAATCAAAATAAGTTTAACTCTCTCACTTGGCACAGAAACATTCCTTTTAAGTCTTCTTTTTTATTATGGAGAGCCTTGAGAGCCAAACTCCCTACTAATGAGAAACTAACTAACTTTGGCATTGAGCCAACTAGTTGGTTTTGTTGTTGCAACAGGACAGGTTTGGACAATGTCGATCACATCTTCTACACTGGACAGTTTACAGTTTACATATGGAAGAGCTTTGAAGGCACTGTTGGAATACATACAAATCATTAACCTGGAAACATATGCTGCAAAACAGACAGCAAATTGAAAAACACATCTAATGGAATCTCAAGTCAGGCAACTGCTCCTTTTGGTGGGATAATTGGCTTGGCATTGGACCACTTGCTCATTTTTCCACAAACAGTAACAAGTTCAATAACAAAATAGTGGCTGACTTTTGGTACAAGGGCAATGGAATTGGAGAAAACTGCTGGAAAATGCACCATCATGTCAACTAGCCAACATTCTTGCAACAGAAATACCTCAACAGATTCAACTTTCGGATCTGGTTGTGTGGAAACTCAACAACAATGGCTTATTTGGATATTCATCTCCCTGGAACAAGATTAGAGAAAATAGAATAAAAAATAAGTTTAACTCTCTCACTTGGCACAAAAACATTCCTTTTAAGTCTTTTTTTTTATTATGGAGAGCCTTGAGAGGCAAACTCCCTACTAATGAGAAACTAACTAACTTTGGCATTGAGCCAACTAATTGGTTTTGTTATTGCAACAGGATAGGTTTGGACAATGTCGATCACATCTGCAACACTGGAAAGTTTACAAATTACATACGGAAGAGCTTTGAAGGCACTGTTGGAATACATACAAATCATTAACCTGGAATTATATGCTGCAAAATAAACAGCAAGTTGAAAAACACATCCAATGGAATCTCAAGTCAGGCAACTGCTCCTTTTGGTGGGATAATTGGCTTGGCATTGGAGCACTTTCTCAATTTTCCACAAACAGTAACAGGTTCAATAACAAAATAGTGGCTGACTTTTGGTACGAAGGCCAATGGAATTGGAGAAAGCTGCTGGAACAGGCACCATCATGTAAACTAGCCAACATTCTTGCAACAGAAATACCTCAACAGATTCAACTTCCGGATCTGGCTGTGTGGAAACTCAACAACAATGTCTTATTTAGCTGTTGATCTGGCTGGAACGAGATTGGAGAAAAAAGAATCAAAAATCAGTTTAACTCTTTCACTTGGCACAAAAACATTTACTTTTAAGTCTTCTTTTTTATTATGGAGAGCCTTGAGAGGCAAACTCCCTACTAATGAGAAACTAACTAACTTTGGTATTGAGCCAACTAGTTGTTTTTGTTATTGCAACAGGACAGGTTTGGAAAATGTCGATCACATCTTCAACACAGAACAGTTTACAGATTACATATGGAAGAGCTTTGAAGGCAGTGTTGGAATACATACAAATCATTAACCTGGAAATATATGCTGAAAAACAGACAACAAGTTGAAAAACACATCCAACGAAATCTCAAGTCAGGCAACTGCTCCTTTTGGTGGGATAATTTGCTTGGCATTGGACCACTTGCTCAATTTTCCAAAAACACTAACAGGTTCAATAACAAAATAGTGGTTGCCTTTGCTACGAAGGCCAATGGAATTGGAGCAAACTGCTGGAACAGGCACCATCATGTAAATTAGCCAACATTCTTGCAACAGAAATACCTCAACAAATTCAACTTCCGGATCAGGTTGTGTGGAAACTCAACAACAATGGCTTATTTAGATGTTCATCTCCCTTGAACGAGATTAGAGAAAAAAGAATCAAAATAAGTTTAACTCTCTCACTTGGCTCAGAAACATTCCTTTTAAGTCTTCTTTTTTATTATGGAGAGCCTTGAGAGGCAAACTCCCTACTAATGAGAAACTAACTAACTTTGGCATTGAGCCAACTAGTTGGTTTTGTTGTTGCAACAGGACAGGTTTGGACAATGTCGATCACATCTTCTACACTAGACAGTTTACAGTTTACATATGGAAGAGCTTTGAAGGCACTGTTGGAATATATACAAATCATTAACCTGGAAACATATGCTGCAAAACAGACAGCAAATTGAAAAACACATCTAATGGAATCTCAAGTCAGGCAACTGCTCCTTTTGGTGGGATAATTGGCTTGGCATTGGACCACTTGCTCATTTTTCCACAAACAGTAACAAGTTCAATAACAAAATAGTGGCTGACTTTTGGTACAAGGGCAATGGAATTGGAGAAAACTGCTGGAAAATGCACCATCATGTCAACTAGCCAACATTCTTGCAACAGAAATACCTCAACAGATTCAACTTCTGGATCTGGTTGTGTGGAAACTCAACAACAATGGCTTATTTGGATGTTCATCTCCCTGGAACGAGATTAGAGAAAATAGAATAAAAAATAAGTTTAACTCTCTCACTTGGCACAAAAACATTCCTTTTAAGTCTTCTTTTTTATTATGGAGAGCCTTGAGAGGCAAACTCCCTACTAATGAGAAACTAACTAACTTTGGCATTGAGCCAACTAATTGGTTTTGTTATTGCAACAGGATAGGTTTGGACAATGTCGATCACATCTGCAACACTGGAAAGTTTACAAATTACATACGGAAGAGCTTTGAAGGCACTGTTGGAATACATACAAATCATTAACCTGGAATTATATGCTGAAAAACAGACAACAAGTTGAAAAACACATCCAACGGAATCTCAAGTCAGGCAACTGCTCCTTTTGGTGGGATAATTTTCTTGGCATTGGACCACTTGCTCAATTTTCTAAAAACACTAACAGGTTCAATAACAAAACAGTGGTTGACTTTTGGTACGAAGGCCAATGGAATTGGAGCAAACTGCTGGAACAGGCACCATCATGTAAACTAGCCAGCATTCTTGCAACAAAAATACCTCAACACATTCAACTTCCGGATCAGGCTGTGTAGAAACTCAACAACAATGGCTTATTTAGCTATTCATCTGCCTGGAACGAGATTAGATAAAAAAGAACCAAAAATCAGTTTTACTCTCTCTCTCTCACTTGTCATAAAAACATTCCTTTTAAGTCTTCTTTTTTATTATGGAGAGCCTTGAGAGGCAAACTCCCTACTAATGAGAAACTAACTAACTTTGGCATTGAGCCAACTAGTTGTTTTTGTTGATGCAACAAGACACGTTTGGACAATGTCGATCACATCTTCAACACTGGACAGTTTACAGATAACATATGGAAGAGCTTTGAAGGCACTGTTGGAATACATACAAATCATTAACCTGAAATTATATTCTCCAAAATAGACAGCAAGTTGAAAAACACATCCAATATAATCTCAAGTCAGGCAACAACTCCTTTTGGTGTGATAATTGGCTTGGCATTGGACCACTTGCTCAATTTTCCACAAACAGTAAAAGGTTCAATAACAAAATAGTGGCTGACTTTTAGTACGAAGGCCAATGGAATTGGAGAAAACTGCTGGAACATGCACCATCATGTCAACTAGCCAACATTCTTGCAACATAAATACCTCAACAGATTTTACTTTCGGATCAGGCTGTGTGGAAATTCAACAACAATGGCTTATTTAGCTGTTCGTATGTCTGGAACGAGATTAGAGAAAAAAGAATCAAAATAAGTTTAACTCTCTCACTTGGCACAAAAACATTCCTTTTAAGTCTTCTTTTTTATTATGGAGAGCCTTGAGAGGCAAACTCCCTACTAATGAGAAACTAACTAACTTTGGCATTGAGCCAACTAGTTTTTGTTGTTGCAACAGGACAGGTTTGGACAATGTCGATCATATCTTCAACACTGGACAGTTTACAGATTACATATGGAAGAGCTTTGAAGGCACTGTTGGAATACATACAAATCATTAACCTGGAAACATATGCTGCAAAACAGACAGCAAATTGAAAAAAACATCCAATGGAATCTCAAGTCAGGCAACTGCTCCTTTTGGTGGGATAATTGGCTTGGCATTGGACCACTTGCTCAATTTTCCACAAACAGTAACAGGTTCAATAACAAAATAGTGGCTGACTTTTGGTACGAAGGCCAATGGAATTGGAGCAAACTGCTGGAACAGGCAACATCATGTTAACTAGCCAACATTCTTGCAACAGAAATACCTCAACAGATTCAACTTCCGGATCTGGCTGTGTGGAAACTCAACAACAATGTCTTATTTAGCTGTTGATCTGGCTGGAACGAGATTTGATAAAAAAGAATCAAAAATCAGTTTAACTCTTTCACTAGGCACAAAAACATTCCTTTTAAGTCTTTTTTTTTATTGTGGAGAGCCTTGAGAGGCAAACTCCCTACTAATGAGAAACTAACTAACTTTGCAATTGAGCCAACTAGTTGTTTTTGTTATTGCAACAGGACAGGTTTGGACAATGTCGGTAACATCTTCAATACTGGACAGTTTGCAGATTAAAAAGAGCTTTGAAGGCACTATTTAAATACATACAAATTATTAACTTGTAAACATATGCTGCAAAACAGACAACAAGTTGAAAAACACATCCAACGGAATCTCAAGTCAGGCAACTTCTCCTTTTGGTGGGATAATTTGCTTGGCATTGGACCACTTGCTCAATTTTCCACAAACAGTAACAGGTTCAATAACAAAACAGTGGCTGACTTTTGGTACGAAGGCCAATGGAATTGGAGCAAACTGCTGGAACAGGCACCATCATGTCAACTAGCCAGCATTTTTGCAACTGAAATACCTCAACATATTAAACTTCCGGATCAGGCTGTGTAAAAACTCAACAACAATGGCTTATTTAGCTGCTCATCTGCCTCGAACGAGATTAGAGAAAAAAGAATCAAAAATTAGTTTAACTCTCTCACTTGTCACAAAAACATTCCTTTTGAGTCTTCTTTTTATTATGGAGAGCCTTGAGAGGCAAACTCCCTACTAATGGAAACTAACTAACTTTGGCATTGAGCCAACTAGTTGTTTTTGTTGTTGCAACAGGACAGGTTTGGACAATGTCGATCACATCTTCTACACTGGACAGTTTACAGAATACATACGGAAGAGCTTTGAAGGCACAGTTGGAATACATACAAATCATTAACTTGGAAACATATGCTGCAAAATAGACAGCAAATTGAAAAACACGTCCAATGGAAAATCAAGTCAGGCAACTGCTCCTTTTGGTGGGATAATTGGCTTGGCATTGGACCACTTGCTCAATTTTCCACAACCAGTAACACGTTCAATAACAAAATAGTGGCTGACTTTTGGTACGAAGGCCAATGGAATTGGAGAAAACTGCTGGAACAGGCACCATCATGTCAACTAGCCAACATTCTTGTAACAGAAATACCTCAACAGATTCAACTTCCGGATTTGGCTGTGTGGAAACTCAACAACAATGTCTTATTTAGCTATTCATCTGCCTGGAACGAGATTAGAGAAAAAATAATCAAAAATCAGTTTAACTCTCTCACTTGGCATAAAAACATTTCCTTTTAAGTCTTTTTTTTTACTATGGAGAGCCTTGAGAGGCAAACTCCCTATTAATGAGAAACTAACTAACTTTGGCATTGAGCGAACTAGTTGTTTTTGCTGTTTTAACAGGAAAGGTTTGGACCATGTCGATCACATCTTCAACACTGGACAGTTTGCAGATTAAATATGGAAGAGCTTTGAAGGCACTGTTTGAATACATACAAATCATTAACTTGGAAACATATGCTGCAAAATAAACAGCAAGTTGAAAAAAACATCCAATGGAATCTCAAGTCAGGCAACTGCTCCTTTTGGTGGGATAATTGGCTTGGCATTGGACCACTTGCTCAATTTTCCACAAACAGTAATAGGTTCAATAACAAAACAGTGGCTAACTTTTGGTACGAAGGCCAATGGAATTGGAGAAAACTTCTGGAACAGGCACCATCATGTCAACTAGCCAACATTCTTGCAACAGAAATACCTCAACAGATTCAACTTCCGGATCTGGCTGTGTGGAAACTCAACAACAATGTCTTATTTAGCTGTTCATCTGCCTGGAACGAGATTAGAGAAAAAAGAATCAAAAATTAGTTTAACTCTCTCACTTGGAACAAAAACATTTCCTTTTAAGTCTTCTTTTTTATTATGGAGAGCCTTGAGAGGCAAACACCCTACTAATGAGAATCTAACTAACTTTAGTTGAACCAACTAGTTGTTTTTGTTATTGCAACAGGACAGGTTTGAAAAATGTCGATCACATCTTCAGCACAGGACAGTTTACAGATTACATATGGAAGAGATTTGAAGGCAGTGTTGGAATACATAAAAATCATTAACCTTGAAACATATGCTGCAAAACAGACAGCAAGTTGAAAAACACATCCAATGGAATCTCAAGTCAGGCAACTGCTCCTTTTGGTGGAATAATTGGCTTGGTATTGGACCACTTGCTCAATTTTCCACAAACAGTAATAGGTTCAATAACAAAACAGTGGCTAACTTTTGGTACGAAGGCCAATGGAATTGGAGAAAAATTCTGGAACAGGCACCATCATGTCAACTAGCCAACATTCTTGCAACAGAAATACCTCAACAGATTCAACTTCTGGATCTGGCTGTGTGGAAACTCCAAAATAATGTCTTATTTAGCTGTTCATCTGCCTGGAACGAGATTAGAGAAAAAAGAATCAAAAATTAGTTTAACTCTCTCACTTGGAACAAAAACATTTCCTTTTAAGTCTTCTTTTTTATTATGGAGAGCCTTGAGAGGCAAACACCCTACTAATGAGAAACTAACTAACTTTAGTTGAACCAACTAGTTGTTTTTGTTATTGCAACAGGACAGGTTTGAAAAATGTCGATCACATCTTCAGCACAGGACAGTTTACAGATTACATATAGAAGAGATTTGAAGGCAGTGTTGGAATACATAAAAATCATTAACCTTGAAACATATGCTGCAAAATAAATAGCAAGCTGAAAAATACATCCAATGGAATCTCAAGTCAGGCAACTGCTCCTTTTGGTGGGATAATTGACTTGGCATTGGACCACTTTCTCAATTTTCCACAAACAGTAACAGGTTCAATAACAAAATATTGGCTGATTTTTGGTACGAAGGCCAATGGAATTGGAGAAAACTGCTAGAACAGGCACCATCATGTCAACTAGCCAACATTCTTGCAACAGAAATACCTCAACAGATTCAACTTCCGGATCTGGCTGTGTGGAAACTCAACAACAATGTCTTATTTAGCTGTTGATCTGGCTGGAACGAGATTAGAGAAAAAAGAATCAAAAATCAGTTTAACTCTCTCACTTGGCAGAAAAACTTTTACTTTTAAGTCTTCTTTTTTATTATGGAGAGCCTTGAGAGGCAAACTCCCTACTAATGAGAAACTAACTAACTTTGGCATTGAGCCAACTAGTTGTTTTTGTTGTTGCAACAGGACAGGTTTGGACAATGTTGATCATATCTTCAACACTGGACAGTTTACAGATTACATATGGAAGAGCTTTTAAGGCACTGTTGGAATACATACAAATCATTAACCTGTAAACATATGCTGCAAAACAGACAGCAAATTGAAAAAAACATCCAATGGAATCTCAAGTCAGGCAACTGCTCCTTTTGGTTGGATAATTGGCTTGGCATTGGACCAGTTGCTCAATTTTCCACAAACAGTAACAGGTTCAATAACAAAATAGTGGCTGACTTTTGGTATGAAGGCCAATGGAATTGGAGCAAACTGCTGGAACAGGCAACATCATGTCAACTAGCCAACATTCTTGCAACAGAAATACCTCAACAGATTCAACTTCCGGATCTGGCTGTGTGGAAACTCAACAACAATGTCTTATTTAGCTGTTGATCTGGCTGGAACGAGATTTGATAAAAAAGAATCAAAAATCAGTTTAACTCTTTCACTAGGCACAAAAGCATTCCTTTTAAGTCTTTTTTTTTTATTGTGGAGAGCCTTGAGAGGCAAACTCCCTACTAATGAGAAACTAACTAACTTTGCAATTGAGCCAACTAGTTATTTTTGTTATTGCAACAGGACAGGTTTGGACAATGTCGGTAACATCTTCAATACTGGACAGTTTGTAGATTAAAAAGAGCTTTGAAGGCACTATTTAAATACATACAAATTATTAACTTGTAAACATATGCTGCAAAACAGACAACAAGTTGAAAAACACATCCAACGGAATCTCAAGTCAGGCAACTTCTCCTTTTGGTGGGATAATTTGCTTGGCATTGGACCACTTGCTCAATTTTCCACAAACAGTAACAGGTTCAATAACAAAACAGTGGCTGACTTTTCGTACGAAGGCCAATGGAATTGGAGCAAACTGCTGGAACAGGCACCATCATGTCAACTAGCCAGCATTGTTGCAACTGAAATACCTCAACATATTAAACTTCTGGATCAGGCTGTGTAAAAACTCAACAACAATGGCTTATTTAGCTGCTCATCTGCCTCGAACGAGATTAGAGAAAAAAGAATCAAAAATTAGTTTAACTCTCTCACTTGTCACAAAAACATTCCTTTTGAGTCTTCTTTTTATTATGGAGAGCCTTGAGAGGCAAACTCCCTACTAATGGAAACTAACTAACTTTGGCATTGAGCCAACTAGTTGTTTTTGTTGTTGCAACAGGACAGGTTTGGACAATGTCGATCACATCTTCTACACTGGACAGTTTACAGATTACATACGGAAGAGCTTTGAAGGCACAGTTGGAATACATACAAATCATTAACTTGGAAACATATGCTGCAAAACAGACGGCAAATTGAAAAACACGTCCAATGGAAAATCAAGTCAGGCAACTGCTCCTTTTGGTGGGATAATTGGCTTGGCATTGGACCACTTGCTCAATTTTCCACAACCAGTAACACGTTCAATAACAAAATAGTGGCTGACTTTTGGTACGAAGGCCAATGGAATTGGAGAAAACTGCTGGAACAGGCACCATCATGTCAACTAGCCAACATTCTTGTACCAGAAATACCTCAACAGATTCAACTTCCGGATTTGGCTGTGTGGAAACTCAACAACAATGTCTTATTTAGCTGTTCATCTGCCTGGAACGAGATTAGAGAAAAAATAATCAAAAATCAGTTTAACTCTCTCACTTGGCATAAAAACATTTCCTTTTAAGTCTTTTTTTTTACTATGGAGAGCCTTGAGAGGCAAACTCCCTATTAATGAGAAACTAACTAACTTTGGCATTGAGCGAACTAGTTGTTTTTGCTGTTTTAACAGGAAAGGTTTGGACCATGTCGATCACATCTTCAACACTGGACAGTTTGCAGATTAAATATGGAAGAGCTTTGAAGGCACTGTTTGAATACATACAAATCATTAACTTGGAAACATATGCTGCAAAATAAACAGCAAGTTGAAAAACACATCCAATGGAATCTCAAGTCAGGCAACTGCTCCTTTTGGTGGGATAATTGGCTTGGCATTGGACCACTTGCTCAATTTTCCACAAACAGTAATAGGTTCAATAACAAAACAGTGGCTAACTTTTGGTACGAAGGCCAATGGAATTGGAGAAAAATTCTGGAACAGGCACCATCATGTCAACTAGCCAACATTCTTGCAACAGAAATACCTCAACAGATTCAACTTCCGGATCTGGCTGTGTGGAAACTCAACAACAATGTCTTATTTAGCTGTTCATCTGCCTGGAACGAGATTAGAGAAAAAAGAATCAAAAATTAGTTTAACTCTCTCACTTGGAACAAAAACATTTCCTTTTAAGTCTTCTTTTTTATTATGGAGAGCCTTAAGAGGCAAACACCCTACTAATGAGAAACTAACTAACTTTAGTTGAACCAACTAGTTGTTTTTGTTATTGCAACAGGACAGGTTTGAAAAATGTCGATCACATCTTCAGCACAGGACAGTTTACAGATTACATATGGAAGAGATTTGAAGGCAGTGTTGGAATACATAAAAATCATTAACCTTGAAACATATGCTGCAAAACAGACAGCAAGTTGAAAAACACATCCAATGGAGTCTCAAGTCAGACAACTACTCCTTTTAATGGGATAATTTGCTTGGCGTTGGACCACTTGCTCAACTTTCCGCAAACAGTAACAGGTTCAATAACAAAATAGTGGCTGACTTTTGGTACGAAGGCCAATGGAATTGGAGAAAACTGCTGGAACAGGCACCATCATGTCAACTAGCCAACATTCTTGCAACAGAAATACGTCAACAGATTCAACTTCCGGATCTGGCTGTGTGGAAACTCAACAATAATGTCTTATTTAGCTGTTGATCTGGCTGGAACGATATTAGAGAAAAAAGAATTAAAAATCAGTTTGACTCTCTCACTTGGCACAAAAACATTTCCTTTTAAGTCTTCTTTTTTATTATGGAGAGCCTTGAGAGGCAAACTCCCTACTAATAAGAAACTAACTAACTTTGGCATTGAGCCAACTAGTTTTTTTTGTTGTTTTAACATGACAGGGTTGGACAATGTCGATCACATCTTCAACACTGGACAGTTTACTGATTACATATGGAAGAGCTTTGAAGGCACTGTTGGAATACATACAAATCATTAACCTAGAAACATATGCTACAAAATAAACAGCAAGCTGAAAAATAGATCCAATGGAATCTCAAGTCAGGCAACTGCTCCTTTTGGTGGGATAATTTACTTGGCATTGGACCACTTTCTCAATTTTCCACAAACAGTAACAGGTTCAATAACAAAATAGTGGCTGACTTTTGGTACGAAGGCCAATGGAATTGGAGAAAACTGCTACAACAGGCACCATCATGTCAACTAGCCAACATTCTTGCAACAGAAATACCTCAACAGATTCAACTTCCGGATCTGGCTGTGTGGAAACTCAACAACAATGCCTTATTTAGCTGTTGATCTGGCTGGAACGAGATTAGAGAAAAAAGAATCAAAAATCAGTTTAACTCTCTCACTTGGCAGAAAAAATTTTACTTTTAAGTCTTCTTTTTTATTATGGAGAGCCTTGAGAGGCAAACTCCCTACTAATGAGAAACTAACTAACTTTGGCATTGAGCCAACTAGTTGTTTTTGTTGTTGCAACAGGACAGGTTTGGACAATGTCGATCATATCTTCAATACTGGACAGTTTACAGATTACATATGGAAGAGCTTTTAAGGCACTGTTGGAATACATACAAATCATGAACCTGGAAACATATGCTGCAAAACAGACAGCAAATTGAAAAAAACATCCAATGGAATCTCAAGTCAGGCAACTGTTCCTTTTGGTGGGATAATTGGCTTGGCATTGGACCACTTGCTCAATTTTCCACAAACAGTAACAGGTTCAATAACAAAATAGTGGCTGACTTTTGGTATGAAGGCCAATGGAATTGGAGTAAACTGCTGGAACAGGCAACATCATGTCAACTAGCCAACATTCTTGCAACAGAAATACCTCAACAGATTCAACTTCCGGATCTGGCTGTGTGGAAACTCAACAACAATGTCTTATTTAGCTGTTGATCTGGCTGGAACGAGATTTGATAAAAAAGAATCAAAAATCAGTTTAACTCTTTCACTAGGCACAAAAGCATTCCTTTTAAGTCTTTTTTTTTTATTGTAGAGAGCCTTGAGAGGCAAACTCCCTACTAATGAGAAACTAACTAACTTTGCAATTGAGCCAACTAGTTGTTTTTGTTATTGCAACAGGACAGGTTTGGACAATGTCGGTAACATCTTCAACACTGGACAGTTTGCAGATTAAAAAGAGCTTTGAAGGCACTATTTAAATACATACAAATTATTAACTTGTAAACATATGCTGCAAAACAGACAACAAGTTGAAAAACACATCCAACGGAATCTCAAGTCAGGCAACTTCTCCTTTTGGTGGGATAATTTGCTTGGCATTGGACCACTTGCTCAATTTTCCACAAACAGTAACAGGTTCAATAACAAAACAGTGGCTGACTTTTGGTACGAAGGCCAATGGAATTGGAGCAAACTGCTGGAACAGGCACCATCATGTCAACTAGCCAGCATTTTTGCAACTGAAATACCTCAACATATTAAACTTCCGGATCAGGCTGTGTAAAAACTCAACAACAATGGCTTATTTAGCTGCTCATCTGCCTCGAACGAGATTAGAGAAAAAAGAATCAAAAATTAGTTTAACTCTCTCACTTGTCACAAAAACATTCCTTTTGAGTCTTCTTTTTATTATGGAGAGCCTTGAGAGGCAAACTCCCTACTAATGGAAACTAACTAACTTTCGCATTGAGCCAACTAGTTGTTTTTGTTGTTGCAACAGGACAGGTTTGGACAATGTCGATCACATCTTCTACACTGGACAGTTTACAGATTACATACGGAAGAGCTTTGAAGGCACAGTTGGAATACATACAAATCATTAACTTGGAAATATATGCTGCAAAACAGACAGCAAATTGAAAAACACGTCCAATGGAAAATCAAGTCGGGCAACTGCTCCTTTTGGTGGGATAATTGGCTTGACATTGGACCACTTGCTCAATTTTCCACAAACAGTAACACGTTCAATAACAAAATACTGGCTGACTTTTGGTAGGAAGGCCAATAGAATTGGAGAAAACTGCTGGAACAGGCACCATCATGTCAACTAGCCAACATTCTTGTAACAGAAATACCTCAACAGATTCAACTTCCGGATTTGGCTGTGTGGAAACTCAACAACAATGTCTTATTTAGCTGTTCATCTGTCTGGAACGAGATTAGAGAAAAAATAATCAAAAATCAGTTTAACTCTCTCACTTGGCACAAAAACATTTCCTTTTAAGTCTTTTTTTTACTATGGAGAGCCTTGAGAGGCAAACTCCCTATTAATGAGAAACTAACTAACTTTGGCATTTAGCCAACTAGTTGTTTTTGCTGTTTTAACAGGAAAGATTTGGACCATGTCGATCACATCTTCAACACTGGACAGTTTGCAGATTAAATATGGAAGAGCTTTGAAGGCACTGTTTGAATACATACAAATCATTAACTTGGAAACATATGCTGCAAAATAAACAGCAAGTTGAAAAACACATCCAATGGAATCTCAAGTCAGGCAACTGCTCCTTTTGGTGGAATAATTGGCTTGGTATTGGACCACTTGCTCAATTTTCCACAAACAGTAATAGGTTCAATAACAAAACAGTGGCTAACTTTTGGTACGAAGGCCAATGGAATTGGAGAAAAATTCTGGAACAGGCACCATCATGTCAACTAGCCAACATTCTTGCAACAGAAATACCTCAACAGATTCAACTTCCGGATCTGGCTGTGTGGAAACTCAAAAACAATGTCTTATTTAGCTGTTCATCTGCCTGGAACGAGATTAGAGAAAAAAGAATCAAAAATTAGTTTAACTCTCTCACTTGGAACAAAAACATTTCCTTTTAAGTCTTCTTTTTTATTATGGAGAGCCTTGAGAGGCAAACACCCTACTAATGAGAAACTAACTAACTTTAGTTGAACCAACTAGTTGTTTTTGTTATTGCAACAGGACAGGTTTGAAAAATGTCGATCACATCTTCAGCACAGGACAGTTTACAGATTACATATAGAAGAGATTTGAAGGCAGTGTTGGAATACATAAAAATCATTAACCTTGAAACATATGCTGCAAAACAGACAGCAAGTTGAAAAACACATCCAATGGAGTCTCAAGTCAGACAACTACTCCTTTTAATGGGATAATTTGCTTGGCGTTGGACCACTTGCTCAATTTTCCGCAAACAGTAACAGGTTCAATAACAAAATAGTGGCTGACTTTTGGTACGAAGGCCAATGGAATTGGAGAAATCTGCTGGAACAGGCACCATCATGTCAACTAGCCAACATTCTTGCAACAGAAATACCTCAACAGATTCAACTTCCGGATCTGGCTGTGTGGAAACTCAACAATAATGTCTTATTTAGCTGTTGATCTGGCTGAGAAAAAAGAATCAAAAATCAGTTTGACTCTCTCACTTGGCACAAAAACATTTCCTTTTAAGTCTTCTTTTTTATTATGGAGAGCCTTGAGAGGCAAACTCCCTACTAATAAGAAACTAACTAACTTTGTCATTGAGCCAACTAGTTTTTTTTGTTGTTTTAACATGACAGGTTTGGACAATGTCGATCACATCTTCAACACTGGACAGTTTACAGATTACATATGGAAGAGCTTTGAAGGCACTGTTGGAATACATACAAATCATTAACCTGGAAACATATGCTGCAAAATAAACAGCAAGCTGAAAAATACATCCAATGGAATCTCAAGTCAGGCAACTGCTCCTTTTGGTGGGATAATTGACTTGGCATTGGACCACTTTCTCAATTTTCCACAAACAGTAACAGGTTCAATAACAAAATAGTGGCTGACTTTTGGTACGAAGGCCAATGGAATTGGAGAAAACTGCTAGAACAGGTACCATCATGTCAACTAGCCAACATTCTTGCAACAGAAATACCTCAACAGATTCAACTTCCGGATCTGGCTGTGTGGAAACTCAACAACAATGTCTTATTTAGCTGTTGATCTAGCTGGAACGAGATTAGAGAAAAAAGAATCAAAAATCAGTTTAACTCTCTCACTTGGCAGAAAAACTTTTACTTTTAAGTCTTCTTTTTTATTATGGAGAGCCTTGAGAGGCAAACTCCCTACTAATGAGAAACTAACTAACTTTGGTATTGAGCCAACTAGTGGTTTTTGTTATTGCAACAGGACAGGTTTGGAAAATGTCGATCACATCTTCAACACAGAACAGTTTACAGATTACATATGGAAGAGCTTTGAAGGCAGTGTTGGAATACATAAAAATCATTAACCTGGAAACATATGCTGCAAAAGAGACAACAAGTTGAAAAACACATCCAATAGAATCTCAAGTCAGACAACTGCTCCTTTTGGTGGGATAATTTGCTTGGCATTGGACCACTTGCTCAATTTTCCACAAACAGTAATAGGTTCAATAACAAAACAGTGGCTAACTTTTGGTACGAAGGCCAATGGAATTGGAGAAAACTTCTGGAACAGGCACCATCATGTCAACTAGCCAACATTCTTGCAACAGAAATACCTCAATAGATTCAACTTCCGGATTTGGCTGTGTGGAAACTCAAAAACAATGTCTTATTTAGCTGTTCATCTGCCTGGAACGAGATTAGAGAAAAAAGAATCAAAAATTAGTTTAACTCTCCCACTTGGAACAAAAACATTTCCTTTTAAGTCTTCTTTTTTATTATGGAGAGCCTTGAGAGGCAAACACCCTACTAATGAGAAACTAACTAACTTTAGTTGAACCAACTAGTTGTTTTTGTTATTGCAACAGGACAGGTTTGAAAAATGTCGATCACATCTTCAGCACAGGACAGTTTACAGATTACATATAGAAGAGATTTGAAGGCAGTGTTGGAATACATAAAAATCATTAACCTTGAAACATATGCTGCAAAACAGACAGCAAGTTGAAAAACACATCCAATGGAGTCTCAAGTCAGACAACTGCTCCTTTAATGGGATAATTTGCTTGGCGTTGGACCACTTGCTCAATTTTCCGCAAATAGTAACAGGTTCAATAACAAAATAGTGGCTGACTTTTGGTACGAAGGCCAATGGAATTGGAGAAAACTGCTGGAACAGGCACCATCATGTCAACTAGCCAACATTCTTGCAACAGAAATACCTCAACAGATTCAACTTCCGGATCTGGCTGTGTGGAAACTCAACAATAATGTCTTATTTAGCTGTTGATCTGGCTGGAACGAGATTAGAGAAAAAAGAATCAAAAATCAGTTTGACTCTCTCACTTGGCACAAAAACATTTCCTTTTAAGTCTTCTTTTTTATTATGGAGAGCCTTGAGAGGCAAACTCCCTACTAATAAGAAACTAACTAACTTTGGCATTGAGCCAACTAGTTTTTTTTGTTGTTTTAACATGACAGGTTTGGACAATGTCGATCACATCTTCAGCACAGGACAGTTTACAGATTACATATGGAAGAGCTTTGAAGGCAGTGTTGGAATACATAAAAATCATTAACCTGGAAACATATGCTGCAAAAGAGACAACAAGTTGAAAAACACATCCAATAGAATCTCAAGTCAGACAACTGCTCCTTTTGGTGGGATAATTTCCTTGGCGTTGGACCACTTGATCAATTTTCCGCAAACAGTAACACGTTCAATAACAAAATAGTGGCTGACTTTTGGTACGAAAGCCAATGGAATTTGTGCAAACTGCTGGAACAAGCACCATCATGTAAACTAGCCATCATTCTTGCAACAGAAATACCTCAACAGATTCAAATGCTGGATCAGGCTGTGTGGAAACTAAACAATAATGGATTATTTAGCTGTTCATCTGCCTGGATTGAGATTAGAGAAAAAAGAATCAAAAATCAGTTTAACTCTCTCACTTGGCACAAAAACATTCCTTTTAAGTCTTCTTTTTTATTATGAAAAGCCTTGAGAAGCAAACTCTCTACTAATGAGAAACTAACTAACTTTGGCATTGAGCCAACTAGTTGTTTTTGTTATTGCAATAGGACAGGTTTGGACAATGTCGATTACATCTTCAACACTGGACAGTTTACAGATTACATATGGAAGAGCTTTGAAGGCACTTTTATAATAAATACAAATCATTAACCTGGAAACATATGCTGCAAAACAGATAGCAAGTTGAAAAACACATCCAAAGGAATCTCAAGTCAGGCAACTGCTCCTTGTGGTGGGATAATTAGCTTGGCATTGGACCACTTGCTCAATTTTCCACAAACAGTAACAAGTTCAATAACAAAACAGTGGCTGACTTTTGGTACGAAGGCCAATGGAATTGGAGCAATCTGATGGAACAGGCACCATCATGTAACCTAGCCAGCATTCTTGCAACAGAAATACCTTAACAGATTCAATTTTTGGATCAGGGTGTGTAGAAACTCAACAACAATGGCTTATTTAGCTGTTCATCTGCCTGGAACGAGATTAGAGAAAAAAGAATCAAAAATCAGTTTAACTCTCTCACTTGGCTCAAAAACATTCCTTTTAAGTCTTCTTTTTTATTATGGAGAGCCTTGAGAGGCAAACTCCCTACTAATGAGAAACTAACTACTTTGGCATTGAGCCAACTTGTTATTTTTGTGGTTGCAACAGGACAGGTTTGGACAATGTCGATCACATCTTCAACACTGGACAGTTTACAAATTACATATGGAAGAGCTTTGAAGGCACTGTTGGAATACATACAAATCATTAACATGGAAACATTTGCTGCAAAACAGACGATAAGTTGAAAAATACATCCAATGGAATCTCAAGTCAGGGAACTAGTCCTTTTGGTGGGATAATTGGCTTGGCATTGGACCACTTGCTGAATTTTCCACAAATAGTAATAGGTTCAATAACAAAACAGTGGATGACTTTTGGTACGAAGACCAATGGAATTGGAGCGAACTGCTGGAACAGGCACCATCATGTCAACTATCCAGCATTCTTGCAACAGAAATACCTCAACAGATTGAACTTCCGGATTAGGCTGTGTAGAAACTCAACAACAATGGCTTATTTAGTTGTTCATCTGCCTGGAACGAGATTATAGAAAAAAGAATCAAAAATTGTTTTAACTCTCTCACTTGGCACAAAAACATTCCTTTTAAGTCTTTTTTTTATTATGGAGAGCCTTGACAGACAAACTCCCTACTAATGAGAAACTAACTAACTTTGGCATTGAGCCAACTAGTTGTTTTTGTTTTTGCAACTGGACAGGTTTGGACAATGTCGATCACATCTTCAATATTGGACAGTTTACAGATTACATATGGAAGAGCTTTGAAGGCACTGTTGGAATACATACAAATCATTAACCTGGAAACATATGCTGCAAAACAGACAGCAAGTTGAAAGACACATCCAATGGAATCTCAAGTCAGGCAACTACTACTTTTGGTGGGATAATTGGCTTGGCATTGGACCACTTGCTCAATTTTCCACAAACAGTAACAGGTTCAATAACAAAATAGTGGCTGACTTTTGGTACAAAGGCCAATGGAATTGGAGAAACAACTGGAACAGGCACAATCATGTCAATTAGCCAGCATTCTTGCTACAAAAATACCTCAACAGATTCAACTTCCGGATCTGGCTGTATGGAAACTCAACAACAATGGATTATTTAGGTGTTCATTTGCCTAGAACGAGATTAGAGAAAAACGAACGAAAATCAGTTTAACTCTCTCACTTGGCACAAAAACATTCCTTTTACGTCTTTTTTTTTATGATGGAGAGCCTTGAGAGGCAAACTCCCTACTAATGAGAAACTAACTAACTTTTGCATTGAGCAAACTTGTTGTTTTTGTTGTTGCAACAAGATAGGTTTGGACAATGTCGATCACATCTTCAACACTGGACAGTTTGCAGATTAAATATGAAAGAGCTTTGAAGGCACTGTTGGAATACATACAAATCATTAACATGGATTCATATGCTGCAAAACAGATAGCAAGTTGAAAAACACATCCAATGGAATCTCAAGTCAGACAACTGCTCCTTTTGGTGGGATAATTTGCTTGGCATTGGACCACTTGCTCAATTTTCCACAAACAGTAACAGGTTCAATAACAAAACAGTGGCTGACTTTTGGTACGAAGACCAATGGAATTGGTGAAAACTGCTGGAACAAGCACCATCATGTCAACTATCCAACATTCTTACAACAGAAATACCTCAACAGATTAAACTTCCGGATCAGGCTGTGTAGAAACTCAACAACAATGGCTTATTTAGCTGTTCATCTGCCTGGAACGAGATTACAGAAAAAAGAATCAAAAATTATTTTAACTCTCTCACTTGGCATGAAATCATTCCTTTTAAGTCTTTTTTTTATTATGGAGAGCCTTGAGAGACAAACTCCCTACTAAGAAGAAACTAACTAACTTTGGTATTGAGCCAACTAGTTGCTTTTGTTTTTGCAACAGGACAGGTTTCGACAATGTCGATCACATCTTTAATAGTGGACAGTTTACAGATTACATATGGAAGAGCTTTGAAGGAACTGTTGGAATACATACAAATCATTAACCTGGAAACGTATGCTGCAAAATAGACAACAAGTTGAAAGACACATCCAATGGAATCTCAAGTCAGGAAACTACTCCTTTTGGTGGGATAATTGGCTTGGCATTGTACCACTTGCTCAATTTTCCCCAAACAGTAACATGTTCAATAACAAAATAGTGGCTGACTTTTGGTACGAAGGCCAATGGAATTGGAGCAAACTGCTGGAAGAGGCACCATCATGTCAACTAGCCAGCATTCTTGGGACAGAAATACCTCAATAGATTCAACTTCCAGATTAGGCTGTGTGAAAACTCAACATCAATGGCTTCTTTATCTGTTTATTTGCCTGGAAAGAGATTAGAGAAAAAAGAATCAAAAATCAGTTTAACTCTCTCACTTGGCACAAAAACATTCCTTTTAAGTCTTCTTTTTTATTATGGAGAGACTTGAGAGGCAAACTCCCTACTAATGAGAAACTAACTAACTTTGGCATTGAGCCAACTAGTTGTTTTTGTTGTTGCAACAGAATAGGTTTGTCAATGTTGATCACATGTTCAACACTTGAAAGTTTCCAGATTACATATGGAAGAGCTTTGAAGGCACTGTTGGAATACATTCAAATCACAGCTCAATGCAGCAACGCATCAAACTTTGGTGGTCAGTAAAGCACAACAATGCAGTACACAAATTGGTAATGCAGGCTACCTTCATTTTTATTTGCTGGAATATGTGGAAGAGCAGGTGTGCCTGCAAATATGGAGACAAAACTCGCAACATCAGCAGGGTCAGGTATGCTATTTACAAATATAACTACAAGATGTTGTCGACAGCCTACCCCCAAATCAGGTGGCCAGCAAAATGGATAGAATTAATTCAACTCTGTGAAAACTGTGTTCATGTCACTAAGGTAAATATGGTTACATGGACACAGACCAATGGATCAAAATTAATATGGATGGCAGTGCACTAAGCAACACAGGAAGAATTGGAGCTGGAGGTATCTTGAGAGATCAAACAGGTAAACTGCTAATGGCATTCACTACTCCCCTTGGAGAGGGTACAAACAACAAGGAAGAAATTGAAGCAGACAGTTTTGGGTTGACTTGGGCACCGAAATTGGGTTACAGAAACATAGTGTTAGAGGTGATTCAATGCTGGTGGTGAACTAGATTTTGGAAAAAGCGATACCGCAATGGAGCATCACAACTCAGCTGGAAGGACTACAAAAGCTCATCTCACAGACTCACAAGTTCAAATGCACACATTCTTTAAGAGAAGCTAATTAGGTAGCTGATGCTCTATCTAAGTACAATCACAAGATATCTACTCACAAATCTTCTACAACAGCTAACATTTACCAAAAGAAGCTAAGGCCTATTATTAGTTAGACTTACTGGAAATGTCCAATTTTAGAAGGAAGAAAACCAAAAAAATTACAGAACCTCCTTGATCATAGAGGTTACCTTTTCAACTTAGCTATAATTAAAAATATAGCTTCTTTGAATAGGGTAGAATAGGATAGTTTTATTTTTTAGAAATGTAAAGGGAGAGTCTATATTTTTTATGCTTCCTAGATACTATGTATTGAGAGGAGTCCTCTCTTCTAAGTGCTTAGTATTTTGGTTTCGCCTTTTTTGTAAGGGGAGGAGTTGACTTCCTTGTTGGAAAGTTGACTCTCAACCACCATAGGTTCAGAGATTAGGTTTTTGTACCCCTCCTTGTATTTTGTCTTTTTTATTAATGTTAAGGCCTGGAGGTACTGCTCAGCCCCTACCCCTCCAAGGGAAAAAAAAACAAAAAAACCCAAAATACCATTGCTTTCCCATTTTCCAATTTTTTTCTCTCTCTAAACTATCTCTCTAAGGAAATACTCTCAAAATAATCTGCCTAACAGCTCATTCCCAACGACTACTTCAGTTGGCCGAATAGCGCGTGAGACACCGGTAGACGTCCTCCGACCACCGGACTAATCCCCAGCGGTGCGCAATATCCATTCAAACAAAACTCAATCAACAACACCCTCTAATTCAAAAAATAACTCTGTGAAATTGAGCTACAATTAAGCGATCAACTCTGCGATTTCAAAGAGAGAATTAGACGTGAAGCGTGAAATTATTTCCCCAGGTCAAGACAAGTTGAATCATGGAATTCTGATTATAGGGAATGATGCGAATAATCAAGGCCTACAACATACTAAAAAATTAGCCAATTCCATCTTGTCGATTGAGAGATCTGAGGAAGTTTTTTTGGAGGAATTTGACGCAGAATCGCCTGAATGCCGCCTTCCAGTTCAAGGAATTTCCCAGCAATTTAACGATGGTTTTAACACTGGGGTTTACTCTCCAAACAAAGAGGTACATCTCACAGCAATTTCAAGTGAGTTGTCCGGCCCAGTCGTCAGCGACATAAACTCCGATGAACAAGCTAAAAAAAATGGAAATGGAAGTTTGTTTAGGTAAACGGATGGATGGTGGAGATAAAGAGATCCTTATCAAAAATATATCTGTTGATTTAACAGAAAGGCACAAGCAAAATGATAATCGAATAGGAATACAGCTCAACAAATCTTCCAAATTGAAGAACTCAACCCCAGGCTTGAGAACAGTTCTAAAGGGTCCTATGCCCAAAATATTTCTAACTATAATGGTCAAAAACAAAGCAATCAAAAAATCATGGAACACGATATAGAAGTGCAATCAAAGGGTGTTGGGCTCCAGGCAGAACAAGTTCAAATCAACCAAAGTATTCAACACAAGTCTGCAATTCCTACATCTAAGGAAGCTATCGAGGCGGTTATTGAGGTGGAGAGCAGTTTCCAATTCTCATTTGGTGTCAAACCTCACTCACAACAACATCTATCGAAGGACAAAATCACCAAGGTAAGGCTGTTAATTCTACTAATGTTCCTAATGTGAGTCACACGCAGGGACAAACCATATCACTCAACACAACACAAGCCAAGGAAAGCACTGTGGGGAATAATACATTAGGTATGTATCTCAACCATATCTCTAATCAATTAAATAATTCTATGAGTCATGATCAAACTGAAAAAACTCACACAAAGGAATAGGAAGTTGTTAATGTAAGTGAGCAGGTGGTGGGAGAAAGGTCAAACACAGGTTATACTATAAATCAGGGAAATAGAAATACCAGGGTAAATCAGGTTCAGGTGGCTGCTGAAGGGGGAAATTATGATCTCAATAGCTATCATCAAGCTTTTCCCAAAATATCCAATAACTTCGAAAAAACTCCATTCCAGTCCAAAGAAATCTGCAACACCCTCCCCCTCAACAGTTTACTAGTAATACTCAACCTAGTATAAGTCAAAATAACAAACTGGATCAAAATTCTACACCAGCTCCATATATTGTGGTTCAAACATTGACAGCCAGATTGAGAAAAATTCATGAAACACAAGAAATTTGGATAAAGCTAGTTCTTCCCAAAGACACCACCAAATAGGGACACCCGGCTGTGATCTTTGATATGAATGATTATATGAATGTATTGAAAGTCGATTGCAAGTATACATTAGTAGGCAAATTTTGTTCTAAACCAAAGGGGAACTTATAAGGAAAAGATTCATCATGCAAACACAATTAAGTATAGGGGTCAATATAGCTCATTACAACTCTAAGAATGTGTTTATAGACTTGCAAAATGAACTAGACTATAACACTGTATGGGCTCAACAAAGAATTACTATAGAGGGTAAGTTAATGAGGATACAATAGTGGACTCCTCACCTTCAACCTGAGGAAGAAACACCCATTGTTCCTGTTTGGTTTCTACTGCCATGGCTGCCAGGGCACTACTTTAAGAAGCCATTCCTTACTCCTCTTCGGGAATTTGTGGGCAAAGTTCTATTTCTAGACAGAGCTTCCCTCAAAATATCTCGAGCAAGTATGGCAAAAGTAAAAATGCAGGTGGACCTAACCAACAAAAGACCAAAACATGTTGGATTGGCTTAAATGATGATGACTTCACCATTGGGAGATGGCAACCTATTGGATATGAATATATACCTCCTTACTATGATTATTGCAAACATCAAGGCCATGAAATAAAAGAATACAACTTTAAATTCCAAGATGAAGAACACAGGAAGAGGAAAGAGGCAGAAACATGTAAAAAAGAAAAAAATCTCAAAGAGCAACAACAAAAGGAAAAGAGAGTAAACAGTCCAATAATCGAGAATTAGAGGACAGGCAACAACAAAATTCACAAAGAAAGAAACAAGCAAATACAATAAGAGCAGCAAAGAGAAGAGCAATGACAAGTTCAAAGGAAGAAAAATAATAAGCAACAGGAAGAGTAAAATAAAATAAACTACATGGAGACCTACATCACCACAAAACAGAAGGACACAGGAACAACAACCAAGCAAGAAGCAACAAACTGGTACAACTAATATTGTACATCAAAATAATTTAACTAACTTGAACAGGCAGGAACAAAGACTGGAACAAGGAAATAAAGATAAGGAAGAAATTACCAACATGGAGGGAACAACAACACAAGAATCACCAAGGAAGAAAACGAAAAAAGTCCAAAAGCAAAAGGTTTAAACAAGGCTTCAGGTCATAGCTATACTACCTACCTCTAATAGAAATAATAGTAATGTTGTAAACTGTGTTGATGAAGTTGAAGGAGGGATGGATGGGGGAAGTCAGGAGAACCACATTAAATTGCAGGAAGGGGTGTCCAGAGGGGGGACTTTGCCTCATGTTCTGCATGAGGGTATCCACACTGACCATAGTCCTGACCTTAGAGACTCTGCAACCAGTGAAACAAATCAGTAAAATCACAAAATGCAACAAAACCAAACAGAAGAAAATTCTCAGAAAAAGACAGAAAAGGGCAAAGGCAAAAAACAGACAGAGGGAGGTAAAGAAAATGTTCAAAACAAAGGATCTATGGCAAAGTATATGGGGAAAAATGTAATCACTAGCAACCAAGAAAACACTTCTAAGAGCAAGTACAAACCTAGTAAGAAAAAGAGGGAAGCAGCAAAAAAGAGACAAAATGCACAAAATGAGAAAGATCAACAAGGTGAACAGAATGACGAGGGAGAAGCTTGCAAAAAGTTTATTATGGTTGATGATCAACAAGTTATGGATATTGTTCCTCTACTGACACAATATATGACAACAGGACCTTTAGTTTCTCGGGATAAACAATTCACTAATTTTAAAGTCCATCAAGTGCCCAATATTGAAGAATTTGAAGTTAAAATTTCTGAAGATGAAGTAGATGGGGATAATCAATCTTTACAGTACACTGATTATGATGATGATATTTGTGAGTCTTTGAATAATGCTTTCAGTCCTCATGATAATCAGAATTTGGAAGATGAAATTCAACAAGTTACTAAAAATCAGGATTATTTCCAAGTGGTTACAACATGGAAAATTTCACTTCAAGAATCAAGACATAAACATTGTCACTGCAGGCAGACCAAATACTAGACTCTTCACTTCCAAATCATCTCAATGGTTAGTACACTTATATGGAATGTGAGGGGGATCAACACTCAAGGGGTATTAGAAAGAATGAAAATGTTAAAGAAACTACATCATTTAACACTCATTGTTGTTTTGGAACCTTTCTTGGATAGTATTCATATTCAAAGTTTCAAAAACCAACTAGCTATGGAACATGCTGTAAGTAACTGTAATGGAAAAATCTGGCTATTTTGGGATTTTTAAACTGACTGTGTAATACTCGAAGAGGATGAGCAATAAATCACCTGTGAGATAAAGCAAGTTGAATTCAGCACCAATGTTTTCACAACTTTTGTGTTTGCCGAATGTAAGGATCATCTAAGAAGTTCATTATGGGATAGAATATTATATAATGCTGCTGAATATAATAGACCATGGTGTTCAGTAGGTGATTTTAATGTTATTACTTCCATTGATGAAAAACTGGGAGGATTTCCTTACAACATGAAAAAGTCTTCAGTTCATTTCTGTTATTGAAGGTTGTGGGCTGCTAGATTTGGGTTTCAGTGGGTAGAAATTTATTTGGTCTAATAAGAGAGGCATACATCACAAAATTTGGAAGAGACTGGACAGAGCTTTTGTCAATGACAATTGGTTGGAAAAAATGCCTTAGACTACCATTACCCATTTACCTTCTGTAGGATCATATCACGCCCCCCTATTGATGGAAATGAACATCATGGAGGAAAAACCCATCAAATATTTTAAACTTCTCAATTGTTGGACTGATCAGCCTAAATTCCTGGACACTGTTAAAGCTTGCTGGGAAAGGCCCATTGAGGGTAACAACATGTGGAGATTCCATCAGAAATTGAAAAGGCTATCCAACACCCTTTATTCTTGGTCTAGGGGGGAACTTGGAGATATCTTTGCCAAAGTCAAGGAATTCGAGGAGAAGGTCAAACAGGCTGAGGAAATGCTGATTCATAATAACACTGAGACCAATCGAGCTTCTCTTCATGAATTGAATGTAGAATACATCAAGTTCCTAAAAATTGAGGATTCCATTCTAAAACGGAAAACCCAACTTCACTGGTTCCAAGATGGTGATGCAAAAATAAAATACTTCTATTTCTTAATAAGAGGAAGAAGAAAAAGATTATTTATTCACAGGATTACCAGAGATGATGGGGAGTGGATACAAGAAGATGACAACATTGCTGAAGATGCATGTGAACACTTCAGAAACATTTTCACAAGGGAGAATAAATTTATTGATGAAGAAACTCTGAACTGTATCCCCAGAATGATTATTCAGGAACAAAATATCACCCTTACTGCTATTCTACTTTGGAGGAGTTGAAATAAGTTGTATTTTCTATGAATCCTAATTCAGCAGATGGTCCGAATGGGATGCATGGGCAATTTTTTCAGAAATGCTGGAGCATAATAAAACATGATTCGATAGGAGTGATTCAGGCTTTTTTCAGTGGGCAAATGATACCAAAGTACTTCTCACATTCATGCATTTTTCTTTTGCTTAAAGTGAATAACCCCAACAAGATGACAAAGTTTAGACCTATCAGTTTGAGTAACTTCACTAGTCAGATTATCTCTTAACTGATAAGCTCTAGACTAGGTCCTATTCTTCCTGCTTTGGTTTCTCTTAACCAATCTGGTTTTGTAAAGGGGAGGAGTATTTCTGAAAACATGATGTTAGCTTAAGAAATTATTCATCAGATTAGGGAACCTAATATCGAGAGTAATGTGATCATCAAGCTTGATATGACCAAGCCATATGACAGTGTATCTTGGTCCTACATTTGTCTAGTTTTGAGAAAAATGGGGTTTAATGAAGTATTCATTGATATGGTATAGAGGATCATGTATAATAATTGGTACTCTATTATTGTCAATGGTAAGAGACATGGTTTCTTTCACTCAACTAGACGTCTCAAACAAGGTGATCCATTGTCCCCTGCCCTATTTATTTTAGGTGCATAAGTTCTTTCAAGATCCCTTAGCAGACTCCACACTCATACGCACTATCATGGTTTCTTAATGGAACAGAGGAAGCCCAAAGTGAACCATCTTAGTTTTGGAGATGACATTACTCTCTTTACTTCAGGAAGACACAAGACTCTAAAACTTATTATGCAAACTCTGAAGTCTTATGAGGAAGTCTCAGGCCAAATGGTGAACAAAGACAAAAGTCATTTTATGATTCATTCTAGTAGGCTTTTTTTTCTTTATTTTTTTTATTTTTTTATTTTAACTACCTTTGGGGGGGTAAGGGGCTGAGCAGCACCCCCAAGCCTTAACATTGATAAAAATAAGAAACACAAGGAGGGGGTCATAAACCTTAACTCCGAACTATGGTGGTTAAAGAGTTGGTAGCCTACTAAGGAACACCAAAGGTTAAATTAGTAGGTTCTCCAACTCTTCACCAAACTAGATTTGATCCTATTATCTAAGCACCCTATTAGAGGACTCCTCGCTATACATAGAATCTAGGAAAAACATAAATTCTATGAGAGGACTTCTCTCGATACAAAGAAACTAGGAAAGCATAAATGAGGGAGACTCTCCCTTTAAAAGTAAAAAATAATCTATTCATAAGAGCTATAACCTAAATAAGAAATAGCCAAAGTGAAGATGATGATATCACCAAAAAGGATAAGCCTGTTAGAATTTATGCTCTATCAGGTTTATCACTAAATGAAAAACTTTTGGGAGGTTTCTTGATTCTCTTCAATTTCCTTCTTCTGAAACTTGCCAGTCCAGCCATGTGTAGTTGAATATATGTGTTGATTCCTTAGGTAGTTTCTAATTGTTGAATTAAACTTGTGGGGTGGTGATTTGGTGGATCTATTTGGAAAGAGCATCTTCCACATAGTTTGCTTCTCTAAGTGTATGAATGCATGTAAAGTGTGGGATGTGAGTAGTGAGGCTTTGCAATTTCTGCACTTGGGAAGTTATGTTCCTTGGGGGTTCTGATTTGGCCAGCAACCAGTCCACTACCATCTGCGAATCAACTTCCAAAATGACTTTGTGATAGTTGAGGTGAACAGTTCATGAAATGCCAAATATGGCAGCCTCTACCTCTTCTTGGTTGTTGGTTTCTTCACCAAGAGGAACTGAATAAGTGAACAGCAGCATCCCATCAAAGTCTCTGAGAATACCTCCTGCCCCTATCTTCCTCGAATTGCACAAAGCACTTCCATCAATGTTTAATTTAACCCACACATTTGGAGGCTTAATCCATTGCACTAAGGTAACTTTGATGTCATGGTAGAATTGCTCACTAAGGACACATAGGTTCTTCCAACTTGAGGGCCAAGAGATATAAGGAAACACTAACTATACAAGTTTAATAGTGTCCTTAAACACAGCAAATTTGACTCTAGAATAACTAGATTACTTGCGTCCATATTTCTTAGCACACCTATTTTTCCATAAGTTCCAACAAATAAAGATTGGAGTGGATTGAATAATAAGCTTGTTTGCATCATTGTTGTATCTTGAGTTCCACCATTTCATAATTATATTTCGGAGGGGCAAGTGATATGTTTGGATGCCCAAGGAAATAACAAAGTATTTCCATATTTTGCTGGTAAAATTTCCTGAATTGAAGGTGTGTTCGATGGTATCCTGACCTGGAGTATTGTAGGAGTAACATTCACTGGGCTCAACTCCAAATTTGGCAAGTTTTTCATTTGTGGGAAACTTGCCTCGGACAGCTCTACACAAAATAAATGAGCATTTGAAAGGAATGCTTCTATGCCAATTGTATGTGTTTAATTTGGTTTTTGATCTCTTCTCCCTAATAACATTTTAGTAGGCTTTGGGTTTAGGGTTTAGGGTTTAGAATTAGGCTTAAGGATAATGTTAGGGTTAGAATTCGTGTTAGGGATAGGGTTACAGTTAGGGTTTAGTGTGTTTTCTAGGTTTAGATTTTAGGGTTTAGAATTTTATGTTTAAATATATGGTTTAGTGTTTAATGTTTGGGTTTTTGTATTTTGGGCTTGGGGTTTCACGTTAATGGTTTAGGGTTAGGGTTAGGATTAAGGTAAGGGTTAGTGTTTGAGTTAGGGTTAGTGTTAGGGTTTAGGGTTTTTTTAAGTTTTAGGATTTGTGGTTTAGGATTTGAGGTTTAAAATCTATGGTTTAGTATTTAATATTTAGGTTTTCATATTTTGGTCTTAGGATTTTTTTACATATAGGGTTTAGGGTTTAGGGTTAGGGTTAGGGTTAGGGTTAGTATTAGGGTTGTGGTGTAGGTTTCTATTTAGGTTTTATGGTGCATGGTTTAAAATTTGAGGTTTAAAATCTATGGTTTAGTATTTAATATTTTGGTTTTGGTATTTTGGGCTTAGGGTTTCGAGTTTATGTATTAGGGTTAGGGTATGGGTTAAGGTTAGGGTTAGGGTTAGGGTTTTAGGTTTTTTTAGGTTTTTTGGTTTAGGGTTTAGGATTTTAGTTTAATATAAGTTGTTTAGTGTTTAATGTTTGAGGTTTGGTATTTTGGGCTTGGGGTCTAGAGTTTATGGTAGGGTTAGGGTTAGGGTTTATTTTAGGGTTAGGGTTAGGGTTTATGTTGTTTTTTATGATTTAGGGTTTGGGGTTAAGCATTTGAGTTGTAATATCTATGGTTTAGTATTTAATGTTAGGGTTTTGGTTGTTTTGGCTTTTGGTTTAGGGTTTAGGGTTTAGGGTTAGGGTTAGGGTTAGTATTAGGTATAGGGTTAGGGTTAGGGTTTAGGTTTTTTTTAGGTTTTAGGTTTAGGGGTTTAGGATTTATGGTTTAAAATCTATGGTTTAGTGTTTAATATTTGGGTTTTTGTATTTTGGGTTTGGGGTTTCACGTTAATGGTTTAGGGTTAGTGTTAGGGTTAAGGTTAGGTTTAGAGTTTGAGTTAGGGTTAGGGTTTAGTTTTGTTTTTATATTTTAGGGTTTGTGGTTTAGAATTTGAGGTTTGAAATCTATGGTTTAGTGTTTAATGTTTGGGTTTTTGTATTTTGGACTTAGGGTTTTTTTGTACTTGGGGTTTAGGATTTATGGCATAAGGCTTATGGTTTAAGGTTAGGGTTAGGGTTAGTATTAGGGTTAGGGCGTAGGTTTTTTTTTTAGGTTTTGATGGTTCAGGGTTTAGCATTTGAGGTTTAAAATCTATGGTTTAGTATTTAATGTTTGGGTTTTTGTAGTTTTGGCTTGAGGTTTCGAGTTTATGGTTTATAGTTAGGGTTAGGGTTAAGGTTAGGGTTAGGGTTAGGGTTTTGGTTTTTTTTAGGTTTTTGGGTTTAGGGTTTAGGATTTGAGGTTTAATATCAATGGTTTAATGTTTAATGTTTGGTTTTTTGTATTTTGGGCTTGGGGTTTCAGGTTAATGATTTAGGGTTAGGGTTAGGGTTAAGGTTAGGATTACGGTTTGAGTTAGGGTAAGGGTTAAGGTTTAGGTAGTTTTTTAGGTTTTAGGGTTTGGGTTGAAGGATTTGAAGTTTAAATCTACGGTTTAGTGTGTAATGTTTGGGTTTTGGTATTTTGGGCTTTGGGTTTAGGGTTTAGGGTTTAAATTTAGGGTTAAGAATAAGGTTAGGGTTAGGGATAGGATTGGGGTTAGGGTTTAGTGTATTTTTAGGTTTTAGGTTTTGGGGTTTAGGATTTTTGGTTTAAAATTTATGGTTTATGCTTGGGTTTTGGGATTTTGGTCTTGGGGTTTCAGGTTAATGATTTAGGACTAGGGTTAGGGTTAAGGTAAGGGTTAGGGTTTGAGTTAGGGTTAGGGTTAGGGTTTAGGTTTTTTTAGGTTTTATGGTTTGTGGCTTAGGATTTGAGGTTTAAAATCTATGGTTTAGTTTTTAATGTTTGGGTTTTCATATTTTGGACTTAGGGTTTTTTTACGTATAAGGTTTAGGGTTTTGGGTTGATTGTCTAGGGTTAGGGTTAGATTTAGAATTAGGGAAGAGTTGCTCAACTATAGGGAAGATTTAGTTAGGTTTTCAATCTATAGTTTATTTTTTAATATTTGGGTTATGGTATTTTGGGCTTGGGGTTTCGGGTTAATGGTTTATGTTTAGGGTTAGGGTTTATGTTAGGGTTAGGGTTTGGGTTAGGGTTAGGTTTACGGTTTAGGTTTTTTTCGGTTTTAGGGTTTGTTGTTTAGGATTTGAGGTTTAAAATCTATGGTTTAGTGTTTAATGTTTGGGTTTTCTTATTTTGGACTTAGGGTTTTTTTGGGACTTAGGGTTTAGGGTTTAGGGTTTAGGGATAGGGTTAAGGTGTGGGTTTTTTTAGGTTTTATTGTTTAGGGTTTCACATTTGAGGTGTGAAATCTATGGTTTAGTATTTAATGTTTGTGTTTTTCTATTTTGGGCTTAGGGTTTTAGGTTTATGGTTTAGGGTTAAGGTTAGGGTTAGGGTTAGGGTTAGGGTTTTTGTTTTTTTTAGGTTTTGGGTTCAGGGTTTAGCATTTGAGGTTTAGTATCAATGGTTTAGTGCTTCATTTTTGGGTTTTGGTATTTTGGTCTTGGGGTTTAGGGTTTATGATAGGGTTATTGTTAGGGTTAATGTTAGGGTTATGTTAGGGTTTAGGTTGTTTTTTAGGTTTTAGGGTTTGATATTAAGGATTTGAGTTGTAATATCTATGGTCTAATGTTAAATGTTAGGGTTTTGGTATTTTAGGCTTTGGGTTTAGGGTTTAGGGTTTAGAGTTAGGGTTAAGGATAAGTTTAGAGTTAGGGTTCGTGTCAAGGATAGGGTTAGGGTTAGGGTTTATGTTTTTTTTTTTAGGTTTTAGGTTTTGGAGTTTAGGATTTTTGGTATAAAATTTATGGTTTAGTGCTTAATTTTTGGGTTTTGATATTTTGTGATTGGGGTTTCGGGTTAATTGTTTAGAGTTAGGGTTAGGGTTAGGGTTTAGGTTTTTTTTAGGTTTTAGGGTTTGTGGTTTAAGATTTTAGGTTTAAAATCTATGTTTTAGTGTTTAATGTTTGAATTTTTGTATTTTGGACTTATGTTTTTTTTGGACTTTTTTTTGGACTTAGGGTTTAGGGTTTAGGTTTAGAGTTAGGGTGAGGGTTAGGATTAGGGTTAGGGTATATTTGTTTTTTAGGTTTTATAGTTTAGGATTTAGCATTTGAGGTTTAAATCTATGGTTTAGTATTTAATGTTTGGGGTTAGCTATTTTGGGCCTAGGGTTTTAGGTTTATGGTTTATGGTTAGGGTTAGGGTTAAGGTTAGGGTTAGAGTTAGGGTTAGGTTTTATTTATTTTTTAGGTTTTTGGGTTTAGGGTTTAGGATTTGATGTTTAATATCAATGGTTTAGTGCTTAATTTTTGAGTTTGGTATTTTGGGCTTAGGATTAGGGTTTATGGTAGGGATAGGGTTAAAGTTAATATTAGGGTTAGGGTTTAGGTTGTTTTTTAGGTTTTAGGGTTTTGGGTTAAGGATTTAAGTTGTAATATCTATGGTTTAGTGTTTAATGTTAGGGTTTTGGTATTTTGGGTTTTTTGTTTAGTGTTTAGGGTTTAGTATTAGAGTTAGAGTTCGTGTTTGGGGTAGGGTTAAGGTTAGGGTTTAGGTTTTTTTAGGTTTTAGGATTTTTGGTTTAAAATCTATGATTTAGTGTTTAATGTTTGGGTTTTGGTATACAGGGACGGATAATTTCGTCACTTATAAATCATTTTTTATCACAAAAACATTTGTCTGACAAAAAAATTTGTCACTCAGTCGTAGCTAAATGTGGGTCACTAAAATTCTACAGAGATGATTAGTGCTTTTGTCGCAAAAAAATTATATTAACTAAAAAAAAACTCGTCCCCAAATGCATAAACATTTATGAAGAATTTATTTGTCATAAAAAGTGCACTATTTTTGTAGTTGATAGTATGACTTTGTCACTAAAAACGTTCTTACTACCGACAAAACTACATTGTCACTAATTATTTCATTCAATCAGTGATAACACTAATTGTCTCTAACAATATATATATTTCATAGTTGAAAAAATATAATTTCGTCACTAATGATTTAGTTTTTGCGTAAAAAAAAGTTTTCGGCCTAAAATGTATACAAATAGGGACAAATTTACTATTATAAAAATGAATATTAATTTTGTAGCTAAATCTATTATCTTGTCACTAAAAGTATTACATTTACTGACATCATAAATTGTCACTATAAATTATCATGATTAGTGACAATTATAACTGTCACAACATAAAAAACTAATTTGTATTCAATAAAAAAGAGGATATTAGGACAAAAGAAAATTTGTCACTAAATGTAGTTAACTTATGGTTAACTAATTTATTTGGTGACAAAAACATTTGTCTGAAAAAAACTAAATTAGTCGTTGCTAAAAGTTCCTTTCAATGATGAAATATTTTGTCGCTAATTACAAATATTTGATGATATTTAATTATTAATCATTAATATTACTTTTAAAATTATTGTGTTAAATAGATTGAAAATTAAATAATAAAACATGTCAGATAACAATAAATTTCATCCATGATCATACAATTGAAAAGAACTAAAATTATACCAAGGTAGTATTCATCCATGATCATACAATTTAAAAGAACCAAAACATTAGAAGTTCCTAAAGTAGAAATAAATTATGTTCAATAACAAGTTAAACTAACTGAAATCTACTAAATATTACTCCCAAATTATGACAAATAAGAAGCAATTTCTTCCAAAGTACCAATAATGTGGTGACATTTCCAACTGTTATACCTGTGCAAAAAGAGAGGAAACAAAATTAAGATTTAACTTAAAATATTCATACTAAGGTCAAAAAGTAGAATATGTAATACAATTTATGTCTTCCATATGTAGTAATTCTCAGTTTTATAAGATCTGCAAAACAAATTATACATAATAAGAAGGGCATCCAAGGCTTTATAGCATTTGCTACTCATGGATTTAGCTTCTTGGAGGATTTATGTTTTGTATTGTTATAACTGTTAAATTTTGAAGTTCCTTTTTTAAATAAAGAAGCCACTAAACAAAACCACACCAGTGAATTTAACATCTCATACATACTAATATCTTTGAGGACACACCAACTATCACATTTTGTCCAACGCTATTCAAATTTTTTATTTCCAGATTACTCATGTGAATGATAAGCTCATCCCCAAGAGCATGCTATGATTTCCTTCAGCTATGGACAATAGGGAGCAAGTTAAGTGAAATACTCGGTCAATATCATATCAACTATGTGTTTGATAGTACCGAGGGAAAGTGTTTACCAAAGATTGCAATTATCCAAGAAAGTAAATCAGGTAGAAAGATGAAATTGTGAATAGCAAACCTTGTGTACAGTTTCACACAAGTCATATACATATTAGATAAAGGAAAAGGATGGATTTGTTCACTCAAATACGCTTCACTTAGTTTGGAGACACAAGACGTCACTATTCTGTCAATCATTCAAGTTATAAATCAAGGGAAAACTTATAACCACATTATTGTCAATAGGTTTACTGCCATATAATTTTTTACATGTTGCATAATTATAAAAGGTAGGTCTTAGTTATCACTTTCATATCATATATCACTCTTAGCACGACACACAAAATAGAAAGTACTCAGCAAAGCAACACGAAAAATATAACATTATCATTTTAAAATCAGAAAAATGGAGTAAGACTAACAAGGATAGCAATTGAAGATATACAATGTTTATATCCTATTTCCATGTCTTAAAATCCACAATTTTTTTGTAATAAGAAGGAGATCTCATCTTTATATCTACTTAGCTACTGAAATTTTATGTTTCCCATTTATAAGGTCTGATAGTTTTTTCTACAATCTGTCCAATAAGCTTAAGAAGCAACTGAAGTTAAGGCAATATGCATGTTCAATACTATTTTTTAGTAGGAAACTATCAACTTATAAATTACGATATAAACAATATATAATTTATTTAAACTACAACTTGTCAGACATGAAACTTAAGTTGGCAAATAAAAATAGAAATATACCTAAGTAGGCATTCCGGTGGAGCTCAATGTCGACTACATCACAAGAAATATAAAATATACAATGTTAGATACTAAATGCTACATATTTACATATTTAATAAAAAGTAATTAAATAGAACTTATCATATAAATATATATTACTTCTAACCTTGATGGCGATGAGCGACCAAGAAATTGCATTTTCTTAAATATTTCCTCTTGGCGTGCCATTACAATGTCCAATTGAGAATTTAATGCTTGTATCTGAGAATGTTGGTCTTGCATTTGAGACTGTTGATACTCAACAATAGTTTCAGCTGTATTTATTCGTTTCTTTAAATCATATTGGATTGTATCAGCTTTCTCTTTTGCCTTTTTGAGAGAGTCTTCAAGCTCTGCAGTACTCCTTTGTGTAGCTCTTGTAGTACTAGGTTATGGACCATAACCGAGACCTTTTATGTATCCCGATTTTGTACTAAGTGCAATATCCACAATTTCTTCAATAGTCATAGAAGACTCTCTTGAACTATATAGATCTTTCTAATCTTCATGTGTTCTGTATAGAAATATTAATACTATTTAAAGAAGGCAAAACTTCTAAAGTTATTAATCGAACAAATACAATGTGTATGTTCCTAAAAAATTATTAATTTCCTTACATAGTTAGTATAGTCTCTTGAGATGACCATCCTTTTTCCTTAGAGTAATAAGTATGCTTATAAAACTTGATTCTGTCAGGCTCCACTCTTTCAGGGTTTGTTTCATCTTGTAAACAAGATAATAATTGAAAGAGTACTAAAATTGCATTAAAAAATAAAATAAAAATGGTATAACTTACCATTTGAGCACGAGCAGCTACAAAAGCCTGACCCCAAGAAATGATTAGATCTAAGCTTAGTTTGATTCACCTTATTTATGTCGCATCGTTTCTACAAAAAGTTGTAAATATTGTAACTTTAACAAGAACAAGAGTAAAATGTCCAGACTGATTATAAAAAGTATATGTAAAAAACTGCAAGGATAATATGCAAAGGTTAGCTAGAAGGGAGTGATATTTACAATCAAGATGTACTAAAATGGATATTTATACTAAGATAGTAGAACTGGACAGAATATATACTTGTGATAGATTGGCAAATTGTAGAATGGATATATAATTAAAATGTCAATTATGTTATAGCCAACACCGGATCTATTCAATGTTTGTTCTTTGAAAGTGTTCATCTTGAACACATATGACTTAGACTGGTCAAATTAATGCACATCCAACGAACATATATGGAACGGAAGGAGGAAATCATATGGGAAGAGAAGTGATGTGAATGGAGAAATAGCAGGGATGTGATTTATAAGATAATATCATGTGCAGTAGTATGTTATATCTGGAAAGAAAGAAACCAAAGATTATTCTAGAAGAAGAATAGATGCATTGAAGATGTTCACAAGCCATTGCTTAGAAGGTTTACTTCAAGATTACTTGAAGCCATAGATTAGGCACCATATACAAATGTTTAGATGTTATAAATAGCTTATACTAGTAGAAGAAAACAGATGAGCAGGATAATAAGAAGCTGGAATGTCCAGGCTTGCTTGTCTTGTTTTAACTTAAACTGTAACTTCATACTTGGAAACCAAATTTATTTATTTATATTAAAAGAATAAAAACGAGAATAATATGAATATAAATTATATTATGCTCTGGATTGATCCACATGTCACAAAGCCTATTCCAATTTTCAGGGGTCAACTCAGGCACTTCAATTTTACGAGCTTCTTCCTTGGATCGTGCACTTTCAAATAATCGTTTTAACTTGTAGCGCCATTGTCAACTTCTATTTTTCAGAATATCCTCACAGCTATGTTTCATGTAATGCTTGTTTAAATTAATTTCAAACCTCTCCTAAAAATAATTAAGTTTTGAATAAACACACAAAACGATCAAAATTTCATTTATATTAAAATAATAATGATCATATCTGCTAACATACTAATTAACCTCAAACTCAAGCGCCCTTAGACCATATTTCCCCTAGATTGTCGTCCAATAAACTAGTACTATACCACAAAAATAATTGCAGGTCATGTGTAAGTGCACTAGAACAATATGGTGTAATATTTTACATCAGTAAAGATTGTCTGGCTAAGCATTAAAATGGGATAAAGAGTTAGAGTGGGCACTTGCACATGCTAAAGATAAGAGCGTGGTACTGGAATTTGCTTAAGGGGCTTGGCAGCATAATGCAAGTTGTTATCATCTTCAAGGGATTGTACAAGATATCTTCTTTCGAGGATCCCCTGAGGAAGAGTTAAGGAAGGAACCATGAAGAGATGAATATATACCCCTAATTGTATTTTTAGTACCTAGTAGTTGATCACATGTATTGGTTGTTTGTTTTTTAGTATGCTATCTTTTGCGGATAAAATTCTTATAATATTTTTGAAAAACAGAGAATAGGAATCTCTGAGATAAAAGAGAAAGAGACCATTATTAAACTTACTATTACATATCACTGTAGATAGATATCGCCGAGTAGTTCGTCAAAAATAATAGATGGATGAATAATAGTAGTACCCAAAAAAAAGAAGTATAATCACTATCATGTAATAAATTGATCAAGAGTAAATAATACTTACCTGGCATCTAATAAGTGTTGCATCTCTGTCCTCTGTTGTGAGTTCCTTCCACTTATTTGGAAGCGGAACAAAATTCCGGGCAATTACCCCCAATTCATTGGATGTTTTTGCTGATTGAGTTGGTTTAGTTGGCTTTCCTTTACCAACTGAGATCTCAATCTTCATCTTGCCTCCCATAGACTTCTTCATTTTTTCAAGACCTTTTCCTCTAGTCTTGCCACGACCTTTCATGATTCTAATTGAATCATCTGATGAAAAATATTCAGTTCAAATATCACATAAAATCAATAAATTTTGCACATATGGAAGTAAGGTACACGATAAAGAATGAATTATCTAAAACATTGTTTTTTATGCTAACAAATAACTAATTCAAGAGATTCATCACAAAACCAACAAAATATAAGAGAGCTAATAGTATATTATTTGATCATTTAGATCATGTCGCTGCTTATAAGTTCCGTCGATTACAAAAATTGGCGTTGGATTCTAAAGGTGGAGATCATAACACCTATCCATCCAGAAAAAGATTCAAATAGTACATATTGGCAGAGAAGGTACCTTTACCTACCTATTTCTATGTCATCATAAAGCAAAGGAGAGTTGGTGAAATATAAATTAAGACTGAAAAATACAAGTTATGATGAAGAACTTGTTACATGTTATCTATTGCAACATTTTTTTTTAACTCCATAGAGTCAATTTTTGTAACATATATAACATATTGATAAAGAAAAATTAATTGAAATTACACATACAAACATTCAATGGCTTTGAGGTTAACAAAATTGTGTGCAAGATTATACACTGCAAGAAAAAGGACTACTAGGGACGAGAAAAATGGTCCCTAAAAGTCAATAACGACAGGCAAATCCCGTCCTTATCGGCTTCGTCGCCAAAGGTCAATGGGGATGAGATTTAAGTACTGGTCCCTAAAAATCGTTTGCGACGGGCATAATTCTAGCCCCTAAAAGCTTATAATTACCACATTTCTGGTCCTTAACAAACATTTCCAGAAAAGAATAACTTGTCCTTAAAGCCTTTAAGGACGAAAATCCGGTCCTTAAAGAGTTTTAATGACTAAAGAGATAATGGTCCCTAAATGTGAATTTATATAGGGAAACTAAACGATACATTCTTTCCCTGTCACATTTTCCTAAGATAATATAAAATTTTAAATTTCGATAAACAAATGCATATAAATAAAATTATCAATCATATTACCTAAAACTACAAATTAACATCCCACGTGGAGTATTTTTTGCAAAAATATGGTCACATTACTATTTACACAACTCATTATCCAAGAAAATAAACATTTCTAAATATATAATTGTCACGACCCGAAAGCACCCCCTAAAAGTTAGGGAAAACCTTGGAATCGTGACCGGGCGCACTTGACCCTTTAGGATCTTCTACAAGCCCTCTAACTAGCGTTCATAACATAAAGCATGAAATGTAGTGCGAAATTAAAACCTTTCACGATAATAATAATAAAAGAAGTCTTTTCATAAATACTAGGAAATCTTGCCGTCAAAAGTCAACTTAAAGACACAACTTATAATCTTAGGGACACGGCCATTTACAATAAAAAGGAAATACAAATTAAGTCTTAATAATGAAACTAAGAGACATAAACTATGTCCTCGAATATATGAGGACATACCCAATTAGAGATAGAATTCCCAAGCTTCAACTTCGATCCTCCAAAAGGCCTCCAACCTATACTCATAAGGTATATAAAAGTATGGGGTTAGTACAACAATGTACTAAGTATGGCATATGCAAAAAACATGTAAAAAGGGACATTTTTAGAAAAATAAGCTTTCATGCCAATTTAATAAAACATTCATGAACTTATGAACAAAACAACATAAGAAGCATCATTAAACACTTAAAGGAGAATTTCCATAATTTTACCTCAACAAAACACTTTACAGTAAGCACACCAAAACTTACAGGATCCCAAACATTACAGTAAGCTCAAATTTAACATTTACAGTGAACTACCTAGACTCCAAAATGGTGAAACTTCCAAAGCATTGCCAATGAGGAATAAGCATCATTTCCGTAGGAGTTTCCCTTCAAAGGTAATCCTAAGACTCACTAAGGTAAGACATGAAGAAAGTACACATATACCTTCTTCAATACACACCAAAGCGACCCTCAAGACTTCCTTCATTTCGGCATACTCACCTCGGGATAATAAGCACCCACTCAATGGCAATACAATAGAAGAACACCCAACAATACACCAAAGGCTTCCCTTTCGGAATGCCTACTTAGTGCAATGAGTAGGATGGCGTCCCATACCACCACCTACCCTAAGTAGTGCATTCTTTTAGAAGGTTTGGCACCAAGTCTTCCCTTTCGGAAGGTCCTACTTAGTGCAATGGATAGGTAGCGTCCCATACCACCACCTACCCTAAGTAGCACGTTCCTTTAGAAGACTTAGTTCAATCAAAATCACATAGGTAACACATTAATTAGACAACTTATCATTTCCCTTACCTTTGTGGGGGATTAGCTTAACCGATAAAGACCATGAGAGCTAGGCATGGAATTCCGATATTAATCCCTATCGGATGAGGGATCCTCACTTGCCTAGAGTAAGGTCATACTTCTTAGCTTTTACATGGCTTTTCCAATAGATATACCTATGCGGACACATAGTTAAGGGATAGGGAGATTGCTACTAAGTAACTCATTCTCTACTAACGAGGAGTACTCATCTCAAGAGGTATAAAGGAATACGACATCTCAACTCACGAAGTGTATCCCACCTCTTCTTCCTATCCTCTCGGTGATAGGCATAACTCCCCACGGATTCTCACATTATAGACTATAGGTTAAGGATAACTAGCGAATGCCACATCTCAACTCACGAAGTGCATTCATCCTCCTACCTATCTAGGAAAGCTCGTTAGGAATAGTGGGTTGCTACTAGACACCTCATCTCAACTCAAGAAGAGTGTCCACCCCAAGACTCCCCTTCTTACGAAACTTAACTTCATTCATTCACTTAAAGTGTGTGTGTACATGTGAGCACACCTTGCATGTAGACCTCATTTCATATACATTACTTCTAATCATGTTTTAGACTTACATATATCAACTCACACACACTTACATACTTCACTTAGTCAATTCTCCAATTATACCAAAATCTAGGTCAAACATACAATTTAAGCTTCACAATCACAAAACAAGACCCATTTACAATTTCTATTCATTCTACCATTTAGACCTTCAAGATCACATTCTCAATATATACTAAACATCACCAATTTATCATATAAGCACCGCCACCAAGAAGGTGGACCATACCACTCAAGATCAATTCATCATAAGCATAATACGATATAAGCAACTATTAAATTTACGAAGCCCTAACAACCTACAACATTTTTATCATAATTTCATCCTAATAGGGCCCTTAGGGCAGTAGCTAAACCCACATTACAACACAATAAAACTAAAGTTCATTTCATACATAAACATGCTCATTTGACCCATTTCATAAATCACAATTTGAAAGGAAACTTTAACGTGATTTCATTAGGGTTTTAGTATTAAAATTATCAACTAACATTAATAATATCATTAATTTGTCAATAGAAACATTTTCATGCAAGACCCATATTGGGTTGAAGATGATAGAAGTTAGGTTCAAAACCCCTTTTTGAAATTCATTAGAAATGGTTTCTTGAATGAAAGGATATTCAAGAATGAATACCATACCTCACTAATCAAGCAAAATCCAAGAGTTTTGGTGAATAAACACTTCCAAAGAATCCCTTCTTTCCTTCCTTGACCTCTAGCTTTCAATGGAGTCTTGAGAGAGTTTGTCTTTAGAGAGAGAGAGTTTGAATTTTTTTGAAGTGAGGGTCTTGTCTAGGTCTACGGTTTAAAACTAATTTAATATAACCTAAAACACTAAAAATATCCTCCTAGGGTCATAAAGGACTTGGGGTGAATTTACCAAACACCCCAAGCCAAGGCAGCCACTTAACAGACTTTCAGGCCCTCACAGACGAGACCTTCACCAACAGACCGTTTGTGAATCAACGGACCGTTGGTAGGGTCTCGTGGGTGGATACTTAGCTCCAAAATGGAGCCTGTCCACCAAGACTTTGTGGTCCAATCGACGCCCTAGATCGACGGATCGTTGGTGGACCAACGAACCGTCCTTACGGTCGTCGATGGCCACTGCTTTTTGGCAGTTTTTCCCAAGTCTTGGGCCCTTCATCTACGGCCCTTTGTGGGTCCTAGGTGAGGTCGTGACCGGACGTTAAACCCCTAAACTAAGTCCTCTAGGTCTTAGGAACATCCCACCTTAGTTTCAAGGAAAATGAACACGTAAAACTCATCCAAACACAACAAGACACACAAGTACATTCTAAGGCACACCTTCCGAACGTCATGGACGTTCTTGGTCGATTTAACTCCAAACTTAACCAAACTTCACACACTGCCTAAGGACACTAAACTAACTCATTTTACCTTAAAATCAACTTGAGAAACAACCACGAGGCTCTAGTTCACCTTAGTTTGTTTTTGGGTGTTACATTCTCCCCCACTTGGAATAACATTCGTCCTCAATTGACACTTAAACTTCAAGAACACAAGGACTCACTTAGAATCACATAACACACTTAAATCATGATCAAAACATCAAAAATCAAAGCATCAACTAGCAAGGAACATCATTTCACACTTTCAACACTTAGCAACGTAGGCAACTTTTGTCAAACTTCATAAAGTCAAAACTCAACCTTGAACTTCTTTTATGGAGGAACTACCTTCTCCAACATTAAAACATGCTCATATACCATACTTTTACACACATTGAAACTTCAATTCAAGACGAAACAATTCTCTTCAAAAAAATCAAAATTCTACAGTGAAGTTCACTGTGTTCACTACCAAGCTACCAAAAATTTTCAAAAATTCATTTTTTTTTGGCGATTCATCAAGATGACATGATCATATGAACTATAAAACCACATAAACTCACTTCATAACATAACAACAACAATCAAAAGGGTTAAGACTTACCAAAATCATCAAAAACCGAATTAATTATCCTTCCTAGCCCCCATCCCATATGAATGGTTCTTCTTGGGAGCATTAGGATCTAGGGAAGCTTGATTGACATCTTTCCCCCTTTATTTGAGGTTTGGGCAGTCCCTCATCTTGTGGCCCTTATTATCACATGCAAAACAACCATCCGTTCCGGCAAGACACTTACCCCCATGTTGCTTGCCACAAGTAGGGCACCTATCCCTTTCATAGGAATGAACACCACCCTGAGAATGTTGATTTGGAGCCCTATCCTTGTTTCCCATGGAAGAATCTTGGTGATAAAATCTCTTCATAGGCTATTGGTGACTAGAATCATCCGACCTAGGCCTCTTACCCTCTTGCCTTATCTCCCTAATTTTAGACTCCTCAATTTGTTGTGCATAAACCATGAGCCTAGAGATATCCATGTCATCAAGAAGCATTGTTGTACGACACTATTTTTCCACCAAGCTAGACACGCCCATCACAAACTTGTTCATCCTAGCCTTAGGGTTGGCTAACATAGTCGGGGCATACTTAAAGAGTTGGGTAAATTTGAGAGAGTATTCTTGCACACTCATTCCCCCTTGATGAAGGTTCATGAATTCCACCATCTTCTTCTCCCTCCACTCTAAAGGAAAGAACCTATGTAGTAAAGCCTCTTTGAATTCCTCCCAATCAACCAAACCTCTTTCTAAGGGTCTCTCACCTCTTAATTGCTCATACCACACTTGAGCAACATCTTTAAGTTGGTAAGCGGTCAATTCCGCTTTCTCCCTAGGGGTCACACCCATAGCATCTACCACTTTGAAAAGCTTATCTATGAAGCCTTGTGGATCTTCATCCACCTTAGTGCCATGAAAAGTTGGAGGGTTCATCCTCATGAAATCCTGAATTCTAGAGGCGAGAGTACTAGCATTTGGTTGGGGTCTATCTCCTTGGTTAGCTTGGCATACAAAGTGATTGTTGACGACATGAGCTTGAACCGTCATGAGTTGGGTCAAGTTCATTAGGGCAGCCCTCAACTCCGCATTAGTTATATCACCCTCAACAAAAGGATCTTGAGGCATAGGAGTCACTTGAGGCCCTTGGGGTTCCGGAGGCACTTGAGGTTCTTGAAGGGGAACCTCCTCATTTTCCTCCCCTAAGCCAACAATAGGAACTTGGTCAACACGGGGAAGGACTCTCTCATTTGGTACACCTCCCTCCTCTCTTCTAGCGGTCGATCTCCTCGTATTCATGTCCTAAAAACATAAAAAGAAGAGATTGAGAAAAGACACCTTATATACTCAACTATAAGGCACGATATTAGAATAGAGAAGAAAGTGAAAGTTATATCATCCTATAGCCTCTTGTTCATGGATGTGTCGCGACTCACACCAATGACCAAGATACTACTAGATGTGGCTTGTGAGACTTTTAGACCTTAAACTATTTCCCAAAACCTGGCTCTGATACCAAGTCTGTCACAATTCGAAAGCACCCCCAAGAAGTTAAGGAAAATCTTCGAATCGTGACCGGGCCTTTGGGGTCTCGTACAAGCCCTCTAACTAGCGTTCGTAACATAAAGCATGAAAAGTAGTGCGGAATTAAAACTTTTCACGATAATAATAATAAAAAAAGTCTTTTCATAAATACTAGAAAATCTTGCCGTCACAAGCCAACTTAAATGCACAACTTATAATCTTAGGGACACGGCCCTTTACAATAAAAAGGAAATACAAATTAAGTCTTAATAATGAAACTAAGAGACATAACTATGTCCTCGAATATATGAGGACATATCAATTCTTGAGAGATAGAATTCCCAAGCTTCAACTTCGATCCTCCAAAAGGCTTTCAACATATACTCATAAGGTATATAAAAGTATGGGGTTAGTACAACAATGTACTAATTATGGCATATGCAAAAAACATGTAAAAAGGGACATTTTTAGAAAAATAAGCTTTCATGCCAATTTAATAAAACATTCATGAACTTATGAACAAAACAACATTAGAAGCATCATTAAACACTTAAAGGAGAATTCCCATAATTTTACCTCAACAATACACTTTACAGTAAGCACACCAAAACTTACAGAATCCCAAACACCAAAACTTACAGAATCCCAAACATTACAGTAAGCTCAAATTTAACATTTACAGTGAACTACCTAAACACCAAAATGGTGAAACTTCCAAAGCATTGCCAATGAGGAATAAGCATCATTTCCGTAGGAGTTTCCCTTCAAAGGTAATCCTAAGACTTACTAAGGTAAGACATGAAGAAAGTACACATATACCTTCTTCAATACACACCAAAGCGACCCTCAAGACTTCCTTCCTTTCGGCATACTCACCTCGGGATAACAAGCACCCACTCAATGGCAATACAATAGAAGAACACCCAACAATACACCAAAGGCTTCCCTTTCGGAATGCCTACTTAGTGCAATGAGTAGGATGGCGTCCCATACCACCACCTACCTTAAGTAGTGCATTCTTTTAGAAGGTTTGGCACCAAGTCTTTCCTTTCGAAAGATCCTAATTAGTGCAATGGATAAGTAGCGTCCCATACCACCACCTACCCTAAGTAGCACGTTCCTTAAGAAGACTTAGTTCAATCAAAATCACATAGGTAACACATTAATTAGAAAACTTATCATTTCCATTACTTTTGTGGGGGGTTAGCTTAACCGACAAAGTCCATGAGAGCTAGGCATGGAATCCCGATATTAACCCTTATCGGATGAGGGATCCTCACTTGCCTAGAGTACGATCATACTTCTTAGCTTTTACATGACTTTTCCAATAGATATACCTATGCGGACACATAGTTAAGGGATAGGGAGATTGTACTAAGTAACTCATTCTCTACTAACGAGGAGTACTCATCTCAAGAGGTATAAAGGAATACGACATCTCAACTCACGAAGTGTATGCCGCCTCTTCTTCCTATCCTCTCGATGCTATCGATGCTAGGAATAACTCCCCACGGATTCTCACATTATAGACTATAGGTTAACGATAACTAGCGAATGTCACATCTCAACTCACGAAGTGCATTCATCCTCCTACCTATCTAGAAAAGCTCATTAGGAATAGTGAGGTTGCTACTAGACACCTCATCTCAACTCAAGAAGAGTGTCCACCTCAAGACTCTCCTTCGTACTAAACTTAACTTCATTCATTCACTTAAAGTGTGTGTGTACATGTGAGCACACCTTGCATGTAGACCTCATTTCATATACATTACTTCTAATCATGTTTTAGACTTACATATATCAACTCACACACACTTACATACTTCACTTAGTCAATTCTCCAATTATACCAAAATCTAGGTCAAAATACAATTTAAGCTTCACAATCACAAAACAAGACCCATTTACAATTTCTATTCATTCTACCATTTAGACCTTCAAGATCACATTCTCAATATATACTAAACATCACCAATTTATCATATAAGCACCGCCACCAAGAAGGTGGACCATACCACTCAAGATCAATTCATCATAAGCATAATACGATATAAGCAACTATTAAATTTACGAAGCCCTAACAACCTACAACATTTTTATCATAATTTCATCCTAATAGGGCCCTTAGGGCAGTAGCTAAACCCACATTACAACACAATAAAACTAAAGTTCATTTCATACATAAACATGCTCATTTGACCCATTTCATAAATCACAATTTGAAAGGAAACTTTAACGTGATTTCATTAGGGTTTTAGTATTAAAATTATCAACTAACATTAATAATATCATTAATTTGTCAATAGAAACATTTTCATGCAAGACCCATATTGGGTTGAAGATGATAGAAGTTAGGTTGAAAACCCCTTTTTGAAATTCATTAGAAATGGTTTCTTGAATGAAAGGGTATTCAAGAATGGATACCATACCTCAGAAATCAAGCAAAATCCAAGAGTTTTGGTGAATAAACACGTCCAAAGCATCCCTTCTTTCCTTCCTTGACCTCTAGCTTTCAATGGAGTCTTGAGAGAGTTTGTCTTTAGAGAGAGAGAGTTTAAATTTTTTTGAAGTGAGGGTCTTGTCTAGGTCTACGGTTTAAAACTAATTTAATATAACCTAAAAACACTAAAAAAATCCTCCTAGGGTCTTATAGGACTTGGGGTGAATTTACCAAACACCCCAACCAAGGCAACCACTTAACAGACTTTCAGGCCCTCACAGACGAGACCTTCACCAACGGACCGTCTGTGCATCAACGAACCGTTGGTAGGGTCTCGTGGGTGGTTACTTAGCTCCAAAATGGAGCCTGTACACCAAGACTTTCTGGTACGATCGACGCCCTAGGTCGACGGACCGTTGGTGGACCAACGAACCGTCCTTAGGGTCGTCGATGGCCACTGCTTTTTGGCAGTTTTTCCCAAGTCTTGGGCCCTTCATCTACGGCTAGGTGGGGTCGTGCCCGGACGTTAAACTCATAAACTAAGTCGTCTAGGTCTTAGGAACATTCCACCTTAGTTTTAAGGAAAACGAACACGTAAAACTCATCCAAACACAACAAGACACACAAGTACATTCTAAGGCACACCTTCCGAACGTCATGGACGTTCTTGGTCGATTGAACTCCAAACTCCAAACTTAACCAAACTTCACACACTGCCTAAGGACACTAAACTAACTCAATTTAACTTAAAATCAACTCGAGAAACAACCACGAGGCTCTAGTTCACCTTAGTTCGTTTTGGGGTGTTACAATAATGAAATATTTACCGAACTATCCAAGCGAAGTGATGACCAATTTGACAACTTCAACAAAGTCTTCAAACTTGCATCCCGATTTGTAAACGAAAATTTCCAAAACCTGTGAAATGTACAAAATAAATCTGCTTATAAAAAAGAATAATGCTCACAACCAAACCACACAATATTGATATGGAATACCATGCATAAGATCGAAAGCAATAAAAAGATAAGGACTTACATGGAAAAGGAACAAGAAGATCAGTGAGATGAACAAGCACCATTAGAAAACAAAAGAGGAATGGACAAAAGAGTTATAATTGTTCTTTTCATCACCATGAACTATTGTTTCTTTCTCTGAACTTTGAAAATCTTTCTTTAACATGGACAATAATGACTGAAGGAAATGAACAAGGTTAAAGAAGTATTCAAACTAAAATTATTTAGTTTTAAGAATTCTTAACTAAACTGTTAGTGGTCAATAAATGAACACATACAAATAATATCATGAACTGAATTGCACACTACATATTTTTCTCTTCTTCAAGACTAAAAGAAATATCATTCTAAGATGGGTATACTATATGTCATTCAATTTAATTAACATATAATAACCAATTCAATATATTATTATTTATTTCTAAATCAGTTTCAAATCATCAAAGTTAAAGAGAAAGCAACAATACTTTATCTATGATAATTAGCAGAGATCAAAGAAACACCCTAGAAAGAGAAAAAGAGAAGAAAAATACATGGGAGTAGACATTACATTGGAGCTTAACACGGAAAGGATAGAAGTTCATATAAAGAATCTATCCTTGAGCGAGAATGAAAAGAAAATTGTAGGATGATATTCCATTATATGAAAATTTTAAATGTTGAATGATAGAATTACAATAAAAATAGCTAATACTGAAGCAAAGACATTATTTTTTTCAAAGTTACTCTTACATTTCTCATCATCTTAAGTTACTTCAATATGAGAAAATAGTGCATTTTTGAATTGTCTGGATGAACAAGTGGATGAGAAGAACTTTGGAAATAGAAGAATGAGAAATAAAAATATATTCAAGGTTTTCATACACCACCACATGATACTCTAGTCAATTTCTACGTCTTTCTTTCCATCTTATATAAGCTCAAGTTTAATTGAACTAGAAGCAACTGATTAAATGTAGCCATGTAAAGAGGTTATGTACATTTCCAATCAGTAGATTGATAAGAAATCAGAATCAACTTAATTCAAGATCTAACTGAGCATCTGAAAACATATTATCCGTTAGAATGCTTATAATGTGGGAATAATTCGTAAACAAAAATCATAGAGGTTCCAAGAGACCGACCTAATGATAATCAAATATAATTTATTTATATTAGTAAAAGTTTAAAATCACGACATTGAATATCATGTGAACTGGTGCAAACAAGGCAAGTGCATTGATGGAACAAACACGGTTCCAAACACAACAAACTAGAGAAACTCTAAGTAAAGCACAACTCATGAGATATATTAAAAACAAGTGCCCAGAGTACATACTTGCAGAGTTAGAATTACCGATGCACTAATCTAGTAAACTTTCTGATTATAACTAGTCTACAGACTACAAAGGTGAGGGAAATTTACTAGTGTTTTCTCCATTGAGTTTTTAGCTCTTTTAAGCTTTCTGATTCATTAAACTATATCTTTCAATACGTGAAGTCTTAACAAACTCTAAGTTGTTGGTTCACATTCCCCTATCAGCTTCTGCTATCACAGAGTCTTAAGAATCTCCTAATTTTTGAGTTGATCCAGCCCAATAGTGACCCCATAACATGGTATAATACTCTTTATTCAGGACAAAATCTATACTTTTTCTTAAATGTTTTTCACCATTTAGGAGTATCACTAATGTAAGTGTAACTGCTATTTCTAATCAACTTTCTATATAAAAGCTTTGCACCATTTGGGACCTAAATTTAATTAAGATGTGTCTTTGAGATTCTTGTCATAGACTCGGGGGTACTTGTGCCTTTTTTCTTAATGAATTGACACAAAACGACAAGTTTCAAACTTAAAGACAAATGAGCTGAGGCATAGAACACGTAGACTAAACATAAGTGGAAATTTCAAGTTGATATTTGATATTAAAAGGAACTAAAAATTAAATAAAATTCATATCGAAAGTGAGAATCTACGAAAGTTAATAACCAACAAGCTCATGTTTAAATTACTAAAACTGAACGATATCTCAAGTCGTTCTCCACACAAATATTTTGTAAGTCAATAGGAAACATACTAACTCTGAACTCACACTTAATCCTCAAATAATAGATCTCTCGAAGTATAAATATCCAATTTTTACCAATCATATTGACAACAACAAATAGATGGTAAGGCACACAATCACATATAAAAATGTTCAGCTTCTCTGTTACTTTTATTGAGCATTCTCTGTTACTTCTATCGGTGGAATCTAATAGAATCCATCACATATACAAAAGTATATCTAGATAAAGGAAACCATAAAAAATGAACAAAGTTACCCAAGAAATTTAGAAGCCATGAAAACATACTGTAGATCCTAACAGGGGGACGAATTGATGCTTAGAGAAGGAATTTGTTTCACTCCCTTCTCATCTAATAATGTCCTCATTCTATCATTTATTACCCACTCTCCATCAATCCATCAATTTTCGAAAAATAAAATACAATTGCCTCTTATCTATGAAAAATGTGTCTTGTGACATGTACCAAATCTAACTGAAAAACACCCACAAAGAAAGACCCAAGAGCCCACTTTGCCTCTTGAGAAAAAACGGGTATTGCGTAGAAGAAGAAAACAATCTGTATTATGATTAGTAAAATAGGAAGCGAATAAAATAGCACACCATGACATAAACTAGTAATGGGCGAAACAAATCGTTAGTTTAATTGAGAGAACTAGTGAAAAAATGTCATTTGAATAGCACATATAGAGAGAAATTGAAGCTTTGCTATGAAAAAGGGAGATCTTAGGGTTTTGGAGAGACGATGGGACTGAATATCATAAAATAAATAAATCTTTACTTTTATATTCTTTTTTATTCTTATAGTGGTCAAATATATTGGCTTCACTTATCCCGCACAATTTTGAGCACTAGGGACCAATTGTTCATGGTATATGGACCACATTTATTCTTTTGGCTAACTAAAGATATAAAATAGAAAATTAGGGACCGGATATAAATTTCGACGCTTTAAATATAGTTTTCAGGACAAGATTTTTATACCGTCGTTAAATATTGGTCCCTATTAAGTCATTTTCCTGTAGTGATAGGTGATATCATGAAGTGCTTCATTTAAAATGTTAAAATATCATTTATAACTTTATAAGTTAAATTCACATATCTGGAGTTGATGATTGAATTATTGTAGTAACAATTAAGATCATAATAAAAATCATTCGAGCAACTCGAAAACATAGGAAAGAGAGGAGAGAAATTAAAGAACACATAAAAGATGAGTACATTGAGAGCTACTATTACATATTTTGTACTTTTACTATTTACAACTCCAATTGTGTATTGTGAATATGTGAGTTCTCATACTATCAGCTAAAAGTTTCTAGATTTCACTTTGAAATAAAGAAGCTCCATTGCGTTTCAAAAAGAACAGTGTCATGTGTAGAATAATCAACTTCATCCGAGGTGGAATAATTTTCACTAGAGTGAAAAGAATCAACTTCATTTATCCAACTACGTTATTTGCCTAACTTTATTCTCACCATCCGCAAATCCTCAGATACTGAGCTAATGTCCATTTTCTCGTTAAAAGTTTAACATAAATGAAAGTTTCAATAGTTAATGTTTTTTGTTGCAACTTGGACAATAACTTAATACTAGCAAATTTAATTAAATGTGTTACATGTATCAACAACAGGGGTAATGTTATTTGATTCATCCGATGATTGAGTAGCTTGAATAGTTTCCCCTGTAAGTGGATTACTTAAAGACACGTTCACCCGGTGCCACTGATTTGCAAAATTCTACGAAAACCATAATATGTAATTTATTAATTTCATAAGATATCAACTCAATTGGTTTAATAAAAATACAAATCATTGACAACTAAAGAACAATCTGAAAAGAACAAACCGTAACTGCAAAGTCTCACACACGACATTTATAAATAACAGTTCACTATCTTCTCGTCATGATATTAATTGAACTATTGAAGCATCACTATAGATTAAAGAACCAATATAACATATGAAAGAGAACTTAATGCAAGAAATGACCAAATTTGAAGGCACAAAAACTTTTCTGTAAACTTATATAAGATAAGGTGTTAATAAAAGGCTTTGGATCTAACATATATAGCGCCTAATGAACAAATGCTTGTTTGTCTCAGATTTTTTTAATTGCCCTACAAAATATTCATTTCAAATGTTTGATTCCGTTTAACTTAATTCAAAGTTCCACCGTATCCTAATTCTAAGAGACAGGTTCAAGAAGCACCATTTGACAAACTTCAATATCATGTTTTCACATTAACAAATTCTCCATAAAGCAGATATACTTGAGACAGAGGGGTGATTATAAATATGGACCTAGAAAAAAACTAATATGTAATAACCTTGTCCATTCCAAATGGCTATTTATATTTAGACTGGTTAATATGACTAGTTGTACACAAAGGATAAGTTATACGTATGGGAAATAACTATAGATCATGTGTACCAACTATGCAGACCGGAGGATGAGAGACTCTCCAACTTGTTCTTCACTTTCTTAGAAGCACAATGAATATTAAGGAAGATCCTAAGGTAGCAATGTGTCCATAGGTGTATGAACTGCAATGGGCTAGTCATCATGCAAAAGGAAGAGTCCAACGGATGAGGTCATTAGGATTACATTGCTAGCTACTATATATGACCTATGGAAAGAAAGAAACTTCATACAGTTTCATGACAAGAAAAATTCACCAGATACAATGGTCTAGTCATAATGCAAAAGGGAAACGTCCAAGGGATGAGGTCTTAGGATGACAACGGTATGTCTTGTATACTTCCTATAGAGAGAAAGATACTCTGAACATTTTCATGACAAGATAACTCCACCAGATGCAATAGTGAAGCAAATTGTGCAAGAGGCTCATTTTAGAAAGGCACTCAAGACACACACAACATTGTTGGAGAATTTAACTACTACCCAACTTTCAAGGGGCATAACATAGCCAAGCTCATAGTCACTGTATGTCATATAGCATAGGTAGTAGTTAATGTATAACACATAGGGTATTTCAGAATTACAATGAATGGAGCATGTTGCTCAATCCCATCATTTTGCTTGTACATAACTCCAATTTAGGTAATAAAAATCAGTTAATAATGAAATATAAATATCATGTTTTTACAATGTATCCTCTCTTCCCTTGAAATGCGAAAGAGGAACATCAACAGAGGTAGAACATAGGAAATTTTTGCTTCAATAAAAGCCCTAGATAGTGTTATGCTTCACTAGTATGTGCCACACACCAACTGTAAATATATATTTACACCCTGCGAAACTGTAATCTACATAGTGAATTAGAGTGTTCATATTTCAAAAACTTATAATTGATTTTTGTTATCTTCTAGTTGAATATATGCAACAAATATGAAGGAAGATTAATGGATATGTTAGGAACACTCATGAACAAATCATTCAATATACGAATGCGAGATATTTTATACATTTAATATTGTTCAAACATAAAATAAAAGGACAAATACATACCTCCTCTTTTTGTTTAGGTTTTGAAATTCTTCTTCACTTTGCAAATAAACTTTTTTGGTTTCTTTTCTCATATATATATTAGTGGTTATGCTGAAACTCTTTTGGAGCCAAAACCTAAAAATAATTAAGCGCCAAAAGACAGTTTCTTTCTCCATTATCTCCTTTCTGTAATTCTATTTGGTGGGAGAATATGAAAAAGTGAAGTAGTGCTTCCAATTAACCCAGAAACTTAGGAAGTAGAGAAGTACGTGATCAACTTTATGTTTAATCTAACATTTATTTATTTCTTCAGCTAATATTTACTGAATAATATTACCCACACAAAAGGTCCATCAATACTTTCGATAATAAAATTGCACACACAAAAAGACATATATGTCTTACAATTTTATTTATCAAATTAAACAATGAAGGCAGATTCTTAATGCTTAGAATCAGGAAGGAAGATCAAGAAATTACTATTCTTGAATGGAAAGAAAGTAATTTTTTTAGAATAATAACATTACTAACTACAATAATAAAGGAAATGGAAAACATATTTACCGTATCTATAGACCTATAATAAACATAAATTTGATATATTACCGATTGGACAAACATTCGCAACTCCATCTATAAAAACCCAAGATCCTTGGTCTGGTACTTCTGATTGATTATCCTAAGAAGTAAGAAAACATAAAACGCTGAAAATCCCATTAAAAAAATTAGAGGAACTGAGCTAAGAGCAACACATTGGACCTGTTTAGTCTTCCATGAGCTGCGATTTTGTTGCTAAACGAGCTAACTAGAGTAGGAGAGTTGGTGAAGACATCAACAATGGTATCTGAGCTGACATGCAAAGATTCATTTCTCCGAAATTGGGTTAAGAAGCATCTCTACATGAAGATGAGGAGAAACGGTGTGTACTGTTCATCTTCACTAATACACAAAACAGAGGAATCTTAATTTCACTCAATTTAAGCATGGATCTGAGCTTGATCACTCAAATCATGTTCTTCAACACTAAAAATTAAACTCAATCTAAAAAAGTTAATATCTACCGTTTAGATGATAGATTATTACACCTACTAAGGTAGAAAAATGTGCAAAATTAGAATGAAATTACAAAAGAAAGAGTTTAGAAGAGAAAACCTGAGAAAGTAGAAGAAGCGATAAAAAAAGAATTTAGCTGGAGAAGAGCACAATTCCAGATGAAGAGGCGTGAAAAAGAAACACAGTGTTTATGTATATGTGTGTATTTTCTATTTCTATATATATTTTCTATTTTCAATCTTATATTCTGTCATTTAATAAGTTGGAGTTGGACAGGAAGCACACACGAGCCTGTCAACATGTGTGCTTCCGTGGATTAAGATTGAATTAAGGGGTACTTTTGTCATTTCGGCCCTCCTACGTTAGGCTTCGTTCTCTAATTATGTTATACGAGACTGTCAACATGTGTGCTTCCGTGGATTAAGATTGAATTAAGGGGTACTTTTGTCATTTGGGCCCTCCTACGTTAGACTTCGTTCTCTAATTATGTTATACTAATTGCTTTGCTATGTGAACAATTTCTTTTGCAGACAAAAAAGTACATCATATGTTAGTTTTTCTTTTTCATATGTGGGTCCCGCTTAAAGTTACCAATGCAACATATATTTTTTAAAATGCTTCTGTTAGTTTCACGAAGAGAACCTTTTGATTTTCACTTTCATGGAAATTGTATTTTTGTTTAATTATTATCATATGGTTTAATTTAATAGAATACATTAGACAAAAGAAATTCATAGATACTAAGGGTAAATGTTAAGAAATAGACTTTTTGCACCTACTTTGAATATAACGTTTAAAAATTACAACTATAATATCATGAATATTGTAATTATATGTGTTTTTTTATCTCAATTTGCATGATATCATTTTTTAGACATGAGTTTAAGAAAGAAAAACACTTGAAATATTTTACTTTAAAAAATTCACAAATATTTATATGCTATAAATCATCTCATTAAAAATAAAATAATAATTTTAAAGTTAAAATTATTGTACATAGCAAGAGTAAAACTATTCTTCGGTGAACAATAAATATTTCTTCTCTTGAAATAAAAGTACTTTGAGTTCATTGATATTTTATTTATTTTTTCTATCCATTGAATAATCTATTTTTTTTAATTCAACATGATATATATTTATGTAAAAAAGGAAACAAATTAATTAAATTTGTAATTCACACTTTTTGATGAAAATATAAGTTTGAAGTGAGACTTATTGTTTCACCGTATTTATGTTAGGTAGTTAAATGATAAGATAACAAGGAATACGTTAGTAAAGTTCAAAAGAATAAGAGGATAATAAAAAAAATTGGCAAAAAATAAAATATATTCAAAAAGTAAAGAAGGGATAAGAATAATTATATATCTATGCAGGGATAATTAAGGAAAAGAAAAATATGAAAGAAAATACATATGATTAAAAATTAGAGTTTAAAATAAAAATAATAATATATAATTGCAAATGAAGAACGAAAATTGATATATTAATAGATGTTTCAAATGTTAAATGTTAATTTCAATAAATCTAAAATAAATTTTTAAACATAAATTGTTGGGATCGTGCGAAGCAACGTCATAATGTCTAGTACTATATTATAAAAGCGAGTTAGCACACACCAGGTCAACATGTTAGCTTAGGGTCATTTAATTTTTGTTAAGGGTATTATGGTCACTTTAATCTATTCTTGTGCATTCACTTGCTTGGACAATTGAGTTTCACTGCTTTGTTGGGGATCAATTGACAAAATTATCACAAACTTTTAATTTAACGCAACATATATCCTATCTTTTACACTATGAGCCCATCGAGGTATTTTTGTAAACTTTCCAATAACCACATAATATTATTGGCCAAAATAGTATCTTACTGTAGCTTTCATATAAAATTTTGCTCACATGGACCAATGTGCCCTTTAGCTTGTATCATCATTCATCATCACATTTTGATTGTATCATACAATTCATTATTAATATTACATTATAAACAACTTAAAAATACATATAAAACATCTGACTAACTCTCGAAATTATATTGGTAGCACATAAATTAAAATAGAGAAATATTATATATTATTTAAAATTACGTAAAATATATTTTAAATCATACCATTGGTTATTACTATTATTAAAAAACAATTTAAAATAAAAATATAAAATATCTGATTGACTCTCGAAATTTTGTCAGTGTCACATAGATTAAAATAGAGAAAATAACAAATAAATAATATTATAAATCATAATAATTAACAATTTAAATATCATAAAATTATACCAAATATTCATTATCTTTTTAAATTCAACCCACATAACATAAATTAAAACAAAAAAATATATATTGGGCTAGCACGGGCTCTAATATCTAACATATATATATATATATATATATATATATATATATATATATATGTATATATATATAAGAAATTTATTAATATTTAACAATAAAAAATATTATAATTCAAATAAAATAGTTGTTAAATATTACATTAACCAAATATTAGAAAAAGCATTAATCTTTGATAAATATAAAGATATATGAATTATAAATAAATATTTGAAATTTGATAAAAATAAAATGGAACTACATGCAATACACATATAAATTATAATAATAAGAATAATTATTAGAAGAAAATAGAGTCATGTTCAACACAAATTAATGTTAAATACATAAGGGAAATATCTCTATATTCTATGATGTGTTTGGCCATGTATTCTTCTCTAAAATAAAAAAAACGAAAAAGGGTCTTAAATACCCTCGAAGTATTGAAAATGCTACAAAATGCCCTTCATTCACCTATTGGCTCCAAAATGCCCTTTTCATCCACCTATGGACTCCAACATACCATTTGTCATCCACCTTTGGGTTCAAAATTGAAAGCTTATTTAGCTGTTTTAAATTTAAACTATTTAAATATTTTTTTAAACTACTTGGCGTTCGATTATTGGTTATAATTTAATTTATCAATATCATTTATAAGTCAACCCACTACCCACTCATTACTAATTAAACCCCACCGAACAGATAAACTAATTCTAGTATCAAAATTGCCCTAACCACTAATAAAACATGCTGAAATTACAGATTCCTGAAAATGACATTCAAAAGTATTCGACTCCTAATAGAAGCCACAATTATATTTAGGTTGACCCACTTATTTAGGAGGACACTTTCAATAGGATTCTCTTTCAAGCACGTATTTGAAATTTATGTTTAAAGGTGAAGAAGTAGTACATCCCAAGTTAATTGATGCACATTTTTAAAATATAATTTTATAAGTAATTATGTTTTGTTTTAAATATTAAAACTTTAATATATAATTTTCTAAAAGAATTATCTATTAGGTAATAAATAATTGCGACGAAGAAATAATTAATACGTCAGACTTCTAAGTTTATCGGTAATTTTTATTTAGACACTTGAAATGTAATATATTTTGATTGAGGACTTGAATGTATGATAATGTACTTCTATAGAAATTTTCGCCTCAAATTTTTAGAAACACTCAATGACAGTAGCTTTTCTGTTGTTGCATTATAAATGGGGCAGATTTATTGATTCGATGAGATTTAATTAGTAATGAGTGGGTAGTGAATTGATTTATAAATTATTCTTGATAATGTTGATTTGCAGCTTCTTCTTATTCTTTTTTCATTTTTTATCTTGACGAGACCATCACGAAAGTTTATGTTACGATCACAAATTCTTCAATTTGGTATTGACAACTCTTTGAATTTTGTATTTTTAAACTTGGGTGATACCTTTCAAGGACTTTCAATGTTCAACCTCACATCATCCAGAGACATTATTGATTATTCAAAAGTTTAAGGCTTAATACTGATATGCACAAGACTTATATATATATATATATATATATATATATAAATATATATTCAACGAATATAAATTATATTGTGAACATCATTGAAACATCTAAGACATATGATCTAACATCAAACGATGTTTAAGAAGAGTAATATTTTGTGGGTTCGAGTCTCATATTTCTCTGAAAAGAAAATGACGTCCCCTTAAACATTTTGACTTATTATGTCAAATTTAGCTAATAATAAAAATGTGATGTAATAAGTAAAGTTTATTTTTAAATAAAAAATAAATAAATTAGAACTACACATATCTTAATATTTTTTATGTCAATATCATGAAATAATTTATTTTTTGCAGTAATTAACATTTTTTCCACATAACAGTAAGTTGATCCTAATCAATAGTTACAATCATTTTTTTTTCCAAATTTTGATACCATAAACTTATTATTATTATTTTTAATTTCTCCCATTAAATGAGAAAAAGGAGAGTAAGTTGAGCCTAATCAATAGATACAATCATTTTTTTTTTCAAATTTTGATACCATAAACTTATTATTATTGTTTTTAATTTCTCTCACTAAATGAAAAAAATAGTTTCTCTTTTCCTTAATTAAGCAATTGTCGTCAATAGCACTAGGCATTCAGAAAATAGCTTTTGCAGCTGCATCGTTTGTTCTTCCTCTCTCACGTTGTTGCCATCAGAATTTTCTAGCCTTCGTTTTTGTCGCCATCAGCAATCAGCTGCATCTGAGCCTAGTAAGTATATCTTGTTCTCTCCTCATACATTGTTGTACTTCTCCTCAATCTCTATTTGTTTCATAACATCAAAATACTACATTCTGACTTATGAACAGATTTATGAAAAGATTGAATTGAAGTTTGATTTATGTGTGTATTCATTAGTATTTATCTAATTAATTTGGTTACCTTTGTGTTCTTACACTCATTATTGAATGGAGTTTCTCCATTGATTTCGGGCAACTCATATCAGTAATTTAAAAGAGTTTTATCTTTTGGATTCACCTTTGGGTTCAAATAATGCATCTAAAAGAAGAATAAATGAGGACTTGTCCTACAAATTACATAAAAGACAACTTAGAAGTAGAAAACCATGACGAATATGTCTAATATGTTAAAAAGGGACTTGTAATCTAGTTACCGGATACACTTGGACGGAGTAGTACTTTAGTTATAAAATGGTAGTATAAGCAAGAAGAAGTTTGCTTATCGTGCAACGAGAGAAAACCCGATCTTTCTATCAAATACAATCAGATTCAGGAAATTCATTTGCCTCACAGGCTTAAAACTTATGTTTGCTTTATGTTTTGTTTGAAGCACATTTTTTTTCTCTTGTAACAACTAACCTTGCATCCTCTTCAGTAGAAATTATTAATTCACCAAAAAAAGATAATTAGTTGCTGTGGAATGGCCGGTTACTATCTTTGCTTCAATTACTGATTTGTTTGTTATAGCTACTAGTCTTCTTTTCCTTTATTTTTGGAATGACGTCATTTGCTATTAATGTAGTTCTTTTCATGCTTGATTTTGATATTCATTACTTGAGCCGAGGGTCTATTCAAAATAGCATCTCTACCTTGTTAGGGGTAAAGTTATGTACGCACTACCTTCCCTAGACTCCACTTGTGGGATTACTTGTGTCATTGACATTTCCAATATCCAAGGAATCCGCATTTCTCTTTGTTGGTTGCACCACTTAAATATCCTCTAGAAGTTTAGTCTATGAGGCATGGAGGTGTAAGGAGAATACTCATGTGAGAAAAATAATGTCAAAAGAGGATAGAAAAATGTAACAGGTATGTCCTCAAATGTTGCATAGCTGGGAGAACGGAGAAAATTTCATAAATTGTACCTAGTGAGGTTTCAACCAGAATTACAGAATGCGTGGTAAGTCCTAAAGCTCAAGGGCTGTAGGAAACCTTTAAAAAATTAACGACTAATATTGTTAATAAAAAAATCACACCATTTTAGGACATTCATAAGTGGACGATCATATGCTCAAACTTTTAAGTCCCAGTCAAGTTAGATATCAGAATCAGAATAGACTAGGTGTATTTCTTTAAAAATCTTCTTTGACCATCGATGTAAAGGCATTCCCACAACTCTAATCCATATTTCTACAGCCTTACAGATCCAAAGATAGCATCCAGTTTTTGGATTCCAACAATCGTGCAGGAATATGTTGTTCTTCCACCTCCATTGACCTTGGATAGCTTCCGCCATGTATTTGTCCGGGAACTCAAACATGAATATCTCATTATTCAACTCATAGATGTTAACTCCAAATACTTTTTTCAAGTTTGCTGAGACCCACTTTTTGATGTCCGCAAGGGTTGGTTTGGTTATCTCTATATATCCTTTTCTGCTTTTCATCTCAACGGCCACCATGTATTTAATGCAAGTTCAGGAATAATTAAATCTTACCTCCCCCTACCCCGTTATTCAAAGTTATTATGCTTATAAATTTCCCATATAATTATGGTTCCTTGTACAAAAATGTTTTGCACCTCATTTTGAAAATCTTCACATCTTAATATCCTTTTATTCCTTTGACGCCTCTTTCAGACAGAAACAGTTCCATTCCATAGATTCCTTTCTCATTACTGATATACGCATCAACTTCCGAATTCTTTCAACCCAAACACATCATTCAGACTTACCCGTGCACCGTCTGGTTATATGGAAAGATTTAAAGCCCGTGTTTTGAGTAAATTATGTTCTCCATCTAAGAGCTATGTTGTATGCAATAATCACAATGGGTGATTATTGTTGGCTTGAACCAAGGAGGCTTAGATTGCAGTAGGAGTTTCTTCCCATCGAGTCACCGATGATTTTATAGTTCTATTTTCTACTGATGCAGGCCGATTGGGATCCTAACGGTCAAACCATTACCGAAAAACTGAGCTTCTGTTGTCCTAGAAATTAGGTGAGTGAAAAACCATTGGTAAAACCATGCCTTGGAGTTATTACTACTATTTGTTTTCCACTGATGCAGGCCGATTGGGATCCTATTTGTTTTTATGTTTTGGACAAGCTAAAATGACAACTCCCAAAGTTATTGTCTGACATTTATAACTTTTGATAGATTAGCAACCTCTAACAATAACTGATAGAATATAGAATGACTAAAAAAATTCTAGACAATGATAAAAAGGAAATGGAGAAGCAATTTCAATTGGTTAGAAAGGCATCGATATAAAATGATTCATTAGTTCACCATGACGCACCAATATATCTGTCATTTGTGACTATCTTTCATCGATTATCGCATTGTTTGTTGTTGCTTCTGGTCTTATGTTTCTTTATTATTAGCATGACTTCTTTACTATTGTGAGGAAAAGAATGTCAAAAGAGGATTAGGAATGTCTCAAGTATGTCCTCATTTGTTGCATAGCAGAAATAATGAACATTCCGTGAATTACAACAAAAATTTTTAGATGTGATTATGTAGCTAGTGAGGTTCCAACCCTAATTGCAATTGGTATTGTAAGGCTTAAGGCTCAACGGCTGGAGACAACCTGTCAAAAACCAAAGACAATAATATGGACTAATCAATATAAATGTTGACTAGTGACTACTTTGATATAAAATGTCTCATCAGTTCACCATGACAAATCAATACAACGTTTTGTTTGGTAAGGCAAAAAATTTTCTACGATTGACGTTATATTAATTAGTCGATATTATTTTCTTTGGTAAGGAAATTTCTGAAACAACCTATCTACCTTCACAAGATAGGGGTAAGGCTACAAACGCACCACCTTTTGTAGACTACACTTGTGGGATTATACTGTGTATGTTTTTATTTGAAATCCGTAGAAGCTACTTTTCGCTTGTATGCCATCATTGATGGAATATTTATTGTAATCTTATTTTATTTGATAAAATCTTGCATGTGCTTATTTTACAATATTTAATGGGTAATTGTTATGTTTGTGCAGTTGATCATGGATAAAGGTTGGATGCATGAACCAAAATTCTCTAAAAGATATGTTGAGGGTGTCCAATCTTTCATGCAACATGTTCGATCTCACTTTGATAGAAATTCAAAAGTTTCATGCCCATGTCAAGACTTTTTGAATGTTTTTTTTCAAACACAAGAAGTAGTGTATGACCACCTATTCATTCAAGGAATTATGGGAAGTTATGTGCGATGTATATACCACGGGAAACAATCACAAACGAGAGATTGCAATGAATCAATTTATAGTGAAGATGAAAATGAAGAACATGATAACCATGATGGAATTCATATTATGTTAGAAGAGGCCAATGGTATATCATTTGTAAATTTTTCAGAGGTGACAACGGGTAATAATGTGTGTTGTAATTGAGTGAGAAAGAATCAAAGAAGTTTGACAAATTGCTGGAAGAAGAAGCACGTGAATTATACCCCGGATGTAAGAAATTCTCAAAGCTTTTGTTTGTTGTTAAGTTATTACACTTGAAAGTGTACAATCAATGGAGTAATAAAATATTTGATATGTTGTTGGAGTTGATAAAAGAGGAATTGCCTACTAATAGACACTTCCTAAGTCATATTATGATGCTAAAAATATGTTGCAAGGTTTAGGATTAGGATATATTTCGATCCATGCTTGCAAAAAATGACTGTGTATTGTACTGGGCTGAACATAAAGATAGGCAGGAGTGTCCACATTGTTGTATTTCCATGTGGAAAATGTATAATGGAAGGAATAACAAGATTCCCCATAAAGTTATACGGTATTTTCCATTAAAACCAAGACTTCAAAGATTGTTTATGTCTATAGAAACAAGTGTGGACATTAGGTGGCATAAAGAAAAATATCTTGATGAGGAAAATGTGTTAAGGCATCCTGCTAATTCTGAAGCATGGAAAGAGTTTGACAAAAATCATTAGTGATTTTCACAAGAACCTTGTAATATTAGAATTGGTCTTGCAACAGATGGTTTTAACCCATTCGGTCACATGAGCACATCGTATAGCATGTGGCCTGTCATTCTTGTTCCTTATAATCTTCCTCCTTGTAAATGTTTTAAGGAACCATTTATGATAATGTCATTGCTTATTCCTGGTCCTCAAGAACCAGGAAAAGATATTGATGTTTATTTGCGTCCTTTGATAGATGAGCTGAAAGATTTATGGAGAGATGGTGTAGAGACATTTGATGCATCAACTTGAAAGTGCTTCAAGATGCGTACTGCTGTTTTATGGACCATAAATAACTTTCCAGCTTATGATCGATTCTCTAAATTACTTACTTTTCTAAATGGCTTACAATTTATACTATTTATAAATCGAACTACTAATATAATATAGTAAGAGCACCCAAGGGTATAACTATTTTGATAAGTTCATCTTCCTCTCTTTCTTTGCTTTGAAATACTTTGTGATACCCCTTTTTCCACAATTGACAGACACTGTACGTGGCCACCATTCAAAAAATCTCATATGTTGGATATCTCCCTTTTTATCCGATCATCCATGTTAGGTCCTCTTTCCATTCCTTGGGAACTCAATCTCTTCCTTGCCAATTCAATAGCTTCCTCCACACATATGATGAGTAAGGACAGTAAAATAATAGGTGAGCCAGAGTTTCCACCCTATTAGGACATAGAGAGCATTCAATATTTGTGATAATTCTCCACCTTTCTAGCCTATATTTGGTATATAATCTCTGCAGTGCAGCCATTCTAAAGATAAAGCACCATTTCTGTGCACCCAAAATATGATTACATACTAACTTTTTCCATGTAACTCTAGGAAAGTTCCCTTGCAACTTTCTATACATCTTCTTATTTGAGAAGTCTTTCAGCTCTATATATTGCTCTAAGAAATTCTAGCTGCCTCAAAATATTTTTACTGTTAAAAAACTTCCTTAGTAGCCATGATGCATGTGGTGGATCAGTTTCCCATTATCAATTCATGATATAGTAGTTATGGACCCACCTTACTCAAAGTTTGTTCTTTTTGTGACTCAAGTTCCACATCAGTTTAGCAATAGCAAATTTGTTCCACTGCTTCAAACTTATTAGATTTAACTCACAAGAAACATTGGGTTTGCATAGTTGTTCCTAAGCTATAGGTGATTTATTACTATTTTTTCTGCCCTTCCTGTCCACAAGAAAACTCTACTCGTAGATGTAATCCTTATTAGTATCTTCTAAGGTAGCACAGAAACCTAAGACCAGAAGGTTTGTATTGAAAACAGGATCCCCCCCCCCTCCTTTCCCCCTATTTACATTGAAGTAGTAATAGGCCTCTACCAGTACTATCATTGAGGCTTCTAATTTAGTTTTAGGATTGCCTAGGTTGCATAGCGGCAAAGAAGTATTTTGAGTTTGAGTCACCAGTCTTTAGACAATGCACCCTAGCCTTTAGCTTTAAGATATTCTCTTCGATATGATTCCAATATTCTAGCTGACGTCTTGCCTCTTTCTCTTCATTATATAGATCTTCTGAGTGTGTGCATTCCCCTATCATATCTTTGATCTCCTGAACTTCTCCGTTGCAGCCACAATTTTATGGTTAATATTTATAAACTCTCTAGAGTTCATCTTCCTTAGTGCTATCTTAACATTTTTAACTTTCTCCAAATCAGGCCCAGAAAATGGCCATCCACCGTTCCAGGCACACTCACCTATTTCCTTGAAATCTGGATGATCCGCTAGGTTGTTATGAATTTAAAAGGTCTCTTACACATGGGGCCAATATCATCCATTTTTATTGCAAGAGGGGTATGGTCAGAGAATTGAGTCTTAGGGGTCCTTTAAGAGCTTTTAGTTTCTCCCATATATTCTTCATTTTTTTTGTAGTTTTGCTTACTTTCCAACTCTCTTGTATAATATCCACAAAGGATATATTTTTGACCTAGACATAGAAAAATCTAAAAGAGACTTTACTTTTTAAGGTGTTATTGTGTGTTTTCAACTGAGCATAAGCTCCACCAAGTACTCAAGGTTTGTAGATCCCTTGAGCTAATAGTTGTAGTGCATCACATGAAGATTTCCTTTGTTCTAAAGTGTTGAAGGCATATATAATTGTGAATAAATATTCCCTTATTATTTATTCCATGTATGTGGCAAAAGATGAGTACTTTATGATATTGAATTATTTTAACATTGTACCTGTTGTCCCATATAGTCCAGAAAGGCATTTTCTCTGTAGATGTTCACTTAAGTGTGATTCCTTTTCAGGATACTATCTTGATATATAATCCATCAATTACTGTAGAGAATTTTGTTATTTTGCATGTGTTATGATATAGTAAAGATTATAAACTACTACTAAACATATTTTTCTTAATGAATTAGGTAATCTTTCTGATAGAGCACAAAGGGATACATGCACTACAACATTTTAGGCCTCTAACCACCCAAGAAAAGTGTTGCCTAAACTATGCAAAAGTGTGGCCTTTGATAAAAGGCCACACTTTTTGACTTTAGGCCACGCTTTTCTGGGGGTGGCCGAAAGAAGTGTTACCTTAGAGTTTAGGCAACACTTTTCACGTGTTGCCTTATCAGCTACAGTTAAAAGTGTAGCCTAAAATACAAAAGGCCACGCTTTTTCAGCTACACTTAGAAGTGTTGCTTGCCAAGCTACACTTAAAAGCGTAGCCTAAAAGGCAAAAAGGCTACACTTTTCCAGCTGCGGTTAGAAATGTTGCCTAATCAGCTACACTTAAAAGCGTAGCGAAAAGGTAAAAAGTCTACACTTTTGCAACTACGCTTAGAAGTGGTACCTATTCAGCTACGCTTAAAAGTGTCGCCTTACCAGCTACACTTTCAAGTGTGGCCCTTTCTTCCATATTGCCCACAATTTGAAAGTGTTGCCTTTTCTATATGATACCACAATATACAGTCCTATGGATACACTTCTAAGTGTGGTAAGCTATAAAATATTTATATGCCACAATATCTAATTAGAAACACCAATATTGTTTTCCAATAAATAATCTCAAGCATCAAATTAGCTAATAAGTAGTTCAAATATAAAAATTTGTAATAAACTTCAAAATGATAGTCTTATGTACATACACATACTTATAAAGCATTCTAAATATATGTGTACACGTGAATAGTTCAAAAAGTATTCAAACATTTGCAATAGTTCAAAAACTCTTCATTGATCATCCACTTTAACTTTAATAAGATCAAATTATCTTGTGGGGATCCTTCAAATTTGAGCACCTATATTCCCCTATAAACATTTAAAATGAAATATAATTAACAATCAAAACAAACCAACAAATTAGATTGCAAAAGTTTGTATCAGTTAACTTTAAGAAAACACCAATAATTCACTATAAGAAGAGCTAAGCTGTCAACACCTATAATTCACTTTATAGATTTGTACCATTTCAGAAGAGCAAAGCTGACAATTAAACAACACCAATACTTATTTTCTCAGAGTTTGTGGCTTCAACATTTCAGAAGAACAAAACTAATAATTATACAACACCAATACTTACTCTCAAGATTCACGTATTTTCCCAGACTTCTGCCTTCAGCATTTCAAAACACCATGGTGTGTAAAACAATGGTAATCCAAATCTTAGATGAAACAACAAGAATTGTGCACTATATGACTCAATGGATGAAAAAACAGAGAGTCACAAAACACATAGAAAAATTAACATAACAGATCAACAATGACCCAAAAATATGTAGGACAAACCAACCAGGACCCAAAAACAGTTGACCATGAAGATCATTGGCAGACCCAAAAAAGGAAGCAAACGAGACACCAAGAACAACATCATGCTAAGACCATATGGATACCTATCTCACCTCAGCAGAAGGAAATCAATGACAATATGCAACAAGCACCAGCACTACCAGGTATGCTATCTACAATTCACACACATAATATTTATACTAACCATAGGCATGGCCTTAGGCATGACCTTAGAGCCATTGGCATTTACACTACCAGGTATGCTATCTACAATTCACAAACATAGGCATTCTCTAGAAAAGGTATGATGGATGAGAATTTTCTCAATTTTTGGCAACAACCATGTGAGATTCTGGAAATGGATTGAATGCATTTATATTCTTGCGAATGAACAAACGGTTGTTTGAGCCAGAAAATTGGCGAAATCTAGTGCAATTTGTGAAGAGCATGTTGGAAGGAGGTCGAAATGCTAGCCTTCCAGAGTGTGACTCAAGCAAGACAGACCTCTATGTAAAATTTATCAAACAGATCCATTCTAACAAGATGTTGTGTTAAAAAAATCGTGAAACTTTTTCTAATAGAAGTACAAGATGTTGTGTTATCAACAATTTCCAGAATTTCCATCACTATATAAACTGATCCTATAACATGTACAGTGATTCTATACCTGCACACATAAGATCCTAACAAGGAAGTTGTAGCCACAGCTACACATACAAATCAACCACAACTACACACACAAATTAACTATAATGATCTTGTTGTGCAGGATCAACCAACAACCCAGAAGAACAAGAAAACTATCTTCATAATTAGATACTTCAATAAAGAAGAGAGAGATAGAGAGAGAGAAAATCCTTAAGAACCAAAAAAATACCTTTTGAAGAATTGAATTGTGAGTTGACCCTGAAGAATTTGGAATATTCTGGCCTCTTAAAGCTTGTGCGCTACTTGCATCAACAGGTGAAACAAGGTTAGATCCAACAACCCCTGGTATATCTTAAACATTCAACCCAGGGTTGTTTTGCAGCAATTGACTAAAAAAAGGCGCATTTCATCTCTCATTTCATTCATTTTTTCATTCATTTCTTCCTTCAGAGAACTGATTTCATTAGCATGCTTTTGTTTTATCTTGTTAATTTCATCATCTTCTTTCATAGAACTTGTTGTAACTGATCTGTCATAGCACCTAAGTCATCCAGACTGCTCCTTTCCAAACACTTCCCTGAAGGCATCATCAGCTGTTTCTCCGGAATTTTGACGATTTTGAAGTTCAACCTGTTGAATAAAATTGACATCCATAGTTAACTGTAAGAACTATTTACTTTACGACTAAAATCAACTTATGATTCATTTGATAACTTTTTTCCGAGCAAACTGTTCCTATAATAGCAATCAAGAGCTAAAAAAATCTAATAACTTTTCCTAGCAAAGAATTCTAAATAAAACATATTTAATATCTCCTCGTACTTGCACAAGAAGAATAAGAATAAGAATAAGAAGATGACATACTTAACAAAATACAATGGACTCACACTGTCCACAATATACAAAATTTAATTCTGAATCAAATTCACCAATAATCTTCTTCAAAAAACTTACTATTGCAACTTTGGTATCAGGATGAATTTCCTTTCCCGTCTTTGTACGAGTTGCGATAAACATTTCAGACTGTGATGGTTCCTCGTTGTTTTCTTTTGCTACACGCTACCAATTATATCAAAAGAAATTTTTAAAAAATCAACATGTTGTAATTAAGTATGAAAAAAGGAATTCATATGCCTGATAAGTATTACCAATGCCACGCGTACTCTTGTAAAATTAATCGGTCCCATTCGATGCCTCCACTTTTATTGTTTCATGCTTTTAGAATTCACCTCAGGTATAGCCTGTAATTAAATTAAAAAAAAAAGATGTGTGAATTGATAAATAAATAAGAAAACAGATATGATGCAAAATATGTCAAAAAGTAGAAATGCACTATTTTAGCTTTACTTGAACAGTTGGGTGTTGCCAATACTCGATCAACTGGCGGAATTGAACTTCTGGAATGTTATCAGGACGTTTCTCTAGCATATCCTCAACAGTACTATTTTTATCAAAATATCTCTCTTTAATCACATGTTTGTGTTTCCTCCAAGCATCACGAAGAGCAGTCATCACCCACTTCTTTCCTTCTATTGGGATTAGGAATTTGGACTATGCAAAATAAAATATATTTAGCTTCATTAGTAAAAAATAACAACAAAATGTGTAATATTAAAATTGATTGTTCTTACATTGATATATTCCCACATGCGCTTTTTAATATCTTTTGGCACCGCATGCCAAGTAATGTACATCAAGCTGATGAATCTAGGATTCCTTGCAATTGTTCCAATAAAATTGGTTAATTTCGACACTATCTTACCAGTGGGACCAACTGCTTGTCTTTTATCAAATGTCACCTCCTCCCTTTCTTCCTAATTTCTTGCATGAATATGCTTACATGTTGTTTGTCCTCGAACCTTTTTCTGCTTCGATAAACCAAGATTGATGTAACAACCAGGAGATAAGATTTTTCTTTTATAATGAGTAATAAATCTTATAAGATTTAAAACATACCTTTTGCACCATAATCAATGTCATCTTCCTCGTTTATAGCACACTCATCCTTGTCGATTTCTTATTGATCCTCTAGATTATCCAATCCTTTATTATGTTCATGAATAGAATGAGGAGTATGCATACACTCGACATCCGCTTCTGTGTGGTTTACCTGTTTTCTTTCATCACCTATGACTATCCCTTGTTGTGTTAAAAACTGATCAATACTAGTAGCTGGTATGACTGACTTCTTCTTTACCTATTTTATGTTTCGTAGATCATGATCAACATCATCTTCTTGTTTTTTTTTCCAGAAACTGATCAATAGTAGTGGCCGGTAGGACCAACTTCCTCTTCACTTATTTGCAGCTTAGTAGATCCTGATTATCATGTTGTTTCTGTTCATTACCTAATGTTGTTCTTGTCACATGTACAGAAGCAGTAACACCTTCCTTGGACGACGGTTGGAACCCGAAGTTCTGCGTAGGAAGTTTAAGTCCCTTCTCTTGAATGGACTCTCCAGGCTGAAATAACCTCGATTTATTCTGTCCTTTCCCTGCAATCACATGTGAAGTACTAAGTTCTTCCCTAGAAGATGATTGAATCGATAATTTGTTTGGGTACAAATTACTCTTTCCTTGTGGTTTGATAAAATCCTCAGAATTCTTTCTTTTATGCTCTATTGGTGCATGCTCTTTTTTAGCTTTGTTATTGAGTTCGTTTGAAACATGTTCTCTCTTAACCTTAAATGTGTTGACCAATTCAGCACTTGATCGGTATTGCATATCTAGATTCTACAATGGACTTTGAGCTTTGTTTGGATTCGACCCCTTTTTCTTTAGTATTGCTGATTGATTCATTCTTCTCGTTTTGATTTAAACTCTTTGATTTCTTTCCCTGTAGTTAGTAAACCTACAAAATAATGAGGATCTTTAAGTGAAAAAGGTAGCAGCAATAAAAAAAAGAAACCACATTTCAAAAAGAACTCAGTTGATTTATGAATTAAATACTCTGAAACCCCTATGTGTTTCTTTTTCCAGAAAACTTTTCCATCGCATACTCTGTCAAATTAAGGAAACAGAAAAGGGCTTTTCCAATGAACTACAAACATCACAAAGCAAACTGTGATCTCAAATCAAGACCACTGAAATACAAGAAATGCAGTAGCTCAGACTTCATGTTTCACTAATTCCTGGATAATGAAGCAATGGCAGGCTACAATATGTAATATAGTGTTTTGCACCATATTATCCAAAACAGTAAAATACAAACCTATAATGTTCATACAAGTAATACCACTATTAACAAACTGTGTCAAAATTGGACTAACTCCTAGAGTAGAAAAGTTATTTCTTTGAGAAATCTAAAGTATTCATGTATTTAAGGTCAAAAACCAAATATTTCTAGAAATATGAAATCAGAAAATGCATCCAGTTGGATAGATGGTAGTCAACCCATATCCCTGCATGACATCCATAGCTTTTCACACTTCCCTCATCTATCAAAAGGTGCAATGTGATAGTATTGATTAAAAAGCACACCTAAAACAGCTAAATGAAAAAAACAAAAAAAAAACATCAATCAACTGGCTGAACTAGCTTTGAACATACACTTGAACTAACTGTCAAACATGCATCATTATATGCAAGAACGATAATAAGCACTCTTCAACAGTTCTCTAGCTCACTAAGAATAAGTAAACCATAACTAGCAATCGAAAAGTACCATGCATTTAGCCTAGAATTTCCATGTTTATAAACGCATACTACCACATATATTCCAGCGGTTTCTCTGTACGATTATTACCAGTTCACTGTCGAGTAGAGAATCAATTATAATCTAAAACAAACTATTCAAAGACTTACTAGAGAGATTAATGATCAAATTCTCTAAAACGCACAACACTCTTGTTCTCACAAATAAGGAAAATTAATAGGTAAAGAGATGTACCTCCCTCAGAGCGAGGAACTCGGGACAGAGACAAAACCAGGAGCGACTTCAAACTGTAGAGTTCAGTATTCTGCCTCTAATGCCCACTGCCTGGAAATAAAAAGAAACAAATAAGAATATAAATAACAAACAGCCAAATAAAAATATTCAGCTACGCGTACAAGGTTCCTTAGTAATTTAATAATCAGACAAGAAGCCAACAGAAATTACTTGACCAAACAACAATTAGGCGTACACAGGGCCGGCTCTATGCCTTTTTGAATCAGGCATTGGCCTTAGGCCCCCAATTTTAGGGGGCCTCAATTTTTACCAATAATAAATTTTGTGTTATTTTTTAAAGAAAATATTAATTATTTATGAATATATATATATATATATTAAAAAATTATTATTTTATTTCCTTTAATCTAATTTAAATAAAAGAAATCATAAAGAATTGTTTTATTTTCTCACAGTCTTTACGCTAATATTCACATTATTTTATTCTCTTAACTCCTTTGACACTCTCTTCTTTAAATTTCTACTAAGTTAGAGTCATATTCTATCAAAAATATGAATCAATAGTCAAAAAGTGTTGAGCAAGCCAATTGTAATTTTTTTTTAATTTCTTCTTAGAGTTTCAAGCATTACAACAAGCATAGTAAAATGTGGGTATACAAAATTATCAACTTCTTGAATCAAATTATGTTAACAGTTTATATTATAATTGCCCGAGTAAGCAAATGTTTTCAACGTGGAATTGATAAAATCTTATCTAAAGCTAATAATTAAAAAGAAAATCGAATAAATCATTTATAAAAATAAATATTGAATATACCTTGCATTTAAAAATACAAAGTTCTTTTTTTTAAAAAAAAAAATAATGCATATGAAATTTATTAGATTTTAGGCCTCTAGTTGAAATTTCGCTTTAGGCCTCCGATTGCGTTGAGCCGCCCCTGGGCGTACAAAGAAAGGCAACAGAATACTTAAACATTGAAGCGATTTAATCTTCAATTCCAAATATTAGATATCTTAAACTGTTTGTAGCAAAAAAAAATAATTAAATTACAAAACAGTAAGCCTCCACTATATGGTCATCACAAAAATAATGAAACTCATGGTGCGTCATCTTCAAACTCTTCTATAGACTCATCTTCAAGCTCATCTTCAGACTTATCTCCGTACTCATTTTCAGACTCGTATTCAAACTCATCTTCCAACTCATCTTCAAACTCCTCTTCAGACTCAACTTCAAGTTGTTGATTAACAAATTCTTGTGAAGGCACATCAATAATTGTTTCTGGCACATCAATAATTGTTTCTGGCACATAAGTCCTTGTTAATAGTACTTCTCCATTATCTTTTGGTATAGATGGTCCCATCAAATGTTCAGATGGCTCGTTGTCATAACTTTGTGGGAGATTAGATTCAACTTCTTTACCCATGTTAAACAAGTCTCTCGGAACATTCTTCATAACATAATGTTTATCTTGATCATATGGATCTTGCACATAAAAGCATTGGTGTACTTGAGATGCAAGCACGAAAGGCTCTTCCTGAGAGAATCTCTTGTTAAAATAGACATAAGTAAGGCCATAAGCATCATTTTCAACCTCATACCAATCGCACTTAAATAGAACAACCTTAAAATGACCATAATAGTCTAATTCAACAATATCAACTATTCTGCCATAATAAGTCAAATCTGCAGCAATCAGACTTTTATCCTTTGAGCTTACGAAGCTTGTAGTTGAGGCAACTACTGTAACACCACTATTTTGTGTTTTACGCGTTGCATCACGCTGCATAACATGAAACCTATATCCATTGATTAGATACCCAGAATATCTTTTTGCTACAGAATTTGGTCCTCTAGACAATTGTTTTAGCAAATCAGGCACATCATCTTGCAAAACACGAGTTTCAAACCATTGAGAGAAGTTTTGACAATGATTCTTGGCCTTGCTCCATTTAGATCTTCGGGGCTCATTATTAACCTCTTGATCATGCTCTCTACACAACATGTATTTTTTGTTAAAATTATAACTAAAATAAGTTAAAAACTAATTATACAAAAAAAAATACTATATTCAAATTAAGGTACCTAATATATTCTTGAACCTCGTCACAATTTCCCAATAAGTATGCATGTGCCTGACTTAGTGACTTGTCATCTAAAATGATTGGATTAGTCTTCTTTGCTCCTAAAGGAACTCCTTTGTTAGGAAACAAACTCAAAGTTTTTGCATCATTTGAGTCACATTCATCATTATTTCGGGCTCTTCTGTTAAATCTGGTATGCACACCCCTATGCAGATATTTAGAGAATAAATTCATACAATCTATTCCCACTCGTGTCTCTGTTATGCAACCTTCTGGATAACGTGTGTTGTGGATTTATGATTTGGATGTACCCATTTCTCTTTCGGTGGAATACATCCATCGATTTTGAACAGGACCTCCTAATCTCACTTCATTTGCCAAATGAATAGGCAAATGAATCACTATATCAAAAAATGAAGGAGGAAAAATTCGTTCCAACTGATTTATTTTTTCTATGATCTCCACTTCTAAGCAATCCAGTTCCTTCAATGTGATTACTTTTTGACACAAACGACGGAAGAAGGAACTAAGACGAATCAAAGGAATAGCCACATGATCAGGAAGAATGCTTTTGATTGGTATTGGAAGCAAGTAATGTAACATGAAATGAGCAGCATGGGTTTGTAATTAGACAATTTTCTTTCATCCATGTGCACACACCTAGATATATCGGAGGCACTACCATCAGGTAGATTGGCTGTCTTTAAAACTCCACAAAAAATTGATTTCTCTCCATTTTTCATTGAGAAGCACACTTTTGAAAACTTTGTTCTCTTACTGTCTTCAATATCTTTTCGATGAAGGTTCTTTCTGATTCCCATATCCTTCAAATCATATCAGGCTTTTGCATGATCCTTTGTTTTGCCAGAAATATCCAAAAGAGTTCCAAGTATGATATCAACTATATTCTTCTCTATGTGCATTACATCAAGGTTATGACGTAACAAATTGTGCTTCCAATAAGGTAATTCAAAACAAAATGACATTTTTTTCCATGGGCCATCATTTGATCTCTTTCTCTTCTTTCCAAACACATTTTCAACATCTTGTAAGCTATTAAACACATCAGTTCCCTTTAAAAAGAGTGGAGGAGGCCTGAATTCAGTCTTACCATTGAAAGATCTTTTGTTAGATCTCCATGGATGATCCATGGGTAGAAAAACACGATGATCCATATAACACATTTTCCGACTATGTTTAAGATAGCGAGAATTAGTGCCATAGTTACAACAAGGGCAAGCAAACTTTCCTTTTGTACTCCAACCAAATAACATAGCATATGCAGGAAAGTCATTGATAGTCCACATAAGAGCTGCCCGCATTTGAAAAGTTTGATTTCTTGAAGCATCATATGTTTCAACCCCAAAATCCCACAGTAATTTTAACTCATCTATCAATGGTTGTAAGTAAATATCAATGTCATTTCCAGGTGATCGCGACCCAGGTATAAGTAAAGAAAGTATAGAATATTGAGATTTCATGCACATCCAAGGCGGCAAATTATAAACCATCAACATAACTGTCCATGTGCTATGTGATATACTTATGGTTCGAAATGGATTGAACCCATCACTTGACAAACCAAGTCTCACATTGCGACAATCTAGTGCAAAATCTGGATGCAACCTATCAAAATCTTTCCATGCTAAACCATCAGTTGGATGCCTTAACTTTCCATCTTTGGAACGCTCCTCCTCATGCCACCTCAAAGAATCTGCCGTCTTTGAGAACATAAATAGCCTTTTGAGTCTAGGAATTAATGGAAAGTGTCTCAAAGTCTTTGCTGAAACTCGATGTTGTTTTTTCGAAGACTTAAGCTCACTATCAACTTCAGGAGAATTAATATATCGTGAAGCTCCACAAGTAATACAAAATTCATCATCCTTATGATCATTCCTGAACAACATGCAATCATTGAGACATGCATCAATTTTCTCATAATCAAGACCAAGATTCTTAACCATAGACTTGGTTTTATTATAAGATGGATGAATATTCAACTCGGGAATCACCTCTTTTAATAACTCTAAAAGAGAAGTGAATGACTCATTTCTCTATCCATGTAGACACTTCAACAAATATAAATGAAGTGTGAATGATAATATAGAGAATCCTTTAGTACAACCAGGATATAATTCTTGGCTTGCCTCTTCAACTAAGTTATAGAATTTCTTGGCATCTTCATTTGGACCATTATAAACTCCTTGAACTAATCAAGATTAAGAAATTCTACCGAGAAGAAGGTTCAAGTTGTTTATCTAGCTCCTCTCACAATTTATTCTTGATTTTGTTTGAATTCTAAAATTTTTTATCGGGGAATGACTTAGGTTAAGGATATGGCTAAGTTTACAGGTAGTCTCATATTCTCCTCTATAGTTTCTAGTCTTTAAGTGTCAAAATCAATCGATTATGGTTGAAAAACATTTCCATTCGAGGAACATTTCTAAGAAACAAACATGATTATGTTTACGTAAATATGTTTTGAAGTACATATTTCTATGTAAAGGACATAGATTAAATGGAGAGAACTAGCAACCTGTTTCGGAAAGCTAACAAAATATTCTATCAAACTAGTGGCTAGTGCTGAAAATGCAAAATTTTCAACTGCTAGTAGAGCACAGGAATTGACAGAGAGAATGAGTGAGATCAGATCGCATTGCAGGCTAAGTGCTGAGTATATCACTGCATACAAACTGGAGAACTTAATACTGAACAAGTATACCCAAATTGGCGTCAACCCACTTCCTCCCCAATTTCATACTCATTCACAAATTGCTTAGAAAACCCAAAACTTGGTGTACTATTAAGACTCATATGAATTATTCATCTAACAATTTCATGCTCTCTAGATTCATCTGAACTGTTCATCTAACAGAGTAAGTCTACTTTTAATGAAATACATATACTAGATTTTTTAGGACAGTACTTCAAACTTCCAAGAGCAAGATCAGGAAGAGAAACAACAAAATAAAACTTTGAAAGACAAGTAGGGGAAAAACAACTAAAAAAACAAATTCTCGAATCTGTAAAGCGATATTACATCCAACCCGCGAAAGTAACTAATTAAGAAACATATCTCATATTGAATCAACATCAACTCAAAGATAAATTAAATAAAAAGAAACACTGTTTTCAATGAACCCTGAAATAATATAATAATCCCAGAGTAAGCTCTTATTATCTGAATCATTTCTTTATTTCTTCTTCACACACTGTTTTAAATGAACCACCTATCCTTTAATTGGCCTCAGCACTGTAATGTGCATATTTGTGATCTGAAGTCTGATATCATGGATTGTAAATCCTAGTGGCTCTCTCTTAAAGGAGTCTGTACCTGTAACCTTTTATTGTTTAGTCATCTAAGTCTATATTAATTTCTGGTATTAAGTCATCTAAATCTATATTAAGTCTATATTAATTTCTAGGAAGATCAAAATCAAATAGATTGAAGAATATTATCCACCTATTTAGTGGTTAAACTTAAAATGATGTAGATACAGGAGAGAAGCACACTCTAGTATTACAGCTGCAATAGTCAACTTAGGGACAACAAGCATATGGATACTAAAAAAATGTTAAACCAATATGCGTGCACCCGAAGTTGGACCAACATTATATGAACAATCAAATTGCCGACCCTAAACTGATTTCTGTTGACTAAACTTTAAGGATACACACCACTTCACATTACTCTAAAATCATCAAATTACTCTACAAGTAGCAAAAGAAACAAAATACTAATCAAGATGCCTAGAGCTACCTCCAATGCACGACCATAAACTAATTTGCTTGAGCCAAGTTAAGGGACATTCCAAGAGAAAGATCGAGAAGAGAAACAACAGAGTAAAACTTTGAATGACAAGTAGGGGAATAACAACTATGAATACAAACTCTCGAATCATTAAAGCGATATTACATCAAACATTCACAATATCACTCTTAAAATAGAAAGAGAGGCGAAAAGAGTACTATGAGGAAAACAACTTTATCTTTTTGCGGGCATTGAACTGGAAAGAGAGGAGCAGGGAAACGATCTTCACCATGAAACTCGAACACTAACGACACATGAAAATTCCGGGTAGAATCTCAGACTCGAACAAATCTTGGAAAAACTGATCTGCGAAACAAATTAGAAAATGTGATATTGTTATCGACACTGAACTTTTCTTTCCTTGAATATGTTTCTATATATATATTTTAACTATTTTGTTCAGCTCCTCTAAATGTTTTTTCTCAAATAAATCCCAACCTTTTTCCAACCCCCAACAGTGAAAAAGCACAAGAATCAGATGAGAACACAAGAATACGAGCTACACTCCCAAAAATCAACTAATGAAGCTATAATACTAGCCACACTCCCAAAAATCGTATAAGAACACAAGAATCCAAACCCTAAAGATAAAATTTAGACTTTCAAAATAGAAGTTCTTACATGATAAACCCTATTCCAACAAAAGCAGTCTAAAATCCTTTTCTTCAGTGAGAAATTAGAGAGAAAAGCGTGACAGAGAGACTATTTAACTTCGTTTCATCATCTTGAAAACAACCAGTTCTTCACAAAACACAAAACAAAAAAAAATTGAACTATCAGTGACTTCACAAAACGAAATAGGCATAGGAAAAGAGAATCAGACTTACTCTTCAAGAAATCGTTATCGGAGAGACGACTTGAACTATCAGTGACTTCAAATTTTCGACTCTTCAGCTCAGTTCTTCGATGACTTCAATGCTTCACTTCTCTTCACCAGCTATTTCTCACAAATCACAGAAGAGAAAGAGCGTTCTCAGCTATTTCGTTCTCAGCTATTCACTTCGTTCAGTCGTTCTAAGCTCTTCACTTCGTTCAGTCGTTCTCAGCTATTTCACAAATCGTGCAGAAGAAAAAGGGGAAAAAGGGGAGAGTTATTCGATGTTAAACTAGGGAAAAAAGGGGAGAGTTGTTTTATTATTTTATTAATATTTATTTTTTTGGCCAATAAAAATGGGAGGGAGAGTTAAAAATATTGGAGGGAATACAATATTTTAGTGAAAAATTTTAAGCAAACACTTATAAGGTGTTGTTTTTTCAATTATAAAATAGGACATTTTAGAAGTGTGGCCATATCTGTAAATAGGTGTTGCCAATTATATCATATTGTAACAACACTTATAAAGTGTAGCTTATACCATTAAAGAGTACACTTTTGAAGGGTTGCCAATATTATTGTAGCTAAAACTAAAAACTTTGAGTGTAGCCAAAAATATTTTAGGCAACACTTTAAAAGTGTAGCCAAAAATATTTTAGGCAACACTTTAAAAGTGTAGCCAAAAATATTTTAGGCAACAATTTACAAATGTAGTCAGATTGAGTGTTGTCGTAGGCCTAAAATGCTGTAGTGATGGCATGTCCTACTTGAAATAAGGATGCATCTTCACAAAAGATAAGAAGTAAAATTTGTTACATGTGTCACCTTCGGTATCTTGAACCTAGTCACTCATGGAGAAAAAGCAAGAAATTTAATGGTAAGAAACAAACAAGATTGAAGCCACAAGAACTATCAGGTGATGATGTCTTAGAACAATTGAATTTGTTAAGTACTTATTGAGCTGGAAAACACTCATGTAATAAGAAAAAGAAACACCGCCCTGAAGAGTTGAATTGGGTGAGGAGAAGTATTTTATTTGAGTTACAATACTGGAAGAGCTTGAGGTTGCGGCATAATTTAGATGTCATGCACATAAAAAAAATATATGTGATAATATTTTGGGGAATTTATTGAATATAAATGGGAAAACTAAGGAGACATATAAAGCAAGACAAGATCTTAAGGATATGAACATCAGAAAAGAACTATGGTTGCAACATGATGGTTCGAGTTGTACAATGCCATCAACTTGTTATGTTATGTCAAAAAAAGAAAAAAAAGTTGGGCATTCTTAAAATCAGTCAAATTTCCTGATGGTTATGCTTCAAATATCTCAGGGTATGTAAGTGTAGATGATAGTAAGATAGCTAGACTCAAAAGTTATGACTATCATGTTTTGTTACAACGAGTGTTGCCTATTGCTCTTCGTGGATTTGTAAATAAAGATGTTTCTTTAGAATTAATTGAGTTAGGTCATTTCTTCCAACGATTATGTTGTAAGACATTGAGAAGAGATGACTTAGAAAAACTTGAAAAGGATATAATTAGTATACTCTGTAAGCTTGAGATGATCTTTCCACCATCTTTTTTTGATGTTATGGTACATTTAATTGTGCATTTACGTCGAGAGGCTATGTATGGGGGACCAATACAATATCGTTGAATGTACAAAATTTAAAGGTTCTTGTGCAAACTTAAGCGTTATGTACGAAACAAGGCACGTCCAGAAGGTTGTATTGCAGAAGGCTATGTTATTGATGAATATTTGACATTTTGCTCTATGTATCTTACTGACATCGAGACTAGATTTAATCATGAACATTGAAATGATGATGGATCTAGATGCAAAGGTGAAGATGTTCTAGACATATTTTTAAATAGTTCTAGACCATATAGAGATGGGGAATATGATGCCATATCAAAGAAAGATTTTGATATAGCTCGGTGGTATGTGCATAATAATTGCGAAGAAGCAGAACCTTTTCTTCAGTAAGTAATTTTTCTATATATCTAGGTAGATATTCTATTATTTTAAATTATTTTTAAATAATTTATTTATTGCATGCAGAGAACATAAAGAAGAATTGTTGAAACACATTGTTGTGAATATAGACGATATACACCGAGGACAATTTCCTTTATGGTTCAAGAGAAAAGTAATTGATTTTAAAATAATAATCTTATTATTGTGTTTTAAATTTATTTTGCATTACTAATTAAATGCAATAATTTTCTGTTGTAGATTGTGAAATTATATAACAAGGAAAAGTCAATATCTATTGAGAAATTATATCCTTTGGCTATAGGACCTGATGTGCGTGGAAGAACACATACTGGTTGTATTGTAAATGGTGTCAGGTTTCATGTTCAATGACGCGATGAATTATGCAAAAGCCAAAACTGTGGTATAGTTATTGCACGATACCATAAAAATGAGGTGATTGATTTTTTTAATATTATAGTTGACATCCTTGAGTTAGAGTATGTTGAGGAAAAATGAGTTCTCCTATTTAAGTGCAAGTTGTTTGATCTTCGCAAGAAAATAGGGATGCAAAAAGATAATAATTTTACGAGCATTTGTGTTAAAGGATTTTGTATGAACATGATTCTTTTGTACTAGCTACTCAATCAAAACAAGTATTTTATATTGATGATCCCAAATTGGGGGAAAGTTGGCGAATTGTGCTCAAATTTCAAGATAGACATTTATATAATGTTCCTGAGAAGGAAACTTCAGAGGCAGAAAGTGATGAGTTGCATATTTCAAATGATGAAGTATATCAAGATATTTCACTTAAAAATAATTCAATTGTCAATGATACAGTGGATATATTGGGTCAACTACATAGAGATGATGTTGATTCGATTATGTTAGATGCAAATGTAATTGAATTGAAGGCTTAAATAGATCAAGAAGTTGAAATCTATCACAATAAAGATGATTCTGACCAAGATTATTAAACTATGATAGAGTACATCAGTGATCATGAAGAGAATGAACGTAATAATAGTACTGATGATGATGAAGTTGATAGAACATGTGATGGTGACGACATTGATTTGTGACGTAAACTCATAATAGTAAGTTCAACTACTTAAGATACTTTACATATATAGAAGACACTTCTCATGTTTTCCAACACTCCCCCATAGCTCAAAATGTATGTAAGCACTTTTGTGGGCCAGTAGGAATCAACATGGAGAACATGCAGCTATCCCAAGTTATTAATTTATGGTGGGAAATTGATGCACATCACCAGATTAAGTATATATTTTAGGTTGTTCCATCTATCATAGTATGGGAGTTGTGGAAAAGGAGAAACACAATAAGACATGGGAATAAAATCTCCAGTAACAAGGTGATCTATCAAATTATGCATACATTGATTCAATTCATGAAAACTAGGAGGAGAAACTGCACGTACATCCAATACAAATGGGCAATGGTGGTAGAGGCTATTCACAACTATAGTCCAACAGTAAAGATAACTAGAGTTATTTGGAGACCACCAGATACTGGTTGGATTAAAGTCAATACTGATGGAGCATCTAAAACAAACTCAGGAAGAAGCTCCTGGGGTTTCTGTGTGAGTAATAATAAAGGGGATATCATACAAGCTCAGGCTAAGGAGATTGATGAACCTTTAAGTACTAATACACAAGCAGAAACAACGACACTCTTACATGCTTTAAAGTACATAAAGACAGCACAATTAGACAAGATGATTATAGAAACTGATTCTCTAGAACTTAAAAACATTGTGGAAAGAGTGTGGAAAGTACCATAGAAAGTAGTGAATATTCTTGAGGAAATATGGAAGCTCATGCAAGGGAAAACATTGATTATATCACACATTTTTAGAGAAAAAAACAACTAGCCGATTACCTAGCTAACCTAGCCTTAGAGAAAGGGACAATTCAGGTGAACTGTTTTCAAGAATTGGAATCTCAAGGCAAGAGAATAGTGAACAGTGATAAACTAGTGGTACCCTATCTAAGAATTAGACAATGCAGAAAATAAACATATACTACAAACAAAGGAGGTAAAAAGTATCAAAATGGACATGATTACAATAGTAAGACATGGACATACATACAAGTACAAATGGTGAGCCACTGCGGTAAACACAAAAAGCATACAACTCAAATAGAAGGGGCAACACTGACCAAATTGAGGATTGAGCAGTGATGGTATCAACATCGTATGATGGAAATCAGTAAAACCTCAACAGAGAGAGTTCACCCAACAGTCACAGAGATACAATATATAAAGCAAACAAACAGAGTTCAGAATAATAAACGGTAACACAAAATCAAGGAAATCACAAAGAGACTATGAAGGACATACCAAGTGGCAGGATCTTGACATCAAGTTAGAAATGGTCATCGGTGAGGAGATCGCTGACCATGAAGTGCCTGGACAGTTCCAATTTCAAATTTCATTTAGTGCTTTTAGAAATAGAATTTATTTGGTTTGTTTTTATTTTTATTTATTTTGTAGGGTCAATTTTGATCCATTTTTTTGAACATTAGCCCAATGGACATTTCAATTAATAAATGGCTTGATGGCCAAAACGTTTAAAAAAAAACCCATACCGTGTCCAAAAAGATGGCTTAGGTATTTACTTATGCCTAATCTTTAACTAATGGTACCTTGACCTCAAATCATTCTTAGAAAAGATAGACACACCGTACAACTGGACAAAAAATCATCCATGTGAGGTAAGTGATACTTATTTCGAATGGTAACCTTATTCATTTGTCAGTAGCCTATACGTACACATCCTCATACTACCATAGTCTTTCTTCACAAACAAGACAAGAGCACCCCAATGAGAAGCACTACGATGAAAAAATCCCTTATCAAGAAATTCCTAAAGTTTAACCTTAATCTCTCTCAAATCTAGTGGAGCCATGCAATAGGGAGGAATAGAGATTGGCTGAGTGTCTGGCTCCAAGTCAATACAAAAGTTTATATCCCTATTGGGAGGGCATGCTAGGAAGATTAATAGGGAACACCTCTAGAAACTCGAAAACCATAAGATAAACTCAATGGAAGGAAACTCGGCAATTAATATCTCAAATATGAGCCAAATAGGCCAACCCACACTACCCTACTAGTTTGCTAGCCCAAAGAAATGATATAATATTTCAATGGCTTAAATAAATTTACCAATATAAATATAAAAATAAAGAAAATAAACAAAATGATAAAAAAGATTTGAGGGTAGTTTTGTCTTTACATAGTCAACCCCATGGTATTAAATCCTATTCATAACTAATCTATAGGTCCAAAATTCCTACAAAACATATTACAAATTAATACCATACATAATGCATATACTATTTATTCTAATACTTTCCACCAAACGACCTCTAGTGGTTTACAATTTAGAGGACATTTTAAGTTAAAAAGGTGAATTTATGGACCCACCTTTGTCAACCTCTTGTAATTACCAAAATAAAAAATAAAAAATAAAAAATATATAACTTAAAAAAAGAGTAGCTGTGACAAATATATTATGATCTTGCTAGAAAAACGGGTCGGGTATGTACTAGTGTTATCTAGGCATCAACTAGGCACAAATAAAGCAAACCTAAAGAGAGTAGCAATTTGTAGCTCTTGTTTCTTCTTCACGACTCACATACATCTCCATACCAACTATGCCTCCAAAATCAGCGAGAAAGACACCTACAGGTTCTGGATCCAAAAGAGGTGGCCGTACATCTCGTGCCACGCCAAAGACTCTTCAGGAACCAATGGAAGAAGAGAGTAAGGATAGCGCGGTCGAGCTCAAACAAGAAATCAAAGTCCCTGAACAAAAGCATGAGGAGCCTGCCAAACCTGTACAGAAGAAGAGTGAGTATTGATGGAATTTGTGCAACCTACTTGAATTAATATCCCTATTATATATCTGTTCTGTTTTAATTGCTCTGCAAATTATGATAATTGAGAGTTTGTTAAAAAAGAATTATGGGTCTACAAGAACTAAGTAATAATATTATCCTGTTCTAGGTTGGTAAGGGTGAGCTGTGACCATCACTTAAATCTTATGGCATGCTAACTTCCAATAAATGAAAAGTCATGTTTCAAACAAAAATGTTAAATGAGGTGTCTCCAAGTCCAAGAGGATGTTTGAGGTGCATGAGTTACATCGAGGCATTCATGAGTCGGTTCCAAGACCCACCTTTGCCGGACAAACCCTGAAATAATGAAAAAGGGTGAGGCTTTTGCTGGGAACTTGGATGGATGAAAGGGTCCCTTATTCTACAACAAGGAAGGGAAAGAAATATTACTGTAACTTTAATCTTTTCTCCTGAGGATTTTCCACATGCGGTTCTTTTTAAATTTTTCTATGATCAGTTACGTCGTCTCTATAGAGTTGGATATTGTTGACAGCTTATACGACTTGCAGGAAAATTATGTTTGGATACGAGGCTCTTATTTTCTCCATCTACTGGCTTGGCAGGCTGATTTTTTCTTTCTTGTGGCAGAGGTGGATGATGTGAAAGAGTCAGTCGATCAATATGAAAAGGGTGAGCGATTAGATTTGGAGGATAATGACCCTGAATATGACCCTGAAGAGTATGTCACTGTTGATTATGATGAAAGAGGAATTGAAAATGATGATATTCAGGAAGAGAGAGATGAAATAGAGGAAGAACCTGAAGAGGTAGATGTTGATGAAGAGGAAGAGGGTGATATGGTGGAAGAGGATGTTGAAGATGTTCATGAGGAAAGTGAGGGTGATGAAGAGGATGAGCATGCTGGGGAGGAGCATGCTGAGATGGTTCATGCCGCTGAGGAGGAAGAACATCATGAAGTTGTTAAAGAAAGGCGTAAACGGAAGGAAATTGAAATATTTGTTGGTGGTTTGGACAAGGATGCTACTGAGGATGATCTCAGGAAGGTCTTCTGTAAAGTTGGCGAGGTTACCGAAGTGAGGCTTATGATGAATTCTCATATAAAGAAGAATAAGGGATTTGCATTCCTGCGATTTGCCACTGTGGAACAAGCAAAACGAGCTTGTACTGAGCTGAAAAATCCAGTGGTATTTTCTTTATTTTATAGTTTTTATGTGACTGATTTTAATTCCTCATAGAAGGTATTTACTGACAATGGAATTTCCAGATCAATGGAAAACAGTGTGGTGTCTCTCCAAGTCAAGACAATGATACTCTGTTTTTGGGTAACATATGCAAGACCTGGACAAAAGAAGCTGTAAGTAGGCTAGGCATATCATATTGTCAATAATCATGATTATCAGTTTTGAGGAGCTGCTTAACTAGTCATTGATGTTTGCTTTCTCTCCCAGTTAAAAGAGAAGCTGAAGCATTATGGTGTTGACAATATTGAGGATTTGACGTTGGTCGAAGACACTAATAATGAGGGACTGAATCGAGGATTTGCTTTCTTGGAGTTCTTTTCACGTTCAGAGGCAATGGATGCTTTTAAGAGGTTACAAAAGAGAGATGTTATGTTTGGTGTTGATAGGCCTGCAAAAGTTTCTTTTGAGGATTCATTCATTGATCCTGGGGATGAAATCATGTCACAGGTAATCTCTCTGGACATATATCTATATTTTAATAGAAGGAACAATGACTGGTCAAGTATAGTTAGTATATTGTCAAATGGAGACTTTTGTTGTTGTGACTCTTAGCTTATTTTGTAGGTACACAACTTTTAAGAGTTATATTATGTTTTTGAACATACTTTGTCCTTCTATGGGTTTGCTTTTTATCCCTTCTCTTTTAGTCTCTCCTGCTGCGAAGAATAGAAGATTGAATGAGGACGCTCTGTATTTTAATTTTTCCTTTCTACAATAAATTAGATTTGTAGCTAGGTGCTAGCAATTCAAGTTTGGCCTTCCCCTCATTTCATTACTTTTTGAGCTGGGTAGTTTGGTTATCTTCTTTCCTTGTTAGTTCTTTTACGATGACATTGCTGCTTACTTTTTGAGTTTTGTTGAGTCAATTGTGCATATCAATTCGTTATCTGACTGGGTGAATATTTTTAATTTTGTATTGATAAATCAAGATATGACTGTGAGTGAATATCTCTTGAGTTCAGGTCAAAACGGTGTTTGTTGATGGCCTTTCTGCATCCTGGGACGAGGATCGTGTGCGGGAGTTTCTTAAAGAATATGGGAAGATTGAAAAAGTTGAGCTTGCCAGAAATATGCCTTCAGCCAAGAGAAAGGACTTCGGATTTGTCACCTTTGACACCCATGAAGCTGCAGTTACTTGTGCTAAAAGTATTAATAATGAGGAATTGGGTGAAGGAGATAACAAGGTTTGTTTTCTGTCTTGAAAGTATCCCTGAATAAATGTAACTCTTGCGAGTGGTTTCTTGAAGTTGTATATTTCAGGTTAAAGTTAGGGCCAGATTATCAAGACCCCTTGAGAGGGGCAGAGGGAAATATGGTGGACGAGGAGATTTGCGACCTTGGCGTATGTCCATGCATGGTCCCCGTGCCCCTTGGGGTCGTATAGTGCCACATAGTCGTGCTATTCGAGGGACTAGAGTTAGTACACGCATGCCTCCTGTAGTTGGTCGTGGCTTCAAACGACCTGCAGGATTGAGAGATAGACGGGCAGTGATGGATTTGCCTCCTAGGGGAAGACCCACAGCTCCACCATCTACTAGCAGGTCATATGACCGAAGACCACCTGGTATGAGATGATTTCCGTCTTTCGTCAAAATCTGCTGTTTGAAATCTGCTAACTTTATGAATGACGAAATAACTAATGAGTGAATTGCAGTTCCCTCATATCCAAAGAGTAGCTTGAAGAGGGAGTATGGACGGCGTGAGGAAATCCCTCCTCCCAGAAGCAGAGCAATAGCTGAGTATCCTTCGAGGGTTCATTCTGACAGACGTGCATCCTATAGGGATGAGTATTCTTCCCGTGGCTCTGGTTACCCTGAATTGCCTAGAGGTACTCACTCTGCAGCAAGGAGATCTTATGTTGATGATGGATATGGGCAACGGTTTGAAAGGCCCCCTCCATCTTACCGCGAGGGACGTGGTCGTGAATATAATTCTGCGTCTGGTTCAAAACGTCCATACACTGCAGTGGTAAGTTATCTTCACCATAAACTTGATTTAAGATATTTTCTGATCTGCACAAGAAGATACAAATTAATTTATTATCTTCCATACATGCCAGGATGATATTCATCCCCGCTATGCTGAGGCAGGAGTGCGGCATTCTCGTGCTCGTTTGGATTACGAACTTGGCAGTGGAAGTGGCTCCCATTATGGAGATGCATATGGTGACAGGTGCCTTGTAATTATTGTTAATTCATTTTTCTTCCTGTTTTGCAATCATTGGTACTATATTGACTTCCTTATTTACATATTAGTAGACTTGGGAGATCAAATCTTGGATATGGTGGCAGTAGGGGCTCCCTTTCTGGTCAAGATTCTCATGGGATGTATAGCAGTCGTCAGGATATGGGTTATGGTGGAGGTATGTTCTTTTGTTCATTGTAAAGTCTGGTTATTTTTCTTAACATTTGTTATTACATGTATGTTTAGAGAAAGATGTCTTAATTTTTATTTTGGTTTGCAGGCTCCTATGGTGGAAGTGATGTAGGTGGAATGTATTCATCCAGCTATGGTAGTGATTACATGTCTCGTGGCAGCGATGTATGCTTCTACTCCGTTGACTTCTGCTGGAGGCTTTAGTGTTTATCTGATGATAACTGCGGTTCTTGTTCTTCTCTGATGAATTTCAGGTTGACTCGGTTTATACTAGTCGTGGTATGGGTGGCAGTGGTTATACAGGAAGTGGTGGTTCTGGATCATACTACTAATAAGGTATGTCTCTTATTATTAGCAACCATGTGTTTCTTTTGGTAGTCATGCCCTCAGAACTGAGTATCCTATATGCTTTCGTGCCCACCTCCCTCCTCCTCCCTCTTCTGTGGTTACCCACCAACTTATTTATGGTACAGATTTGAGTTGACAAAAGAGCCTGCAGTTCGATCTGTTAATATGGAAGCCCTATGCATTGACATGCCTCTTGGAGAAATGGAGTTCATCTATTATCTGTTGCCTCTTTGTGTATGTGGGGCTAGAGAATTTTGCATTGGAGAGGCGGTATTTCTGTGAAGCATCTTGGATTTTAATTGGGAAACAAGACACCTGTTCCTTTTCTGATGTAAGGAAATTTGAGCTATATTTATTTCTGGTGTCTGCACATGCACTATTTTCTAGTGGTTTCTTCTTTTAAGAATTTGCTGGAGAAGTGGAGGAAGTATGCTCCATGATTATTCGAAAGAAAATGATGCCAAAAGCTCAACTTAGCAGTTTTCTAGTTGTAATTCGTAGGATATACTACAATGAAGGATCCATGGGAGTTTTATATGGACACTTTATATCTAATTCTATTTGATATTATTGTCATAAAGTTACTGCTGGACCAATATCACAGGACTCAAAGGATCACAAGTAAAGAGCTTAATTTTGTTATTGGAAGTGTACATTTTTACCAAGTTAATGCATCGACCTGCATTCCCTAATTATCATCTATTTGCTTCCGGTTGGTGAGTGATTAAGGGTTAGATGAGGGAAGATGAATGTATTTTGATGGCTTGAGAAAGAAAACACTCATGAACCAGTGTTATCTAAAGCGGAAAGCGCAAAAAAGCTCTAAGGTTTGTTGGGGGCTTTGAGCGCGAAGCAAAAATAAAGCGTGGGCTTTATTGAGAAAAGGCGTAAGTGGGAAAACATACAACTATATATATATATATATATATTTTAGTCTTAAGACTAATAATTATAAGCATGAATAACAAATATATGGACAAAGAAATTGATTGTTTTTACGATAAAGTGAAATGTCAATGGTTCAACATCGCCTCTTCAGGAAATGCTCATTCACAAGGAAAAGTATGTCTTAGAGGCTTGATGACGATACTGAAGCGCATGTTAAGCGAGGTGAAGCACGAAATGCATTTTGAGCCTCACTTTAGAGCTTAAACACGCCTTTGATAACACTGTCATGAACTCCATATGCCGAAGTTACTCATTACCTAATTTTAATTGTTGAGCAGAGTGAAGTTGGATTGTTATAATTGCGCCTGAAATTGTTTTAGATGAGGGAATATGAATGTAGTTTGCTGCTATGGTCTGTGGATTGGCAAATGAATTTTTAGCATTGAGTAGAACATTGTGCTTAATTCGTTGCAGCTTGTGAGCTGTTTCTGCCTTGTGTGTAGCCTGTGATCTTTGATTACTTCATGAGTATCATGCCTTCTCGACTAGCTTTTTGGTAGTTTGCATGCACAAACTCGGTTTTTGTTTTTCTGATTGCTTAAACTGCAAAGGAATTTTGAGAGAAGTTGATAGTGCATAACTGTTTGTCTATCTTAAAAGTATGAGGATGAACAAAATTTGAAGATTTGCACTTCGGTAGTATTTGTGTTGTTCAATTATTTGATAATAGACTCTACTTGAAAGCTTGTGTATGAAAGAAAGTTATCCTTGGAATTAGTGTGCTGATCTTGTGAGTTTCTGGGGATGAGCCAATACTGATTTGTTAATGCAGTTGGAGTCTATGAAGTTGGGGCAATAGAGGCATTTCATGTGCTTATGCCAGTCTCTGGCAGCTTACCCCGACTAGAACTAATACTATATGAAGTAATATATGAAGTTGGGGCAATGGAGGCATTTCATGTGCTTATGCCAGTCTCTGGCAGCTTACCCCAACTAGAACTAATATTATATGAAGTAATATAAACAGTTTTTTTTTTTTTGGTCATACCCACTCTACATAGACCGTGTCCCTTGAATAGACTTTAGTTTATGCTATGATTGCCTTAAAATGTGTGCTTGTGGGACGGATACACATTTCTTCAAAATTACACTTGTGGGGAATTCGTCACTTTTTGAAGACCGAGTATCATAGCTTGCACAGGTAGGTAGTTTCCTCTCATAGTAACAATGATTTTTCTTTTTCATAAAAATCAGAATTGGTAACAGGTGAATGTTTCAGTTTTGGTTGCTCTCTTTAACTATTATTGATTAATTAAGCCTTAACTTGCAAAAGTTGCAGTGTCATGTGAGCATTGAGTTTGAGTCTGCTTCAGGTGGATTGCAGATATTTTGCTGTTTAATTGTCATGTTTATATTTCATAGATTAGATAGGGGTTTTAAATGTGTAAATTACAGTAATAATATTTTGTTGAAAACCGTAGTGTCTAGTGTGGTTGGATCAGACAGACTGTTTAGCGCTAGTAGCTGTAATGTGTAGTTAAATTTGATGAGTAATGCACTTGTGGATCGTTAGGGAAGGTATTTTACCCAAATGGAAGGAAGAGAATTAATTCTATGGTTGCCCTTTCACCACTACTAACGAATTATCAAAAAAAAAAAAAAAAGTTACACTAGTTGAAAACTGGATACACAGTAGAATCATTACTCATTAATGCTTTCAGACGAAGTGTATGAAACTTGTTTGTTTGAAAAATTCCTTGGCTATTTAATAGTAGAAGAAATTGGTCCCAAAGGCAAAATTATTAATCTGATCGATCATGGGCCATGATATTTGGGTTTCAGCCATCGGAATGATAGGGAAAGTAGGATTTCTTGACCTAACTCTGTGGATTAATTCATAACAAAAAAAAAATCATTTCATAGTACATTGTTAAACTAGTCAAGGCTAAATTTAATTTTAACTTTTTACAAAAGAGCAGTATTTGCTCAGATAATTCTTTAAATCTACTAAAATATTCAAGATGGTTCAATGAAAAATAATACAATTTCTTAAGGATTAACAGTTGACCTTTCAAAATAAATAAATTTTGAAATCAATATCTTATTAAATTAATATAATTTAATAAAATAATGAATTTATCAAATTTAACTAGAAAAAAAAATCATAAAAGAATTATGCGGAGCGGTTGAAAATGAAAGAGGAGTGTAAAGAGCGGATTGAAAATGAGCGGATTAAAATATTTTTTGGGTTAAGTTTAACCTGCTCCGTTCCTATTTCGTACCGCTCCATTGCCATTCCTATGTTTCCCTTTGTGTAAAGAGATAAATAAGAAAATAGATTCTCCTCTCTGTTTTGGATTAGTATGAAAAAAAAACCCACATGTTCAATACCAGGGCAATAATCTCTTCCTATATTTTTCTACAAATATGTGAATCAGTATTCATTCGATATTTTTGTTTTAAAATCAAAATAAATGGTGGTAGGTTATACGGTGCTAGAAAATAAAAGACGAAGTAGGCAATGGAAATTAAAAATCAAAACTATGGGCGACTATAGATCAATATATGAATATAGTTAGGTGATAAGGAGGAGGTCGTTGTATTATAGTTATGCCTACAAAACAAAATGCACAACCACTTCTTGTGAGACCACCTTTTATTTTAAATTAGTAATGGGTCTTTATTGTAACTTTTATTGTAAAATGAGAGGAAAATATAGACATATTAAACAATATAGGGAGACAAGTGGTGGTGAAAAGTATAAATCTCTTCAAGCGTGTATTTTCTAAGGGTGAAAATTACCATTTATCGAATGTTTAAACCATCATCTTACAAAATTTGATGATACGTTACTATAATAATTAATTAATATAATAAATGGATACATTACGTTAGGACAAATTAAGAGAAACATTCACACAATTAAGTGGATTTGTAACACTCCTCCTTGGATGTTTATAGATAATGTGTCACCTTAAAACCTTATTAGGAAAAACTCAGAGGGAAAAAACCTAGTTAAGGAAAAAGAGTACACAATTTTGTAATACGCCTTGAGTGTTGTCTCATTAAAAACCTCACCAGGAAAACCAATAGGACAAAACTTTAGCTAAGAGAAATAGAGTACAACACATTTTACTCCTCCAGATGAAAATTTGTTTGATATCTTTGCGACGACGCATATCAATATTATATCTTACCTTCTTAAATGTTAACGTTGACAATGCCTTAGTTGATAAATCTGCAAGATTATCACTCGAACGAATCTGTTGAATATTTATCTCACCATTTTGTTGAAGATCATGCGTGAAAAATGACTTAGGTGAAATATGCTTTGTTCGATCTCCTTTGATATATCCTCCTTTAATTGAGTTATGCTAGCAACATTATCTTCATACAATATTGTTGGAGTGCGACTGCATAATTGCAAAATGTGTTGAGTCATTGATCTCAACCATACACACTCTCGACTAGCTTCATGATTGACAACTATCTCTACATGATTTGAAGAAGTAACAACTATTGTTTGCTTCATCGAACATCATGATATAGTTGTACCACCACATGTAAATAAATAGCTTCTTTGAGATCGGGCTTTATGTGGGTCAAACAAATATCTCGCATCTGCATAACCGATCAACTCTGATTTGGATGCATTAGAATAAAACAATCTCATATCAATTGTTCCTTGAAGATATCTGAATATATGCTTAACACCTTTTCAATGTCTTCTTCTTGAACATGAGCTGAATCTCAGGAATAAACTTACTGCAAAACAAATATCTGATCAGGTATTATTGGCAAGGTATATTAGTGCCCCAATAGCACTAATATATGGTGTATCATCACCAAGAATCTCTTCATCCTTTTCTTGAGGTCGGAATGAATCTTTATTTATATCGAAAATCTCACAACCATCGGGGTGCTCAACCAATGTGATTTATCCATATAAAATCACTTCAAAACCTTTTTAGATGGATAAATATTTCATTTTTCAAATGCCCAATCTGATGGCCAAAACAAAATCATTTCAAATTCTTTCTTGAAACACTCAACAACTTTTGAAAGCTCTTTAGGAGTTTCAACGATGTTCAAGTCATCAACATAGACAAATATTATTACAAATTCAGATTTTGACCTTCGTATAAAAATACAAGGATAAATAGTGTCACTCTTATAACTTTCATTTAGCAAATATTCGCTAATTAAGAATATTATACCACATTCGCCATGATTGTTTCAATCCATATAAGGATTTTTGAAGATTTATTGAAGTTTTTAGGTATGTTAAATCCGGATTAACTAGTTCACCGAAAGATCAAGCATCGAGTCCATAGCCGCATTAGGAACATTCCAATCTGATTTAAATATTCATTAGTCTAACCGCAACTGACAAAGGCAGAATGCAGACTCCCTTCACATAGTGGACGACTAGTCTCTTCGAATTGATCATCGAAGCGTCTTGCTTCTTCATTAGGAGCTTCATCAAAATATTGTTCCAGTTCCATCCCACCTTGAACCCTGAATGAATCATTGATCATTTCATGAACCCTATCATGTTCAATCCAAATTTGGTCATGTGGTGCAACCATATTATATAAACCCACAAACATCGAATTATAAAACATACCATCCAATCCATCTCTTTCTCCATAATCAATCCATACAAAATATCTAGGCTTAAATCCATTACGGTACAAATGAACAATAACTGTATCTGATTTGAAAATTTTTAAGCACTTGCATGCACTACAAGGACACCTAACTAATCCATTGTTCATGAAAATGTCAAGTGTCACTGTATGTTCAATAAAATTTCTAACACTGTAAATAAACTAAGGTTCTCACCAGTTTCATAATACATATTATACATCCACAAACGATTATCCATCTACGAAAATATAGATCTTCAATTATATTATAAATTATTAATTTTACTACGTTAATCCATAGTTAATATATATTTATAATAATTACTTAAATCCCAAATTTAATTATATTTACAATAGTTTAGTATTTACTTAACCCATTATTTATTTTAACTTATTTAAACAACTTAACAACTTTAACTAGTTTAGTTTTAACTTAATTCAACAACTAAATAAACAATTTAACAACTTTCGACCAACTAAATCACATTATTTATTTTAACTTATTTAAACAACTTAACAACTTTTGAACTAGTTTAGTTTTGACTTAATACAACAACTAAATCTACCAACTAAACCACATATTTATTTTAACTTACTTAAACAAATTAACAACTTTTTAACTTGAACTAGTTTAGTTTTGACTTAAATCCAGCAACTAAATCCATCAATAAAATCACATTATTTAGTTTAACTTAAAACTTTATAACTTTAATAACTTAACAACTTTTTAAAGCTAAGTGTCAACACTGGATGGATACAAATTGATCTTGCAAGAAAATTAATTTTGTCATCAATAGGATCAACTAGTGTTGATACTTATGCTTAACAAATATATTATTTCTAAATTTAAAGTTGAGTGTCAACACTAGATGGACACAAAATGATCTTGCAAAGAAATCAATTGTGTCATCAATAGGATCAACTAGTGTTGGTACTTATGCTTAACAAATATGTTATTTCTCAATTTAAAGCTAAGTGTCAACACTAGATGAACACAAATCAATTTTGCAAGAAAATCAATTTTGTCATCAATATGATCAACTAGTGTTGATACTTATGCTTAACAAATATATTATTTCTAAATTTAAAGCTAAGTGTCAACACTAGATTGACACAAATCGATCTTGCACGAAAATCAATTTTGTCATCAATATGATCAACTAGTGTTGGTACTTATGCTAAACAAACACATTATTCCTAAGTTAAAGGTTAATATCAATACTAGAGGGACACAAATCGATCTTGCAAGAAAAATCAATCTGTCATCAATAAGATTAACTTGTGTTGGTACTTGTGCTAAACAAACAATCGATGGACACAAAAAAATTATCACAAAATTAAAGCTAAGTATCAATAATATATGGACACAAACACATTATTGAAAACATTGTACTTGAACTTTAGAAATTTAGAAGCACCAACCTTATCTCCTACTTTGATGAAAAAGGAATATACATAACTTTTTTAGATGTTGAGTTTCCTCCGTTGCCTAGCACGAAAAGCTCCAAAATTGGTTAAATATAAACTTCACACACACGCACACCCACCCACCCACGCACACGCACACGCACACGCACACGCACACGCACCCACGCGCGCACACCCACGCGCACACACACCCACGCACCCCTACACGCACACACATGCCCGCCCGCCCGCCCGCCCGCCCGCCCGCACAACGACGCACGCACCCACCCACCCACCCATACGTATTTTGAAGCTGAACTTAGACTTGAACTCGAAATTAGAACTTGAACTTCTTGAACTTGAAATTAGAATTTGAACATAGAACTAACTAAGTTTAGAAATTAAATATGATCTTGAATTGAAAAATAAAATCAAGAAAAAAAATGTTTAGCAATAATTTTTCCTCTTGAGTTCATGACGATAAATCATGCACACCATTTAGTACAATTATTCTCTTAGGTATTAATATTTAGTATGTACGTGCCACTAAGAACGATTGTCATAAATATTTTTAATATGTTATCTTCAGACGTGATATATCTTTTAGAAAATATTATTATTCAATTAATATTTGAGTAAGACTATGATATAGATGTAATTTTACAAAAAAGGAATGTCCTTACATAGTGAATGTCAATACTTTTATAGTAGATTGTTATAGAGAAAAATATATTATGTCAATAATTAGTTTTAAAGAAAACTATCCTTTTTTGTCGCATACATATCATATAGATGTTGTCTTATGAGAGTATCTAGTATCTTATAGATGTTCTATAGTAATATAAAACATTAAACTTTTTCAATTAAAAAATTAAAAGATGAATCTAATTTAAAGTATTATTTATAAATATTTAATTTTATTTAAGATCATTTTATGATCCATCACTATTTTTTTCATTTTTATATAGCTAACAAAGAGTGTATTGTGACATAACATTTTCTTCGATCAAAATGAACACAAAATAACAGGAAATTCATACATAAAGAAATTCATACTCAACATAAATATAAAAAAATAAAAATATGTGGATCAATTTATAGCCAATGAAGAAGGAAGACAAAAATATATGTTCATGACATATTCACCCTAGTGTTTCATTTGATTGAAATCTCTTGTCACCAATACTTCACTTTTTTCTATTCATTTTTACTTACATATCTATTAACAAATAATTATTATCACGGCTATATTATCATTATAAGTAAAAGTAAAAATCTATTTTTCAAACAATAGACTTGGCACAAAACTTCTAATTCAATGGACTACGTTGATGTCCGATGTTTTAGAAAAATTAGGAAGAAACTCCTTTATTTGATGTTAAAAGAATAAGAAATGGAAATGCAAGGAAGAATCTTACCACTGTCATGTGCCTTTTTGTATTTGTTATTATTATTGTATCTCCCACATCTTTATCTCTTTATTTTATTAGAAGAAATAATGAACAATATGTGTATTTAAATTCTCCCTCGAATGAAAACACAAAAGGAACTATCCAAGAAACAAAATAAGAAAAATAAATAAAAATTTCCACGCACTATATATAGAAATCAATATAGAAGATTTCTGTGTGAAGCAAAATTCATAGATAATTGTATATTTCTTTGTTCTCTTCTTTTCTTATTCAATCGAAAGTCAATACATAAATTTCAATGTCAAGAATTTTGGCAAACATATCAATGGATTGGGAATGAATCATTTATGAAAATCTTAAATGATCTCAATTTGTCACAATAAAGACATCCCCAAGAACTTATAAGGAGTGAATGATTGTGATTTATGATTGAAGAAACACGAAAGTAGAAATTATTGTGACAATTCGTAGGAAATTAGTCTTTTAATGAATAATATGAGAGAAAACCCATGTATTTATAGTCAACAAAGGGTAGTATGAACAAGATTTTTTTTTTTCTTATCTGAAAAGTCAGTACATTTCTGAGAAGTCACAACACTTTGGAAAAGTCATATCTCATCGAAAAATCACAACCCTTTGAAAAAAATAACAACTCATCAGAAAAATCACAACTCATAGAAAAAGTCACAACCTAAGTTAAGGATATTATAATAATTTAACATTCAAGTTAGGAGTTCATGCTTTTAAAGTAATATAATATATATATATATATATATATATATATATATATATATATATATATATATATATATATATATATATATAAAACTAATATTCTTGGATTTGAAGTTTATATTTAACTAATTTAAGAACTTTTTGAACTGATGAAGCTCAACATCTAATATAAAAGTTGATGCAATACTATATTACTTCTTTCATCAAAATAGGAGATAAGGTTGGTGCTTCTAAATTTCTTAAGTACAAGTAAATTATTTGCAGTAGTGTGTTTGTGCCCATCTAGTATTGATACTTAGATATTATTTTGTAATAATTTTTTTGTGTACATCGAGTGTTTCTTAAGCATAAGTACCAACACCAGTTGATTCGATTGATGACAAAATTGATTTTCTTGCAAGATCGATTTGTGCCCATTCTAGTGTCGATATTAAGCTTTAATTTTGGAATAATGTGTTTGTTTAGCATAAGTACCAACACTAGTTGATCCTATTGATGACAAAATTAATTTTATTGTAAGATCGATTGTGTCAATTTAGTGTTGACACTTACCTTTAAATTTAGAAATAATATATTTGTTAAGCATACGTACCAACACTAGTTGATCCTATCGATGAAAAAATTAATTCTCTCAAGATCGATTTGTATCCATCTAGTGTGGACACATAACTTTTAATTTAGAAATAATATATTTGTTAAACATAAGTACCAATACTAGATGATCCTATTGATGACAAAATTGATTTTCTTGCAAGACCAATTTGTGTCCATCTAGTGTTGACACTTAGTTTTAAATTTAGAAATAATATATTTGTTAAGCATAAGTACCAACACTAATTGATCCTATTGATGACAAAATTAATTTTCTTGCACGATTGATTTGTTTCCATCTAGTGTTGACACTTACATTAAAAGGTCAAAACTAAACTAGTTAAAGTTGTTAAGTTGTTTAAATAAGTTAAAATAAATAATTTGATTTAGTTGTTAGAATTAAGTTAATTATTAAGTTGTGTAAATAAGTTCAAACAAATAATGTGATTTAGTTGGTGAATTTAGTTGTTGTATTAAGTCAAAACTAAGCTAGTTAAAATTATTAAGTTGTTAAGTTGTGTAAATAAGTTAAAATAAATAGTTTGGTTGTTGGTAGATTTAGTTGTTGTATTAAGTCAAAACTAAACTAGTTAAAAAGTTGTTAAGTTCTTTAAATAAGTTTAAATAAATAATGTGATTTAGTTGGTGGATTTAGTTGTTGCAACTAAGTCAAAACTAATTTAAAAATTATATTTTTGTAGATGGATCATCATTTGTGGATGTATAATATGCATTATGAAACTAGTGCTTATTTGAAACCTGAGTTTATTGACCGTGTTAGAAATTGTATTGAACATACAATGACACTTGACATTTTCAAGAATAATTGATTGGTTAGGTGTCCTTGAAATGCATGTAAGTGCTTAATTTTTTTTAACCTGATAGAGTAATGGTTCATTTTTACCGTAATGAATTTAAGCCTAGATATTTTGTATGGATTGATCATGGAGAAAATGATGAATTGGATGGTATATTTATAATTCGATGCATGTGAATGTATATAATATGGTTGCATCATATGACCAAATTTGGGTTGAACATGATAGGGTTCATGAAATGATTACAGATGCTTTCAGGGTTCAAGTGGGATACAACCGGAAAAATATTTTGGTGAAATTCCTAATGAAGAAGCAAGACGCTTCAATGATCAATTCGAAGAGTCTAGTCGTCCACTATGTGAAGGGAGTCTGCATTCTGCCTTTGTCAGTTGCGGTTAGACTAATGAATATTTAAATCAGATTGGAATGTTCCTAATGCGGCTATGGACTCGATACTTGATCTTTTGGTTGAACTAGTTAATTCAGAGTTTAACATATCAAAAAACTTCTATCAGGCAAAGTGTTTGGTGTCCAAGTTTAAATTGACGTATGATTGAATTCATTGTTGCGTTAATGACTGCATGTTGTTTTACAAGATTGATAGTGAATTAAAAAATTGTATGTTTTGTGGACATGCCCGTTATAAGAGGACTGCGACTGGAAAGATGGTCCTAGTATAGGCGATGAATTGTCTACCTCTCATCCTAGGTTAAAGAATTTGTATGCATCGATGAGTTATGCCCCACATATGAGATGACATCGTGAATATAGAAGGCCGCAAGGTGTCTTGTCTCATCCATCTGATGGTGAAGTATGAAAATATTTTGATAATGTATATCCTGATTTCGCTAGTGAACCAAGAAATGTTAGATTGGGGCTGTGTTCATATGTCTTTATACCATTCTTTAATGCAACATTGCCTTATTCATGCTGGCCGATATTTTTTACTCTGTATAATCTTCTTCCTGAAATGTGCATGATCAATCCCTACATCTTTTTAAGTTGTGTTATTTCAGGTACCCATAATCCAAAAAGTTTAATTGATGTCTATCTACAACCATTGATAGATAAGCTCAAACAATTGTTGTTTGAAGACGTTTTGACTTATGATATATCGACTAAGAAGAATTTTGTTATGCGTGCTTCTTTAATGTGGACTATTGATGATTTTCCTGCATCAAGATGTTGTTTGGTTGGATGACAGCTGGAAAGCTTACATGTCCGTATTGCATGGAAAATAGTAAGACATTCACTTTAAAGCATTACAAAAAAAATACTTGATTTGATTGTCATTGCCAGTTCTTGCCAATGGACCATGAGTTTAGAATGATGAAAAATGCATTTAGGAAAAATAAGGTTGAAAGTGACCACCCACCTCCATTACTCACAGGGCATCAAATATGGGAGAGAGTTTCCCAATTACCTAAAGGTATCGAAGCTTCACCTTCTAGACTTCCTGGATATGATGTTAAACCTAATTGGACCAAATAAAACATATTTTGAGAGTTGCCGTATTAAAAAGACAATCTGCTACGACATAATCTTGATGTGATGCACATTAAAAAATATTATTTTGATAATAACACAGTGATGGATGTGAAGGGTAAGACGAAAGACAGATCAAAAGCAAGAATGAATTTAAAGGAATATTATAGAAGAAAAGATTTATGGCTGCAGGAATTACCTAATTGTAGAATAGTTAAGCCAAAAGTCAGTTTTTCATTCACATTGGATGAGAAACGTGAAATTTCTGAGTGGGTTAAAAATTTGAGGATATCGTAGGGCTATGCTTCGAATTTAGGAAAGCGGATATATATGAATGAAGGAAAATTGATAGGTATGAAAAGTCATGATTGTCATGTGTTCATGAAAACTTTAATTCCTATCGCTTTTAGCCATCTAACATAAAGTATATGGAAACAATTCACAAAGGTAAGTCTTTTTTAAAGACTTTTGTTCTGGAAAGTTGTTGGAGAGTGTTTAGACCGGATGGAGGAAAGTATTGTTGTTATTACTACTAAGTTGGAGAAGATATTTCCATGTGATTTGTTTGATGTGATGGAGCATCTTCCAATTCACGTTGTACAAGCGGTCTGACTCAAAGTTCCGATTCAAACAAGATGGGTGTATCCATTTGAAATATTCACTAAGTTATATATATTCGCCAATTCTTTTATTAACATATATATACACATATACATGCAGAAAAATTGAGAGATCCAAGCAAACAATTAGGCAAATGGAAAAGATCGAAGGATCATTTATTCAAGATCATATTGGGAGAGAAACTGATGATTTTTATTCTTATTACTTTGGTGATGATGTGTCATGTAGGAGAAACATGACCAATCACAATGATAAAGGCGATATTGATCCTTCATTTTCACCGATATCAATTTTTTTTATCAAAATGATCGAGAATCTAAAAAGCGTGAAAAGCGAGGTTTCAGTGATATGAAAATGCAATCAGCTGTGACACATGTTTTGCTTAATTTTTTCGAGAGATTCAATCATATCTCAAGTAAGTGGTAAAAAGATGTTATAAAATTGAATACTAATAAGTGTTCATTAACTAACAAAATACTTGATATAAAATGATCAGCTTGTTCGTAAACATATGGGGTAATGAAGCCATCTATACATAATTTTTCAAATGGCTATACAACTATGTAAGTTTGCAATAACTAAGTATTTTATAATATATTCATGTTATGCTAAATTATATTACTTGAAATAACACTCACGTTGGTTTACGATGAATACTCAAGTGTCCAACATTTGCAATTAGTGAAAGAAGTAGCACTTGGACCGAAATCTCAAGTACTGATAATAAGTATTGTGTCAATGAGTTTAAGTTTCAAACTGAAGAAGTTTCTAGGAACAAGAAACATATAATAGCGGTGTCTACATACAAGGTGATGTTGACGGGTACTGGCCAAACTATTGAATATTATGATGTCATTTATGAGATTATTGAAGTGAGGTATTCAGGTTAACCTAAAAAGAAGATTGTATTGTTTCAGTGAGTGATTTGACCCATCACATAGATGCTTAAAGGAGGACCATCAACATAATATAATTGAAGTTAAGCATATCAGAAAATATAGAAGTTATGATCCCTTTATCATTGTACAAAATGCTAAACAAGGGTATTACGTTCCATATCCATTGCGTAGAGACAAAGCTAATTGGTGGGTTATTATAAAAAGTAAGTCTATGAGATGAATTGAAATTTACAATGTCTTAGATATGGCGTATCAACATGATGTTGCAATTGTTCAACAACAAGTTGACGTTTGATTGGAAACCACATTACAACATCCTTAACACATGTTAGAAGAAGTATTTGATGATGAGATACTAAATGTTGAGGAATAAATATTCGAGACTGAGGAAAATGAATCATTTGATGATGAAGAATGAGACTATAATGTAAATGGAACAACTGAGGAGGAAGAATGCAAAGATGATGGAATTGAAACAAGCGAGGAGGAATAGTATAGAATAAAAGCTAGCTAGTATATATATGTAAATTAGTGTATTTTTCTAATCTTATTGAATTCATGATTTATATATATTATACATGTAAATTTGCATCAGATGTCATCAGGCAGTGAATGTGATAGACATCGCGAACATCTCGAAGTTAACCAGACTAGACAGGCTAAAAAGAAGAAGTCTAGGAGACCATAGATTTTGAGGATATTGCAGGATCTATTTCTTCTGCGTCGGAGCGCATCAACCATGATATATATATACTTGTTGTTCCGTTTGGTACGACGGATCCTCGACAATATTATCCTAATTACCATCGACCAGTCGGTGCTTTCCTACTTCAGAGGTATTGCCTTCACTACACTACGAGAACCTATCTTTACAGGCTATTCGTCGAGGATAACCCTTATCGGTAGGTACTCCATCTCCCACAGGTACATCTCTTCAATTATCTCCCATGAATATTAGAGATCTAGTAGCGAGCAGTCAGATGATATGGCCGGTACGCCTCCATTGAGTCAATGTTATGTACATCCTTATGTGTCACCCTTAGATACAACTACACCTAGTGCTACTCCAGATAATGAGTTGCCTCCTCTAGTTCCTGGCCAAAAGGACAAACTTGGTAGAGTCATGATTTAGCCGGGTGGATCATCGTAAATTTGTTTTGTTATCTATTTGTTATTTTATTTTATTTATTTGTTATACTTTAATATATTATTCATGAACTAACATATTTATTATGTGTTTTGTAGGTGACATTCGCAAAGGATGCTCTCGGGGCTTTAAAAGATGGTCTTAAAAGACTCTATACACATGCTTGTCACTCTTGGAGCGAGATCCCAGATAGTATACGCCAGACGATGTTTAATAACTTTAAGATATATATCTTTTAATTAATTTTAGTATAATTTACTCTTGTTACTATCGATCTAATTAACGTTATTCAATTTTTTTATTCAGACTATGAGTACTTGGGAGCCGAGGCATAATCATGTCATTACGATCACATTTGAGTGGAAAGCATTCACCAGACTGTCTGCTTGGCTAAAGAAAGCTCGAGATAGTGCTGAACATCCAGATTGAATGTTGCCGCATATTTTTAATGAACTGGTCTGTATAGGAACATAGACAAGTTTAAGGCAATATTAGACCAAGCCAAAAAGGCTAGAGCAGTCTTAAGGGTGGCTCGTTGCACACCAAAGGTGCAAAGTCCGTTGGAACAATTACAAGAGAGATGATAAGTTCTAATTCAAACTTTTAAATAAATATTTAGTTGATTCATATATATCGTTATAAATTTCAGTTTTTTATTTATAGAAAAAAGAATTGTGACGCACTCCCATTGCATCAAAGATTTTTGAAAAGACTCATGTCAGGAGGAAAGAAAATGAGTCGAATCCGAATGTGTGGGTGGAAGAAAGAGCCGAACGAACTTTTATAAGTTATTAATACGAATAATATATATTAATGCAAAATATATCTATATGTATATATATTGATGTCAATTTTTATATTTGATATGCAGAATGAATTTCTGGAGTACGTCGCTGAGAATATACATAGTTCAATTCAATTGACTCTTGAACTCTACCCAAATTTGGAAAGAACAAGTAGTAGGGGGGACATACAAGGGTAGAGTCTTTGACCAGGCTCTCGAAATATGTATGATGACTCCAGTAGGGCTTAGAAGAAATTAGATCGTCAAATCAAGACGAGGCACTTGATGGTGTTCAGATTGCAGGTGGGGATGCTATCAAAAAAATTGCAGAAAAAGCGACGGGCAACGTGGTTTTGTCCGTCGCTTTTCTGGGTTTTAATTTTTTAAAAAATCCAGAAAAGGGGCGGATGGCGTGGTTTAGTCCATCACTTTTTGGGTTTTAATTTTAAAAAATCCAGAAATGAGACGGACAACGTGGTTTAGTCCATCACTTTTCTAGATTTTTGAAAAAATAAATCCCAGAAAAGTGATGGATAGTGTCCTTTTGTCCGTCGCTTTTATGGAATTTTCAAAAATTAAATTTCCACAAAAGCAACGGATTGCGTCACCTTTTGGAAATTAAAAAAAATGAAAATGAAAATTTAGAGACGGAGTCTATCATTTTTGTTAAATAAAATTCAAAACAAAAATATCAAAATGCGACGTTGTCCGTCGCTTTTGAAAAAATGTTATTTTGACAGTTTTTAGTAGTGTAAGCAACGAGGTCTAACACGTACCTTAACATTCAACCACTAATCCCTCATTATAAATACGTAAAGTCTCATCTATGACTCTAATCTTCAATAAGACACTCTAGATTCCTAACTCTTGGCACTAGTTTAGTCTACTAGATTTTTTTGGGGTGTTACAATGATACCACATCTACAATCAAATGTTGCGATCTTTTTCATGCCTAGCATGATGACTTACATCTCATTCACTTTAGAGAATGGATCTATATTTTTAGCATTTATCAAAAGTTCTGATTCTTCATGAATGGACACAAACATGTGAACATATCAAATTATGATAGTTTTAGTACCACATTTCATATATTCATGTGCATTATTCAATCACTTGTCTTCTTTCAAACATAATATTCACGACTATCACATTAACTTTAGGAAATGGAAGCTTGCAATTGAATATAGTTCATGAATACTTTTCATCAAAAACACACTTTTTGCCTTAATAGTCAAACTATCATCACTATAGTGCATGAGACTCAAACTCAACGTCCTATCCATATAAAGAGATTCTAGGCCATAAATCGTGAGACTTGAACTGAACTCAACATCTTTAATATATCACAGTGCATCAAGACTTGAGTAAGTTGAAAAAAAGTGCATACATAAATTATAACATAAAGTAATTTAAACTATCAAGTATAATTCACATAGCTTGAAAAAAAAGACGAGCGATTTATTATAATATATTAAATTATCCTGAGTTTTTGGCAAAAAATATCCCTCAATACTAACTCAAATCCAATGTACATCCTTATTTATCTAAGTGTGCAAAAAAACCCATCCTTATACTACCCAAAAAATAACAGGATTTCAGTATATATTTGTTAAGAAACTGATAGAACCAATAAAAAATATTTTTAATTTGTCCATGTCTTGGCCAGGACGAGAAGATCAAAATTACTTGAAAAGAATAAGAATATGGATAGAAAATAAATCTTCCATTCTCAGGATTTAAATTTTTGCATTGTTAATTTATATGTTTTTTGCATAATCAAGTAAATTGACTTGCAACAATACTAAGCTTTGAAATATATATAAAGTAGGTTCCGATAGTTAGAAAGATTATGTAAAAAAAACTCATTTTCAAAATATTACATCCAACTATTTAGAGATTTTATTTGATAAAATATTTGGGCGTATGTACTATATATACAATGCAATTCACATTTTATAAAATGTACAGAAATGCTAAATATTTAATGAAATTACGTAGGCATTTAGTTATGAAAAAGAATTGGAGTAGTATTTGACCATAGTTTTACAAAAAATATTTAAAATTTAAATAAATTTTGTGTGAATATGATTTAAACCCTCAATTTCCAAAAATTAAAAAGTTTGCAAGGAGGTTTTTTGTTCACTTATATAATATAAGGATGTACTTTCGGTTTAGGTCATACTTCACGGATGATTTTAGCCAAAAAATCGAATAAAATACGTTATTTTAAGTGCCACATATGGTCTTAAAGCATGTTCTTTTCGTAATTATGTAAAAAGATAAAGTACAAAATAAGTAAATCAAGAATTAAAAAAATTAATGAATTCAATAGTTACATTCATTATTATGTAAACACAAAATATATGGTATTGTTATTGTTATTTTAGCCATTTGTTAAAATAGTTACATAATATTTTTTTATTTGCATCAAATAATAATATTAAAATATATATAGTAAAATCGTGCTATATTAATATTCGGTTAATTAATAATCTCTTTAAGATAATAATTTCCTCTGATTCCGGCTTGGGCCAATGAAAAAAAATCACCCATTTTGATAAGGTAATAAGATAATATATTGTTTGAAGACCCTATATAAATATATGGTTCCATTAATATTATAATTAATAATTTCTTAAAAGTACATATATATCTAAGAAAATTTAGTGAAATATGGTTTTATTATGTATAATTTTTTGTTAAAATTTAAATATAGTTGAAACTCATATCTAAAGTTTCTTATTGCATTCAAAAGTTTCGGAGTTATCTTTTCTAATTGCACTATAAAATTGTAAAGACTTCTAGATGCAAGTGTTTTTTCTTACGCGTAACTCGTTCCAAAGGTATTGCATCATATTCAACTTTATCATCAACATTGTTTTTTCGATGATATCCATAATTTGTTCTAAGATCCGGACCTCTGAATATGTATCATTTTCACCTATCCAATAGGTTGTTAACGATCATTTTATTGCGGTAACCGAGATCATTAATCATGACGCAAGTTCATGAATGAGTTTTCACAAGTGAGTTCTTTCAAATTCTTTGAGATTTCATCCCTTTGTTTCTGATTCATTAACGGAGGAAACCACCTGTTTGCCCTTTGTTCTTTCCATTGCATGCAAAGCACACTTTCAAACCAACAATTTTTGAAGGTTAATTGAAATCGAATGCACATAATCACAATAGAAAAATCTCTTGAGGCTCACCTAACGGGAAGGCAAATCGCCAAATAGATTTGGCAAACTCCAACGAACTCGCTAAAATGGATAGTAGCAAATTACTTAGGGCTTGGGGAAAAAATGAGAAGTCAATACTAACTAGGTGATTCACTAAGTTGGTTTTGGAGGGCTAAGACAAGTCCATTGAAACTGATAGTGCAAAAGGAAATATTACAGCCATCAAAGGTGATGTCCTCTCCCACTCGATAATCCACCAAACGAGTTCGGTGGACTAAGACAAGCCCCATGAATGGGGCACTTCTGAAGGCAATGCATATTCTAAGTAAGGCGAGCTAGGTCTTATTGGGTGATTTTCCTAATTCCCTTGGTGACCTAAGACAAGCCCGTCGAATAGGAAATATTCAGCACCATGGCTAATTTTCTCAGATAATTCAACGCACACAAAAACTGCTAATCCCCCCAACATTACAATCCACCTATGTGCTTTTCTACCCATGGGTACTCAAATTTACCCCATCAACCACTAAGCATTGCACTAATATGACAATTTTTAATTTAGAAAGTAGTCACCATGTCTATCTGTAACACCTAAGATTTAGAAAAGAAGGAAAATACAATTTTGGAATGGAGTCTATGTCTAAAGGTTCCATCTATGGATTGTAGAAGCTTCTAAAGGTCATAGATGACAGCCATAGGAAGCGGAAAGATAATATTTTCAAAATAAGTCCAAGCACCCATTTTACGGTTCACGAGGACGACGCATAATTCCATGTACGAGTCATAGATAGGAATCATAGGTGACCCCCAGATTTAAATAAATCTTAAAGCTTAAAGATGGTTCTTATCGATGGAATGTACGGACCACTGGAAGACCTACCAATTGTACATGGGATCCGTCAAAGAGGGGTGAATTTTCACATTCCAACAATATTTCTGCATGACTAGTATGATCTGAAGAAGGACCTAAGGATTGTCGGTCCTACCCGTAGGATCAAGTCGACAATCATTTTAAGGGTATTTTGGTATTTTGCCTAGTTGATTAATGCCAAAAATGGGTCATTTCTATCCTAATGCTAGACCATATACATGTCTTTTAAGCCTAAAATCTAACCATTTCAAATCATTCTTCAAATTCCCCCGAATTCCTCCAAGTTCTTCCCAATCTTTTTTTTTGTCTAAAGATTGAAGAAGTTTTTAGGGTTTCAAGATCAAGTTTTCAAATTGACAATTGATTTTGAGTTTTTGACATCAAGGAATGATAGTATTCACCTGTGGAGTTAATGGTTTATTCAATATAATAATGAGTTCTTTAAAATTCCGTTACAATTGATTTTATTCTATCTTTTTAAACATAAATTGAAGTATTTACATGTTTTTAGTTGAATTTACCTGAACCCATGCATGATCAATGTTTTTAGACTATGATCCCTATAATGAAGCTTATGAACTATCAAAGATGAATTTATAAAGATGTGCATGTTTCTTCATGAAATTGATAAATGATTTAAGGTTGCTTTGAGAGTAAAGCATGTTGCTGTTGCGAAAGTATTTCTCACATACTACTCAAAACATGATTCAGAAATGTTTTTCTCGCATCAAAGATTCATAAGGTTGAAAGATTTTCTCACCTAAGTATAATCAAGATTAAGGAATTATTCTAAATGAAATCTCGCATCAAAGATTCATAAGACAAGTTATGATTAATGACTATTCCGTGGGATTTATGCTTAGAATCGAGTGGACAATCAGTGATTATCCATGTTCCATAACTATGTTCCACCATAGGTTTGTCTTAGATAAACATTAGCTAGTGGATCCACTTTAGCTCAAGTTTATGGTTCTTAACTTGAAAATAATGAAATCTCTTTTCGGTGTGGGATAGACATCAAATTCCATGTTATTGCTCACATGGTCTATGTAAGATGAACGTAAACTTTCCACAATAATGAACTGAGGTTACTTTCTTATGTACCTCACAAATGTTTTATAAGATTTGCAACTTGCATTGACCATGATTATGAATTATATTCGCATGTTATTTTATCATTTAATTTGGTCATTGCATGTCATACAAAGCCTCTTTGAACATGATTGCATAACTCTTATGCATTGTTATCATACCTGGTACATTCTATGTACTAATTCATGTGTGTGCCTACATTGTTTCAGTAATGTAGGGCTTGATGCTCCTATTCCCCATATTCATGGCTAGTTGATTCGTTTGAGTTTTGAAAATTGACAAGTCCTCATGATCTGAGGGCCAAGATTTTGTTATCACTTTCATGTCATTTTCATTTTCGGATGTTTTATATAATGTATGGGTTAGGTCCTAATCATTTTTCTTATGATATAATAGATGGCTTTGAGACTTATAGTTTCGTCAAACTCTTTCATTTGAAATGATACTTTTAAGATCTTTACTCAATGTATCAATGTATACTAAGTGGCTTGTGTAAGGTCTCTCAAGGTTGTGTACGCCATGTTACGCCTTGGATATACTTTGGGGCGGGAAAAACATGGTATTTAGAGCATGCATTTTATAAAGGTCCTAGGATGTTTCAATCCACAATGTATCAACCCAATAGGGAGGATATGGTCCCTGTGAACCCAAATGTGGGTACGACAGTAACTAGAGTGAGTATCACTCCCCGATGCTACCCCCCAAACGTAAACACGAGACCTAGAATCATGATTGACCCTAATCATACCTTGAGCTGGCTTATTATAAGCATGCTAAAAGATTACTGAATAAAATATATTATGCGGAAGCTTAAAACCATAGTTAACTGAAAGTGGGGAATACCCAATACTAATCTGAAAAAAAGACTATGAGTTTAATAGCATCGAGAAGATCAAACTCAAAACTAAAGCTAAACCTAGTACTATGTCTAAAAATCCTCTATATGACTAAATTTGTTAGGACATTCCCCCAACTAACTGTAGCAAAATGGAAAACTGAATAAAAAGACTAGTGTAAATCATGTCTATTGTCCTCGAAGTATGAGGACTCACCACTGAAGCTGCTGAACTGGAGATAGAGAACAAATCTATGCGTGATCTGGATGATGAGTACCTGAACATACATCATGAATGGATATAATGCAGAGTATGCACCAGTACATTCCAATGTACTAAGAATGCAATATATAGAGTGTAGCTCAATAAAGTACATAAATAAACAAAGCATACTGAGCAATAACATAATATGAACTGATTGTAGATGTTGTAATATACTGAAAACTTAACTAAATGCAATGACAAAGTATGAATTCCGAACATGACATACTGAGACTAGATGTTGAAATATAATTGAAAACCAGGTCAAATGCATCGAAGTATAATTGTGGGAGCTACTAATAACCGACATAAAACAACGTGAGCTAAACGTGGAGTCCAATGTATACGCCCCATCAAGAGGACCCAATATACCTTGCCAGGGGTATAAATGCATGACTGTTCAATGTATACGCCCCATCGATAGGACCCAATATACCTTTTCAGAGTAAAAAGGCATGAGTGACGTGATCACTAAAGTTGATGCCTAACAAAAGGGATTGATAAACCTACGCGGGCATGCAATTCTGGGACTATGAGGGTACGCTGAACCCTAGTCCAACTCGATCTAAGCCTACTTCAAACTAGAATTTGTATGACATAACAAAAACTGAAATACTTGATAGCTTAATGCTTTGACGTGCAAAAATTTGAGAATGCAAAATTTAAGTATTGACAATGAAACGATCTTAACTGGAGCATGTACATTTGTTTATATGACGTAGCTAGTGTTATTCATGAAATAAATGATTCTACACAAATAGGATTTTGAATTTCATGCAAAGATCTAAGAAATGATCTCACGAAAACATGATAATCTGATTAGGAACACTATAACAGCTAATTCACGAAAATTCTAACAAGGTTGTAGAAACCCTAGGCCTATCTATGATATAGAGCAAGAATCTGACTAAATTCTAGCGTTCTAGTGGAAGAAAGAAATGCACTAGTGAAATTTCACTTACCTGGTGACATAATTCACATACAAATCCTTTGGATTTTGGTGTGAAACATGAAGAAAATTGCTGCTTGTTCTTGAAAGAAATTGGCGTCTCTTTCTCCTCCTTTTGTTCTAAATTTTGATGATATTTGGAGAATAAGGGTTTTGGGTATGTCTGGCTAGGTTATTAGGCTTATTCTGAGTAATATGACGTAGTTTAGACATCAAACAACATAGTTTAAGTGCCTAATGCATAAGGGAAATGACCAAAATGACCGTAACTTAATTATGACGAAACCCATCCACAGAGGGAATTATGGTCCATCATTTGACCTACCGGCCGTCTTCTGGGTTCATCGGTCAAGTCTACTCGACAAGCCTTCACTAAAACAAACATAACATTTTACTGGAGATAGGATTTTAGCAAACTCGATTGAGTTGGAAAGAATATTCAATTATCTATCATTTGGTAGTCCAGGTATCACCTAATTCCTTTGTGCTAAGGGTTATGATCATTTGAAGTTGAACTAGCAACAATTTCCCTCTAATTGGTTGTTGACCCTCACCTATGGTCCTTAGGTCCAACCACGGACCGTACTGGTCGACCGTGGGTGGGATCAAAGACCATTAATATTTGGTTCTTAATGACAAAAACCCACCTATGGTCATGGTCCCACCTACAGTCCGTGGGTGGTTCCGTCAGTTCTGTCACAAGTTTTCAGCAAACTAGGATTTTTCTACATTTTGAGATTCGAGGTATTATATTATATCCCCCTTGGGAACATTCGTCCTCGAATGTAGTCTAACCTAGATTAGTTTGGAGGGAAAGAGCTGCAATCCCTACCACTAAGTACTAGAAACTGATATCTGACTGAACTAAGTTCCAACAACATGCAAATATATTGAAAATACAAGAAAAACTGAAGGAACAAGGTACTAAGAATGAGTTTATGCATGAGTAAACTGAGAGACTGGAGAGGAAACTATTATCTCAAGCTGAAATAGAATCAGAAGGTAAGAGATGATGATACTTGGCCTTCATGGCAACTTCAACTACTCATCCACCTTTGGAACACATAAACGAGCATCGCCTCCTTGGGAGAAAACTTCTACTTTCTGCTGTTGAACTGTACCTTCTGAGTAAAATAACATAGGATCACTGTCCTATTTTCTCTTAACCTCCACTACCAATGAAGGTTTTGATCTATTTTGGAATATCACACCGTAATTTGATTTGTTTGTAAGACTAACTTCTAAGTGAGCAAGCCGATGAACCTATTTTGCTAATTCCTTCCCTTTTCCTCAACATGTGCTACACCACCCTCTATATAACCTTTTCTGCCCTTAATGTAAGAGATAATTCTACTTATAGGCACTAAGCTACTACCCTTCAATTCTAAGACTGGATTGTTGGAAATTGAAACCAAATCATCTTAGTTCTACAATGAACTGAGGCATAACACGGATTTAGCCAAATGCATGCATAGAATAATATTAAATTCTATCATTTCTAACTCTACAATATTTGCTAAGTCAACTTTCTAAGAGACTATGACAAGGCAATTATTGTATACTTGTCTAGCTATAACTAGGTTACCAACTGGAGTAGAGAATGAGAAGGGTCTTGAAAGAGTTTTTGGACTGGCATCTAAGATTACTGCTATAAAAAGATTTACAAAGTTAAGAGTAGTCCCTTGATCTAACAATGCATAAACACTAAATGAAAGACACGCAACGTACTAGTGGCAATGTCAGGAAAGTCTTCCTAATCTTAGAGAGCCTAGAGAGCATAGAACCTACCTTGGTGTTGATCGAAACCTATTCCAGATGACACACCCTTCAGAGTTGGGAGACATGTTGGTGTTGTTGATACTGTAGATGAGCCCTACTATCGTTACCTCTTTGACCCTTCCCGGCAGAAGGGAAATCCTTCACCCTATGAACAGATTGACCACATCCAAACCATCATTCCTTGTCTACAAGACACTCTCCAGATGGTTGATACCACACTTTGGACAAGTTTGGTAGGTCCTATTTCCTAAAACACTTCCCTGAGAGTTAGAGCCTGGTGCCCTACTATTCTGATCCTGTAAAAATTGTGAGTGATTTCCACCACCTGATCTCTTTTAAGAGTACTCTTTCAACCTGCTAAGCATATGTCATGAGCCTAGAGATATTTATATCCCGTAACAACATAGCACTCATGCACTCTATCTTCATTAAGTTGGATACCCCAAATAGAAACTTACTTATTTGTGCCTTGGATCGACAACCATATGTGGATCATACCTAAAGAGTTAGGTGAACTTAAGTTCCATACTATTGGACTGAGATGGTACCTTGCCTCAAATACATAAACTCTTGAGCTTTAGCCTCTCTTAACTCCCTATTGAAGAACCTGTCCAGAAAGGCTCCACCAAAACAATCCCAACTCATAGGAACTGCATCGGTATCCCTGTTATTTTTTCAACCAAATGTGAGATAAAACATTAAGCTGGTACGATGCCAACTTTACCATATCAGTACCAGTTACTTGCATCACTCCAAATATTTTCATAACCTCATTGATGAAATTCTGTGGGTCCCCACCAACTTTTACCCCTTGAAACACAAGAGGATTGATTCTAAACAAATCTTGAACTCTAGGTGCCAGTGATCCACCATTTGTATTAGTAGGAACTGGAATCTGATGATTGACCTTGTTAGTTATACTTTGAGTCAAAAGATGAAAGGTATTCTGAAACTCTCCATTCAAAACTCATGGTTTAGTACTGGATGGACTGCATTTGAATTTCATGCATTAGTAGTCATTGGGTAAGCTCTACGAGGAGGCATGATGTGACATGCATATCGATGAATTATAAAGGAGATCATACCCACACATGATAAGAATAACGAGAAAGTGATGTGTTTCCTAATATACTTCGTACCCTCCCTCTCATTAGATGTTGTGCACTTCACACCCATGAAAAGGAATCTACTTAGTGCATCTTTCAAACATCGTAGGACTCTTGAACCTAATGCATTGATACCAAGTTTTTCACACCCCGAGGCTACCCCTGGACGTAAACAGGGGACCTAGGATCACGAGTGACCCTAACCAGACCTGAGATGGCATATCATAAGCATAGTAATAGATTCCTGAAAAATATACTATATGTAAGCTTAATACCATAATAAAGCGAAAGTAGTGAATATCTAATACTAATCTGTATATATAAAAGACTGTGAGTATAATAACAACTGGAAGATCAAACTCAAACGAAAGTTAAATCTAGTACTATGTCTGAAAAAGCCTCTAACTGACTAAAGTTTATGGGACATGCCCGTAATAACTCTAGAAAAATGGAAAAGTAAATTAAAAGACTAGAGTGTAAAACATGTATATTGTCCTGAAAGTATAAGGACTCACAACTGAAGTTTCTGAACTGGAGATCAAGAACCGATTTATGCATGATATGGATACTGAGTATCTGAACCTACATCATGAAAGGGTGTAGTGCAGAGTATGGATCAGTGCTCGAAATGTACTGAACATGCATGATATAGAGTATAGATGAATAAAATACATAACTGAACAAAGTATACTGAGCAATAAAATAATCTGAATTAAATGTAAATGTTGATATAGATTGAATACTGAACTAAATGCAATGACCAAGTACTGATTCTGAACATGACATACTGAGACTGGATACTGAAATATAACTGAAAACCATGTCAAATGCACTAAAGTCTAACTGTGGGAGCTACTAATAACCAACATAAAATAATGTGAGCTAAATGTAGAGTCCGATATATACTCCCCATTGAGAGAACCCAATATTCTTTGCTAGTGGTATCAAGGCATGAATGTTTGATGTATACGCCATATCCATAGGATCCAATATACCCTACCAAGGGTATAAAGACATGAATAGTGTGGTCACTAAAGCTGATTCCCAATTTGAAGTGACTCACAAACCTACCAGGGCTTATGTGGGTACATTGAACCCTAGTCCAACTTGGTCTAAGCCTACTCCCAACTGGAATTTGTATGACATAACAAAAACTAAAATTCTAGATAGCTTAGTGTTCTAACATTCGATAATCTGAGAATGCAACATTTAAGAACTGACAATGAAACATTCTTAATCGGGGTATGTGTTTCTATTTATTTGACCTATCTAGGTTAATTTATGAACTAAATAAATCTACACAACTAATGTTCTAAATTTCATGCAAAGAAGTAAGTAACGATCTCACGAGAACATGATAATATGATTAGGAACACTATAACAACTAATTCACGACAATTCTGCAAGGTTGTAAAAACCCTAGGTCTATACATGATATAGATAATCAAGAATCAGACTAAATTCTAGAGAACTAATGGAAGAAAGGAATCCACTAGTGAAATCCACATATCTGGTGATGAAATTCACGGAGAAATCCTTTGGATTTTGAGGCTAAAACTTGAAGAACACAGTTGCTTGTTCTCGAAAGAAACTAGCGTTCTTTCTCTATTTTTCGTTCTAATTTGGATGATATTTAGAGAATAGGGGTTTTGGGTTTGTCTGACTAGTTTACTATGCTTATTTGGAGTAAAACAACGTTCTTTAGGCATCAACCGACATATTTTAAGTGCTCAATGCATAGGGGAAAGGATAAAAATGACCCTAACTTACTTTTGATAAAGCCCATCCACGGATGAATGACGTCCGTCGTTTGACCTACTGGACATCGTTTGGGTTCGTAAGTGTGTCTGCCCTATAGGGCTTCACTTAAACGAGAATAACTATTTACTCGAAGATGGAATTTTAGAAAACTTGGTGGCGTTGGAAATAAGATTCACGTATCTATCATTTGATAGGTCATGGACCACCTAATTAATTTTGTGCTAAGGGTTATAACCATTTGAAGTTTACACAATAACAATTTCTCTCTAATTGGCTTCTGATTCTTGCCTATGGTCTGTAGGTTCAACCACGGACTATACTGGTTGACTGTGGATGGATCAGAGACCATAAATATTTGGGCCTTAACGACGGAACCCACCCACAGTCCGTGGGAGTTTACGTCAATACTAGCACCAATTTTCTGTAAACTAGGATTTTTCTTCATTTTGATATCTGAGGTGTTACAGTTAGAGACTTCACTAGATTGAATCCTTTAGAGGTTCATGGTTCCGAGGTTGAGGAAGATCCTGAGAGTTCATTTATGAGGTGTATAATGCGTCGATGATCGATACGCTCAAACTTACTTCTCAAATAAGAAGTAAAGCGGTCGTATCAAGTAAAGAACCCAACTAATGAGGTTGGGGTCAATCCCACGAGGAAAATGGTTCAGACTTAACGTTATTCTATTATTACTTCTATTTAGTCAATTATTTTCCGAAAAAAATAAATAACTAAAGGTTTTTTTGATTAATAAACGTAATTAACTAAATTAAAGTAATCAACTAGCAGGTTCAAGTATTGGAGTTTAATCAAGTGATGAGAGTAACTAGGGCTTAAGTGTTCCCCACAGGCGCCTAACTCGGTAATTCTAGCTATAACAATTCTTTCCTAGTATTTTGCATGTAAAGTGATAAGTTAGGTATCTATAAATCCTTGGTCCGGCAATTAGAGAATTTCACTCCGCACCTTGGTCCGGCTACGTGTGTTGCTTTACTAAACCTTATCTTTACCTCATATTAAGCATCGTAATCGATATTTGACTAAGTTGTTACTTCGTACCAACAAAGACTAGCCTATTAGATAGTATACACTAAATCTACGTTGATAATTCTTTTCCTATTATCTACCTCCTTGGTCCGGCAAGTAGCATTAAGGCGAGTTCTAACGTTGGCCATCCGTTAAAAAAAGACTTCTAAATGAAAGAATTATCAATACATGCAAGACACTATTCCAGAATTGTTATTTTAGCTAGATTTTACCTTGTTATTTACCCATGGTTCCCACAACCCGAGTTATGGAGTTTAGTTACTATGGTCATAATCACACAATTCATATTAATAATATAAGAATTCATGCACTTATTTTAATGAGAAGGAAGAAAATCCAGAAATTCACTTGAATAATTCACAAAAACACAAACAATCGATTCCGGAAAAGTATGATCAAATACCAAAATCAATAGTTCAATACTTAAACAAGAGAACTAAAAAATATCCAAAAGTCTAACCCCAAAAACGAGGTTTTTAGACTATTTATAATAAAATAAAACCTAATAAAAGAAGGAATCTAATTAAGGAAACTCTGTCCAAAACGCGTCTGAGTCGACGGCCCATGTGACGGACCGTCGTGGCCACGACGGACCGTTGTGGCCTCCGTCGCTCCATACTTGGACTCTAATCTCTGCTGCTTCCTTCATCAACTCTGTTACCTTCGACGGACAGGTATGACGGACCGTTTCAAGCACGACGGTCCGTCGAGGGGTTTCGTTCCACAATACTTAGAAACTTCTTGGAATTGGGTACTGGGACTACTCTCTGACAATCACGACGAACAAGCAGGACGGACCATCGTGGCTATGACGGTCCGTCATGAGGCTTCCGTAGTCCCATACTTATTCAGACTTCCCCATCTTCCTTCAGCAGCTACTCTCTTCTCACTACGGTGCCACCTACGGACCGTCACAGTCGCGACGGACCGTCGTGAGCTCCGTAGGTGGTCACCTCTGCAATTCCTGCTCAAAACCTCCGCGTTCTCCTTTGGACAGATTTCCTGCAAATAAAGAGAAACCTACATCAAAAATCAATACAAAAAGGCTTTGGACACACACTAAACTTAAGGAAAAAACATTAAAAGTACCGTAAAACCACGGTACATCAACACCCTCAACTTAAATTCGTTGTTTGTCCTCAAGCGACGCACTATGACTCACTACAAAATCTTTGTACAAGAGTATCCATATTTTATCTTTCATAATCATTTGGCTATCAATCCCGATCATTCTCATTATGTTCATGCATGCTATCACTATTAGGCTTGAATTACGTGGATCAGACCATGACACAGACTCACTATGCACTGACACCTATCGTCTTCAATTTCTCACCAAGGTGCTAATTTTTCCGGTATTGCAACTAGTTTCCTCACTTCAAAATAACATCCTCATTTTTCACACAATGATTTCAGTTTGAGTACAAGGATTACTTTTCAACAATCGCTCTCAGAACAACTTCACAACTCATTTATACATATTGCCATAAGCTTGCCCTTATTTTCACTGCTTTAAGTTCGCCATAACAACTCTTAGGATCACGATAGGACTTTCTTAGATTGTAACATAGGCTCAGGGTCAGGTAGGGTATATTTAGGTATACTTTAGTGACTTGTTGCCCTCCTTGACATATCGGCTAAGCGTACCACCTTTTTATCATTTTATTTCGCCCTATTTCTCAATTTTCTTTCACCTTGCTATTTTCCCTTTCTTCTCCTTATGTGTAAGTGACTCTTCTCTTTTCTTGTGTTTATTTTATTTTTATTAACTTTTTTTTTTTAAAGTAATCACCTTTGTTTTGTTCTTTCTTCCTCTTTATTCTTTCAACCCCACTTTCCGGAGTATTCCTTATAACAGCCACCCTCAACTCATGATTTTTCCATGAGTCAAAGTTCACAATACCCATGGTTGGGTCTGGGCCACGACAAGGTTGCTTTCTGCATTAGCGACCCTCAACTTATGCTTTTGGCATAAACTGAGGTGCACATGTCCAAGGAGGGACCAGGTCCAACACATTGTTCCCAGAGAAGATCAGTTGGGGTGAAAAAGAAAGATCTATTTTAGGCTCAAATCATTTGGATCAATAAGGGATTAACTTCATTTGGTTTTCTGTTATTTTTAGGCTCAAGATGGACTATTTTGAACAAGGGCCTATGATCCTTTCCTAATTGTTTACTTCGGCTTACTTTTAGCAGTACTAACCAGACAAGTTCTAGCTTAGTATCAATGGTGGATCATTCGAATTTTCCTCACACTCACTTGACATCTCGTTACACTACCAGATTATTAGACACCTAGTTCGAGTCTTAGATTCAGGGTCATGCAGTAGTGCATCTCTATGTCATGCTTAGAGCCACACATTTATCAATTACTATGCCTAGTCATGCATCATTTTAATTACATCGGGATATCATTTCTGTTTTAGCCATCATGCTTCAGAGTTATACTATGTACACAAGATATAAACATGCCGGTTCAACAATAAAAGTAATCAGTCTCTTGGGGAAAAAGAACACAGGCAAGAAAACCCCAAAAGAGGATCGTTAATTGGGCTACTCAGACTTCACCCTAGCACTCACTTTCCATTTATCCCACCCCCAACAAAAAGATATGCAATTGTCCCCAATGCATAAAAAAACCTAAAATAATCAAGTGGTAGGTGAAGCAAACCTGAGGTGCAAAGCGCCGGCGATCAGCAAGCTGGTGGGTCCGGTTTCCCAAAACCCACTCCCTCTGTAGTCTGTACACCCTCAGTAGTGTCCTCAGCAGCAACAACACCATCAGTAGTGCCTCTCTCTGTCTCCACAACTCTGGAACTAGACTCCCCAGCAGCCAACTCTATAGCCCTCAACGTACGGGCCTCCTCATCTGCAATCGAGGCTCTCCTCGCAGCCTCCATCTCACGGAGCTCCTTCTTTCTCGCCCTAGCCTCATCCTCCTCTCGACCCCTGCGCCTCTTGGAATGCTCTCGTGGGGGAGGTGGTGGCACATCAGAAGTGGCGAATAAAGCAGCCATCATAGTGTCCTCAACAGTCTCTGCAGAAGGGGCCTCAGACTCAGGCACCCTAGTCTCTAGAATCGTGTCTAGATCCGCTCTCAAGCTCTCAACCGCAGCCTGAAGGGTCGACACATCCACCGGAGGGGCTGGCCTGGCTAGCACCCGCAACTCAAAAGCGTCCAAGAACTGATGAACCTCCATGATCTTCCTCTCCGTGTGCTGGGCCATCTTCCGCTCCATGTGCTCCTCTGCCTCAGCAATAGACCTCTGCATCCAAGGCTGGATTTGATGCAGAAGTGTGGCCATCTGAGCCTCAAGTTTCTGGACCCTAGCAAGTGGGACCAGAGTGGCAGAAGGAGCCGAGCGAGAGGAGCTCGGGGCAGTGCTACTACCCGAGATAGACTCGACCGGGGTAAAGTCAGTGGGCGCAGAAGTAGCCTGGGTAGCCGCTTGGGCATGATCTACTCTGTCCGCCAGGTTCTCACCAAGCGGAGGCACCTCCGGGCGGGGCCCTCTGCGTGGAGCCAACTCATTGGCCTCATCCCTGATGAGGCCGATATTAACATTGCCCTGCGGGGTCTTGAGCTGATCTATGTGCCAAATGGGCACACCTGCGGACCGGCATAAAGAAAACACCATGCATGGAAATGGGTAAGTAGTGGTGACCTTGAAGGCCCTCTCGTGCATGACCGCCTGTAAAAGCCAAGCGAAGTCGACCTCAAACCCCGCTATCATCACTGCCATTAGAACTGCGAGATACCATGTAACTATATTATCTGCAGCAGTGGGGGAAAGGCAGTGGCGGACTATCAACCATAAAAACTTGGCCGTGAAGGTCAAGTTAGCCTTCTTGATGGCTCCCTTCGGCTCCAGTACCCAGTCGGCAGCCTCTCCATCAACAGACAAGTGCTGGGCCATCCACTTCTTGGTGGTCTCTCTCAGCGCTGGCTCACGCAAGAATCGTCCATCTTGAACAAGTTGCCACCGGTAGTCTAACTAGGCGGTGAGAGGGGTTCTGGTGGCATCAACATCCTCACTGTATAGATACTGGCGGATGGCTGGCAAGGAGATGTCTACCCGCTTGACGCGGACTCTGATGTGATCAAGTGGGGCCTGTTTGGCGGGAGTAGCCCGCCTATCAATTTGGGATTGGAGAGTCGCCACATACGAGGCGTAGAACTCTCAGACCAACTCCTCACTATATCGGCCCAAAGCACGAGCCGTCCAATCTAGCCGGTGTCTGGTGAAGAGTGTATAGATATCCGGCATGGTGGGGAGACTCCCCGTAAGGACCCGCCTCTCCAGTGTAAGGGTGCGGGTCATGACGCCTTATCATTCAGCATCTTGGCGTTGGAGTACACCTGATACTGCCCCTCGACACACCACCGGTTGGGCTGGTCGGCAACCGGGGCGGGGACTCCAGTCGGTGAAGCTGGAGTGGAATCAGTACTGTTGGCCTTATCAGACAAGGCAGACTGTGAAGCTGTGGCGGGCGCAGAGGCTTCCGCAGACCCGGATACCTCCTCCGACCAAGATACTCCCAAGGATCCTGACGCTCCTTCGTCCTGTGCAGCTGACCCAGAAGGTGTGCCGGTCAGTGTACGCTCCTCCTCAGAATTGGAGGCAGTGACTACGCCGAACGCCACCTTCTTGGGCGTGGCTCTGGTGGCGCGTGCAGGCCGTGCAGGAGTGACAGTGCCTAGGGGCACGTACTCGGGGTCACGCTCATCATCAGAGCCAATGACCAGTCGGGCAGATGGGGCGATGGACTTTGAACGCCCTCGTGCATAAACTCGATCTTGCTTTGGTGCTATAACTATTAGTACCTGTAAAGAATAATAATTAGTACCAGTAGAAGCAAACAAGACATGCAAAGAAGAAAACAACAAACGTAAAACCAAAATTGGAATGGTATTGCTGTAGTGTCTGTGAAGCATGACGGACTAATTGACGGCCCGTCGTGAGTATGACGGACCGTCATGAATTACTTAACAATATTTTTGGAGACTCTCAGAAAAAAAGTCTCTGACAGTCATGACGGTTAAGCAGGACGGACCATCGTGGGCACGACGGTCTGTCGCAGAGGTCCATAGTGGGACACTTAGAAAAAGTTTGGAGACCCTTATGAATAGGGTCTCTGACAACCATGACGGTTGTGCAGGACGGACCGTCATGGGCACGACGGTCCGTCGTAGAGGTCCGTCTTTGGACACTTAGAGAAAATTTTGAGACCATTTGGAGTGGGGTCTCTGACAACCATGACGGTTGTGCAGGACGAACCGTCGAGGGTACGAAGGTCTGTCGTAAATGTCCGTCAGTGGACACTTCGAGAAAATTTTTAGACCCTTAGGAGTGGGGTCTCTGACAACCATGACGGTTGTGCAAGACGGACCGTCGAGGGTATGACGGGCCATGGTAGAGGTCCATCAGTGGACACTTGGAGAAAATAACTGTGGGATTCGTGGGACGGACCCCATGATGGTTCGTCGTGGGCATGACGGTCCGTCGACGGGGTCTCGTTCTGTCCTTCAGTGACAGAACTGAGGATGCCTCAATCGTCCCCTAAAATTTCAATTGAAAAGACTACATATCAACCCACACTTTCTAACCCAAATACCCAGCAAACTAGCAATTCTAAGGCACTAATTTCTCGAGTTTTAACATGCCAATTTGGAGGACTATCAACCTAGGTCAGAACAAGTTTCAGAAACATATTCCCCCCTATTTTGATGCAGTTAACACACCACCCACAACAATTTTACTATCTAAGGCACGTAGGATGAACGGGGTGAGTTCTTTAGCAAGCAATATGGGTCAAAATTCAAAGACCCAACATTCAGAAACATGCCTGTAGTATGTGAAAACAATAATGAAATATAAATGGGTTAGAGATCAGCAACACATACCTGAGACTTGGAGAAGATGAAAACCGGGTGAGGCACACAACTATGAAGATCAGCAGAAGAACAGTAGACTCCGACCAGCAGAATACTTTAAAGAAGCAGGGAGATTGGGAGAGGAAAGATTAAGGGAATTTGGGAAGGGATGGTGAATCAGGAGTTTCGTAAGAGAATGAGAGTGGTAGGGAGTTCAAAAGAGAGGAAATGGGAGAAATGAGGGAAAGAAACGTTGAAATGAAGAGGTGGGAAGTTAAAAGGTTTAAAAACTTTTAATATTCGTCGGTCGGGTCGGGTCGGGTTGATAGGTATTGATGGACGAGTCCCCGTCGACGGCCCATCATAGGTGTGACGGTCCATCGTGGGTTCCGTCATGGGTGCCCTAATTTAAAAGAAATAGACAAACTTACCTGGCACGACGGATTCCTGTGACGGTCCGTCGCAGGCGTGACGGTCCGTTGATGGATCCATCAATGAGTGTTTCAGACCAATTTTCTGCAGATTTTTCTGGTGATATGCTACCTGCAAATTTAACACCCATTAAACTATTCTTTATGTATTTGACTGGACACTTAGAGGACACGGACCCTAAACTACGCTCTAGCCAACACTTCTAACAAAACGAAAAACAAAAAAATGCGACTATTACTAGAAAGTTATAAAAAAAAACTATAGTTGGCTTAGAGGATACGTATTGGGTTGCCTCCCAACCAACGCTTGATTTAACGTCGCGGCACGACGGAGGACACTCGATTACTCAGACTTCATCCAGATGGTATGCCTCGATCACTTTATTCACCGATTCAGCATGCCCTAGATAGATTTTGATTCGTTGTCCGTTCACCTTAAATCGCACACCCTCCTTGTTTTCCAACTCAACCGCTCCGTGAGGGAATAATTGGGTGATCAAGTAATGGCATTCCATTTGGACTTGAGTTTGCCCGGAAACAAGCGCAACCTAGAATTGAATAAAAGCACCAAATCCCCAACCATAAAATCGCGTTTCTCAATCTTTTGGTCATGGTACTTCTTCATCTTTTCTTTGTAGAGGGCTGAACTTTCATAAGCTTTTAGGCAAAATTCATCGAGTTCATTCAACCCATTTAACCTCTGTTCTGCTGCTTCATTCCAATCCATTTTTAATTTCTTCATTGCCCACATGACTTTATGCTCTAATTCAACCGGTAGGTGACAAGCCTTCTCATATACAAGTTGGTATGGGGACATACCTATGGGAGTCTTGTATGCTGTCCGGTAGGCCCAAAGAGCATCATCAAGCCTCCTTGACCAATCCGTTCTACTAGCGTTCACCGTTTTCGACAAAATCTTCTTGATCTCCCTATTTAACACCTCAACTTGCCTACTAGTTTGAGGATGGTAAGGAGTGGCCACATTATGGCGAACCCCATATTTCTCCAATAATCCCTTAAACAATTTGTTGCAAAAGTGGGATCCCCCATCACTAATAATCGCCCTTGGGGTACCAAATCGAGAAAATATATTCTTTTTCAAGAACGCGGTGACACTCTTCCCTTCATTATTTGCGAGTCCGATAGCTTCCACCCATTTATACACATAATCAACTGATACTAGAATGTAATTCATCCCATGAGAACTCACAAAAGGACCCATAAAGTCAATACCCCAAACATCAAATAACTCAATCACAAGAATGGGATTTAAAGGGAGCTCTTGCTTTCTTGAAATGCCGCCATCTCTTTGGCATCTATCATATGCTTTGGCGAACTCATGAGTATCTTGATGAATAGTTGGCCAATAGTAGCCACATTGTAAGATTTTATGAGCGGTCCGGATACCACTATGATGTCCACCTACGGGTGAAGAATGGCATGCCTCCAAAACACTCAACATCTCAACTTCTGGCACACTGCGCCGAATAAGCCCATCAGCACAACTCCTATATAAGTATGGTTCATCCCAAAAAAACTTTTTCACATCGTACATGAACTTTTTTCTTTGATGAAAGGACAAGTCCGGTGGAACAATATCGCTAGCCAGATAATTCGCAAAATCTGCGAACCATGGAATCAAGTCTTGAGAGGCAGCCAATACATGCTCATCAGGGAAAGTATCATCAATATCAATCTTATCCCCCAACTCTCTCATTGCTTCTTCTAATCGGGACAAGTGATCAGCAACTTGATTCTCGGTCCCTTTTCTATCTCTTACCTCAAAGTCAAATTCTTGCAATAGTAATACCCAACGAATCAACCTCGATTTTGCATCCTTCTTTGCCATCAAATATCTCAAAGCAGAATGATCAGTATGCACTATAACTCTAGTGCCTAGCAAATAGGAGCGAAATTTCTCAAAAGCAAAGACTACTGCAAGGAGCTCTTGCTCAGTCACTGTGTAGTTCTTTTGGGCTTCATTAAGGGCTTTACTAGCATAGCAAATGGGATGAAGGATTTTGTCCCTTATTTGTCCCAATACCACACCAAGAGCAACCCCACTAGCATCGCACAAATGGACTGCTCCAATCCGGAGAAATAATGATAGGTGCAGACACCAACTTTTATTTTAACTCGCCGAATGCCTTAAGACAGGATTCATCAAAATAAAATTTACACTCTTTCTCCAGCAATTTGCACAATGGATGCGCAATTTTTGAAAAATCCTTGATGAACCTCCGGTAAAAACCTGCATGCCAAAGAAAGCTTCTTACACCTTTTATAGAGATAGGTGGGGGAAGTCTCTCTATTACCTTGACTTTAGATCGATCAACCTCTATACCCTTCTCTGAAATGCGATGACCCAATACAATACCTTCTTTCACCATGAAGTGGCATTTTTCCCAATTTAGTACTAAATTGCAGTCTTCACACCTCTTAAGAACCTCAGATAAATGACTCAAACACCGCTCAAATGAGTCACCAACCACAGAAAAATCATCCATGAACACCTCAATAGTATCCTCCACCATATCGGAGAATATCGACATCATACATCTCTGAAATGTGGCGGGTGCATTGCACAACCCAAACGGCATTCTCTTGAAGGCAAAGGTCCCATATGGACAAGTAAAGGTGGTTTTCTCTTGATCTTCTGGTGCAATAGAAATCTGATTATACCCCGAATAACCATCAAGAAAACAGTACCACCCTTTTCCGGCAAGTCTATCCAACATCTGATCCATGAAGGACATAGGAAAATGGTCTTTTTCGGTCCATGCATTTAATTTCCGGTAATCCATACACACCCTCCATCCAGTCACCGGTCTCATTGGAACAAGTTCATTTTTTTATTGGGGACCACAGTCATTCCCCCTTTTTAGGTACACACTGAACAAAGCATACCCAACTTCTATCAGCGATCGGATATATTACGCCGGCATCCAACCACTTAATAATTTCCTTCTTCACTACCTCTTGCATAGGTGGATTTAAGCGTCTCTGGTGCTCAATACTCGGCTTATGATCGGGCATGAGTTGGATTTTATGAGAACAATTACCGGGAGGGATCCCAATAATATCCGCAATAGTCCACCCAATAGCTCTTTTGAGTCTTTTTAACACTTTCAACAAACTCTCAACTTGTTGTACATTCAGATCTGATGCAATGATTACAGGCAAAGTGTCACCATTTCCTAAGAATTCATACCTCAGATGAGGTGGGAGAGCTTTTAGTTCTAACTTTGGAGCTTCCTCTATAGATGGTTTCGCAGGTGGAGACTCGCGATTCTTCATGTCTAATTCATATTTCTTTGGTTTAAACCGAACATCACCTCGATCAAGTGCCGCGACCAATGACCCATACTCTTCAATGCAATCGCTATCAAAATTCATGATCACTACCGCTAGTGCTTCTACACCCAGCCGTTCTTCTATTTGTATCTTAGTTGACTTTTCAACTTTATAGGATATGGCAGATACCGATTGGAGCTCACCACTCTGCCTCATGTACCTACAAATGTTGAAGGTCACTTCTTCATTGTTCAACCGAAATTTCATCTGCCCTTTTTTCATATCAACCAAGGCTCTACCCGTAGCAAGGAACGACCTCCCAAGAATAATAGGCACCTCAAAATCGACCTCACAATCAAGAATAACAAAATTGGCCGGAAATATGAACAACTCCACTTTTACTAGCACATCATGGAGTATTCTAATAGGCCTTTTTACTGTTCGATCGGCCATCAGTAGCCGCATCGCAGTGGGCTTTGGGTCACCCAAACCCAACTTCTTGTAAATCGAGAGGGGCATGAGATTTATGCTTGCCCCAAGATCATATAATGCTTTCGCAAAATGTAATAACCTGATTGTACAAAGAATAGTGAAAGCACCCGAATCTTCTTTCTTTTGCACTAGAGATCTTGTAGCAATAGCACTACAGTGCTGCATTCTATCATCATCCTCAAAAGTGACCGATCTTTTCTTCGTAACAAGATCTTTCATGAACTTGGCATAACTGGGCATTTATTCCAGAGTTTCTACCAAAGGGACATTGATGGAAAGCTGTTTCAACATCGTTATAAAACGACGGTATTTACCATCCTCGGTCTTTTTTACTAGTCTTTGCGGAAAGGGAGGTGGTGGTCTAGGCATGGGAGTCACCTTTTTGGGTACTTCAACATCTTTACCCGTGTTGTCTTCTAACTCACCACTAACCTCCACCACCTTATCATCATCTCTTATCACCTTTTCTACATCAGACGGCATAGGTGGGTCAATGGTCTGCTTACCACCCCGAGTAGTGATTGCCATACAGTGTCCATCATTTTTCGGATTTTGGACAGTGTTGCTAGGGAGAGTGCCCGGTTGCCGTGTGTTCACTGTTGCAGATAATTGGGCCATTTGCAACTCAAGCTGCTTAATCGAGATTGAATGTGTATCAACATTCTGCCCAATACTCGCTAATTCACTCCTTAACTTTTTAGTGTGTTCATCACTAGCATCGAACCTCCTCATCATTTTGTGCAACATATCCTCAACTCGCGCCATACTACCTCCACCATCCCTAGGAGCAGCTTCAGGATTTTGAGGAGTAACATAGGGACCACTCCTATCATTTCTGTTACCATAGTTACCCCGGTTGAAGTTGTTGTCACGGTTGTAATTCCCATCTCGGACATAATGACCCTCGCGGTTATAATTACCATAGTTTCGACCTTGGTTTCCTTGACCTTGGCGCCAATTCTCCTGATTGGAGCTTTGGGCGTTCGGTCGGAAACCACACGTCTGCTCATTCACCGCATAGGAATCCTTCTCATAATAATATTCATCATTTTGCAGTGGTGGTTTAGACAAGTAGTTCACGGCATTTACCTTTTCTGCACCCCCTGTGACATGTTTCAATACCAACCCAAGCTCAGTTCTCACTGAGCCATCTCTTCACGAATCTCGTCTGTGGCTGGTTTGTGTGCGGATTGTACTGCGAAGGTGTTTCTTCCAGTATCTGACTTCCAAGTACTCCAAGCTTTATTATTTCAGGAGATTTTCTCTAACGTTTCAGCAATCTCGACATAAGGACACTCCCCATAAGAACCACCCGCTATCGTATCCAACACCGCTTTATTATTATCATCCTATCCCCGATAGAAGTATTCTTTCAGTGACTCATCATCAATGCGGTGGTTGGGGATACTTCTCAAGAATGAAGTGAACCTATGCCAAGAACTACTAACTGACTCTCCTGGTAGTGCCACAAAGTTGTTCACTCTGTCTTTGTGGTTTAGTTTCTTAGAGACCGGGTAGTAACGTGCTAAGAAAGCATCCCTCAGTTGATTCCAAGTGAAGATTGAGTTATAAGGGAGCTCAGTAAACCAGATAGCAGCCTCTCCCGTCAATGAAAGAGGAAATACTCTTAGCCCTATTACATCCATATTCAAATCGGGCCTCCCTACACAACTTTTGCACACTGCCCTTACCTTAGCGATGTGGGCATGTGGATCCTCAAAAGGTAGCCCTAAAAACAAACCTCTGGCAGTGAGCATTTGCATCAGACTACTGGTTACCACAAAAGTGTGGCCGTGTGGTAGAGGGGGCAAGACAAGTGGCCCATCAGAGTCTGCGATGTTATCATAACCCCTATAGTACTCTTGAGGGCGTGGAGCGGGGTGTTGTCCCCTTTGTTCATCTTCACTACGATTTTCAGGTAATAACCGACCATGAGCATAAACTGGAGCTGGAATGTCCTGATTGGGATCATCGTCGTTAATACCCAAGTTTTGATTCATATTGTGTAGTGTACGCTCTAATTCATGGTCGTATGGAAACAAAGGTTCTCTTCTACTCCGTGTAATTGGCATACATGGAATTTAAACCTGCAAGAGACAAAAACAATAGAAAAAGTAAAATTAGGAAAATATTGACTAAACTTTAGTAATAAGTTTTAAGTTAATCTAAAAGCCACTTTCCCTGGCAGCGGCGCCAAAATTTGATACGCTCAAACTTACTTCTCAAATAAGAAGTAAAGCGGTCGTATCAAGTAAAGAACCCAACTAATGAGGTTGGGGTCAATCCCACGAGGAAAATGGTTCAAACTTAACGTTATTCTATTATTACTTCTATTTAGTCAATTATTTTCCGAAAAAAATAAATAACTAAAGGTTTTTTTGATTAATAAACGTAATTAACTAAATTAAAGTAATCAACTAGCAGGTTCAAGTATTGGAGTTTAATCAAGTGATGAGAGTAACTAGGGCTTAAGTGTTCCCCACAGGCGCCTAACTCGGTAATTCTAGCTATAACAATTCTTTCCTAGTATTTTGCATGTAAAGTGATAAGTTAGGTATCTATAAATCCTTGGTCCGGCAATTAGAGAATTTCACTCCGCACCTTGGTCCGGCTACGTGTGTTGCTTTACTAAACCTTATCTTTACCTCATATTAAGCATCGTAATCGATATTTGACTAAGTTGTTACTTCGTACCAACAAAGACTAGCCTATTAGATAGTATACACTAAATCTACGTTGATAATTCTTTTCCTATTATCTACCTCCTTGGTCCGGCAAGTAGCATTAAGGCGAGTTCTAACGTTGGCCATCCGTTAAAAAAAGACTTCTAAATGAAAGAATTATCAATACATGCAAGACACTATTCCAGAATTGTTATTTTAGCTAGATTTTACCTTGTTATTTACCCATGGTTCCCACAACCCGAGTTATGGAGTTTAGTTACCCATGGTCATAATCACACAATTCATATTAATAATATAAGAATTCATGCACTTACTTTAATGAGAAGGAAGAAAATCCAGAAATTCACTTGAATAATTCACAAAAACACAAACAATCGATTCCAGAAAAGTATGATCAAATACCAAAATCAATAGTTCAATACTTAAACAAGAGAACTAAAAATATCCAAAAGTCTAACCCCCAAAACGAGGTTTTTTGAACTATTTATAATAAAATAAACCTAATAAAAGAAGGAATCTAATTAAGGAAAAGCTGTCCAAAACGCATTTGAGTCGACGGCCCATGTGACGGACCGTCGTGGCCACGACGGACCGTTATGGCCTCCGTCGCTCCATACTTGGACTCTAATCTCTGCTGCTTCCTTCATCAACTCTGTTACCCTCGACGGACAGGTCTGATGGACCGTTTCAAGCACGACGGTCCGTCGAGGGGTTTCGTTCCACAATACTTAGAAACTTCTTGGAATTGGGTACTGGGACTACTCTCTAACAATCACGACGAACAAGCAGGACTATGACGGTCCGTCATAAGGCTTCCGTAGTCCCACACTTAGTCAGACTTCCCCATCTTCCTTCAGCAGCTACTCTCTTCTCACTACGGTGCCACCTACGGACCGTCACAGTCGCGACAGACCGTTGTGAGCTCCGTAGGTGGTCACTTCTGCAATTCCTGCTCAAAACCTCCGCGTTCTTCTTTGGACAGATTTCCTGCAAATAAAGAGAAACCTACATCAAAAATCAATACAAAAAGGCTTTGGACACACAATAAACTTAAGGAAAAAGCATTAAAAGTACCATAAAACCATGGTACATCAATGATCATGGGATTGACAACGTTGGAAAACGCTAAATCGATTGTTTATCAACTTAAGGGTGTTGCTCAAGCTTTGTTCAACGAATGGAAGACAAGGCGGTAGATGTAGGTCCTCTTGATTGGGAAAAGTTTAAAAGGTTTTTTTCCTTTATAGATTGTTTACCCTTGAGATGATGGAGGAAAAGGTACTTGAAGTTCACATAATTGTCTAGATATGCTCCTACTATGGTTGTCGATCCTAGGGCTAGGATGAGTAAGTTTGTTTTGGAAGTGTCTGAGATGAAGGTTAAAGAATGATGTACCACCATGATCATCAATGATATGGAAATTTCTAGCCTAATGGATCAATATGAACAAATTGAAGAGGAGAAACTTAAGGAAAAGCAAAGGGAGGCAAAGAGGGCTTAGACAGATGATGGTGACTTTTCACATTGAAGGTCTGATGGACATGTTTGTCTTAAGTTTCGACAAATGTTTGTTGGTCAAGGTTCCTCCAATACTCCAGCTCTTAGAATCAACAAAGATAGGGTATCTAACTGTTAACCTCAAGGAGAAATGATGGTGGATCTTCATTATTAACTTGTGCTAGGTGTGGAATAAACCATGAGGATAAATTCCTAACCGGTTCCAGTGCATGTTTTTGTAGTGAGAAAATGGATCATAAGATAAAAGATTGTCCTTCCGTTTCTAATAACGAAGAAGGTAATATTCGGCGGCCTCAACCTCACATTTCCTTAGGTTCTCGTGGGAGTCAAAAGTAGAACATATTTATGCAGTTCGAACTCGTCATGAGAAAGAGGGTTCTCTTGATGTTTTTACTGGTATGTTGCGAATCTTTAATCTCGACATTTATGCTTTGGTTGATCCTAGTGTTACCTTATATTTTGTGAATCCATATGTGGCTATGAGGTTTGATGTTTTTCCAGATGTGTTGATAGACTCTTTTTCCATATATACTCCTACTGGTGAACCTATTGGGTCTAAGAGAGTTTATAGAAGTTGCCCAATCTCCATAGACAATAGTCACACATGTTGATCTTATAGATATTAATATGTTAGATTTCGATATTATTCTTGTTCTAGATTGGTTGTAGTCATGTTATGCTTCTATTCATTATAGAACCCCACTAGTGAAGTTTTGATTTCCAAATAAACCCATCCTAGAGTGGATATGGGGGAAATTATATGCATAAGAGTCAATTTGTCTCTTGTCTTAAAGCTAAAAAAATCATTTCTAAGGGTTGGATATATCATCTTTTTTTGGGTTAGTGATACAAATTTTGAAACCCTTACTCTTGATTCAGTCCCTATTGTAAATGAGTTTCTAGAAGTGTTTCATATATTTATTCCAGTTTATCATATGCATTCGACAAAACATAAGGATTTTAAAGTGCAATTGAAAGATTTGTTGGATAAGGATTTCATCTAACTGAGTATCTCTGTATGGTGTGCCCTGGTTTTGTTTGTTCGAAACAAAGATGGTTCACTTCGTATGTGTATTGACTACCAAGAATTGGACAAACTTAACATTGAAAACAAATATCCTCTCCAAGGATATATGATTTGTTTTATCAACTACATGAGTTAGTTACTTCTCTAAGATTGACCTACGGTCAGGCTATCACCAATAAAGGGTAAAGGAAGATGACATTCCAAAGATGGATTTCAAACTCGGTATGGTCATTATGATATTTTGGTAATGTCATTTCAATTGACTAATGCTCCACCTGCATTTATGGATTTAATGGATAGGGTGTTTAGACAATACCTTGATATGTTTGTGATTGAGTTTATCGATGATATCTTGGTTTACCCAAGTAGTGAGGATGATCATCTCGATTAGTTGAGGATTGTATTACAAGTCCTCAAAGAGCAACAAACTTCGCAAAATTTAGTAAATGTGTGTTTTTTTAGTGATCCATGGCTTTTATTGGTCATATTATTTACGAAAAAGGTATTGAAGTGAATCCTAAGAAATAGGACACGGTTAAGAGTTGGCCTAGACCTTTATTTCCTTCATATATTCAAAGTTTCTTGGGTTTGACCGGTTACCATAAAAGGTTAGTGTAAGGGTTTTCTTTGATTGCCTCTCAATTAACGACATTGATCCAAAATAAGGTTACGTTTGTATGGCCTGAAGTGTGTGAAAACTATTTTCATAAATTGAAGGATAAACTAACCTCCACTCTAGTAATGACTTTACTGGAATGATCTGATGGGTTTGTGGTTTATTTTAATACATCAATAATTGGGCTAGGGTGTGTTCTTATGCAGAATGGGAAGGTTATTTCTTGTTTTTCCAACAACTTAAGACTCATTAAAGGAACTATCCTACCCATGATTTGGAATTAGTTGTTGTTTTTTCCTTAAAGATTTGAACGCATTACTTATATGGTATTCATGTTGATGTTGTTACCGACCACAAAAGCTTGCAATATGTGTTTAAGCAAAATGATCTAAATCTTCACCAAATGAGGTGCTTGAGTTACTAAAGGATTATGACATGAGTATCCTCTATCACCCCGACAAGGTAAATGTGGTGGCGGATTCTCTTAGTTAGTTATTAAATGATAGTTTTACTCATATTCAGGATGGTAAAAAGAAGTTGGTTCGAGATTTCATATGTTTTCCCGATTGGGTGTTTGGTTTTTCGATTTCACCAAGGGTGGTGTTATGGTCCATAATGGTTCAAAATAATCTTTTGTGTTAGATGTGAAAGCCAAACAAGGTCTTGATCCGAATTTGGTTGAATTGAAGGAAGCAGTGCTTGAGAAGTCCATTGAGGCTTTCTCCCAAAGGGAAATGGTGTACTTCGGTTTCAAGGTCGTTTGTGTGTTTCCAATGTTGATGATTTGAGGGAGTAATTTTTTTTTATCAGAATCACGTAGTTCTTGATATTACATTTATTTGGGAGTCAAAAAGATGTATCGTGACATGTTGAAGGTCTATTGGTGAAATGGGATTGTAACAACCCTGAAATTGGATAAGATAAGAAATGCTTAGTGTGTCAAGAATGCCTATGATTAGACCAGGGTTCACACGGATTGATACGCGTAGAACCAGACCTCAGAACCCTTACTACGACCAAGCCAACTAACTTGGGGAGTTAGTTGAGCTTGGAAAGGTTGGAACCAACCAAGTAAGGCTCTCGAAAACAAAGATTTAATCGAAGGAGTTTTTACCGGACTTAAAAAGAAGGAATTTTAAGTTTTGAGGGTCTAGGGGTAAAATGGTCTTTTACCAGGCTAAGGGTAATATCATAATTACCCTAACTATATATATATTTAATTATTTAATAATATGGAGGGGCAATTTTGGAAGAGAGAGCCGAATTTTAGCTCTAGGAGTGGAGTCTTGCTCCACCCGGGTTCGAACCTAGGTGGAAGCAATGATTTAAATTGTTTTTATTTAAATTGATAAATTAATGTAATTAATTTATATTTATTATTTATTAGCTGATTTAAAATAAAAGGAAATTCAGATTTTTTTTAAATATTAAGGAGAGTCCTAAATTGACTAAGTCATTATCTAAGCCTAAACAACTTCACACGTTTCACTCTCTCACAATCTCTCTCACGTTTCATCACCTCTCTCACATTTTTTTTCTGCCAAAACAACTTCAAGAACTGAAATAATATTAAGAGTTCTTCACACTTGAAGAACTCACATGAAATTTTAAGAAAAACAAAGTAACCAAAAACGTTAAGGCAAAGAGAAGATTCCGTCGAGTTGGTGGTGAAACTTAAGGAGGTTTGGACAGAGTTTTGGAGAGGATATTGGGCAGCAAATTCACATTTGAACAAGCAAATTAAAGTATGGGTTTTCTTACTCTTGGTCCCTTTCCCAAGAGACCCCTAGGATTCAGTTGATTCTAATCTGAAAACTAGGATTGTTTCCACGTTTCATGTCCCTGTCACTAGCTCCTATTGATGGTTGTAGGTTGGTATGTCTGCTGGTAGATATTAGGCATGTAATGTGTTTTTTTCGTGATGAATATGTTCATGAATGTGTATTTGGAATCGTACAAATGATAACCTATGCTTTCCGAAATATGTGTTTATTTGTGTGCAATGTGTAGTTGTGACTTTGAACACGGATTGAAGTATGAAAATGACTTGTTTTATGGTTGTATTTCACGTGCACAAACTTGTATTAATCATGATGTTCATATGAAGTATAAAGTGGCTGATTTGAGTGAAAAACTATTAGCTAAATGATTCACAAAATGCCCTAAGAATTAACTCTAAATGTTGATGAAAAGAAGCTGAAACATGTATCTCAAATTTCCAGCACATTGTTGGTTAATTTCAGCCAAGTAAAGTTCTTTAATAAGCTATGAAAAATGAATGTAAAATAAGTGAAATCAGTGGGGATTGAACCCCCAACCTCTTGAATGGATGAGAGAGTTAGGAGAAAAATAAATGAGAAAAATAAATGTGGAGAGTGGGGATTGAACCCCCAACCTCTTGAATGGATGAGAGAGTTAGGAGAAAAATAAAGGAAAAAAATAAATGTGGAGAGTGGGGATTGAACCCACAACGTCTTGAATGGATGAGAGAGTTAGGAGAAAAATAAAGGAGAAAAATAAATGTGGAGAGTGGGGATTGAATCCACAACCTCTTGAATGGATGAGAGAGTTAGGAGAAAAATAAAGGAGAAAAATAAATGTGGAGAGTGGGGATTGAACCCACAACCTCTTGAATAGATGAGAGAGTTAAGAGGAAAATAAAGGAGAAATATAAAATGAGGTGAATGGGAATTGAACCCACAACCTCTTGGATAGGTGAGAAAGTTAATAGATAAATTAAGAGTAAAAGAATGAGCTTGTGGGGGATTGATCCCACAACCTCCATGCCTTGGACGAAAAATAGAGAAGAAAAAGAAAGGAAATATTATGGGGCTGATGGGGATCGAACTAGGGTCCCCCAAATCTGAAAAATACAAAGGATCAAGTGTTGCCTAAGGGATTCGAAATTGGGTTCCCTTGCCCAGTTCCGTATTGACACATATGTCATAGGTAAATAAATATTTAATGAATGCTTCCTCTAAAGATCGAAATCAATATCTTGGCATATCTACAAGATGCATAAGTCTTGTACCACATAATCTTGGGTAAACATGAATCACTTAGACAAACTATGAATCACTTAGACAAACTATGAATGAAGCCTCATGGCTTGTATGTAAAGACACATAAGTCTAACATACGTTCAAAAGTAAGTGAACTTAAGATGTATGAAATGAAATGATGAAACCCTAGAAGGGTTAAGTATGATTGTAAATACACTAAATGGCCAAGTGCATTGGCATATGATGAAATGAACAATGATATGATGAAATAAACAATGAAATGATGAAATGAACAATGAAATGATAAAATGAACAATGATATGATGAAATGAACAATGAAATGACGAAATGAACAATGAAATGATGAAATGAACAATGAAATGATGAAATGAGAAATGAAATGATGAAACCCTATAAGGGTTAAGTAAGGGTGTGAAACACACCAAATGGCCAAGTGCATTGGCATATGATGAAAGGAACAATGAAATGATCAAATGAACAATGATATGATGAAATGAACAATGAAATGATGAAATGAACAATGAAATGATGAAATGAACAATGATATGATGAAATGAACAATGAAATGACGAAATGAACAATGAAATGATGAAATGAACAATGAAATGATGAAATGAAAAATGAAATGATGAAACCCTAGAAGGGTTAAGTAAAAGTGTGAAACACACCAAATGGCCAAGTGCATTGGCATATGATGAAATGAACATTCACGTAATAAGAGGTGAATAACTATGAAAAACAAAGGTGCTAATGATGATGAATGTGGTGACAACATGATATGAGGCTAATGTAAATGATGAGAGCAATCTCAAATGAGCCTAAGTAAATGTTACCAATACGTACTCACCTATGAGAGTGTAAGATAATGAAGAGACCAGTCTCTATGAACACTCTAATGAGAGTATTGAGCTTAACACACTCAATACGAATGATGAGATGAGAAATCATCTAATGAGCTATAATGTCCTCATACTAGAAGCCAGCTTCCATGACGTATGAGATGAATTTAATGGAACTTGATACTAAGCACCGATAGACTAGCTATGAGCGGTGATGCCTTCTTTCGGGAAGGGCGGAGGTTCACATAACTCTCATGAGATGAGACTGTCCGGCATGCCGGGTATGGGTCTCCTTATATCTCCTAGTCTTCGAACCTATACTGCCAATATAGGGATCTGGCGGGGTTAAATTCCCATGTACGCTAGCATGTTTTTGGGTCACTTTGGCCGGTGATTCCACCTCTTTTCGGTGTGGGGGAGATACTGGATTTCATGATGCTCACATGATCTATGTCGGTTAAAGTTAAAGTTCCCAATGAATGAATGAGGCTAGCCTCAAATGAAGCACATAATGAAATGAATGATACCAAAGGTGTTAGGATAGGATAATCAAAAGGTGAGTTAGATTCAAGTAATGACATTAGGTCATTCTTGGTCATTGCACTACGAACCTAGTGAAAGTCTTAAACTACATCCTAGGTATAACTAGTGTTTACACTGGTCTATGAATGAAATGAAATAGAGTACGTATGAATGAACGAAGCAGACTCTGTGTTTGCTAATGAAGACTCCCTAGTTGAGGTCTCATCTGTTGAGCCCTCATTTCTGGGAGGTCTTAATGTTAAGTCCATGATTCCAAGGTCTCATGGCATATGAATGAACGACAATAAAGAAGTTATGTGCTACATGTAAAAGGTATTGTATGTTATATGATATGTGTTATGTGTAAATGTTATGTGATGTGTGCAAATGTGAAAAGTATGATGATGTATGTTATTCTCATGGCATAACTTTCCTATTCCAAATCTGGAAAGCCCACTACTTTCCTAATCCAAATTTGGAAAGCTCATTGACTTTCCTAATCCAAATTTGGAAACTTTTCCTAATCTCAATTTGGCAAGTCCACTGACTTGACTTCCAAAAATCATGTTGTTAGGAAAGAGCTATTATTTCTCATGCATGTCCTTGGTGTGTGCTTGCATATACCCATACTTAGTACAAGTGTGTACTAATACTATACAAACTCTACTATTTTAGGTGCAGGCACAGGTGGACGATAGAGCTACAGGATCATCACTGCAGTTATCCGGACGTCCAGCATTCATCCGGTTTTGGTAGGTCCTCATGCTTTCGAGGATGCTACTGTTTTATATTCTAGCTTAGTTTTAGAGTTGAGCTAGTGGAGCATGTTCCACTAGCGTTTCTTTCCTATCTTTATTCAGACTATGTATTGGTGCCATTTTGGCCATTATACACTTAATAAGAATTGAACTATTTCTTTCAATTGCTTATCTCTTAGTGTTAGATGGTTGATGGTGAACAATTACGTATTAATGAGAATGTTTTTATAAGTATGTTAAGAAACAAAAAGTTTCAAATTTTCCGCTAAAATTAACCTAGATGAAGTAAGAATGACGTAAGTAGGCTTGTCTGCGACCTCTGAGAGGTCAACGACGCCGGTCTCGTCTGGGGTCTAGATTCCGGTCGTGACAGGGATGAAGAAAGATATTATAGAATTCGTGGCTTAACGTCCTAATTGTGAACAAGTGAAAATTGAGCATAAAAATCTAGTAGGTTTATCCCACGATATTAGAATTCCTACTTGGAAGTGGGAAGATTTGAATATGAACTTTATTGTTAGTTTACCCCGCACTCGGTGACAACATGACTCGATTTGGGTTATTGTGGATATTATGATGAAATCAACTCATTTCATTCTCGTCGAGATTTATTATTTAGTGAAGGACTATGTTATGTTGTACTTGAGGGAAATAGTTAGGTTCCATGGAGTTCCCTTATCCATTATTTCTGATCGTGGTACCCAGTTCACTTTTCAGTTTTAGAAATATTTCCAAAATGGCATTGGTACTCATGTTAAGTTAAGTACGACCTTTCACCCTCAAATTTGATGGCAAGCGGATTGTACTTACTATTCAAACTTTCAAAGATATTTTGAGAGCTCGGCTGGTTGACTTCAAGGGTAATCGGAATGATCATTTGCCTTTACTTGTGTTTGCTTACAATAATATCTATCATTCAAGCATTTTTATGAGTATATTTGAGACTCTTTATGGTAGTAGGTGTAGATCTCCTAAAGGTTGATTTGAAGTTGGTGAAGTTGCATCGGTCCCCAATTGGTACATTAGGCTATGAATAAAGTTTAGCTTGTTAGAGAAAGGTTGAAAATAGATTAAAGTCGACAAAATTCCTATGTCGATGTTAGAAGGAGAGATCACCTTGAGTTTGATATACATTATTTTGTCTACTTGAAATTTCACCCATGAAGAGTGTGTTGAGGTTTGCAATGAAAGGTAAGCATAGTCCCCGGTTTTTAGGCCTATATTATATTTTAAGGAATTTGGTAAAGTTGCTTATTTTACTAATTATTTGGCATCGGTACATCTAGTTTTTTCATCTCTTTTTTGAAGAAATATATTGGAGATTCGACGTCCATTATGTAAGACCCCGAAAATGACTTAGGTTAACTAGAGCCTAACATGTTGGTAATGGTGGTATAAGGTCTTTAAAGTGTTTATAATATGGTATAGGGGCAGTATCTAAAGATTTAGGTGCATTGAAGTCAAACGTCAAGGGATGACTAAGACATTCGACGACTAAGTCACCTAAATGCCTCATAGGTGGTTTTATGTGTTTATGTGTGATTAATGAGTTTGTAAGGTCCTTAAATGAGTTATTATAGAATGTATAGGCAGTGTGTCAAGTTTCATGGAGTTTGGAGGTCAAACATCCAAGAACGTTCATGTCGTTCGAAAGATATGCCTTGAATCGACCTTGTGTGTCTAAGCATGTTTCGTTGAGTTTTACGTGTTTGTTTTGGATGAAAGTTATGTTAGAGGTTTTAAACTTATAGACGATCGTATTTGGGTTGGAAACGTCCAGGAAATTATCCCCAAGGACCATCCAAGAGTCCTTGAGGAAGGACCCAAGACTTGGTGTCAAGGCTGCCCAAGACAGCCCAAACCACGAAGGCAGTCGACGCCCAGTGGGTCAATCGACGCCCCGTTGGTTGGGTTTCGTCGACTAAGACTTAGACTGGGGAGGGAAGGTAGCAAGGACCAGCCTCAGTCCCAGACCACGGACCAACAGGACGGTCCGTTGGTCAAGGGACGGTCCGTAGGTCCCTCCGTCATTGAAGCTGTTTTTCCTGCGCAGCTTTATTGTAAGTCTAGGGGTGAATTTGTAAATTCACCCCAATTCTAAATAAGCATATTGGCGGTTTATTAAGGGTATATTGGGTATTTTAAACAAGTATATAAGTGTTAAACACTTAGAATATTTCATTCTTCTAAAATCAAAACCCCAAAATCCCTTAGAAAATCCCAAAGACTCCATTGAAGTCCAAATCAAGGAACAACTTGGAGGTGACATTTTGAGTGGAAATTCTTCATCAAAGTGAAGAATTATCATCATTGAGGTATGGCTTTTGATCCTTGAAACTCGTTTCATCAAGGAGCCCAACTTGCATAGATGTTTTCAAAGATGTTTTCAAAGTTTTCAAAGAGAAATTGTCTAATTTCATGATTCTTCCATGGGTTCTTGTATTAAAGGCTTTAAAACGTCTATTATGGATTAGATTGATGTTTTATTGATGATTTTAACCTAAATTACCTATGAACCCATGAAATAGATGAACCTAAGATTTTGACTAAATTATGGGTTACTTGATATTGGCTTAATGTTGATGAATTCATGTGTAGTTTCTTATGGGCTTTCTATTGATGTAAGAATTGTGTTCAATTGTTATCAAATTGGTATTGGATTGTTAATCTATGTTGAATTGGTTTAGATTTCATTGATTTCTATAATTGTGTATTGAATTGGTGTTCATGGCCATGGGTAAGGGCCTTATGATGTTGAATTGGGTGATTTGGTATTGGCTTGAAGTGTTGATGGTAAAGTGATGGTACTCTGCCCTATTTATTCTTATTCAATGTTAATTTTACTTCAATTATGTTATGATTGGTTTGGTTCACCTTTGGTGGCGGTGCTATGTGAATTGATGTGGCCTTGTCGACGTTATTTTAAGTACATTGATGATCATGGCCTTGTCGGCATTACTTGAACTTATATGGCTATTTGTGTAGTTGATTTGATGATTTATAATCATATCTACCTATATGTTGAAGTATGTGCTATACTATTGCTACTATCTAGTTAATCATATTGTGCTTTGACTATGTGTTATTGTGTAGTCTTAGAGTTGATACATGGTTATTCCTAAATTGGTTAGATGAGTCTAAAATGGTTAAATTGATTATGTTAAGGTAATGAATATGTTGACTTGATAAAGTTAAGGGTCATTCCTAAGAGTCTAAAGGAAGATAGGATATACACGTTAAATGGAAGTATGTTGTGACTTGTTTAGGTAGACTTGTGTCTCTTACTTGATGCTTATGTAAATATGTGATGTTTTGACTTAGAAACATAAAGGGGTCTTAGTCTTGAATAAATGAATATAGGTGAGATCTTGAATGATGGCAAAAGGGTCACTTATGTGGAACCTTGAACCAAGTGGTAAGGTTATGAATTGTGAAGTAGTTAGCCGTAATGGTATCCTTCATGTAATGAGTGATGGACTTAAGGTTGATTGGCAGGAATGGCATCATATCATACCTTAGGAAAGTCGCGATGAGCTTCTTGTCGCCATAGTGATATAGCCTTAATGGACCTTGCTTTGGTAGGGTAAATGTAATTGGGTCATGAACTTGATATGGGACCCATTTGTATGAACCTTAATGTAAATTGATCTTTGAGAACTAAGGCTAGCACCGAGTGAGTATAGTAAAGGGAAGTAGTTCTAGTTAAGTATGAGACTAGAATACAAAGCACACCCTTCATATTCCTTAACCATGTACCTACATGGGATCTTTATGTTCTACCATTGGCAAGTAGAACACCTCATCGAAGTAGGATAGAACTTCGGATACCATGCTTTGCTACCATGGTCTATGTCGGTTATTGCCTATTCTCATCATATGAAATACCTATTAGTATTAAAGAAGTTTATGAGGCTTAGGTGGTGGTATGGGACACTACTTAGAGATTGCACAATAGACTTTGATGGTGTTACTTGGAGTTCCTAGGTCTTGTCTAAGATCATTATTTGAATGTCCTTTATGTGATGTATGTCTTCTAAATGAACTAATAAACTAATGAATTATGTTAGAAAGTATGTAAATGAATAAGTACCTAATCTAAAGTAACTTAAGGACTCCTTAGCTAAAGTGTGAAGAGGGCATATGAGATGATCTCTTTATGTCTTATCTTTGGAAGTCTTGAGTATGACTCTAGTTAGGTAAAAGGTTTGGTGTTGTTGACATGATCTAAGCCTTAGGTAGTCTCAAGGACTATTTAGGTAATCTTGAAGAGGTCACTATGGATGTTATCTTCTTGATTTACTTAAGTAGGTCTTTTGATTACCTTTGGAAGGAGAATGTCCTATCATCTATGTGTTGGTGTGTTTAGTGAGAATGATTCCATCCTAGGGAGTCTATTGGATCTCTTGAGTGTGTGTGTAACGGATTGTATGGACGGTTGCTTCACAACTCACTCAAGTGAGACTTAGAGTCACCTTTGGTAGAAGAATCTTACCTTGATGATTATGACAATTTGTAAGTGTGTATGTGACTCATTATAAGTAATCTTAAGGGTCGTTTAGGCACATCTAGAGAGGGTGTATGGGCGGTCTCTCTTCGTGTGACTTAAGTGAATCTTAGGATTGCTTTGAGTGGGATAATTACATGCTAAATGGTGTCTTAAGTGAAGGTTAAGTACTTCATTGTACAGTGAAGAGACTTCACTGTAACAGTGAATTGGTTCACTGTTAAGTGGTCCTACAAATGCATTAATTTGTCTAAATGTTGTCTTATGTGTTTCTAAGTTGTTAAATGTTATTCTTATGATTATAATATGATTTTTAAATGGAAAAGATGCATATTTTCAATAAAGTCCATTTTCATGATTTTTATGCATAATGCCATACTTAGTACATGTGGTTGTACTAATTCCATGCTTTATTTTCTATCTATAGTTCTTGGTAGGTGAAGAGCTTTGGGAAGAAGACTTGGACTTAGAAGATCGTTCAAGAAGAGTTGAAGTATGTTCTCATTTGACTCAAGGGCATATATGTCATTTTATGTTTCTTTTATGAAGTTTTGTAATAGACTATTAGTAGTATATTTTAAATTCGTATGGGTCGTGTCCCAAGTATTATCGTGTCTTAAGATGATGAATCCAGACTTAAGTGTTTTCCTATTTCTACATATATGAAAGAGTTAAAGACTTCTATATTGTTTTTATGAAAAGTTTTAATTCTGCACTACTTTTCATTATGTATATGTGATGAATGATATGAGAGGCTTGTATGAGACCTACGAGAGGTCGAATATGCCGATCGCAATCCAAGATTGTACCCTAACTTCTAGGGTGTGGTTTCGGGATGTGACACATTATTCCCTTAGGAGGTTTGGGAGTTAAAAAGGGTGTTTCATATGATGTAGTTTCGATTGAGATTTTGGACTAGCAAGTTCAAAATCTTAGAAATAAGGAAGTTGCTTCTATAAAGGTTATTTAGGGGAATCATTTAGTTGAGGGTGCAACTTGGAAGGCCGAGGCCGATATGATGTCATGATACCTCATCTCATACCCTCTAACCCCACTCTATCTTGAGATATTTAGTTCCTCGTGGTCCATCCTTATTTCTCAGTTATTCTCATGTTTTCGCATGCATGCATGCTCATAAAATTTAATTTTTGAGAAAAATGAGTTAACTTAATAGATTTCCCCACTTTTATGTGCATTTGAGTATGATTTGCCTATAGTCCTTATGAAATGATGCTTTAAATATACTTTATCTTGGAGTCGATTTTTCCTCCTTGGATATATGAATTTATATGACTGCATTCATCTTGGGTTGTTATATCTTCTCCCTATCCTCCTTATGATGCCTTGAGTTCCATTCGAGGATGAATATTCCCAAAGGGAGATATTGTAACACCTCAGATTTGGAAAATAAGGAAAAATACAATTTAGGGTCGGTGCTTGTGTCTATAGTTCCCGTGTATGGACCGTAGAACCTTCTATGGGCAGTAGATGGAAACTGTAGGAAGCGAGAATATTTTTTTTCAAAACAAGTTCTAGTACCCTTTTTTACGGTTCATCAGGATGACACATCACTCCATGTACGAGTCGTAGATAGGTTTCATTGGTGAACCCACACTTTGTAAAATTTAAAGCTTAAAATTTGTTCCTACCCACACCGTATGAAGACCTACAAATCGTACTGAAATCCATCAAAGAGGGGTGAATTTTAAGGTCCCCGTAATAAATCTGCGGGTGGCTATTATGGTCCGTAGGTCCAACCCGTAGAATCGAGTCAACTTTTATTTTAGGGGATTTTTAATCCTTTTACTTGCCGATTAATGCCTAAACTAGGTCATTTTGATCCTAATCCTACACCCTATATATAAATATTTTAAGCCTAAAATCTAACTATTCTCAAATTATTCTTCAAATTCCCCCAAATCCCTCCAAGTTCTTCCCAAGAAATAATTTTCCCTCTAAAGCTTAAAGAAGAGTCTATAGTTTCAAGATCAAGTCTCCAAATTTTATCATTGATTGAGGTTTTAGACGTTAAGGTAAGATAATATTAACCTATAAAGTCCTTTCCTCTATATGGTTCCTAAGTTCTCCAAATTTTACAAGTTAGAATTCTCCAATTGAAGTTTGGGTTTTATTCAATCTCATGGGTTCTTTTAAATTATGATTCAATTGATTATACTCTATCTTTTTATACATGAATTTAAGTAATTACATGTTTTTAAGTTGAATTGACACGAACCGATGCATGATCCATGACTTCTACACTATGATCATATGATGAAGCTTATGAACTATCAAAGATGGATTTATGAAGACATGCACATTTCTTTATGGAATTGATAAATGATTTAATGTTGCTTTGAGAGTAAAGCATCAATGTTGTTACTATTTTCTTTGAAAAGATTTCTTACATACTACTCAAAACATGAATGTGAAAGGATTTTCTCACATTAAAGATGTAACACTCCGAAAGTCCATGACTTAGTCTACAACCTCATATGTTGAACTAAGACTTGAAACACTGTTTTAAGCCTACATTAATGGATTGAAACTAGTTAGGAAGTGTTAGATTCAAAACGTCTAGAAACGTCCATCACGTCCTGAGACTACTGAAATAGAGGTTAGTGTGCCTTGGCATGTTTCATGGGGGTTTAAGAGTCAGAATTTAATGAAAATTGGTAGAAAGGTGTTAAACATGTATGAGTGTGTGTTTAGGGTCAAAACATCTGGGTACGACTCCCGAAGGACCACCCTAAGGGTCCTTGAAGAGGACACTTCCATTTGGACCCAAAAGCTATCATTTGACAGTGTCCATCTATGAGCCAACGAGAGTCGTCGTTTGATCGATGAGTCATTGATGGATCCGTAGAACAAACACTTAGAAAATTCTCCAAAGTGTTCCAAAAACCACTCTCCAATCCCATCGACTCCTTGACAGTACAGGGCCGTCGATGGACCTACGGATGGTAGGTCGTGGTCTCGTAGGTTGGGGTCTGGTTTGGCTGCCTAGTTTTAAGTTCAGTGAATTAATTAGTTAGTTGGTTAATTAAGGGTTAAGGTGTGGTTAATTGGTTATTTGAGTGACTATATAACACCTAACCTTCACTTAACTAACCTAATACCCCATATTTCCCAAACCCAAACCTCTGCACCTCTCTACCTTCTCTATCTTTCCCAAAGACTCCATAGAAGACCAAGATTCAAGGTGAATTAGGGCTTCAAGATTCAAGCTTTATTATACAATTCTCTAATAATTAACAAGGTATTGAAGATCTTCACTCTTGGGAACCCTTTCCCAACAGGTTCTTTCAAAATATGATTTCTATGTTCTTCTAAAAATGGGTTTCACTCCAAATTCATATATTGTCTTTCAAATTGATTTCTGATGAAGTTATATTGATTATTATTTATATATCATTAATTATTAATTCTTAATTTTTGTAGTTCTTAGTCCTTGACCTAGTTTCCATGAAAACTCTTGAATTGAACCCTTCTCCCTAACCCTAGTTATGAATTAGACTTGTAGATGATTAGGGTTGATGGAATTGACTATTCTATTGTGTAATTCACTATATTATTATGATTTTCATGTGGATTATTGGGTAATTATTATAGATTGATGGTAAGATCTTGAAGAAGGGCTTATGAAATCTATGTGGTAAGACTTGGTGATCTTGATCATTTACTTCAATAATGATGGATTATAATTGATGATGATGAGCAATTGAAGCATTATATGTGATTAGATTGAGGCTAAGATTATGTGATTATTATTATGTCTTGATATGTATAGGATGGTTGTGAGGTCTTGATAGGGATGTGAACATGCAAGTTTGAGTGTGAACTACTTGTATGCCTCATTACGAGTTGACTATGATGACTTCACTAATGTTGGTGTATATGAAAGGTAGTTCACATTCTATACCTATTGAGATAATGACATGAATATACAAGGGGTTAGTCCCTATGAACTATACTATGGTTTACTTAAAGGCTTATGAAGAAAGGGACTCTAGCTTAGCACCGAGTGAACTAGTAGTGAGATGTATCCCTTCCCTAGTGGAAAGGTAGGTTCACTATGTTCCATGAGATGGAGATTATAATGCTAATGGCATAAAGAGGGTCTCTACTATGTCTCCTTGTTCTTGAACTATGTTTCCCCTATAGGAATACTAGCTAGTGGATCCACCTAGAGGCTATGTACATGTTTGGTTCTACCTTGGCAAGTAGACCACCTTCTTTCAGTGTAGGGTTTCATGACACCGTATTCCACATTTAGCTCATGTGGTCTATGTCGGTTAAGGTAATTATTCCGGAAAGTAAAATGAATGACTAAATAAAATAAATGGACAATTATTAGGATGACTTTTGAGGGGTGTATTTAGGATAGGTAGGGGTATGGGACTCTACCTAGACATTGCACAAGTTAAATCTAAAAGGAGTCCTAGGAGATGGTCTTATGTATTATGATATGATAAAATGTATGATGTTGACTTTATATGATGATACTCTTATATGATGTTGGGTATATTGAATGAACATGTTGTGATATAAATTTCTATATGTGGTGATGGCTACTTATGATGATATGTAATATGTAGCAAAGCATTACTTATGATCGCTTATCTTGTTTACTTGATTGTGTGGGGTTATGGGGCTTCTCATGAGCATTGCACTTGTAGGCTTGGGAGGGGATTGTTGATAAGGGTTTTGTATGATATGTTGTTATGATCTAATGAATATAAAAATTGATAATGGCCTTATGTTGTGTTGCCTTTTGTTTTGAACATGTTTTATGTTATTGCAATCCTTATATTGTATATGCTCTCTTGTATGTGCATCAAAGTCTTTCTAAATGACTTAGCATGTTTCTAAAATTATGGTCCCTTTCATGCATGCTTTCAAATGTTTTATGTGCATTGTTTTCTTAATTAGTACAAGTGGTGTACTAACCCATATTTCTTATGTTTGTCTACAAATATGTAGGTTTCATCCATTGAGTTTCTAGGAGGCCAATTAAAGAAGACTTGGACACTTTCCCCCAAGTTGTTGGTAGGTCTTCATGTTCGGGGATGATACTTATTCACTATTCTAGCTATGTTGTTGTTATGTCTAAGACACTCTTTCATTCCTTTATCGTTTGAGAACATTAATGTAAGCCTATAATGGCATGTTGACTTCGTATTGGCTATGTCCAAGAATTGTACTCGTTTAGATGGTTTAATTTGAGACAATCTTATTAGACTATCTCTTTATGTATTGGTTATATTGTCTAAACGAGAAACCTAAGTAAGCTTCCTATGCGAGAAGTCTATGTAAACTCTCTATAAGTAGTATGTGAGAGGTATATGTAAACCTCACTATGTATATGTAAAAGTTTAAAATTTTTCGTATTTTTGGCCTATGACATGTAAGGACGAATGCTAAGGGATAGTTTAAGTCCTCTTCGAGGACGATGACACCGGTGACGTCTAGGGGATGCTCCCCGGATGTGACAAAATATTCATAAGGTGGAAAGGTTTTCTCCCCTAAGTTGACACAAGATTAAGGAGCTATTCTAAATCAACTCTAGCATGGGTTGTCTACTTAATGTGCATTTTCATGAATAATAAGACAATTTAATATTAATGACTATTCCATGGGACTTATCCTTATCACCGAGTGGAAAAGCGGTGATTACCCATGTCCCATAACTATGTGCCATCATAGGTTTGTCTTAGATACGCATTAGCTAGGGGATCCATTTTAACTCAGTTTATGGTTGTCACGCCTTGAGGTTACCCCCTTGACGTAAACATGGGTCCTAGGATCATGAGTGAGACTAAGCTAACCCTGAAATGGAATATTATAGCATACTAAGATAAACTGAAATAAGAAATACTGTGCGGAAGCTTAAGCATGAGATAACTAACTTATGGGGAATACCCAATATAAGTTGAAGTATATGTTAAAACTGGAATAGAGTTTGTGTCCTAAAACTCCAATACTAAAGTTGAATATGTCTATGTTTGAAATAAGCCTCTAACTGACTAGAGATGTTGAGACATCCCTAGCTAACTCTACCAAATACTGAACACTATAATGAAAAGACAAAATATAGAAACATGTCTATTGTCCTAAAAACATGAGGGCTCACCACTAAAGCTGCTGAAATGGAGATCGAAAGCCGATCTACACGTGATCTTGATGTTGAATACCTGAACCTATATCACGATAAGATGTATCGCACAATATGTCTTACTAGTTGAAAGGTACTTAGCATGCAGAATATGATACAAGTTAAAAACATATAACTGAACAAGGCATACAGATAATGATATAATTTGAACATGAGAAAAGATATTGAGATATGTTAAATATGAACTAAATTGAATGTAATGACCTATTTCATAACATGTTGAAATTGGATGCTGATATGTAACTAGGAACCTGGTCAATGTACTCAAATCTGACTGTGGAAGCTACTATTAACCGACATAAAACCACGTGAGCTAAATATGGATTCTGATGTATATGACTCATTGGGAGGACCCAATATACCTTTCTAGAGGTATAATGACATGATTGTCGTCATCAGTAAATATGATGCGTAGAAAGGGGACTTAACGTACGAGGGCACATAGTTTTAGGACTATGAGGGTGAATAAACCTAGTCCACTTGGTATTAATAATACTCCTAACTAGAATGTATACAATATAATATAACTGAATATAAACTAGATAGCTCAAGATTCTGACATGCTAACTGAAATGAAACATTAAGTACTAATAATGAACATTTATAAATTGATGCATATATTTCTGTATAAACTTGCCTAGCATGTGTGATTCATTAACTAAATGAATTTATACAACTAGGGTTATGAATTTCATGTAAGAATGAATCAACATCGTTACAGAAACGTAATATTCTGATATGGATTAGTCTTACAGCTAAATCACAGCAATATCCTAAAGATTTAGAAACTCCATGTCTTAACATATTAGAGGGAATCAAGAATCTTACTGAGTATTAGGGACCTAATGGGAAAAATAAATCCACTACTGAAATCCCACATGCATGGTGACGAATTCCATGGAGAAATCTTTTGAATTTGTGGTTGAAACTGATGAAACCTGCTACGTTCTTGGAGAGTAGTTTGGTTTACTCTTTCTCCTCTTTTTCTATAAGTTTGCAATATTTTGGTGACTGAATCACTTAAGGTAGATTCTCATTAAGTTACTAGGCTAAAAAAATAAAAAATTACATAGTTTTTATGAGTTAAAAGACGTATTTTAAGTGCCCCAATGCAAACTAGAAAAGCCCAAATGACCCCTCACTTAAATGTCTGACGCAGCCAACCACGTCCCTTCTGACGGACCATCAAAGGGACCACGGACCATCAATTTTGTCGTGGTCCTTGGGCTAATGGCTAATGGTTTTGACGGTCGCTTTCCACGGCCAATACCACAACCTGTCGTCAGGACCACGACCCGTGAATGGCCCCGTGGTCTCACAGCTGGGCATGGTGAACTCTGCCTGGCCCCAGGAGCACCAGTACGGCTCGTTAAAGGATCACAGTCCACCTGTACGACACAGTTGAGCAAACCACGAGTAGGTCGACAGACCGTGGTATCCTTCACAATCTTTCACCCTATTGTGGTTCACTAGTTCATGCGCTTTTCTGCAACATTTCTAAGTCTGGTTTTTCCGAGGTGTTGAAAGATCTTCCCCTTGGGAACATTCATCCTCGAATGAAGTCTAAACTAGCTAAGTATGGAGGGAAGGAGATGCAATACCTACCACTGTCAAGACCCGAGTCTACACCCTGGACGTGATCGGCACTCAAGAACCATTTCTGGTCTCCAAGACAACCCTCATCCTGGTTGTCTGCAAGCGTAAGAATAACTTAAGCATGCAAAAACTTAAAAACTTAAATACCAACTTTAACTCTAAAGAAAACTCTGAATAATAAAATATATTCAACTCGCCCCAAAATAGGAAACTTAAGTCTTTTAAACATTTAATAAAATAACTGAATAATACATACTTCTCATCTATAGAAACTATCTATGAAGCCTCCAACTTAAAAGTAAATGAAACCCTCCAGAAGCATGAAGGCTCACCATAACTACCTCAACTTAGTGGATCCACTAGCTTAACTTACGTGATCATCTAAAAAGTATGACCCGTTAATACCAAAGAGTGCTACATGGCTGTCATGGAGAATTGAGTTAATATGAACTCTCATCCCCACATCGATGGTCAATACTACTCCCAAAATATTTTTAGCTAATGCATTTTTAAAACAACTTCTTTCTTTAGGTTAAGATAATTTCTCAACATTTAGCTTTAAAAGCTCTCTTGGAATTGATGTTTCCTTTTCTTGCTCAAAACTCTTTTGGAACTCATAGTTTCCTCTTAACTTAAATGTGAAAACATTTATAAACTCTCAGGGTATACTTTGTTCCCTTATAGCTTTTGAGAAATGAACTCAACTCTTAGGGAATACTTAGTTCCTTATATTACTTTGAAGGAAGATCTTCAACTTTTTACTCATTACTTGACTTGAAAGTTGATATCCTTAAAACGAAGTTAAAACTTTTAATAAAGACTCTTGAAACTTTAAGAACTTTGCTTTGACTTACTTCATAACTTCTAAACTTAACTCTTAACTTTTCTTGAATTGAAGTATGTATTCAAGGTTCATGATATCATTTTTATGGATGATATAATGATTTTAAACTTGAAGGGTTCATGCAGAATTATGAGCATGAACTACTCTACTCAAGAACGGAAAGGTGTTTCTTTTCTCAAGATTGTTTTACTTATAGGGTTCATGTGGAATTATTGGCATGAACGATTCAACTCAAGGAATTCATGGGTAACATGTAATAGTCGCATGATTAGAAATATAATTTCAAAGGTGTTAGAACTTATTACTCAAGACTTAGAATTTGAAGATGCTACTCCCCTCAAAGATACTCAATTTGTGGAGTCCATGCGGAATTTATGGGCATGAATGACTCGACTCGAAGGTATACATAATACATGGAACTCATGTATATGATTCTTCCCATTTTCTTATTTACTTCCTAAAAACATAGTTCAAATTAATAATTGATCTCAAAGGATTCACAATTGAACTCAAAGGCTTTGTTGAACTTTACTTTTAACTCTCACTCTTAACTCTCTATTGAATGTGAATTATGAATTCAACAGTTATGGCTCATGATATAAAGGATCTAGGTGATATTGTAGACTCATGAACACATTTCCTCATCCTCTTACTCACTTACTCGAGCTTTGAAACAAATTACTAGAAGTTGTAGAAGACTCTTCAAAAGAACTCAAAGGGAAATTCTTAGTATGCTCGAAAGAATTCTCAAAACTTAACTCTCAACTTTACCTTGAATTTGAATTATGAATTCAATGTCATGATCATGTTAGGAGTGATTTTAGGTGTTTAGAAGTAGCTTATATTAGTTAGAATCAAAAGGAGTGAAGGTGCAGTTTAAACGAACTCAAACAGAGAAACTGGAGGCAAACTAGATGGGACAAGCGACCCTGACACTATGGGTGGCGCGGGACACCAGACCCTAAAGTTCAAAAGTGGGTTTGGGGCGCCCTGGCAGGTGCATCGCGCCAGACCCCAACCCAGAAATTCTTCCGAATGTCCTTGCTCGTTTTCTCACCCTAACTCGCCTAAAATCAAACGATTTCTTCCCTAATCACTTGAATTCGATTACTTAACTTGTTTACACTCTAATATACTGAAAAAACATTCAAATAACTCAATTTCATCTCAAGAAATCATCAAAACCCCAACAAAACATGATTTAGAATGAACTTCAATAACACCTATCAAGAAGTCTAAATTTTCAATTTTAAGAATGAAATTCGCTGAAAATAAAATAATTGGCGTGTTGGTGAACTAACCAACACTATGGAATATTACATAACTCTTAGATATAAAACCCATGGCAAAAATCGACGACATCATGCAAGAATCTCGACGATTGCTTGATCCTTCCCTCTCTTCTCCTCTTTTCTCTTCTTTTCTTTTCTTGAACTCTCAATTAAAACCCTAGGTGTATATTAGGATTATAAAACTAAACATAAAAGGATTAGACCCCTAAAATATTACCAAAAACAAATTAAATATGATTGGGTAAGGAAAGGACTAAAATACCCCTCATTATTTTTGGCTAACTTTCCTTAACTAGACAGCCTAACTTCACAAGGTCATATCTTACTCATTCAAACTCGAAACTTAGCAAGCTCGGTGGAGTTTGGAAGATAATTAAAAGATCTTCCTATGGTATCTTGTAGAACACATAAATCATCATGTAATACGAGTTGGGGTCATTTGAAATTGACCCAGGGCTCATGCTCAACTTAACTCTCCAAATTTCAGATTTGCTATTTCCAATTTAGTTCTTTTTGGAACTCTTGGTGCTAAATCTAGTGAGCTAACCTTAATACTTAAGAAATTTTAATTTCTTGGTAAGCTCTCACTCACTACGATTAACTGTTTGAGTCTTAGTTTGAAAATATTTCTGGGGTGTTACAATATCTCCCCCTTTGGATCACTCGACCTCGAATGACTAGTGAACAGGGTATAGAATGGATTGCTCTTACTAAGGTCTGCATCTAATCGTATGCTCTAAATATATTCAAGATAAACTCAAATCCTTAAGTTCCGATTCTATTCCTCTATATAGGGAATCTCATCTCAAACTATTACTCTTTACCATCACATTCAAGCTTAGTAATCTAACAACTCCATGAAATCCTACTAACCAACTCTTTGGGATCGAACTAAGGGCTTTCATTTAACTCTTTCTCATAGGAAAACCTAATACTCTTATTCCTTTGCATTAATAACCTTATATAAAATTATCATACCATCATAACACAATAAGATCATCAACCTCTTGTGTCTAACATCACTTCATTACTAAAAGGGCCTTAGAAAGGATATATCTACAACTCCTTGGAACTAATTACTATCTTACTCTCAAATACTTAACTTGATTTCTCATCTTGTCATCTCCTTCTTAGGTCTAAAGTTGACACTTGAAAGTGATGGACTTATTCAATCATCTCTAAACTAGTATACATCCTCTTTTACTCTAACACTCGGGATAAGCTTATCTCATGACTATCCAACTATCCATAAGATGGTACCAAGACCTCTTTCTTAGGTGACTATCTTAACATCTTATAATTGGAAACCCTCCCGGTATACCTCTTAATACTCTTGTTACTCTTGTGACTTAGCGACACTTCACTGCCCTTATCTAAAGGTTAAGGTCTCTCAGTTGTACCACTCATATTTATTGCAGCTAACATATCGATTCCTCACCGACTATATGAGAAGTATTCTAGCTCAAATATCTAGACTAACATCATCACCCTCATGTTGCCATTCTTTTTATCATCACACTCGTCTCAAATTCAAGCTTCATGTTTATTACTAAACCCGAATATCAATATGATTGCTCTCTTACTATACTATGCCTCAATACAAATATGATAATTTAGAAACACTTGTCCACTAGGACCTCATGACAATTAGTCAATCCTTACCTCTCAGTCTGCATACTTGAATTACCATCACATTCAACTTCACAACTTAATTACTACTTACTCTCTTATTGCCCAGTAACTCCCAATTACTCTATCCTCCTCTGAATACGACGAGGTTCTCATTTCAAACTTCATAAGCCTAGATTAGATCTATCACTTTATGAATACTTTTTCTCTTCTATTCACCACTTACACTTGGTCATTACTAACACAATGACACATCATTGTAACCCCTTTTTAGTTAAGGTATACTCTAACTTATGTTGACTTGCAACACTTACTCTACCTCCTACCCTGAACTTTTCTCAACTCTTCACTTCTTATTCTACCTTACTTAGATTGCTAAACCTCTGCATACTTTCCTCTAACTCTGGGCATTTTCACTACTATTGCTCATGATCTCATAACTCATGCTACCCTTTTCGAGTGAAAATCTTACCCAAGTTCTGAACATACTTCTTTAAAAGGATCTCAGTTGAAACCGGGCTTAAGGAAAAGGGTATAACTTACTTTTAGCTCAAATGCACGATTCATATGAATATGAGGGCATTCTCTAAAACTGAATACTTAACTTACTCTTGTCCTTCTCTTAATCCCCTCTAGAGTCTCATGATTTCCTCAAAACTCTTTCTAAGAACAACTTATTTACAAAGAACTAACTCTGCTTTTCAAACACCTCTAGTATGATGGGTAGTCGAATTAATATCAGAACTCACGAGTTAGAATAGATCTCTATGACTTAGATCTATTGCACGATTAAGAGTATTAAAGAAAGGAAACTTAACTTAAATGTCTGTAGTCCCTCAATTATAGAAGTGGGTCCCTCACAATCATAAACAAGATCCTACTTGACACGACTTCACAGGACACTTGAACTCTGTGCTCCGATACCAAGTTTGTCAAGACCCGAGTCTACACCCTAGACGTGGCCGACACTCAAGAACCATTGATGGTCCCCAAGCGAACCCTCATCCTAGCTGACTACAAACGGAAGACTAACTTAAGCATGCAAAAGCTTAAAAACTGAAATAAAAGTTCTTAAAACTTAAATAAAAACTTTAACTCAAAAGAAAACTCTGAATAATAAAATATATTGAACTCTCCCCAAAATAGGCAACTTAAGTCTTAAAAAAATTAAATAAAATAAATGAATAATACAGACTCCTTAACTATACTGACTATCATATGAAACCTCTAACTGATAAAGATGGAAGTCGAGACAAGACTCGCAACATCCTGACTAAATTGAAAAGAAAATGAAACCCTCTGAAAGCAAGGAGGCTAACCATAGATAACTCGAACTCTCGGATAAATCAACAAAGCTTCTGTTGATGATCCTGAATACGTGTGTCTGCATCATGAGAAGATGCAGGTCAAATGGCTCAGTACGTGGAATGTACGAGCATGTAAGGGAATTCTAAAGCATAACATAAGCTTGATACTTGATTTAAAAAAAATGGAAACATACTTACCTCTTCTCAAACCTGAAACTCAAGGAATACTCAAGAATACTCAAACTACTCAACTTACTCAACTCAGCATACTCAAGGATAAGATACTTAACTAAGAGATTAAATACTGAACTCAAAGATATGATACGCGACTATGGATACTCAACTCAATATAAAGCAATAATACACATGCTATATATATATAACAAATTTATAAAACAATAAAAGTAACTTAGTTTAAAGTAAATGCAATAACAAACTCAAGTTTACTTATAGAAGAAAGTAATATAGTTTATGTGGAGATTTTCTAACCGACAGCCACCACTATGAGCCTAAGTGGTGATACATCGTCTCACTCACGCTGCCAGAACTGTCCTATACTTTGCTGTCACATAAAACTCCTCAACTTAGTAGATCCACTAGCTTAACTTACATGATCATCTAAAAAGTATGACCCATTAATAACCATAATGGCTACATGGTTTTCATGGAGACTTGAGTTAATATGAACTTTCATCCTCACATCAATGCTCAATACTACTCCCAAAATAAACTTTATCTCATGTGTTTTTAAAAGAACTTCTCTCTTTAGGTTGAGATAATTGCTCAACACTTAGATTTAAAAGCTCTCTTGGAATCGATGTTCCCTTTTCTTGCTCAAAGCACTTTTGGAACTCTTAGTTTCCTCTTAACTTATATGTGAATACATTTATAAATTCTTAGGGAATACTTAGTTCCCTTATAACTTTTGAGAAATGAACTCAACTCTTAGGGAGTACTTAGTTCTCTTATATTACTTTGAAGGAAGATATTCAACTCTTTACTCTTTACCTGACTTGAAACTTGAGCCTTTAAACGAAGTTAAAACTTTTAATAAAGACTCTTGAAACTTTAAGAACTTCGCTTTGACATACTTATTCACTTCTAAACTTAAGTCTTAACTTTCCTTGAATTGAAGTATGGATATAAGTTTCATGATCTCATGTTTATGGATGATTTCATGATTTTCAACTTGGAGGGTTCATGCGGAATTATGAGCATAAACTACTCAACTCGAGAACTTAAAGGTACTTCTCATCTCAAGATTGTTTGACTAATAGGGTTTATGTGGAATTATGGGCATGGAAAACTGAACTCAAGGACTTCATGGGTAACATGTAATAGTACCATGATTAGAAATATAATTTCAAAGGTGTTAGAACTTAATACACAAAACTTAGAACTTAAAGATGTTACTCCCCTCAAAGATACTCAATTTGTGGAGTTCATGCGGAATTTATGGGCATGAAAGACTTGATTAGAAGGTCTACTTACTACATGGAACTCATGTATATTACTCTTCCCATTTTCTTATTTACTTCCTCAAAACTTAGTTCAAAATTATAGTTTATCTCAAAGGATTTACAATTGAACTCAAAGGCTTTCTTGAACATTACTCTTATCTCTCTCTTGAATGTGAATTATAAATTCAAGAGTTATGACTCATGATATGAAGGATCTAGGTGATACTGTAGAATCATGAAAAAAATTTCTCATCCTCTTACATAGTTACTCAAGCTTCGAAACAAATTACATGAATTTGTAAAAGACTCCTCAAAAGGACTCAAAGGGACATTCTTACTATGCTTAAAAAAATTCTCAAAACTTAACTCTTAACTTTATCTTGAATTTGCATTATGATGTCAAGGTTATGATCACGTTAGGACTGATTTTAGGTGTTTAGAAGTAGCGTAGCTAAGTTAGAATCGAAAAGGAGTGAAGGTGCACTTTAAACGAACTCAAACGGAGCAACCGGAGGCAAACTGGATGAGGCAGGCAACTCTGAAGCTATGGGTGGCGCCGGGAGCCAGCCCCTAAAATTCAGAAGTGGCTTTGGGGAGCTCCAGCAGGCGCATCGCCCAAGGACCCAACCTAGAAATTCTGCCGAACATCCTTGCTCATTTTCTCACCCTAACTCGCCTAGAACCAAACATTTTCTTCCCAATCACTTGGATTGAACTACTTAACTTAATTACACTCTAATCTACTAAAAAAACACACAAATAAATCAATTTTATCTCAATAAATCATCAAAACGCTAACACAAAAAGATTTAGAATGAACTACAAGAACACCTATCAAGAACTCTAATCTTTCAATTTTAAGAATGAAACATCGCTGAAAATAACACGATTGGCGTGTGGGTGAACTAAACCAACACTATGGAGCTTACATGCCTCTTAGGTATCAAACGCATGGCAAAAATCCACGATATCACGTATGAATCTCGACGAACGCTTGATCCTCCCCTCTTTTCTCCTCTTTTCTTTTCTTGAACTCTCAACTAAAACCCTAGGTGTATATTAGGATTATATACCTGAACCTAAAGATATTAGACCCATAAAATATTACTAAGAACACATTAAATCTTATTGGGTAAGGAAAAGACCAAAATACCCCCACTATTTTTGGCTAACTTTCCTTAACCGGACAACCTAACTTCAAAAGGTGATATCTCACTCATCCAAACTCAAAACCTTGAAACCTCGGCGGCATTGGAAAGATAATTCAAAGATATTTCCTATGGTATCTTGTAGAACACCTAAATCATCTTGTACTAGGAGTTATTGTCATTTGAAGTTGACCCAAAACTCATACTTAACTCTCCAAATTCAGATTTTGCTATTTCCAATTTAGTTCTTTTAGAACTCTTGGTGCTAAATCTAGTGAACTGGCCTTAATACTTATGAAATTTTTAATTCCTTGGTAAAAAATCTCACTCACTACAATGAACTGCTTGAGTCTTAGTTTGAAAAAATTTATGCGGTGTTACAACCACTAAGTGCTAAAACTGAAATATGACTGAACTAAGTTCCAAGAATATTCAAATATGCAGAAAATGCTAGTATAAACTGAAGGAACATAATACTAGTACTGAATATACGCAAGAGTAACTAAAAAATTATAGAGGAACTATTACTTCAAGCTAGAATGGAATTAGAAGGAAAGATATGAGGATACTTGGCTTTCATGGATTCTTTTGCTTCCGAAGTAGCTCCCAATACCGACTGACTCCTCCAAAAAACCTTAACTGAAGTAACTTCTTTGATTCTTAACCTTTGAACCTCATGATCAAGAATTTAAACTGGTACCTCCTAATAAGTGAGACTATCCTTCATAGCCACACTTTCCAATGGTACCATTGATGTTTGATCACCCATGCACTTCTTCAACAATGAAATGTGAAAGACTGGATGAACTGTTGCTAGTTCTACTAGCAACTCTAACTCGCAAGACACTTTACCAACCATTTTTAAGTTGTAAGGGCCTATATATCTAGGACCGAGCTTCCCTTTCTTGTCAACTCTCATCACCCCCTTCATAGGTGACACTATCAGGAAAACTCAATCATCAATTTGGAACTCTAAGTCTTTTATCCTTACATATCTTCATAGGACTTCTGGCGACTCTGAAATGTCTAAAGTCTGTCTTTGATGAGCTGAAATTTTTTCGTAGCGTCATGAATCGAATCTATCCCTATCAAGGCTGATTCACCTACTTCAAACCAACCAACTAGTGATGTACATCTATGCCCATATAATGCCTCATAAGGGGTCATCTGAATGACGAAATGGTAGTTATTATCGTAGGCAAACTCTATAAGAGGAAGGTGGTCATCTCAACTACCCTTGAAGTCGATCACGCAAACTCTTAGCATATCCTCTAAGGTATGAATGGTACACTTTACCTGAACATCCGTCCGTGGATAAGATGTTATGTTGAGGTTAACTTGAGTACCAAGACCTTTCTGAAATGACTTCCATAAATGACAGGTAAACTAAGGATTTTTATCTGAGATGGTAGACAAACTAACCCCATGCAACCTGAATCCTCTCATTAATGTAAAGCTTGGCATAGTCCTCCACCGAATCTATCATCTTGACAGCCAAGAAATGAGCGGACTTAGTAACTTTATCTACTATTACTCAAATGAAGTTATTTTGTCTTCGAGTATGAGGTAAACATGTAAAGAAGTCCATGTTGATAACTTCCCACTTCTATGAATGAATGTTGATCTCTTGAGTCATACCACCTGGTTTCTGATGTTCTACCTTAACCTGCTGACAATTGGGGCACTGAGCCATGAAATATGCTCTATCTTTTTCATGCCATTCCACCAAAAGACTTTAAGCAAATCACGATACATCTAAGTGGAACCTGGATGAATAGAATACCTCGAGTTATGGGCTTGTGTAAGGATCTTTCGTCTCAATTTATTCACCTTAGAAACACATAAACAACCTTGGTAACGAAGCACACCATCTCCCCCGGGGAGAAAACCTTAACTTTCTGATGATGAATTTCACCATTCAATGGAAGTAATATAGGATCACTATCTTGTTTTTCCATAACCTACGTTATTAATGAAGATTTTGACCATGTGATATGCTCATAAGAAAAACTCCTAATCGAGCTAGATGGTGAACATGTTTTGCTAATTTCTTCCTTTTCTTAAATATGTGCTACACTATGCATAAATAGTCTTCTAAGAGCATCAACTACTATATTGTCCTTACCACGATGGTAAAGTACATTCATTTCATAGTCCTTGAGGAATTCAAACCATCTCCTCTGGCAAAGTTTATCTCCTATATGTTCTGTAAACACATATACGTCAACACCATACAAGATGTCTCCAAATATTAAAGGAAAATACCATGGATGCAAGCTCGAGGTCAAAAGTCGGATAGTTATTCTTATGCACCATAAGTTGTCTAGAAGCTTAAGTTGTAACCTTGCATCGCTGCATTAACGCAAAGCCTAGTCCAACTCTAGATGCATCACAATAGATAACATAACCATCTTAACCCTCTAATATAGTCAAAGTAGGAGATGTAGTCAACCTAGCTTTCAGTTTGAGAAACTCTTCTCACAATCATGTAATCACAGAAACTTAAGCTTTTTTGAGATAACGTAGCCCATGAACCTTCTGTAATAACCGTCTAAACCCAAGAAACTTCTTAAATTTGTAGTAGAGGTAGGACATGGCCATTGTTTTACTGCCTCTATCTTCTGAGGATCCACTTGAATCTCTTTACTAGACACAATATGTCAAAGTAAAGCAACTGATTGTAACGAAAACTCACATTTGCTAAAGTTAGCGAATAACTGACAATCATTGAGAGTTTGTAGAACAACCCACAAATGAGTCACATGTTCTTCCTCATTCCTAGAGTAAATGAGGATATCATCAATAAAAATGATAATGAAAGAGTCCAAATACTGCTTCAACACATTGTTCATCAAATCCATGAACGTTGCAGGAGCATTGGTTAGTACAAATGACATAACTATAAATTTATAATGATCATACTGTGTTCTAAAGGCTATTTTTGAGATGTCACTATCTCTGACTCTGAGTTGATGAAAACCACATATGAGGTCTATCTTTGAGAAATGACTAGCACCCTAAATGTGGTCAAACAGGTCATCAATCCTTGGGATAGGGTACTTATTATTGATTGTGACTTTGTTCAATTGCCGATAGTAAATGCACATCCTGAGAGAACCATCTTTTTTCTTGAACAACACTGATGCATGATAAACGTTCAAAAACACTTCATCCAATTCTAAGTTGTGGTACGTGTTTCAGATTCAATTGAAAAATATTAATATGTTCAAATCAGTCATAGGAATAAAAATTATCAAATAAAGACATCATTAAAATCAGGAGATGACACGAATGTCAAATAAGGGTTTTTGGGTTTTTGTTATCAACTCAAAATAGTGTCAAGCAATACGAAAGAAGAACAATGAGATGTATTCTTAGGAAGTAATTCGATTATAAGCTAATATAGACAAATGGGTAGTTGAAATTATTAGAAAATAGCTAGATAATATTGAGTAAGCTAGGCTACATAGGTGATAAACTTTCTCTCGAACAATTTACTCCGAATCTAGTTGATTTTTGACGTACATCAACAAGCTTACAAAATAAGAACATCTCACACCTTAGTCCATTCATTATGTCGAGTTGAATCACTCTCTCGAGCTGAACCCATGTCAACCCAATACACGCAAACCATCATAATTTTAGTTTTAAGACCTCTCTCTTGAGCAAGCCAAAGACACAAGGGTAGAACTACATTTGCAACTACAATCCTTAAATTAAACCATCATTAATGATTAAACTCACTTCTAAATAGCATTTAAATTAACAATCAGCAATACCCATAAACTAAATCAGCCCATAATCACATAATCCCGCCCCAAAAGTTGAGGTTTTAGCTAGACATCATAAAAAGTTCAAAACAACTACCAAAATGATTATCCATGAACTAGGTAAGTGTGGGTTCGTCCTTGCAATGCCCAGATTTGAACAATATCAAAGACCCACTTCCAATTTTTCAAAAGTGAAAAACTTCAATTCTTCAAAACATAAGGAAAACTAGAGAAAATTTGTCTCCTCGGCTCAAAACTCAATAATACTCTACTAACATACTAAAATGGATACTAAACTAAATGTTTAAACAATATTTAAAGTAGCCAAATATGTGTTGCAAAGTCTCACTCATTGAAGTAAGTCGGGATCACCAAACCACTCGGTGAGACAGCCTTTGGTCATTTCCATCGCCTTTCTGCCTTGGAATTCATCATCCTCTTGGTCTCTAACTTTGGGAGATCCTGCATCGCAAAACTACTCGGCGATCTGCCGACTGTTACTTTCTCTCGCGAATTTGGTTCTTTCCTTTAGGGATTGGTACACTAGAACTTTAGGCGGTCAAGTATCCATTGGGAAACTCGCCAAGTGGACATAGCGATCACCAGACTTGCTTTTATTTATTAATTTACCTTGCTTTGTTCCTTTTTTGCAAATTAGTGTCCTTGCTTTGTTCCTCAATCCACATACTTGGAAACAAGGGATTTATAGCCGATATTGACACAAAATAAGCAATTGATAACATTAGATCTATATAAATAAATCTCTAAGTGATTCCAAATATCAAACTCATCAACACCCCTAACTTACAATTTTGTTGTTCTCAAGTTCAACAGTTCAAAACGGATGTCTCTAACAGTGCTATAAAAGACTCAATCATGGATTAACTCAACTTACTCATGCAAAGATCAATTGTGCACTCAAAGATTCAAGTTGTGACTCACCATTATCAAAGATTCTTAAGTTCACGATACTTGCTTGAAATGAAAGTTCAAGCTCAACAAAGGTACTCAAATTCCTTCACACAAAGATGATTCCATATTCACACACAATTGTTCAACAATTTAAGAATCCGGAATCACAAACAACTCTCACACTCAAAACGATGAAAACATGCATGATTTCACCCTTTCCCATATTTTCCAGCCAATATTCGTTTCAACGCACTTAAGATCAAAAAGGTCTTTTCAAGGTTTGTAATGGGGCTGAGTGTAAGGGTATGATCATTTCGGTTGAGTGGTTACTATCCTCGTGAAATGTGGTATGAACATCAATTTCTTTCCTTTTCTTCAACATTTTCACTCATACTCAAAATTTACCCCATTATTCACTTCTCGTGGAATACCGGACACCTCATTTCTTTTGCAACTTTCACAAATTTATTTCACAACTTTTTCCTTCTTCTTTTATTTATTTTTCTTTCTTCTTTTCTTTCTCTCTTTTTTTTGTATAGAATGTTCCATCTTTTTAAAGTCTATGGATCAAGGGGTATTTCTTCACACCTCTTGATTTTCCTCCTCTTTTTACCACACCCCCAACTTAGGCTTTTGACCTAAGTTGACTATTTAAACGCACCACACTTCATGAGGACTATGGATGAATAGATAAAGAGGGGTTACAATTTCATTAAGTCTCTTCAAAGAAAGAGAGAATACTCAAAGGGAAAGTTCACACACTCACAAGGTTGGAAACAGAAGAGGTATATTTTAAAACTGATTCACTCTTCCAAATTGTTGCCTTAGATCATTTCAAGAGCATGCATCACTTAGTCAACCAAAACAATGGGACAAATTCTAGGTGTCATCACACAAGGTTGACTATAACTTCATCACACAAGGCATTGTCATCAATATCAAACAAGACTCCACACTTTCTCTAGTGTGCAATGTTCATCACAAGAGACTCATTTGATAATTGACTAGTGACATCGGGATGCAAAAAGTCCACATATTTTCTATGCAACTTCAGTTAGCCTCATCATAGTTGTGCATTCATATTTGTTTGATTACGAGCACTATTTCAGTCATCATTATTGATCTTACTGATACACAAAATTGCACAGAACAGCCAAAATCATACACAAGAGGTGGCAAAAAAGTTTTGAAAGGGACAAAAACCATTTTCATTCGCAATAAGGAGACACAAGATCAAACATCCATAAAAAAATATCAAAGCACAATTTAAACAGAAAAACCCAATATATACAAAATGATCACAAGAGGTAGGTATAGTAATACCTTACCCACCACAAACAAAAAAATGTAGTTGTCCTCAAATGCAACAAAATAATCAAAAAGTTAATAAAAATGATAGAGAGGGAGGTAGAGAATGATCTTATCTACACAGTCTCTCTATTTGTCGAGACATCAATGCCCGATGCAACAGTCTGATCATGGGCATCGGTGCCAGGGGTAGTATAAGTACTAGATCCATCCATGGTGGTGTCTCTCAAGGAGGATTGGCGACAAATCTCAAACATCACATCCTCTAGGTCGTCCAGGTCATCATATACAGCAGCATCCCACTCCCCAAGTTGCTCCACATCGGTCTCCGCCTATGATGCATCATTTACCACATCCTCCATAGGTACATCTTTGGTGGTAGCCGAAGAAATCTCAGAACTATCCAGGACATGCTTCAAAAAAAGAAGTAAAGTTTGTAGACTTTAGATAGTCCACATCCTTTGTCAAATTTGCAACCTCAACTTTCAAAATTGTCATCTCTGAAGTAGACCTCTGTCGACTCTCACAAGTCTCTAATCACACCGTAAGAGCGTCAATAGATGTCCAGAGAGGTGTCAATGTCGCTAGGATGGCTTGCTCGATCATCTAAGGTATCTCGGCCTCTAATCGGGTAGCACGCACATCGACCTAAGTAATCCAGGTGGGTTGGGAAGGAGTAGATGTACCAGGATCCTCAGACAAAGTGGAAGCAAGTGTAACCGATGTACTGAGGTCGGAGTAGAAAAAAATGTCTCTGCATGTATTGTCTCAACATCAACCTTCGGGTATGTGTCCATCACATTTGCTCTCCTCATGTCTGCCTTCTCTCGAGTGTACTAGGCCTCTATACACCAAATTTCTGTATAGTATGTGAGGGTGACCTCGAAGTCACTCTTCTCATCATGAGGAACTCCCATGTAATGGCATAGCTCTATGATTAGGATCAGAAATGGAAGGGAAATCTGGCGCTGCTTGGACCCCATGGCCATATCCTACTCGATGTTGAGTCCCAAGTCAATGCTTCTCCGAGCTATGATTAACCCCAAGCAGGCCGACTTTGGATGGTGGAGGATGGAATCATATTGAGAAACCATACTGTAGTTGTTGATAAATATGAACCAGTACCGTGCAACTACATTCAAGTCGTTCTTCTCGATCTAGAGTCCACCTCCGGGTGGTCTCATAAATAAGAGGGTCAAGCTATCCCTTAAGATATTCCAAAGGTATCATAGTGGTAGCCAAATTTGGGTAGTCATAAACTGACCCTCTATCAAATACAGCGTTGATGTCACCGCGGATGCGTCTCACTATTGTCCACCATATAATGATAGACTCTACAGGTGTATGCTGAGTGAAACTCAAGACCCATATAGAAATATAAGGGTCTGGGGGCCTAGTGAACTACTCAAATTTGTGAAATATGAGAGTGTCCATCATATTGGAATATCTGCCCACTAAACACTCCGTAGAAAGAAAATATTCCTCCAGAATCATCCTTAATCCCTTATCTTTAAGTCTATTGAGTAGTCGAGGAGGAGGAACCTGAACTAGTGGCACTGGAACCACAGTTTATTTCAAAGTTGGCACTGTATCAATAGAAGAAGGGGTGGCCTTTGGAAACCTACCCAAATTTTGGTGAGATCTAAAATGAATTTTGGCTCGCTGAGATTGGTCATCATCAAACTCGGAAAGTGAGACTTGAGAGGCAAATTAGTCACCATCACTACAGGAATCGTGCTCCGGTCTCTCATCTTTGAGAGACTTGCACTTGCCTTTTCCTCCCTTTCGATGTGTCCTCCTTCGCCTTTTAGGGGGGTTAGTTGCCCCCTTATTGATAACAATGTCCCGTGCTCATTTGCGAGGCAGCATGTCTAGGTTGGTTCAAGACATATCTACAAGTACATCGCAGAATGTTAGAAACAGTTCAGGAGAAGTAGCAGAAAATATGTTGCAGAAAGACTCGCCGAATCACTTGGGTGAGCCAGATCGGGCTCTCTGAAAGGATTAACTCACAAATTTTTCTAAAAAAATAGATGGTCGATGATGTTTACGCCCTTCAGTGAATCACCTACACCAATCAACGAGCACATACTATCCCGTCAAAAGTTACATTGCATTTTAGGGGTTAGGGGCGCAGAGAGGGCAATCAAAGAAGACGTTCGACGAGTCGCTGAGTGCACTCAGCGGCTCAAGCTTCTCACCAAAACTTATAGACGCAAACTCAACAAAATAGTGAAATTAAAGCTAGATGGACTTTGGCGAACTGCTGAGTAGTTCGACGAGCTTGACCCAGCTCACCAAACTGCCTAATGTGCCATTTCAGCCCTAACTTCCAAAATCAACCCCACATCCATCGAAAACAAAATAAAAAAAAACACATATTTAATTACACTCCGATCCACTAGACAAATTTAGTAAGAATTAGGTTCGAATAAATTTCCTGGGATCCTTTTCCTTTCGAACTACAAACATGGGAATCGTTGAAATAGCTCTTTGATTGAAAGAGGCTGATTCCTATAATACATTACTCCAGTCGAGTCCAATGGAATTTCAAAATGAAGATATTTTTATTTTGTTCCAAACGTGTTGCAGAACCATCTAGAAAGCAATTTATATTGATACAGTTTGCTTCCTTAACTCAATTAGCAGAACCCCAGCTCGAGCAAGAATAAAAAGAACCAAACGAATCCATATATCCACACATTGATTAATCAAAGAGAGATTCAACAACGAAAAGAAAGATCGATTCTTTGGGATCCTTCCTTTCTTCAAACGGAACGAAAAGAGATAGAATCAGTCACCCCCCTTCTTCCCGACCTCTGGCAGTCAAAGCTATAGGGAGACGTGCTTCGGTCTTTCCATCGATAGAAGCAGTAGGTATATAACGCATGCAGCTAGTAGGCGATAGGAGGATGTAAGCCCTGGTGGCAGCGGTACTTTGGCGAACCAGGCGTCGCTTCTATTTCGTTTTTTATTATTATTTTTGACCCTACAATGGCAGAACCTAGAAAGAGCATGGGGTACTCAGACTTCCCTCGACTAGACTCACACACAAGATTATGATCAATTTTATAGCACAAAATTTAAGAAATCAACAATTTAGGCAATTCATGCACGAAATCGAAACTAGAATAGGCAACAAAACACACAAACATGATCTCAGAGAGGCCCAACACACATCAACATAATTTTTCATTAATTAATTTGAGTTTAACCACTAGTATAGAGTTTGGGATTTGGAAAACCAACCTTAAATGCCGAATATACAAATTTGTAAAGCTACGCGGCAAAGTATCCAACTCCGAACACAAAATGACTAAAAATTGGTAAAATGCAAAAATATAGGAAATATATAGTGTGGGTGTGATTGTATAACGTTAAAAAGTGAGGGAATGTGAAAGATTTTGAAAGTTTACACCTTTGGTCTTTTAAAAACCTTCTAGTTCGCGCCCTTTCGGCGATGTTATTTTTCCTCTCCGAACCACTTGGAGACATGCCGAGTGGTGAGTTTCCTCGCTGAGTTTTAAAAGACCTCCTATCAATTTGGGGTCCAAACAGTGGACAAGCTCAGGCTTGTCGAACTGTTTGGTGAGTCACCGATTAGACATTTTGCTCACCAACCTACACTTTTCAAACATATTCTACAATTTAATCCGAACAATCAACACACTTTATTCTAAAAATAGAAAGAAAGCAAATAAAAACTTGGGTTGTCTCCGTAGAAGCACCTTAGTTAACATCATGGCACGACGCAAGTCCTTGAGCAAACATCATTCTTGGGGTTTTCCATAGTATCACTATGCAACCCAATTTGTTATCTCGGGTTTAAGTGAGAAGAAATTTGACCCATTTGGGTCTCAACTACTTGATAAAGACAAAATGAGAGGTCACCGTCTGGTTAAGGGTCGATACATCTTCCTTCATTTCCTTCAGAATTTTATCGGACCCTTGAACCTTGTTGAGAATGTGAAAGAGCATATCCTCATCCCGGTCACCCCTATAATCCTTGGGCTTTTGATGCTCATGGGGAGGAACATACCTATCCTTCTTACCATATCTTTCCTTCCAAGTGGCATTCTGATCTCGCCACTCTTTATCACGATGTCTCCAACCCTCATCTCTATTCCAACCTTGGTTACCACTCGACCTTGGGTAGTTTGCACGATAACCACCTCCTTAATTGGCTAGGAAGTCCACTTCCTCATTGTACAGTGCTTCAAACATTGCTTCGTCGGGATTAACACAACCAACATTGACAGTGTTAACACTCCTAGTACCACCACTCATGACTTTCTTGGCCAATATGTCCAATTGAGTCATCATCTTTTCCACTTTTCGTCCCTCTCTTGGTGTTACTCAAGCTGCTCCTTTGTCAAATTAAAAGTGAGAGGGGAGACCTGATCTTCACGGGTGTACCATGGCCATTTTATTTTGGTCATACCATCCAAGAGTTGGGTTACTATAATGTAAGGTTGTTGCATCAACCCCCCCCCCCCCCCCCCCCCGGAAAAATTTGATCAACTCCTCCCTTGTTCACCGAATCAAGGCTTTTATAAAAGTATTGTAGTAGACGTTGTCGGCCAATTCATGATTAGGGCATTGCAACACTATCTTGTTGAACCTTATCCAAGTCTCATGGATTGGCTCACCCTCCATACTCTTGAAGCTTTGAATAATGTCCCGAAGAGCCATCACCTTCGAGGGAGGGAAAAATGCACTTGGAAAAATATGTGGGGACAAGCTCTTTCACAAAGTGATAGAATCTCTTGGCAACTCAGCCAGCCACTTGCATGCTTATCCTATTAGAGAGAATGGGAACAACCGAAATCGGACCGATTCTTGAGAAATGTTTTTGAAAGAGAACGTGCCACAAACATATACAAAATTCTGATGTGCTCACAAGGGTCTTCATGAGACAGCCCACCAAATAAACCCTTCAGATGAAGGAGCTGCAACATGGTGCTTATGAAGTGAAACACCACATTTCCTTCAGTATGAGGCATTCAAATTTCCTCAACACCACCCAATTGGAATGGGTTATTGATGTTTGGGTCATTTACATCATTTTGATTTTTTAAATCATCTTGGTGCCCCACTTGTCTATCGTTACTGCCATTGACACTCATTTTCCCTGTTCTAAACAACAACACAAAAAACAAAACTCAAAGTAAGTATATTCAACTATGATTAAAAAGAACAAAATTCAACTTCACCAAAAGAATCACAAACAACAACACTCCCCGACAGCGGCACTATTTTGAATAACAGTTCAAAAACACTCCATCCAGTTGTAAGTGTCAACGATTGTAAATTAGTATAAACTCAACCAAATGAAGGGTCGAACCCATAGAGAGAAGTACATGTTTAAGTTTCAATTGAGATATATGAACATGCTCAAATGAATTAAACTTATCGAATAAAGACAACATTCGAATCAGAGGGTGACACGAATGTCAAATGGGGGTTTTTTGGTATTGGTTATAAACTACAAATAAAGGCAAACGATATGAAATAACAATTATGAGAGGGGGGTTTCATATGTGATTCGATTATAGGCTAATATAGACAAATGGGTAATTGCAATTACTAGAAAATACCTTGGGCTAGGTTATATAGGAGATAAACTTTCTCTCAAACAATTTACTCCGAATCAAGTCCATTTCTCTCAACCATCAACAAGCTTGCAAAATAAGAACTGCCCACATCTTAATCCATTTACTCTCTCAAGCTGAATGTGAGGTATTGAGTTTAGGATTCACTCTCTCGAGTTAAACCCAAGTCAACCAATACTCATAGACTATCAATCAATAATTTTAATTTGAAAACCTCTCTCTCTAACAAGCCAAAAACACAAGTGTAAAACTGCATTTGCAACGATAATCCTTAAACTAACCCACAATTCATGATTAAACTCACTTCTAAATAGCATTCAAAGTAACAATCAGCAATACCCATAAACTAAATCAGCCCATAATCACAAAATCTCACCCCGAGAATTGGGGTTTAGTTAGACATCATTAAAAGGAAAAAATAGTTACCAAATTTATTATACATCAACTCGATAAGTGTGGATTCTTCCTTACGATGCCCCAATTCAATGAATCTCAAAGACCCATTTCCAATTTCTCAAAAGTGAAACACTTCAATTCTTCCAAACGTAGGAAAACTAGAGAAAAAAATTATCTCCCCAGCTCAAAACTCAATAATACTGTACTAAGATACTGAAAATGATGCTAAAATAAATGTTTAAAAATGTAGTTATAGTCTCCAAAAATGTGCTGAGAAGAGTAACTCCGCGAATTAATTTGCGCTCACCAAACCACTCGGCGAAGTGCCCTCGGTCATTTCCATCATCATTCTGCCTTGGCATTTAGCATCCTCAAGGTCCGTAACTTTGGGGGATCTAAAACTACAATGCAAAACTACTCAGTGATCCGCCGACTACTCCTTTCTCTCATCAACATGGTTATTTCCTTCACGGATTGGCACACTGGAACTTTAAGCGGTCAAGTAGCCATTGGGAGACTCACCAAATGGACTTGTCGATCACCAGATTGGCTTTTCTTCATTGTTTCATCGCCCTTTGTTCCTTTTTGCAAACTAGTGACCTTGCTTTGTTCCTCAATCCTTATTTCTTGGAAATAATGGATTTTATTTGAGCTATTGGAACAAAATAAGTATTTGAGGACACCAAATCTATATAAATAAATAAATGAGTCCAAATCTCGGACTGATTAGTGCATCCCATGGGGAAATACTGGTTTTGATAAATCCCTTATCTATAAGGTCTTCTACTTCCTTTTTCAATTTCTTAAGCTCAGTTGGAGCCATCCTCTAAGCAGGAATAGAAATAGTTTGGGTATCTAGATGGAGATCGATTCCTAGTCTATTTCCCTTTCTGGAGGAACTCCAGGAAGATCTTCTACAAACACTTCTGGGAACTCATTTACTACTAGAATTGAGTCTAGAGTTGGGGTTTCAGAGCTAGATTCTTTTACCCCAACTAGATCATAGATATACCCCTTGGAAATCATATTTATAGCATTAATGTAAGAAATAAATCGACCCATAGGAAATAAGCTACTACCCTTCCATTCTACGGTTGTCTCATCTGGAAACTAGACACAAACTAACCTAGTTCGACAATAAACTGAGGCATAACAGAAATGTAATCAATCCATTCCTAGAAAGATATCAAAGTCTACCACTTCAACTTCCACAAGGTCTGCTAAGGTGACTTTCTAAGACAATCTGACATATCAATTTTTGTATACCCGTCTAGCTATAATTGGGTCACAAACTAGAGTAGAGACCAAGAAGGATTCTAAGGAAGTTTCTAGACTGACACCAAAGTTCACTGCTATATATGCAGTCACAGGAAAGAGTATCCCTTGGATCTAACAAAGCATAAACATATATGTGAAAGACTCGTGACATATCCTGGCAAGCCTGAGGAGCATACAACTTGTTCTAGCACTAATGGCCACTTGTACCAGATAAAGCACCCTTCTATGTTGGGCGACCTTCTGGTGTTGCTGGAGCTGTAGATTGAGCCCTACTATTGGTAATTGCATGTACCTATTTAGAAGAAGAGAAATTGCTCAAACTATGGCCAGACTGACCACATCTAAAACACCCTTCTTTCCCTACAAGACACTCCCTTGAATGGTTCTTACCACATTTTGGACAAGTTGGATAGTTTCTATTACCTGAAACACTCCCTTAAGACTTAGAGCATGATGCCCTACTTTTCTGATCATGTTTAAACCTGGAGAACGGAAGTTATAAAGGTGTTGGAGCGGTAGAATTTTGCTGGAATTGAGAGAGATTTCCACCACCTCATTTCTACTGAGAGTACTGATAGTTACTTTTCCTAGACTTCTTATTTTCCTTAGCCTATTCCCTAAGATTGTCTCCCTCAATCTTCTAATCATGGGGTCATAAGCCTAGATATATTCATATCATCCAGAAACATAGCGTTTCCACATTCTATTTTCACTAGGTCAGATACCCCAAATAGAAACTTATTCATTTTTGTCCTCGAATCAGCAACCATATGTGGAGCATACCTTGAGAGTTGGGTGACTTGAGTTCGTACTCTTGAAATTACATGTTACCCTTGCCTCAAATTCATGAACTCCTAAGATTTTGCCTCCCTCAACTCTCTTGGGAAGAACATGTCAAGAAAATCCTCATTAAAACCTCCCAAGTAATAGGAACTACATTCGTACCCCTTTTCTCTTTCCATTGAGTAAACCTGATGTGAGCTACATCCTTAAGCTAGTAGGGCTCCAACTCTACCCTATCATTTCCAATCTCTTGCATCACTCTAAATACTTTCTTGACCTCATCAATGAAGTTTTCGGATCTTTTCCATCTTGGAACCCTAAAAATTCTTGTGGATTAATATGGATGAAGTCTATGACCCTGACCGTTGTTGACCCAACATTAGTGTTAGTAGGAATTAGGCTTGTTGATTGTTCTGGATGGCTTTGCTCTAAGCCAAAATCTGAATAGCATTTTGAAACTCTACATTCAAAACCTCATTGTCAGGTACTGGAGGAGTTGTGTTAGCATTGTGGACATTGGAATTCCTTGGGCAAGCTCTACAATGAGGCATGTTCTAAAACGCATAACGACAAATTAGAAAGAGAAGTTGGGGCATACCTCACACACGATAAGAGTAGAAAAGAAAGTGAAGTTTTCATAAAACACTTCACAACCTCTCTCTCATTAGATGTCGTGCACTTCACACTTATATAAAGGACTCGACTTAGTGCGACATTTCAAACATGCTAGGAAACTTAAACCTAATTCTCTGATACCAAGTTTGTCACAACTCGAGGCTACCCCCTTGACATAAATAGGGGACCCAAGATCACGAGTGACCCCAAGCTAACGTTGAGCTAGCATATCATAGCATATTAAGATAAACTGATATAACAAATATTGTGTGAAAGCTTAAACATGAGATAACTAAATGATAGGGAATACCCAATCTATGTCGAAATATATATATATAAACCAGAATAGAGTTTATAACACTAACTATAACTCAAATACTAAAGATGACTCTATCTATGTTTAAAAAAGCCTCAAATTGACTAGAGATGTTTGGACATGCCCCCAACTAACTCCAACAAATATTGAAAACTGAAATGGAAAGACTAAATATAGAAACATGTCTATTGTCCTCGAAATATGTGGAATCACCAATAAAGCTGCAAAAGTAGAGATTGGGAGCCAATCTATGCGTGATCTGGATGTTAAGTACCTGAACCTACATCATTAGAAGATGTACCGCAGAATATGCGTCAGTAGTTGAAAGGTACTAAGCATTTAGAATAGGATACAACTGAATAAACATATAGCTGAACAAGGAATATTGAGCAATGATATAATCTGAATATGATAAAAGATATTGAGATATGCTGAATATGAACTAAACTGAATGCAATACCCAAGTACATAACATGTTGAAACTGAATATGAAAATATAAGTGGAACTTGGTCAATGCACTAGAATCTCAATGTGGGAGCTATTATTAACTGACATAAAACCACGTGAGCTAAATGTGGAGCGCGATATATATGCCCCCATAGAAAGGACCCATTATACCTTGTAAGAGGTATAAAGGCATGACTGCCATGATCACTAAATATTATGCCCACATAGGGGACTTAACCTATGGGGCACGTAGTTCTAAGACTATGAGGGGGACTGACCCTAGTCTACTCGGTATTAAGCCTACTCCCAACTAGAATATATATAATAAAATATAACTGAATATAAACCGGATAGCTCAAAATCCTTACATGCTAACTGACCTAGTAGGTGTAATTCATGAACTAAAAAAAGCTACACAACTAGGGTTCTGAATTTCATGCAAGAATTAAACAACTTCGTTATGAAAACATATTATTCTGATTTATATTAGTCTAACAGCTAAATAACAGCAATAACTTAAAGTTCTAGAAATCTTAAGTCTAAACATAATGGAGGGAATCGAGAATTTGACTGAATTCTAGGGACTTAATGGGTAAAAAGAACTCACTAATGAAATTAAACATATCTGGTGATAAATTCCACGAAGAAATCTTTATATTTTGGGGTTGAAACAATGAAAACCATTGTGTTCTTGGAGAGGGGTTTGGTTTACTCTTTCTCCTCTTTTGCTCTAAGTTTGCTAAATTTTTGTGAATCAATCACTTAAAGTAGATTCTTATTAAGTTACTAGGCTTAAATTGACCAAAATTATATAATTTAGGGGTTAAACGACGTAGTTTAGGTGCCCAACACATAGGGAAAAGACCAAACGACCCCTGACTTAAAAGTTTGATGCATCCGACCACGACCACGCTGAAGGACCATCAAAGGGACCACGTACCCTCAATCTAGTCGTGGTCCTTGGTACAGTGGCTACTGGTTCTGAGGGTTGCCTTTCACTGCTACTACCACGGCCAGTCGCCAAGACATTGTATGACGTTTAGGCCTGGTGAACTCTTCCTGGCCCTCACGAGCACCAGTTCGGCCCGTGAGGTGGTCCATGGCCTGTGAAGGGCTCCGTGGTCCACCTCTATAGCACAAGAGAGCAAACCACGGGCAGGTCGACAGATCGTGGTCTCCTTTACGGTTCGTGAACCCTGTCGTGGTTCACAAGTTCATGTGCTTTTCTATTGCATTTCTACGTCTGGTTTTTCAAAGGTGTTACAATGGTTGTTACATTAGCATGTAAGGACATATCTTTTCGTTATGATATAGACTCTAGATTTTATGTTATAGCTCACGTGGTCTATGTCGATTAATGGTAAACTTCCCACAATAAAGAACCAAGGTTACTTTCTTAAGTATCTCACAAGTGTTTTGTAAGATTCTTAGCTTGCATTGACTATCATTATGACATGTTTTTAACATGTTATTTCATGATTTAGCTTGGTCATTGCACGTCATATAAATTCTCATTTTTTCTGATTTCCTAACTCTTATGCATTGATATCAGACTTGATAAATTCTATGTACGAATGCAAACTTGTGCCTAAATTATTTTAGTAATGTAGGGTTAGACGATCTTATCTCCCATACTCATGCCTAGTTGATTCATTTAAGATTTGAAAATTCGTGAGTCCTCCGAGGGCCAAGACTCTTTAATTTTTTTTGTGTCATTTTCTTTTTTAGATTTTGTAAGTGATATATGGTTACGTCCCAATCACTTTCCTTATTATGTAACATATGGTTTTGATGCTTATGTTTAGACTTCCGATTTTCTCAAAATATTTCATATGAAATGTTGTTCTAAGGTCATACTTCTATAATATTATATGATGTATGCTAAGTGGCTTGTATAGGGCCTCTCGGGTTTGTGTATGCCATGTTACGCCTAGGGTCTACTTTTGGGTGTGACACTATCATTGGGAAAATCATGAAATTGGGTCAATGTTGGGCTACTAAGACTTCACCCGTATTCAGTTCAGCTTAGACACAACATATATAGCAACTTAATTTCACAAATTAACCAACACAATTACGATTCACAATTATATAAACATTCATAATCAAAATCACATAGGCATAGTTCAAATCAAGTACTGTGATACTACCCGTTTAAATCCAGCCCATACCCACTACACATTTTAAATTAAAAATCATCAACAAGAATTTAAAAGCCAACCTTAATGCTAAAAAAAATAGAGCAAATGAGGGGTCGGGGTTGGGTTTACACGAACTCCAAATAAATGCACTTTTAGTACTTTTAAACACTCACAAAAACTCAAAATATGTGAAGTGGGAGAAAGAAATCAAAAAGGCTATTTAATTTCAAAGGTTTTGATTATTAAATTTGAAAAGGCACTCTACCTTTTTATATTAGGCTCGCTCGCGATCTTGACTAACATCATCGAATGTGTTTGGTGAATCTTCAATTTGATCTTAAGTTTGTCGAGCATGCCTAAACAAACACCAAACCTAAATGTTGATTCGGCAGACCCAATGGAATCTGCATAATTCACTTCGGTGAATAGCCCTTTGTAAATCTGAGCGCAAATCTTGACAGTACACTTTTCCATATATTCAAGCACAAAATACGAACAAAGATTAGCATGTGTAATGCCTTCGACGGATCGTAGTATGGGTTTTAGATCGCCTATGGTCCCTTATCAATATTCCAATCTCTTCTCAATCTGCACTCACAACAGACATTATTCGAAAGTAATAAAAAAAGTAAGGACTTGGGTTTCCTCCCAAGAATAGCCTTATTTAATGTCGTGGCATGATGTATTGCCTAAACTCAATAATAATTTTTGGAGTTTAGAATGGTATCACTAGGCAAAATTCCCATTTGCCTTGGGTTTAGATGAGTGACAATTTGACCCAGTTGGGTCTCTAGGTGGTTGATAGAAACTAATTGTAAAGTCACAGTCTAAGATAAAGTAGGGAAGTCATATTTCAAATCCTTCAACACCTTATCGTACCTTTCAACAATTTTGTAGAGCCTTATGTGCACGTTTTTTATCCGCCTTCCTTATAGCCTAGATGGTTATTTTGGGAATAGAGCTCGTCAACATCATATCTTTCTCTATCTCCCTATCTCTAAAATTTACATCCCACCAGTCTTTCCAACCACCATCCCTATCCTTGTTCCAACATTGGTTCCCACTTTGTCGTTTATAATTGGTATGCGGTGCCCCACATGAACTTCTTCATTGTATAATGCCTCAAATTTGGCATCACCTAACACTGTCCCCTGTTGGTTTCAACCACATTAAGTGACTTGGTTCCACCTCTCATGACATATTTAGACATTAAATTGATTTGAGTCATCATTTTGGTCATGTTCTCATCTCTTTCATGGTCCTTCTCGACTTGTTCATTACTTAGATACACTTATAGATTAGGGACTTGATCCTCTTTAGTATACCATGCTTAGTTGAACTTAGTCATATCATCTAACAACAAACAGCTACATCATACAGTTGTCTAATTAATCCAACATGGACTAATTGATCAACCACACATTAATATACTAAGTCAAGGCTTCAAAAAAATAATGTAATAGCAAATTGCCCGGAATGCCATGCGTTGGATATTGCAAAGCAAATTCTTGAACCTCACCCACGTTTCATGGAAAGGATCACCTCCAATAGGCTTGAAATGTTAGATTTTGAGAGTAAGTTTAACCATATTTGAGGGTGAAAAGAATCTCTCTAAAATTTCATCATTTAGCTCTTCTCAGAGATTGAATGATTTGGCAAATCTACCAACCATTAGGTAGCCTTTCCCATTAAAGAGAACGAGAATAACCTGAACCTTACAGATTCTTGGGAGATATTCTTGAACACAAATGGTCCACATACCTCCTTGAAATTCCTAAGGTTCTCATGGGGATCCTCATGAGCTAGAACCTCAAAAATTCCTTTGATCTAAGGCAGTTGCATCATAGTTCCGGTGATGTGAAACACCATCCTCCCAGTCGTAGGAGGTATCCAGATTGCTCCTGTGGTTTCAATGACATTAATGGGATGTCATTTAGATCACCCATGATTTTGTTTTGACCATAGTGATTGTCAACGTCACTCCCATGGTTACTCATTTTTTGAACCTACAAATCAGGCATCAACAGCACCAAACAACAAATATAATACAAAGGAACCATATTAAAATCTAATTTCTTAATTAAAATTCTTTACCAGCTGTCACCGGCAGCGGCGCTATTTTTGGTAACACTCAATTCAACCTCCAAAACCAAATAAAAGATTGAGTGATTGTAGTTAGTAAAAACCCAACAAAAAGTCTAGATCGAATCCTACAGGGAATTGTATGTCATGGAGAATTCCTTATCAAGAACTTTGAGTTTAAATTAGCACATTACCAATAGTAAGAACAATTGGGTGGATTGTACCACCAACTTAATATTAAGCTTTGTTTATCAATTATCGCAATTAAACTAAAGTATCAAAGAAAAGCAAGATTTAACAAGCAATTTAGGGGAGCGAGGATTGGAAATTGATATCATGTATGGGTGATTTTGTTGCACTATAGTAATGAACATTCATGAATAGACTAAGTCATCTTCACTGAAGCAACTGATCTTTCAATCTCAAAGCTTTTACGCATAGAATATCTTTTCGATTTCATCTAATTGTCAATCTAAACAACCCAAATCCTTATTTTGTTCTCTCTTTCAAGAATAGGGAAAATAGATCTAACTCATAACCACTCTCTAAATAAATCTACAGTCGTCAAACCTAAATTGTTATTATTGAACTAATCATCCATTTTAATCAATCTCTTTTGAGTAGGAGCCAGACCAACCAGAGATTAGAAGTAGGAATTAAGTTTGCAACCTTAACCGTTAAGTTAACCCATGGTAATTAGACCAAATTAATGCATGAACGTCAATAAAATAGAGCATGGAAAAATACCCACTACATTAAATCAACACCCAACCCCATTTGAGAACCCCAATATCTTGGGGTTTTAGCCACCCATCATAAAACGTAAAGAAATCATACCTTCCATGAAATCAGACATGGGTAACATGAAATTTGGCAATTAAGACTAACCCACTTTGGATTCAATATTCAATTTCTCAAATTCAGATTCCAAATTGTAAAACTCCCAAAAGCTAAAAAAAAAAAGTGTTCTTCAAAGGTAAAGTGTTCATAGAATCTCTCTACTCAAAAGCTCTCAAAACTCCCAAAAACTCTACTACAAAAACCTCATTCCAAAAACTCTTCAAAAAATTATATCCTTCTCTATTTGCTTTTTCTCAAACTAAATTGAAGAGTAGGCACTTAGTCCTCTCTAGTGTACCATTCTTGGTTGACCTTGGTCATGTCATCTAGCAATAGAGCATCCATATCATATGGTTGTCTCATCAATCCATCTTATACTAATTTATCAACCACACCTTTATTGACTAATTCAAGACTATAATAGAAGTATTGTAGCTGCAAATTGTTCGGAATGCCATGCGTTGGACATTGCAAAAGTAACTTTTTGAACCTTAGCCACGTCTCATTTAGAGCCTCACCTCCAACATGTTTGAAATTTGAATATAGGTTCAAAGTTTACCCATCTTCGAGGGTGGAAAAAATATCTCCATGAAGCCAGCTCCTGCCACGAACTGATAGAATTATTTGGCAATTCAGCCAACCATCTTGTAGTGTCTCCTGTTAAAGAGAACATGATAATAACCTCAACCTTAGAGACTCTTCAGACATATTATTGAACACAAATGGTCCATTAACCTCTATAAATTCCTAAGGTTTCCCCCAAAAAATCCTTTTAGTTGGAGAAATTGTAGCATTGTTCCTGTAATGTGAAACAAAACCATGTTGGATGTGAGAGGTATTCACATGGCTCACGTGCTATGTATGACATTCATTTCCATGTCATTCAAATCACCCATGTTGTCATCTTGACCATAGTGAGTGTCGTTGTAACTACCATGATCACACATTATATAAGACTTGTAAATTAGCCAACAACACGAAACAACAATCTATTACAACTAAAAAAAATTAAAACTATTTCTCAATCTGAATTCTCAACCACCACTCCCCTATAGCGGCGCCATTTTGGATAACGCTCAAATTTCCTCCTTAAAACTAATTAAAAGGGACATTGATCGTAGTCTATAGAAGATTCAACAAAGAGTCGGGGTTAAATCCTACATGAAATGATATATCATAGAGAATTCCTATCAAGAAATTTGGATTGGAGAATTACTCATTTGTAATAATAAGAATGAGTGGATGGATGATTTCACCAATTTAATAAAAAGTTTTGTTTATAAATTATCACAATTAAACTAAAATTCAAAGAACCAAAGAGTTAACAAGTAATCTAAGGGTGTGGGAATTGGAAATCAATGTCATGTAGGGCTAGTTATGTTGCTATATAGTGATGGACATTCATGAATAGGCTTATTCATCTTCATTGCCGCTAATCATCTTTCAATCTCAAAGCATCTATGCATAGAATCTCTTTTCGATATCATCTAATTTCCAATCTAAATAACTCAATACCTTACTCTATTCTCTTATTCGATGCAGAAATAAGAAAAATAGATCCAATCAATAACCTCTATTTTCAAGAAATTTAAATATATCAAACCTAAATTGCTAGTATTGGACTAATTAGCCACTCCAACCAATCTCTTTCGAGCATCAATCTGAGATTAGAAGTAGGAATTAAGTTTGCAACCTTAACTCAAAATTAACCACATGCTTATTAGAAAAAATCATGTATGAACAGAAGCAAATTAGAGCATAGAACAATACTCAATACATTAAATCAACACCCAACCCCATAATTGCACCCCTAGACTTGGGTTTTAGAGACCCATCACTAAGAGTAAATAGATTATACCATCCATGAAACCAGCCATGGGTAACATGATATTACAAAATTACAAGTAAAACCACTTGGGATTCAACTTCAATTTGTTAATTTCAAGCACAAAATATGAAAAACCCCAAAAGGTAGAAAGTGCTCTTCACAAAAGTTAAAGTGTTCTCTCTATAAAAACTCAAAGTATTTTTCTATTCAGAACTCTGCTTCACTCCTTCTATAATTTCAATCTCCTTTGGATTATTTATAATTTCATAAAAGTAGGCCTCTAACCCAATACACGACTCCCTCAGAAACATTAGTCGGGCTCGCTGAGCTCATTTGATAAATCGACTTGTGCTTCTCAGCTCGCCTTTTTTATGCTCTAGGTTTAGGTATTTGAACCTCAATTGGTAAACTCATTTAAGTCGGCCTTCCACATTTGGTATATCTTCGGTTACAACCTTTGTTCGCCTTTTGAGCATTTAGTCATTCTTTTTACACTATCATTTTTTATAATGGTCAGCAAGGCTAGCTTTCTGTTTTGGTGCATCGCCTTCTCTAATAAAGTTTGCCGACCTGGTGAGATAAATACAAGTGTTATGCGCTATCATTTTGGGAGAGGTCGTGTTCATTAGGTGATCTTCCCTTCTCGTTTGGCGATCAATAATGTTTAGTTTGGCACATCTTTTTGTATTTTGGTCATTCTTTCAAACATCACTCCCTGCCTTGTCAATTTGCCTTCATAGTTTTAAATCATCAATATATCATCAGAATAGGAAAAAAAGACATTGCGGATAGTAAATATTGCGCTAAATAGAACATATATGCGTGCAAATATATCACTCATGAGTCATCTACAAAAATCAAAACGATAATAAAGTCACAGTTAGAAAACCTTCTCACAAAAGTACAATGATCTGAAGAAGCCTTGTTGAAGTCCTCATGACTCATAAAATAATCAACTTCATGTACCATTATCTATGAGATTGTTTTAGACCATACAAGCTATTATTTAACTTGCAAACAAAATTATGTTTTCCCTTGATTTCAAAGCCTTCTGGATGCTCTATCCATCTAAGTCACCATGGAGAAAAACAACCATTTGTTAAACCTCTAAGTCATAGCATCCAAGGAATTTTTACTCCATTGAAGTATAAGGATGAATCTTTAGAAACTCCAAGGAGGACCATAAAAGGATCTCAAACAAAGGAGTTCAATAATAAGCTCAATGGGTTTCAATCGTAGATCAAAAGGTGTCTTGTGGGGAAGAATAAATTAATCTCAAGTATATGAATCAACCAAATGCTACAACTATTTGGTGGCCCAAGTCAAAGTCCAAGAAGAGGAACATTAGGATCCAAAGTTTAGTTTTGAAGAATTCCAAAGTGCTGCAGAAAAAGTCTTAAATCAGCCCAAAAGAAGGCCAATTTCAGCTTTTAAGTGGAGCTAAAATCATCATCAGTAGAACCAAAATGGGGCTCAAAAATCATGACCAAGGGGATCTACAAAGTCCTTAGTTTAGCCACAACTATTAGGGTTCTAGTTTGACCTTAGCCTCCAAGCTAGAGTTTTATTTTATTAAGTTCTGGATTGTCCTTTTAGGATTTATTAGGGCTAGCAGCCAACTTATTTATTCTATAAATAGGAATGTTATTTCATTTATTAAAAATACATTATATTGATATGAATAATATTTGAGAGAGTTCTTTTGAACCTTTGTAAGTTATTCTATTGTAACGACCCGAGAGTATACCCTAGAAGAAATGGTATTCTCCAGTCGTCACACGGTGTATTCGACCTCTCGGAGGTCTCATACAAGACCTTAGACATCATTCATCACATATGTATATATTAAAAGTAGTGCGGAATCAAAACTTTTCACAACATTATCTCAAATCTCTTTTATAGAAAAACATATGAAATGCTAAGTCTCTTATAGCCATCTTAGACTCACGAATATCTTTGGTCACATCTCATACATCCACAAAATAGAAAATATCTAAGTCTATTATAATGTCTTTCGAACTAGAAAAGCTATACAAAGGAATGTCCTCGAATCTATTGAGGACATACCACAACTTGCTTGAAAGATGTCAATATCCAAGCTTCACTTCAATAGACTCCTCTCAATTGTCACCTACACCTTTAGAAGTAAACAACATATGGAATTAGCAAATTGTATGTACAAAGTAGGTGTATTGCAATAAAATCATGCTAAAAGGACATTTGTATTAAACATGCTCTTTTGAAGGAAACTTCATCACGTTGCTCCCAATCGCCCTCCGGATCAAGAGGATGTTTCAGGCCGGTGAGATAACATAAGTATAAGAACTACATTCAACATAAACTTCACATATACGTCATGTTCCAAGTAACCCACATAATAGCATTTATGAATACTTCAAAACATATATGCATATAACCCTCTTACCAAAGGTTATCCTAAGACTTACTTAATACAAGAAGAGACCGCTCATACGCCCTCTTCAAGCACACCTAAATAATCCTTAAGACTACCTAAAATAAGATTATTCCCTTTTCAATCTTTACTCACCGCCTAAGGTTACTCTAAGATTTACTTGAGTAAAACATGAACAGACCGCCCATACACCCTCTTCAAGCCTACCTAAGCAACCCTCAAAGCTACCCTAGATAGGGTTCCTTTTCTTCAACTTTCATTAACTTAAGTCATAGTCATTCATTAAGTCAATTAAGAGACATTACATTCATTAAGAACTTCACATAATGGTCTTAGAAAGACCAATGTAACCTACACCCTAGCACCTTCAAAACCTACTCGTGCCATGTTTAGATTAGCGTCCCATTCAACTACCTAAACGTTGTAGAACTTATCCAATACTAGAATGTATCCCACATAATGAGAATAGGCATTAACCGACATAGACCATACTAGCTAGGCATGGAATCCGGAGTCTACCCTACTCCGGTGGAGGGTGTTATACTTTCCAAAGGTAGGACTAGGACACATCCTATGTAGACACATGATTAAGGAATATCAAGGGCCTCTTTGCACTCTAATCTCCTTCTCAAGTAGAGCTACTACCCATAGCATATTCACTCGGTGCTTAGCCTTGTTTTTCATAGAGTAAGTTCAATCACATAAGGGCATATGAAAAGGTACCATCTCTTAGTCATTACCAAACCATAATGCACCTACCAAAGATGGGTCCACTAGGGATGCCATTCAATGGTCAATAAGGATAGCTCAATGACTTTCTTAGAGATTGTTTCATGTCATTCCGACCAACCTATCCCTAAGTCCACCATTCACACAAGAAGGATACCATTACGACTTTCAACTTCAAGGATATCTTAACCTTCTTTCTATATTGAAGGTTCCACATATTCGTCATGAGCAGAAGGGCACCATCTTAGGTCTACCGATCCTAGACCTTCATTCAACATTCATTCATATACATACAAGACAAAGGTGCATAAGCCTACTAACTCAAGATACTCATTTCACATTCTTAGCATGCATCAAGTAGAGGGACATAGTCTACCTATCAAGACACACACACCATCTTCATATCACATATACAATAGTGTTCAAGTATCATATAGGAATAACTAAGTCAACCTATCAAGATACACTAGTAACACAACTAGACATCACCCTAGTCTATCATGATCACATATAGTCAATTAGGAGAGTTCATACTCTAATATCACATATACACATATATCACATAGTCCTTCACATTTAACATATACAAGTCATAACATGATAATATCACAATTCATAAAGTAATGCCGACAAGGCCATGTTCATCACAATTCTTGTAATAATGCCGACAAGGCCATGTTCATCACAGTTATAACACATAAGCACCGCCACCATAAGTGGACCATACCAATCATCACAATTCAATCACTATACTACACAATATATAAGAGATTAGGTCAACATACCACCATTCCATCATCAACACCTCCAATCCTTAGTCATTTCAATCAATTCAAGTCACAAGGCTCTTACCCATAGCCACAAACATCAATCCAAATCAATAATCAAACTATACAATTGATCTATCAAGATCCAATATGAAAATCATCAAATTAAGGCATCCTATATACCATTCTAACATAATTCATACATATATCAATAGCCCATTACAATCTAAACAAGAATTCACTAAGATCGAGCCATTATGAAATCACCCACATTAGAGCCAAAATAAGAATGTAGTGTATTGCATGGGTTCATAGGAATTTTGATCTAAAATCAATCAATTAACATTAACTCAGTCATAAAACATTGATTCAAATCGTTTTATGCAAGAACCCATGGCTAGAAATCAAAATAGAAGAATTCATATTTTTGATCATTTTTTGGAAACCATTGAAATTGAATCCTTAAAAGAAAGAGGATTCAAGGATGAACAACCATACCTTAATTCAAGAAAAGCCCAATAAAGTTGGACAAGAAATCACTTGATAATTCACCTTCTAGCTTGAGCTTGAGCTTGAGTTTTCCCTCCAATGGAGGTTTGAGAGAATAATGACGAGAAGAAGGTTTTGGATTTTTGATTTCTAATTGGGTATTGGGGTTTTGTCTTGGGAAAAGGGTTAAATATGACTTAAAAACCGTCAATAACCGACTCCCAAAGTATCCAAAATACCGCCACATTAATTGGACATTTTTAGACAAGTCTAACTTAACTTCAATTTTCGGAATTATCATCGGGAAACAAGTCCGCGACACAGAGCTTCTCCCACATGATATTTGAAAATAAATCCTTAGACATTCTGCGACGCAGACCAAACTTTTGGTCCTTGATGAAACAAGTCCGCGACGCGGACTAGATCCACCATAACACAAAAAGTTGTTGCCTTGGGTAGCTTGCTAGCCCAAGGTTGGGTCCTCCTCAAGGACCCCATGGCAGTCCTTGGGGAATTGTGCCCGGTATTTTTGACCCTAAATAGATTCTTTACATGTTATGAACCTATCCTATCAATTTCAACTCCAAAGAACACATAAAACATGCCAAGACACACTAGAACACACAAGCACGTCTCAAGACTATCTTTCGAACGTCTTGGATGTTTGACCTCCAAACTCATCCAAACTTTACACACTGCCTATAAACACTATAATTAACCATTTTAGGACTTTAAAACATCATGACATACATGTTAGGTTCTAGTTTCACCTAGTTCATTTTTAGGGGCGTTACACTATGAGAATTCATTTTTAAATCTTTACTTGTTTCATAGTTTAAGGTATGAAGTAATTTCTTCTTATGATATTGGTGGTTTATTTTTGGTATTATTTAGAAGGTTATTACTCTATAAATACTAATTATTTTCTTCAGTTACTCATAAAGAGGCCAATATTCAATTATTATTTTTAATTAGTTTATCATGTTAAGGCGTTAGATTTCTTCCATAGTTTGTGTGTTGCTACATGGATCTTCTCAAGGCCTTAGAATACTAAATCTTTAGAAATTATTGGATCCTTCCGTTGAATTATCCATATCTTTTTTATTTAGTTTATGTTTCTTTTCTATAACAGCTTACGCACTCTAATTTACAACTCTATATTTGTGATCCCCTTAACCTCGTTGTTATCACTAAGTCCAGACTTGAAGCCCAGCCTAAAACCACACGAATGGAAGGCATCTTCACAACTGGAGAGAATCTCTCATCAAAATTAATTCCTTTTTTCTGGTTAAAACCTTTCACAAAAAATCTAGCTTTGTACCGTGGAACTTGATTACCATCTTCATTTTCACCCTAAAAACTCACTTGTTTTAAAGCTTTTTTTTTTTACTTTAGACAGCTTAACCAATATGATTATCATGTTGATTTTATTTCATTTTCCATAACATGAAACCACCTTTATTTTCTTCACTTTTCATGGTCTCACTAAGACTCTTAGGTTCTCTCCCATCAGTCGAGAATACATACTCATTGGGAGACTAACAAGATGAATGTATTTTCTCTCTAGTAGATCTTCTGAGAGAACTCATTGGAGCATCAATAATATTTGGTTGTTGACCTACCACGTCGTCTTGCACTAGAGCATCAATGACATACTAGTCATTCTGAATATGATCACCATCTTCAATATCAACTTGATTTTCATCATTTTGAAGATTTTCATTAGGCGCAATAGTCCTGGATCAACATCAACTAGATTCTCACTTCTCTAAGAAATAACCTTCTCATCTTTGTCAAGTTCTTCTATTGTTTGGTTTTGAAAAAAACACAACACTACGACTTCTAACAAGTTTCTTCTCAACTATATCAAAGAAATGATAGCCAAATTTATCTTGACGGTAACCAACAAAGGTGCATTTCCTAGTTTTAACATCCAACTTTGACCTCCCATCCTTAGGAACATGCACAAAGGCTTTACAACCAAAAATTTTAAGATGATCATAAGAGTTATTCTTACCAGTTTAAACTCTCTCGGGGATATCACCATTCAAAGTAACAGTAAGAGATAAACTAATAACATAGGCATCAAATATTGAGTGATTCTTCCCAATAGGAATCTGGCAGCTTAGCATATGAAATTATATATCTAACCCTTTCAACTAGAATTTTGTTCATCCTCTCTGCCAAACAATTTAGCTCAGCAGTCTTTAGAGAAGTTTTATGATGTCGAATACCCTGTTCTTTGCAATATCTATTAAAAAGATCAATATACTCACCACCACTATCATAACTGATGCATTTTAATTTCTTCCATGTATGTCTCTCAACCGTGGCATGAAAAGTCTTGAACACATCAAGTACTTAATCCTTGGAATTCAAAGAAAATACCCATTATTTGTGAGAATGATCTTCAATAAAAGTCACAAAGTAAAGTGCATCACCATGAGACGTAACCTTACAAGGACCACACAAATTAAAGCGTACTAATTCCATCATATCAAACTTTCTTGAAGGTGGATGACTCTGAAAAGAAACTATTTTCTGCTTATCAGCTAATCAATGGACATATTTCTTCAAATTTGCTTGTTTCACTCCAGAAAATAAATTCTTCTTAGCCAAATTTTCAATACCTTCTCACTCATATGACTCAGCCTTCTATGTCATAATTCTAATGAAGTATCATTCCCCACTAAATTTATTGAGCTCTAGAAATGGAACCCTAAAACACTTACAAGTTAGATAACTTGTCACCACGAGTCATAACAATCGAACCTCTAGTAAACTTCCACTAGCCAGCACCAAAGGTATTAATATAACCCTTATCATCAACGTATCCCACAAAAATCAAATTCAAGCAAACATCTGGAGTGTGCTTGACATTATTGAGAATGGGTTAGAAACCATTGTTACATTCCAAATAAATTGTCCAAGGGGAAAGAACCTGCAACCTCATGAATATTTCCCATTTTAAGGATCCCCAAATTACCTAGAGTATAAGAAGAAAATAATTCCTTCTTTGGCGGTACATGAGAAGTAGCATCAGAATCAACAAATCAGCTAGACTCATCACAAACAAGATTAACGACATTTTCATCACAAGAGACAAGAAGATTAGTAATAACATCAACACATTTTTCATTATCGTCATTTTTCATTTGTTGTTTCATATCTCTCTTGTATACGTAGCAATATTTCTTGATATGCTCATTCTTGTGGCAATACTCACATGTAATATTCTTGAATTTAGACTTTGACTTGCCCCTACTTTTATCTTTATCATTCTAACTTCTGAACTTGCTTCTCCCACTATCTTCAGTAACCAAAACATCATATTGTGAAAATGAAGAAGATGAGCATAGAGATCTTCTCATCTCTTCATTTAAAATATCACTCTTAGCATATTTCATAGTTACAACACTACTGGGAGTAAAATTAGTTAATGAAACTCAAATTCAAGATCAAAAGAGTTTGGTACAATATTAAGAAGCCAACGTCCTTGCATCCCTTCATCAAATTTTACATTCATTCGGACAACTTGTCAAAAACACCCTTAAAATCATTAATATGATCAGAAATATGATTGACCGCTTTATACGTGATGTTCATCAATCGTTTTAATAGAAACTTATTGTTACCAGTCTTCGAAGCATAAAGTGTCTCTACCTTGTCCCACCAACTTCTGACATGTGTATCATTCACAATGTGGTTTCTAACATTATCTTCAACTCATTATCTAATATAGCCACAAACCTGCAAGTGCTCAAATTCCCATACCACATCTGTCATAGACTAAGGTTTATTAGAAGCAAACATAGGTAAATTCATTTTCTTGATAAATAGAAGATCTTTCATCTTGTATTTACAAATACAAGTATGATAATTAATATCATTCAAACACACCATGTTACTCATATTTGACTCCATCATTCAAATAGACAATCATCATCAACCTTATGCTCTCATACCACTTTGTGGGAAAGGCAAGCACAAACAAATGTACATGATAGGGAAATAGCGGAAGAATCCAGTCTAAACTTGTCATTCTATTTGAACCGGAAGAAGACAAACTAATGCAAAAACAAATACTGTTTGGGAAGCAAACAAATCAACCAAAGAAACAAGAAAAAGTAAAATCAACACATCAGACACCAAATTTGATGTGAAAAACCTCTTCGGGATGACACCAAAACTGAAGTGTCAAACAAATGGGTAGCACAACTACAAGATAACACCAAAACTAAATAAATAAAAAGAGTAAAATCACCAAAACACAACTATTGTTCACGAGCTAAAATTTGATGCGACATGACTCCAAATCTTCCTCTCTTAGTTCTCAATCAAAGATCTTAAGTTGTCCAAAAAATCAACTCAATTTTACAAGGAACGAAGCGAAAATCACGATTTGAAATTAGTTGCTAGGAATTGTGCTAAAACTTGCACTCTCACTTTTCTCTCTATATGGTTGTCGAATAATCTCTTGTGAAATTTGAAAATAAGACCTAAAAGAAATTGTTACAAATGCACCATAATATTAAGTTTTTGGTATGAAGGAAAACATTTTCTGAAAAATATTTTCCAATTTTTCCATATTTGGTTGAGACAAAAGTTTTGGAAAATGTTTTTCAAATAAACTTATTTTCCTCAAAATTAAGGAAAATGACTTCCCTTCAAAAATTAAGGAAAACATTTTCCAAAACTCTCCTCCAATTTAAAATTATACTTTTTTGGGGGGAAAAAACATCAATTTTAAAAAAAAAATTCAATTTCAAAATTTTTTTTTTTTCACCCGATCTCTGATCCCCCCCCCCACCACTGGCCAGCCCCCCCCCCACCAACACCCCCTCCCCAAAAAATTAATTTTGCTTTTTAAAAATATTTTCAACTTCAAATTTTATCTTTTAAACTACTAACCCCCCCCCTCCCCAAACGTCCCCTGGCCAGCCCCCCAACGTCCCCTGGCCAGCCCCCATACCCACCCTCAACCCCCCAAAAAATTAATTTTATTTTTTATAAATACTATCAACTTCAATTTTTTATTTTTTCACTCCTGCCCCCTCCCCCACCCACTAACCCCCACCCCTACCCCCACCCCGAAAAAAAATTGTTCTCAAAAAATATTTTCAATTTCATATAAATTATTGTTTACTATTGTAAAAATAAAAGATGTCTCTCAAGAATATTTTTCATTCATAAATCAAACACTAAAAATCATTTTCGAAAAATATTTTCTACTCGCCAACCAAACATGAGAAAATAAGTTCAAAATCTACTTGTTTTCCAGGAAAACATTTTCTAGGAAAACATTTTTCATGAAAAACATTTTCCTCCATACCAAACACACCCTTAGTGTTTCAGATTTTATAGCACTAGACGAAATAATGAAGAGAGAGCTATGTGTCTCTTGGCTATTTACTGAAGAATCCTATCAACCCTCCATCGAATACTATTCTTCTTTTTGTTTGATTTCTATATGATGGGTTGTCTTCTTGTCATTTTGCCTGTGGAGTTACGAAAGAGAACAATGGGTGTTTTTTTCTCCAAACATGAAGATGTGATGTTGACGACACAAGCCAGCACCAAATGTGGCAGAATCATCTCCCCATAAATCCCAAACTTCAAAATTAAAAGATTAGCTTACCAGCTCAGGAACAAATTATATCATGCACCGGAGAAGCCTCTTATTTACTTTCTCCGCCTCTAACAAAGATAAACACACCATCAAAATGCATCTAATTCTAACAAAACTCATAACAGGCAAGAAAATCACTTCCCTTTTGCTCACAAAACAAAAATATACTATAAAATGTTCATGCCTATCAATTAAGAAGTCTGTATGAGGGCAAATCCTCCAACCGTTTTATGTTTTCTTCCAAAAGCTCCCTTTCAATTTGTCGACGAGTGGACTTCATCACTGTCTGCATGAAACATAGCACATTCAGAAATTTAAAGTGCGTCCAAACTGAAACTTTGAAGCAAGCAGCATATAAAGTGGAAAAAGCATGAGAACTTCTAGTTGTTACGACTGCTGTACCAAACTGAAATTTTTAACCAGCATATAAAGTGGAAAAGGCATGGGAACTTCTAGAGAGCATATGGACTCGATTTGATATGTACGAGAAGATTTGAATTAGGATTCCATTCCTTAACTCAATCTCAGTAATTTAAAAGTACAGACAACTTCATAATAACTTAAATGCACATACATTGAAGTCCATATAAGACGCGTGCATGGCGAGCCACTGATGATCCATCAGCTTAAACGTGATACAATATAGCAGATCAAATGCTGATTCATTTTCTGTACAAAGATGAAAGACATGCTTAGATGCTTGGGAAAAAATGTCAATGCAGAAGCACTGAGTGGTCTAGCAATTTACCTGCAAGAAACTTCAAAAAAATTGCTCCCACCAGATTTCTTGGTTTTACTGCAGAGTAGACACATAATAGCTAAATGAATCAACACAAGGTCTCCTAGACTTAGATTTGTCTTTTTACATTTCACTGTAAACAAGTGCATAGAAGGAACACATACTAGCTTCTATATCAAGTATCTGGATTAGCATAAATGTGATGTTGACACCAGCAACAGCAAATGGGTATTCCCATAATGCCCTATCACCTTCCTGCTTTTGAAGAAGATCCTGGAATGATTTCTGCAAATAAAATTAGGGAAACAATCTTACCAAAATAAATTAGGAAGAAGAAGGGACGAATTATGAACCTAGCACATTACTGCTTGAATTTGGCTTTACAATAGAAGGGATGTTCGTAATAATGTGTACACACTTCAGTATATAGTTTTGCAGATTTATTTCATACTTCTTAAACAAAATAAGAGCAAGGAAATTGTTTGATTCATCAGTCTAAACACTACATGCCCCGGATACAATTCTTCACTAGAATGATTATGTGCAAGCTCAAAATTAGGATTTTGAATTACGTCAAAGTACGCTACCAGACACAGCTATTTCTATTCTTTCTATACCATATTTTAAACAAAAAAGCCTCCTTTCTGTCTTGTGGTAAAACTTTAGAGCATGAAATGTTGAATCTCCTACCCAGTGTCACCCAAGAGTGAACTATTTCAACCTATGTTACTCGGACTCTCCAAAAATGATGTCGCACCCATGTCGGATCCTCCAAAAATGCACTACTTTTTGGAGGAACCAGTACGCACTCATTAACATTTTTGAAGAGTCCGAGCAAAATAGATTTCGACACATGAAATGGTGAAATTCATTACTTCACCTACAAAGTCCCTTTGGTTCATATAATCATACAATTGTGTAACTCAATAAACATCAACTAAGTCAAATAGTCAATAGTCATCCACTAAAAGAAAAGCAAATTAGACACTAACAAAAATAGTTTACACTTCTGCGCCAAAGGTAGGTAACTTATGTAACACCCCAAAGGTTCCTAGTTCAGACAAGAAGTTGAGCAGTTCAGAATCTGCAGAATTTTGGAATTTATGAACATGGTTCACGGGTCGTAAAAGGAAGCACAGCTCGTGGAAACCATCCATAGATGAGACTCAGAAACAACAAATTAGGTCTCAGATTTACGAGCCAGACGGCTAGTAAACCCTTTTACGGGTCGTAGATGGGTCTCGTAAAGACAAACTTCAGAAACTCTGTATCTGAGTGATTTCAACTGACAGGGTTCTACGGTTCGTAGACCGTAGATGCCCCGTGTAGATGCCTTTCGGCAGTTTTTAATGAGGGTCGTTTTGGTCTTTTCCATTCATTTAATCCCTTTGGTACGTTGTTTTGGACTATTCTAAGTAGGATTAAGGGATTCCTAGTGACCGTAACCTCTCATTCCATCTTAACTCTCCAAAATCAATTTTTTTCCCTCTCAAGTCTTCTCTCAAGCAAGATTTACCAAGCTTCAAGTCTCCATTCCAAGAATCAAGTATAAGTTTCTACTCCAAGTATGTGGGATTTCATCAATTGGTATCCCTTCACACATTGAGTCCCAAGAAAACCCCAATGCCTCAAGTTTATAATTTCTACAAAACCTAGAGTCTCTAAGATCTTTATGGGTTTCTTGATGAATTTCAGTTCTTCATCATGATTAGCCTTCAATTGCATTATTTTAATTATAATCTCATGTTCTCAATGGTACTTTCAATGAACCCATAATATACAAATATTTTCATGATTCAGTGGGTGTTTTAGTGATATTTTCATGAACCCATATTATACAAGTATTTTTCATGATTTAGTGGGTGTCCAGATTGACTTATTTTTAGTGTTTCTTTTTTGGCTTTTAAGCTGAAAAAGTACGGAACAAAAAGGCAAAAAGTCAAAAGTTGGGTGTTCCCAACTTATGGCTTTTGACTTTTAACTGATAAGCCACTTAAAAAAAGCCAATCCAAACAGAAGCATGTTCAGTGTTCAAACTCTATAGTACTGCATTCAGATATCCCCAGAGAAAGAACAATTATTAGTTAATGTTGTCGACATTTGGTCATTTCCTTAAAAAAAAATGCTCCCAGGCACTAGTTTCGAGACAATTTTTGAGAAGTTCATTCCGGACCTTGGTTGACTTTTCCTCTGGTGGACTTCTTCCACCGGAATACTACTATCTTTCTTTCTCTCTCTTTTTTTTTACTCCATTGAGGGTCAGATGGACAACAGAGTTTATTTCAGATCTGGGGGAAGTCTTATGACAGCGCAAAGTCTAGATCAAAAGCTGAAGTACGGTATGACTGGGTTGAAAGTGCTAGGCATCACATGAGGAGAATGGTTCTTAGCAGGGGATCACTTGATTGGGTATGCATAAGGCTAACAGAGGCTTCAGAGATCAGAGGGAAAGCGTCCAAGTCATGAAGATGCAGGGTTTTCCCAACTAACTTCTTTATAGCTCTAAAATTCAATCAATATGGGAGATATCTATCATTAATTTCGGTTAAATGTAGCAACAGAGCAGTTATTATACTTCCAAAAAGTGCATTCAATGAAGGGTGGAGAAGTTAGCTAAGAAAATAGAGGCATTAATTAATAGGGGTACAAGGCAAACAAAAGCCTAAGACTATCGAGGGAGGCAAACTGTGCTGCTAACAAGGGGGCAAGGAGTTATAAAGACTCTTTGCAGAAAAGTAAATGGACCAGAACCAAGACAGAGATAGCAGAAGAAGGCAACATGTTGAAAGCTCGAGTCCAGTTGGAAAACAATGACCCATTGGCCTGTTGTCTAGTGGGGAATTCTTTGGAAAAGACGATACACCCACTAGAAATTATGTAAGAAGATGGGCTCAATAGACTTGGAATGGAGCACATGGAGTCCAAGAGCGGAATGAGGCATGCTCAAGACTCAAAGTAAATTGGAGAAAGAGCGGAATTTTCCAATTAAGGAGGTGCAATAGATTGGGGCTCTTGCAAGTATTTCGAAGTGCAACGTAGAGAAGCTCACAACAGTTTACCTAGGCATGCCTATAGGCTCCAAGCACAAAGCAGAAAAAAATTGGGATGGCATTATTTGAGAAAAGATATTAGTTATATGGAAATCCCAATACCTATCTCTTGGGTGGGGGGGGGGGGGGGGAGTAAGTTACACTAAATTCACTCAGTTCTAGATTCTTTACCCACTGATGTTTTGCTCCTCTTTCCTATTACTAGTAGGATAGTGGAAGTTTTAGATGCACTTAGAAGAAACTTCCTATGGCAACAGAACAAGATAGAATAGGGAATCAATCTGGTTAAATGGACTGTAGTACAACAAAGCAGGAAAAATGGGGGACTAGGAGTGAGAAATTTAAAAATTCATAACAAGATCCTTCATTCAAAATGGTTATGGAGATATAATCAGGAGGAGCAGACTCTATGGAAAGAGATAATAACTCACAAATTTGGGTAAGTGGACTTCTGGTGCACTAGTGAAATCAATGAAACTTATGGGGTTGGAGTGTGGAGGACCATCAAAAACTTTTGGGTGAGTCTCAAGAACAACTCACAGATAGTGGTGGGCATAGAGGACAAAACAAAGTGCTGGTTGGATGATTGGTGTGGAAATGGTATTCTAAGGGACCTATTCCTTGGTCTTTTCTCAATATGCACAAATATTAATAACAGGATAAAGGAGGTGTGGTCACCACAATGTTGGAATTAGGTATTTATAACGCTGCTAAATGACCGGGAGATTGATGGAGTGGTAGAGCTTTTGAGCTTGATTGGTGGATTCCCTGGTACTACTACTCTAGAGCCACACACATAAGCATGGGAAAATCACAAAGATGGGATATTTTTTTTGAACAAACTATACAATTGGGGGGCGTATAAGAAGTGAAGGAAGATCAACTGGACCTTAGAACACAATATGGAAGAGTGTAGCTCCTGCCAAGGTGAAGTGCTTCACTTGGTTGGTTGCTAGGACAGATGTTTCGACTCATGAGACAATGCAGAAGAGGCGCATCAACATAGTATCCAGATGCCTCGATTGTAAAGAGGCTCTGGAGACTAACAAATATCTATGCATGCATTGTAAGGTAACTCACAGATCTGGTTTCGGCTACATTTACAAGCATAGCCAACGAAGATTGGACTGTGCCAGAACACACTTCTAACCTCCTTAGCTGCTGGATCAAAAGGGGAGGCAGCAAGAGTCAAAAGATGTTGGAGAACAGTTCCAGCATGTATCTGGTAGACTATATGGAACGAAAGGAATCTGAGAATTTTTTGAGGCAAGGAGTGTATAATATAGAAGATCAAATGAAAAGTAATTACTACTCTAGGCTTTTGGTGTAGAGAATAGGATATAAAAGAGGAGATCCAATTAGTGGGCTTCATAGGTTCTCTACAAGTATTTCTTTTAGTTTTTTCCTTTCTTGTAACAGTTTTTGGAGGTGGCCATCATAGCTCTTAGTGCTGAGAAATACAAAAAGCTACCAATTTAAAAAAAAAAAAAAAAAAAGGCCAATCCAAACACCCCCTCAGAGTTGTTATTTCAGATGCATTCCTCAATTATCAGATCATCATGATTTGAATGCTTATAGATAAACTTATCTTTCAGATTATTTTCAGTTATCATGATTTATGAGCTACTCTGTATTTATCAATTATCAGTATGATATCAAATTATTACTATTTCCAGTTCACATGCATGTTTCCATAGGAAATCTACTTAGCACCGAGCGGCTTTAGGGATGAAGAATTTTGTCAGCATCTATGAACCTTTAGAAGCAAATTCCTAAATCCAGAACTATGTAAGACAGTAAGATTGTCTTTATACACACTAGCTTACTGCATTAGCTCAAGTCAAGTCCCTTACATTGGCAAGTATTGGACACCCTCTTTTCAATATGGGGGCAGTACACTGAACTTCATTTTTTTTTTTACACTGGTAACTTTTTGTATTCCTCAGCATTAAGGGCTATGCTGGCCACCTCCATAAAACTGTTACAAGAAAGGAAAAAACTAAAAAGAAATACTTACAGAAAACCTATGAAGTCCATTAATTGGAACACCCCTTCTATATCCTGTTCTTTACACCAAAAACCTAAAGTAGTAATTACTTTCCATTTGATCTTCTGTAGTGTACACTCCTTTCCTTCAAAATTCTCTGATTCCTTTCTTTCCATATAATCCACCAGATACATGCTGGAACTGTTCTCCACCATCTTTTCTGACTTTTGCTGCCTCCCCTTTTGATCCAGCAACTAAGGAGGACAGAGGTGTGTTAAGGCATAGTCCAATATTCATTGGCTATGCTTGTAAATTGAGCCCACACCTGAGCAGTTACCTTACAGTACACTGAACTTCATGTAGTAGCTCACATGGTTTAAGTCTGTTTTAGTATATCTCGCACAGTCAGTCTTTTCAAGTATTGCATGAACAAGTATTCATATATTTCAGTTCAAGTAATTTAGTTTTCATGGTAATTACTTAGTCATTCCATCAACATGTTTTACACATTCATTACGTTCAGTTATCATGTTATCATGCATTATCTTACATATGTAGTACATTCAAAATATTGACTGCAGACTTTCTACCTATATTGTTTGATAATAAAGGTCCTGACACTCAGCATCCAACCCACAGTTAGTATAGATCCAGTCAACGCTGCAGCAGTCTTTGGTGAGTCCTCATTATCCAAGGACGGCCCCTTCATCTTTGATTTCAGCATTTTACTATCAGCTTCAGGTAGTTGGAGTTGGCTAGGGGTTTGTCCTAGTAACTCGTATTAGTAGAGGCTTTTCAGACAGTCAGTCAGATTTCGCTATCTGACTATCGTATTATTTTGTTGTAGTATTGTTGTGTTACCATCTCTTATTTTGTTACGATATGTTTTTTCTTGTACTACCATTACTTTCTATCTAGATTACTTTTCTTGAGCCTACGTACACTATACTTTTCTTAGACCCCACTTTGTGATACTACACTGGTATATTGTAGTAGTGCTCGGCCTAGTTCACATGCACCTCAACTAATTCCATGAGATATTTGCTACCCCCACCAACAGAATACTGGATAACTCTATTAACCAAGACTTGAATAGATAAGAAGAAATCACGTGGTGTTTTTACGTTTCTTGTGAAATTTGAAATAAGACATGATGGTTCTAAACTCACTTCATTGATCCCCTGGCCAGCCGTAGGAGTTTATTGTTATCTTGTTTAGCCTTCTTTTATGCCAAATTTCCATAGCCTTAAATATATGAGTGAGTTCAATGAAATATACTTGTGTCAAATGGTAAAAGTTTGAGATGGCAGCAATGTTTAAAGCACCCATTTCAGGACTACTAAACAATGAAGCAACGGCGAGGCGCGGGGTCGCATATAAAGGTGAGGCAAAGAGGTTTGCATGAAGCAGTTGCTTCTATCCTTCTATCCTTGAAGCATGAGATGCGAAGAAGCAGTCACTTTGCTTATTATATAAGCGTGACTTTTTAGCAAAAAGGGAAAGTTGGGACTTATTTTAGATTGAAAAATAATTAGAGGGTCGCGTCTTCTCTCTCTATGGTCTTCAAAATCTGCTTGTGTTGTTTCTTGAGAATTTAAGCAATTTTCTTCTTTGTTTCACGCTACGTCTTATTAACGCTGCCATCTTCTTCTTTTTTCCTTTTATTTTTTTTCGTTGCTTCTATAATCTTCTTCAACTTTTCTTCCTTCTTTTTTCTTTATAAATTGGTTCATTGCCTCTACATTCTTTTATTTTCTTGTTATTGTCGTAGCGATTGTTAATTTAATTAAGTGGACAATCTTATATTCTAATTTACTTAGTTAATTCATTCAATTTGATATTCTTCAACTTCTCTTCTTCTCTGTTTTTTATTTGCATATATATACAAGTTTCCTTGAATTTTTTATTTAGTTATTCTATTTATTTGTGCAAGGTTTTATTTTTAATTAAAAAAAATAATTCAACTGAGGGCTTTACTTCTTGCTTTAAGCGAAGTAGACCCTTATCAGTAATCACTTCTTTTCACTTATGGCTCTCAAAAACACTAAATGGCATATAACTTGCTCCAAAACAACTTTTCTTTATAATGGATATGCCATCTTCCATTAATAATCAGTACCATCAGATTAGGATACCATAAACTGGAACTTGTTCCACCTAGACTCCTACAATTCTGTTGATTTTGTAGCCTAAATATGCCCAAAATACTCCCAAAAAAAAAGGGATCTGACATGTCAATTAACAGTATCATACTCTACAGTCTATGCAGCAAATTTGTTTAATTTTACAAGTCATTTGAAATAGGGATGTCAATGGTAGAAGATTCTATCTTTCTTTGTGGGTCAACTGAGATCTAGGACAATCTATGTAAAAAGGGGCAGCCTGGTGCATGATGTATCTCGCAAGGTCTGGGGTAGGGCCTCACCTCAAGGAAGTGCAATGTAGGCAACCCGCGATGACGCAAGCATCAGTAGTTGATTCAACGGCATGACCTATAGGTCACACAGTGACAACTTTACCAATATACCTATTTATCCAAAATGTTGGAAAGGAAAAAAAAGATCTACCTAATTGATCCTGTGTTCATTCTTAAGTCACCCCTTTGTCATTAGATAAAAATACTGATAGAAACATTTAGCCAGTTTTTTAAAAGCAATTAGATGCTACGGTATCTCAAAGAAAACAGAAGGGTGCCTGCAAAACATTTCTGTTTGACAGTAGCAAGGAATAGCAGAGAGTAATTTAACCATCCTTTAAGATGTCCATCAACCAACACAGTCAACTACTATAGTGTTTTTGAAGGTTGAGGAATCAAATAGAATCAATACTTTTACAATTGCATGAAAGAAGAGGTGCATAAGAAACTGTCAGAACTGAGAACATACAGAAGTAAAAACAACATCTGAATAATTACAATCTCGGGAGACATAGTCATGAAGACCAGTTTAAGAAACATAGGTGTTAGGTCTCCAATGATTACTAAATAATAGCACTTGTTGACTAAAGAATAGCTTTTCATTATAGGCATAAAAGGTTTACAAGGCACAATGTTATTTCTCCATAAAGAGAAGGCAAAAAGAGGACGTACCGGAAAATTTCTCGCAAAATATAACAAGTTCTCCAGTGATATGAATCCAGCACCCCTATCAAAGCCAATCAAACATGTCAGTGGTGAACCAAGAGTGGAAGGACCAGAAAGGCCGGAAGAACTCGGAAAATCGAGATAAGATAAGCTCAATCATCAGTGATTTCTTATTTAAGATGCCTAGGGGGGAGGGAGGAAGAGAAAGAAAACACTGATGTACCTAAAGTCGGTAGATGGATCCTTCCCTTGCCAACCCATTTCCTTCCATTGCTCAGATATTAAACCATGGAGTTCCTCCACAGGGAAGGCAGCTTTCCACAGAGCTCTTAAAGCTTCCTTTTAGTAAAGAGACGGGGATAGAGAGTTCAAGATTAGCATTAAGAACATAAATTTAACCTTAATGGAATGTTTAAAATCCTTAAAGATGTTCTCTTAAGTTCATAGTGAATGGCTAAGACGTCTTCAAATAGAGGATACCTGATGTTCAGGAATTGAACCATTATATGCAACATCTATACGGTTTTGTAGTTTTTGCAAGCATTCCTCCTAACATTAACAAAGTGAAAGAGAACACAATAAGTGCCGATGTGTCAAAGACACTCCATACTTCCTCACAGTGTTGTGAAAGTTAACATTCTGAATAACATATTTCTTAAGAATAAAACTGGATAAGTTGACATAAGTGGGGAATTGAAAATAAAAGGCTATATTGGCAATCTCGTCAGAATTATCAACTGTGGTTATCTGAGGATTGTGGAGGAAAAGTGAGAGCGTGAAATTTCAGATATAAGACATTCATGCCTGAGACTTGGCACAATTTAAGAGAGTTAAAGAATATGTGAACCTCAACATGAGCTCAATTAGCGGAATGACTAAGAAACCAAATAAAACTCATTACCACTTGCAACACTCAGCATATTCCCTATTTGTTGTAACTTTCAAGTGTAAAATCTTAGAGAAAACAAATTTGTATAGCATATTGGAAGTACCACAATGAATCCTATCCAGAATACAAACTTTTAATAAGAGAGGATCAAAAGAACCCAATACTGCATCGTGTTGACACTCCTAGAAATTACCTAGTAGGAAGCTTACACTTCATATAACCTGCACTAGAATCTAAGTTGTAAGTGCTCTTCTCTTTTGATGCCATACGCATGTCAGATTCTCCAAAAATACACTACTTTTGGAGAATCTGAGATGCACCCGCTGACATATTTGAAGGGTCCGTGCAACATAGACTAGAATATTACCTGAGCTGGTGTCAGATCAAATGATGGACGAGCATCAATATCGGTTCCCTGGGCACAAACGCATGAAAGGCCTCTGCCAAGCCATGCTGTTGATCCTGCCATGACCTCTGCAGTAACAGAAGGAAACAATAATCTAAGGAAAATGGGAGGTCAAGTTCTAGTAACAACTTTTCATAGTGTATAGAGATTTAAAAAAAGAAGATTTAGACACATGAAGAGAGGCGCATTCATTTTTTTTATTAAGAAGAGAAGTTAATCCTTCATTTATTTATTTTCCTTTTTTGGAATAAGGAGTTAAAGTGTATCTTTCTAGACAAGAAAAGACAACTCTAATGAGCAAAGTCTAAGTTGCTCGGACCCTTCACTTTTGGTGCCGCAACCGTCTCGACAGGGCATGGGTGTGGGATCTGTGTCCGATTTGGTAAACGGATTTTGGGTACTTTGACCAAAATTGATGGGGAAAGACTGGACAATTTTAATGATTCCTATAATCAATACAAAAGCTAAGGTGAAATTGAAGAAGATAGAATACCTTTTATATAGAAATTTCTATATCACTCTTTTTCCTTTCTTTTTCCTTTAATCTCCTTCCAGGATTCTCCTCAAGTTCTCCACATAATATCTCATAATTTAGGTTTGATAACTCTATTTTTAAATATTTTAATTATTTTTAGGTGAAGCCACGCACCCGTATCCATACATGGATCCATATTCCCGAATCATAAAAATTAGATAATGAAGGATCCATCCACACATGTATCGGACACCCACCCGAGTACGAGCAACTTAGAGCAAAGTTTCATAACTGACAAAGAAGTGTCAAGAATGCATCAATTCAGCAACTATGACAAGGTTCAATTGTGTAATCAGGATAATATCACAATTAAATACATGGTACATGCATGGGTACGAAAACAGAAGCTCACAAATGTTAAGAGAACAAATATCATGGGCTATACTACTCAGTTAGTTAGTAGAAATCCTACCTACCAAAATTGTTCATTGAGGAGTAGAAACATCTGTATACTTTTTTTCTTTTTCAGTGTTTAGATTATGTTGATGATGAGAAATAAGCACAAAGAGAGTGCTGTTGCAGATGTACAAAAACAGCAGGGTGTGTTGAACTTAAATATACCATTCAAGTGTCTTAACATTCAAGTGTCTTAAAATTTTTTATGCACAACAAGAGAAAAAAAATAACCTCCCACCATTGAGTAGAAAACAAGAACCACCTTAACACAACTTCACTAGCGAATACAATTGTCTACCAAAAAACAATTCCCATTTGAAAGCTAAAATTAGATGCAATCATGTAACGTAAATTCATTAAATACAGAGGAATTCTTTTTTAAAAAATAATAACATGTCAGGAGTCAGGACACAGTACAAATTAACAGTTGACAGAATTTAATAGGACAGCTCAATACACAATCCTGCTTTTTCATAATGTGCAACCGTGAGATGAACAGCCTGGTTAAGTAATATCTATACCCCTTATGCAGCCCAAAGTTAACATAAATGAACTAGTAAATTCGCAACCACTCCATTCTAGAAACCAAAACTATGAAATAATAGATTTTTGGAGAAGAATCAAATAGACGCCTCTATAGGCATATTTGCCTACTGTAATTCCGCAATTTTACAAATAAGCTGCCCAAACTTTATACATGCATCTTTCTTGCGGAACAGTGATCAAAAGAAAATTTGCGGAAACTCACCACAAAATTCAACGCATAGAAGAAAGCAATAAGGACTAGAAGTAGATACTAGAGAGAGGCATCATAAATATTAAATTAAACAAGGAATATAGCATATATACCAGAAGATGAATGGCAAGTACTATTCCCTCTTTCAAATCCTTGCGATATCCTCCTCACTGCCACGAACGATTCTCCTCTATCCTCCATTTTTACCAATTTTAAATCTACCTTTTCTGGAAATCGATTTCTTGAAGAGAAATGGAAGGTTCCTTCATTGAAGCCGTAAGATCTGGAACAAGGAAAGTGTTTGTTTATATACTATGCGTTATATCCAGCTAGCAGATATACATGCGTGTTCTGATTGTGATCTTGATACCAAATTTTCTTCTTATCAAAAAATCACGGAATGAGTGAAGTTTTTGGTGGGGTGGGGTGGGGTGGGACTGCCGATCCAATTGCTTAATCTATGTATTTATTAATTAATTTTAGGAAAAAAGATCAAATATGTTCCTAAACTATTTGAAAAGGTCTAGATATACCCTTCGTTTAAAGTTTGGTTCACTCATGCGCTCGCCGTCCAACTTTTGGCCCAAATATGCCCTTATGGGCGTTAGTTGTCATGTTGAAAATCGGTCGGATAATTTATTTAAAAGGGGGTTGATTTATGGGTCTGATTAGGTGTTTATGAGTCTGAATATCTTTCCATTTTCATATAAATGTAATGTGGTAAGGTCAAATGACATGGCAATTCCATGTGGCATTTAAATAAATGAAAAATGAGTTGGATATGTCCAACATGGCAACTAACGCCCATAAGGGCATATTTGGGCCAAAAGTTAGACGGCGAGGCCATGAGTGAGCCAAACTTTAAACGGGGTATATCTAGACCTTTTCGAATAGTTTAGGGGCATATTTGACCATTTTCCCTTAATTTTATAATGTTCACATACAATTAATAACTTATTACTTTCAAATAACTTTTTGCTCCTAAGTTTCAAAGGTTATATAAAAGGTATTCACATATTAATTTTATATGATTTTTAAGACAAAATTATGTGGATAGAAGTTAAGTGGTATCAGGAGCATACGCTAAGGAGAAATAGAGATAAATTGTGTATCTAGGAGAAGGTCAATACTGAAGTTCATTTCTCTTTCAGAGGGAACACTAGGATGATCATCAAGAAACACTTTTGGAAAGTCACTGGCAATCGGAAGTGACTCAACACTAGGGGTTTCAGAATTCGTACCCGAATAAGATAATAGAAGCAATCTTTAGATATCATTTTCCTAGCTTTTACGCAAGATATGAATTGACCCTTAGACGCTGAATTTCCCCCTTTCCGTTCTAAGATAGATTCGTTGGAACCTGGAATGTGACCAATCAGATCCTACAATCTATAGAAGCATAGCAAGAGTGAAGTCAATTCATCCAAGGAATAACATCAAATCTAGCATATCAAGCTCTATCAAATCAACATGAGTGACTCTACGTGAAACAAGGGCAATTTCTATAGACTTGTTTAGCAACAATAAAATCACTAACAGGGGTAGAGACTAAAAAAGGTTGTAGAAGAATAGCGGGACAGACATCAAATCCCATAGTCACATAAGGAGTCACAAAAGACAATGTAGCATCTAAGATCAAGAAAAGCATACACATCACGATGAAAGGCTTTTAATATATCAGCCACAACATCTGGAGAATCCTTGTGATCCTATCGAGTCTAAAGATCATAAAACCTATTATGGCGATGAGTATTAGAACCAAAACTACTAGGCTAAGCTTTCTAACCATTCCTCCCATTAGATACGAGTAACACATAATCTCTCATCTTGTGACCACTCTTTCCACATTCATAGCAAGTGTCTGTATGGGCTAAGCACTTCCCCAAATGACTCTTGTAGCCACACTTTTGGCAAGTGGGAATAAGAGATCCATTTCTACCACCTTCTTGAGGCTTACGTTAAGAGTATTTGTTGAATTTTTACCACCTTCTCAACATGAGCTCTATCCCCAGTAGACTCTAGCTCTTCTTCTACCCTTTCCTCGAACGCGACCTCTCGCTATAGATTCCTCCGCTAGAGCATTAACGGGAGCTACGTGCCTGATGTCCTTGAATCTAGTGTTAACCATATGCGGACAGAAGAGTGAAGGATGTTAGATACCAATTTGAATCGCCAGATACCAATTTGAATCAAGTCATAGCACGAAAAGGAGGCAAGAGAAAACAAAGAGATTTCCTAAAGTCCTATAGCCTCACAAAGAAAAGTAAAGGTGTCTCCGTACCATTCCGCAAGACTCTACTAGACTCGTTTTGATACATAGATATCAACGAACATAAGCTCTAATACCAAATTTGTCACAACCCAGACCATCGTTATTGATATCCACACTAACCTCCGGTGGGAGAACCATTACGACAACTCAAATAACAATTTAACACTACGGAAGCAGGTTTAAATAACTAAATAATGAAGTTCTCATAAACTTCAAACAAAAGTATAACAACGAACTAAACAATGCGGAAGAAATAACCTAGAACCTGAAAGTCAATGTACCAAGACATCTACCGATCAACCAACTTCTTAACAAGAAGGGATACAACCCCAACTAATGAACTAAATACTAACTCGAAGAGTCTAAGTCCGAAATTTAGACATAGACTAAAAGAGAACTTAAGGAAGCAAATTGGCTCACCCTTGAACTCGAAATAATCACTGATCTTAAGCGAGGTCTTTCAATAGCCGCCAGAAGATGCCTTCTAGTCAACAAAAATAAGAGCAAGTGCAGTATCAGTACACAACCAAAATGTAATGGTAGGATCACGCGGCTATCCCACTAAATGCAACATAAGAAAGTAAAAGTAACATTATAAACATGCAAAATACCGAACATATACAATATCAATTGTCATATGCTCAACAATATATATTTATAACAAGTCATTGATCCTCTCACGGAACCCAAACCCAAATTGTTAGCATACTGTCACATGGCACCCAATCCAATAGTCATGTTTGAACGTGGAAAACGATCCCATATTTAAGCCGGAAAGTGGTAACGATCATAATTAGTTATGTTGGAATGTGGCAACCGATCCATTCAACACATGACAATCACAATCACAAGTATATTCTCAAATCATATAATTATAAAGTGATTTGTGACATATAGTTATTCGTTCATATTCATTTACATTTAGTGTGATCAACAATGCAACATTCGCATACATACATGCATCATAATGAATCAAGAACCAACATAGATCACACAATCATAGAATCACAACCATCACCTACCTCAAGACAAGCTTGAAACCATTAGAAACTTGATCTTTCCCTTTCCGAATTCATTTCGCTTGTTTTTGGTCTACAGATAATCAATATAATACGGGAATCAATAAATAATCACTAATTACCAAGAATTACTAACAATTCTAACAACCCTAGATCATACACATGATCTCAAGTATCAAAAATAGGGTCATTTCCACCATATATAATATATGAAAACCCTCCCCATCAATAATTACTTATTAAATTACGTTCTACATATCAAAAATGGATTCGGGGAGTTAAAATCTTACCTTTAGACTCAAGAATGGTAGAAAATTGTCAAGAATTGCATAGGGTTCATTCCTTAGCTTTAAAAATAGAAAAGTGCAGGGTAAAGATGTTTTGGGCTTTATTTACGACTTTAAGTCGTGTCTGGCCCACCACAACAGTCTTCATCCCCCTACAGCGACACCGCCAGAGCGACCAAAACCAGTGCCAAAACGGCTTTCACAAAACAATGAACTATTTTAATAATTCCAAGACACCCATTTCACAACACACCTTTAACCAACGACACTCAAAAAATAGTGTTCACGCAAAGATCGATTCCAGAAGTTCTAATCACCCGAATTCAATTCTGTAAAGTTGTACGAATTACTTAACGACTTATCTAACTACTCATGTAATCAAGATAATAATTAAACCAATTGTTACCAAATTTTCTATGCCTTAATGACTCCGATTTGGCCTAAATCTAGACTAGGTTGGAAAATTTCAAGTTACTATGAAAAAGTTTTCCCGACACAAAATTTTCCCCTGTTGAATTTTCTATAACGACAGAACCCTGTCGTTCACTACTCCACACTCATATCCTCTTATCAAATATTAATGAACTCAAGCACCTTTGCCTCTTTCATCTCAAGCGAAAAGAAATGCTCAAGAAAAGATCTTTTGATTTTTCCCCATCGAGTGGACTCACATCAATTACCCTTTTTTCCTTCCATTGTTTGAATCAACTTAAGCATTACTCTTGAGTTTATAAGCGGGGAACTTCACTTTTTCCATCGGTGTCACATCCATAATCTTCATTATCTTATAAATCTCATCAATAAGCTATTGAGAATCCTCATCAATTTTTCACCCATGAAACTCTGGGAGATTCATCCAAGTGAAGTCTTTCACACCTATCGTCGTCGTACCCACAATTGAGTTCATGGAAGTAATGACCTCTCTATTAGCTTGGACAGTCATAGCTTGAGCCAACGCTTGAAAAGTGACTCAGAATTTGGCATGAGACACTTTCTCGGCCAAAGGATCAACCAACACTTGAGGAACATCGGGCTCCATATTCCTTCTTGCATTAGCTCTTCAAGGAGACATATCCTGAAAAGCATCAGACAAGAGTTAGGAGAAAGACCTTTATTGAAATGAACTCTATTGCACAACTTAAGAGTAGTCAAAGAGGTGAAGTTTTTGAAATGTCTTGTAGTCTCCCATTCATAAACGTGGAACGCTTCACACTCACGAATAAAACTATACTCGACACGGCTTGTTAGACATACTGAGACCTTTTCTAAAATATGGTATATTGAATACCATGTTTATCATGACCCAAAGTACACCCTGAAAGTGACATGGTAACTAGGATTATGAGATACCCTAAACAAGCCCCTTGACCAAAGCATAACATAATAAAATACAATTTAAAATATATAATCAATATAAGTCTTGAATCATAAGATGACATAAATGGTACCAACAAAGTACATATAAGATTATGCGAAGTACTACTATATCTTACATAATCCTTTTTCACATCATAGGAGTGGTTGGAACGTAAACCCATACACCATGTACAAATATGAAACAACGAAGATCATCAAAGCAATAAAATTATATGTTTCTAGATTTTTCCTCGAACCATGAGACTCACCTCCAAAGAACTTTTACGAAAGCAACTTCTTTATTTCTCAACTTTTGAACTTGATTGTCTAAAATTTCAACCAGAACCTCTTCATATAAGAAACTTCCCTTAAATCTCCAACATTCCAATAGCAATATATACGTAGATCTCTAACACGATTCCTCAAAAAAGAGACATGGAATACTAGATGTATTGATGCTAAATTAGTAGGTAACTCTACTTCAAAAACAACCTTGCTAACATGCTTTAAAATCTTATATGGGCCCATATACCAAGGACTAGGCTTCCTTTATTTGAAATCTCATCACACTCTTCATGAGTTATATTTTCAAATAAACTCAATCATCGGCATTATAACACCTCAGAAATCTAACTAGGATTGTATAGGAGGGAAAATAGGTGAACCACATAGGGTGTCCACATGTTGTGTACGGGACCATGACCTATCAACCCCATCTTGGTTCAATCTTGGAAAAATGTTGAGGACCACGGACCCCCTTCACGAGCCATGGAACTCCACACAAGTCGTCAGGTTTCCCGTCAAAGTGCCAAGACCAATGTGACAAAGCACAGACCACTAGAAGATCCGTGGACCCTACATGGGTCGTTAAGTGGCCTGTGGAAGTCACCTCAGAATCACCCTAGTTCTTATGAGGAACCACAATCATATCTACGACCTGTGGTGCTTCACACGTTCTGTCAAGTGGACCGTGGAGTGAATATGCCAGCCTTCAAGTTCTGGGTCAACTTTAAATGGTCATATATTTTAGTAAAAAATTAATTAGGTAACCCATGACCTATCAAATTGAAGATAATTGAATTCTCCTTCCAACGCCACTAAATTTGCTAAAATCAAGCTCAGAGTAAAAAGTTATGACCACTTTAATGAAGAACTGTCGGTCATGGCATCTTCACGAGCTGCTAGGTGGCCCTGGGTCATCATGACTGCCCGTGAAACCTATGTTGAAGTCACTTCAGCAGAATTTAAGTCAGGGTGGCATTGGTCTTTTCCCATATGTGTTGGGTACTTAAACTACGTCGTTTGATGCCTAAACTACGTCATTATATTTAGTCTAAGCCTAATAATCTAGTCAGACAATACCCAGAACCCTCGCTCTCCAAAACTCACTCAACTTAGAGTTAAAATAAGTGGAAAAGTCGACCGTTTCTCCCAAGAACAAGCAGAAGTGTTCTTCAAAGTTCAACCCCAAAATCCCAAGGATTTCTTCATAGATTTTGTCACCATGTATGTGGGATTTCACTAGTGTGTTCCTTTCACCCATTAGGTCCCTATAATTCAGCCAATTCTTCCATTTCTAAACAGTTCAAACTAGGGTTTCTAGATTTTGAAGATTTACTATGATTTTAGTTGTTATAGTTAGCATGATCTAAATAACATGATTCATCGTAATTTAGTATAATTTGCATGTATAGAATTCAGATACCTAGCTTGTATCAACTATCAACTCATGAATTATACTTGCTTGGGATATTAGTCAGAAATCATGCTTTAGAAATTGAATGTCATAACGTTTAGAGTAATTATGTGCATTCCAAGATAGCATGTCAACATTTTGAGCTACTCAGTATTTTAGTGCATTTTAACTTTTTATTCACTTGGTAGTAGACTTAGCCCCGAGTTGGACTAGGGTTCAGGATACCCTCACAGTCCTAGAACTACGCACCAACATAGGTTCTGAAGTCCCATCTATTGGGCACCAGTTTTTAGTCATCACGCCATAGTCATGCTTTTATACCCCTAAAAAGGTATATTGGGTCCTCTCGATGGGGCATAGACACCAGACTCCATATTTAACTCATATGGTTTATGTCGGTTAATAATAGCTCCCACATTCATACTCTTATTACATTGACCATGTTATCAACAGTCACTTCAGTATTCAATTCAACATATTATTTACATGATTAGTACTTGATCATTGCATTTAGCTCAAATTTTTATTTCCATATTCATTAAATTATATTGCTCATTTATATCATTATTCAGTTTAGTGTTTATATCCTGCATACTTTGCGTTATATCATTTTATGATGTAGGTTCATGCACTTAACATCCAGATCACGGTTAGTTCGACTCTCAGCTTACATTCAACAGTTATAGTGGTAAGTTCTCATAGTTTGAGGACATTTCATTGTGCTTGGTTTATTTAGTTACTTTCATTCCTTTCAGTATTTTTAGAATTAGCTGGGGACTTGTCCCAACAACTTATCAGTATTAGAGGCTTTCAAGCATAGAGTCAATATTCAGTTGTTTGGGATTGTTTACCCATGATAAGTTTAGATTTATTCTCATTTGGAGTCCTTAATTAGCTTTGACTCCGTTATTAGTTATGCTACCATTTATCTTTGTTATCTATTCAATATGCTTGTGATGTGATATGCTATACTCTGGGTTAGCTTAGGATCGCTCGTGATCCTAGGTATTGTGTTACGTCTAGGGGGTAGCCTCGGGGCATGACAAACATCAAATTCAAGTTCTCTTCTCCTAATATTGACATAAGACTTTTATCGACTTCGAGTCGTTTTCAATCTCTCACGAATAAGTTAAACCTTTTCCATATCCTCATGCACTAATCGTGCCCTATAAAAAAGAGCTCGCCAACTTTAAGCCAACCTATAAGAGATCTACACCTCCTACCATAGAGAGCCTCAAATAGAGGCATTTGGACACTTGAGTGATAACTATTATTATAAACAAACTCGATCAAAGGAAAATGTTCATCCCAATTACCTTTGAAGTCAGTCATTTAAACTCTCATCATATCATGTACACTCGACTAGTCCATTAGTTTGTGGATGAAAAGTTATGCTTAGCTTAACTTTAGTACCAATACCTTTTGGAATGACCTCGAAAACTTAGATGTAAATTGAATACCACGATACAAGATAATGGATAAGGGAACTGATGACTTTGAGATTTTGACTCATTTGAGGTCTTATTAGTCCAACAATTAGTGTCATCAAGCCTTTATATGTCCATATCTAATGATTTACTGTGTTTGGTAGCTATGAAGACTCAAGGACAAAGCAAGGATGAAATCATACAAAAGAGGCTAAAAACATATAAAAATGCAAATTCACGACATTGATGATTGCTAGAAGGCACTTGGTAACTCGCCGGACGTACCAAACCTTGCCAAAATTTATAGCGTCTTTACCTGAAATGATCAAGATAGGTCGGTGATGGGAAGAGCTAAACAACGACTCGTCAAACTTATTTCCCAGAATAACATGAGTTTGCGGAAAGTGATGGAATAATTGGTCTAAATTGAACACCAAAAAGGCGAGATTGGGTGATATCAAGACCTAACCAAAGTGAAAGGTGAGCTTGATCGAGCTCGCCAATTGTGGTTCAAAGAACTAAAGCTAGAATCCAAAAGGGTGAGAAGAGGATAGGTCGGTGACTCACCGAGTGACTCGGTGCTCAAGACTAATGTCACTGATAGGAAATTGGATGAAATCTTGGCTAATTTTCTGGGGACATATAAGTAGGTGAAAAAAGAGATAAAATGTATCTTTTGCTCATACAATTGAGTTTGAAACTTTTATGAGGAGAGTACAATAGAACCTTCTATTTTGTAATGTGAAAAAAAAGCTTGTAACCCATAATTTTTGGGATTTTGGAAGTGGATCTCTTATATTAAAGTTGCACATAATCAATCTAATGTCCGAGAATGTTTTTGGCGTATACTATGTTGTATGTTGTACTTTTAATATGATTGTCCGAAATCCCTATTCTAGGGGTGTGCATATGATGATGAGTTTCAATTAAATTGGTAAGATAATGTGTATTGCTCTATTTTACTTCGATTTCCATGGATTTAATTTGTTTACCATGACTTTAATTTATAAAATAAAGTTGCAAACTTAATTCTAGCTTTAGATCTTGTATAATTCTTGAGAAAGAATATATGAAGTGGTTAATTGAATTGATGCTTGGAGATTAGTTTGAAATTCTTTATTTTCTTAAGAAAGGAATTTAGGGTTTCATCTCTAATTGTTAATCTTGCTGGAGAGCAAAGACTTATGTCCAGGTATTGATTTGCTTAATTGATTGCGCATGAGAGTGTCCAAGAGGAATTCTTGTGATAAGCATATTATTATTGAGAAATATAATATGTGTTTGAGATTGACCAAACCTATCCATGAGTAATTAAGGCTATTGAGCAATCACATTGACCCACCTTTTGAAATTGATACCGACTTCTGCATACTTCTAGATTCCCTCTTCGCTTCTTGTTAATTGAAAGTAAAAAGTAAGCACATCCAGATGCCTCTAATATCTCAAGTAGAAAAAGGAGCACACCCCTGATGCCTTGTAATCTCAAAAATCAGTAAGTCTAGTGATTCATGTGGTATGACTCCCGGCCCATTAAAACCAGTTTAGAATAAAAACAAAGTAAAATAGTATCTCATCAATATATAAAGTGATAAAAGATAATGTTTTTTTTTAAAAACTTTAAATTGCTAAACTATACCGTCACTACAAGCAGGCATGTTGAAACTTGAGAAGTTATTCAAAAGTTTAAATAATTTTTAAAAATATTATACGTTATTAGTTACTGTGAGTTATAATTCTTGAGCGTATGTGGCATATATATAATTTCAAATATTATTCATTTTTATATCTTTTAAATATTTTAAATTGTTAATTATTGTAATTTTTAGTATCTTTTACGTAATTTTTACATATTTTTTTTTACTTCTCATGTCCCAATTTATGATGTACAGATATAATTTCGAAAATCAATCAATTTTGTTTATGTCTTTTAAATTCTAAGTTGTTAATTATTGTGATTTATAATACTTTTACATCATTATCTAATAATATATGTCATTTCCTCTAGCCCATTTATGTGTGTCACTCATAGAATTTGAAAGTCAAATAATTTTTTTATATTATTTTTAAGTATTTTAACTTATTAATTATTGTAACATAAATTATCATTACTGTAATTTTCAAATATATAACAGGCTAAAAAAGAAATGTAAGATAAAATTAACAGAAAAAAAATTAAAGAATTAATGGTCGAGTAATGTGATGCAAATGAAATTTGAATAGACAACTATGTGTTGTATATACTTCTTTTAAAAAATTAAGTTGTTAATTATTGTGACTTATAGTACTAATGTGATTTTAGCATTATGTTTTATAAATAACATATGTTTTTTTCTTTTGTCCTAATTTATGTGGCACAATAGAATTTAGAGAGACAATCATTTTTAATATGATTTTTAGATATTTGAATTCAATAATTAGAATAATTTATAGTACTTATATATATATATTTTTTCTTCTAGTACTTTTTATATAAACTTTAAATAGTATATGTTATTTTTTCTATACTATATGTCTTTAATAAAATTTCGAGTGTAAATAGTTTTTTAATACTATTTTTAAATATCAGTAATTGAACAATCATATTATCATTTAAATGTAGCCTTAGTAATGAAATATGAAATATGAAATATTCAATTTATTAGTTAATGTTATTCTACTTAATCTCAAACACAAAAACATTCATGAATTTCATTTTATTTGGTCTCTATATTAAGAATAAATATTTTATTTTAATAAATTAATATTATTTTTATATATTTTGGTTTAAGAAAATTAATACGTCACGTGAAAGTTTATAATTGTAAATGGCCGTCGCAATAAGTCAGATGACAAATTAAAATATGCTAAAAATGTATTATTAATATGATTTGACCAAATAATCTCGTATTGATTATGAAATATTTATATACTAAAGTATAAAAAGATAAAATCCCTCCCTAAAAAATGATATCATGAATGCTCTTATGTTTCAGTTTAAAAAAGGATTTTCTATTTATATTTTTTTTCCAATAAAGATGAAAATAAATTATATATTATCATTTATTTATTTATTATGAAAAGTAAAAAAAAATGATAAATATTTTGATTTTTCCTTGAAAGAAAAATTAAACACAAATATAATTAAAAAGGAACAAAATCCTAACACATATTACTATTGATGAATTGATATTAAATAACTGTATAAAAATAATAGTAATATCTAAATTTAAAAGTACATAAAATCATTAATAATATTAATATAATAAATATATCTTTAATTAAAATATTTCAGTGCGATATATCAAACCAGAGTATAAAATGGATGGAGTATATATATATATACACAAAATAAAGCCGCAGACGTTGACTCTGTAGGCTTTTATTAATTCCTCTTATAACTACTGCATGGGTCGGGATCCTTCAGAATAATCAGTGAGAATGAGAAAATAATGCAATGCATGCCATCACCAACATTCAAACAAGACACTTAAAATTAAATAATTACACAACCAACATAACTACACTACCAAAGCGTAGAGTACTAACCCGGGATCCAACTAGTCCTCGCATACGACCTCAGGCCCAATTATATAAGCAAGCTCAATAAGAGTATAAATGTTCTATCGCTAAACGACAAGTGAAGGGACCAAAGAAGAGGTCACAAATAAATTAAAAGGGGAACCAACTCAATGGGCGAGACCTTACCCAAATCATACTACTACTGTCATTGACTGAGCATGGCTAGGACCAACCCACAAATACCACGAGCCACCAAGTTCACAAGCACCAACACCAAGAGAACAACCCAATACGAGCCCTATAGGGAGAAAATCATAACCACGAGGGTGGTAACATACAATCTAAAGTAGCTAGTGTTTAACCTACTCTAAGGCCACAAAGTAACAATCCTAACAAGGATAAACAAGATCATCTAAACCAAAATCGAAGATATAAGACTAAAGTAAGGATCCCAACACCCACACTAAGCCTAAGGCTCCTAAAATAATTAAGAAAAGATGGAATAATAAGGTGAAAGCTAAATACCTGATAATTATTATAAAAAGTACATGGAATCTAGACTAGGCATTATCTAACAAGCTTGATCAAGAAAGTGGCTAACCACGAGCATTCGGATCCACCACAAATGATCTATTTGCTCACTAAATGCCTCTAAACTATCAAATTATCGATCACAACGTCATTACAGATGTTTAGACATTAAAAATGCAACAATTGGAAATGGACCCAAGGTCGCTAGAAGTCAAATTTGGTCTCTAGAGGCATAATTTATGGTCGTTAAAATCCTGCACTAGATATATCCACACTTCAGCTAGTTTAGTCAAACTTTAAATTCTCCAACAGCGTGTTCGATATTTACTTGGAAACCCGTGCGTGCAAATAAATATGCTACCCCATTGAATCTAGCATTTATAATCTAACATAATTATCTAAACTTCCATTTGAGGTCATTTCAATGTTACAAATGGGAAAACTAGTAGGTGAAATTAGAGCCTAACGAGTGTGTTGATTGAGTTTAATATGGGGTTTATGTTTTAAAATAAGTTCTCGAGCTTAGGTTGAGGAGTTTAGGGGTTAAACATAAAGGTACAACTCCCCAAGGACCAACCAAGGGTCCTTGGGGAAGAACATAAACTCTAACCCCCAAATTTTCCAAAAACCAAAACCTATTAAAAATTCAAGGACCTTCATATGAGATCTATGCCTCGTAGGTCCATCCACGCCTCGTGGGCGTGGTCCGTAGGTCAACGCACCAAATATTGAGTAACTGACCCAACTACGGACCAGCAAGATGGGGCCTGAGCTGACCTATGGTTCGTAGGTCACCACTACAAACTGTCCCATTCGGTCAAGGCTAGGGGTAATGTGGTAAATTCCTTTTTAGGTTAGTTAAGTTAGGGGACGGTTTGTATTGATTATTTAGAGTTATTGAAGGATTTTTAAAATATTAAACTCCCTTTTACAACTCATTATTCCCAATATAAAAAATAGAAACTACCCTCTCCAAATAATCCTCTCTCTGGAAACCACCATTGGAGAAGAAGAAATAAAGGTTTAGAGCTCAAGAATTCATCTTTCCTCTTCAATTTTTTGGAGTTTTTCCAATTGAGGTATGGTAGTTTTCATCCTTGGTTAGCTTCAACCCAAAGAATCCCTCCAAAAGATGATTTCAAGTTTTCTCCAAAAGATGATTTGAAGTTTCCAAAATCCCCCCCCCCCCAAAAAAGTTAGGGTTTTAATCTAAGCATGGGTTTAATTTCAAAATTTTTAAAATGTTTATATACGATGAATTATGATGGGATTGATGAATTAATGATGAATTATGATAAATTTCTCCCATGAACCCATGCGTCCCCCCCAAATACTAAATTGTGACTTTGTGATTTTGGTTTATTGATTATGGAATCATGTTGAAATGTTTATGTATATTTAAATTAGTTATTGAATTATGATATTCCCCTTATCTAATTTAGTATTCCAGATGTTTTGGTTGAGATTGATTCATAGCCTCGGAGGGAAATTTCATGAAGGTTAAGGTATGATCATGATGTTATATAAATGTTTTACGATTTTAATAAAAGTATTATGATTATGTATAGAATGCAATTGTGCTATTATTTGAAGGTTATTCTCAATTATTCACTCAAGAATAATGATGATAGAATGTGAAGGGTTTCTTCAATATAATGTACACCTTGAATTGGGAGGCTTAAGCATTCTTTTCTTGTGTAAAAGAAAGTAATGTTGATTGATGTACCTTGAATTGGTAGCTTAGGCATCATCTTCTTGTGTTACTAATGTATCTCGACTTAATGAACATGAATCTATAGGCTAACGGAATTACTTTCATGAATGACTAAGGAAGTGTTCTAAGTCTTTTTATTGAATTGATATGCCAATGGCAGTCCTATCATAATGAGTCAATGAACTAATGTAATGATGAATTTTGAATCGATAGGCAAATGGAATTTCTTTCATGAGGATTCAGTGAGCTATCCTAATAATGTACCATGAATCGATAGGCTTATGACATTCCTTTCATGTGTTTAAATATGTACCTTGGGTCGATAGACCAATGACATTCCTCACAAGTACAATGATGTTAATGTGAATGAACTACTCTATGGGAATGGTGGCTAAGTACCGTGTGTATATGGTATGATGGAAGCTCTCCCTAAGAGAGGTTGGGTGTGCATTAACATCTTTCTTATCCCATAAATATGTACATGCATAGATCATTATCTTGTGGCTCCGCCTAAATATTACCGATCCTACCTTAGGCAAGTATTTCACCTCTTTACGGTGTGGGGGCAAGACATCAAATTCCATGTTAATCTCACATGGTCTATGTAGGCTAATGCGTAGTACCATCATGTGAGATATGTGCTATAGTTGTTCAAGAGGTTTTATAAAGTGTGGGTGGTAGTATGGGATGACATCCATGCATTACACGAGTAGGTTTTGAGAGGGCTATTGTGTTATTATTCAATGTCTTAGTCTAATGAATAAATGTGCTCTTAACGAAGCTAACGAGAATGTTTACTAAATGATTAATGTAATGATGCATGCTTTACTTGGATTGTATTATGAGTTACTTTCCTTGTCATGACTTATGAAATGTATGTGTTCCTTATGTATAAGTAATGACTAAACATGAGTAATGAAGAATTGTAAGTTCATCTATAGTGGCTTCAAAGTGGTACTTATTAGGAATAGTAGTATGGATGCAATTCTTACATTGCACAAGTATAGCTTAGGGTTACATAATGTGAAGGTACTAATGTGTTTTAATGACTTATATATTGGTTATGTTTGTATATTATGCCTTTTATACTAAATTTCATGATATTTCTCAAAATTGTCATATATCATGGTTTTCAACCAAAATGACCTTTCTAAGCATGACTTTTACATGGCTATCGTACTTAGTACATTTTTTTTGTGCTAACCCATACTAGATTTTTCTACAAAGTGTAGGTTTCAGCATTTGAGTTGATTCCTTCTATTTCAAAGGGCTTGGATTGAGTTCTTACAAATCTTGTGGTATGTCCTCATGGATCCGAGGACAAGTCCTTTATTGTTGTTTCATGTCTTTCATTGTATTAAACTCTTTTTAGACTTTCTATTTTAAAGGCCATGACCCTATTTTTTATTCAAGATATTTTTAGATGGTCATGTGAGACAAGTAGACTTCGTTGTCTTAAATGATATTTTCAATTATATGGATTGAAAGAGTTTTAACTTCCACACTATTCATATTATTTTATGTGATGACATTCTATGAGGCTTGTATGAGGCTCTTCAGAGTCTTGTACGCCTTGTCACATCTGGGGTGTAGGCTCGTGTCGTGACAAACATGGTATTAGAGCATAAGATGTTGGAAATGATTTTTAGGATTGATGTATCACAAGCCACGTCTAGTAGAGTCTTGTTCATAGTGTGAAACGCACAATATTTATGAATGAGAGTCTATAATACCTTAGGAAGCTACACTTCTTTATTACTCTTCAAAGTCGCGCCATAGAATTTAGCTCTACAAAATTCCTTTTCCTAAACCTTTTCTTGTGTTTATAGGATATGAATACGGGAAGGGCGAATGCAAAAAGGATGGAAAATTATAATGTGAATTAGGGAGTTCCTCCCAAGGTCCTCAAGGTAACCATGTTCCTCAAGGCAATCAAGTTCCAGTTGATTCTCCGACCATGTCCAATGAATAAAATAGGTCGGCTCTTTTAATGATGGCTCAAGCTGTAACTATTCAAGCCCAAGATATGACGGCTCAAGCCACTATGGCGATTGAGACTCATGTGAACCCTAATGTGATCACTATGGCTTCTTGGTTGAGGGACTTTGTGAGGATGAGTCCTCCAATATTTCTTGGCTCCAAGGTGGGAGAGGATCCCCAAGAGTTTGTGAATGAGGTGTATAAGGTAGTTGATGCTATGGGGGTGACTTCTATAGAAAAAGTGGAGCTACTCGCTTACCATTTGAAGGATGTTGCCTAAGTTTGATTTACTCAATGGAAGAGCAATAGGCTGGTAGGAGCGGATCCCATAGATTAGGAGGTGTTTAGTAAAGTATTCCTTGATAGGTTCTTTCCTCACGAGAAGAGGGAATTCAAGATGGAAGAATTCATCAACCTTAGGCAAGGTATCATGAGTGTGAAAGAGTACTCCTTGAAATTTACCCTATTGTCTAAGCATGCTCTATCTTTGGTGTCTAACCCGAGGGATGAGATGAGTAGATTTGTGACGAGTGTGTCCGACTTAGTTGAGGAAGAGTGTCGTAAGACAATACTCCTTGATAACATGAATATCTCTAGGCTTATGGTGTTTTATCAACAAATTGAGGAGTTCAAATTTAAGAGAAAGAACAGGGAGATAAAGAGAGCTAGGTCCAATAAGCAAGGTCAAGCGAGGTTTAAAAAGAGGGCTTCTAACCAATATTCTTCAAGAAATCCTTGGGTTAGTCAAGAGAAAGGTAGTGGGTCTCCATTTCCTAAACCTATTTTGACCAATTGTGAAAAGAAACACAATTGGAAGTGCCTAGCCGGTACAGATGGTTGTTATGGTTGTGGAAAGAATGATGATCAAGTGAAAAAATTTCCCTACACTCACGGCAAAAGAAAGAGAGGCCAAACAATCTTCTCATGGTGGCCTAGGTCCTAATGCTCCAAAGCATGGTCATTTTTATGCACTCCGGTCTAGAGAGGACAAAGAGAGTTCTTCCGAATGAAGGCACCGGTATGTTGATAGTTCCTTAAAGTTGTGAATGTTTTATTGAGTTCCCTATGATAATTTGATGTTAGACTTAATATGGGTTTATTCCCAAGGGGTAGATAGTATGTTGAATAGTAAGGTTGTAGAGAGTTTCGATAAGCTGATCTCTTTCCTTCTATACCTATTCAAGCTTGAGGACAAGAGTTCCTTGTAGCTTGTTTCATGTTTTGGAGTCATGTGTGATTATGTATTTCCATGGTCTCCTTATGTTATGCATGTTATTTATGAATTCATATTTAAATGAGAAAATGAGATTTCATGATTTATGTTCCTCATGTTGATGTGCATTTAGTACGAGTTGCATATATGCTTCATGAGATGAAATGTTGAACATGCTTAAATGTGCTTTTAAGAGTAATTGCATAATTTTTATAATGATGATATGATGAGCATGATTTGAGTTAAAGAAGGTAATTCCTCCAAAGAAATGAGAAATGCTAAAGTTTTTATGCATAATGAGTTTGTAGATGTAGTTTGTACTTTCTTTTATTGCATGGAGTATGTGTGAGATGGAGTTGTTGTTTCCTCCTAGTTTTGTGCATTGTTTATGATTTTTCACGCATGATGGGATGATAGTTTTGAGTCTTTAATTCCTTAAAGTATTTAAAGTGTCATTCGAGGACGAATGTTCCCTGGGGGAGATAATATTACGACCTGGAAAACTAGTAGGTGAAACTAGAGCCTAATGAGTGCATTGATTGAGTTTGATGTGGGGTTTTATGTTGTAAAATGAGTTCATGAGATTATTTTAGGGATTTAGGGGTTAAATTTCAAGTTACGACTCCCCAAGGACCAACCAAGGGTCCTTGAGGAGGACCCTAAAGTCTAACCCCCAAAGCTGCCAAAAACCAAAAGTTGTTAAAAATCCAAGGACCTACGGATGGGACATACGCTCCGTAGGTCAATCCATGACTCGTGGGGGTTGTCCGTAGGTAAAGGGACCCAAATGTTGAGTTGCTGACCCAAAACACGGACCTGCATTATGGGGCGTGAACACATCTACTGTCCGTAGGTCTGGGACGTAGGTCACCCTTGAAAACTATCCAATTCGGCCAAGGCTAGGGGCAGTGTGGTAAATTCCTTTTAAGGTTAGTTAAGTTAGGAGACGGATAATATTGATTATTTGGAGTTATTTAAGGATTTTAAAAGTATTAAATTCCATTTTACAACTCATTATTTCCAAAACACAAAATAGAAACTACCCTTCTTAAATAATTCTCTCTCTAGAAAACACCATTGGAGAAGAAGAAGTCAAGTTCTAGAGCTCAAGATTTCATCTTTCCTCTTCAATTTCGTGGAGTTTCTTCAATTGAGGTATGTAATTTTCATCCTTGGTTAGTTTCCACCCAAAGAGTCCCTCCAAAATAGGATTTCAAGTTTCCAAATCCCCCCCCCCCCAAACGTCAAGGTTTCAATCTAAGCATGGTTATAATTTCAAAACGTTTTCAAAGGTTTATATACGATGAATTATGATGTGATTGATGAATTAATGATGAATTATGATGAATTTTTCCCATGAACCCATGAGTCCCCCCCAAATACTAAATTGTTACTTTGTGATTTAGGTTTATTGATTATGGAATCATGTTGAATTGTTTATGTATATTTAAATTAGTTACTGAATTATGATATTCCCCTTATCTAATTTAGTATTCCAGATGTTTGGGTTGAGATTGATTCATAACCTTGGAGGGAAATTTCATGAAGATTAAGGTATGATCATGATGTTATGTAAATGTTTTAAGATTTTAATAAAAGTATTATGATTATGTCTATAATGCAATTGTGCTATTATTTGAAGGTTATTCTCAATTATGCACTCATGAATAATGATGATAGAATGTTAAGGGTTTCTTCAATATAATGTACACCTTGAATTGGGAGGCTTAAGCATCCTTTTCTTGTGTAAAAGAAAGTAATGTTGATTGATGTACCTTGAATTTGTAGGCTTATGCATCATCTTCTTGTGTTACTAATGTATCTTGACTTAATAAACATGAATCGATAGGCCAATGGAATTGCTTTCATGAATGACTAAGGAAGTGTTGTAAGTCTTTGTATTGAATTGATATGCCAATGGAAGTCCTATCATAATGAATCAATGAACTAATGTAATGATCAATATTGAATCGATATGCCAATGAAATTTATGTCATGAGGATTCAGTGAGCTATCTTAAAAATGTACCATGAACCAATAGGCTTATGACATTCCTTTCATATGTTCAGATATGTACTTTTTGTCGATAGACCGATGACATTCCTCACAAGTACAATGATGTTAATGTGAATGAACTACTCTATGGGAATGGAGGCTAAGTACCACGTGGATATGATATGATGGAAGCTCTCCCTACGAGAGGCCGGGTGTCAATGAAAATCTTTATTATCCCATAAATATGTGCATGCATAGGTCATTAGCTTGTGGACTTCTTGTCAGCTTCAGCCTCCCATGTTGCACCCTCAACAAGATGGTTCCTCCATAGAACTTTTACAGAGGCAACCTCCCTGTTTCTCAACTTCTTGACTTCGCGATCTAGGATCTCAACCGGAACCTCTTCATAGGAAAGATTCTCATCCACCCCTAAACCTTCAATAGGCAGAATAGACACCGGGTCGCCTATGCATTTCTTGAGCATAGAAACATGAAACACCGGCCGAAGTTAGTTCACTAGGTAGTTTCAACTCATAGGCAACCTTTCCAATGCGTTGTAAAACCTCATAAGGACCAACATACCGGGGACTTAACCTCCCCTTTCTACCGAATCTCATCACCCCTTTCATAGGTGAAATCTTCAAGTAGACATGATAACATATTTCAAACTCAAGATCTCTTCTTCTATTGTTGGCATAAGACTTTTGCCGACTATAGGCTGTCTTTAATCTATCTCTTATGATTCAAACCTTCTCTATAGCCTCATAGATTATCTCTAGACCAAGGAGTGAGAACTCACCAACCTCAAACCATCCGACCGGAGATCTACACCTTCTACCATAAAGATCTTCAAAAAGTGCCATAGAAATGCTCGAATGATAACTATTGTTGTAAGAGAACTCGATCAAAGGCAATTGATCATTCCAACTTCCATTGAAATCAATGACACATGCTCTTAACATGTATTCAAGGGTCTGAATGGTACATTCCGCTTGACTATCCGTCTGAGGATGAAAAGCAGTGCTAAGTTTCACTTGAGTACTTAAACCCTTTTGAAAAGCCTTCCAAAAACGAGAAGTGAATTGGGCACCTCTATCTGAAATGATGGACAGAGGAATCCCATGAAGACTCACAATCTCATTAATATAGATTCTTGCATAATCTTTGTCAGTATAAGTAGACTTAATAGGCAGATTTGGTCAACCTATCCACAATAACCCATATAGAATCATTTTGCTTCCGGGTTCAAGGCAACCCAACAACAAAATCCATATTGATGGCTTCCCACTTCCATGTAGGAACATCCATGATTTGGGTTAAACCACCCGGTTTAAGATGCTCAACTTTTACTTGTTGGAAGTTTGGACACTTAGAAACAAATTTTGCTATGTCCCTCTTTGAACCATCCCACCAATAGACCTCTCTAAGGTCATGACACATCTTGGTGGCACCCGGATGTATAGAATAATGAGAACCATGAGCTTTTTCTAGAATTTGATTTCTCAAATCCTCAACATCGGGTACACATAATTTCCCTTGGTACCTAAGAACACCATCCCCTCTTTCGGAGAATAAATCATTGAGCTTACCAAGTACTGATTCCTTCAACTCCATCAATAGAGGATCAAGATGTTGCTTAGATTTCACATCAATCACTAATGATGAGTCGGAGTTATGATGGACCATGAAACCACCATTTGAAGAATCTTCTAACCGCACACCTAATTGAGCCAACATATGAACATCATTCACAAGTTCTTTCTTATCTTCATCCACATGAGACACACTACCCATAGTCATATGACTCAAAGCATCCGCAACCACATTGGCCTTGCCAGGGTGGTAAAGGACACTCATGTCATAATCCTTCAACAATTCTAACAATCTTCTCTGTTGGAGGTTCAACTCTTTTTGTGTAAACACATATTGAAGACTTTTATGGTCAGTAAATACATCAACATGCACACCATACAAGTAGTGTCTCCATATTTTCAAGGCAAAAATTACAGCAGCTAACTCAAGGTCATGAGTTGGGTAATTCTTCTCATGAACTTTGAGTTGCCTAGAAGCATAAGCTATCACCTTACCATGTTGCATGAGGACACATCCCAAGCCCACTTGGGAAGCATCACAATACACTACAATGCCTTCATTACCCTCCTGTAAGGTCAACACCGAAGCGGAGGTAAGCTTATCTTTCAACTCTTGAAAACCTTTTTCACAAGCTTCCGACCACTCAAACTTCGCCTTCTTTTGTGTCAAGGTTGTCAAAAGAGAAGCAATGGACGAAAATCCATCAACAAACCTTCTATAATACCCGACTAGAACAAAGAAACTTCTTATGTCTGTGGGAGTCAAAGGTCTAGGACAATTTCTGACCGCATCCGTATTCTTCAGATCAACGTCTACACCTTCACCAGAGATAATATGGCCAAGAAAAGCAACTGACCTTAACCAAAATTCAGACTTGCTTAATTTGACATAAAGTTGGTGTTCTTTGAGGACTTGCAAGGCTAACCTCAAGTGACTCTCATGCTCATTTTCATTCTTAGAGTATATCAAAATATCATCAATGAACACAATCACAAATGAGTTGAGGTAATACCAGAAAACTCTATTTATTAGGTCCATAAACGCCGTCGGGGCATTTGTTAACCCAAAAGACATCACTAGAAACTCATAGTGACCATATCTAGTTTGGAAGGCTGTCTTGGGAACATCTTCACCTCTCACCATAAGTTGGTGATATCTCGACCTTAAGTCAATCTTGGAAAAGTAGCTAGCACCTTGGAGTTGATCAAATAAATCATCAATCCTAGAGAGAGGATATTTGTTCTTTATGGTGACCTTATTGAGTTGGCGATAATCAATGCACATTCTAAGAGATCCATCCTTCTTCCTAACAAACAAGACTGGAGCACCCCATGGAGAAATACTAGGTTGAATGAAACCCTTGTCTAGTAAATCCTTGAGTAAAAGCTTCAACTCTTTCAATTAAGCCGGATCCATCCTATATGGAGGAATTGAAATGGGATTCGTATCCGGTAATAAATCAATGCCAAAGTCAATTCCCGTTCGGGAGTAACTCATGGAAGGTCATTAGGAAAAACCTCTGGGAATTTTCTCACTACAGGGACTGACTCAATAGAAGGAGTTTCACATTCTAGGTCCTTAACCCTCACGACATGATATAAACAACCCTTGGCTATCATATTATAAGCCTTTAAACAAGAAATGATTTGACCCCTTGGCATAGAATTTCCCCCCTTCCACTCTAAAATGGGTTCATTAGGGAATTGGAACTTCACTACCCTTTTTCTACAATCTATGAAAAAAAACAATCATGAAGCCAATCCATACCCAAGATGATACCAAAATCAAACATGTCCAGTTCTACTAAATCAACAAGAGTAACTCTATTGGGCAGCATCACATGACATTTCCTATAGACTCTTTTTGCAAGTATAGAGTCACCCATTGGGGTACAAACGGAAAAGGGTTCAATCAAAACATCAGGAAGTAAATCAAACTTTCTAGCTACAAAAACTGTAACAAAAGAAAGGGTAGCACCTGGGTCAAGCAAAACATAAACATTAACATAGAAAACTTGTAACTACCCATCACAACGTCGGGAGAGCTTTCTTGTTCACCCCTAGCCTTGAGTGCATAGAAACGGTTCCTTTTTGGAGCTTCAGAACTAGGACCGCTTGATTGAGTTTGGCTATTCCCCTTTACTTGACTTCTCACATTAGGACAATCTTTCACCATATGTCCACCTTTGCCACAACAACAGTAACTATTAGTTCCAACAAGGCATTCACCCACCATGTTTCTTACCACACTTACTACAAGTAGGTCTTTCTCTTGGTGGATCGACATTTCTCCCTTTTTGAGGTTTAGAATTAGAACCTCTATCATTGCGATTCTTGAAGAAATTTGAACGAACTTGGTTTGAAAACCTCTTCTTAAACTTAGGCTTGTCTTGAACATCAAGCCTACTCTTAGAAGAACCACTTTCAAAAAACTTACCTTCTTAGCTTCCCTATTCCTCTTCCTTAGATGACTTTCCTCAAACTGTTGATCATGAACCATCAACCTAGAAAGATCCATATTGTCATAAAGCATGGTTGCACGACATTCTTTGTCAATATCTTTGGACACACCCGTTACATAACGACTCATTTCATCCCTAGCATTAGAAACCAAAGAAGAAGCATATTTGGACAACTTAATGAATTTTAAGGAGTATTCCTTGACACTCATACCTTCTTGAAAAAGGTTGATGAACTCCTCTACCTTAGATTCCCTTTGTTCCCTTGGAAAGAATCTGTCAAGAAAGGCCTTTATGAAGATCTCCCAATTCATGGGACCACCTCCTAAAGCCCTACTATCCTTCCACTGATTGTACCATGTCTGAGCCACGTCCTTGAGTTGATAAGCAGCAAGTTCAACCTTCTCAGTAGTACTCACCCCCATAGCAAACAAAATCTTGTAGACCTCATCAAGGAAATCTTGGGGGTCTTCATCAACTTTTGATCCAAAGAACATGGAGGATTCATTCTCATAAAATCTCTCAAACGGCTAGTCATAGTACTAACATGTTGGTTCTCTCGAGGTACAATCTCCCTGTTAGCTTGTACCGTAATGAATTGAGCTTGGGTGGTGATGGCCTGGGCCATTTGGAACAGGGATGACCTCACCTCACTACCGTCATAGCTGGAGGATTCACCGGAAATTGATCATTTGTAGTAGCTTGCACTTGAGGAGGAACTTGATTGCCTTGGGGAGTAGCTCCCGCATTCACAATCTCTTCTCCTACTCGTCTCACGGTTGAACTTCTTGTGTTCATCGCCTAAATCAACAAGAAATGGATTAGATTCTAAACAACACATAGTGTCAAAACTCTAAAGGCACGACATAAGAGTATCAAGAAAAAGAGAAGTTTCCTAATCATCATATAACCTCTCATCCATAGTTGTGGCGCGATTCACAACCATGAACAAGACACTAGGTAATGTGGTTTAGTGAGACATTGATCCTAAGGATATTTAACTTCATGCTCTGATACCAAGTTTGTCACACCCGGAGAGCATACCCCAGATGCGATCGATGTCGTCATCCCCTTAGAGGACTCAGACAAGCCCTTAGCATTCGTCATAGCATCTGATCATTAAAAATTGCGGAAAATTACAACTTTTATATACAACGTGAAGTATACTTAGACTTAATACTTAACATTCATAAAGACATACGATATTCTAATAACTTGTCTCACATATATTAAAACCATCTAAGAGTTCAAAAATGGAATTAACCAATAAATAGTAATTATGCCATTTAGACCTTAGTACAAAAGAATCCAACAAACATAACGGAAATAGAATATTCTTAATAACTACTAAAGTCTTTATAAGCTAGAATACGATAGATAGAATCCCCGAACATGAGGACCTACCAAGACTTAGAGAAAGAGTTCCAAGCTTCTTCAAATCGACCTCCTTAAACTTCAATGGTCGGAACCTACAGTTGTAGTATTATAAAGTAATGGGGTTAGTACGCCTCATGTACTAAGTATGGGTATATGCACATAACATATAAGGACATGCATCAAAAAGGATCATATATCGTATTGTTAGAAAACATGCTAAGTCATATGAATGTCTTCAATGCACATACCATATAACATATACAAGTTAAGGATTCCATCACTTAAAGCATGATCATAATCAAAGACATATTATCATAGAGTCATGTTAACATTTTATATTCAAAATATAATATAAACATAACCTACAAATACTTACCAACTATCTCATCCCCAACCTACAAGTGAAATGGTCATGTGAAACCCCATAACCCCACACAACCAAGTAGATAAGATAGGCTACCGTAAGTAAAACTTTGCTTCATGTAACTTGTAACATAAGTAGTCATCACTTCATATAACAATATAACCCAATAACATATTCATCATAATGATCAACATTCATATAAGAGTAACATCATGTATCATAAACATATATCTTTCATGTTATTATATTACCTAAAAACAATCTCCTAGGACTTCCTTTAGAGTAAACTTGTGCAATGTCTAGGTAGAGTCCCATACCCTACCTATACTAAGTAGACTCCTAAAGTCACCCTAGTCAACATTCATTTACTTGTCTTTAATTTTACAGGAGGGAACATTCGCCTTAACCGACATAGACCATGTGAGTTAAACATGGAATCCGTGTCATAAAACCCCACACCGAAAAAAGGTGGTCTATCGGCCAAAGTAGAACCTAATATGACTTAGCTTTCTAGGTGGATCCACTAGCTAGTATCTTGTGGTGGCAACATAGTTCAAGAACTAGGAGATGTATTAGAGACCCATAATTCGACATTACATGGCAGCCTCAATCTCATGAGAGTCATTGTGACCTACCTTCCAACTAGGGAAGGGACACCTCTCATATCTAGTCCATCGGTGCTTAGATTAAGTTCCTTTATTGAATAACCTTTAAGTTGTCTTTTATCATAAACTTATCATAAGTCATAGGAGATTAACTCTTTGGTTAAACATGATCATGAGCTCTTTAGGATTAGATGAGAATTTCCTTTCATCGCAACTCTTCGTATGTGAGATTAACATAACATAGTCATCTTGTGCAAAACATACAAGAGAATATCATACCTTGCATTTATCGTGTTCTCATCATGATCTCAGAAGTAACATGCTCATAGCCCAAAATATACACATAGCAACATCATACATACTTCCTTAACATAGCATCATGATTTATAGGCTAACATAAACATTGTAGAGTAATCACAACTTTAGAAGACTTACATCTTGCTTCCAAGAACCTTATTCAAGAACTTAGGTTCAACTTACAACATTCATAACCATAACATAGTGAAATACTCAATATCATAATCAAGAACAACTCTTCAAATCATATAAAAGATCAATGCATAATGAATGATAAGAGAAAGGGTCATTAAAGAGTCCATTCAAGTCTTAGTCCCAATCCCAACGTTTACATGTTATCAAGTAATAGGTACAACCCATTCGAAACTATCAATTAGATAATAACATGCATCACACAAAATTCAAACATTACTAACCACATATTCATCAATCCGTGTGAAATCGACCATAGAAAATACTTACTTTTCATCGAAAATCATAAATCTAGGGTTTGGAAGAAAATCCATTTTGTAGATTAAAACCCTATTATTTGAACTTCTTAAAAACATTTCTTGAAAGGACCTCTTGGGGAAAGGAATCCCAAGAGTGAAAAACCCATACCTTATAGATGAAGAATCCACGAAAATTGGATGAAAAGCTTGAAGTCTTCGTCTTCTTCCTTAAGCTCTTCTTTTTCTTCAATGGGGTTTGGAAAAGAGAGCGTTCTTGAGAGAGATGAGAGAAAAATTGTTTGATCTGATTTGGAACGTGTAAAGTGGTATAAAACTGATCTAGTATCCATATATAGTCTTCCTATGAATTACCCAAAATACCCTCCACTTAAATGGGTCTTTTTATGAAGTTAAATTACCAAAAATACGATTTTAACGATTCTGGGAAGTGGCTGCGCGTCGCGAGGCCAAATCCCGTCAATTTTATTAAATTTTGGGTTGAGGCAGTGAGGTTCGTGTCAGACTCTGCCCCTCACATCTTGAGTCAGAGCACCTCGTGAGGAATGCGCGTCGCGACCTGTTCCTCAAATTCTGCCTGTTCGCAGGCTGCCAGGCAGCCTTCCCACCCATGTTTGGGTCCTTCCCAAGGACCCTTCGGGTGGTACTTGGGGTGTATTTACCAGACGTTTGTACCCATTGTACTACATACTACCTATACAAGGTCTTTTTACAAGTTTTGTACTTCATTTGACACCTCAAAACCTTCACCAAACATAGGGACGTCAACTAGTTCAAATTATCTAGTTTCCGGACATCAAGGTCTTTCTTTGTCGTTTTGGCTCTAACCTTTTCCAAATGAGTTTATTACATTAATATAGGTCTGGAAACATCATTTAAATATTATTAAATAGATTAAGCTCTAGTCTAAGTCATGACATTTCAGGAGTGTTGCATTTTAGACTTTCTATTTTAAGGGCCATGACCCTATTTTTGATTCAAGATGTTTTTAGATGGTCATGTGAGAGAAGTAGACTTTTGTTGTCTTAAATGATATTTTCAATTATATGAATTAAAAGATTTTTAAATTTTTTTGCACTATTTCTAATATATTATGTGATGACATTCTATGAGGCTTCTATGAGGCTCTTCGGAGTCTTGTACGCCTTGTCACATCCGGGGTTGTAGCCTCGGGTTGTGAAACTGATGAAAGATTTGGTTGAGCTCGTGTAAAGTCATCTCCCTCATTCAATTTGAGCTTGTATACAATTATCTCCCCCAGTCTATGCAATTGAAGAGCGATCCCTTATCTTATGGTCGATTTTACCATAACCAAAGCAAGCATTGGAACCCGCTATACACTTTCCCTCATGCTTCCTTCCACACTTAGCACAAGTAAGAAATAAAGATCCACTAACACCTCCTCCTTGAGGCTTAGTGTTAGACACCCTATATTTGTTAAGCTTAGGAGGAGCATTGGAGAAAACTTGACTGGAAAACCTTTGTTGGATTTAGGACGACCATGCCTATCGGACCTTGAATGTGAAAAATTACCTTCACTGATTTTAGACCTCTTTGTATCCCTAGAATTTTCCTTAAGCTTCTCCTATTTGATTTGATGAGCATGAACCATGAGATGAGATATGTCCATATCATTGATAAGCATATCGGTACAACATTCTTTAATCACCATCTCGAACAAACCCTAAACAAACTTACTCATCCTTGCCCCAAGATCGATAATCATAGTAGGAGTATATTTAGATAATTGTGTGACCTTCAAGTCATATTATTTCACACTCATACTTCCTTGACGAAGATTAATGAATTCAAGCACCTTTGCCTCCATCATATCAAGGGTAAAGAACCTATCAAATAAAGCAATTTTGAACTTTTGCCAATAGAGAGGACCCAGATCTTCCGGTCTCCCTTCTTTCCATTAGTTGAAAAAAAATTGATCAACACCCTTAATTTGATAAGCAGCCAACTCTGCCTTTTCCACCCACATTACTCCCACTATCATTAACACCTTGTAAACCTCATCGATGAACTCTTGAGGATCTTCCTAAACCTTAGAACCATGAAACACTGAAGGATTCATAATACTGAAGTGCCTTACTCTAGATTTCGTCGTACCCACATTTGGTTTCATGGGAACCACAACCTCCCTATTGGCTTGGGCCATTACGACTTGATCCAACACTTGAAAAATATCCCTAAACTCCACATTAGTCACTTGCTTTTCCAAAGGGTCAACCAGAGCTTGATAAGGAGCTTCTTGTTCCACATTCTGCCTTACATTTCTTTTAGCATAAGCTCTTCGAGTAGCCATCTCCTGTAGAGCATCAGGTAAGGATTAGGAGAGAGGCTTTATATATTTAAACTCTATCACATGACTTTAGAGCGATGAAAAATGAAGTGGAGTTTCCTAAACATCTTGAGGATCTTCCTAAACCTTAGAACTATGAAACTCCGGAGGATTCATTCTAGTGAAGTGCCTTACTCTAGTTGTCGCTGTACCCACATTTGGTTTCATGGGAACCACAAACTCCCTATTGTCTTAGGCCATTATGACTTGAGACAAAACTTGAAAAGCAGCCCTAAACTCCACATTAGTCACTTGCTCTGCCAAAGGGTCACCTGATCTTGAAGAGCTTGATGAGGAGCTTCTTGTACTACAATCTCCCTCAGACTTCATCTAGCATAATCTCTTTCAAGTAGCCATCTCATGTAGAGAATCAGGCAAGGACTAACAGAGATGCCTTATATAGTTAAACTCTATAACATGACTTTAGAGCGATGAAAGAAGTGGAGTTTCTTAAACATCTTGTAGCCTTTCATTCATACATGTGGCGCGCTTCACATTCATGAACAAGACTTTACTCGACGTGGCTTATAAGACCTCTTAGGACCTTTACAAACCTTTTACTCTGATTACCAAGTTTGTCACAACTCCAGGTAGCCCCTAGGCATAATATGACATATATGGCCCTGAGAGGCCCCAAACAAGCAACTTATCTTTCATCATACAAGAAATAGAATTAAGAGATTTAAAATAAAGTTTCAACGTATCAAAGTTTCGTAAAGCATAGCGGAAATCTAAATATCATTTCAAAGTCATCTAGTACATAAAAATGAATCTGGGTGAAACCCGTAGATCACGTTTGAAAAATAAAAGTAAGGAAAGACTGAAAACAATAATTGTTTGGTCCTCGAAGTATGAGGAATCACCAAAGCTCGAAATCTCCTTTATACGCTGAAATTACACCTCCCTAAAGAAGTATAAGCGATCATTATCAAGTATAGAATCCAACTAGTAGGTTGCGATCAATCCCACGAGAAAAATGGTTTAGACTTAACTTTAACCCGCAATTATCTCTGTTTAATCAATGTCTTTCCGAAACAAGTAATTAAAGAGGGGGGGTTGTCAAATAAATTCCTTAAACAATATAATTATCAAGTAAACAAAAGTAGACTTTGGTCTTTATCAAGATGAGAGAGTAACTAGGGTATACATGTTCCCATAGGTTCATAACGCAGTATTCTTATCAATAGCAATCCTTTCCTAGTGTATTACATGCAAAGTAATAAGTTAGGGATCTCTAAATCCTTGGTCCGACATCTAGAGAATTTCACCCTACACCTTGGTCCTGCTACGTGTGTATAATCTACTAACCCTTACCATTACCTCATATTAGACATCATAATCGATGTATGGCTTAGTTATTACTTCACACCAATCGACACTAGCCTATTAGATAGCATCACACTAAATCTATGTTGCTAACACTTTTCCTATTTACTACCTCCTTGGACCGGTAAGTAGCAATAAGAAGAGTTCTAACATTGACCACAGTTAAAAAGACTTCTAACCGAAAGAATTATCAGTGCATGCAATAACACTATTCAAGAATTGCTTAGTCACTACTTATACTTTGTTAATTATCCATTGTTCCCACAACCCTAGTTGTGGATTTAGTTACCCATTTTAGCAAGATCACAATTCATAGTTTTAGATGAAGAAATCATGAACTCAATGAGAAAGAAGAATAAACCCAGAAATCTCATTTGAAATTTCAAGCAAAATCTTTCAAAACAAATCTGGAAATCGATATATTGCTAAAGTTGCAAAAGTCAATCTCTAATACACAAAGTAGAACAAAAGTAATAGTAGCTAACTCCAAAAATGAGGTTTTTATACCCTATAAATAGTAAACAAAGTCCTAATGAAAAATGAATTAAAATAAGGAAAGTTTTGTCCAGGTACGCGGCTTCAATCGATGAACCAACTGACGGACCATCGATCAATCGATAGTCCATAGACTGCCTCCGTCAGTCAGGACTTCGAAATATTTTTTGCTCCCTGGATGGCACCCTCTTTGAATCAAACAACGGACCAACAGTACGGTCCATCGATCCATCTACGAGCCGTCGATGCTCCTCCGTTGCTCCATACTTAGAATCTTTAAAAATTAGGTACTGGACCTTCTCTGAACCAAACGATGGTTAACCAGTATGGTCCGTCGTTCAATCGACCGAGCGTCATTGCCTCTCGTAGTTCCACACTTGGTCAGACTTCCCTGATTTTCCTTCAATGTCCGAGCTACTCATCTACGATCACCATCTATGGTCATGTCCTGAGCTGCTTATTTTCAGTTGTTTTTTCTATTGCCACCTGAACATCTTTCCTGCAAAACAAGACACAAAACTTGTTAAAATCACTACAAAAAGGCTCTAGACACACACAAATCTTAAGTGAAATGCATTAGAAACACCATGAAATCATGATACATCACTCCTCAATGAACTCTAGCTCGAAATTGGCAACCTTGACTATCGGCTCTACGTTTGAGAAAATGTATTCAAGAGTATGCGCTAATGTAAAATATGTACCAGTATGATATCCATGCACAAAACATATGAAGACATGCTTAGAAGAGGTGCTTTCATGAAATGCAATGACCAAGATAAAACATGAGGTAAGAAGTTAGAAAATATAAGTCATAAAAACATGGTCAATGTACATAATCATCATCTTAAAAGTGTATGAGATACTTCCTTGAAGTAACCTTAGTTTATCATAGCTTGCTTGTGGGAAGTAGCCTTAACCGACATATAAGACCATGAGAGCTAACATTATGGAACATGGTGACTCCCACATGAAATATAGTTGTCCTACTTGCCAGGGTAAGAACCATGAACTTCTAGCTTATATAGATCCACTAGTTAATGTTTATCTAGACAATCCTATATTGGCACATAGTTTATGGGACATGGGTAATCATCACTTTTCCTAAGCTTAACTTCCATAAAATAGTTCTTATTCATATTCATCTTAGCTCTTAGGAACATCAGTAATAAAATCTTGTCCTTACATTATATGACATGGGTAATCATCTCTAATCCTTACATCATATGACATGGGTAATGATCTCTTGTCTTTCAATAAAGAGCATGGGTAATCGCTTCTTGTCTCAACATTAGAATTATTCCTTAACATTGGTTTATTTTAGGTGAGAAATCCTTTCAACCATAAGAAATCTTCTTATCTAAGATTATCCTTTCATAATCATGCTTTCATTTTTGTGTGATAAATCCGTTCAATAACACAAAACCATCATCATCATTGACACTTCACTCTCAAAACATCCTTAAAACATTTACATCTATTTGATAAGAATATGCATAATTCTATAATTACTCTTTCATGGTGCGAATCCCACTTTCAATCCTCAATGTCTAGAAAACATGGGTTGGACACGGGTTCATGGGAAATCATCATAAAATCATGTTGTTATATCAATTCATACTCGATATATCATAGAACAATCAAATAAATCAATATTTAATAGAATCCATGACATGAAATAAAACCTTAACTCAATCGGGGAAATCTATCTTTATAAATTGGAGAATTTGGGAACTCCGTGGATGAAAGGGATACATGGATGAAAACTATCATACCTAAATTCTAATTTCTTAACTTCAATAGAGGAAACGGAGACTTGACTTGGAACCCTTGGTTGAACCCTCCCTCTTCAATCTTTCTAGAGAGAGAAATATTTGAGAGGACGACTTGTTCTTCTTTTGAAAATATGAGAGAATGACTAGAATGTGTTGATTTTGGAGTTAAATAAATTATATAGGGGTTCTAGGTAAGGAAAAAATGACATAGTATCAAGATAAAATAATTAGGAAAAGACCCAACTGCTCATGACTTATAGCTGATGTGAATGTTAGATGGAGGCCCTCACGAGCCGCTTAGGCAGTCGTGACAACGTACTAGTGGATTGGGATAACCTCCAAATGGCTTGAGCATCCTCACGACCAGCTTCACGAGCCATCTTCCCCTCCACGACCCGTCTGGTGGTCAGTGAGAAAGGCTGGCCTTGGGGTGGGTTCTACCTCCCATCAACAGCCACAACAGGGCGTGAGGCTTACGACGAGCCATCCAAGACCTCGTGGGAGGGTATCCCCTCTTTTCCAAGCACTGGAAGGATCCACGAGCCGTGGTTCCCCTCACGGACTATCAAGAACTCCATGAAGGGTTCCATGACTCAGTTATCGGCTAGTGACCTCCCACTTGGCCCCTTTTCTAGCCTTCTTGATTCTGAGGTGTCACAACTAGATTGAATTGACCCATGTGTAGAGTCCCATTAATTTAAACAAAATATGCATGATACAGATAAAGTGGATCCTATTAGGGATATTAATTGTTAAGGCTTATTTTACTAAGTTTAACAATCTAGTGGAATAGGTGTCTAGGCTGAGTGTAAAACGAGTGCACAACTCGAGTCTGGAAGAGACAACTTATTGGTAGCAAGGTTTTCCAACCTCACTGTTAAACCTTCACATCCTAAAACATGTGCTACTATAGAATCCTATCAAGAAGTGTTGCCACATCTGTGGTATCTCAAGGATCAGGAGAGAATATCACATCATCGAATATAAAGTATCTTAGAAGACTCAAATTAGTGCGCGAGAGAAGACAATTTATGTTACAGTTCACATAGTACCAAGGCGATAATAAATAAACAATTAGCACATTATGCCAAGCAAATACAATATCCAAAAAAATAAAAATAATAAATATATAAATAATAAATAAGTTAATATTTACAATCTCAAATTCTGGTTATCCCTAGTGGAATCGTCATCATTCAGAACTCATACCCCTATTTTTTTTCAAACGAAGTTTTGAAAAAAGAATTTTTTCCAACTAATTGAGTTTTGATGTTTCAAGTGACCTTATTTAGATCCCTAGGCAAAATAAAACGACTCTAATTTTTTATAGATCTGCAAACTAAAAATTTAGAAAACAAATTCTTTTTACCGAGGGGAAGCTATCAGACACCGCTTAGGTCCCGTGGTGTAAGCAAGATTGCTTCATTGACTTATATCTGGCTTGACTTAAAATTTTTGATATATTATACTTGTGAACTTTACAAAAGTTTGCTTATTTCCCTACTTCTTTGATTTATTAAAAACTTGCTTTTAGACTGTTTTATTTTATTAATTTGTGGTGTATTGGTACTTTCAAACCTTGGCACGAATTATTATTTTTCTTTATATTTCATGTCTAAAATTTACGTAATGCTCTTCATGTAGTGATGTTTGTCTTATCACCCTAAATTATGCTCCTAACGATTCATTTAAAGAAAATCTAATTATCAAAATCATTCAAAAGACCATTATGAAATGAACAAAACGAGATTTGTTTATTTTTTTTTAAAAAATAAAATAATTTTTGTTGTACCAATGGAACAATATTAAGATGATATAAATGAGCAAGGGCACTACAAATCAAACCCATATATATATATACACCTCTTATTACCAATAACATAACACTAATTTACCCATTAAAACTTAAAGAAGTTTTTATATAAATTTGATCAAACCTCACTTTACAATGAAAACTAGACTTAATAATGAAAAAAAGTATATCGACATAAGTGATTACTAAACCAAGAAAGATTAATTTAAATAAAATATATATTTACTATTCTTGTTGCACCACGAAAAATAATAGACTAACAAAAAAATTATAAATTATAATTGAGTAAATAATTTATCAAATTGCTGCACGATCAAGCATGAAATAAGTTAAATGAACGTTAAGACATGAACCTTTAATATGAAGCCAAAGTCTTCTTCAATGTATTGAAATAGAAGATAAAGACGAACGATAATTAGAAACCACAAACTCAAAACTACGAAAATAAACCTCAAATTTCGCCTTATTTTCTTTTGTTGTGCGTTTTTTTTTTGTCTATGTTACCCCTTTTTGGGTCTGCTGCATTTTTATTCTATCTGTTCTTTTATGAGTGTGTAGGTATGAATCGGTGTGCATTTTCCTCCACTTTTTTGCTGCTAATGTATGACTTTTGAAACTTTTTGTTTTTGTTTGCAGTATGTAGGTGCCTATGTATGACTTTTGTTTTGTAGTGTGAGGCTAAATATAATATATTGTAGGTGTAGTGGTGTGAGGGAGTGCAGATGGGTGTGTAGTAGGAAATATCACTACTAGAAAACATGCATGTAGCAATAATTATTTAGCAACAATTAAATATGTGTTGTAATAGATACTCATTCGCAAATGATTATAACCTTTGCAAGAGACAACTGGACCTAATGAAACACTTTAAAAATTAAATCGTTGCATTAGTACTACAACCGTTGCCATAATATTTTTATGTTGCAACGGTTCTTACAAATCATCGCCGTGGGTACTCTATGGCAACGATTCCACCAATTATTTTCTCTCAATTATTCCCCTGCACTTATTTCACTACACCCGCCAAAATTTTTATTTTTTTAATTAATTGTAAAAGTAAAAGAAAAGGTAAATATCAGATTAGGTCTTTTTTTTCTCGTAGGTAACGACGCCATTCTCTCTGAAAAAGAACAAAGAATTCATCTTCTTCTTCACGGGTTTTCCTTTAACCATTCTTGTTTGACTTTCCTTGAGGATCTGCAACTTGTGGGTCTTCTTTTTCGTGGGTTGTACGTTTCTGCAGCTACAGGTATGTTGTATTTCATCTTCGTCAAAGTTAAAAATTTATTATAAGCTAGGGTTCTTGACAAATGGGTTTCTGTGAAGTTGTTGTTTTTGCTAGAGTTTATGTTTATAATGTAATCTTATTGTTCATTAGAGTGTGTATCTCGATTTTGGTGAAGATTGAGAAATCTCTGCAAAAATGTTTAGATGGAAACTCTCAGTTTATGAAGAGTTAATGTTATGAAAGATGAGTTTCGATTCTTCAATCTGCATGATAGTTCTTATCTATTGAAAAATCTTTTATTTTTGAACAGGGCAAACGATTTCTAAGAATAAAATCTTCAATATGCATGATAGTTCTTATCTATTCAAAGTATTTTTCTAATTTAAAAGTATTTGAAGTCGAGCATTAAGGGATTTTTTCTCTCTCTTTCGAGTATATTTTTCAAGTTCTAAGTTTATGCTTTCTTCCTTCTTGTCTGAATTTTTTAGTGGACAAACTACAAGTTGGTCATCAAGCTCATCTCACTGCTCAAAAAAGAGGTAATGTTCCTGTTTCTCTTATTTTTTTTTCTTTTTCTTTTTTTAACTTTGATGTACATCTGTGTGTCTTACTCTTTTTCCAGCTTAAAAAGTAAGTGTTTCCAACATTGAAACAACTTACCTTCAATTAAATGTAATTCGAAGCTACATTAGGAATTTAGATGCATCTTTTGTTTGAATGTTATAATACAACCCGATGGAGTACATGTTTTTGCATTTGTTCTCATAGTATGATGTCTGAATGCATCTTGTAGAACTTGTTTTCAGTATAGGAACATAAAATTATGAAAATAAATAGAAATGTAACATCTCATTTATACTGTTCAGCTGATGTCCATATTAGATACAACACTCATTTTTGTACCTATGCTCCACGAGGTGTTATGGTAGGAAAGAACAAAAAGCTATGTAACTGTAATCACTTACTCACATTTGTCAATAACCTGCACATTTATTGATTTAATGTTCTTGTGTATGTTAACTTTGATGTAATGTTCAAGTTGGTAATGTTCTGGTTTCTCTTACTAATCTCTGTTCGTTATTGCTTATTCATTATTCAATTAAGTCATTCCATATGACTATGTTTTTCAAATTTAAGGTCTGTATTGTAAGTTTAGAATGTTGGAAAATTTTCACTTTATGCTTTACTGTAAAAAGAAATTCATGATAAATTTTCTTTGTTATGAGTTAAGAGCTTCAATAACCAGATCATTCATGTTACTCTCTGCCTCAGTGAACTCCATCTCGTCCATTCCTTTCCCAGTGTACCAATGCAATAAAGCTATTCTTCTGAACATAGTTGTGTAGTGATGGTGTGTATTCTTCTTGAAATGAAAACAGAAGTCCGAGGTCGTAGATTCTTTAATGATTATGATTAGGGTTGCCAGGTGCTTTCAACAAGAATTACTGGTTCATGAATAAATTGAGCAGACCCCGCGTCTAGTTGATCATAGAATAAGGCTTTGATTGTGAAATTAACCTTTTTAATCTTTGAGAACCAAATAAAACCTAATATATTGAGTAGTTCTTTGTTTTCTCCTTTAATATCCCTTTTTATGATAACTATTGTATTTTATGTTTTAATATCATTTCTGCTTTTGGAATACAGGGAGTAGATCCTTGGTGTAGTTGAGCACTTAATAAGGCTTTGAGTGTTAACAACCTCTCTAATGCTTCTTCTAGATTTGGATCTTCATGTCTACATTTAACCATACATCCAAGTTCTCTAAGGCTGCTCCTTGTCTTTTCTTATAAATTTGAAGTTTTACTATTGAGTTGCTTAGTTTCTTTAGTGAGGTTATTGACTTTGATTTTGTTGTCTTTTCATGCTTTTCTTTTACCTTTAAATTTGTATAGAAGTCTTTAATTAGAGACACAACACCCTCAACTTATTAACTCAAATTTGCCTAGTTAGCTTAGTTATGCTTATCTTAAATTTAAAAGGTTATAACTAGTAATGTTTTCATGTAATGAGCTATTTGCTGCTTAAAAAGAGGTAATATTCACTTGTCTCTTAATTTTGTAGTTAGTTTCCTTTTAGTCTACTCTCGTTTTCATTAATGTGTGTATAAATCTTGATTTTTACTCTTCTTTTTGTGTTGTTTATAATCATTTCCAGGTGATTATTTCCCCATTTATGTGCTCTTTAAATGTTGTGCATGTATAGTTAGTTTAGAGTGTTGGACAAGATTTTCCTTTTATGTGACTTTTCTATTAGTCTTTTTTTTATGATTCATGTTCTATTTTGTGACCATTGCTGATTCTAGAACTGATTTAGTAGATATTGGGTCTGGTTTAAACATTAACTCAGCCTCTCAAGGGGGAGTCGTGCAATCGTGTGTTGCTTAGTTTCTTGTGTGAGGTTGTTGTCTTTGACAAAATAATATGAAATTTTGTATTTTTTATATGAAATCAATTACATCTTGTAAGTGTTTAGATTTGTCAAAATTGTTTGACTTTGTTGTTGTGTCATTATCTTTAGATTGAGTTTTTAGATTTTCAATCTTTTACTTTTTTTCTTTTTTAACTAATTGAAATTATAGGTAAAATTGGTATTGTTAAGTAGACAACTGATTATGTATAACAAATAGTTCAAGGAAAACACACATTTCAGTTATGTTGTTACATAAAATAAGATAGAGCCACTTATCAGAATCTTTTTTTATGTCTTATCTTGGTAATTTGATTTTTGTGTCATATAGGATATTCAATATTAAATGGATAGTGGAGATAAAAGTTGGATGGGTCTCCGGAGATCCACCAATGAGTATATCAGTGGTGTGAATAACTTTCTTGATACAACATTTGAACGAGCTTCCAAAGGAGATGAAATATTGTGTCCTTGCAAAAAGTGTGCTAATTGTAAGTGGCATCAACGAAATATTGTAGAGGATCACTTCGTTGTTTATGGGTTTGTACAAGGGTACACCAAATGTATTTTTCATGGGGAAAGTATTTCCTCAAGAAATAATAGATCATAATAAGGAAGGTTCCAACATGCGTGACAATATTGATGACTTACTTCATGATACCTTTAGAGATGTTGCAGGTGATTTAGGGTTTGAGGGAGTGAAAGAGGGGTTATCCGAAGATGCAAAGAAATTTTATAAATTACTGGAGGAAGGTAAACAAGAGTTATATCCTGGGTGTAAGAATTTCTCAAAACTGAATATCACCATTCGATTATTCTTGTTCAAATGCATCCATGGTTTGAGTAATGTGGCGTTTGGAGACTTGCTAGACCTGTTAAGAGAGGCATTTACATTTTCTCATATACCTGAGTCATTTCACAAAGCGAAAAATGTGATGGAAGATTTGGGTCTTGATTATGAAAAAATACATGCATGCCCTAATGATTGCACGTTATTTTGGAAGGAAAATGAGAAGGAAAATAATTGTTCTGTTTGTGACTCGCCTAGATAGAAGACTGTTAATGATCCCTTGACTAATGAAAGCACCAAATTTCCTGCAAAGGTTTTAAGGTACCTTTCCTTAAAACCAAGGCTTCAGAGAATGTTTATGTGTCCTAAAACAACTGCAAATATGAAATGGCATGATACTGAACGACCCAAAGATGGAAATATAAGGCATGTGGATGACGGGGAAGCTTGGAAGAATTTTGATTCCTTGCACGAAAATTTTGCTAGAGATCCTCGTAATGTTAGATTGGGTCTTTCAAGTGATGGTTTCAACCCGTTTCGAACCATGAGTATTTTCCATAGCACATGACCTATTATGTTAATGAATTATAATTTATCGCCGTGGATTTGCATGAAACCGGAGTATATGACATTATCTGTGATCATTCCAGGTCCATCGTCTCCAGGAAAGGATATTGATGTCTACCTTCAACCACTAATTGCAGAATTGAAAGAATTGCGGAAACTGGGATAGAAACATATGATGCTAATTCTAAACAAACTTTTCAATTGCGTGCAAGCTTATTGTGGACAATCAGTGATTTTGTAGCCTATGCAATGTTTTCTGGTTGGAGCACAAAAGGAATAAAGGCATGCCCAACTTGTAATCATGGGACATGCTCTCAATATCTCAAGCATAGTTGTAAGATGTGTTACATGTTTCATCGGGCATTCTTACATCCTGATCATCCATTTAGAAGAGATAAGAAATCATTTGATGGTAAAGAAGATCACAGATCAACACCTACTCCATTATCAGGCACAAAAGTATTGGAAGAGTTGCGTTGATTCAATAATGTTTTCGGAAAGGGCTTAAAAAGAGGAAGCGTCGTGACAGTGAGGGTCCATGGAAAAAAAGATCCATTTTTTTGAATTGCCATACTGGAACATAACAAACTGAGGCACAATCTTGATGTTATGCAAATATAAAAAAATATTTGTGACAGTTTGCTCGGGACTTTGTTGGATGTAACTGGAAAGTCAAAAGACCATGTTATTTCTCGATATGACTTGCAAGAAATGGGGATACGAAAGTAGTTTCAACCAGTAAAAGATGATAATGGAAAAGTTCATTTGGCTAAAGCTTGTTTCTCCATGAAACCAGAAGAGAAGAAGTTGTTTTGCGCTGTTCTTAAGAATGACAAATTATCAAAAGGTTATGTTTCAAATATATCAAGATGTGTGGAAGTGGATGAGATGAAAATATCAGGTTACAAGAGCCATGATGCTCATTTCATAATGCATTACTTGCTCCAAGTTGCTGTTAGAAAAGTGTTGCCTAAAAAAGTTTCTATAGCCTTGATTTGGTTAGGGAACTTCTTTAGAGTCGTGGCAAGGTGATAAGGAGAGCAGATATTGATAAAATGCAGTTTGATATCAATGAGATTATATGTGACCTTGAAAAGATTTTCCATCCATCCTTTTTTGATATAATGGTACATCTGCCCATCCATTTAGTAAATGAAGTTAAGCTTGGGGGTCCGACACATCTTCGTTACCTATGTTTCTTCAAGGGGCTTGTTCGTAATCGATTTCATCTAGAAAAATCTATACTATAGGTATTCGTGGCACTAGAGGGAATGAATTTATGTTCCAAATACCTGCATGCTGGGGTGATAACAAAATTCAGTCGATACCAATTAGAGGATGAGCAGGGAACTGAAACAAAGGGAGATAATTTGTCACCTATATTACCTAAATTTGGCCATCCGATTGGAAGGGAGAAAAAAAGCAAAGGCACTAATTTTCACATGGATCTCCAGTTATGTCTTGATATACATCGATATGTATTGTTAATACCGGAGATAAATAAAATGGAGACCTTTATCATGTAAGATCTGTCACTTTTATTATAAACTTCAATATTTTTTATATGATAAGAACTTTGAAACATGCTAATTTGAAATATACTTGCTTGCAGGGAACATAATACTGTAATTGAAAATCATAGTATTTCAAATGCATGGATTAGAGCACAAAATCATAGTCAGGAATTTGGCAACTGGTTTAAGAAGAAAGTTAAATCTGTTGAAGTGCCTGAACATTTACAACTTTCTAAAGGGCCTAATACTGCGGCAAAAAGATATACAACATATTTCATCAATGGATATCGATTTCATACAATGAAACGAGATAGTCAAGGTAAGACTCAGAACTATGGAGTGACTTTGTCAGCAACGACTGATAGTTTTGCTAGTGCTAGAGATCAAAACCCCATTGATGGAGTGGTTGTCTATTATGGAGTTATTCAAGATATCATACAAATTGATTATTGGGGCTGCCTTAGTGTTGTGTTGTTTAAATGTGATTGGTTTCGTAATGAAGTAGATGAATATGGATTAACTCAGGTATACTTCAACAAGTTATATAGTGCTGAAGATCCATTTGTACTAGCATCTTGAGTGAATCAAGTTTTCTATATGGAGGATCCAATTGAGAAATATGTTTATTATGCAAGGACTAAAGTCAATGTTGATTTATTTGGTTTAGAAGAAGATCAGAATTGCCCTAATATTGGAAACACATTTTTTGGGGAGCCAGACAATGACATTGGAACATCAAATGGAATATTTGATGTTGATGTTGATCTTAGATGGTCGAGAGAAGATGTACCTGGTGATGTCATTGATATGCCAACTCATGATCAACATTCAGAATACATGAAAGAAGATCATATGGACACATCAGAAGAAGATGGGGATTTTGATGATGTCGATTGGGATTGGATGGTGGCTGATGATTGACGAAGGAATTTTCAAACTTCTTTTAATATATCTCTATTGCATTTTCTTATATGTACTATTGGTTTGAAATTAAAGTTAATTAAATGAATGTTGATTTTGCCTATTTTATTAGTATTGTGTACTTCTGTCTTTTTGGGTTTTCTAAATATTATTAGAGATTGCTTTAGTGCTTCTTTTGCTAAAATGCGCTGATTGATTTTTACTTTAGAAATCCTATGTGAATCAGGTCGCAAGAAGTGGTGATTCTGATTTCTACTTCACCCTTTCTCCTTTTTACTAGTTCATTTTATTGTTACTGTAATCTTCTTTTCGCTGATTCTGCTTTACATTCTTGATTTTGTTGGGATGTCTAACTCCTTATCTATATATCTTTTTCTTACAGTAGGCAGTATTTGGTATTCATGAAACAACGAGTGTCTTCAAGAATAAGGAATAGAGAAGCAAGATCAACTGTTCCAGCTAGAATGCTCACATCTTTGGCGAATCAAAAGAAGTTGTTGCTAGCTAAAAAAAGACAAGATCTAATCCCCAAAAAGCATCAACGTCTAATAGATGTAATTGAAGAACAAGATCTTCTAGAATCAAACAGTCAAGAGACAGGAGTTCGTATACAAGCTGGCTCAACTAACAATGTAGTGCAACCAGTAGAAGAACAACTTCATTTGAATTCTACTGCTCTTAAAGAAAAGGAACAATGTGCAAAACAAGGCAAGAACATCAATATTTTATTTATAATATTATTTTTATTATTATAAAATCAAATTACAATACTACTTTGGAAGGATTATTTTTATTTGTGTATTATTGTAGACTCCTCCACTAAAAAAAGACAAAGATGTCAAACAAAGATGTTATATGTACATGGAATGCATGATCGTAAACTGATTATACTGAATAAAGTTGGTCAGCCAGTTGGTCCTAGTAATGATGTCGTGATAGAGTTGAGCAGCTTCCTTGGTACACTTGCTAGGAATGTGACCCTTTATCCTCTTGATATAGAAATCAGGAAGCTGATGGACACAAAAGATAATTTGTGGGGTTATACCAAGGTTTGAAGTATTCAATTATCTGTTAAATTAATTATATTTAAAATTTATTGCACTAACTCAATGTTCAAATTTTCAGGAGAAATATGACATTCCAGAAATTGGTGTTAGATGGTCTTTAAAAACAGTTCAAAAACCTTGGAGAAGGCATAAGTTTGATTTGAAAACACACCACTTTGATGCCTACGCTAATGATCAAATTCGGATGGAAAACAATCATGATGATGTTCCAACATCTCAATTTAAGGAACTTCTTAAATATTGGAACTCAGAAAAATCCAGGTAAGTCTTACTAGTTTGTAGTGGTTCAATTATGTTAAGTTGGAGTTTACATTATCATTTTACCTTCTGTCCTTGTTGGATCCGAGAACAACATGTAATACATGTTTCTTGGTTGAATTTTACTCCTTATGGATTTTGTTACTTCTCTTTTAGTAAGAGAATATTGTGATAGCTTATTTGGTGGTTATTTTTGCTCTTCATTCCCAAAATATTTTAAGTTATATAAAAAGCTCTTTTCTTCTGTAACTGATCACTAGTAGTGTCTCTTCTGTCTTTTCTTTTTGGGAGCAACTGAGCTCTTATTTTTTTTTTTATGAATCACTGGAAAGAAGTTTTCCTCTTCTATAAAAATCACTTGATCATTGTGGAACTTCTCTTCTATTTGCATAAAATGTCAAAAATCAATAGTGAGAATCGGAAAAAGTTGAAGAATCCACATACTGTTCGCAAGAAAAGCTCTGCTTTAGTTCGCAATGATTTGGTAAGAGATCTTGCGTAGCATTGAATAAAAACTTGTCACATTTTAAAGAATATATTTGATATCAACTTTTAATGTCTACAGGAAAAACAGAGGAAAACTAGTGATACTCCATCACCTAAGGAATTTTTTATGGTTATAAGAAAAAAAAAGCCCAATCGATCATACAAGGATATCTATGAAGATACAGCTAGTAAAATTGTGAGATTTCTATCTAATTTTTATTTTGTTTGATTTGAATTTGTTTTTTCATATTTACTCTTTATATGCGTACTTGAATTCTGTTGTTTTTAATAATAAAACTGCATTATAGGTTGAGATGGAGAATATTGAAATGCAACAAAAAGAAGATGGAAATGAGACAATTGATGCATTTTCTTCTGTCATGGGATCAAAACATCCAGGACGTTTGACATTATATGAAAGAGGGGTTTAAAAAACTACTTTGAAAGGGAAAGTGTGACATTTTGAAGCCTTGTCAAATGCAACAAATGACCTCGTGAAAAAGATGGAAGAGAGAATGATGAGAATGGAGGAAAAAATTGAGGAACAGAAAGAATAATATGACCAACAAAAGACCACGATGCGACAAGAAATTGTAGAAGATGTCATAACAAAACTTCAGCGTTCAGGCCTACCAATTGATGCTAATGTTCTAGCAACATTACTTGATGTTTCGTCAACACAAAAAATAAAAATTCGGTCAGTCCATCGTTCATCTACCAGTAGCAACAATCAAGGTCAGAATCCCTTCCTTCTTCTTCATTTACTTCTACTACTGCTTTTGCAGTTTCTTGTTTGGTTCATCTTCATCTATGGATTTTTATGTTAATATGCTTCTACTTCTTTTTCTTGTGCTACTATACTTGCAATCTTTTTGTTTTATTGCTGGTGCAACTGCGATGATTCTTTTATTTTTATCGAAGTTAATATTATCGAGATTAGTGTTACTGTTGTTTGAATAGTTTAGGTGTTGTTGTTTTTTAGTAAATGCGATCATCATTTTCCTTTGTGATTCATCATTTGTTTCTGATTTATATGTTTTTGTTGTATTTACTCTTGATGTAGCCCCTATTTGTTGGTTTGTCTATTGTATTTAACTGTTATATTTTGATCAATAAATATCATGTTTATCATTGTGTAATCTTTCTAGTTCTGATTTTGAGGATTGTAATTTGTGATTTATTGGAATTCAATGTCTTCCGTCCTTTGGTGGGAGAGTTTGAAAACTGTGGTAGTGGATTGAGTTGTCTTGTTCAAGTGCAATTCTTGTAATGTTGTTAGCTAACTGATTTGTTCCTGACTTAGTTGTTCTCGATCAGCTTCTTCACCTGGTGCTAATTCTTGTATGTGTTTATAGGCTGCTAAATTGTCCTCATCCGTGTACACTTTTATAGCTATATTTTTTGAGTTGTTTCCTGATAGGTTTGGCTCCTCCTCATGAACAGTTAGAGCTTGTACCTTACCTATGTGTTAGAGTCTTGGTTTTTGTGAGTTATTTTTATCATGGACAGAAAGAGAAAAAATTAGGAATTGTGTGTCTTCTTTTACCTTTTCATTTTTGAACTTCCTCTTTCCTAATTGTTGACCCTTTTGAAATTGTAAGTGAACAAAATGATGAGCAAAGCGGGATGAAAGCATCGAAGACCTTACTTAAAAAGAATTGGTTTATCTATATATCTACAAACATTCTAGCACTATTTTACTTTTTGGCCTAATTTGTGAACTTATATGAATGTCAACTCTTGAACATTCTAGCACTATTTTTACTTTTTGGCCTAATTTTGTGAAGTTGAATGAATGTCAACTCTTGAACATTCTAGGACTATTTTTTTTGTTTGGGCTTAATTTTTGTGGACATCAATGTATGTTAACTCTTGAATTGTAAATCAAGATCATCTGTTTTTATCTATAATATATGAATGCTACAAGTTGATGTACATATGAGTTTGATATGTTCTATCATTGTATTATAGTTTATTTAAAAAATGGCTACAATAGCCTGCAATAATCATTAAAAAGGTCAATTGCAATAACATAATAACATTGTTGCAATAGTTAAGAAGAACCGTTGTAATAGCTTAGGTCGAGTTGTATAATAAAGTTGTTGTGATAGGTCGTTTGTAACGATTTGCAACTGTAGCAGAAACTGCAAAATAGTGTTGCCCTAGACTAAAAAATAACTGTTGCTATAGATAATGTGTTGCAACAGTTGTACCTTTTGCAACAGTTCACAACTGTTACAACAACCGCATAAAAGTGTCGTCCTAAACTAAAAAATAATTGTTGCTATAGACAGTGTGTGGCAACGCTTTATCACCGTCGCTATAAAATCTCTTGCAACGGTTTGGAAACTGTTGCAACAACTACAGAAAAGTGTCATCCCAGACTAAAGAATAATTGTTGTTATCGATGGTCTGTGGCAACGACTTTGAACTGTTGCTAGGAATCCGTTATTATAGATATATCGCAACAGCCTTATATGCAACACGCAAGTTTTCATTGCCATAACTCAATTGCAACACTCTTTGAGTCTATGGCAATGTTATTCTTGTGTTGCAACAAGCATGTTTTCTAGTAGTGGATGTGAGGAAGTGGGTACATTAATGAGGTTAATGTGGTACCTTAGGTCAAATTACATAAAAATATAATGATAAAATTAGTTTCTATTTAAACTTAAAAAAATATGGAAAAAAGTTAAATATGTAATTAAAAAATATACTTAAGAAACACTAGCTTATTTATAAATATCTAAAAATTAAAAGAAAACATATATTTTCTTTCTTTTCTAAAAAATATTGAAACTTACTTTACTAAAAAATATTGAAAAACAAGACTTATACTAAAATGTGACTGTAATTAAATAAGATAAATCAAAATATTTAATTTAGATATAAAATAAATGTTCAAATACTAAAAATAGTGTAAAATCTCAAGTTGGAAAAAAGAACCCGACTATATTTGGGTTGGTTTGGTTTCAACTAAAAAAATCCAACATGAGACAGAACCAACCCGATATTATATCTATAATTTTAAAATTTTATTTTATACGTAAAAATACTTACTTTGATATAATTTTTAAATATCTCTTATACTTTTTCATAGTTTTATCTTTTAATATATTTATTTCATGTTTGGAAGTTAGAATTCTTAATGATCTAATAAAGATTATAGTCCATACATGTTGGTAATTATAGTAAAGTTTAAATCGAAGTCAAATTAATACTAATGCAAAAAGAAAATCAATTCAATACTAAGAATGACAATAATATTAAATATTTGTTTTACATAGATTTAGACAATTAAAATACATGATCTAATTTTACTTCCTTTTAATATTTAGTCATGTAACTAATACTTACAAAACTTATTTTAGCATGATTTAGTACTACTTTAAATTATGATCAATTTCATTATGACTTATTAATTTGCAATATTTATTTTACATAATTTTATTATTATTTGTTGTTGGATTTTTAGTGTCATTAATCATATCATATTTTTTGTTATTTTCTTGAGAAATAACTTATATAGTTGCATTTTGGTAGGACTAAAGAAATTTTTGAAGTACAAGTAAATTATATATTTGTATGAAACTTTATCAAAAAAACCCCGAAAATCTGAAAAAACCCGAAAAATCCGAAGAAACCCGAAAGAACCCGAAGTTGAAAAACTCGAGTTTTATTGGTTTGGATTGATTTATAAATTAAAAAATTCGACACAAATGGTTTGATTTGATATTTGAAAAACCCGAACCAACCCGGTCATGTACACTCCTAGTTAGACATTTATAAATCATAAGAGAACTTGAGTTACTGCTATTAGACAAGGGAAAGGATGTGTTGCCTTAATTGAACTAGCTAAAGAGTATATATGTATATGTATATATATATAACGTGTTCATCTCACTCTATATAAACTACGAGTACCTGAAGAATCTCATACTCGAAAGCAGCCATTGCCTACATATCATAAAGGAAGATGAGTAAAATAGTCATCATTGTTTGTCCTTTTTCTTGCAACCATATATAATGGGAATGAATTACCTTTTCAAGTTCATGCTTCACTGCTTTAGCAATTTGATTCTTTTGCTCAAAGACATCATCTAGATTTACCTTTTGGAACACTCGCTCTGCTAGTTGTACAATCATGAGAGGAGCCATCATCATTTTGGAGGAAAGAATAAGTTAGCATCAAACTTTGTGCTCATGCAATTTTGCATGTAGTATGCTGAAACTTTAGATAATATTTGTATATTTTATCAGTCAGACAAGGACATTGAATTGAACCGAAGCAACAACACTTATAAATACATTATCCTGCAGGACAAATGAAATGTTTTACTAGTTAAATCATGACAAAGCAAAAGGTCTTACTGTGATTAAGCAGAGCACGATAGCCCCTTTTAGATTATCATGATTCATTATGGTGGTTCACATGATGTCCTATCATTTCATTGATACTAGAGTTTTTTAAAAAAGGTTAACAAAGACAAACAAACAAGTGCTACAAAATGTGAACTAGCAGTCTAGCAAGAATTGTTTTCAATTCTATGTCTATATCAATTATTTTGACAAAAAACAATTTTAGTGAAATAGTTGTTTTTCCTCTTGAACACTTTGTCACACATTAAACATGATGTATGAGACAGATATGACAAGACTTTTTTATAGTAGTAGAACGCATCCACCTTAAACCACTAGGTTGCAGGGTTCAGGTCAACAAGAGTAAAGTAAAACCATTTTCCCCCGCAGAAGGGATGGGGTAAAAAAAGTTATAATATCAAACCCAAAAAAGGTAGTCAAGACAAGATAAATTTATAACATAACATCATCTTTGCACTAATAGTTTCACTAATCATTTATCTTTTTTTTTATGGTATATATAATTCCCTCAACTACCTGGCACCTACCGAAGACCCAACAATGACCTTTTCTAACTTAGCTCACTTAGTGACTTGAACTTCCTCTTAGTTTAACAGTTTTTTCCCGATTCTCTTTAAATATGAGAAAATTAAACAAAAGAGGTCACAAAATTTAAAACTTAGGAAAGCCATATGATGCTGTTACATGAACTACTTATCCACACAAATTAAGAGAAAGTGTTTTATGAGCATATACTATTCTGAGTTCAACATTTAAGGTTTTTCGCACTAAACCCATTATGTTTTCAAGTAATTAATGAGTTCATATCTACTATTTATTGCAATTTTATTGAGTTTTTTACTTTACATTAGAATTAGTAATTTAGATAAACCTTTCCCATCCACCCATGTGTGGCAGAGTAGAGAACTTCTTCTACATTTTATGATAGTGAACTAATGAAAAAGTCATAGATCTAGTTGGAAAAATAGTTTGCATTCACACTAAAGCTAAAACCTTCAAAGTAAAACTTTAACCATAGTCACCTAGTATTGTAATGACCGTCCAGGTCTTTTTTTTTTCATTTTCTGATATTTTCAGCGTTTAGAGTTTTTTTTTTTTTTTTTTTTTTTTTTTTTTTTTTTTTTTTTTTTTTTTTTTTTTTTTTTTTTAATAATGACACCAAGTCATTTATGATCTGCTGGTACTAACAGTTCGATCGTCAAGTCGTACGTTTGGATTTTGTGCAAGTTTCTATATTTAGGAGCCTTTGATACTTGAATGGTTTACTTTAGTCAAAAGTTCAAGAAGTCAGCCTTAGAATGAAATTTTGATTGTTTCATTAGCTCTGTAATGCTCCTTTTAGGCTAGGGGCGTTATTGGGCCGGACCCCGAGATTTATGGTGTAAGTTTGTGCATAAGCTTAAAGATTAATCAAGGGTTGACTTTGGTCAATATTCTTGATAAATGTGCTCGAATAAGTAACCTGTCAGCGTGAGTAGCTCTGGAATATCATGTTTTGTGTAATGACCTTTCGTGGGGTTCCTTAGGCTTCTGGGCTCATTTTAAATCTTGTTATGGTTTTGAGCTTTTAAAGAAGTTGGGCATGTGATCTACTTTTTATTCAAATGACCATGGATGGAAGTTTTGATGGTCCGTTGAGTCTGGCATGCCGAATTCGATGGGGTAGCATATTTTGTTTGCATGCACGGGGTTCCAAATGAATCCCAGGAACCCCGTTGGAGAATTTAAATTTTGAACAAATTAGCTCAGATGTTGATATGTGGTGCAAACTTTTTGCAACTAGAATTTAGGCCTTTAGCGACTAGAAATGGCTTTTAGCGACCAAAATCTTTTCTATTTAAATAGTGAAATTTCAAATTTAGTCCTCAACTTCAAAATGAGATATTTTTGAGCTTGAGAACTCTGATTGAGGCGATTCAAAGTGATAGGGATCCGTGTTGATCATTTCTATGCATTGGAATGTTTAGGAGGTATCCGGGTCTCTCGGTTAGAGGTATATTCCATCCCAAAAGGGCTGCAAGCTCTCTTTTTATTCTTCAGTTGGTGATTTTGTTGCATGTGTTGAATGGGATGTTCTGGGCATGGAATTGAGCCCAGTTTCGTGGCACAAGATCATTTACTCAATTAGGACCTTTTGATAGAGTCAATTTTGGGATGCACCAATCAAAGCTAAACCCTCAACTCAAAACAAAACCTCTTCATTCCTTTCTTCAAAACCTCCATTGATGAAGGTTTGAAGCTCCAAGGAAGAAGACTGATTTCCCAAGTTTTTCTCCATAGATTTCGTGGGATTTTCTTCATATAAGGTATGGTGTTTCATCCTTGAATTCTCTTCTATGCAAGGATCCAATTTCAAATGGTTTTCAAAGATGATCAAAAAAATAAATTCTCCTATTTCAACTTCTAGCCATGAGTTCTTGCATAAAACTATTTGAAACAATGATTTATGTTATAATTTATGTTAATTGAATGATTTTAGATCAAAATTTCTACGAACCCATGCAAATCATGACATCCTTATTTTGGATATAATATGGGTGATTTGATCATGACTTAATAGTATTGAATTCTTATGTAGATTGTAATGGGCTATTGATATATGTATGAATTGTGATTGAATTGTATACCTGTTGCCTCAATTTGGTGATTTTCATATTATGTATTGTTGGTTAATTATATGACTTGATTATTAGATTGGAGTGGTGTATATGGCTATTGGTAAGAGCCGCTGTTAATTGATTTGGTTGGAATGACTATGGATTGGAGGTGTTCTTGATGAAAGGGTGGTATGTTTCCCTAACCTCTTCAATATTGTGTAGTAGAGGTCTTGAATTGTGTTGATTGGTATGGTCCACTTATGGTGGCGGTGCTTATGTGTTATAATCGTTATGAACATGGCCTTGTCGGCATTATTATAAGAATTGTGATGTTATCATGTTATGACTTGTATATGATCAATGTGAAGGAGTATGTGGTATATTTGAATATGTGAGATTGAAGTATGAACTCTCCTAATCAACTATATGTGATCATGATAGACTAGGATGATGTATCTAGTTGTGATACTAGTGTATCTTGATAGGTTGACTGGTTGTTCCTACATGATTATTGAACACTATTGTATATGTGATATGAAGATGATGTGTGTGTCTTGATAGGTAGACTATGTCTCTTTACTTGATACATACTAAGTATGTGAATATGAACATCTTGACTTAGTAGGCTTATGTACCTTTGTCTTGTGTTGGTATGGATGAATAATGAATGAAAGTCTAGGATCAGTAGATATAAGAAATACCCTTCTAAGTACGACTAATACGTGGAACCTTCTATGTAGAAAGATGGTTGAGATATCCTTGAAGTTGAAAGCCGTATGGTTTCCTTCTTGTGTGAATGGTGGACTTAGGGATAGGTTGGCCGGAACGACATGAAACTATCTCTAAGAAAGTCACTGAGATATCCTTATTGACCATCGAGTGGCATCCCTAGTGGACCCATCTTTGGTAGGTGCATTATGATTAGGTAATGACTAAGAGATGGTACCTTTTCATATGCCCTTCTTATGTGATTGAACTTACTCTATGAGAACATGGCTAGCACCGAGTGAATATGCTTGTGGTAGTAGCTCTACTTGAGAAGGAGACTAGAGTGCAAAGAAGCCCTTGATATTCTTTAACCATGTTCCTACATGGGATGTTTCCTAGTTCTACCCTTGGCAAGTAGAACACCCTCCATCGGAGTAAGGTAGACTCCGAATTCCATGCCTAGCTAGTGTGGTCTATGTCGGAGGATCCCTGTCTAGGGTAGCTTTAAGAGTTGCTTAAGTAGACATGAAGAGGGTGTATGGGCGGTCTTTTCATGTTTTACTTAGATGAATCTTAGAGTAACCTTAGGTGGTGAGTTATATGTTGAAAAGGGAATAATCTTATCTTAGGTAGTCTTAAGGTTATTTAGGTGTGCTTGAAAAGGGTGTATGGGCGTTCTCTTCTTGTCTTACTTAAGTAAATCTTAGGTTAAACTTTGGTAGGAGGGTTTATATGCTATATGGTTGAAAGTGTTGATCATGATACTATGTGGGTTACTTGAAATGTGTCTTATCTTTAAAGTTGGTGTTAAATGTGGTTCCTATACTTATGTTATGAAGTTCTCCTCAAAAGAGCATAAAAGAGCTATACAAATGTCCTTTTAGCATGGCTTTATTGCATGTCACCATACTTAGTGCATTCTAATGTACTAATTCCATATATTTTGTCTTATCTCAAAAGGTGTAGGTGGCATTTGAAAGGAGTCATTTAAGTGAAGCTTGAACATTAGTGTTCATTCAAGCAAGCGTTGGTATGTCTCAATTGTTTCGAGGGCATAAATATGTTTAGCTTTTCTATTCGAAAGATATTGTAATAGACTTAGATATTTTCTATATTGTTGATGTATGGGTTGTGACCCAAGCTATTCGTGGTTCTAAGATGGCGACAATGAGACTTAGCATTTCCTATGTTTTCTAGGAAAGTGATTTTAAGATGATATTTGTTAAAAGTATTAATTCCGCAGTACTTTTCATATATTTTCATGCAATTAATGATGTCTAAGGGCTTGTATGAGACCTCCGAGAGGTCGAATATGCCGTGTGACGATGAGGACACATTTTCTTCTAGGGTATACGGTCGTGTCGTTACATCGGTAACCCGTCAAAAAGAAAGTCTCAAGTGCCAAAGTGATAGTTGGATTTCTTGCGGCAAGTAGATCATTGTACTCTTTGGTAAGTGTATTGAAAATTGTATGAAATTAAGTTATTGGAAGTAATGAGAATCGACGAAGGGCTTCAAAAGTGTTCATGTATTTTTAAATGATGAAAATGATCTAGTATTGATGTTGTGGAGTGAAATAAGAATCTTGTTCGAATTGTTGTATTTTGGCAAGTCCTATTGGAAATATGATAATTCATATACCATGAATTGTAAAATTGTTGTATTGACTCGTCCTTGATATTGTGCCAAGAATATCTTTGTGCTATGATATTGTGTGATAGTACCTTGTTGAAATGATAAGATATTGTAGACATGCCACACACTCCATGGTAGATTCTTTAAAGAGGGGTGAAACCACATGTTACATGGAAAATTATGATATGAGGGGTCGAGACACATGTTTTATGAAAGATGAATGGACTAATAAGTCAACCATTAGTCCTGAACTCAGAGACAACGGGTGTATATTCTTCGGATAAACATGTACCTCTCCATATGAAATTGCACTACTTTGCAATGCACTTTATTTGATCATTACTAGTTATGACCATTCATATGTTATTATGATTATGAATTAGTGAAATATGTTGATGGTTGAGTATGTGTTGAGGTGCAAGTTATGATGTTCTACTAGTGCTCTGTTGCACTAGAGTGTGAATTGCTAGACTGGGCTGATTGTGCGTTGGAGTTGGTAGTCTTGGAGGTTTGGTTGGTGTGGATGTAGTATTTAGTATAGATTTACCTAGGGTTGTTAGCTTTGCTTGGTGAGTACCACTGTTGTTTAGTACTCACTACCTTGCTCTTACACTTGTTTAGGTTACGAGCTTGGATCATTTTGATTACTCCTTCTTCTCTTGTACATCTGAGGTTTATTGTGGAGAGGTGTGAGGTAGTTGTTAATCAGTCCGGCGGATAACTCTTACTGATTTACTATATTTTTTTTCTATTTTAGAATTAATTACATTGAAACTTATATTTCTTTTGAATCTATTTTTTATTAGAAGCTTTTACAACTGACATCAAGGTTTTAGGGTTATATTATATTTTCCATGTAATTCAAATTTTATTAGTATTTCATTATGTTATACTTCCATATTTCTTATCCACCATTAGGATTTTGGCATACTTTTATTGGTGGGATAAGAAAAGTGTTATCATGTCAAAATCAATTTCATAACAAAACGGTATCATCCCCAGGTTCATAGGAATTGTGTGTGTACAAATATGTTTGTGCTTATCTTTAAGAGACTTTGAAACCGTTAGGAAGCTGTTTTTTTGTTCATTTATTTTTATTGTGTGTGGTTATATTTGCGGGTACTGAGTTGGTGCATGTTCTTTTGACATATAGTGAGGACTAGATCTTTTTTTGGTGGTAGAGAAGGGGATACAATCCCCAAGCCAATTGTTGAGACCCCAACCGAGAGTAGGGTTAGATCCCGAGCTAGAGGCCATGCTCGTGAAGTGGAAACTTCTTGATCGGTGTGTACCACCACTTCTGTGCCCAATAAATAAGCTCTAAATGTTTCCAAGACATACACACAGCCAATAACTCTTACTCGGTGACAGTGTAATTCTTTTAAGCTACATTCAAAGTCTTACTCGCATAATACACTAGGTGGAACAAATTACCCTTTCTTTGACCAAGAACAACTCCTAACGCAACACCACTTTTATCATACATTAGCTCGAATAAAATACTCTAATCCGGAGCAACAATGATCGGAGCCGAGATGATATTTTCTTTTAGACACGAAAATCCTTTGATACAAGCTTCATCAAACTTGAAGACACTGTCATTTTCAAGTAGCTTACAAAGAGGATAAATCACCTTAGAGAAATCCTTTATGAATCCCCAATAAAACCCTTCATGACTAAGAAGCTATGAACACCTTTTACTGAAATGGGAGGAGGTAGTTTGGCAATAACTTCAACTTTCTCCTGATCAACATGTATACCACTTGCTGAGATTTTGTACCCCAACACAATACCTTGATAGACCATGATGTGACATTTCTCCCAATTTAGCACAAGGTTTGTTTAAACACACCAAACTTTACCAAGGTGCTCAAGACATGTTTCAAATGTGTCCCCTACTACTGAAAAATCATCCATAAGTACCTTTATCGACTCCTGTATAATATCGGCGAAAATAGAGAGCATGCATCTTTCGTTGGCGCATTGCACAGTCCGCAAGACATTCATTTGAAGGAAAATGTCCCATAAGGACATGTGAAAGTCATGATATTCTGGTGCAATGGAGATTTGATTGGACCCGGAGTAACGATCCAAGAAGCAATACCATACACTCCACGCAAGTCTATCAAGCATTTGATCCATAAAGGGCATTGAAGAATGAATATTTTAGGTCCATCCATTCAACTTCCTATAATGTATACATACATGCCAACTGGAGCGATCGTATTGGCACAAGTTTACCTCTGTCATTTGGTACCACAATTATACCACCTTTCTTTGCAACGTATTACATGGGGCTCACCGACTTGATTTTTTCAACAAGGTAGACAACTTCTACATCAAGACACTTAATTATTTCTTTCTTCACCACTTCTTGAATTGGGGGTTTGAACCTCATTTGGTGCTCAACACTTGGATTATATTCTCTATCCAATTGAATTTTATGGGTACAAATTCGTAGAAGGATTCCCACAATACCAAAAATCATCCATCCAATGGACTTGATGAATATTTTCAATTCACTAATAAGCACTTGCACTTGCCATTCAAGAAAATATGTGGCAATTATTACGTGAAAAGTTTTTTTTGCTCCCATAATACATAATGAAGCTGAGGCGGGAGTACCTTAAACTCAAGTTTTGGTTGTTCTTGAACAAATGGTTTCACCGGAGGACGTTCTTGATTCTTCAAATCTATATCACTTTTTAAGGGGTTCTTAGCGTAAGACCCCAAACCTGATAGTGCTGCCACGACCTCATTGATATGCTCAAATTACACCTACGAGAGAAGCATAAGAGTTCGTTATCAAGTAAAGAACCCAACTAGTAGGTTGGGGTCGATCCCACGAGGAAAATTGTTTAGACTTAACTTCAGCCCACAATTATATCTATTTAGTCAATGTCTTTCCGAAACGAGTAAGTAAAGGGGGGGGGGGGGGAATTTGTGAAACAAATTCCTTCAATAGTGTAGTTACCAAGTGAACAAAAGTAGACTTTCGTTTTTATCAATATGAGAGAGTGACTAGGGTATATGTGTTCCCCACAGGTTCATAACGCAGTATTCCTAGCAATATCAATCCTTTCCTAGTGTACTACATGCAAAGTGATAAGGTAAGTATCTTTAAATACTTGGTCCGGCATTTAGATAATTTCACCCCGCACCTTGGTCCGACTACGTGTGTATAATTTCTAACCCTTACCATTACCTCATATTAGGCATCATAATCGATGTCTTAGTTATTACTTCGCACCAATCGACACTAGCCTATTAGATAGTATCACACTAAATCTATGTGGATAATTCTTTTCCTATTAACTACCTCCTTTGTTCGACAAGTAGAAACAAGGCGAGTTCTATCATTGTCCACCGTTAAAAAGACTTCCAAACGAAAGAATTATCAATGCATGCAAAACACTATTCAAGAATTGCTTAGTTGCTAGTCATACTTTGTTAATTACCCATGGTTTCCACAACCCTAGTTGTGGATTTAGTTACCCATGTTAGCAAGATCAATTCATATTTTTAGATGAAGAAATCATGAACTTACTTAGCAAGAAGAATAAACCCAGTAATCTCACTTGAAATTCAAACCACAATCTTCAAAACCAAATCCAAAAATCAATTAATTGCCAAAGTTGCAAAATCAATATCCAACACATAAACTAGGACAAGAGTAATAGTAGCTAACCCAAAAAATGAGGATTTAATACCCTATTTATAGAAAACAAACTATTAATGAAAAAGGAATTCAAACAAGGAAAGTTTTATTCGGGTACGCAGCTTCAATCGAAGAGACAACTAATGGACCGTTGATCAATCGACCGTCCCTGGTTTGCTTTCTTCAGTCAGGACTTAGAAAATATTTTTGCTCTCTGGATGGTACCCTCTCTGAATCAAACGATGGACCAACATCACGGTTCGTCGATCCATATACGGGCTGTCGATTCTCCTCCGTAGTCCATACTAAGAATCTTCAAAAATCAGGTACTGGAACCTTCTCTAAACCAAATGATAGTTCACTAGTACGGTCCGTTGATCAGTTGACGGACCGTCGATTCCTATTGTGGTTCCACACTTAGTCAGATATCTTTGATTTTCCTCCAATGCCTTAGCTTCCCCATCTATGATCACCACCTACGACCCTTCAATTGAATGACGGACCATCGATTGCCTCCGTTGGTATGATTCTGCATTTTTTCAGTTGTCTTATCTATTTTCTATTTGAACATCTTTCCTGTAAAACAAGACACAAACTTGTTAAAACCACTACAAACAGGCTCTAGAAACACACAACTCTTAAGTGAAATGCATTAGAAACACTGTGAAATCACGGTACATCACTCATCATAGTCTTGAATTTCTTCACCATCATAATTCAAAATAATGGCAGCTAAAGGTTCACCCACACAAATTGTTTCACACACAGTAAAAACAGCTTCATTGATTACACCAATGAATGATACCACATGGATGTCACTTGGTTGTTTCATCAATTTAGACACTTTAAAAGTAATTTCCTCATCATTTACTCAAAATTTGAACTAGCCAATTTCTACACGACCAAAAGCTCTTCCGATTGGTAAGAACACCCTACGAAGAATGATAGGAACTTCAACATCAATCTCGCAACCAAGAACCATAAAGTTGTCCAGAAATATGAACCTGTATACCTTCACCAAATTATCATAGAGAATGTCCATAGGACGCTTGATAGATCGGTTAGTCATGAGGAGACACATCACTGTTGACTAAGGCTCACCCAGCCCATGTTGTTTGTAAATGGCGTAGGACATCAAATTTTTAGTTTCCCCAAAATTACACAATGCTTTGGTAAATTGAAATATTTGTATAGTGCTTGGATAAGTGAATGCCCCCGGGTCATCTTTCTTTACAACCACATTTATTGTCATACTGGCACTATAACTGTGAGATACCTCAATTGTTTCAAAATCCATACTCCTCTTTTTGGTAACAAACTCTTTCATAAATTTTGCATATCCCGGTCTCTCTAACAATGCTTTCACCAAAGGAGACAATGTAGAGATCTTTTTGAAAATTGTCGTCTTCATCCATATTTTTCAACCCTTCAATAAATGGTGAATTGATTTTAGGTAACGTTTTTCTAAGTACCAAAGTTGAAGTAGACCCTGAATTTGTGTTTTTTCATCAACGGAGACAACAACTTTCAGTGCATCATCAACCTTCTAGGACACTTCATTTCTCAATTCTCTAGTAGGCTCATCACCACTAATAAAAACCTCTTTCCCTTTACTAGATACTTTTGTAGCATCATTAGGCATATCACTATGTTCACAACCTAGGAACACCCCCTAGAAGTAACATGGCGTACTTGACCTCTCGGAGGTCTTATACAAGCCCATAGTTATCATTCATCGCATTGACATAGTAAATTTAGCGGAAAATTTAAAACTTTTCATAACACATCATATGCTAGAACATTACTTCATATATATATATATATATATATATATATATATATATATAGAATAACCTAATACATACTTAGACCTTAAATCTTTTTTCCATATTAGACTCAACAACTTTAGAGTACATTAGGGACACGGCCCTTACGATATAATACATAAATATACAATATTTAATAAACTTTACAGTAACTAAACATTAGGACATCCTTGGACTTAAGGATTCCTTTCCATGAGCTTGGGAATCACATATCAAGCTCCTCAATAATATAGACATCATTTAAGCATCCATAACCTACACTTTGTGTAAAAAGTAGAGAAGAATGGGATTAGTACATGAATGCACTAAGTATGACAACCATGCAAAAACATGCATTTAAAAGGGTCATTTCCTTGAAATCATAATTCATTCCATTTTGAGTAAATCTTCATAAAACCTTTATCCAATAGCATTTATATCATTCACATACTTCATATAACTATATTCAAAGGACAAACATCTTATAAAATCACATATAGAATTTATGACATTTTCAAGTCACATTACAGTGAACTAGTTTCCCTTAACAGTGAACCTTCTTCCCTTTTAGTTATTAACCTCCCAAGTAACCCTCTAGTGATACTTGGTGCAATGCATCACCTTAATACCACAAGAAAGCATACATATCATATACACAAGGCAACACAGACCATCATAGAAGTATAATACAACATAGACATATTTAAGCCAATACCATAGGACAATTACAGTAAGCTACCTTCAACTTGCAGATATACCAAATTCACTTCACATCATTGCACTATAAGACATTACTATTAATCCTACTCTAAGTCTACTAGTGCAATGTATATGTGAAGCCCCATAAACTCGCACATACTTAGTAAACCATTCATAAGACCACAAGTCTGATGTACCGTGATTTCACGGTACTTTCAATGTTTTTCCCTTACGTTTAGTGCGTGTCTAGTGACCTTTTGTAGTAACTTTAATGTGTTTTTATCTGTATTTTGCATGAAAGTTGTCCAAAATGGAAATGCAGAAGGCTGTGCAGAAATCAGTGCAGAAGTGACCCACGAAGCAATCGACGACCCGTTGTCCCATCGACGGACCGTCGATTGAAGGTTCACGCATTTGGAAGCAACTCGGGGAATTCTGACTAAGTGTGGGGCTACGAAAGGATCGACGGTCTGTCGATACCGTCCTGGAAAATCGTAGATCAGATCAGAGAGATGTCCTAGTACCCAATGTTGAAGAAAAGCTAAGTATGGAACGACGAGAAGCATCGACTACCCGTAAGTGAATTGACGGACCATGCTGTTGGTCCGTCAATTGGATCAGAAAGATGCAAAAGTGAAGGCTGAACAAAAAGCTAAGTGTGGACCGACGGAGGCAGTCGACGGTCCGTCGTTCCATCGATGATCATCTGTGGGGGCGTCGATTGAAGCCGCGTTTTCGGACAAACTTTCCTTATTTTGATTTCCTTTTAATTTAAGACTTTGTTATTATAAATAGGGTTAAAAACCTCGTTTTTGGGGTTGGATCTTTTATTAGTTTTCGTACTTTTGTTCTTGGAGATTTGACTTTGCAACTTGGCAATTTATTCAAGTTTCTGGAATTGATTATCAAAGTGAATTTTGTTGTTTCAAGTGTTATTTCTGAATTTTCTTCAAACTTGTCAAAGTAAGTTCATGAATTATTGTTTATCAACTATGAATTGTGTTCTTCTAGGCATGGGTAACTAAATCCACAACTAGGGTTGTGGGAACCATGGGTGACTAACAAAGTAAAACTAGTTAAATAACAATTCTAGAATAGGTTCTTGCATGTATTGATAATTCTTTCGCTTAGAAGTCTTTTTAACGAGTGCACGCGCTAGAACTCGCCCTGTTTCTACTTGCCAGACCAAGGGGGTAGTTAATAGGAAAAGAATTATCAACATAGATTTAGTGAGACACTATCTAATAGGCTAGTTTCGATTGGTGCGAAGTAATAACTAAGCCATACATCAAATATGATGCTTAATATGAAGTAAAGGTAAGAGTTAGTAACTTAAACGCACGTATCCGGACCAAGGTACGGGGTGAAATTCTATAAATTCCGGACCAAGGATTTAGAGATACCTAACTTATCACTTTGCATGCAAGACACTAGGAAGGAATTGTTATAGCTAAGATTACTGCGTTATGAACCTATGGGGAACACTTACACCCTAGTTACACCAAATATTTAATCTTGCTACTTGTTTTACTTAGAAATAATTAAACACTTTTGTTTCACAAAACCCCCCTTTTATTTCACTATTTTCAGAAAGGACTTGACTAAATAGACGTAATTGGATATTGAAGTTAAGTATAAACCATTTTCCCCGTGGGATCGACCCCAACCTACTTGTTCTTTACTTGATACGACCGCTTATACTTCTGTAAGAAAGTGTAATTTGAGCGTATCAAATTTTGGCGCCGCTTTCGGGGAAAGTGGCTTTTAGATTAACTTTAAAAGCAATTACTGAATTTTAGTCAATAATTTCCTAATTTTACTTTCTCTTTTTGTTTTTTTCTTTCTCAGGTTTAGCTTTAGTGTATGCCAAGTACACGGAGCGGAGGAGAACCAACGCTTCTATAAGATACTGAACTTAACCGAACACTCCGCAGAATGAATAATCAACAAAATCCCGCAAATGTAGGTGATGGGATCAACCGTCAACTTCCTCCACCGGTTGATGATCACAACCAAGTGATGGTGGAAAACTCGGGGGATGATGCTTTGAGGAGGCAACCTCCTGTTCCACGACCTCAAGAGTTCTATAGAGGCAACATTAACATCACTAACTTTGATGGGCCTCTTGTCCTACATCCTCTACCACAGGGTCACACATTCATGGTAACTAGTAGCCTGAAACAGATGCTCACCGCCAGAGGTTTGTTTTCGGGGCTACCATCTGAGGATCCACATGCTCACTTCGCCAAACTCAGTTCGGTGTGTAAGAGTTATGTAGGGAGGCCATATTTGGATATGGATATCATCGGGTTAAGGGTGTTCCATCTCTCATTGACGTGAGAGGCCGCAACTTGGTTCACTGAGTTGCCCTGCAATTCGATCTACACTTGGGACCAGTTGAGAGATGTGTTCCTAGCACGGTATTACCTAGTGTCTAAAAAGCTTAACCACAAAGATAGAGTGAACAACTTTGTGGCATTGCCTGGGGAGTCGGTGAGTAGCTCTTGGGAAAGATTTACCGCATTCATAAGAAGTGTTCCAAACCACCGCATTGATGATGAGTCATTGAAGGAGTACTTCTATAGAGGGCAACATGACAATAATAAGGCAGTACTTGACACTATTGCGGGTGGTTCTTATGGTGAGTGCATATATGCAGAGATCGCGGAAAAGTTGGAAAAAATTTCTCGAAACAATAAGGCTTGGAGCACTAAGAAGTCGGATACAGGGAGAAACACCTTTGCAGTGCAATCTACACACAACCCAGCCGCAGATGAGATTCATGAAGAGATGGATAAAATGCGAACTGAGCTTGGGTTGGTGTTGAAATATGTCACTAGGGGTGCGGAGAAAGTAAATGCAGTGAATTATTTGACTAAACCACCACCGCCAGCGGATGACTACTACTATGAACAAGATTCTTATGCAGTGAATGAGAAGACGGGGGATTTCCGACCGAACGCCCAAGGCTCCAATCAGGAGAATTGGCACCAAGGCAAGGAAATCAAGGTCGGAACTATGGAATTACACAGAGAGGGCAATTATGTTCGAGAAGGAAACTACAACCACGACAACAATTTCAACCGGGGTAACTATGGTAACAGAAGCGATCGAAGTGGGCCCTATGTTCCACCTCAAAATAGGGAAGTTGCTCCTAGGAATGGTGGAGGTAGTATGGCGTGAGTTGAAGATATATTGCAAAAGATGATGAGGAGGTTTGATGCTAGTGATGGCACGCCAAGGAGTTGAGAGATGATTTGGCTAATATTGGAAAGAAGGTGGACGCACACGTAATCTCAATCAAGCATCTTGAGTTGCAAATGACCCAATTGTCTACTACTGTGAACCAACGTCAACTGGGTACTCTTCCTAGCAATACCGTCCAAAATCCAAAAAATAATGGACATTGCATGGCAGTCACTACTCGAGGGGGTAAGCAACCCATAGATCCACCTATACCATCTGGCGTAGAAGATGAGGTGAGAAGAGATGATGAGGTAGTGGAAGTTAGTGGTGAGTTGGTAGACAAAGCGGAGAAAGAAGCAGAGATACCCCAAAAGGTGATCCCCGTTCCTAGACCACCACCACCATTCCCGCAAAGATTGGTGAAGAAGACCGAGGATGCTAAATACCGACATTTTATTACTATGTTGAAATATTTTTCCATCAATGTCCCTTTGATAGAAGATCTTGAGCAAATGCCCAGTTTTGACAAGTTTATGAAAGATATGGTTACTAAGAAGAGATCAGTACGTTTTGAGGATGATGATCGGATGCAATATTGTAGTGCTATTGCTACAAGGTCTCTCGTGCAAAAGAAAGAATATCCGGGCACTTTCACTATTCCATGTACCATCGGGTTGTTACACTTTGCTAAAGCACTATGTAATCTTGGTGCAAGCATAAATCTCATGCCTCTCTCTATTTACAAGAAGTTGGGTTTGGGTGACCCAAAGCCCACTGTGATGCGGTTACTGATGGCCGATCAAATGGTGAAGAGGCCTATTGGGATACTCCACGATGTGTTAGTGAAGGTGGAGTCATTTATATTTTCGGCCGATTTTGTGATTCTTGACTGTGAGGTGGATTTTGAGGTGCCTATTATTCTAGGGAGGTTGTTCCTTGCTACCGGTCGTGCCTTGGTTGACATAGAAAAAGGGCAGATGAAGTTTCGGTAAACAATGAAGAAGCGACTTTTAACATTTTTAGGTCCATGAGGCAGAGTGGTGAGCTCCAAATGGTATCTACAATATCCTACAGGGTTGAGAATGCGTCTGAGGTACAAATCCAAGAGCGTCTGGGTGTTGAGGCACTAGAGGCGGTGATCATGAATTTTGAGAGGGATGATATTGAAGAGTATGGGTCGTTGGTTGTGGCACTTGATCGAGGTGATTTTCGGTTCAAACCAATGAAATTGGAGTTAGATATAAAGCATCGCGAATCACCACCCGCGAAACCATCTATTGAGGAGGCCTCAAAATTAGAGCTTAAGGCTCTAGCACCTCATCTGAGGTATGTATTCTTGGGAAAAGATGACACCTTGCCGGTAATCATTGCATCGGATTTGAATGTGAAGCAAGTAGAATGTCTGGTAGAAGTGTTAAAGAGGTTCAAACGAGCCATTGGTTGGACTATTGCGGACATTATTGGGATTCTACCCGGTATTTGTTCATACAAAATCCAACTCATGCCCGATCATAAGCCAAGTATTGAGCATCAAAGACGGTTAAATCCACCTATGCAACAGGTAGTGAAGAAGGAGATTATCAAGTGGTTGGATGCCGGAGTCATATAGCCCATAGCAGATAGTAGTTGGGTATGACTGTTCAGTGTGTGCCCAAAAAGGGGGGAATGATAGTGGTTCCTAATGAGAAGAACGAGCTTGTTCCAATGAGGCCGATGACCGGATGGAGAGTGTGTATGGACTACCGGAAGTTGAATGCATGGACTGAGAAAGACCATTTTCCTATGCCCTTCATGGATCAGATGTTAGATAGGCTTGCAGGAAAAGGGTGGTGTTGTTTTCTTGATGGATATTCGGGGTACATCAAATCTCTATTGCACCGGAGGATCAAGAGAAAACCACCTTTACTTTCCCTTATGGGACTTTCGCATTCAAGAGGATGCCTTTTGGGTTGTGTAATGCACCGGCTACTTTTCAGAGATGTATGATGTCGATATTCTCTGATATGATAGAGGACACTACGGAGGTGTTTACGGATGATTTTTCAGTTGTTGGCGACTCCTTTGATTGTTTCTTGAGTCACTAGGCCGAAGTCCTCAAAAGGTGAGAAGATTGCAACCTTGTGCTAAACTGGGAGAAATGTCACTTCATGGTGAAAGAGGGTATTGTATTAGGCCATCGCATCTCAGAGAAGGGGATAAAGGTTGATCAAGAAAAAGTAGAGGTTATTGAGAGACTTCCTCCACCCATCTCTGTAAAAGGTGTGAGAAGATTTCTTGGGCATGCGGGCTTCTATCGGAGATTTATTATGGATTTCTCAAAAATTGCACATCCTTTGTGCAAGTTACTTGAGAAGGAATGTAAATTTTATTTTGATGAATCCTGTATGAAGGCATTTGGAGAGTTGAAGGAGAAGTTGGTGTCTGCGCCCATAATTATTTCCCCGGATTGGAGTAAGCCATTTGAAGTAATGTGTGATGCTAGTGGTGTTGCTCTTGGTGTGGTGTTGGGACAAAGAAGGGATAAAATCCTTCACCCCTTTATTATACTAGTAAAGACCTAAATGAAGCACAAAAGAACTACACGGTGACTGAGCAAGAGCTCCTTGCGGTGATATTTGCTTTCGAAAAATTTTGCTACTATTTACTTGGCACAAGAGTTATAGTGCATACTGACCATTCCACTTTGAGGTATTTGATGGTAAAGAAGGATGCAAAACCAAGGTTGATTAGATGGGTGCTACTATTGCAAGAGTTTGATTTTGAGGTGAAAGATAGAAAAGAGACTGAAAATCAAGTTGCCGATCACTTGTCCATATTAGAGGATGAAGCTATGCGAGAGTTGGGTGAAAAGGCCAAAATTGATAACACCTTCCCATATGAGCATGTATTGGCCGCTTCTCATGACTTGATTCCATTGTTCGCCGATTTTGTGAATTATCTGGCTAGTGATATCGTACCATCGGACTTGTCCTTTCATCAGAAGAAAAAGTTCATGCATGATGTGAAAAAGTTCTTTTGGGATGAGCATTACTTATACCGGAGTTGTGCTGATGGGCTTATTCGCCGTTGTATGCCGGAAGTTGAAATGCTAAGTATTTTGGAGGCCTGCCATTCCTCGCCTGTTGGTGGGCATCATAGTGGTATCCGGACTGCCCATAAGATTTTGCAGTGTGGGTACTATTAGCCAACCATCCACCAAGATGCTAATGAGTTCTCCAAGACATGTGATAGGTGCCAAAGAGATGGAGGTATTTCGAGAAGGCAAGAGCTCCCTTTGAATCCCATTCTAGTAATTGAGTTGTTTGATGTATGGGGCATTGACTTTATGGGCCCGTTTGTGAGTTATCATGGGATGAAATATATTTTTGTTGCGGTGGATTATGTGTCAAAATGGGTAGACGACATAGCACTTGCCAACAATGAAGGGAAGAGTGTCACCGCGTTCTTCAAAACAAAATATATTTTCCAGATTTGGCACACCTAGGGCTATTATAAGTGATGGGGGGTCCCACTTTTGCAACAAGTTGTTCAAAGGGCTCTTGGAGAAATATGGGGTTCACCACAATGTAGCCACCCCGTACCATCCACAAACTAGTGGGCAAGTTGAGGTGTCCAACAGAGAAATCAAGCAAATCCTGTCTAAAATGGTGAATGCTAATAGAACGGATTGGTCAAGGAGGCTTGATGATGTTCTTTGGGCTTACCAGAAAGCATACAAGACTCCCATAGGTATGTCTCCATACCAACTTGTGTATGAGAAGGCTTGTCACTTGCCGGTTGAGTTAGAGCACAAGGCCATGTGGGCGATGAAGAAATTGAAGATGGATTGGAATGAAGCAGTGGAACAGAGACTTAATGGGTTGAATGAGCTTGATGAGTTTCGTCTAAAAGCATATGAAAGTTCAGCCCTCTACAAAGAGAAGATGAAGAAGTACCATGACCAAAAGATTGAGAAGCGCGAATTTGTAGTTGGGGATTTGGTACTACTGTTTAACTCTAGGCTGCGCGTGTTTCCAGGCAAAATCAAGTCCAAATAGACTGGTCCATTCTTGATCATTAAAGTGTTCCCACATGGAGCGGTTGAGTTGGAAAACAAGGAGGGCGGAAGGTTCACGATAAATGGGCAAAGAATCAAGATCTACCTAGGGCATGCGGAGAGTGACCATGAAGTGGTTGAGGCATATCACCTTGATGAAGTCTGAGTAATCAAGGGTCTTGCATTGTGCCGAGACGTTAAATCAAGCGCTTTTTGGGAGGAAACCCATTGTTTATCCTCTAGCCAACAATATGTTTTTCTTTTTTGTGTTGGAATATTTGTATTCTTTTGTTTCGTTTTGTTTTACTCAATGTCATGTGTAATTTTCTTTTATAGCTTTTAGTCTGTTGGATAGCGAGTAGTTTAGGGTCCGTGTCTAAAAAGTGTCCATGAAACACAAAAAGAATGGCTTAATGGGTGCTTAATGTGCAGGGACCAAACCACAACAATTCTGCAGAAATTGGTCTGGTGCACAGATCTACGGACCAACCGACGGACCGTCGATGGTGCCCGTAGATCACATGTATGTTTTAAAGTTTCTTCTAAACTAGGGCACAACCGACGAACCAGTTGACGGACCATCAATTGACTTACGTACCATCGACGGGGTATTGTCAGTTCACAAAAACCAGTGACCCGACCCGACCGGCTATATAAGGTTATAACTGTTCATTTACCCCACCTTTTAAAATTCCCCCAAACCGTTTCCCTCCCTTATTACCTAACTCCCCATTAACTCCCACAATCACCCACTCAAAATTTTCTTCATATTTCCACAATTCCTAAACTCCTAGAATCTCCCAAACCCTACCCTCCCTAGTTCCTCCTCCATTTCCCTTATTTCCCCGGTCGGTGTTTGAAGGCGGTCACGTAGGTTGGTGTTGCAAGATCACCCACCCAGTTCACCCCACTACAACTTACAGGTATTTCATGTTCCTTTGCTCAATGAATTCTCGTTCATTTGCTTGTGGATTCGAATATATTGTATGTGGGTCTTGACTTAGAGACATAATTGAATGCTAAACTTGTTAAAATTGGGTTCCATGTCCCTTAGAATGATAGAAAATGAATGGGTTGGGGGTGAAATTTGTGTATAGTCTATTGTTTGTTGTTTTCCCGACTTAGGGCTTGTTAATCTCTTAGAATGCATGGTTGAAAATTGGCAAAATCGAAGCCCTGGGGATGACGAATTGGTCTTTTTCTTGTTATTGGATGTTGGGTGAACTAGTGTGCTTGAAATTGTCCATTTGTGGTAAAAAAAAACAAAGTCCCAAATTCTGTCTCTGACCAACAGAACGAGACCCCGTCTACGGACCGTCGGTTGATCGACGGACCGTCGATGGGGTCCGTTGATGGTTCACCCTTGAAAACTGCTAAATGTGGAACGACGGAAGTGGACTACGGTCCGTCGTTCCTAACTGAAACCCTGATCTATGAAAAATTCTGAAATTTTCTAAGTGTCCGACGACGGAAGTGGACTACTGTCCATCGATTGATTGACGGGCTGTTCTGCACGTCCGTCGTTTCTAACTGAAAGTTCTGTGAAAAGATGACTTCTAAAATTTTCTAAGTGTCCACCGACAGACCCTATCGACGGACCGTCGATAGTGCCCATCGCCCAATTCTACAGTTCTGCACTTAACTGTGTCTTTTATTTCCAGATTTGTTTTGTTTGTACTTCTTGTGTAGATTGATTCCAATGAGAATAATAAGGTGTTTTTCAGGTACTTATGGCCCCCAAACCAGACATCGTCTATTTTAGGGAGAGGTCCAAGTCCGTGGAACCATCTCATCGCCTGATTGGCGCGTCCGATGATGAGAGGGATCCAGAATATGTCCCCCCAGGCACCCAGACCCCGACACAAGCTTTTGGAGACATTCGGGCCACTCCCAAGAAGGTGGCGCCTGGCGTAGTCACTGCCTCTCATTCTGATGAGGAGCGCACACTGACCGACACATCGTCTGGGTCTACCTCAGATTTTGAGGGAGCATCTGGCTCCGAAGAGGCCTCTGGTTTTGAGTCGGCCCACTCTACAGGGTCGAATGAGGCCACTGCCTCCGGTTCCGTATCACAGGGAGCCACTCTCCTAACCGAGCTTGCTCGGAATGCCTCGTCTGATGAGGCCCAGAGGTTTGAGTCTGTTCTGGCACCCCAGTTTGAGGTCTCTACATCGGTGGCTGATGAATCCTACCGGTGGTGCATAGATGGCTAATACCAAGTTTACAGGGATGCCAAGTTATGGAACAACAAGGGGGTGATGACTCGGATGCTGACAGTTGAGTGGCGGGTTCTTACAGAGAGCGTACACACAGTCCCTGCGGTGCACGACTTGTTTACCCGCCACTGCCTCGAGTGGACAACTAGGACTGTGGGGCCTTAAAGTGAGGAGATGGTGCGAGAGTTATACACCTCTTACGTAGCTTCTCTCCGAGGTCCTTTGGACAGGCGATCTAACCCCGCCAAACAGGCACGGCTCACATGTGACCGAGTTTGAGGCTGCCGGGTGGATATTTCTTCTCCTGCCATCCCCCGCTTCCTATATGGTAGGGACACTAACGCCGAGAGGGTTTCCATCACCCCAGAGTTCGACTACAGGTGGGGCATGGTTAAGGAAGGCCATTTTCAGCGGAGTAGAGAATTGAGAGAGTCCACCAAGAGGTGGATTGCACAGCGGCTCTCCATTGATGGCGAGGGAGCAGACTGGGTTTTGGACACCAGAGGCCTTATCAAGAAGGCCAACCTCATGTTTGCGTCCAAGTTTTTCTGGCTATTGGTCCATCACCGTCTATCCCCCATGGATGCTGATAATATACTCGCTTGGGATAGGGAGGTCTTGGTAGCATCTTTGGTAGACGGGTTGGAGGTTGATTTCGCCAAGTTGCTGATCTCCGTCAGCCATGACAGGGATTTTAAGGCCTCTACCACTTACCCGTTTGCATGTATGATTTTCCATCTGTGCAGGGATGCTGGAGTGCCTATTTGGCACAGATATGTCCTCCGTACTCCTATCGGGACAGTTGATATCGGTCTCATCAGGGATGAGGCCAATGAGGCGACACCATGGCGAGGGCCCAGAGTGGATGTGCAGCCGCTGGTGAGAACTTGGCGGATACGATAGATCAAGCCAAAGGGGCTGATCATGCTGCTTCAGAGCCTACTGACACCACCCCAATTGAGTCTTCCCCTGGCACTAGTAGGGCATCGAGTTTCTTCTGGTCTACGCCCCCATTAGCAGCACTGGTCCCAATTGCTAGGGTCTAGAAGTTAGACGCCCAGATGGCCACTTTGCTGCACCATATCCAGCCTTGGATGCAGAAGTCCATTGCCGAGGTTGAGGACCGGATTGAGAAGAAGGTAGCTTAGCAGACGGAGAAGAAGATTCAGGCGGTCCACCAGCGCCTCGATGCTTTTGAGTTGAGAGTCCAAGCACGCCAAGCCCCCACCATTTCTCTGATGACTCTTCATGCGGCTGTGGCAAGTCTGCGGGCTGATGTTGATGCTATACTAGATGTGAGGATACCCGAGCCTGAGGCCGCACCTGCGGAGCTTGAGGAGGATACAGTGCTTGCTGTACTGTTAACTACCACTACTGCACCGCCGCCTCCGCCACGTGATCGTGCCAAGAGGCACCGTTCCAGCCGTACCAGTGAGAGTGAGGATTCTAGGGCTAGGAAGAAGGAGCGGACTGATATGGAGGCCGCAAGGAGAGCCTCATTGATTGATGAGGAGGCCCGGCAGATGAGGGCTCATGAGTTAGCTGCTGGGGCGTCTAGATCCAGATTGGATGTTGTTGAGAGGATCACCACTGAGGGTGCAGATATTGTTGTGGGCACCATTGATGGTGTCCCTAATACTGAGGGAGCGAGTTCTAGGAAACCGGACCCGCCTGCTTGTTGATCTTCGGAGCTATGCGCCTCAGGTTTGCTTCACCTACCACTCTATCTTTATATTTCTTATGCATTGGGGACAATTGCATGTTTTTTTTTTGTTGGGGGGTGGGGTAAATGGAAAGTGAGTGCTAGGGTGAAATCTGAGTAGCCCAACTCACGATCCTCTCTTGGTGGTTTTCTTGCCTGTGTTCTTTTGCTCCAAGAGCTGATTATTTTACTGTTGAACCGGCATGTGTAGTGCATTGTACAAAGTATGAATGTAAAATCTGAAGCATGATGGCTAAATATGAATGATATCCCATTCTAAAGAGAATGCTTGCATGATTAGGCATAATGAATGTTGAATGTGTTGGCTCTAAGCATGACATAGAGATGCACCATTGCATGACCCTCAATCTAACACTCGAACTAGGTGTCCGATAATATGGTAGGGTAATGAGGTGTTAAGAGAGTGTGAGAAAAGTTGATTGTTCCACTATTGGTACCTAGCTAGAACTTGTCCGGTTAGTCCTACAAAAAGAAATCTGTGTTAGACATTTAGGAAAGGATCATAGGCCCTTGTTCAAATTAGCCAATCTTTAGCCTAAATAAAAGAAAACCAAATGAAATTGATCCCTTTTTCATCCAAATATTTTGAGCTTACAATAGACCTTTCTTTTCTACCCCAACTCATCTTCCCTGGGTATAATGTGTTGGCCCTGGTCCCTCCTTGGACATGTGCACCTCAACTTAGTCCAAAAGCATAAGTTGAGGATGGCTAATGTAGAAACTGACCTCATCTTGGCCCTGACCCAACCTTGGGTATTGTGTACCTCGACTCATGGCAAAGCTATAAGTTGAGGGTGGCTATTATGAGTAATGTCCCAAAAAGTGGGGATGAAAAGATTAATGTGGAAAAGAAAAGAAATAGTGCATAAGAGAAGTGACTCAATCAAAGCCATTATCAAAAAAAAAAAAAAAAAAAAAGAATGAAAGAAAGGTGAAAAAGAGAGAATAAAAGAAATGTTTAAGAAAAAGAAGTAAGAGTCATTTCCACAAAAGGAGAAAGAAAGGAGAAAACAAGGCAAAGAGTACAAGAAAAAGAAGAATAGGGCATAATAGACGATGAAAGAGGTAGGACGCTTAGCCGTAATGTCAAGGAGGGCAACAAGTCACTAAAATGTACCCATATGTATCAAACCTGACCCAGAGCCAACGTTATAAGCCAAAAAAATCCTATCGTGATACTAAGAGTCTAATATGGTGACCTTAAGTAGTGAAAATAAGGTCAAGCCTATGACGACAAGTACCAACTAGGTGTGAAGTTGTTTTGACCGTGAGTGTTAAATAATGATCCTTATACTAAAATCTGAAATCACTGTGCGAAAAAGAAGGGTATTTTGTGAAGTGAGGGCACTAGTTGCAATATTGGAAAGTTGGTACCTTGGTGAGAGATAAAATAGTAGAGGTGTCGGTGCGTGGTGAGTCTGTGTCATGGTCTGATCCACATGAATGAGCCTAGTGAACCTAAGAGTAAAAGTATGCACTAAAGCAATGAAAAAAGTCGGGATTGATAGCCATATGATTGCGAAAGATTAAAAGAGGATACTTTTGTACAAAAGTGTTGTGGTGAGTCATAGTGCGTTGCTTGAGGACAAACAACGAATTTAAGTTGAGAGTGTTGATGTACCGTGGTTTCACGGTACTTTCAATGCTTTTTCCTTAAGTTTAGTGCGTGTCTAGGGCCTTTTTGTAGTAATTTTAATGTGTTTTTATCTGTGTTTTGCAGGAAAGTTTTCCAAAACGGAAAAACAGAAGGTTGTATAGAAATAAGTGAAAAAGCAACCCACGAAGCCATTGACGGCCCGTCGTCCCATCGACGGACCGTAGGTGGTGACCTCGATTGAAGGTTCACATATCTGGAAGCAACTCAGAAAATTCTGGCTAAGTGTGGGGATATAGAAGGATCAACGGTCCGTCGACTGATCGACGGACGATCCTGGCAAATCATCGATCAGATCAGAGAGATGTCCCAGTACCCGATATTGAAGAAAAAATAAATATGGAACGACGAGAAGCATCGACGGCTCGTAAGTAAATCGACGGACCGTGCTGTTGGTCCGTCGATTGGATAAGAGAAGATGCAAAAGTGAAGGCTGAAGAAAAAGCTAATTGTGGACAGACGGAGGCAGTCGACAGTCCATCGTTCCATCGATGGACCGTCTGTGGGGGCGTCGATTGAAGCCGCGCTTTGGGACACAATTTCCTTATTTTGAACTCCTTTTAATTTAGGACTTTGTTATTATAAATAGGGTTTAAAACCTCGTTTTTGGGGTTGGATCTTTTATTATTTCTCATACTTTTGTTCTTGGAGATTTGACTTTGCAACTTGGCAATTTATTCAAGTTTCCGGAATTGATTATCAAGTGAATTTGTTGTTTCAAGTGTTATTTCTGGAATTTCTTCAAAGTTGTCAAAGTAAGTTCATGAATTATTGTTCATCAACTATGAATTGTGTTCTTCTAGGCATGGGTAACTAAATCCACAACTAGGGTTGTGGGAACCATGGTTAACTAACAAAGTAAAACTAGCTAAATAACAATTCTAGAATAGGTACTTGCATGTATTGATAATTCTTTCGCTTAGAAGTCTTTTTAACGAGTGCACGCGTTAGAACTCGCTCTGTTTCTACTTGCCGGACTAAGGGGGTAGTTAATAGGAAAAGAATTATCAACATAGATTTAGTGAGACGCTATCTAATAGGCTAGTTTCGATTGGTGCGAAGTAATAACTAAGTCATATATCGAATATGATGCTTAATATGAAGTAAAGGTAAGGGTTAGTAACTTAAACACACATAGCCGGACCAAGGTACGGGGTGAAATTCTCTAAATGATGGACCAAGATTTAGAGATACTAACTTATTACTTTGCATGCAAGACACTAGGAAGGAATTGTTATAGCTAGGATTACTGCGTTATGAACCTATGAGGAACACTTACACCCTAGTTTCTCTCACAACTTGATAAACACCAAAGATTTAATCTTGCTACTTGTTTTACTTAGAAATAATTAAACACTTTTGTTTCATAAAATCCCCCTTTTATTTCACTGTTTTAAGAAAGGACTTGACTAAATAGACGTAATTGTATATTTAAGTTAAGTATAAACCATTTTCCTCGTGGGATCGACCCCAACCTACTTGTTGGGTTCTTTACTTGATACGACCGCTTATACTTCTGTAAGGAAGTGCAATTTTAGCGTATCAAAGCCTTACCATCCAATTCATATATTAACAAGTAAGTGAAGACGACTTCATTCATGAAAAAACAAGACCTTCATTATATAGTCATTTAGACCAACATAGTTCATATAAGGATAAGGTCACATCATATAGATTCATACCATGCACATCTTCATCACAAGTAGACAAATACTACCATTCCATGCATAAAGACATATCCATAATCATACACATTAGGTCACCTTCCTAGGACTTCCTAACGAGCTACTTGTGCAATGTCTAGATGGGTTCATTACTTCCACCTATCCTAAGTAACCTCCCTTAAGTCATCCTATTTAGGATCCTGGTCATTTACTTCCATTATCCATTTTACTTTAGGGAAACTGTAACAACCCTGAAAATGGATAAGATAAGAAATGCTTAGTGTGTCAAGAATGCCTATGATTAGACCAGGGTTCACACGGATTGATGCGCGTAGAACCAGACCTCGAAAACCTTGCTACAACCAAGCCAACTAACTTGGGGAGTTAATTGAGCTTGGAAAGGTTGGGACCAACCATGTAGGGCTCTCGAATACGAAGATATACTCGAATGAGTCTTTACCGGACTTAAAGAGAGGAAAGCTTAAGTTTTGAGGGTCTAGGGGTAAAATGGTCTTTTGCCAGGCTAAGGGTAATATCTTAATTACCCTAAATACATATGTAATTATTTAATTAATAAAGTGGAGGGGCAATTTGGGGAGAGAGAGCCGAAATTGAGCTCTTGAAGTGAAGTCTTGCTCCACCCGGGTTCGAACCTAGGTGGAAGCAATGATTTAACTTGTTTTTATTTAAATGGATAAATTAATTTAATTAATTAATAAATATTATCTGATTTAAGAAAAAGAAAATCAGATTTTTTTATTTAAAGGTTTAACAAAGAGTCCTAGTTTGACTAATTCCCAAACTAAAACTCCTAATTTTAAGCCACTCTCTCTCACTATCTCTCTCTCTCTCACGTTTCACTATCTCTCTCACGTTTTCTCTCTGCCAAAACAAGTTCAAAAACATAAAATATTGAAGTTCTTCACACTTGAAGAACTCAAACCAAAAATCTAAGAAAAACAACGTAAATCCATCACTTTAAGCAAAGGGGAGGAGTCTTCCGTCGATTGGTGTTGAAGTGTTGAACTTGGACTGATTTTGGAGAGGATTTTGGGCAGCAATTTCGTGGTTGAACAAGAAAAATAAAGGTATGGGTCTTCTTACTCTTGGTCCCTTTCCCAAGAGACCCTTAGGATTCAGAATATTCAATCCGAAAACTAGGGTTGTTCCCCGTTGCATGTCCCTGTCATTAGCTCCCATCAAATCATAGGTTGGTATGTTTGCTGGTAGAAATTAGGTGTTGCAATGTGATGAATATGTTCATGAACATGTATTTGGAATTATATGAATGACAAGCTTTGTTGCCGAAAATATGTGTGTGTATGTGAAAAAGTTTAATGTAAACTTACTGTAAATGAGTTTTGATTTATGGCTTCAAGTTTGATATGGTTTTTGTTGTCATTTTAAGTGTATAAACTTATGTAAATGATGATGTTCAATTAAGTATAATGTGGCTGAATTAAATGATAAATTCTTGGCCAAATATGTTGATGAAAACGCACCTAAAGTACTCACTAAAAACTACTCCAAATGCATGAACTTTTGGCGTTAAAGAGTGGAGGAAATAGGCTGCAAAAAGGGAAGCAAAATTTCCAGCTTGTGATGTTGATTACGGGCAGGTTCTGGAAATTTTGAAGGAGTTTTAAAAGTGATTAAAATAGGTGAGGTCAAGGGGAATCGAACCCAAGACCTCACATGACCTCAAGGCTGAAATTGTTTTTTTAAAAAAAGTGTTGGGGCTAAGGGGATTCGAACCCCTTAGCTGCTGCCCACAAAATGAAAAATAAAAAAATGGGGATGGGGGGGAATCGAACCCATGACTTATGGGCAGCAAAGAAGAGGGAGAAATAAGAAAAAAAAAGATGTGAGGCGTGGGAATCGAACCCACGACCTCAAGGCTGGAATAAAGGAGGCGAAAATAAGTTTAAAAAAAAATAGGTGAGGCCGTGGGGGTTCGATCCCATGACCTCACTGTCCATGCTCTAAACTTGGAGAAAAATATTAAAAATATATATATGGGGCTGTGGGGGTTCGAACCCACCACCTCACAGCCCCTTAGCGAAAATTAATTAAAAGTAAGGAGGCTGTGGGGGTTCGAACCCACAACCTCCCTACTTGGGCGAAATTAAGAGTAAAATAAAAGAGGCTGTGGGGGTTTGATCCCACAACCTCTTGGTTTAAGAAAAAAGGGAGAATATCATGTTAATGAAAAATGAAAATGGGGTTGTGGGGGCTCGAACCCACAACCCATCGGCCAAATTCAAGAAAAGGTTAAGTAGAAAATTAATCCTTCAATGTTAATATTGTGATTTAACTTAGGGTTAAAATGTTATGAATATTAGAATAAAACAATTAAAAATGTAAATGATATCCAATTGATTCAAGACTTGGGTTTCCTTGCCCAAACTTCCGTTTGATACATAAGTCATACGTGAACAAATCATCCAAGAATAATGCCATCTACTTAGATCGAAATCAAGATCTTGGCGTATATACAAGATACATAAGTCTTGTACTATATAATCTTAGGAATGTATGAATCACTTAACGAATTATGAATGAAGTCTCATGGCTTGTGTGTATAGACTCATAAGTCTAACATATGTTCAAAAGTAAGTGAACCTAAGATGTATGAAATGAAATGATGAACCCTAGAAGGGTTAAGTATGAGTGTAAATACACTAAATGGCCAAGTGCATTGGCATATGATGAGATGAACAATGAAATGATGAAATGAACAATGAAATAATGAAACCCTAGAAGGGTTAAGTAAGGGTGTAAAGCACACCAAATGGCCAAGTGCAATGGCATATGATGAAATGAACATTCACGTAATAAGAGGTGAATAACTATGAAAAGCAAAGATGCTAATGATGATGAATGTGGTGACAACATGATATGAGGCTAATGTAAATGATGAGAGCAATCTCAAATGAACCTAAATAAATGTTACCAATACGTACTCACCTATGAGAGTGTAAGATAATGAAGAGACCAGTCTCTATGAACACTCTAATGAGAGTATTGAGCTTAACACACTCAATACGAATGATGAGATGAGAAATCATCTAATGAGCTATGATGTCCTCATACTAGAAGCCAGCTTCCATGACGTATGAGATGAATGTAATGGAGCTTTATACTGAGCACCGATAGACTAGCTATGAGCGGTGATGCCTTCATTCGGGAAGGGCGGAGGTTCACGTAACTCTCATGAGATGAGACTGTCCGACTTTCTGGGTATGGGTATCCTTATATCTCCTAGTCTTCGAACCTATACTGCCAATATAGGGATCTGGCGGGGTTAAATTCCCATGTACGCTAGCATGTTATTGGATCACTTTGGCCGGTGATTCCACCTCTTTTCGGTGTGGGGGAGACACTGGATTTCATGATGCTCACATGATCTATGTCGGTTAAAGTTAAAGTTCCCAATGAATGATGAGGCCAGCCTCAAATAATGCACATAATGAAATGAATGAATACCGAAGGTGTTAGGATAGGATAATCAAAAGGTGATTTAGATTCAAGTAATGACATTAGGTCATTCTTGGTCATTGCACAACGAACCTAATAAAAGTCTTAAACTACATCCTAGGTATAACCGGTGGTTACACTGGGCTGTGAACGAAATGAAATGAAGTACGTATGAATGAAGCAGACTCTGTGTTTGCTAATGAAGACTCCCTAGTTGAGATCCCATATGTTGAGCCCTCCTTTCTGGGATGTCTTAATGTCAAGTCCATGATTCCAAGGTCTCATGGCATATGAATGAATGATATGAACGAAGTTATGTACTACATACAAAATGTACTCTATGCTATATGATGTGTGCTATGTGTAAATGTTATGTGCTGTGTGCAAATGTGAAAAGTATGATGATGTATGTTATTCTCATGGCATAACTTTCCAATTCCAAATCTGGAAAGCTCACTGACTTTCCTAATTCAAATTTGGAAAGATCATTTACTTTCCTAATCCAAATTAGGAAACTTTCCTAATCTCAATTTGGCAAGTCCACTGACTTGACTTCCAAAAATCATGTTGTTAGAAAAGAGCTATTCTTTCTCATGCATGTCCTTGGTGTGTGCTTGCATATACCCATACTTAGTACAAGTGTGTACTAACCCTATACAAACTCTACTATTTTAGGTGCAAGCACAGGTGGACGGTAGAGCTACAGGATCATCGCTGCAGTTATCCGGACGTCCAGCATTCATCCGGTTTTAGTAGGTCCTCATGCTTTCGAGGATGCTACTGTTTATGTTCTAGCTTAGTTTAGGAGTTGAGCTAGTGGAGCATGTTCCACTAGCGTTTCTTTCTTATTTTATTCAGACTATGTATTGGTGCCATTTTGGCAATTATACAATTATGTTTATTGAACTATTCATTTCATTTGATTATCTCTTAATGATTAGATGGTTGATGTTGAACAAATTACGAATGTATTAGAAATGTTTAGTAAGCAATGTTTAGAAACAAAAAGTTTCAAATTTTCCGCTAAAAATTAACCTATGTAAAGTAAGAATGACGTAAGTAGGCTTGTCTGCGACCTCTGAGAGGTCAACGACGCCGGTCTCGTCTGGGGTCTAGATTCCAGTCGTGACAGAAACTATAGCCTTAACCGACACTAAGACCATGGGTGCTAAACATGAAATTTGGTGTTGTAGAGCCTTACACCAATGGAAGGTGTTCCTACCTAGCCAAGGTAGAACATTAACATATATCCTAGCATCCTAAGTGAATTAACTTTGCTAGAACCTATGTGGCAAGCATAGTTTATGGAACTAAGAGATAGGTCTTCCCTCTTCATACTATTTAGTAATAGAGCCTCCTCTCATCACAAAACATGTGTGAACCTTCTTCATTAATGGAAGTCAACACCTCATGTGGGTCCATAGGTGAGTATTCCTCCAAGGGAAGTCAACACTCTATAAGGGACAAATGGTGAATCTTCATCCAAGGGAAGTCAACACCTCTCAATGTCAAGTTCACTCGGTGCTATGCTAAGCTCCCTTTATTGAAAAACCTTTATTTTTCTTATTTATAAAACATAGGCTTAGGATATTTACTCCTCATATGCTTATAACATATTCAAGCACCCATCTAATTTTAGAGTATTCTTGGGCACACCTAAAGGACCCTCTATTTACTAGATCATCATCCATGTATGTGTGTGTATACTTATATGTGAGCAAACCATTCACATTACACACAATAGCATAGGAGACAAGTCAACTTCATATTACACTTTAAGACTCCTAACACAAGTTATTTACACCTTCAGATAGAGGTACATGGGTAGGGGTCATCCATCTTTAACACTTCATTAATGGCAGCCCCTACACATGATTTTATCCTAACCATTTACATTCTCATAGCAATAATAACATAACCTAGATTCACAACTATAATAGAAGACTAGGCACAAGTTGCACATAAGGTGATCATCATAATCATTCAATCATATATTCATCAATTTGCCTTCAAGAACATGGTGAACACATAAATAATGACAATAAAGTAAACACCGACACCATAAGTGGACCATACCACACAATGCCATACAAGGCTTCATCAACATTACTATAGAGAAATAGAGAAGTAGAAGAGTAGAGCAATTCTTACCAATCCTTTAGCCTTTGGTCATCATTGACCATTACTAATCTTTCATCAATAATTGAAGTATTGGTCAGTAGCTGGAGTAACATAATCATAAAAGAAACGATGTACAATTCGCTACAAGATCATATTACAATCTAACACAACACATCGCATATATAGTAGAAAGTAGAAGAATATAGATCTTTAACTCAATTCGCTTGCATTGATCATCAATAACAATTTATCATCAATACACATGTAGTGCAGTAGCTAAAGAGATTATTACTCAAATGAAATCATGCTTTATGTACCCTAACATTGAGATCATGCCATATACATTACAATAGTCACTTTATAGGCAAGAAAAATCTAAATCAATCTTTACCAATTCCATGGTTATCTATTCATATTAGATCAATTATACCTAATTATAATAAAATTATACATAGAGGCATTAGTTAAGGAAAATTAACCATAATCGAGTCACAAGACACCCAACCTAACGTCAAGATCACATGTTACCACTTGATAGACTAGAAGAACCTAGATCAATTTATATCAATCCTTCTTCACGTTGATCGTGCACAATTTACATTTATATTTCAATCATAATATCAACCTTAGGCAGTAGCTACAAGACTCTCAATATACTTGAAATCCACTTTTAATCAATTAAGGGCCAATGTTACAGTGAATCATGGAAATCTAAGCTAAGCATGTTCAAATCTTCATACATTGATCCACGTGGATCCTTCATCATCAATTAATCATTAGTTCACATAAATAAAAGTAGATATAAGTAATTCAACATAATAGAATCACAATTCAACCATTAACACGCCATGATCACAATGCCCATGCAAGGGCTAAATCGAGTTAGGAAGGGACATGGGTTCATAATGCAATTGGATTCAAATTCACTTTTAAAACAATACATTAAAATCAATACATCATTATTTAACCATTAAAAACATTTTTAGAAAGAACCCATGGCTATATTGAAAGATTGAAAGTTTGATCATGAAATCTCTTTGAAAACTTTGAGAAGAACTCTCCAAGTGAAAGGTTACTTAGAGATGAAGTATGACTATACCTTTGTATAGTTGAAAACCTCTAAAATTTGATGAATAACCCAGCTAAATCCAATCTACAAAATGTTCTTGAGCTTCAACAACAATGGTTGTTTCTAGAGAGGATATCTTTTGAGGGAAAGGTTTAATTCGTGAGAAGGGATTGCGAAAGGGTTGTTCATGTGTTTCATCCCTTAAATACACCCAAAAATAGGTAAATTAAACAATTAGAGTCAGTTTAGTACGTGGGGTGAATTTCCCATTCACCCCTTCAAATAAAACAGTCGCATGGCTGTGTTTCAGGCCACCATCGACGGATGACCATCAACTAGCCGTTGGTCAATCGACTGGCCGTCCTTTGTCTTCCGTCGACTGACCTTGGCCTATTTTTGGGTTGAGACCTGCCCAGGATAAGTTTCCATATACAAGACCTCACCAACGGGACGTTGGTCAACCAACTGGCCGTCGTTTGGTTTAGTCGATTGACATTGCCAAGGCAGTGTCTCGACCAGCCTTGGGTCTTTCTTTTGGGCCCTTTTGCGGAGCCCTTTTGAAGTTGTACCTGTACATTTCCAACGTAAATACAACCCTTAACAAGTTATAGACCTTCCACATAAGTTTCACCCAAAACAAATACTCGTAACTCGTCCAAACATGCAGGGCCCCATCAAGACACACATGAACGTCTCAAGGAATAACTTTCGAATGTCTCGGACGTTTGACCTCCAAACTTCAGGAAACTTCATATAATGTATAAAAACCTCATTAAAACTCATTTTAAGACTTCATAAGCTCATGTCATACAAATATAAGCATGCATAGACACATGAGGCACATAGGTGACTAGTCGTCGAACGTCTTGGTCGTCCTTTGACGTTTGACTTCCAAATCACCTCAAACTTTGCATTCTGACACAAAACCATATTATGAGCCATTTTAGGACGTTATAAACTTAAGACAAACATTTTATATATAGACACCCTAACTCATTTTGGTGGTCTTACAATATTTCCCACTTGGGAACATTCGTCCTCAAATGACACTTAGAACACGTTAATCATAACAAGGACTTCAATGCATCATAGAGCATTTAATATTATACATAACATAATAACATAGAAGTTAATTCACCAAACTTACAGGGAACACAACTTCAAATCATTTTAGCACTTAATGCACACAAGCAAGCAAAACTTTCATTCACTCACTCTTTAATGCATCAAACTCAAAGGTTCTTATCATGTTCATAGGAGGAACATAATTCTCCTAATAATAACATGGTAATTACACTTAAATTCATTAAGATCTCATCTTTCAACTACCTTTAAGTCACACTTAGGAAGATTTCAACAACACTCAAGAAGCAAATAGACACTCATTTCAATGCACATAGACTTAAGTAAGATAGGTTGACAGTGGATTCTTATAAGTTAGACCTAGTGCTATGAGGGTCATACTAAACCATACAATGCTTAGTTGTGTCCATGGAGGAATGTCCATCTCCTCAACACACTTACATGTATCATGAGATCATACCCAAGCAAATGCACAAAGGTCATCTTTAATGTACATATGAGAATTTCTCAACTTTTAAACCGAGGCATGCTCATGTTTCCTTCCTAGTGAAGTCTAAATGGTAATTCACACCAAATACAACACAACAAATAGGAAGCCATTTCACAAAATTTCAAATGCTAACATAGCATTTGCCCTTGCAGTAAACATCATTAGGAAAAAAACAATACAAACCATAGGCACACACATGAATATTTAGCTACACATGCTTTCATCTTTTTAGAGTGAACCTACAATCATGCTACTCAAACCATACAAGTCACATAATTTTCAAGAGACTCAACGCTTTTCATTTTAAATAGGCTGAATTTCTCATTATAAGGCTAAACCTTACATATCAAAAGTGACTAAAACCGAGTTCCTTTCATTATCTCATGAAGTAAAATGCTCAATTAGCATGTTAAGATGTACAATACACATGAGAAAACATTGATTTTATCAAAATTCTCATTCATGAACTTTGGAATCTTCCAAATATCTTTAAGGTAATGTCAATCAATACATACCAAACATATAAGGTTCATGCAATTTATACTTTATGCAAGACTATATTCATGAATAAGCTTACTAAGAATTCAGTAGTCTTAATTTAAAGTAAAATAGAAGGACAAAGTAGAAATATCTACAATCTTACCATTTCAGCACCATCCCCCACTTAGAGTAAAACCAATCAAGAGCAACTTAAACCAACCTTAAGAGGATTTTAACTTAAAAACCTTCATTTTTTATCACTTAAAAGTGATTACCATTTAGGAGGAATTTACAGTAAGTTAACATAGGAACACCAAGGTATTCTAAGCCTTGTCATTTTTGGCAAATTATCCATCATTAGGGGAACGATACAATAGAGACCAAGATCATACATCATAAGGGGAAGACAACAAGGGGACTTAGCCATAAGGACTCTTTCTTTTCTTTCATCATTAAAGTAAGGTAACATGTAGGTCAATCAAACCCACATCATCACCCTACAAATATAAGAATACTACCCTCAATTCTAGGGGAAACATCTATTCCGCAACATCAAGGGATTCACAATGCAATAAGAAGTTAGAAACAAATCTACGACTCATCATGCCATAAGACTCTCATTATTCATTCCAAATAGCAAATATCCTTTTTACATTGTTTATCATGCTCCTAAGCATCAATTCTTTACACATTTCAACAACTTCCAATTAAAGAACAGTTTAGTTGATTTCCCAAAAATCTTACAGTAAGCTGCCAAGCATTACTGTGAACATGCTTCAAAATTCCAAAAATGCAACATTTAGGCAATTGATGGGAAAAGCATGATAATATGAGATACAAAACTTTAACAACTCATCCTACATAAGAATGCATACTACCTTCACACCTAAGATCAAATCTATACAAAGAACTACGATCAATATAAAGCAATCATGAAGGTTCACACCTATAACAAAGGCAACATTTGACCCATTTACAATTTCTTAGGCAACATGCTTCCATAGGTAGTCACTAAGCATTTCAAACTCCAATCATAATATTAGGTTACCATCATGCAAAACCATATAGTAGCATACCATTCCAAAAGAGACTCGTTTTAATCATAACAACTTCTAACATGCTTTAACTATATCATGACATACATTTCTTAACATAACATGCTATTTCACATAAGTCTCATACATAGACATAAATGGCATCACATCATCAAAACATACCAAGATTCATCTTCTCACATACTCATTCAACCATAAAAACCAAGTTAAGCATTAACTCACCTTTTCTCCCTCAAGCATAGAGAACAATCTTATCCAGGCAATCATATCCAAAAAGACTACCTGACAAGATAACATAAGAGAGAGATCTTATAGAGTTAAAATCTATGGCACGATATGAGAATGATGAAGAAGGGAAACTCTATCGTCCTATAGCCTCCCGTACCATTTGATGTGTCGCGATTCACCACCAATGCTACGAGACTCTACAAGACGTGGCAATATGAGACTTTTAGAATCTAAAACCACTTTATAAACTTCATGCTCTTATACCACGTTTGTCACAATCGGGGAGCACCCCCTAGAAGTAACGTGGAGTACCTGACCTCTCGGAGGTCTTATACAAACCCATAGTTATCATTCATCGCATTGACATAGTAAATTTAGCAACAAATTTAAAACTTTTCATAGCACATCATATGCTAGAACTTTACTTCATATATATATATATAGAATATCGTAATACGTACTTAGACCTGAAATCACTTTCCCATATTAGACTCAACAACATTAGAGTACATTAGGGACACGACACTTAAGACATAATACATAACTATACAATATTTAATAAACTTTACAGTAACTAAACATTAGGACATCCTTGGACTTAAGGATTCCTTTCCTTGAGCGTGGGAATCACATATCAAGCTCCTCAATCATATATACATCCTTTAAGCATACATAAACTACACTTTATGTAAAAAGTAGAGTAGAATGTGATTAGTACAAGAATGCACTAAGTATGGACACCATGCAAAAACATGCATTTAAAAGGGACATTTCCTTGAAATCATACTTCATGCCATTTTGAGTAAATCTTCATAAAAACTTTATCCAATAGCATTTATATCATTCACATACTTCATATAACCATATTAAAAGGACAAACATCATATAAAATCACATATAGAGTTTATGGCATTTTCAAGTCACATTCCTTTTAGTTATTAACCTCCCAAGTAACCCTCTAGTGATACTTGGTGCAATGCATCACCTTAAGTCCACAAGGAAACATACATATAATCTACGCAAGGCAACACTTACAATCATAGAAGTATAATACGACATAGACATATTTAAGCCAATACCATAGGACAATTACAGTAAGCTACCTTCAACTTGCACATATACCAAATTAACTTCACATCATTGCACTATAAGACCTTACTCATAATCCTACTCTAAGTCTACTAGTGCAATATATATGTGAATCCCCATAACCTCACACATACTTAGTAAACCATTCATAAGACCACAAGCCTTACCATCCAATTCATATATTAACAAGTAAGTGAAGACAACTTCATTCATGTCAATACAAGACCTTCATCATATAGTCATTTAGACCAACATAGTGCATATAAGGATAAGGTCACATCATATAGATTCATACCATGCAGATATTCACCACAAGTAGACAAATACTACCATACCATGCATAAATACATATCCATAATCATACACATTAGGTCACCTCCCTAGGACTTCCTAAGGAGCTACTTGTGCAATGTCTAGATGGGTTCATTATTTCCACATATACTAAGTAGCCTCCCTTAAGTCATTCTAGTTAGGATCCTAGTCATTTACTTCATTGTCCATTTTACTTTAGGAAAACTATAGCCTTAACCGACACTAAGACCATGGGTGCTAAACATGGAATTTGGTGTTGTAGAGCCTTACACCAATGGAAGGTGTTACTACCTATCCAAGGTAGAACATTAACATATATCCTAGATTCCTAAGTGAATTCACTTTGCTAGATCCTATGTGGCAAGCATAGTTAATGGAACTAAGAGATAGGTCTTCCCTCTTCATACCATTTGGTAATTGGGCCTCCTCTCATGAGAAAACATGGGTGAACCTTCCTCATTAATGGAAGTAAACACCTCATGTCGGTCCATAGGGTAGTACCTCTAAGGGAAGTCAACACTCTATAAGGGACAAATGGTGAATCTTCATCCAAGGGAAGTCAACACCTCTAAATGTCAAGTTCACTCGGTGCTAAACTAAGTTCCCTTTATTGAAAAACCTTTATTACATTTATTTATAAAACATAGGCGTCGGATATTTACTCATCATATGCTTATAACATATTCAAGCACCCATCTAGTTTTAGAATATTCATGGGCACACCTCAAGGCCCCTCTATTTACTAGATCATCATCCATGTGTGTGTGTACTTATATATGAGCAAACCATTCACATAACACACAATAGCATAGGAGACAAGTCAACTTCATGTTACACTTTAAGACTCCTAACATTAGTTATTTACAACTTGACATAGGGTTACATGGGTAGGGGTCATCCATCTTTAACACTTCATTAATGGAATCCCCTACACATGATTTTAGCTAACCATTTACATGCTCATAGCAATAATAACATAACCTAGATTCACAACTATAATAGAAGACTAGACACAAGTTGCACATAAGGTGATCATCATAATCACTCAATCATATATTCATCAATTTGCCTTCAAGGCCATGGTAAACACATACATAATGACAATAAAGTAAACACCGACACCATAAGTGGACCATACCACACAATGCCATACAAGTCTTCATCAATATTACTATAGAGAAATAGAGAAGTAGAAGAGTAGAGCAATTCTTACCAATCCATTAGCCTTTGGTCATGATTGACCATTACTACTCTTTCATCAATAATTCAAGTATAGGGCAGTAGATAGAGTAACATAATCATAAAAGAAACCATGTACAATTCGCTACAAGATCATATTACAATCTAATACAATACATGTATACTAGAAAGTTAAAGAATTAGATCTTTAACCCAGTTCGCTTGCATTGATTATCAATAACTATTTATCATCAATAAAAATGTAGGGCAGTATCTAAAGAGATCATTACTCAAACGAAATCATGCTTTATCTACCCTAACATTTAGATCATGCCATATACATTACAATAGTCACTTTATAGGCTAGAAGAATCTAAATCCATCTTTACCAATTCCATGGTTATCCATTCATATCAGATCAATTATACCTAATTATCATAACATTATACATAGAGGCAGTAGTTAAGGACAATTATCCATAATCGAGTCACAAGACACCCAACCTAACGTCAAGATCACAGGTTACCACTTGATAGACTAGAAGAACCTAGATAAATTTATATCAATCCTTCTTAACCTTGATAATGCACGATTTACATTTATAATTCAATCATAATATCAACCTTAGGCAGTAGCTACAAGACTCTCAATATACTTGAAATCCACTTTTAATTAATTAAGGGCCAATGTTAAAGTGAATCATGGAAATATAAGCTAAGCATGTTCAAATCTTCATACATTGATCCACATGGATCCTTTATCATAAATTAATCATTAATTCACATAAATAACAGTAGATATAAGAAATTCAATGTAATAGAATCACAATTCAACCATTAACACGCCATGATCACAATGCCGATGCAAGGGCTAAATCGAGTTAGGAAGGGACATGGGTTCGTAATGCAATTGGATTTAAATTCACTTTTAAGCCAATACATTAACATCAATTCATCATGATTTAACCATTAAAGCATTTTTAGAAAGAACCCATGGCTATATTGAAAGATTGAAAGTTTGATCATGAAATCTCTTTGAAAACTTTGAGAAGAACTATCCAAGTGAAAGGTTACTTAGAGATGAAGGATGACCATACCTTTGTCAAGTTGAAAACCTCTAAAATTTGATGAATAACCCAGGTGAATCCAATCTACAAGCTGTTCTTGAGCATCAACAACAATGGTGGTTTCTAGAGAGGATATTTTTGGAGGGAAAGGTTTAATTCGTGAGAAGGGATTGGGAATTGGTTGTTCACATGTTTGATCCCTTAAATACACCCAAAAATAGTCAAATTAATCAATTATAGTCAGTTTAGGACGTGGGGTGAATTTCCCATTCGCCCCTTTAAATAAAACAGTCGCATGGCAGTGTTGCAGGCCACCATCGACGGATGACCATCGACTGGCCGATGGTCAATCGACTGGCCGTCCTTTGGCTTCCGTCGATTGGGCCTTGGACTATTTTTGGGCTTATACCTACCCAGTATAAGTATACATAGACGATACCTCACCAACGGGCCGTTGGTCAACCAACTGGCCGTCGTTTGGTTCAGTCGATTGACACTGCCAAGGCAGTGTCTCGACCAACCTTGGGTCTTTCTTGTGGGCCCTTTTGAAGTCGTACTCAAATGTATCAAATGTAAATACAACCCTTAATAAGTTTTAGACCTTCCACATAAGTTTCACCCAAAAAAAATACTCGCAACTTGTCCAAACATGCAAGGCCCCATCAAGACACACATGAACGTCTCAAGGGATAACTTTCGAATGTCTTGAACGTTCTCAGATGTTTGACCTCCAAACTTCACGAAACTCCATACACTATATAAAAACATAATTATAACTCATTTTAAGACTTCATAAGCTCAAGTCATACAAATATAAGCATGCACAGATATATGAGGCACATAGGTGACTAGTCGTCGAACGTCTTGGTCGTCCCTTGACGTTTGACTTCCAAATCACCTCAAACTTTGCACACTAAATATTAAACATATTATGAGACATTTTAGGACCTTATAACTTTAAGAAAAACATGTTATCTCTAGACACCCTAACTCATTTTGGGGGTCTTACAATATCCCCCACTTGGGAACATTCGTCCTCGAATGACACGTAGAACACATTAATCATAACAAGGACTTCAATGCATCATAGAGCATTTCATCTTATACATAACATAATAACATAGAAGTTAATTCACCAAACTTACAAGGAACACAACTTCAAATCATTTTAGCACTTAATGCACACAAGCAAGCAAAACGTTCATTCACTCACTCTTTAATGCATCAAACTCAAAGGCTCTTATCATGTTCATAGGAGAAACATCATTCTCCTAATTACACTTCAATTCATTAAGATCTCATCTTTCAACTACCTTTAAGTCACACTTAGGAAGATTTCAACAACACTCAAGAAGCAAATAGACACTCATTTCAATGCACATAGACTTGAGTAAGATAGGTTGACAATGGATTCTTATAAGTTAGACCTAGTGCTATGAGGGTCATACTCAACCATACAATTCTTAGTTGTGTCCATGGAGGAATGTCCATCTCCTCAACACACTTACATGTATCATGAGCTCATACCCAAGCAAATGCACAAAGGTCATCTTTAATGTAATATGAGAATTTCTCAACTTTTAAACCGAGGCATGCTCATGTTTCCTTCCTAGTGAAGTCTAAATGGTAAGTCATACCAAATACATCACAACAAATAGGAAGCCATTTCACAAAATTTCAAATGCTAACATAGCATTTGCCCTTGCAGTAAACATCATGTGGAAAAAAACAATACAAACTATAGGCACACACATGAATATTTAGCTACACATGCTTTCATCTTTTTAGAGTGAACCTACAATCATGCTTCCCAAACCATACAAGTCACGTAATTTTCAAGAAACCGAGTTCCTTTCCTTATCTCATGAAGTAAAATGCACAATTAGCATGTTAAGATGTATAATACACATGAGAAAACATGGATTTTATCACAATTCTCATTCATGAACTTTGGAATCTTCCAAATATCTTTAAGGTAATGTCAATCAATACATACCAAACATAGAAGGTTCATGCAATTTATACTTTATGCAAGACTATATTCATGAATAAGCTTACTAAGAATTCATTAGTCTCAATTTAAAGCAAAATAGAAGGACAAAGTAAAAATATCTACAATCTTACCATTTCAGCACCATCCCCCACTTAGAGTAAAACCAATCAAGAGCAACTTAAACCAACCTTAAGAGGATTTTAACATAACAACCTTCGTTTTTTATCACTTAAAAGTGATTACCATTTAGGAGGAATTTACGGTAAGTTAACATAGGAACACCAAGGTATTCTAAACCTTGTCATTTTTGGCCAATTATCCCCCAATTATCAAGTTAGGTCATACTATTTAACCACATAAGTTCTTCAACGATACAATAGACACCAAGGTCATACATCATTAGGGGAAGACAACAAGGGGACTTAGCCATAAGGACTCTTTCTTTTATTTAATTATTAAAGTAAGATAACTTGTACAATCAAACCCACATTATCACCCTACAAATATAAGAATACTACCCTCAACTCTAGGGGAAACATCTATTCCACAATATCACGGGACTCACAACGCAATAAGAAGTTAGAAACAAATCTACGACTCATCATGCCATAAGACTCTCATTCTTCATTCCAAATAGAAAATCTTCTTTTTACATTCTTTATCATGCTCCTAAGCATCAATTCTATACACATTTCAACAACTTCCAATTAAAGAACAATTTAGTTGATTTCCCAAAAATCTTATAGTAAGCCGCCAAGCATTACTGTGGACATGCTTCAAAATTCCAAAAATACAACATTTAGGCAATTGATGGGAAAAGCATGACAATATGAGGTACAAAACTTTTCCAAATCATCCTACATAAGCATGCATACTACCTTCACACCTAAGATCAAATCTATACAAAGAACTACAATCCATATAAAGCAATCATGAAGGTTCACACCTATAACAAAGGCAACATTTGATCCATTTACAATTTCTTAGGCAACATGCTTCCATAGGTAGTCACTAAGCATTTCAAACTCCAATCATAATATAAGGTTACAATCATGCAAAACCATATAGTAGCATACCATTCCAAAAGAGACTCGTTTTAATCATAACAACTTCTAAGATTCTTTAACTATATCATGACATACATTCCTTAACATAACATGCTATTTTACATATGTCTCATACATAGCCATAAATGGCATCACATCATCAAAACATATCAAGATTAACCTTCACACATACTCATTCAACCATAAAACCAAGTTAATCATTAACTCACCTTTTCTCCCTCAAGCATAGAGAACAATCTTATCGAGGCAATCATATCTAAATAGACCACCGGACAAGAAAACATAAGAGAGAGATCTTATAGAGTTAAGTTCTATGGAACGATATGAGAATGACGAAGAAGGGAAACTCTATCTTCCTAGAGCCTCCTGTACCATTTGATGTGTCGCGACTCACCACCAATGCTACGAGACTCTACTAGACGTGGCAATATGAGACTTATAGAACCTAAAACCACTTTATAAACCTCATGCTCTCATACCACATTTGTCACAACGGGGGAGCACCCTTTAGAAGTAACATGGCGTACTTGACCTCTCGGAGGTCTTATACAAGCCCATAGTAATCATTCATCGCATTGACATAGTAAATTTAGCGGAACATTTAAAACTTTTCATAGGAAATCATATGCTAGAACTTTATTTCATATATATATAGCATATCGTAATACATACTTAGACCTTAAATCTCATTCTCATCTTAGACTCAACAACATTAGAGTACATTAGGGACACGGTCTTTAAGACATAATACATAACTATACAATATTTAATAAACTTTTCAATAACTAAACATTAGGACATACTTGGACTTAAGGATTCCTTTCCTTGAGATTGGGAATCACATATAAAGCTCATCAATCATATAGAAATCCTTTAAGCATCCATATCCTACACTTTTTGTAAAAAGTAGATAAGAATGAGATTAGTACAAGAATGCACTGAGTATGGCAACCATGCAAAAACATGCATTTAAAAGGGACATTTCCTTGAAATCATACTTCATGTCATTTTGAGTAAATCTTCATAAAACCTTTATCCAATAGTATTTATATCATTCACATACTTCATATAGCCATATTCAAAGGACAAACATCATATAAAATCATATATAGAATTTATGATATTTTCAAGTCACATTACAGTGAACTAATTTCCCTTAACAGTGAACTTTCTTCCCTTTTAGTTATTAACCTCCCAAGTAACCCTCTAGTGATACTTGGTACAATGCATCACATTAAAACCACATAGAAACGTAAATATCATCTACACAAGGCAACACATACCATCATAGAAGTGTAATACAAACGTAGACATATTTAAGCCAATACCATAGGACAATTACAATAAGCAACCTTCAACTTGCACATATACCAAATTCACTTCACATTATTGCACTATAAGACCTTAACCATAATCCTACTCTAAGTCTACTAGTGAAATGTATATGTGAATCCCCATAACCTCACACATACTTAGTAAACCATTCATAAGACCACAAGCCTTACCATCCAATTCATATATCAACAAGTAAGTGAAGACAACTTCATTCATGTCAATACAAGACCTTCATCATATAGTCATTTAGACCAACATAGTGCATATAAGGATAAGGTCACATCATATAGATTCAAATCATGCACATCTTCATCACAAGTAGACAAATACTACCATACCATGCATAAAGACATATCCATAATCATACACATTAGGTCACCTCCCTAGGACTTCCTAAGGATCTACTTGTGCAATGTGTAGATGGGTTCATTACTTCCAAATATCCTAAGTAACCTCCCTTAAATCATCCTAGTTAGGATCCTAGTCATTTACTTCCATTGTTCATTTTACTTTAGGGAAACTATAGCCTTAACCGACACTAAGACCATGGGTGCTAAACATGGAATTTGGTGTTGTAGATCCTTACACCAATGGAAGGTGTTCCTACCTAGCCAAGGTACAACATTAACATATATCCTAGAATCCTATGTGAATTCACTTTGCTAGATCCTATGTGACAATCATAGTTTATGGAACTAAGAGATAGGTATTCCTTCTTCATACCATTTGGTAATTGGGCCTCCTCTCATGAGAAAACATGGGTGAACCTTCGTCATTAATGGAAGTCAACACCTCATGTGGGTCCATAGGTGAGTATTCCTCTAAGGGAAGTCAACACTCTATAAGGGACAAATGGTGAATCTTCATCCAAGGGAAGTCAACACCTCTCAATGTCAAGTTCAATCGGTGCTAAGCTAAGTTCCCTGTTTTTAAAAACCTTTATTACATTTATATATAAAACATAGGCTTAGGATATTTACTCCTCATATGCTTATAACATATTCAAGCACCCATCTAGTTTTTGATTATTATTGGGCACACCTCAAGGCCCCTCTATTTACTAGATCATCATCCATGTGTGTGTGTGTACTTATATGTGAGCAATCCATTCACATAACACACAATAGCATAGGAGACAAGTCAACTTCATATTTCACTTTAAAACTCCTAACATTAGTTATTTACACCTTCACATAGGGGTACATGGGTAAGGGTCATCCATCTTTAACACTTCATTAAAGGCAGCCCCTACATATGATTTTAGACTAACCATTTACATGCTCATAGCAATAATAACATAACCTAGATTCACAACTATAATAGAAGACTAGACACAAGTTGCACACAAGGTGATCATCATAATCACTCAATCATATATTCATCAATTTGCCTTCAAGGCCATGTTGAACACATACATAATTACAATAAAGTAAACACCACCACCATAAGTGGACCATACCACACAATGTCGTACAAGGCTTCATCAACATTACTGTAGAGAAATAGAGAAGTAAAAGAATAGAGAAATTCTTACCAATCCTTTAGCCTTTGGTAATCATTGAACATTACTACTCTTTCATCAATAATTCAAGTATAGGGAAGTATCTAGAGTAACATAATCATAAAAGAAACCATGTACAGTTCGCTACAAGATCATATTACAATCTAATACAATACATCACATATATACTAGAAAGTAGAAGAACATAGATCTTTAACCCAATTCGCTTGCATTGATCATCAATAAAAATTTATCATCAATATACATGTAGGGCAGTAGCTAAAAATATCATTACTCAAACGAAATCATGCTTTATCTACCCTAACATTTAGCTCATGCCATATACATTACAATAGTCACTTTATAGGCTAGAAGAATCTAAATCAATCTTTACCGATTCCATGGTTATCTATTCATATTAGATCAATTATACCTTATTATCATCACATTATACATAGAGGCAATAGTTAAGGACAATTAACCATAATCGAGTCACAAGATAACCAACCTAACGTAAAGATCACAAGTTACCACTTGATAGACTAGAAGAACCTAGATCAATTTATATCAATCCTTCTTTAGCTTGATCATGCACGATATATATTTATAATTCAATCATAATATAAACCTTAGGCTGTAGCTACAAGACTCTCAATATAATCGAAATCCACTTTTAATCAATTAAGGGCTAATGTTACAGTGAATCATGGAAATATAAGCTAAGCATGTTCAAATCTTCATACATTGATCCACATGGATACTTAATCATCAACTAATCATTAATTCACATAAATAACAGTATATATAAGTAATTCAATGTAATAGAATCACAATTCAACCATTAACACGCTATGATCACAATGCCCATGCAAGGGCTAACTCGAGTTAGGAAGGGACATGGGTTCATGATGCAATTGGATTCAAATTCACTTTTAAAACAATACATTAAAATCAATACATCATTATTTAACCATTAAAAACATTTTTAGAAAGAACCCATGGCTATATTGAAAGATTGAAAGTTTGATAATGAAATCTCTTTGAAAAATTTGAGAAGAACTCTCCAAGTGAAAGGTTACTTAGAGATGAAGGATCACTATAACTTGTCTAGTTGAAAACCTCTAAAAATTGGTGAATAACCCAGGTGAATCCAGTCTACAAGCTGTTCTCGAGCTTCAACAACAATGGTTGTTTCTAGAGAGGATACTTTTGGAGGGAGAGGTTTAATTCGTGAGAAGGGATTGGGAATAGGTTGTTCATGTGTTTGATCCCTTAAATACACCCAAAAATAGGTAAATTCATCAATTAGAGTCAGTTTAGTACATGGGGTGAATTTTCCATTTACCCCTTTAAATAAAACAGTCGCATGGCAGTGTTGCAAGCCACCATCGACGGATGACCATCGACTGGCTGTTGGTCAAACGACTGTCCGTCCTTTGGCTTCCGTCGATTGGACCTTGGCCTGTTTTTGGGTTGATACCTGCACAGGCTAAGTTTCCATCGATGAGACCTCACAAACGGGCCGTTGGTAAACCAACTGGCCGTCGTTTGGTTCAGTCGATTGACACTGCCTAGGCAGTGTCTCGACCAGCCTTGGGTCCTTCTTGTGGGCCCTTTTGCGGGGCCCTTTTGAAGTCTTACCCGGACGTTTCCAACGTAAATACAACCCTAACAAGTTATAGACCTTCCGCATAAGTTTTAACCAAAACAAATACTCGCATCTCGTCCAAACATGCAAGGCCCTATCAGGACACACATGAACGTCTCAAGGGCTAACTTTCGAACGTCTTGGACGTTCTTGGATGTTTGACCTCCAAACTTCATGAAACTTCATAAACTATCTAAAAACATCATTATAACTCAGTTTAAGACTTCATAAGCTCATTTCATACAAATATAATCATGCATAGACACATGAGGCACATAGGTGACTAGTCGTCGAACGTCTTGGTCGTCCTTTGACGTTTGACTTCCAAATCACCTCAAACATTTCACACTGCCTCTTAAACATATTATGAGACCTTTTAGGACCTTAGAACCTTAAGACAAACATGTTAGGATATAGACATCCTAACTCATTTTGGGGGTCTTACTCACTACCCACAACCTTAAACCTCCCAGTAAAAATAGCCACGAATTGGTCGTTGTAATTCTCTAAATTGACTAGAGAATATTAGAAAAGACTTATTTTTGTCTTGGATATAATTGAGCTGAAATCTTACTCATTTGAGTCTCAAGTTTCCTTATGGAACGAGTGAGAAGTAACCTTTTGATTCAAAGATGAGAAACCTGCCTTCATTTATTTGATCATTTTGTCTGATAATTCAAGTTTGTTTAGAATGTGAGCGAGCATATCCTCGGTCCGAACACTTTCAAGGTCGTAATTTAATTCCCTTCGTTTAGGGTAGTCATAACGATTCATATAACGAATATGATCATCATCTCTATCTCTCCAATTTGTACCTCAATCACACCAATCTTCATCACAATCATTCCTACCTTGATTGCTGCCTGGACTTGGATAGCTTGGATGAGAAACCCCAACATAACTCGACAAGAATTTCACCTTTTTATTGAGCTTTGTATTCAGATCTTGAATCATCCAGGCTCACATTAATATTGGTATCAACCACATGCTCAACCTTACGAGCGCTTCACATGACAACTTCGTTGCCTCCCTCATTAGAGAAAAGGGAAACAAACAGGCTGGACTGATTCTTCGGTAATTTTCTTGAAGGAAAAAGGTCCATACACATCCATGAAATTTCGGATGTGGTTAAGACAGTCCTCATGAGAAATCCACCGAAAGAGAGACTTCATTTGCAACGGCTTCAACATCGTGCTGGTCACATAAATATTGCATTGCCCACAGTTGGAGGTAATCGAATAGCACCCGTACTTTCCAGTGGATATTCATTGACATCGTGCAAGTTTTCGATGTCATCATTGTTCCTAAGATGACTTTTGTAGCTCCCGTTCACACTCATTTATTCACCTATTTTGGATCAATCAACAAGGATAAAAATAATATAATTCAACTACAACAAAATTAGTTCACGAAAACACTTCAATAAAACAATTCTAAACACCACTCCCTGGCACCGGTGCCATTTTTGATAACTTTCAAATACACTTCATCCAATTCTAAGTATAAGTGGTCGCTAACAAGTATAAACACAACTAAGAGTTGGGGTCGATCCCACGGGGAGTGATACGACAAAGAATTCAATCAAGAAATAAAAATGTGTTCTAAACGTTTGTTAAGTAAAGGTCTCGCAACATAGAATGAAATCACAGAGTTTCAATAATTAATATCAAATAAAGAAAATTATTAACAAATTTGAGGCAAAGAACAACTAACACGGATAGAGATCGAATCTTAGGAATGTGATCATTCGAATGCTAATTTCATGTAATGGATAATTACTAATTGCTTAAAGTTGTTGAATCTCAATGGGTAGGCTAGGTTTTGAATACAATAGCCATCTCTCGATCAAGTATTATGTTTAAAGTGAGTTGTCTCGAACCTCAACAAGTTGAACACTACTAAACAACTCAATTCGTTAATTAACCCACTTTCTCAAGCTGAGTTTTGTAAAGACACAATCAAACACACTTTCTCAACCTAGATTTAAAGACGTGATCAATACAACTATCAACAAATAATTCTACTCCAACACCTCTTTCTCAAGAAACCATTGAGAGCTAATCTAGAACTGAATTTGCAACTTCGGTTCATCAATTAAAACACGAACATATAATTGAACCCACTTCAAAACAACATTAAAATCAACAATAATAACACCCATCAGCTAATTAGTGCATCCGATGACATGATCACATCCCTAAAGTAAGGTATTTTAGCCTAAAAATAGCGTAAAGTAAGGAATTACCAACAACATTTCCCATCAGAATTGCTGAGGATTTGTAATACCCAATGCTAAAATCAAAGAAAAATTTCTTACAATTTCTAATTCTAGATAGCAAACTTCTCCAATAATGTTAAACAATGTGAAAAATGTAAAAATTCTCATTGACTCATAAACACAGAATTTGGGAACATGAAATACTTTTCCAAGAATGAATTTATACATTCCCAAAATCTCAATACAGATTCAACTCGGTGAGATCAATCGAGATCGTTGATCAACTCAGCGATCTGTCGAATTGTGCCTCTTCTTGCCTTTTACATTGACTCTTTCATCAACTTATTCTTGAAAATTAACTGATCTAGGATAGTATTTTCAATCCATCCGGTGAGATGCCGAATCATCTTTGGCCCATCAAATTGGCTTTGTCCATGGTCTACTTTACTAGAACATTTGGCGAGTTGGAGGCTTACTTGGCAAACAATTGAGAGAGTCGCTGAATCGCCCTTTGGCTCGCCAAATTATCTTGATGCATGGGCTATTTTTCTGAAAAATTAGGAAAACTTGAACTTCACTAGGTGACGAGTGACTTCTATTGTCACACCCGGAGAGTATACCCAGATGCGACTGGCGTCAATGTCCTCTCAGAGGACTCATACAAGCCCTTAGCATTCGTCATAACATATCAATAGTTAAAATTGCAGAAAAAATTAAAACGTTTACATTCTATTTGAAGTATACTTAGACTTCATACTTAAAATTAATAATGACATACGATATTCTAAAAACTTGTATCACATATATAAAACCATCTAAAAAGTACGAATCTGGACTTAGCCAATAAGTAGTAAATATGCCATATAGGCCTTAATACAAAAGAATCCAAAGAACATAAATGGAAATAGAATATTGTTGATATCTACTAATGTCTTCATAAGCTTGAATATGAAAGATAACATCCCCAAACATGAGGAACAATCAGCACTTGGAGAAAGAGTTCCCAACTTCTTCAATCGACCTTCTAAATCTTTAATGGCCGGAACCTACATTTGTAGTAATATAAAGTAATGGGGTTAGTACGCAACATGTACTAAGTATGGGTATATGCACATAACATTTAAGGACATGCATGAAAAAGGATCATTTATCATTTCTTTAGAAAGCATTCTAAGTGATGTGAATGTCTTTAATTCACATACCGTAGAACATATACAAGTTAAGGACTTCATCAACATACAAGATGGTCATAATAAAAGACATATTATCATAGAGTCATGTTAACATTTCATATTCAAAATATCATAGAACATAATATACAAAACACTTACCAATTATCTCATCCCCAACCTACAAGTGCAATGGTCATGTGAAGCCCCATAACCCCACACAACCAAGTAGATAACATAGGAGACCATAAGTAAATCTTTCCTTCATATAACTTGTAACATAAGTAGTCATAACTTCATATAACAATATAACCCAATAACATATTCATCATAATGACCAACATCATATAAGAGTAACATCATGTATCATAAGCATCATAACTTTCATGTTATCTTTTTACATAAGAACAATCTCCTAGAACTCCCCTTAGAGTCAACTTGTGCAATGTCTAGGTAGAGTCTCATACCCCTACCTATACTAAGTAGACTCTTCAAGTCACCCTAGTCAATGTCCATTTACTTGTATTTAATTTTACATGAGGGAAAATTCTATTTAACCGACATATATCATATGAACTAAACATGGAATTCGGTGTCATAAAACCCCACACCGAAAAAAGGTGGTCTACCGGCCAAAGTAGAACCAATTATGACATAGCTTTGTAGGTGGATCCACTAGCTAGTATCCTATGGTGGCAACATAGTTCAAGAAGTAGGAGATGTATTAGACATATATAGTTCCACATTACTTGACAGTCTCTATCTCATGAGAGTCATTGTGAACCTACCTTACAAGTAGGGAAGGGACACCTCTCATATCTAGTTGATCGGTGCTTAGCTTAAGTCCCTTTGTTGAATAACCTTTAAGTTTTATTTTATCATAAACTTATCATAGGTTATAGGAGATTAACTGCTTTTGTAAACATGATCATGAGGTCTTTAGGATTAGATTAGAATTTTCTTTCATCGCAACCCTTCGTGTGTGGGATTAACATAGCATAATCATCTTGTCTAAAGCATACAAGAGAACATCATAACTTGTATTATCTTATTCTTATAATGATTTCACAATGAACATGTTCATATCCCAACATATATATATAGCAACATCATACATAAATCAATAGCATTGTAACATCAATTATGGTCTAACATGACTAACATAGACTTATCATGACTTAGAAGACTTACCTCTCGCTTCCCAAGAACCTTATTCAAGAGCTTACGTTCAACTTAGAACTTTCATAACCATACCATAGTTAAATACTCAATAGCATAACCAAGAACAACCCTTCAAATCATATACAAGATCAATTCATAATGTAGGATACGGGAAAGGGTCATTAAAGAGTTCATTCAAGTCTTAGTTCCATTTCAACGTTCACATGTTGTCAAGTAGTTGGTACAACCCATCCGAAACCATCAATTAGATGATAACATGCATCACTCGAAATTCAAACATTAATAACCACATACTCATAAATTCGTGTGAAATCAACCATAGAAAACACTTACGTTTCATCCAAAATAATATATCTAGAGTTAGGAAGAAAATCCGTTTTGTAGAATAAAACCCTATTATTTGAATTTCTTGAAAACTTATCTTGAAAGGACCTATTGGGGAAAGGAATCCCAAGAGTGAAAAAACCATACCTTTTAGACGAATAATCCATGAAATTTGATTGGAAATCTTGGAGTCTTCGTCTTCTTCCTTAAACTTTTCTTGTTCTTCAATGGAGTTTGGAAAATAGAGTGTTTCTTGAGAGAGATGGGTAATTGCGTTTGAATCTGATTTGGACGTGTAAAAAGTGGTCTAAAACTGACCTAGTTTCCATGTATAGTCATCCTATAAAATACCCAAAAGAGACTCCACTCAAATGGGTCTTTCTAAGAAGTTAAATTACCAAAATACGATTTTAACGATTCTGGGAAGTGGCTGCGCGTCGCGGGGCCAATTCCCATTATTTTTTTAAAATTTTGGGTTGAGCCAGTGAGGTGCAGAGTGCCTCATCAAGGCTGTGACTCGCACACCTTGTCCTCCAATCTGCCTGTTCGCAGGCTTCCAGGCAGCCTGCAAACCCATGTTTGGGTCCTCCCCAAGGACCCTTCGGGTGGTCCTTGGGGTGTCGTTACTGGAAATTTGGACCCTTGGTAATACATACTACCTATCCAAGGTATATTTACAAGTTTTGTACTTCATTGTACACCTCGAAACCTTCACCAAACATAGGGATGTCAACTAGTTCAAATCGTCAAGGTATTTCTTTGTCATTTTGGATCTAACCTTTTCTAAATGAACTTATTACATTAATATAGGTATTGAAACATCATTTTAAACATTATTTAATATATTAAGATCTAGTTTAAGTCATGACATTTCCGGAGTGTTACATTATTCCCCCCTTAGGAACATTCGTCCCCGAATGACACTAAAATATTTTGGTGGGTAGGAATAGACTCAATACTGGCAACCCAACCAATCAACAACATAAAATCATAATGAGTCAATAGGATGATTTCTAGATTATAATGTGAATGTGAAGTATGTTTGTGTATGGATTATGATGAATGTAGTATGAGCATGTTTAGAAGGTAATGTCATGAGTGATGGTGGTTATGTGAAAGGCTTTCACACATATTTAAACACACACATGAACGAATGAATGAATTAATGATAATGTAATGAATGTAAGGCTATTGAAAGGTCTCCCCAATTGTACTCTAATGAATTAATGGGGGGTTTTGGGATGGATGCTCTCACATTAGTAGAGGCGGAGTGTCTAGTAACAATCTAAATATTCCTAAGATCTTCCCAATGAATGAATGATAGGTTTATATCGATACTCTCCCGTGAGTAGAGGTAGAGAATTTCGTAGTAATCCTGTAAGATATAATGAATGAATGTAATGAAATTCTATCACTGAATGGGGATTAATGCTAATCACCGACTGGATATGATAGAGATGAGTGCTCTCCCATAGTTGAGGCAGGGTACTTATTAGCAATTTCTTGAGATAGATACCCTCACGTTAGTTAAGGTTGGGTATCCTGTAACAACATCCAAGTCCCTTAAGTATGTGACCACATAGGAATACACATAAAGGATATCAGAATAACCCTACCTTAGAGAAGTGGGGATACCTCATCCAATAAGAGTTTCTATCATGATTCCATGATTAAGCTCTCATGGTCTATGTCGGTTATGGCTTACCCCCACAAAAGAATGTAATGAAATAGGTCTTGCTAAGGGTGTACTACTTAGGGTAGGTGGTGGAATGGGACGCCATCTACACATTGCACAAGTAGACATTTGAAGGGAGTCTTGGTGTGTCCTTATGATGAAAATTAATGAATGGGGTCTTGTATAATGTGATTGAAGCATGTTGTTCTTATGTCTTATGTTAATGTAGGTATTATGAGTTGTTGAATGTGATGTACCTAGTATTGGTGATTCAAAAGGAGCACTTGGTGTGAGTAGTAGTATGGGATGCTACTTGCACATTGCACTAGTGTAACTTAGAGTTATCTTAGGTGATGGTTCTTATGTAGTGATTATGTCTATATTGTGTCTATGTCCTTATGAATGAATGCGGTTGATTTGAAGGAGGTAGCAGGTTAGTCCACCTTAGGTGGCCTTAGGGTGTTTCTCAGGTGTGGATGGTGGTATGGGACATTATCCATTCAATGCACAAAGTGATGCTTGAGGGTTACTCGAGATAAAAAGGTAAGGAAAATGTAACAATCCAAAAACGAAAATGCTAAGTAAGACCTAAACGTACCTAGAATGCATAGGTTAGACCGGGTTCACACGGCTTGATGCGCGTGGAACCGGACCCCTGGACCTATGCACCAGTCAAGCCAACCAACTTGGTGAGTTAGTTGAGCTAGGCAGGGTTGGTTCCAGCCATGTTAGGTCCCCGAACACTAGGATTCACCCGGGTGAGTCTTAACCGGACTTAGAAGGTTAGTCCTAGGTTTTAAGTGTTCTAGGGGTAAAATGGTAATTTCCGGGCTAGGGGTAGTATAGTAATTAGCATAGGTTGATATTTAATTAATTAAATAAAGTTTTTAATTAGTCAAAATGGGTCAAAGCTTAGTGGTCAAACCCAAGTTTGACCGGATCTCCTCACTCGGGTTCGAGCCGAGTTGGAGGCATTAAAGTGGGTGATTTAAATGATTCTAAATTAGACAAAAATCAGGAGGGGCATTATAGTAACTTAATATGTAGATTACAATCAGATTTGATCATTTAATTGTGTTGAATAAGTCAACAACAAACTCCCAAGAAAGAGGCGCACGACTCCCACTAGGAGTGTACTCAATGTGCACTCTTAATTCATTATTACCTTGCAATTCAAAAATAGAAAACAAAATAGGACTACTGTTCTAAAGAGTTCTTGGCTTCATCAATCAAAAACGAAAAGAAAAATTATACGCCTAAGTTCTTTAATAAATCACGTAAAGGAATTCACTTGTGAACAAGAACCAAGGCTCGGACGAAGGGTTTGTGCGTGGGTTAGGACGTGGGTTCATGGCTGGTTGTCAAAGCTGAAAAAGGTATGGGTTTTCTTTTCTCTTGGTCCCTTTCCCAAGATTCCCCTAAGGCTCAGTTCAAATCCAATCTAAAAACTAAGGTTGTCCCCGTTGCATGCCCCTGTCATTAGATCCTATGAACGATTGATGCATGCGTTGGTATGACTTCTTGTAGATAATTTTAGGACTCATTGTGATTGTGTACAGTGTGTGTCCTCGGACTGTTTATGATTTTGTTATGTACGTCCAAATGTTGAATGTTACATGTGCACAAGTATGCTGTTTTTCGTGATATTGTTGTTATAGCCTACTTGAAGAAATTGTGAATTATGTGTTACGTAATGTCGTGTCTTTAACATGCAAAAGGAAAACGTGATGTTCGTGAAAAGTAAATGAAAGTGATGACCTAAAATAAAGTACTAATTGCCGAATTAAAATGAGTCTAAGACTCTCGGCCATGTACATCAATGCACAAAGAAATGGTACGGATATATGGACGTAAGTTTAGGCTAAAGTATTGGTTAAAGTTGATATAAAAATCGAAACCAAATTGTCAAGACTAAAGTGTAAGAAGAATGAACTTGAGGACCTAATGCTAATTAGAGAAGACTCGGCTAAATTAAAATAAAGAAAATGCTACACCTAAGAATTGAACCCGAGACATCAAGGTTCTAGCACTAGATGAAGAGGTCTTGAGTAAATTAAAAAGAGAATAATGTTGGGTGTAGGATGGGAATCGAACCCGACCTCAAGGCCAAATGTGTGAGATACATAAGTCTCACCTATAATCAAAAGTTATATGCTGCCCAAGGGATTCGAACACGGATCCCCTTGACCGAAAATTGTGAGGCACATAAGTCTTACATACAATAAAATAAAACACAGCTACTAAGGATCGAACTCGGGTTCTCTTGGCTGAATGTGTGAAGAAACATAAGCCTCTCACACACACATAATGAAAATAAATCAATAGAATAGATGCTGCCCAGGGGATTCGAACAAGGGTAAAGTCTAAGATCACTTAAATCACGAAAGTAAGCCTTATGTATGGTGTAACCCAAAAGGGGTACTACCATAAGTGTAAAGTACACTAACGGCCATGTGCATGACATATGAAGTAAGTTAATAGCAAGATGAAGAAATGAACATTCACGTGATGAGGTGAGTAATTATGTTAAACTATGATGCTAATGAAAATGGTGACAACATAATAAGAGGCTAAGATGAATGGTGAGACAAGTCTCAACCAAGCCTAAGTAAAGGTCACTAAAAGTACTCACCTAAGAGAGTGTTGAATATTAAGAGAGAAGTCTCAATCACATTCTATATGTAAGTGTAAGGACAATTTCACACTTAATACGTAAAGAAGAAGTGAGACATAATCTAATAAGCTATGACTACCTTATGCTAGAAGAAAGCTTCGATGATGTATGAGTTGAATGTAAATAGGAACTTTAAACTAAGCACCGATAGGCTAGTTATGAGTGGTGATGCGGTCTTTCGGGGAGGGCAGAGGTTCACGTAATTCTCATGAGATGAGACTATCCACCAAGGTGGGTATGGGTCTCCCTAAATCTCCTAGTCTTTGAACTATGTTGCCAACATAGGGAACTAGCTTGGTTCGAACCCATAAAGCTAGCATGTTTTGGTTTCACTTTGGCCAGTGACTCCACCCCTTTTCAGTGTGGGGAAGATACCGGATTTCATGATTCTCACATGATCTATGTCGGCTAAGGTTGAAAGTTCCTCAAAGTATGAAATATAATGAAATTAACTATATCGAAGGTGTTTGTGCAAGACAATCAGGAGGTGAAACCAGATTCAAGTAATGACATTAGGTCATTCTTGGTCATTGCACTTAATTATCCCGATGAGAGTCTTAAGATTCATCCTAGGTATAGATGGTCTTTACATCAGCCTATGAATTAATGAAATGAATAATGTGAAGTACGAATGAACGAATAAAGCAGACTCTGTGTTTGCTAAAGGAGGCCCTCAGGTTGAGGTCTCATATGTTGGGCCCTCATTTGAGATGTCTTGATGCTACGTCCATGATTCCAAGGTGTCGTGGATATGAAATGTATAAAATTAACAAGGTGTTGTGGATATGAAATGTATAAACAAACAATTCTAAATTTTCCGCTAAAATTAACCGTATGAATGTGATGAATGCAAGAAGAGGCTTGTCTGCGACCTCTGAGAGGTCAACGACGCCGTTTTTGATTTGGATTCTAGAATCCGGGTCATGAAAAACTTGGTATCAGAGAATTAGGTTAAATATCCAAGACATCAGGCTCATATCAACTACATTATGTAGTTTCTAAGCTATGGTAGTGAAGTGCACCACTATCATGAATTAGAGACTGCATAATGCATTGGAAATTTTCCCTTCTTCTACTCTTTATCGTGCTATGTGGAATGGTGACATAATTGTGTCATTAAGAATCTAACTCTCTCCTTGTATTTACGTGTATATAATGAATACGAGGAGAAATGCAGGCAGGAGGGTAGGTAGGGCAGCTGCTGGAGGAAATCAAGTTCCTCCTCAAGCCCCAGTTGCTGCTGGTCAAGTGCCTGTCAATCCAGCTGGGTTGACAGATGGTGAAGTGAGGAATTCTTTGTTGGAGATGGCACAGACCATCACTACTCAGGATCAAGCCATCACGGCTCAAGCCGCGAGAGAGGGTGCTCCCAAAGAGAACCCTCATGCTAGCACCATGGCTAGCAGGCTGAGGGACTTCACTAGAATGAACCCCCCAGTTTACTACGGATCCAAGACCAATAAGGATCCCCAGGAGTTCGTGGATGAGGTCCACAAGATCCTTTGTGCCATGGGAGTAGATGAGGAGGCGAAGGCTGAGTTGATTGCATATCAACTCAAGGATGTGGCACAGATTTGGTACCGGATGTGGGATGATAGCCGAGCACGTGGAGATGTTCCCATCACTTGGGATGTTCTCAAAACTGCCTTTCTGGAGAGATTCTTCCCCAGAGAGAAATGAGAATCCAAGGTTGAAGAGTTCATCAACCTGAGACAGGGATGTATGTCAGTCAAGGAGTATTCCTTGAAATTCGTTAAACTCTCAAAGTATGCTTCTTCTCTGGTGGAAAATAGCAGGGATGAAATGAGCAGGTTTGTGACTGGCGTGTCGGAGGATCTAGTGGAAGACTGTCGGGAAGCCATGTTGCATAATAGCATGGATCTGGGCAGGTTGATGGTGCATGCTCAGCAAGTGGAGGAGAGCCGCTGTAAGAGGAGAGTTCATGAAAGCAAGAAGCTTTAAGACTGTGGATCAGACTGGTTCTAGCTCGGGTAGGGGCTCATTTGGAGTCCAGAACAGGCCTAAGTTCAAGAGACATTCAGGTAATTCTACTTCTTCAGGAAATTAGAATGCCAAAGTGAACGAGTATGGCCCCAGGAAGGGCAATGATCGGAACGTCCAGTGAAAAAGCAAGCTTTGTTGTAAATGTGGACGTCCTCATGGAGGTGAATGTTTAGTAGGTACTAACTCCTGCTTCGGGTGTGGAAAGACTAGACACATGGTCCGAGATTGTCCTCAAATGATGAATGAGGCCAAGGCAGGTGCTCAGCCTCGGCCGAATGCAAATGGTGCAGCCGAACCTCCTAAGAGAAACCGATTTTATGCGCTGAAAGGCAGAGAAGAACAAGAGAAGTCAGCTGATGTAGTCAAGGTAGAGAAGAACAAGAGAAGACAGCTGATGTAGTCAAGGGTACGTTGCATGTCTTTACATTCCCAGTGTATGCATTGTTAGATCCAGGATCCACTCTATCATTTGTTACTCTTTTGATAGCTAGTAGGTTTGATGTGTTTCCTGAAATCTTGAATGAGCTGATTTTAGTAAGTACTCCCATAGTATACGGCATTAGAGCAGAAAGAGTGTATAAAAATTGCCCAATTCACATCCTTGATAGAGTCACTCACGCTGATCTTGTGAAATTAGCCATGCTCGATTTTGATAAAATCTTGGGCATGGATTGGCTCCATAAGTATTATGCCATAATAGATTGTTGAAACAGGGTAGTGATGTTTCAGTTTCCAAATGAGTTAGAGCGGGAATGGGAAGGGCATGGTTCAAGTCCAGTCGGCCAAATTGTTTCACACTTGAAGGCTAATAAGATAGCTAAGGGTTATGAGTACCACTTAGTTAGAGTCAATGACTTAGATCAAGAAGTTCTTTCCATAGACCCAGTGTCAATAGTGAATGAGTTCCCAGATGTCTTTCTGGAGGATTTACCAGGAATCCCTCCTGAATGTGAGATTGACTTTGGTGTTGATTTAGATCCCAACACCAAGCCAATTTCTATTCCCCCGTACAGGATGGCACCAGCTGAACTCAAAGAGTTGAAGTTGCAGTTAAAAGATCTACTTGATAAGGGCTTCATCCAGCCGAGCATATCCCCATGGGGTGCTCCAGTGTTGTTCGTAAAGAAAAAGGATGGAACCCTTAGAATGTGCATCGATTATCGGCAACTCAACAAAGTCACTATAAAGAATAAGTACCCTCTTCCCAGAATTGATGATTTATTTGACCAACTCCAAGGTTCAAGTTTCTTTTCCAAGATAGACCTTCGGTCAGGCTATCATTAGCTTAGAGTGAGGCGGGAAGACGTCCCTAAGATGGATTTTCGTACTAGATATGGGCATTATGAATTTCTGGTCATGTCATTCGGTCTAACTAACGCACCAGCCGCGTTTATGGACCTTATGAATAGAGTCTTCTATGAGTACCTTGATTCCTTCGTCATAGTATTCATATATGACATTCTCATATACTCTAAGTCTAAAGAAGAGCATGAAGTACACTTAAGAAAGACATTGCAAGTACTTAGAAAACATCAGTTGTATGCAAAGATCAGCAAATGTAAATTCTGTTTGAGATCAGTGACCTTCCTTGGTCATGTTGTGACCGACCAGGGTGTAGAAGTTGATCCTAAAAAGGTCGAGGCAATGAAGAAATGGACGAGACCCCTTAATCCTACCGATATTCAAAGTTTTCTAGGTTTGGCCAATTACTATCGTAGGTTTATGGAAGGATTTTCCACTATTGCGGCTCCATTGACAGCCTTGACGAAGAAGAACGTAAAGTTTGAGTGGTCTGAAAAAATGTGAGAAGAGCTTCCAAGAGCTCAAAGACCGACTCACTTCAGCCCTAGTTCTCACATTGCCGAGGAGTGGTGCAGGATATGTAGTGTACTGTGATGCTTCCCGGGTAGGTTTGGTATGTGTTCTTATGTAGGATGGCAAGGTGATTGCATATGCATCGAGACAGTTGAAGATCCACGAGAAGAACTATCCTACTCATGATCTTGAGTTAGCTGCTGTGGTGTTTGCATTAAAACTTTGGAGACATTATTTATATGGTGTACATGATGTATATACTGACCATAAAAGTCTTCAGTATATTTTTTACATAGAAGGAGTTGAACCTTCGTCAGAGGAGATGGCTAGAACTGGTCAAAGATTATGATATGAGTGTTTATTATCACCCGGGTAAGGCCAATGTAGTGGCTGATGCGTTGAGTCGATTGAGCATGGACAGCATGTCTCATATTGATGAAGAAAAGAAAGAGCTGGTTAAAGAGGTACACCAATTGGCTTGATTGGGTGTATGGCTGGCAGATGCACCAAGTGGGGGTGTTTCGGTTCACTCAAGTTCTGAATCCTCATTTGTTGTAGATGTTAAAGCCAATCAGCATCGCGACCCAGTACTCATGGAGTTGAAAGACTCATTATTGAGTAAGTTGAATGAATCGTTTTCCCTAGGAGGGGATGGTGTACTCAGGTACCAAAAAAGGTTATGTGTGCCCAATGTTGATAATTTGAGGTCTAATATTTTTGCAGAAGCTCATGGTTCCAGGTATTCCATTCATCCAGGTGCCACCAAGATGTGATATGACCTTAAAGAGGTCTATTGGTGGGAAGGCATGAAGAGAGATATCTCTAATTTCGTGGAGGAGTGTCCGAATTGCCAACAGGTTAAGGCCGAACACCTTAAGCCTGAAGGTCTCACTCAGACGATTGAGATTCCAACATAGAAGTGGGAGGATATCAATATGGATTTTGTGGTTGGTCTGCCAAATACTAGGAAACTACATGACTCCATTTGGGTTATTGTTGATAGAATGACCAAGTCCGCTCACTTCATACCTATGAAGTCTATTTACAAAGCTGAAGATTATGCCAAGCTTTATATTGATGAGATAGTAAGATGGCACGAGATTCCTTTGTCTATCATCTCGGATAGGGGAGCCCAATTTACTTTTCATTTCTGGAGATCTTTCCAAAAGGTCTTGGGTACATAGGTGAAGCTTAGTACTGCTTTTCATCCGCAGACGGATGGACAAGCAGAGCGTACCATCCAGACCCTTGAAGACATGTTGAGAGCATGTGTTATTGACTTCAAGGGGAGTAGGGATGATCACTTGCCGCTGATAGAGTTCTCTTACAATAATAGCTACCATTCCAGTATTGGATGGCACCGTTTGAAGCACTATATGGCCGAAGATGTAGGTCTCCGGTTGGGTGGTTTGAGGTAGGATAATCTGCCATCCTTGGCCCTGAGATCGTACATAAGGCTATGGAGAAGGTGAGAATGATCAGAGATAGATTGGCTACTGCTTACGGTCGTCAAAAATCCTATGCAGACAACAGAAATAGAGCTCTAGCATTTGAGGTGGGTGATCAAGTCTACTTGAAGATATCACCTATGAAAGGGGTGATGAGGTTTGGTAAGAAAGGTAAGTTGAGTCCGAGGTATATAGGTCCTTATGAGGTCTTACAGCGAGTAGGAAATGTGGCCTACGAATTGAAGTTACCTCAAGATTTTGCTTTCGTTCGTCCATTGTTTCACGTTTCAATGCTTAAGAAGTGTCTAGGCGATCCAGCATCCATCCTTCCTGTTGAGGGGTTAGGAGTTGATGAGAACCTTTCTTATGAAGAGGTTCCAATCGAAATTTTAGATCGTCAAGTGAAGCGACTAAGGAACAAGGAGGTTGCCACCGTGAAAGTCCTATAGCGAAACCACCTTGTTGAGGGAGCAACGTGGGAGGCCGAGGCTGATATGAGATCCTGTTATCCTGATTTGTTCAGTTCCTAAGGTTTGATATTATTTTCCTAAAGTCTGATTTATGTTTAAGAAACTCTAAGTTCTAAGTGTTGTAGTCAAATTGGTGTGATAGGTCACTAATCGTATGTTTTATCATAGCACCATATGAGTTAAAATGAAGTTATGTTTGCAATTTATGTTGCTGTTTTTGTGTAGCATAGGCATGTTTTCTGTGTTGCATGAATTGTGATGTGCATTAAGTTAAGTGTGATTGAGAAGGAAATTTCCTCAATCTCAAGTATGAAGCCTTAGATAGGCTTGAATGGTATGCACCATCCAAATAAGAGTGAATCAAATGTTCCCAACAGAGAAACGTTTAAGTATGATGAAGTAACTTTCAAATATCACCCTCTTTTGTTTAAATAATGTGTAGTGTCATTCGGGGACGAATGTTCCTAAGGGGGTGATAATGTAACAATCCGAAAATGACTATGCTAAGTAAGACCTAAACGTACCTAGAATGCATAGATTAGACCGAGTTCCTACGGCTTGATGCGCATGGAACCGGACCCCTGGACCTATGCACCAGCCAAGCCAACCAACTTGGTGAGTTAGTTGAGCTAGGCAGGGTTGGTTCCAGCCATGTTAGGTCCCCGAACACTAGGATTCACCCAGGTGAGTCCTAGGTTTTAAGTGTTCTAAGGGTAAAAAGGTAATTTCGGGGCTAGGGGTAGTATAGTAATTACCCTAGGTTGATACTTAATTAATTAAATAAAGTTTTGAATTAGTAAAAATGGGTCAAAGCTCGGTGGTAAAACCCGAGTTTGACCGGATCTCCACACTCGGGTTCGAGCCGAGTTGGAGGCATTAAAGTGGACGATTTCAATGATTCTAAATTAGACAAAAATCAGGAGGGGCATTATAGTAACTTAATATGTAGATTACAATCTGATTTCATCATTTAAATTGTGTTGAATAAGTCAACAACAAACTCCCAAGAAAGAGGCGCACGACTCCCACTAGGAGTGTACTCAATGTCCACTCTTAATTCATTATATATCCACAAAATTTTCTAGTAGCTCTAGAAATCATCTAATGAGCTATGACTACGTCATTCTAGAAGCAAGCTTTGATGATGTATGAGTTTAATGTAAATAGAAACTTTAAACTAAGCACCGATAGGCTAGTTATGAGTGGTGATGCCTTCTTTCGGGAAGGGCGGAGGTTCACGTAATTCTCATGAGATGAGACTGTCCACCAAGGTGGGTATGGGTCTCCCTAAATCTCCTAGTCTTTGAAATATGTTGCCAACATAGGGAACTAGCTTGGTTCGAACCCATGAAGCTAGCATGTTTTGGTTTCACTTTGGCCAGTGACTCCACCTCTTTTCGGTGTGGGGAAGACACCGGATTTCATGATGCTCACATGATCTATGTCGGTTAAGGTTGAAAGTTCCTCAAAGTATGAAAGATAATGAAATGAACGATACCGAAGGAGTTTGTGCAAGACAATCAGGAGGTGAAACCAGATTCAAGTAATGACATTAGGTCATTCTCGGTCATTGCACTTCATGATCCCGATGAGAGTCTTAAACTTCATCCTAGGTATAGCTGGTGTTTACATCAGCCTATGGATGATGAACTGAATAATGTGAAGTACGAATGAACGAATGAAGCAGACTCTGTGTTTGCTAAAGGAGGTCCTCGGGTTGAGGTCCCATATGTTGGGACCTCACTTGAGATGTCTTGATGCTACGTCCATGATTTCAAGGTCTCGTGGATATGAAATGTATAATATATGAAACATGAAATGTATGTTATTTGAACCTATGTGTGTATGATGTGTGACATATTCATGGTACGACCTTCCTATTACGAATTAGGCAAGTCAAGAGACTTGACCTCCTAAGAAAGCATGTTGATTAGGAAGAGCCATTCTTGTTCATGCATTACTTTATGTGTTGCTGCATATACCCATACTTACTACAAGTGTGTACTAATTCCATACAATATTACTATTTTAGGTGCAGGCTTAGGTGGACGTTGAAGGTATCATTGCAGCTGTTCGGACTCAGAGATTTCATCCGGACTTGGTAGGTCCTCATGCATTCGAGGATGCCTGCCTTTACATTTCTTGCTTAGTAGTAGGTTTAAACTAGTGGAGTATGTTCCACTAGTGTTTCTTTCCTATTTTATTCAGACGCTTGTAATAGTGTCATTTTGGCAAGTATTACTTATGACATGATATTCTATTTCTTTCAAGTTGTATATCTCTATAACTAGATGTTTGATGTATGATCAATGAACTTCCTTACAAATACGCATTTATATGAAGTCTATGTATACTTCAAATATAAAAAAAAGTTATAAATTTTCCGCTAAAATTAACCTTAAGAATGTGATGAATGCGAGAAGAGGCTTGTCTGCGACCTCTGAGAGATCAACGACTCCGGTTGCGATTCGGATTTCAGAATCTGGGTCGTGACAGAAAAGGTAATGGTCTATATGTAATGACTATGTCTCAATGTTAAGAGTGGCTTCTATGTGTCATATGATTAGTTTCCATGTATCTTGTGTGATGTTCATGAGAATCTTAATAAATTGACATAATGCATGGTTTTCAACCAAACGTTCTCTTTAAAGCATATTTTTGCATTGTCATCATACTTGGTGCATATTTGTGCTAACACACATTTTCCCATGTTTTTATTACAAAGTGTAGGTGGTGGTGACTAGAGGTTCGATCACAGATTTTAGCGTTTAGATTTCCAATCTTCAAGCTTTGGGTATGTCCTCAAAAATTTGAGGACACGTATCTTAGACGTCTTTCTTTTAACTCATGTAATATACTCTTAGTAATTTCTTTTAAATGTAAAGGGTCGTGTCCCTATGATATTCAGACGTGTCTAAGATGGCTTGTGTTGAGACATAGTATTTCCTTCATTTTATAAATGAGATTCCACTTATCGACTTTATTATGAAAACTTTTAATTCCGCATTACATTTAATGCCTATGCGATAAATAAATGCTAAGAGGCTTGTATATGACCTCCGAGAAGTCGAATACATCGTGTTACGACTACATGGTGTCTCAGGTCGTGACATATTTGAAACTACTCTCTTATGCACATTTAATTCAAAACATTAAAGGCCTCTTTAAGCCCCACAAGTGCATAGAAAAGTTAAGAAATAGACCACAAACTTGAAGATAGTACCGAAACTTCCACAACCTTTAAATAGGATCAAGGGAAGTATGAAATAGGAATTCCCAGTCAGAAATGTAATTGGATTAAAGGAAATACGAATTAGAATATACTAGTCAGTACTCTAATTAAATCAACGGGAAACACAAGAGGGGACTATATTTGACTAGAAATAGGTACATACGGGAGCCTATAATAAAGAGTAATAATAGCTTTTACGGGCTCGAACCATAGCAAACAAAATTCAACGACTCGAAATGACATTACTAATACAACAATAGTTTGACTGTAGCACGGGTCCACCATAAGCTCATCAGGGACCCACTTTATATTCTACTCCACAAGTTGATCCCATGTCAGTCATATGCCAAAAATAATTGTAAACACTTCGAGTCGATCACACGGATAAAAACAAGTACATAAGGGCAAGCTGAGTTGAGTTTTTGCTGAACAACATGTTGGCATACTCAAGTCTGCTACATCAATCTACTACTCAAGTCTGCTACATCAATCTACAAGGAACAAAGTTGTTTGATACGACGTCAGAGGAAGAATCTAAGACCTAAAAGCTCTTAAACGCACAAGTCTGTGGCAGTCTCTAGTCTATTCCTAGACTAAGACCGCACATTCTTTCACAACAATCAATAACATCAATCGAAGCACACCACAAGGTAAAAATGATCACAAGAAACATAGCCAACATGCTCTCAATCCCAAAAAGGCAGATAATAAACCTAAAACATCAATTATAAGTAATTTAACATGAAAAACAAGGTACTCATCCCAAATTCACACAAATATACATGATTTTGGGTATTTAATCTCATCTAAGGAATAGGAAGCCATAGCGTACCTTAAGAATGACTGCGCAATCTCCAAATTACTGTCCCAGAGCTTTTCCCTTCTGAATGTCCTCAGAAAACTACCACACTATCAAAATTTGAATCAGAATGTTAATATGATCGTTTAGATACAAAAACACACAAAATGAAGATGGACCCAAATTTATGTCAAACTAGGAATGTGGGAGCTATGCAGGGAATTTCGGAATTAACTCTTCAAAAGGTACTTATTACCTCCATAAACTTATGTCCTAAAATGGGAAACAATTTGAAGCTCGAAATAGCCCAAACCAACAACATGCACAATTTCACCTATTAAAGAGAGAGAGAAAAAAGGCTAAGCAGACTCTTTGGAGCAAAATGTACCTCAAACAGAGGTTCGATGATCTGCAATCACGCCGATACGTAGCCCTGTAGCTCGAAATAGCCCAAACCAACAACATGCACAATTTCACCTATTAAAGAGAGAGAAAAAATGCTAAGCAGACTCTTTGGAGGAAAATGTACCTCAAACAGAGGTTCCCCGATGATCTGCAATCACGCCGATACATAGCCCTATAGTTTTCGAATTACCTGGCCTTTAAATAACTCAATTCAGAGCTAAAATGGAGGAGAAATCCCCAAACTCTATTTAGAAAGGTTGTTGGTTGTGTCTGGTTTATATATAAAAGACCACAAGAAATAACTCATCGTGATTGAAAAGGTCCAAGAATATCACCTTCGCGAACATGGTGAAAGCCACACGAACATGATGAGAATCCAACTAATGCCCCACAATCGCAACGAATGGAGATGGCAAATGCGAAGGTTCTATAGGCCAACCCATCACGAATGTGGTGAGGCCACACAATTGTTGAAGCCTAAAATCTTGATCTTTACAAATGTGGACCATATACCAATGAATGCAAAGGGTAAAATGGGCTTTAAAAGTTGATGTACATCAAAAACAATTTGCTATTGTCCAATACTCTAATGGGGTACTCGGTATTTGTTCAGATCCCCATGTGTGCAAAAGATATATGTTACCCCATAAAATTTTTGCATCCCAAACTCAATAAAGAGTAGTTGAAACAACCATCTTAGTTAATGTCGACAAAATGTCGGTCCCACACCAAAACTTTATTTTTAGCCAAAATCCACAAAAGAGCTCAAAATCAGCTTGAGAGCCTCCGGATCTGAATGAAGGGTCATTCTATACAAATCAGATATAACAAAACCATAAATATTGCATTCTACATACTTTTTCCTAAATTCTAAACTATATATCAGTGACGAGATAACTGAGGTTGTGTGAGCCACTCCGTCAAAACTTGATTCCATGTGAAGGTGAAACTCCTAGATGTTGGCTATGGTTTCTGTAGATGATATGGATTAACCAACTAAATTTATACTTATTTACTACTTGTGTAGTATTGATGGAGTAAAGCTATATTGAGCGATCCGTTTTATCTCAATCAATCAAGAATGCCTCGAGTCGATAAATTCACTTATTTCACACAATTATTCTGGTCATGAATTTTCCTCTTTCATTTATATATTCCTATATTCAACGATGCCGAAGTCAACCATTTAAGTTTCAAAAGCTCTAAAACGTAAAACTTACATGAAAATTAAATGAACGACGGGTGATCATGTTGTCAATTCTGTCAAGTCATAAACGAATTGTGGTTGCTACAGGAATGCTCTATACTATAAAAAGAATGTATTTTCACAAAAATAACCTGGAGGTTCATTAAAAAATTACATTATTGGTTTATAAACATTGTTTTCTACGTTCTGACTAATTTAGAATTGCATTGGAAAGTTTCGTTTCAAAGGTAAAACATTTCCATTATCTGCAAACTTTTATTTTAACAAAAGTTCTTACTACACAATGTTTGAAATATCTAAAAGTATGTTTTATAGTATTCCTCCCCTTTGTCTATTTTAAATTTAAATCAGAAAGAACCCATTTTATTGGATAAAATTAAACAAACAACAACTTGAGCCCAAAAGTGGCCCAAGTCAAACCCTAGGTAAAAAGGGAAATAGAAAAGAAAATAAAAGACATAAGAAACAATGGAAAAAATTGGACCAAAATCTAAGAGAAAAGGAAATCTGCAGAGGTATCTTCTCCATATGATCGGGCCTTCCCTCTCCTCCACCATCCTCCATTGTTCTTAGCAAAAAACATGAATTTGAGTGACATTCATAGAGGCATTTACAAGTCTCACAATCTCAATGGATTAATCTCTTTGAGAACTTCTTCACTGACAGATTGTGCTAATAAAACCATTTTAAAGGTAAGGTCAAAATCCAATCACCTTAGCATAAGGATTACTAAATTGAGGTTTAACCTACTGTTGCTCTGATTTCTACAAATTTAGAACCCAAGGATTTGATAAAACCACATGATCCCTCAAATTTATTAACTAGATGCCTCTTTTTTCATTTATATCTTTCAAAGCTCTAAACTATGATGGTTAACTGAGATCGCAGCACTAGTTGAGAGAAAACCCTCAAGTAGATACCCTTGTCTGCCCTTTGCTTGTCATCTTACTATTTTCTTGGTTATTGATTTTTTACTAGTTCCTATTATAGTTATATGACCTTTTTTGGTGCTTTTTCAGTTTGATGTTAGCAACTTTATTTTCTATAATACAAATATACCTTTAGCCTTCTCTAGTAACTCTTATAATCATATTATGTTGTTTGATGTTTGTACCATTCTCTTAATTCCTCTTAACTTCCAGTGCAACATCCTAAGGTATTTCGCACTAGTCATCAAACACTTTCTTTGTAAGTAAAGACTTAGTTTTCATTGAAAGAGGAAGGATATTGTTGCTAAAACAATATTCAGTTGCAACTCTCAAAGCTCTCACATCTGCCTCCAATGTAGAGCTTACCTCCACTCTTATAGCTTCTATATTAGTATATTCTCATTTAACAACCTGACTTCTAATTAAAGGGTGATAAATCTCCAAACCATAAACTATCAAGGCCAAGTATTTGGTAGTTGCTGAATACATAGGTATTAGTAGGAAGTTAATAAATGCAGGTTTCTTAATCTCCATTATCATACAAAACTTCGACATCTCCTCCCTCCCCCCCCCCCCCCCCCCCCCCCCCCCGTGATATGTGATATTCCTTCTTTTAAATATTTCCCAAATAATAAATATTGAAAAAACTCTAACCAGAGGGTTAAGCTTAGTAACAACTCCCATTTTCCCACCATTTTAACATTGTTTGCTTGAGCAGAGTGAATGGACCATATATACCAGCAGCTCCAGCTGTAAATATAAGACACATAATAAATAAATGTTTTAAAGATTCAAAAACATCATATTGTAGAATCAAAAACCTTTATCTTCATCAAAACCACACCAATTGAAATTCTCTGATACCAAATTCTTCAAATTAAAAAGGAAGTCCTTTCTCACATATGAACATAATGTCCTCTTGCGTGTCCCCTCTTAGTCTAATGAGATCCCAAGCACTACTAACTTTAAAATACCTTTAGGGTTAGGTATCCGCCAAGTTTTATCTCTCTCTTCTAACCACAAAATATTTTTAGCACCTTATAGACCTGAAAACTCACCCGATCACTGAACATTTCCTCAATCAAATTGAAGTTTCACCCTCGTCCTTCTCAAAACCACAACACATTGTCAAAGTTTTTATTCAAACCATGATACCTAGGAAATTATAAATTAAGAGAACCCACTTGTGTCCAGTTATCATACCAAATGCTAGCATTCCTAATTTTAGTTTCCCACCCGATTTTATGATAAATATTATTCCTTTCTTGTAACTTATATTTATACAAAAACTTGAGGACTCTTAGGGAGTAGTTTCTGATATTCATTATCATTATTTAGTACCTTTTGAGAGACTGGGCATGAAGATTCTTCATGGGCTGAGATTTTCCAAGTATTGTTATTGTAACAGCTAAGTTTTCCCATGTTTTTGCCCTTATCAAATCCTTAAGCCTTTTCTTATGTTCCATTTGGATAGCCTTCATCCCGACTTTCAGTTGTTGCGATTTGTAAAGGAACCTAATATGTTGCTTCTAACAATTCATTTGACATAGCAATCTCTCTTTAAAGCTTCACTTCTCTTACTATAATACAAATATCAACATCCTAGGTTTCTCAAACACTCCTTCATTTACTTGAAAGTGTTCCTTTAATAGTTATTCTTCTCCACTAATCCATCATCTTGCATTGAAGACTCATCAGAGCAGTTACTCTAACTTGTCCTCCCCCTTTTCATTCACTTGTCATTTCATGCACTTGTTGGTTTGTTGGTATTGTTATTAAGAATTTAACTATGGGTGTTAAAACTATTTTTGAAATAAATTTATCTATAAAACTTGTGATTTATAATAATGTTTAATATCCTAGTACTTGCTTTGTATTATTTATTTTGCACCTGATTAGCCACAATATTTAAGGAAAGATGTTTATTTTGGAAAAAAAATTATAGTGTTAAATTTGCTATAATATTTACGTGACTACAAAAAAATATGATTTATAATAATATAACTTTTTTAGTACTAAATTATTTTAAATGAATAAAGATGTTTCGGAAATCGCATCGAGCTAAATATGAAGTGATACACATAATATGGAACATACATAGTAAATGTTATTACAAAGAAAAAGATTAGACAATAGATGTTAGATATCACACCAAAAATTAGGTTCTTTTGCACTCTAAAATCTTACTATTCTTTTTGATACGTAAATACATGTTACATAGTAATAATCTTTTTCTAAGTCAATAAATAAATAATAAAATATTCAAAAAAATAAAAACTACTTATGATGAGTATACACAATCCTCAATGTCCATGGTCAAGCTCTAATTTAAATATATACTCATTGATAATACCCTAACATTTGCAAACTTATTTTTCTTCCATTAAACAAAGTTATTTAGTATAACCAAATGTGAAAATACCTTTCTAAGATAAATTATTTTATATCCTATGGAATCCCAAGAAGCATCACCATTACTCCAACAACAACAACCCCACCCTCTGTAAGATCCCAAAAATGACATAGGTGAACTAGAGCCAAACATTGTTGTCAAGATGTTCTTAGGTCATAAATAGGTATATACTATGGTATAGAGGCATTATCTAAGAGTTTAGGTGCATTGGAAGTCAAACGTCAAGGGACGACTAAGACGTTCGATGACTAAGTCACCTAAGTGCCTCGTATGTGGTTCTATGTGTTTATATGTGATTCATGATGTTGTGACGTCCTTAAATGAGTTTCAATGGTGTATATAGGTAGTGTGTCAAGTTTCGAGAACTTTGGAGGTCAAACGTCCAAGAACGTCCATGGCATTAGAAAGATGTGCCTTGAAATGACCTTGTGTGTCTAGGCATGTTTCGTCGAGTTTTACATGTTCGTTTTGGGTGAAATTCATGTGAGAGATCCTAAACTCGTAAACGATCATGTTTGGGTTGGAAACAACTCTGAAAACATCTCCAAGGACCATCCAAGGGTCCTTGAGGAAGGACCCAAGATGATGCCCAAAACTGTCACTACTAAAAAAACTGTAAAAAGAGACTTAGAAAAGAGACCTCATGAGGTCTCTTTTCTGAATAAAGAGACCAAAAAAGAGACCTCAACGGCAGGTCACTATAATGTAGGTCACTTTTTGGTAGAGACCTCATGAGGTCGCCGAACCGAGACTTCACGAGGTCACCAATAAATTTTTCAATTTAGACCTCATTAGGTCGCAATTTCATAATTTACTATTTTTTTTATTTTTAATAAAGGTGGCCTCATGTGGTAACTATTACATTATTTATATTTTTTTTATATTTGAAAAAAGAGACCTCATGAGGTCCATACAATTAGTTAAGTTTATTTAAATTTCTAAATAGAGATCTTATGAGGTCCATACAGTTAAAAAGTCTATAAAATTGCTAAAAAGAGACCGCGTGAAGTCTCTATACTGCATTTCTAAAAAATAAGCTGCAGAAGTCATGAGGACTCTTTACTACATTTCTAAAAAATTAAATGTTGAATGGAGACCTCATGACTTCATGGCAACTTCTTACTATTTTTGGAGCTGCTCATCACCCGTCATATTAATTCAATACCTCTCTAATTAGCTAAACAAGCTCAAAGAGCTTCCAACAATCAACTGATACAATTTATTTACAAAATATTCCCTTATCAACTCAATATGCAACTCACCATCCACGTAAATCGAAATTAAAAGAAAAACTATAATATCCATAAGTTATATAATAGGATTTCAATGTTATCATACATTCACAAAAAAATAAGTTCCATAACAAAATCATAAAGTAAAGATCTTAGATTATCTGTTACAACTCTAAACTTCACTAATGTACTGTGTCTGCTACATGATCTTCATCTTCTTCATCACTACTAGACTCAACCGTCATAATTCTTTGTTGACCATACGTTGAAAATCGAGTAGGTTGAGATTTAGAGGGTCGAGGAGGGAAAGTGACGTCACTGGAACAAGTTGGAATCCCTCCTGAACCAAGTAATGCATCGAACTGAGCCTTACGACCCGCAAACTATAAGTCCCTTCGCCTTTCCCTATCCCTCGAGTCTTTGACTTGGCTAGATAGCTCAGTTATCGTTTGCTCCATAGCCACATTTTTCTTCATTGATTCATCATCATAGGAACTATTTAGACCCTCAAACGCATAACTATATTCACAAAAGGTCTTTTGCGGCATTCCATAGGAATACCATATCTACTCGGCCCACTAATCAAGTCTAACCACACTCTCTCAGTCTGTTCTTGAGTAAGTGGCATACCTCGATTTTCTTCTGTCTGAGTTTGTCGTAAATCCTCCAAAGCCTGAAGATATCGATTCTAAATTGAATGGTATTAAGATTAGAATATAAATATTTAAAATAAGTAACTATTATTTTAAATTATAGGCTTACATAGGTGATTTCAGCTCGCGGCTCAACCCACACGTCTGGATCTTTGAGATTTTTCTTCTTTCTTATGTGTGTTGCCTTGAATGCCTCAACCTGAGTTACCGGTCTTCCTAGTTCCTTTTCCTACCGATTAAAATAATTAAGTTATAATCAAGAGTAATTAAATATTAATACCTAAAATATATAAAAACTTAAAAGAAAAATGATACATACCAATTTCCTCCTCATACTTCCTTGACTTTGAGCCCCACTTCTGTGTAATGAACCACTTTCTAGCCAGGATTTTAGATCAAGAAACTTGATTTTAGTGTGTCTTGCCTTCCAAAGGACAATCTTTATGTTATTAACTGCATATATACCAATTACTTTTTTATGGTTTAATTTTGAGTATCTCATGCTTAAGCTACACCAAGACTCACAAATAATACATGTAGCAAGCGTATTTTGCAGATTTGTTGTCCCGGATCTTATTGCTAACAACTTTCTTCACCTTTATGCATCTACTTACGGTGTAAAGGTACAACATGGCCTCTATTATGGTGTACTTCACTGCAACAATATATGTTATCTTTGTAGCTATGACATATACATTTGCATGAGCTTCTAGTGTCTATATTATAGTTCATAACTATCTGTGGAAAATGAAAATTTAAAGAGACCAAGAGAAAAATCTAAACATAAGACACTATGAATTATGAAAGAGCATTAAACTACAAATGTGAAAGACTTTCTTCACCTCTACCACAAGGTTCAGATAAAAATACACAGATTGTGCTCTACCGAGCCCCTATACACCCTTTATAGCTTCTGAAATTCAGTGTTTATACACATTGGGAGACAAACTACATAACGTGGAAATGTAACTGACTCGGTAGCAAACATGGTGTAACAACTATTTTGTTAAATAATGAGTTATCACAACCACTGCAGTCTCTAAATCCACCACCACCTCCATCCCATATAATTTTTTTTGTTCCTGGACACTCAAGTTAGTGTCTCTCTGTATCTGCTTCCCTCTCACCTCTCCCACTCTTTCTCTATATATATATACTATGGTGTATATATATAACTTTCATCTCCTCGATTAAAAAATAAATAAAATACATACACAGAAATGAACCAAAATGATATCAGTTCTAAATTTAAATCAGAATTCAACACATGATTATAAGAAATTACTTAGAGTGAGATATAAGGTATAATAATCTCAAAATATAATACAAAATTTTCATAATAATTTTATTTCTTCACTCTTAAATATTACTACCCATACCCATGTATCTTTTTCTAAATTATATAATATAAAAGCTTACTTGAATTCATGTTAATCATTAGGAGAAGTCAAAACAGCACATTAAGATAGAACAAGAGTAAAACCCAAATTTAATTATATGCTCATGAAGTGAAAAGAAAATCACAAATTCTACTTAATCATTCCGGGAATTGAAAGAGAGAGTTTGCATTGATGGATGCTTGAAATAAGTAAAAATATAGTTACAACTTGATTTAAAGATTGAAAGATTCACCTTTATATGCAGAGAAAGAAATCGACACAGAGAATTGAATTGACAAAGAAATCTTGGGCTTCAAACGAGAGAGTTTCGACGGTGAAAGCGAAATCTTCAAACCGAGCGACACATCTGTAAAGCTTTGTTGAAGAGACAATTTAGTTTTTTTTTAGCGTCTAGGTGAAGAGCGGGAAAGGAGATGAGCAAAATTAAAAAAGCCTCTGATTTTAACTTAATAAAATTAGAGACCTCATGAGATCTCTTATAAAATATTATTTAACAAGTTTGACTGATAAAAGGAATACTATTATTTAATAAATTTGACAGATAAAAGAAATACTATTATTTAACAAATTTGACTGATAAAAGGAATACTATTATTTAACAAATTTGACACTGATAAAAGGAATATTATTTAACAAATTTGACTGATAAAAGGAATATTGTTTAATAAATTTGACTAATAAAAGGAGACCTCACGAGGTATCTAAACTAAAATAATATTTTTTAGTTTAACAAATAGTGACCTCATGAGGTCGCATATTTTATGGGAATCATACTATAAAATAAAGAATTAAAATAAGTCACTTGTAGCAAAAAAAAAATCATGGAATTGACCTCACGAGGTCTCTCCAGTTAAAAAAAATTTTAAAAAAATTATTGATGCAAATAGTGACCTCATGAGGTCTCTTTTTAGCGAACTATTTTTGAGGTCTCCATTTTTAGGTCTCTTTTTGTCCCTTTTTAGTAGTGTAGACAGTCCCAACCAACGGAGGCAATCGATGCCCAGTGGGTCAGTCGACGCCCCGTTGGTGGCATGTCGTCACTTGGGACTTAGCCTGGGGATCTAATCTCCCATTTCCAAGTCTCTGAACCCATAAACAGTCGCCAGGACGGCCCGTAAGTGGACCTACGCCCCATCAATGGGAAACCGTCGATGGTCACTATGGCCTGTGCACGTTCACTGCCAAGTTGAGGGGTGAACTTGTAAATTCATCCCACTTCATAATAAGAGTATTGACGGTTCCCTAAGGTTGTTTTTTGGGTATTTTAAGTGTGTATATAAGTCTTAAACACATATAAGATTTCATTCTTCAAAATTAAAACCCCAAAATCCCTTAAGAATTCCCAAAGACTCCATGGAAGTCCAAAGTCAAGGAAGAGCATGGTATGACGAATTGAGTGGAGATTTTCATCAAAGTGAAGAATTAGCTTCATTTAGGTATGATATTTGATCCTTGAAACTCTTTTGATCAAGGATCCCAACTTCAAAGATGTTTTCTAAAGTTTTCAAAGATGAATTGTCCAATTTCTTGATTCTACCATGGGTTCTTGCATTAAATGTTTTTAATCATTGAATAGTGATTGAATTATTGTTAGTTAGATTATTTTAACTCAATTAACCTAAGAACCCATGTAATTGATGAACCCTAGTTTTGACTAATTTATGGGTTACTTGATATTGGTCTAATGTTTATGAATTAATGTGTAGTTTCTTATGGGCTTTCTAATGATGTGAGAATTGTATTCAATTTTTATATAATTGGTCCTAGATTGTTGAATCTATATTTAATTGGTTTAGATTTCATTTAGTATTAGAGTTTATGTATCGAATTGATATTCATGGTCATGGGTAAGGGCCTTGTGATGTTAAATTGGGGGATTTGGCATTGGATTGGAGTGTTGATGATGGAGTGGTGGTACGCTGCCCTATTTCACTTTATTTAATGTTAATTAGACTTCTATTATGTTGTGATTGGTTTGGTCCACTTATGGTGGCGGTGTTATGTGAATTGATGTGGCCTTGTCGGCGTTATTTTAAGTATATTGATGATCATGGCCTTGTTGGCACTACTTGAAGTTATATGGCTATTTGTGTAGTTGATTTTGTGATTTATGATTATATCTACCTATATGTGAAAGTATGTGTTAGTCTATTGATGATATTAGGTAATCATGTTATGATATGGCTGTGTGTTAAGTGTGTAGTCTTAGAGTTGTTACATGGTTGTTCCTAACTTGGTTATATGAGTCTCTAATGGTTATGTTGATGATGTTAAAGTAGGGAATATGCTGACATAAATGATGTTAAGGGTCATTCCTAAGTGTCTAAAAGCTGATATGCTATATGTGCTAAATTGATGTAATGTTGTGTCTTGTTTAGGTAGACATGTGTCCCTTACTTCATGCTTGTATGAATATGAATATGTGATGTCTTGACTTAGGAACTTAAAGAGTCTTAGCCTTGAATGAATGAATGTTAGGTGAGACCTTGAATGATGATAAGAGGATCCCCTATGTGAAACCTTGAACCAAGTGGTAAGGTTATGAAACTTGAAGTCGAAAGTCGTAATGGTAGCCTTAATGTAATGAACGATGGACTTAAGGTTGATTGGATGGAACGACATCATATCAATCCTTAGGAAAGTCACGATGAGCTTCTTGTCGCCATAGTGAGATAGCCCTAATGGACCTCGCTTTGGTAGGGTAAATGTAATTGGGTCATGAAAATGATATGAGACCCATATGTATGAACTATAGTGTGATTAAATCTATGAGAATGAAGGCTAGCACCGAGTGAGTATGGTAGGCGAAGTAGTTCTAGTTAAAGTATGAGACTAGATTACAAAGCATACCCTTCATATTTCCTTAACCATGTGCCTACATAGGATGTGTCTAAGTTCTACCATTGGCAAGTAGGAAAATCTCATTAGAGTAGGATATAACTTCGGATTCCATGCTTTGCTACCATGGTCTATGTCGGTTATTGCCAATTCTCATCATATGGGATACCTATTAGCATTAGAGAAGTTCTATGAGGTTTAGGTGGCGGTATGGGACGCTATCTAGACATTGCACAATAGGCTTTGAAAGTGTTAGTTTGAGTCCCTAGGTCTTGTCCAAGACCATTACTTGAATGTCCTTTATGTGATGTAGGTCTCTTAAATGAACTAATGAACTAATCACTTAATGATATAAAGTATGTAAATAAATAAGTACCTAATTTAAAGTGACTTAGGGATTCCTTAGTTAAAGTGCAAAGAGGGCATAAAGGATGATCTCTTCATGTCTTATCTATGGAAGTCTTGAGAATTACTCTAGTTAGGGAAGTTGCTTGTTATGTTTGACATGATCTAAACTTAGGAAGTCTTAAGGATTATTTAGGTAGCCTTGAAGAGGGTGTATGGGCGTTCTCTTCTAGGAATACTTAAGTCTTTTGATAGCCTTGGTAGGGGAGATTGTCATATTATGTATGTCTTGTATGTTGATGTATTGTAGGTGTGTATGTGTCTCATTATGAGTAATCTCAAGGATCGTTTAGGCACATCTAGAGAGGGTGTATGGGCGGTCTCTCTTTGTGTGACTTAAGTGAATCTTAGGATATTTTAGTGAGCAGACTACATGTTAGAATGTGTTAAAAAGGAAGTAAGGTAACTTCACTGTAACACAGAGAAGTGAGTTCACTGGAAAGTGTCTCCTTAATTTGTGATATTTGGTTTAAATGTTTACGTATGTGATTCTAAGTTGCTAAATGTTATTCTTATGATGATATTATGATATTTAAATGAAAAGATGCATATTTCCAATAAATGTCCGTTTTCATGATTTTTATGCATAAGCCATACTTAGTAGATGTGGTTGTACTAATTCCATGCTTTTGTCTATCTATATAGTTCTTGGTAGGTGAAGAACTTTTTGGAAGAAGACATGGATTCAGATGATCTTTCAAGAGAAGTTGAAGTATATCCTCACTTGACTCGAGGGCATATGTCTTTTATGTTTCATATTGAAGTATTGTAATAGACAATATAGTAGTATGCTTTGTATTTTGTATGGGCCGTGTCCCAAGTAATATTGTGTCTTAAGATGATGAGATTGAGACTTAGTATTTCCTATTACTTTTATATGAAAGAGTTTTTAAAGACTATGATATTGTTTTACGAAAAGTTTTAATTCCGCACTACTTTTCATTATGTTTATGCGATGAATGATATGAGATACTTGTATGAGACCTCTGAGAGGTCGAGTACACCGCATCACAATCCGAGATTGTGCCCTAACTTCTATGGTGGGGTCTCGGGTCGTGACAAATCTTGGTATCAGAGCATAGGTTGGTGAAAGTAGTCTTAGGAATCAAAAAGTCTCATCAAGTCACGTCTAATAGAGTCTTGACCATCGATGTGAGTCGCGACACATCTATGGGCGAGAGACTGTAGGACGATAGAGTTTTCCTTCTTTTCTACTCCTATGTCGTGCGGTAGAGTAATGTTATGAGTATCTTTCTTAATGTGTTTCCTTGTGTTTCTAGGAGATGAATACTATAAGGATGGCCGCTAGAAGGTTGGAAGAGGAGAGGTTGAATGAGGAGATTCCTCCTCAAGTTGAGCAAGTTCTTCAAGATGGGCAAGGTGTCCAAGGTGCTCAAGGTGCTCAAGTGCCTCCTCAAGGTGATCATGCCCCTAATGTAGAAGGAGGTAATGAGTTTCCAGAGATGTCTAATAGGGAGATTAGAGATGCTTGGCTTGATATCACCCGAGCCGTAACTACTCAAGCTAATTTGAGTATGTTGCCCAGGGTTGTGGAGAGCACTATGACCTCTAGGTTGAGAGACTTTGTGAGGTTGAATCCTCCAATCTTTCTTGGATCTAAGGTAGATGAGGATCCCCAAGAGTTCCTTGATGGTGTGTACAAGGTGTTGAGTGCTATGGGGGTTACATCTAGGGAGAAGGTGGAGTTGGCTTCGTATCAATTGAGAGATGTGTCTCAAATTTGGTACACTCAATGGAAGGATAATAGGCTGATGGAGTCGGATCCTATTGAGTGGGAAGAATTTAAGGAAGCTTTTCTTGGTAAGTACTTTTCCTGTGAGAGGAAGGAAGTAAAAGTAGAGGAGTTTATCAATCTCAAGCAAGGAAATATGCGTGTTGAGGAATACTCTTTGAAATTCTCAACTTTGTCAAGATATGCACCATCCCTAGTGTCTAATCCAAGGGATGAAATGAGTCGCTTTGTGACGGGTGTAGCCGACTTAGCGAGGGAAGAATGTCGTACGGCTATGCTACATAATGATATGACCTTAGATAGACTCATGGTGTATGCACAATCGATTGAAGAGTCTAAACTTAGGAGGATGTCAAGGAATTTGAAAAGGAGTGTTGCTAGTGATCAAGTGCAACCTAGGTCCAAAAAGAGGGTTCACACTCAAGAAGAATCTAGGAGTGCTAAGTTCAAGGTTGAGAAAGGAGGTAGTTCCAAAGATGGAAAACCTACATGTGCCACTTGTGGTAAGAAACATTATGGTGAGTGTCTATTGGGTACCGGTAGTTGCTTTGGATGTGGAAAAGATGGACACAAAGTTAGATATTGTCCTAACATTGCTTCTAGAGGAAAAGAGGGTATGAAAGTTGATCCTATTGTTCCAAAGGATGATGCTCCAACAAAGAGGCGTTGCTATGCACTCCGGACTAGAGGTGAGAAGCCGGATGAGAGTCATGATGATATTGGTAAGTCCTTGTCTTTCTCTTGTTGTTATATAGGTTCCTTCTAAGTGGAGGAGTATGGTTATAGATGTGCTAGTTTGTTGAATGTGCATGGTGTTTAGGAGTTTGGTTGAAATTGAATTTCATTAACTTCTTGAATTATGTACTATATTGAGCTATGATAATGTTGTAAAAGGTGTTTATATGGTGTTACCTTGCATATTAGCATGTTAATATCATGAATTGCATAAAAGTTGCATTATTAAAAAGTTTGTTAAAATCACTATAGCACTGCAACTGTTCACTGTGAAAATTTTGAAAATGTGACTAATTGATTCTTTGGTCTAAAATTGTTGTAATGTTGTTAGAACTGATGTGTATTAATATGATATTGAATATAAAATGAGTTTTTGCTTTCTGTAATGAAGCATGTGAGTTTTGTAGCACAATGAGTTATAAAATTGTATTCTAATTCTTGTTGTGTTGTGGATTTCTTAACTATGTGAAATTGATGTTTTTTCCTTGAGTGTGAGTTATTTGGTTTGTTTATGTTCTGCTAGTATATTCTCTATTCTTGGAAGTGTTCGGAGAGTGGCAAGTGTCATTCGAGGACGAATGTTGTCCAAGTGGGGGAGAATGTAAGATCCCGAAAATGACATAGGTGAAATAGAGCCTAACATTGTTGTAAAGACGTTATAAGGTCATAAATAGGTCTATAATATGGTATAGAGGCATTATCTAAGAGTTTAGGTGCATTGCAAGTCAAACGTCAAGGGATGACCAAGACGTTCGACGACTAAGTCACCTAAGTGCCTCGTATGTGGTTGTATGTGTTTATGTGTGATTAATGATGTTGTGAAGTCCTTAAATGATTTTAAATTGTGTATATAGGTATTGTGTCAAGTTTCGAGAAGTTTGGAGGTCAAACGTCCAAGAACGTCCATGGCATTCCTAAGATGTGCCTGAAATGACCTTGTGTGTCTAGGCATGTTTTGTCGAGTTTTACGTGTTCGTTTTGGGTGAAATTCATTTGAGAGGTACCAAACTCGTGTACAATTATGTTTGAGTTGGAAACGTCCGGTAAAACATCTCCAAGGACCATCCAAGGGTCCTTGAAGAAGGACCCAAGATGATGCCCAAAACTGCCTAGACAGTCCCAACTAACGGAGGCAATCGACGCCTAGTGGATTAGTCGACGCCCCGTTGGTGACATTTCATCTTTTGGGACTTAGCCTGGGGATCTAAGATCCCATTTCCAAGTCTCTGAACCCATAGACGGAGGCCCAGACGGCCCGTAAGTGGAACTACGCCACGTCGATGGTCAACCGTCGATGGTCACTATGGCCTGCGCAAGTTCACTAACAAGTTGAGGGGTAAACTTGTAAATTCACCCCACTTCCAAATAAGAGTATTGGATTTTCCCTAGGATCTTTTGGGTATTTTAAGTATGCATATAAGTCTTCAACACATTGAAGTTTTCATTCTTCAAAATCAAAACCCGAAATACCCTTAAGAATTCCCAAAGACTTCATTGAAGTCCAAAGTCAAGGAAGAGCTTGGTATGACGAATTGAGTGGTAATTCTTCATTAAATTGAAGAATTATCTTAATTGAGTTATGGTTTTTTTCCTTGAAACTCATTTCATCAAGGATCCCAACTTCAAAGATGTTTTCTAACGTTTTCAAAGATGAATTGTCCAATTTCATGATTCTACCATGGGTTCTTTCATTAAAGGTTTTTTAATAATTGAATAGTTATTGAATTGTTGTGATTTATATGATTTTAAATCAATTAACCTATGAACCCATGTAATTGATGAACCCTAGTTTTTGACTAATTTATGGGTTACTTGATATTGGTCTAATGTTTATGAATTAATGTGTAGTTCTCATGGGCTTTCTAATGATGTGAGAATTGTATTCAATTGTTATCTAATTGGTCTTAGATTGTTGAATCTATATTGAATTGGTTTAGATTTCATTGAGTATTATAGTTTATGTATCGAATTGATTTTCATGGCCATGGGTAAGGGCCTTGTGATGTTGAATTGGGTGATTTGACATTGAATTGAAGTGTTGATGATGGAGTGGTGTTACGCTGCCCTATTTAACTTTATTTAATGTTAATTATACTTCTATTATGCTGTTATTGGTTTTGTTCACTTATGGTGGCGGTGTTATATGAACTGATGTGGCCTTGTCGGCGTTATTTTAAGTATATTGATGATCATGGCCTTGTCGGCACTACTTGAAGTTATATGGATATTTGTGTAGTTTTGGTGATGTATGATTATATCTACCTATATGTTAAAGTATGTGTTAGTCTATTGATGCTATGTAGGAAATCATGTTATGGTACGACTATGTGTTAAGTGTGTAGTCTTAGAGTTGATATATGGTTGTTCCTAATTTGGCTATATGAGTCTATAATGATTATGTAGATGATGTTAAGGTAATGAATAGGTTGACTAAATGATGTTAAGGGTCATTCCTAAGTGTCTAAAGAATGTATGATATATGTGCTAAAAGTGAAGTATGTTGTGTCTTGTTTAGGTAGACTTGTGTCCCTTACTTGATGCTTGTATGAATATGAATATGTGATGTCTTTACTTAGGAACCTAAAGAGTCTTAGTCTTTAATGAATGAATATTATGTGAGACCTTGAATGATGATAAGAGGGTTCATTATGTGAAACCTTGAACCAAGTGGTAAGGTTATGAAACTTGAAGTCGAAAGCCGTAATGGTATCCTTCATGTAATGAATTATGGACTTAAGGTTGATTGGATGGAAAGGCATCATATCAATCCTTAGGAAAGTTATGATGAGCTTCTTGTCTTCATAGAGAGATATCCCTAATGGACCTTGCTTTGGTAGGGTAAATGTAATTGGGCCATGAACATTATATGGGACCCATTTGTATGACCTTAGTGTAATTAAATCTATGAGAACCAAGGATAGCACTGAGTGAGTATGGTAAGGGAAGTAGTTCTAGTTAATGTATGAGACTAGATTACAAAACATGCCCTTCATATTTCCTTAACCATGTGCCTACATGGGATATATCTAAGTTCTACCATTGGCAAGTAGGACAACCTCATCGGAGTAGGATAGAACTTCAGATTCCATGCTTTTCTACCATGGTCTTTGTCGGTTATTGCCTATTCTCATCATATGGGATACCTATTAGCATTAGAGAATTTCTATGAGGTTTAGGTGATGGTATGGGACGCTATCTAGACATTGCACAATAGGCTTTGAAGGTGTTAGTTGGAGTCCCTAGGTTTTGTCCAAGACCATTACTTGAATGTCCTCTATGTGATGTATGTCTCTTAAATGAACTAATTAATTAATGATATAAAGTATGTAAATGAATAAGTACCTAATCTAAAGTGACTTAAGGATTCCTTAGTTAAAGTGTGAAGAAGGCATAAAAGATGATCTCTTCATGTCTTATCTATGAAAGTATTGAGAATGACTCTAGTTAGGGAAGTTGCTTGTAATGTTTGGCATGATCTAAACTTAGGAAGTCTTAAGGATTATTTAGGTAGACTTGAAGAGGGTGTAAGGGCGTTCTCTTCTAGGAATACTTAAGTAAGTCTTTTAATAGCCTTGGTAGGGGAGATTGTCATATTATGTATGTCTTGTATGTTGGTGTATTGTAGGTGTGTATGTGTCTCATTATGAGTAATCTTAAGGATCATTTAGGCACATCTAGAGAGGGTATATGTGCGGTCTCTCTTTGTGTGACTTAAGTGAATATTAGGATAACTTTAGTGAGAAGACTACATGTTAGAATGTGTTAAAAATGAAGTAAGGTAACTTCACTGTAACAGTGAAGTGAGTTCACTGGAAAGTGTCTCCTTAATTTGTGATATTTGGTTTAAATGTTTTCTTATGTGATTCTAAGTTGCTAAATGTTATTCTTATGATGATATTATGATGTTTAAATGAAAAGATGCATATTTTCAATAAATATCCATTTTCATGATTTTTATGCATAAGTCATACTTTGTACATGTGGTTGTACTAATTCCATGCTTTTGTCTATATATATAGTTCTTGGTAGGTGAAGAGATTTTGAGAATAAGACTTGTATTTAGAAGGTCGTTCAAGAGAAGTTGAAGTATGTCCTCACTTGACTCGAGGGCATATATATCTTTTATGTTTCGTATTGAAGTATTGTAATAGACTATATAGTAGTATATTTTGTATTTCATATGGGCCGTGTCCCAAGTTTTCTTGTGTCTTAAGATGATGAGATTGAGACTTAATATTTCCTATTACTTTTATATGAAAGAGTTTTTAAAGACTATGATATTGTTTTATGAAAAGTTTTAATTTTGCACTACTTGTCATTATGTTTATGCGATGAATGATATGAGAGACTTATATGAGACCTCCGAGAGGTCGAGTACGCTGCATCACAATCCGAAATTGTGCCCTAACTTATAGGGTCGGGTCTCGGGTCGTGACACCCTCCTAACCATACATGTCCATGAAATAATGATTGCATCCTAACCCTTTAATCCCCTCATCTCTATCAACAAAAACGACAACAACCATTCCCACATAGACACAGAGAGATGGCATCACCCCTAACCCCAGCACAACTACAACCCCAAACCCATCAGTAAAAACAAATCAACTCGTATATGTTACCCAAAATATCATTTTTTATCAACCCCTACAACATAAGAATAGAGAAAGATCGAGTATATCTTTTATTGATGGTTTGGGTCATTCTGCTACTCTAATTTCTGAATCTCTTGGAGATTATCCTTCAAGAAACCCCTCTAATTAGGAAGGTCCGAGGGATCTGGAAAGAAGAAGCTTCCACAAACTTTAGGTATATATGTTTTTTGTATTGCTTTAAATATGTGTATAGTGTTCGATTTAGGAATGGTTTTACTTATACATACTTACTCAAATTCCTTAAGTGATGAATCATGCACATTGAGGTGTTGGTGTTTCGAGTATTGTTTCATCAGAAAATCATGGCAAGAAACCCCTTGGGAGGATTTTTTAAGATTAACATTCAAGGGGTTTCTTACCATGGTTTTATAAAAAAGCAACACTAGTAACACCAATATTTGAATATGCGTGATTCACCACTTTAAAAATATGATGAATTGTATATAAGTTACATCCTTCCTAATGCTAGACACATATTAAAGAAATAGTTAAAACATACATACCTAAATCTTTTGGGTGTTTCCTCTTCCCAGAGCCCTAGAGACTCCCACAAGACTTTTTAGAGGGTTTTTATCAGGTAGAATTTTTAGGAGATTCAGAAATTAGAGTAAGAGAATGGCCCTAACAATCTGCAAAACACTTCCTCAACTGTCCTATATTCTTTTGTTGTTGGGATTGATGGAAAATGATTATCACAAGTAACATATATGAGTTGATTTGTTCTTACTGGTGAATTTGGATTTTTGTAGGGTTGGAGTTGATTTCATTGCTCCATGGCCATGTACAAGTGGTTGTTGCTTTTCTTGTTGATAGGGTTGACAGGGTGGAGGGGTTAGTCCTATTGCATCATTAACATTCATATTCATTGTCTATCACCAATGTACTTGGTGTTGCATGTACCATCGGGTTTATGGGAGCTGATTGAGTTATGTTTGTTGTTTGTACCTTCTAGGCTTAAGGGGTACACTTAGGTTATCGTTTGAATATACTGTGATCTCTATAATTGTTTTATTGTTATCTTATAAGCTTTGACTTTAGAATGTGCAGTGGGTCCTCCTGACCCTTGGGTAGTTGTCTTGGTATCTTATTTTCTTGCAAATAGGATGTTGACTTGCGTTCTAAGTACGTACATGTCTAAACTTCCTACTTTTGTATCCTATTTCTATCCCATACTAGTTGTCTCCCTATGTTAGTATCTCAAAGTTTAATTGCTTATGCAATGCCCTCCTTATTACTAGTTGTTTTTTCTTGTGTTATCTTAAGACATCAGATGACCATTTCATACTAAGTATCGATTTTGGTACTCATACTACACTTTCCCCCCCTGTAAATACAGTTTGACTTATCATTGTTGATCTGGATCGTGTAGAGTAGCTTGAAGTTCTAGAGACTTAGGTGAGCTCCTATCATTTGGAGTTGACAGTTTTCATCTATTTCTTTCTAAGATAAGTCTTTATACTGTATTCGTAGATAGACTATACTAATCTTGTATTTGAAGAAGCCTTGTAATCTTATTTTGTATTGGATGCTACACTACTGACTGATGACAACTCTTGGAATAGTTCCTACATCGTTTTTTGTTGATTATCCTTTCTTTGCTTGACATAAGCTTTTTGCTTCTATCGCTTGGTACCTCCTTTCTTATGGAATCGGGCTAAGGGTTAGCTTTCCTACTAATGGGATCCAGTAGGTTCCATCATAACCTGAGAAATTAGGTTGTGACAAGTGTTTAAGTCAAATAAATTTTAAATGACATCCAGACTTAAGCATATCATCAAACTTGCCAAATCTCTCCTTGATAGCTAAGGTGGATTGGTTAACTTGTACACAACAAAATAGATTCCCCATTGTCTATGTTTTGTGTCAATTCCAACAGAACTAGCAACAATTCATGATTTTAAAACACAAAGAAATAAAAGAGCAATCTTTCTTTTTTGACAATAAAAGAACAACCAATTATCTTATGCTACATACAAGTAGCAATGTATATGTTCATATAGTATCTTGAACCAAGTTTAAGAATCAAAAACCAAGAATCAAAGGGATAATATTTTCAATTCTACTTTTTAGGGTATTCACGAAGAAATGATGAAATTGCAAAAGTTATGTTGACATTTGGCACCAAAACTAATACCCAAACTTAACTGGGTAGTACTGAATAAAGTTATTTTTTCAAGAATGGAAGATTAGAATTTCCAAAGATTATCACGATGAGACATACCGTTGATTATTATTTTAAAGAGATAAATTTGTTCATTGCAGAGAGACACACAAGGTGGGATTTTGGAGGGGTGGTGTTGGGTGCGTTAAATGTGGGTCAATGTACTTAAGAAAGTGAAAATATAATTTTTATAGACCACAATAAAATATAAAAAAAATTTATCCAAAAGCTACATGAAGCATATACAATCATTAATTATATTCTCGTACAAAAAAATGACGAGGATTGCATTATTTTCACATGAGGATAACCTCCATAACACAACAACAAGATCATAATCAGATTCACTTTACTCTCAGATTGTTCATAAAACAAATACATAAATCTCATTATCATGCATAATTCTCATACTTTTCCCCTCAAGGACCATAAAATATATTCAATTAATACATCTAGAATTACTACATTAGATATGGATAAAAACATGATTCCATTAGTTCAATTAATATAAGCATAATCTCATAATACTCTTCTTTCTCCAACTCACCCGCATCACAACGTCATTTTTGTAGGCTCGACCTACGGCTCCTCACCCAGGAGGTGTGGGAGCCTATGGGGCGTGAGTGGCCACACGTGGGTCACTGCCGAGGCATATTGTTGGTTCCCTCATAAACTACCCATGGTTGGTCCTTGGGGTTTGAACTTTAATGTTCTAACACATAAATATTTATTTTTAGGTACGGGGAGATACGTCTACGACTTTAAATATCATGTTAAGATCTAGTTTAGCCTACTAGTTTCCGAAGTGCTACATTATCTCCCCCTTGGAACAATCTTCCTCGAATGAATATCAGGATAACTTATGGAATTAAGGACGCAACTCTAGAAGCCCAACATGCATGAAACATCAAAATAATGCACAATTCGAAGGAGGAAACATCAAATCAATCTCAAAACAAAATCAATGCAATACAAGGCAGTAAAAACCCAATATGCACATCAAGCTCAACATTTTTCATATTCATTGGAGGAACTACCTTCTCCCACTAGAAGCATGGTCAGCACAACATCATGGAGCCAATGTGTAATTACTCTCAAAAGCATACTAAAACATATTCATCAATAATCTTATGAAGTCAAATCGGTAACTGATTTTAGGGGTTTAAAAAGACTAAATAACCGTCAATAAGTCATCCCCAGATTACCCAAAATCCCCTGCACTTAAAGGACATTTTAACCAATTCAAATTTGACTTAAAACAACGCAACCAAAATTAGGAGGTCACTATGTATGGTTGAGGCATTTTCAATTCTTGGGAGGTCACTATGCATGGTGGAGGCATTTTCAATTCTTGGTTCTAGAAAAATTTGAGACAGAATTGTTCACGATGTCCCTGCGTTTCAGGGTAAACGTTTTTCTCTTTGAGTGTAGGAGGCGCGACGCGTAGCCACTGCTGCATCTTGGCTGCCTTGGGAGCTTTGTTGGCCCATGTTTGGGTCCTCCTCAAGGACCCTTTGGCTGGTCCTTGGGGCGTCGTTCTAGGAAGTTTCGACCCTTTACATGTCTGTCTATGTATAGGAACCCTCAATACTCAATTTCACCCTCAAACCATCCCCCAAAACTCCACGAAAAAGCACTGTGACACACTAGTTCAACTTCGACTAGTTTCCGAACGTCTTGGACGTTCTTGGACTTTTCACTTCCAAACACTTCCAAACTTTAATTATTGCCTCTAAACACTATTATTAATCATTTAAGACTTTAAAACCTCATTAAATACATGTTAGGCTCTAGCTTCACCTAGTTCGTTTTTAGGGTCATTACAACCGATTCACTATATTCTTAAAAAAATATTCAATCACAATAAGAATTTGAAACTAACAACATCCATATCAATGATTTTGAAAGTCGAGGCCTAGTTGGGACAGAAACCCAATTCTATAAAATATTGTTAAATCTAGATTTTATTTACAAAATCAAGGTTGTCTAAATAATTTAAAATTCATCCGTGAAAGCCAATTAAAAAAGAACTTGGAATGAATTTGATATCTCATTTTTTCATAATGATTTGAGTTCTTGAAATACCCACAAACTTACATTTCAAAAGAAAAATAATTTTTATGTTTTAAAATCATAAAGAGCTAATGGGAATAAGGAGTTTTGGGTGAAAAATATTTATTTATATGTTTTATCTTGAAAACCAATTTAAGATCGCCTCTACCCAGCATATAGGGTCCAACAATGGAGGAAATAGAAGGAAATCATGATTTTTTTTAAATAACACTGCCTAGGGCATAGTAGCTCATCGTGTGTAACAACCCTGAAAATGGATAAGATAAGAAATGCTTAGTGTGTCAAGAATGCCTATGATTAGACCAGGGTTCACACGGATTGATGCGCGTAGAAACAGACCTCGGAAGCCTTGCTACGACCAAGCCAACTAACTTGGGGAGTTAATTGAGCTTGGAAAGGTTGGGACCAACCAAGTAAGGCTCTCGAAAACAAAGATTTAATCGAAGGAGTTTTTATCGGACTTAAAAAGAAGGAATTTTAAGTTTTGAGGGTCTAGGGGTAAAATGGTCTTTTACCAGGCTAAGGGTAGTATCGTAATTACCCTAAATATATATATAATTAATTATTTAATAAGATGGAGGGGCAATTTGGGGAGAGAGAGCCGAAATTGAGCTCTTGAAGTGAAGTCTTGCTCCACCCGGGTTCGAACCTAGGTGGAAGCAATGATTTAACTTGTTTTTATTTAAATGAATAAATTAATTTAATTAATTAATAAATATTAGCTGATTTAAGAAAAACAAAAATCAGATTGTTTTTATTTAAAGGTTTAACAAAGAGTCCTAGTTTGACTAATTCCCAAACTAAAACTCCTAATTTTAAGCCACTCTCTCTCACTCTCTCTCTCTCTCACGTTTAGCCATTCATTCTCACGTTTTCTCTCTGCCAAAAACAACTTCAAGAATAGAAAATATATGGAAGTTCTTTACACTTGAATAACTCACACAAAAAGCTAAGAAAACAACGTTAATCCATCACGTTAGGCAAAGGGGAGGAGTCTTCCGTCGGTTGGTGTTGAAGTGTTGGACTTGAACGTGGTTTGGAGAGGTTGGACAGCAGGTTGTGCATTGTAAAAACGTCAAAAAGGTATGGGTTTTCTTACTCTTGGTCCCTTTCCCAAGAGACCCTTAGGACTCAGACGAATCTATTCCGAAAACTAGGGTTGTTCCCCGTTTCATGTCCTTGTCACTAGCTCCTACTGATGGTTGTAGGTTGGTATGTCTGCTGGTAGATATTAGGAATGTAATGTGTTTTTTCGTGATGAATATGTTCATGAATGTGCATTTGGAATCGTACAAATGATAACCTATGCTTTCCGAAATATGTGTTTATGTGTGTGCAATGTGTAGTCGTGACTTTGAACACGGATTGAAGTATGAAAATGACTTGTTTTATGGTTGTATTTCACGTGCACAAACTTGTATTAATCGTGATGTTCATATGAAGTATAAAGTGGCTGATTTGAGTTAAAAACTATTAGCTAAATGATTCACGAAATGCCCTAAGAATTAACTCTAAATGTTGATGAAAAGAAGCTGAAAAATGTATCTCAAATTTCCAGCACATTGTTGGTTAATTTCAGCCAAGTAAAGTTCTTTAATAAGCTATGAAAAATGAAGAAAAATAAGTGAGGTAACTGAGGATCGAACCCGTGACCTCACCATGTTAAAAATCAGTGAAATAAGGTGAGAAAAAGGAAATGTGGAGAGTGGGGATTGAACTCCCAACCTCTTGAATGGATGAGAGAGGTAGGAGAAAAATAAAGGAGAAAATTAAATGTGGAGAGTGAGGATTGAACCCCCAACCTCTTGAATGGATGAGAAAGTTAGGAGTAAAATAAAGGAGAAAAATAAATGAGGAGAGTGAGGATTGAACCCCCAACCTCTTGAATGGATGAGAGAGTTAGGAGAAAAATAAAAGAGAAAATAAATGTGGACAGTGGGGATTTAACCCACAACCTCTTAGATAGGTGAGAAAGTTAAGAGATAAATTAAAATAAAAAAAATGAGCTTGTGGGGGATTGAACCCACAACCTCCTTGACTTAAACGGAAAAGGAGAGGAGAAAAAGAAAGGAAATGTTATGGCGTTGATGGGAATCGAACTAGGGTCTCCCAAATCTGAAAAATGCAATTATCAAGTTTAAAATAAGATTAAGTGTTGTCCAAGGGATTTGAAATAGGGTTCCCTTGCCAAAATTCCGTATTGATACATAAGTCATACGTGGATTAAATGTTCAAGAAAAATGCCACCTACTTAGATCGAAATCGAGATCTTGGCATACATACAAGATGCATAAGTCTTGTATCACATAATCTTAGGAAGATATGAATCACTTAGACGATATATGAATGAAGCCTCATGGCTTGTATGTATGGACACATAAGTCTAACATACGTTTAAAAGGAAGTGATCCTAAGATGTATGTAATGAAATGATGAAACCCTAGAAGGGTTAAGTATGAGTGTAAATACACTAAATGTCCAAGTGCATTGACATATGATGAAATGAACAATGAAATGATGAAATGAACAATGAAATGATGAAATGAACAATGAAATGATGAAATGAACAATGATATAATGAAATGAACAATGAAATGATGAAATGAAAAATGAAATGATGAAACCCTAGAAGGGTTAAGTAAAAGTGTGAAACACACTAAATGGCCAAGTGCATTGGCATATGATGAAGTGAATATTCACGTAAAAAGGGGTGAGTAATTATGAAGAGTAAATGTGCTAATGTTAATGAATGTGGTGACAACATGATATGAGGCTAATGTAAAATATGAGAGCAATCTCAAATGAGCCTAAGTAAATTTTACCAAAACGTACTAACCTATGAGAGTGTAAGATAATGAAGAGACCAGTCTCTATGAACACTCTAATGAAAGTATTGAGATTAACACACTTAATACTAATGATGAGATGAGAAATCATCTAATGAGCTATGATGTCCTCATACTAGAAGCCAGCTTCCATAACGTATGAGATGAATGTAATGGAACTTTATACTGAGCACCGATAGACTAGCTATGAGCGGTGATGCCTTCTTTCGGGAAGGGCGGAGGTTCACATAACTCTCATGAGATGAGACTGTCCGGCATGCCGGGTATGGGTCTTCTTGTATCTCCTAGTCTTTGAACCTATACTGCCAATATAGGGATCTGGCGGGGTTCGATTCCCATGTACGCTAGCATGTTTTGGGTCACTTTGGCCGATGATTCCACCTCTTTTTGGTGTGGGGGAGACACTGGATTTCATGATGCTCACATGATCTATGTCGGTTAAAGTTAAAGTTCCCAATAAATGAATGAGGCCAACCTCAAATGATGCACATAATGAAATGAATGATACCAAAGGTGTTAGGATAGGATAATCAAAAGGTGAGTTAGATTCAAGTAATGACATTAGGTCATTCTTGGTCATTGCACAACGAACCTAATGAAAGTCTTAAACTATATCCTAGGTATAACTGGTGTTTACACTAGTCTATGAATGAAATGAAATGGAGTACGTATGAATGAACGAAGTAGACTCTTTGTTTGCTAATGAAGACTCCCTAGTTGAGGTCCCATCTGTTGAGCCCTCATTTCTGGGAGGTCTTAATGTTAAGTCCATGATTCCAAGGTCTCATGGCATATGAATGAATGACAATAAAGAAGTTATGTGCTACATGAAAAAGGTGTTGTACGCTATATGATGTGTGCTATGTGTAAATGTTATGTGCTGTGTGCAAATGTGAAAAGTTTGATGATGTATGTTATTCTCATGGCATAACTTTCCTATTCCAAATATGGAAAGCCCACTGACTTTCCTAATCCAAATTTCGAAAGCTCATTGACTTTCCTAATCCAAATTTGAAAACTTTCCTAATCTCAATTTGGCAAGTCCACTGACTTGACTTCCAAAAATCATGTTGTTAGGAAAGAGCTATTCTTTCTCATGCATGTCCTTGGTGTGTGCTTGCATATACCCATACTTAGTACAAGTGTGTACTAACCCTATACAAACTCTACTATTTAGGTGCAGGCATAGGTGGATGATAGAGCTACAGGATCATCGCTGCAGTTATCCGAACGTCCAGCATTCATCCGGTTTTGGTAGGTCCTCATGCTTTCGAGGATGCTACTGTTTTATATTCTAGCTTAGTTTTAGAGTTGAGCTAGTGGAGCATGTTCCACTAGCGTTTCTTTCCTATTTTATTCAGACTATGTATTGGTGCCATTTTGGCAATTATACGCTTTATAAGAATTGAACTATTTCTTTCAGTTGCTTATCTCTTAATGTTAGATGGTTGATGGTGAACAATTACGTATTAATTAGAATGCTTTTATAAGTATGATAAAAGTTTCAAATTTTTCCGCTAAAATTAACCTAGATGAAGTAAGAATGACGTAAGTAGGCTTGTCTGCGACCTCTGAGAGGTCAACGACGCTGGTCTCGTCTGGGTCTAGATTCCAGTCGTGACAAAGTTGGTATCAGAGCCATAGGTTAAATTCCGAGATAATGAGTTCACATCAACCACATTGAGTAGTTTCTAAGTCATGGTAGTGAAGTGCACCACTATCCTGGATTAGAGACTGCATGATGTGTAGCAAAGTTTCCCTTCTTCTGATCTTATCGTGCTTTTCCTAATGTCTAATTTTCTTGGTGTTATGAGCGTGTCTAACATCAACTCTTGAAGTTTCCGAAAGATGAATACAAGGAGAAAAGCAAGCGAAGATATTGGAGGAGCAGCTGCTAGGGTAATCCTAGTTTTTCCCCAGGATCCAGCTGCTGGAATAGAGATGCCTGTTAACCCAGATGGGTTGACAGATGATGAAGTAATAACAACGTTGGTATAAATGGACCAAGCTAGCACTTTACAAGCTCAGGCTGTTGGGTTTGATTGATGTGAAGAAGTCTGAGTTGACATCCTACCAGCTAAAGGATGTAGCTCAATCCTGGTATAAGGTGTGACAGGATAGCAAGGACTTAGGAGGAGGTCCTATTACTTGGAATCTTTTCAAGATGGCTACTCTAGAGCAGTTCTTTCCCAGATAAATGAAGGAGACTAAGGTTGAGGAATTCATCAACCTTAAGCAGGGCTCGATATCAGTCAGGGATTACTCTCTGAAGTTCGTAAGACTTTACAGCCCAGGAGAGGCCACCTAATAGGAAGTGTGGCATAATGCATGGAGGAGAATGTATGATGGACCCTAATGATGTTATAGTTGTGGCAAACCGGGTCACATTATGAAGGATAGACCGAACGGGAGGAAATGTAAGAGCTGATAGGGTATACAAGGAGATTGCCACAGTGAAGGTATTGTGGAGGAATCATCTTGTTGAGGGTGCTACGTGGGAGGCCGAGGCCGACATGAGATCCCGCTACCCTCATCTATTCAGCCCTTGAGGTTAGACTTCCTACTCTTAAGTCTAAGTTTCCTTATCTCTCCATTCTTTGTTGTTATTGCTTGATTGTGTATAGTAACTATGTTATGATCTGACTGGCATTACACTAGATAGTTAGTAGTGTCATTCGGGGACGAATGTTCCTAAGGGGGGGATAATGTAACAACCCTGAAAATGGATAAGATAAGAAATGCTTAGTGTGTCAAGAATGCCTATGATTAGACCAGGGTTCACACGGATTGATGCGCGTAGAACCAGACCTCGGAAGCCTTTCTACAACCAAGCCAACTAACTTGGGGAGTTAATTGAGCTTGGAAAGGTTGGGACCAACCAAGTAAGGCTCTTGAAAACAAAGATTTAATCGAAGGAGTTTTTACCGGACTTAAAAAGAAGGAATTTTAAGTTTTGAGGGTCTAGGGGTAAAATGGTCTTTTACCAGGCTAAGGGTAGTATCGTAATTACCCTAAATATATATATAATTAATTATTTAATAAGATGGAGGGGCAATCTGGGGAGAGAGAGCCGAAATTGAGCTCTTGAAGTGAAGTCTTGCTCCACCCGGGTTCGAACCTAGGTGGAAGCAATGATTTAACTTGTTTTTATTTAAATGAATAAATTAATTTAATTAATTAATAAATATTAGCTGATTTAAGAAAAACAAAAATCAGATTGTTTTTATTTAAAGGTTTAACAAAGAGTCCTAGTTTGACTAATTCCCAAACTAAAACTCCTAATTTTAAGCCACTCTCTCTCACTCTCTCTCTCTCTCACGTTTAACCATTCATTCTCACGTTTTCTCTCTGCCAAAAACAACTTCAAGAACAGAAAATATATGGAAGTTCTTCACACTTGAAGAACTCACACAAAAAGCTAAGAAAACAACGTTAATCCATCACGTTAGGCAAAGGGGAGGAGTCTTCCGTCGGTTGGTGTTGAAGTGTTGGACTTGAACGTGGTTTGGAGAGGTTGGACAGCAGATTGTGTATTGTAAAAACGTCAAAAAGGTATGGGTTTTCTTACTCTTGGTCCCTTTCCCAAGAGACCCTTAGGACTCAGACGAATCTATTCCGAAAACTAGGGTTGTTCCCCGTTTCATGTCCCTGTCACTAGCTCCTATTGATGGTTGTAGGTTGGTATTTCTGCTGGTAGATATTAGGCATGTAATGTGTTTTTTCGTGATGAATATGTTCATGAATGTGCATTTGGAATCGTACAAATGATAACCTATGCTTTCCGAAATATGTGTTTATGTGTGTGCAATGTGTAATCATGACTTTGAACACGGATTGAAGTATGAAAATGACTTTTTTTATGGTTGTATTTCACGTGCACAAACTTGTATTAATCGTGATGTTCATATGAAGTATAAAGTGCCTTATTTGAGTTAAAAACTATTAGCTAAATGATTCACGAAATGCCCTAAGAATTAACTCTAAATGTTGATGAAAAGAAGCTGAAAAATATATCTCAAATTTCCAGCACATTGTTGGTTAATTTCAGCCAAGTAAAGTTCTTTAATAAGCTATGAAAAATGAAGAAAAATAAGTGAGGCAACTGAGGATCGAACCCGTGACCTCACCATGTTAAAAATCAGTGAAATAAGGTGAGAAAAAGGAAATGTGGAGAGTGGGGATTGAACTCCCAACCTCTTGAATGGATGAGAGAGGTAGGAGAAAAATAAAGGAGAAAATTAAATGTGGAGAGTGAGGATTGAACCCCCAACCTCTTGAATGGATGAGAAAGTTAGGAGTAAAATAAAGGAGAAAAATAAATGAGGAGAGTGAGGATTGAACCCCCAACCTCTTGAATGGATGAGAGAGTTAGGAGAAAAATAAAAGAGAAAATAAATGTGGAGAGTGGGGATTGAACCCACAACCTCTTGGATAGGTGAGAAAGTTAAGACATAAATTAAACTAAAAAAAATGAGCTTGTGGGGGATTGAACCCACAACCTCCTTGACTTAAACGGAAAAGGAGAGGAGAAAAAGAAAGGAAATGTTATGGGGTTGATGGGAATCGAACTAGGGTCTCCCAAATCTGAAAAATGCAATTATCAAGTTTAAAATAAGATTAAGTGTTGTCCAAGGGATTTGAAATAGGGTTCCCTTGCCCAAATTCCGTATTGATACATAAGTCATACGTGAATTAAATGTTCAAGAATAATGCCACCTACTTAGATCGAAATCGAGATCTTGTCACACATACAAGATGCATAAGTCTTGTATCACATAATCTTAGGAAGATATGAATCACTTAGACGATATATGAATGAAGCCTCATGGATTGTATGTATGGAAACATAAGTCTAACATACGTTTAAAAGTAAGTGATCCTAAGATGTATGTAATGAAATGGTGAAACCCTAGAAGGGTTAAGTATGAGTGTAAATACACTAAATGGCCAAGTGCATTGACATATGATGAAATGAACAATGAAATGATGAAATGAACAATGAAATGATGAAATGAACAATGAAATGACGAAATGAACAATGAAATGATGAAATGAAAAATGAAATGATGAAACCCTAGAAGGGTTAAGTAAAAGTGTGAAACACACTAAATGGCCAAGTGCATTGGCATATGATGAAGTGAATATTCACGTAAAAAGGGGCGAGTAATTATGAAGAGTAAATGTGCTAATGTTAATGAATGTGGTGACAACATGATATGAGGCTAATGTAAAATATGAGAGCAATCTCAAATGAGCCTAAGTAAATGTTACCAAAACGTACTAACCTATGAGAGTGTAAGATAATGAAGAGACCAGTCTCTATGAACACTCTAATGAAAGTATTGAGATTAACACACTTAATACTAATGATGAGATGAGAAATCATTTAATGAGCTATGATGTCCTCATACTAGAAGCCAGCTTCCATAACGTATGAGATGAATGTAATGGAACTTTATACTGAGCACCAATAGACTAGCTATGAGCGGTGATGCCTTCTTTCGGGAAGGGCGGAGGTTCACGTAACTCTCATGAGATGAGACTGTTCGGCATGCCGGGTATGGGTCTCCTTGTATCTCCTAGTCTTCGAACCTATAATGCCAATATAGGGATCTGGCGGGGTTCGATTCCCATGTACGCTAGCATGTTTTGGGTCACTTTGGCCGGTGATTCCACCTCTTTTCGGTGTGGGGGAGACAATGGATTTCATGATGCTCACATGATCTATGCCGGTTAAAGTTAAAGTTCCCAATGAATGAATGAGGCCAGCCTCAAATGATGCACATAATAAAATGAATGATACCAAAGGTGTTAGAATAGGATAATCAAAAGGTGAGTTAGATTCAAGTAATGACATTCGGTCATTCTTGGTCATTGCACAACGAACCTAATGAAAGTCTTAAACTACATCCTAGGTATAACTGGTGTTTAAACTAGTCTATGAATGAAATGAAATGGAGTACGTATGAATGAACGAAGTAGACTCTTTGTTTGCTAATGAAGACTCCCTAGTTGAGGTCCCATCTGTTGAGCCCTCATTTCTGGGAGGTCTTAATGTTAAGTCCATGATTCCAAGGTCTCATGGCATATGAATGAATGACAATAAAGAAGTTATGTGCTACATGAAAAAGGTGTTGTATGCTATATGATGTGTGCTATGTGTAAATGTTATGTGCTGTGTGCAAATGTGAAAAGTTTGATGATGTATGTTATTCTCATGGCATAACTTTCCTATTCCAAATATGGAAAGCCCACTGACTTTCCTAATCCAAATTTCGAAAGCTCATTGACTTTCCTAATCCAAATTTGGAAACTTTCCTAATCTCAATTTGGCAAGTCCACTGACTTGACTTCCAAAAATCATGTTGTTAGGAAAGAGCTATTCTTTCTCATGCATGTCCTTGGTGTGTGCTTGCATATACCCATACTTAGTACAAGTGTGTACTAACCCTATACAAACTCTACTATTTTAGGTGCAGGCACAGGTGGACGATAGAGCTACAGGATCATCGCTGCAGTTATCTGGACGTCCAGCATTCATCCGATTTTGGTAGGTCCTCATGCTTTCGAGGATACTACTGTTTTATATTCTAGCTTAGTTTTAGAGTTGAGCTAGTGGAGCATGTTCCACTAGCGTTTCTTTCCTATTTTATTCAGACTATGTATTGATGCCATTTTGGCAATTATACGCTTTATAAGAATTGAACTATTTCTTTCAGTTGCTTATCTCTTAATGTTAGATGGTTGATGGTGAACAATTACATATTAATGAGAATGCTTTTATAAGTATGATAAAAGTTTCAAATTTTTCCGCTAAAATTAACCTAGATGAAGTAAGAATGACATAAGTAGGCTTGTCTGCGACCTCAGAGAGGTCAACGACGCCGGTCTCGTCTGGGGTCTAGATTCCAATCGTGACATCGTGATAATGACCCTTACCCCTCGCGATAACACTGAGCAATCTAGGTCAATTAATTTAACTAACCCATGGGATCGCAACACCCTACCACATGATTGTGATGTAAACGAAATTAACAGTTCATGATCACGATAGACCTCAACGTGTTGGTGATGCTCAACAAAAGATCTCTATGGGATTAGAATATGGAGTTGCACAATCACAATGAACAAATAAATGGGAAATAGATGTGATCAATTACAACAAATTACATAAGGGCACAAAGTCACTAAATGTACTCTCAAAATTATTTCAGAAGCCTGAGTTCACAAACCAGATCTATTACCTAACTACACTAAAAATTTTGGTATCAATGGACTTATCGAAATCCAGATATGAGGTCTCCTCGACCCAAAACCCATGAAAGACATATTAAACTAACTTAACATTCAAAAATACAAAATTAACCTCGAAAACATAGAAAATTGAACCAATACCTACTCAGACATAAAATAAACCCCCCAAAACCAATGAAATCATCAAAAATATGATATGAGTATTCAAACTCAACATGTTGACTAAACTCAATTCATTGTCAAAAATAACTTAAACTTCAAAATCAAAGGCTCAAATCAGCAAAACAATCCAAAAACAGAAAATGGCAACATTTTTTAGCTAATTAAATTGACGATATTTCATTTTGATAATCAAAACTCCAGTTGTTACATAAAAAAGTTTGAAAAACTTCTAAACTCAAATTCCAAATATTATGAATTTTCAATAAAATTTCAAAAATAACTTCACAAACTCATCAAATATGACCGTGATAGCTATTTAGAGGGGTAAAATTGTAATTTCCTAAGAATTTCCAAAAATGACTTTTTGGGTCACTAGTAAAGGCATTAATTAACTATGCTGGAAGATATGGAACAATTATGTCTTCCATTGAACTTACTATGTCATGAATCCTAATGTTTGACACACACTTACAAAATATTGTCATACACCCATGTTAGATCCTCCAAAAATGTACTACTTCATCCGACATGCACCTATGATTTTTTTTGAATACTCCAAGCAACAATCATACACATAAAGTTTTAGACCCTGATAAGTCACCATTTAGACTCATTTAGGGCTTTATTAAAATAGATTTAGTGTGATCAAATGCATATTTTGTTCTAATAACTGATATAAATCATTGTTTTTATGAATTTGTATTGAGGAACAGAGCATGGATACTAAGGAACAAAAAGGGAAAAGGAAGCTGAAAAAACAACGAAAAGAGGGCCCGAGGATCACCTAAGCCATTAGGCAAGTAGCCGAATAACCTTGGTCTCACCTTATGTTCTAGTGTTCTAAGACCTAAAGGAGAAAATCAAGTCAGTGATCGAAAAGAGCAGTCAGTCAGTCACTGAACGGTTGTGCAATGCAGTGCTATATTGCCCAAAGTTACAGAACCTCAAAATGTTGAAGGCAAAAGAAAAATGTGATTCGAATGAAAAAGGGAGGATCAACGAGTGGATCGGTGATCTCGACTTATAGCGTTGATTGATCCTTCGCAACACAATTTTTGACAATTATAAATATATTTTAAAATTCTTAGTTGATTATGTCACATCCGGGGAGCACCCCCTAGACGTAATCGGCGTCGGCGTAATCTTTGAGGACTAAGACTAACCTCTTAGCATTCGTCACAACATTCATAGGCCAAAAATATGGAAAAATTGAAAACTTTTACTACTTCTACATTGAGGTTTACATAGACCTCTACATACACACATATATATATAGTCATATCGAGTATACATAGACCCTTCGTATAAGAAAATTACTTAGTCTTCTACTTTTATTGCACATACATACTTATAACATAGTATATAGTCTCAAAGTTGTCTCATCTCATAACCATCTACAACGATCATAGCAATTTGGGCATAGCCCTACATCAATGTCAAGAAGCCACATATAGGCTTATACAAATCGTACTCAAATGAAATAGAATGATCATAAGAGTCTAAAAGTAAAGCAACTCCATAGGCTAGATATTGGCATCGCCCTCGGAAAGTGAAGACCTACCCACTCAGATGGTAAAGAATATCCAAGTCTTTTTCAAGTCGTCTCGAATGAGCCTTCAATGATCGGAACCCAAAATGTTTGGGAAAAAGGTAGAAAATGGAGTTATTACGCCACTTGTACTAAGTATGAGACCATATGCACATATAACATCAAAACATGCTAAAAAGGGACATTTAGTTAAATCATGCCATTTTATCCTTTTAAAAGTCTTATGCACAATCAATCAAGCCCTACCAATTATTAAGACATGTTCAACAAGTCAAAGCAAGTCATATGCATATCAACGTACTTGAACCCTTAATCTAACACAACTCTATCATCAAAAAGTAGTGTCACAAGCATGAATAAGAGTTGATCATATTACAACAAGCAAAACAACTAATCATGAATCCCCATAAAGTCACAAGTGCAATGACTATGCAAAGCACCCATAACCTTACTCAATCAAGTAACCCAACAAGAACCCATAACCAATGCCAAACTTCACATAATATAACCTTTAAGAATGCATAACATCATACTTTAACATTTTAGACTAAATACATGTTCATAAGGATAATCATCATCATAGAATGTCATTTCACATATAAAGTCACCACATTATCATATACATATAATTTACTCTCATAAGCATATATATACATAAGAACATCCTCCTAAGACCTCCCTTAAGGTTAACTAGTGCAATGCTTAGGTAAAGTATCATACCCCTACCTAGACTAAGTTAAACCCCTTAGGTCATCTTAGGTACAGTTCATTCATGAATTCATTTTACCATTTTGGGTACATTTTGCCTTAACCGACATAGACCACATGAGCTAATGTGGAATCCGGTGTCATGGAACCCTACACTGAAAAAAGGTGGACTACTTGCCAAAGTAGTACCTAAGACATGAACATAGCAACTACATGGATCCACTAGCTAGTATTTCTATGGGGGCAACATAGTTCAAGAACTAGGAGATATAATTGAGACCCTCTTTATGCTACATTCATTATAGTCTCCAATCTCAAGAGTACATTAGTGATCCTACCTTCTCTATGTGGGAAGGGACATTTCTCAATCTAGTTTACTCGGTGCTAAGCTAGAGTCTCTTTTTGAAATGTCTTTAAACTTTTTTTAACAATCATAGTTTAGTTTAGGTCATAGGGTCTAAACCTTGTATAAAAATCATCATCATATCTCAATAAGAGTTGCATGACTGTAGTCCTTTCATTACAATTCATATAAGTGAGGTTATCACATTCTTACATTCATTCATAATAAGGCACATTGGTAGTCATCACAATCCTTATAACATTTACATCTTAATCAACCTCAAAACCATAGTCAAGACATATAAATTCAACATCATACCACCCTATCAATCCTAAACAAGTCATACTCCAACACAACATCATGACTTAATCACAATTAACCATAATTGAAGTAAAGAATAGGGATCATAAGACTTACCAAGTCTCCTTCACAATTCATGATCAACGTCTTACCATCAAACCTTAGTTAAACTCAATTAGGTCATAAAGTCATCATAATTCAATAACCAACATGATCACAATACTAAAAGAATCTCTACATCACAATTCAATACTAGATCAAAGATTAAGATTAGGTCAATTCATCATAACCTAGATTGCTTCTCGAGAACTAGCATGAAAGACTACAAATCATCCTAATTTGTTCATGATTAGTGTAACAACATCATCTAAGAGCAATTCAACCCATAACAAAGTCAATTGAACCAAATACAACCTAATTCATACCAAGATCAAACCTAGGGTTAAGGATTAAGGATCATGTTCTACAATTTAGACCAAACCATTAACAATTATCATGATCAAGTTAAAATACATGTTAATCTACCCATTATAACCTAAATAAATAATAAACAACTTAGTTCACAACATCAATTTCGAGATTAGATGAAACCCACTTGAAAACTCAACTTTTAGAAATACTTTGAATGAACCCTTTGAGGAAAGAAGTCTCAAAGGTTAATAGATCCCATACCTCAACGTTTGATGAAGATTTAATGGTGAAATCTCCCCTTTTTAAGCCCCCAAAATCCTTCCCTAGCTTTTTCTTCAATGGTGTCTTCCAATAGAGAGAAAAAGAAGAGAGAAGGAAGATGATTTGTTTTGTGAATTGTAATTAGTCTAATAGGGTTTGGGTCTTTATATTGGGGTTAATTAACTTAATTAGGCTCCCTTAATACCCTAATTAACCACCTAAACCCTTAACCAATTAAATGAACTAACTTAAAAACATGCAGGAAACTTGACCCTCACAGACGAGACCCCAATCGATGGTCCGTCTGTGAGTCGACGACTCGCCCCCCCTCCGTCCTGCACACTCATTGTTTTAGTCATAGACTTGTGCAAGAAAGGTCTTCCACCATTTTTCTAAGTGTTGGTCGACGGTTGGCATCGACGCCCCGTCGATCAACACACATTCCGTCCATTGAGTCTCGTTGGTGCACACTGCCCAAGCAGTGTTGCCTCCTACGTGCTAGGGTCCTCCTCAAGGGGCCTTGGATCGTCCTTGGGGAGTCGTACCCGGACGTTTCACCATGAATCGACTTTAATATATATTATACACCCTTCCACCAAATTTTATGTGTTTACGACACCTAAAAGCTAGTTAAATAGGCTAAGACACACTAACACCTACTTGTACCAAATTTCCGGACGTAATGGACATTCTTGGACATTTTGGTTTCTTAACTTCCTAAATGACCTATATTCATTAAAAATGGACTTAAAAAAGTGTCTAAACCTCATGACACTTATGATAGGCTTTAAGGCATGTCTTGGATTTTCGAAGTGTTACAGATTATCTATGTATCTATCAATATTAAGTTATCTTATCTAGTTTTTAATCTGTAGTTGAAGATTGTTCAGTTCTCTAGTTTGGTATCAAAGCATAAGGTTTTTGGTATGGTCTTATGTTGTCTCAAAACCACATCTAGTAGAGTCCACATTATGAATAGGAGGCTATTGGGTGCTAAGAAAGTTTAACTTCTTCATTCTTCAAATCGTGCCTAAGATCTTTGCTTTATAACATTGTTCCCTTGTTCCTTATGTTATGGTCCCATGTGTAGGATTCCCTTGTAAGGGTTGTGTTGTAAGGTTGATGGAGAGAAAAGGTTATGATGATGACCTTAGGTTGGATGTGTTCCCTTATGATAGTTACTATGGTTAGTAGAACCCGACTTGGGTATGGTGTGTTTTGAGGTGGTTTGAAATAGATGATGAAAGAAGGTGGTAGAAATGTATAAGTGTGATGAGTAATAATGTTTGAGGTTGTTTTTCTCTAACATTAGAATGGGAAAAGGTGATGTTTGAAAGGTCTAGTAAGAGTTTCTCCTAAGTGGGGGATGTTAGGCCTAGATGGTAAGGTTTTTTTATAGTCTTTGATGTTCATGAGTTAGGTTTGATTGTTTTTGTTGTTTCAGGAGTTATAGTGAATATAAGAGTTGGGTGAGAATGGTATTGGTAAGGTTGATGGTTCCTTGATATTTTTGGTGGCATGTACATGTTGACCTTAGATGGGTTTACCTTAAGTAGGTCATGGTATGTGAAGTTTTAAGGTTGTTGAGGGTGAGATATCCTTACCTATTCTTTATGTGACCATTCAAGCCTAAAACTAAGAGTTCTTAGTATCTTCGTTCATGTTGGAGTTTTTGTAAAAAATGAGTTTTCAAATATTCTCCTTAAGATATGCATATCTTGGTTGAATTATTGTTGAATTAGAAAATGAGTTTCATTTGTTTCATTATTTCATGTTCATCTGCATTTAGTATAAAATGTCTATTTGATTCATGATGTGAAAATTTGAGCATGCCTAATGTGTTAAAGAGAAATTGCCTTTTTGAGCCTTTATGAGGAAATTGCTTGAAGGTGTCTTATTGAAATGTTGAATGATTGTGCTTTCATGATAAATTGCATGATGTGCAAAGTTATATTTAAATGAGCATGGTGTAACTTGGAGAAGGAAGTTTTTCCAATATCATGAGAAATGGTAAAGAATAAGGAGTTGGTAGACGTAGCTATACTTGCTTGAATTGCATGAAGTTGTCTGGGCCTTTTATGTGGAGTAATGTTGTTCCTCCTAACTGCGTGTATTTTTTCTGATAGTGTATGCATGAATGAGTGTTGTTTGCTTTGGTCATTTTCCCTTTAAGTGTTCAAGTGTCATCCAAGGACAAATGTTCCCAAGTGGGGGATAATGTAACAACCCTCAAAATGCAATAGGATGAACTAGAGCCTCACATGGGTTTTATGAGATAATAACTTGTTAAAATAATTAAGAATAGCTTTAGAATTCAGTTTTAAAGAGTTTTGTAGTCAAACGTCAAGAGACGACCAAGACGTTTGAAAACTAGTCTCTTACATGTTGGTGTGTTCTAGTATGTTGTGCATGGTTTTATGTGTTGTTTGGAGTCTAAAGTCAGTGGATATGACCCTAACACCTAGATCGACATGTGTAGGGGCAAAACATCTGGGCATGACTCCCAAGGACCAACCTAAGGGTCCTTGAGGAGGACGCAAGCCTTGGACTAGATGCTGCCAAGGCAGCGTGCGACCAGTAACTTGTGGGAGTGTGTCCGCGTCGCGCACTTGCTCTAGCAATGGGAAAACAATTTCTACGCATCTCGGAGGCATCGCTCACCCTACTGTCCCAAATTTTATTTTCCAAAAACTTCAGGGAACACCTCCGCGACACGGACTTGTTCCCCGACGATAATTCATAAAATAAAAGGCCATATTTACTTGTTTAAAAAGGTCCAAATAATACAGGGGTGTTTTGGATATTTTGGGGGTGTATTATATATTGATTTTAGGCCATTATACTTCCATTCCCCAATCAAAAAATAAAACCAAGCCCTCAATAATTATTCCAAATTTTAAAAACCTCAAAAGTTCTTCTCTTCCAAAATTCTCTCAAGCCACCATTGAAGGTCAAGGTCTTGGATCTTGATAGGTAGGATGGATGCAACTGATTTGTCCTCAATTTTGGTTTGATTCTTGAAGAATAAGGTATGGGTATTCTTTGTCTTTGATTTATCTTTCAATCAAAGATCCAATTCAAAGTATTTTAAAAATTTATGAAGGACTAAGAAGAGTCTTTATAGAATGATGTTGTATCTTGTGTTGGTAAACTTAGTTGTCCCTACTTGGTACTAGAATTATATTGAATAAATGATATGATGAATGTTGTTTATCTGATTTGATATACTTAAGTCCCTCTACTTGATACATGAAAGCTTCTCTAATGTAATCTCTTTACTTGGTAGGATTAGGCCCCCTTGTGTTGAATGAATGAATGAATGAAAGTCTACTATCGGTATACCTAAAGTAGGTAACCTTCTATGAAAGCGTAATATGGAAACCTTGAACATGAAAATAAGGTTAAGAATGTGAAACCTTGAATATGAAAAGAAGGTTAATATAGAAGCCTTGAATTGGTAGACCGTAATTGTGCCCCTTTTTGAGTGGAATGATGGACTTAGAGGTAGGTCGGCTAGAACGACATGAAACCATCTCTAAGAAAGTAATAAGAGCTATCCTAATGAACCTTTATCGGCAGCGCATGTGGACCCCTTCTTGGTAGTGGTATTATGAGTTGGTAGGACTAAGAAATGGTACCTTCTCAAATACTCTTATGTGAATGAACTTTCCTTTTAGAACCAAGGCAAAGCACCGAGTGGATATGCTTGCGGTAGTAGCTCTACTTTAAGTATGAGACTAGAGTACAAATAAGCCCTTGATATCTCTTAAAACATGTTCCTACATGGGATGTTTCATATTCGTAACTTTGGCAAGTAGAACACCTTCCACGGTGTGGGGTCTTGTGACACCGAATTCCATACCTAGGTAGTATGGTCTATGTCGGTTAATGTCTATTCTTATCATGTGGGATGTTACCTCTAGTTATTGGATAGGTTATATAACATGCGGGTAGTGGAATGGGACGTTATCTACACATGGCACGTGTAGGCTTTGAATATACTAAAGTGAGTTCACTAGGTCTTCAAAGACCATTATGTGAAGTCCCCTATTTGTATGTTTGAATTCTAAATGACTTATGCATTGTATGTTCTCCCAATGAAAGCATGTTGAATAGATATGTTCTTATATACAATAGCTTTGAGGAACACTTAGGTGTGCTCGACGAAGGTGTATGGGCGGTCTCTTCATGTCTTACTTAGGTGGGTCTTAGAGTAGCCTTAGTTAGAGAGTCTAAATGATGAAAGGTTACTTGATGAACATGGAATCAAGTGTTATAGGTTGTTGTTACTAGAACATGGCTTTGAATGTGAATGTTGACTTGTGCTATGTCTCTTAAATTCTGATGATGAAGGTTTTTATCAAAATTTCATGGAAGCATGTTTTTATACTAAATGTCACTTTTAGCATGGTTTTTTCATGGTCTCCATACTTAGTGCCTTAATTGTGCTAACCCATGTATTTCCTTTTTGACTTAAGTGTAGGGATTGAAGATGTGGCATGCTATGGAGGTTGATTAGGTTTCTAAGTGGTTAAATATGAAGACTTGGTGAGTCCTCATAGATTCGAGGACAAAACCCTACAAGTTATTTTATGTCGTTTAGTCTTTGTTTACCTTGTTGATGTACCGGGATATTTGAGTACAACTTGACGCTTAAAAGCAAGGAACTAATACTAGAATTGAGTGTATTTGGTATGATTTGATGTGTTTCGTGATGATGCACACAGAATGTTACAATAGAGAGAAGTAGTAACTCACGGCCAGCTTGACGGTCCGTGTCTTATTTCACAGACCGTGTAAGTTACCGTAAAGTCAGATAACATGAGAAAAATTCTGAAACCTACTATTGAAATAAATCAAGTAAAAGCCATGAGAGAATTCACGGCCCGTAATCATCTTGACGATCCGTGGTTGAGTATGTGAACCAGATTCCAGAAGCGCAGTACAAAGTGTTCAAAGTTGAGGAAAATCCAAGTGAAGATTACGGACGCTTTTATGGACCGTGATAGTTTTGATGCTCCATGAGCCTGTGTGTTAACCACATTCTAGAGAGCAGTGAAAAGTGTCCATAGTTGAGGAAGTTGAAGTAAAGATCATGGAAGAGTTCACGAACCGTCATAATTTTGACGGTCCGTAGCTTTGTCTGTCAACAAGACTCCATAAAGCAGGAAGAACGGTCCGAAGCTAGAAATTTGAAGTGAAGACCACAGAAGTCTTCATGAACCGCAATTACTGTGAAGGTACGTGATTCGGTCCGTCGACAAGATTCCATAAAGCAGGACAAAGGGCCCGTAGTTGAGAAAGTTTCTAGTGAAGACCATGGAGTATTATATGGACCGTGAAGCCTCTCACAGACCGTGATGAGGGTCATGAAGGAAAACGACAATGCAGTCCTAATTACATTAGGTGTCTTTTTAAAAGTATTTTTTGGGGATATTATTTAGGGAGTTCTTGGAACGATATTTCTTTCATTCAGTTTTTGGCCGAATAACGAGAGACAACTTGGGAATTTTTCCAAACTATTCTTGTTTTAGTTTGATTGTTGAATTATAAAGTGTGATTTCGAGCTTCAATTTGTCATCGTAAGTATTCAGAATTATGTTCTCAATCTCTATTAACTTTTATCTAGACAGAATTATAAATCACTAAGTACTCAACTCAGGTGTGTGGGATCTATGATGAGACTGTGAACCTAAAATCTGTAAAACGAGCATAGAGTAATCTTCTTTCACATGTTGTAGATTTAAGCTTTGGGTTTAATTTGGTTTAAGGAGTGCACATCTTAGACTAGCATGAATCAATTGGTTGTTTAGGAGAAAAGCACTTGTTAGGAAAAGCGGCGATCTATTTGTTTTAACCGAAAACTTTTGGAAAAATAATATTTTATATGTTTACGACTTTTTTAGAGTCGCCACTTAATTTTGAAGAAAATTAAGAAAACTTTTATTTTCAAAAGGCTTAAACAGAAAAAATCTAGTGAAAATAAATGAAAGGTTCGGGGATTCTCATTTATATTTTAGGAAGTTGTTTAAGGAACCTAAAATATCCGTTTAATACGATTTTCCGGCAACTAACTCATTTGGCTAAAGAAATAACTAACTTGATTTTAAGGTAATGAAAATACTTAGAATTGCTTAAAAAGTGAAGTATTAATTTTACCAATTGGCTTGTAAAATTTTATTTCAAATTATTTTATTTGAATTGATTAAGTCGTTAAAACCGAAGCGGCATTTTGCGGGGATTTGGATTCGTTAACCCTAAGACTAGCGGCAATTAAGCAACGAGTAATTAAATAAAGGTAGAGAGAGAGAGAGAGAGAGAGAGAGAGAGAGAGAGAGAGAGAGAGAAAGAGAGAGAGAGGGGGAGATTGGGTCCAAATCTGGGTTTTCTGTTCGCCTGGACCGGTATTTGGACCCACCTATTTTGTCTTGGGCTTTTGACCCAATTTTGTTGCCTTATGTACCTGTCCTAGGCTAAGCAAAATAATAACAATACAAATGACAAAGGCTTATGCCCGAACATAACAAAATACAACTAAAAAAAAAAGAGTCCTATTGCCCAACTTCTTCGATTCTCTTCAATTCTTTACACTTTGGAATCTGTCCGCCGATTTTGGTTTGACTCGATGAGAGGAAAACTCGAGCCTCCAATAACCATTTCGAGGTGCGATAAAGAGGAGAAATGGAGTCCAAATGGACTCAAGATGAGTTCACATGCAACAAAGAAAGAAGAAGATAAATTAGAAAGAGCTAAAAAAAACTTGCATAAGAAAAAAATAAATCATTTGTGTTTAGGATAGTAAAGACGGTAAGCAAATTTAACTAGTGAAACTTATAACAAATAACAAACAAACTTATTATTGAGTAAACCTTGAGACTTTCCTACAAGACAAACACGTGTCTATCTAAATCTCATTCACAAGCTCAAACAACATTAAGAAATATATTTGTCATACCAAGAATTGACTAATCAAAGCAATTAAATTTCCTCTCCATTAACCATACTTTTATATATATACTCATCTATTATTCACTTTCTTACAAATTAATTGATTTACCCGTGCACGATTTCTTTATTATTATTTTTTTCAAACTTAAAGCAGTAATGTCGTAGTGCGTCAAAGCTAGAAGCTACTAGCTAGAATATTGACAAAGGCTCAATTCCATAATGGTATATTCTATACCCAAGCAGTGTTTCATATGATGAGTGGATGAGTAATAAGCACAATTTAATTGGCTAAGAGGACCATTATGAAACAGAAAAATTAAATAATAAGCATGATACCAAATTCACACAGTGAGCAGTATTTAAGTGACAGAAAAGAGCAAATTATCATATGCAACGGTGACTAACAAACACATGCGAAAAGTAGTCGTAGAACCACATAATACTAGCTAAAAGGAGCTCAAGCATTTAAAATAACGAACAAAACTGACACATAATACCGGTGAGGTGATGCAAAATATCGCATAGTTGCGTAAGTGGGGTTGGGATTTTATGCTCACAACTTCGTAACAAAAGCCACGAGAATAATAATAAAAATAACAAATAAAAAAAAAGCTTCAAAATTTCCTTCGTTTCTTAAGAGAGAATAATACTAACAGTAAAAGGAGATGAGAGCTTTTAAGTCTAACGAGATAAGAGAGAAACTCAACATCATCAAGCAAATACAGTAGGAAGAAAATCACAGTAGAGTTTGAACCCATGAAACTTATACAACATATCAAAACTAGACAGAAACTAGCAGCCAACAAACACAAAATACAGAGTTTTTCGATCATTAGGAAACCATTTCGATCTAGAAGATGGAGTGAGAAAGACATTACGACGAATATGACTGATACGCTCAAATTACACTTCCCTAAAGAAGTATAAGCGGTCGTATCAAGTAAAGAACCCAAATGTTAGGTTGGGGTCGATCCCACGAGGAAAATGGTTTAGACTTAACTTTAATCTATGATTACTTCTATTTTAATCAAGTCCTTTCCAAAAACAAACAATAAAAAGGGGGGTTTTGTGTGATAAAATTATTTAATTAATTCTAAGTAAACAAGTAACAAGTTCAAATATTTGATGTTTATCAAGTGACGAGAGAAACTAGGGTGTAAGTGTTCCCCATTAGGTTCATAACGCAGTAACCCTAACTATAACAACTCTTTCCTAGCATCTTGCATGCAAAGTGATAAGTTATATATCCCTAATTCCTTGGTCCGGCAACTAGTGAATTTCACTCCGCACCTTGGTCCGGCTACGTGTGCATACTTTACTAAACCTTACCTTTTACCTCATATTAAGCATCATAATCGATGTATGGCTTAGTTCTTACTTCGCACCAATCGACACTAGCCTATTAGATAGTGTATACTAAATCTACGTTGATAATTCTTTTCTTATTATCTATCTCCTTGGTCTGGCAAGTAGCAACGAGGCGAGTTCTAACGCGTGCACTCGTTAAAAAGACTTCTAAATGAAAGAATTATCAATACATGCAAGAAACTATTCGAGAATTGTTATTTTAGCTAGTTTTACTTTGTTAATTACCCATGGTTCCCACAACCCTAGTTATGGATTTAGTTACCCATGTTAACAATCACACAATTCATATTGATTAGACAAGTGCTCATGTACTTACTTTTATGAGATTCAAGAAAATCCAGAAAATTACTTGAATAAATCAAAGTACTGCAAAAACGATTCCGGGAAGTAGAATATTTCCCAAAATCTCAAGTTCAACAGTTAGAATAATAAAACTGAAAAATACCAAAGAGTCTAACCCCAAAAACGAGGTTTTTACAAGTATTTATAATAATGAAGTCCTAACATAAAAAGGAAATCTATTTAAGGAAAATATGCCCAAAAACGCGTCTGAGTTGACGATTAGACCGACGGTCCGTCGTGGCCTCGACGGTCCGTAGAGGCCTCCCGTCGTTCCACACTTAGGTTCTTTATCAGCTTGCTTTCTTCTCCCACTCACTGTTACCATCGACGGACAAGGATGACGGTCCATTGTGTGCACGACGGTCCATCGATGGCTTACGCGTCTCCACACTTAGAATCTTTTCAAGATAGGTACTGGGGCTACTTTCTGTTAGCAATGAATGAAGTGCAGGACGGTCCGTCGTGGAGATGACGATCCGTCAATAGCTTCTGTAGCCCCACACTTGGTCAGAATTCCCTGATCTTCCTTCAGCATCATTTTCTTCAGACGACGGTTGCCACCTACGGACCGTCGATGGCTTCGTAGGTCGTATCTTCTGCAATTTCAGCATAATTCTTCCGCGTTTTCATTCCAGACAGTTTTCCTGCAAACAAAGAGAAAAATACATTAAAACTACTACAAAAAGGCCTTAGAAACACACTAAACTTAAGGAAAAAGCATTGAAAGTACCATAAAACCATGGTACATCAATGACGATACCTTTTCCGATGCAGCGAAGTGAAACAGTGACGAGCAAAGTGAATAGCGACCGAAAGCGAAACTTCTTTTCTAGGAAGAACTTTCCAACCAAAGTTTCCAAAAGTTTCCAACTCCCAGAACTTTAACTAAGAAAATCCCTTTTATCAAACTTTATCAACCAAAAAGGAAACCTCTCTGTTATTTCCTTCTTCTCTCCCAAAATTTCTCTCCCAAAATTTTCACAGACTCAAAAGAAATTTTTCCGCCTCTCCCAGTTTATTTTCCAATAGTTAACAAACGCGAATATATATAGGGTGAGAATTAGGGTTATGTAATTTGGGAGGGAAAAGGGCACAAAAGGAAATCCCCAAACTCCTTTCCAATTTCAAAAATTTCCCAAAGATGAGAGAAAATCTGTTGTTGTACCAAGAGATTCGATTTCTTGGCAAAATCAAAATTTGAAATGGACGTCCATGGCTCACATTCATCTCCTGTCCTTGGAGAACAACGTGGCTTCATCTCAGGCCATCAAGGAAGAGTTGTAGGTCTGAAAAATACTGTTGTACGGGTAAAGCTCGGGGAAGGGAAGGACGCAGAAAAAACCATTCGCAAACACCATGTACTCGCCGTTTGGGAACGTTGCTGCCACTCGCCCTCGCATAAGGTGGAGTGTAGCGCGTACAGGAGTTTAGCGGCTGCTCACGCGTCATTGTCATTTGATTTTGCTATAACGCTGTTAGCTCCATTCTTTCTTGAGTTTTCTTTTGGTGAACAAAGGTTGGGTAGGGTAGGGTCTGAGGGGAAGATTGGTTGGGGCATTTTATTTATTTTTTTAAAAAAAAGGCCTGGGATTATTTTGGAATTTGGGCTGCTGTACATATTGTTGGTTAGGCTTTGCTGGAGAATAATAATACTAAAAAAAGGGCCGGGAAAAGAGGAAAGGGAATTGGGAGGAGTGGGCTGCTGACAATCAAAAGGAGGCCCAAATTTGGCCTATTCCAAAGGAGTTGAATATGTGGCCAATAATAAGACAAAATAAATCAGTTAACAAGCTCTTAATTTTAACGAGGCAAAATAATTGACTTAATTATAAAAACTAATCAAAATTTAAATTATTATAAGGCTAAACTAAATAGTAAACCACATAAACGAAATGAAATCCTTTAAGAAGATCTTCGAATATTTTATAAAAATAAACTATCTATATAAAAACATATAAAGAAAGTGTACTAATCACTTGAAATTTATAAAATCGATTAAAAATGACTTAAAGGAAAATATTTTGAGTTTTCTAAAGTCAATTATTTTGACTCGCTTGGAAATTAAGGGACTCGATGATTAACTTATATTAGAGGGTCAAAATTAGGTTTCAACAACTATCCCTCATTTGGCTTGGATGATGCAAGAAATTTGAAGAAAATAAAATTGAACAAACCAATTTTGACCGACTATATATTCATCTGTAAGAAAAGAACTTGGTACAGACTTGAGGAATCATGGCCGAACCCCAAAAATGGGTTTCCTACATATCTTAGGCTATATGAGAAGTCAGGCCACTTGTAGTTTGATACGGTTGATTTAACGCACGATTTTGAAAGAATTTAAAAGACATCCCGATACTGAATTATGAAAGGACCGGAATGAGCGAGAATTAGATTTAAGAGAGAATGTTGGAATACAACCGAGTTTTCAACGTTGAGCACACCTACATATCCTTAAACCCTAGGAATCAGGCTGCTTGTAGTTCGACTCAATCGGTTTAAAAGGAAATCTGTTATGCTAGATAACTTTGGTTCGGGACGAGTGACAAATTAAGTCGAGTATGAAAAAGAGGCTTGTAACCTCTTAAGCATGAATGTGGTGCATTTCACATCCATAATTAAGAACTTACACTGACATAAATTCCAAAGCTCTTGGCGCATTGTCACTCAGATTGGAAACTTGCTTCCGGCAGACACCAAAATCCGGATGTGAAACAAAAACTGACAAAAGTCAAAGAAAAAACCCACATGCCTTCTGATAGGGGTGTGGTTTGATTGTGGTGGGAGTCGCTCCTCTGCTCGCGTCCTAAGAGTTTGACACTCCTCTTTGGACTATGTCCTAGTTAGCTACTAAGAAACAAATCCAGGTTGTGCTGCGTTCTTTTGATGTCGCCCGCACCTTTTTTTTGTGTGTGGAGAATTCATCCTTTTGGATGCTATCGACAAAGACTAAGATAAAACTCGTCATCATAAAGAAATGCAATTAAAATGGGAGATGGTGTCTTTTACCGTTTTGACACTTGATTACTCTCCTTCAGCATTTAACGTCAATTCGATCGGTTTGACGTAAAGAAAATAAATCTTATGTCTTGTGTTTTCAGCATAATCTTCAGTATACTCTTCATATGATGTCAAAATAAATAAAAGTTGATGCAGTGTGCTGATAATTCTCTTGATGTTATCCTCTATGCTCTTCTCAATGTTTATTTTTGTCAAAATAAAAGCATGCAACTGATGTTGATGGGCAAATATTTCTCTTGAGATGCACAATTTCCTTCTCTGGCAGTGCATGATTTCTGCGGAGCATGAATATCTTCCTGCGATGCGTGAATATTAACTCGCGATGCATGAATATTGACTCGCGATGCATGACTTTCCACGATGCATGATTTTCTGTGGGGCATGAATATCTTCCCGCGATGAGTGATTTCTAGCGGGGCATGAATATCTTCTCACGATGCATGATCTCCCGCGATGCATGAATATTGATTCGCGATGCATGACTTTCCGCGATGCATGATTATTGACTCGTGATGCATGACTTTCCTCGATGCATGATTTTCTGCGGGGCATGAATATCTTCCCGCGATGAGTGATTTCTTGCGGGGCATGAATATCTTCCTGCGATGCGTTAATATTAACTTGCGATGTATGATCTTCGCGATGCATGAGTATTAACTCGCGATGCATGATTTTCTGCGATGCATGATTTCTTCTCTTGATGCATGAATATTAATTCTTGATGTCATCCTTGGTACCAAATGAAGATAATGCTCCAATCGAGCGACATAGTTATCTTCTGGGTGCCTTCTAGATAATCATATCATCTCAATTGACAATAACGACAAAATGACCCTTCAAGTAGTGTATCGTCTAAATTCACAATACAAATAAAATGGCCCCTCCGGGTAGTGCATCATCTCAATCGACAATACAAATAAAATGACCCATCCGGTAGTGTATCACCTCAGTCGACAATACAAATAAAATGACCCATCCGGGTAGGGACACTATCATGTCTGATAATGTGATGCAGATGACGTCCTTGACGAAAATAGTAGACTATCCTTTCCGGGGTTTTCATTTGATTCATCTTTGAACCTAGCTGGACGCTCCTTATAGACTTAATGTTGTTGCGAAATTGAATGAAATAAACCATTCACATTTCCAAATGCTCGATATGAACAATATAAATAATTTCTGCATCCACGGAAAATTTGTAAATTGGGAGATGTTTTTGCCCCCTTGACTTCTCCAGATTCATCGATCGGAGAAATATGGTGATTGCAGAGCAAGACTATAAACCTGTGTTCACAGAAAAATCATTAGTTTTAAAATGAACTGATCTGTGTCGATTCTTTAGTTGTCTGCTCCATGTCATACTATCTTCTGTTGATTTTTCTGATCCCTGACTCTTGATAGATTAGACAAAATATTTTATGCCAAAACAAATGGAATACAAATGAAAAATTTTAAGAAAATAAGATAAATTTTTGAAAAGTAGTATTTTGAAAAGGGTCACTGTCATGTATCATGTCACGTCAGGATTAGCGGACTTCTTCGAGTCTGATGCTTGGAGGTCTATCTGATTATTTACTGGGGAGTATTCAGAGTCAACTATATACTGTTGATGAACCCCAGTTGAAATTTTGAGGCCATCCCCAAAATTTCTGTCCCAGTTACATGTTTTGACTTATCTTCAACTGTCGGTAAGTAAATTATGGAATTTTCGAGATCCTCTCAAAAATTCTGTCCTGGTTGCAAATTTTGAAGTATCTTCAGTTTTGGCTTGGCGAGGAAAAATTTTCTTCTCGAGAATTTTTGAGACCCTCTCAAAAATTTTGTCCCAGTTTCTATTGTAAAGAAAAATAGAAATCTTATGGGAGATATGACCGAACCCTTGTGACGCCTACGTATCCCGTTGAGGCAGGAATGAGGTCAAATGTAGTTCCCCCTCAAAGGTAACAACAATAAGAATTTTTACAAAGAAATCGATCGAAGCTTACATAGGCCGGCTACGTCTCTCATTCTTGAAAATTCAGGTCGAACGTACTTCAGATAGAAAAAAATATTTAAAGGGATAATTGGGGTGACCGAGGCCAACATAGGCCGTCTACGTATCTCACTTTTGAGAATTTAGGTCAAACGTAGTTCATTACAGAGGGGATAAGATTTTAAACGAAACAATTACAAGCAAACCAAACAAATACAGGGAAATAACAGAAATAAAAAATGAAGCTTCACACTTAGTATCTCTTAACAGCATCTGAGTAGATAGGTTTCGGCCATGCGGTGCCGTCCATCTCCGACATGACCAAAGCAGCTCCAGATAATACTTTACGAACCATGTACGGTCCTTGCCAATTTGGTTTGAATTTTCCTTTGTACTCGTCTTGACGAGGAAAAATGCTTTTAAGTACCAACTAACCAATTTCAAAAATTCTAGCTCTTACTCTCTTGTGAAAAGCACGAATCATTCTCTGTCGATACAACTGACCATGACAGACAACGACCATTCTCTTTTCATCAATCAAGGTTAACTGATCAATCTGCTTGCTTACCCATCAGCATTACTCAACTCAGCTTCTTGGATGATTCTCAAAGACGGTATTTCAACTTCAGCAGGTATGACTGATTCTGTTCCATACACCAAGATATGCAGTAGCTCCAATCGACGTTCTGACAGTCGTTCGGTAACCCAACAAAGCATATGGCAACATTTCATGCCAACCTCGGTGATTGTCAATCATTTTCCTCAGGATCTTCTTGACGTTCTTGTTCGCGGACTCTACAGCTCCATTCATTTGAGGAGGATAAGCGGTTGAGTTTCGATGAGTAATCTTAAATTGCTCACATATGTCTCTCATCAACTGACTGTTGAGATTTGCACCATTATCAGTAATGATGGATTCTGGTACTCCAAACCTGCATATCACATTGTTGCGAACAAAATTAGCTACAACTTTCTTGGTTACCGACTTATAAGAAGCTGCTTCCACCCACTTGGTGAAGTAATCAATAGCAACCAAAATGAATCTGTGTCCATTAGAAGCGGTTGGCTCTATCGGACCGATGACATCCATTCCCCAAGCTACAAACGGCCAAGGTGAAATCATAGAATTAAGTTCGTGGGGCGACACTCAGATCAAATCACCATGCACTTGATATTTATGACATTTTTTGCACGTACTTGCAACAATCATGCTCCATAGTCATCCATAAATAACCGGCTCGAAGGATCTTCCTCACCAAAGTGATCCCATTCATGTGCGTACCATAAACTCCAGCATGTATCTGTTCAATAAGCTTTGCAGCTTCAACAGCATTGACACATGTGAGGAGACCCAAATCTGGAGTCCTCCTATAAAGGGTTTCTCCACTTAGAAAGAGATTGAGATCCATACGACGTATCGACTTCTTTTGGTTGGATGTAGCATCTTCCCGATAGATCCCGGACTCTAAATACTTCTTTATATCAAAATACCATGGCAAACCGTCTAGTTCTTCTTCAACATGTGAATAATGGACTGGATGTTCTTTCACTTCTATATCCAGGGGATCAATATAATCAGTATCTGGATGTTTAATCATCGACGCGATGGTGGCGAGAGCATCAACCAACTCATTTTGTATTCTGGGAGTATGTATGAACTCGATCTTACAAAATCTTTTGCACAACTTCTGCACATACTGCACGTAAGGTATAATCTTTGGGTTCTTCACAGCCCATTCTCCTTGAACCTGATGAATCAATAGATCTGAATCTCCGATAACCAACATCTCATGTACATCCATGTCAATAGCATTTTCAAACCAAGAATACAATCTTTATATTAAGCCATGTTGTTCGTGCAATTAAAGTGGAGTTTAGCTGCCATGGGATAGTGTTGACCAGATTCTGACACTAAGACCGCTCCGATACCTTTTCCTTGGTGATTTGCCGCTCCATCAAAGAATAACCTCCAAACAGGATATGCTTAAGAAATATCTTCACCCACAAATGATACTTCTTCATCATGAAAATAAGTCTTGAGTGGTTCATATTCTTCATCAACAGGATTCCATGCAAGATGATCAGCCAAGCCTTTTGACTTTATTGCCTTCTGAGTCACATACACAATATCAAATTCACTCAACAACATTTGACATTTGTCCAACTTTCCGGTTGGCATCGCCTTCTGGAAAATGTACTTCAATGGGTACATCCTGTAAATAAGGTATGTAGTATACGAAGACAAATAATGTCTCAATTTCTGAGCAAGCCAAGTCAAAGCACAAAATGTTCTCTCCAACAGAGTGTAACGAGACTCGTATGGAGTGAACTTCTTGCTTATGTAATAGATATCTCTTTTATTCTTTCCTGTCTCGTCGTGTTGACCAAGCACGCATCCGAATCCACTATCTGAGACGGAATATAGCAACAATGGACTCCCTTCTCGCGGAGGAACTAATATCGGTGGATTAGATAAATAGTTCTTGATAGCATCAAAAGCAGTCTGAAATTCTTCAGTCCACTTTGTCAAAGCATCTTTCTTCAACAGCTTGAAGATAGGCTCACATACCACAGTTGATTGAGCGATGAATCGACTGATGTAATTAACCTCCCTAAGAAACTCATAACCTCTTTTCTCGTCTTCGGCGCAGGTAACTCTTGAATTGCTTTAATATTGGAAGGATCGAGCTCAATACCCCTTCTTCTGACTATAAATCCCAACAACATGCGGGCTAGAACTCCAAAAGCGCATTTGGCGGGATTTAACTTCAATTTGTAATGACTCAAATGATCAAAGAACTTTTTCAAATGCGTCAAGTGGTCCGAACTCTCGCGGGACTTGATTATGATGTCATCTACGTACACCTCGATCTCCTTATGAATCATATTATGAAATATGGTCGTCATAGCCCTCATATAAGTAATACAGCATTCCTGAGGCCAAATTACATCACCCTGTAATGATATACCCCCCAAGGTGTAATAAAAGCTTTCTTTTCTACATCTTCCTCGTCCATCAGAATCTGATGATAACCTGCGCAACAATCCACATATGACTGCATTTCATGCTTAGCACAGTTATCGATCAGAATATGGATGTTTGGCAACGGAAAATTATCCTTCGGGCTGGCTTTGTTGAGATCCCTGTAGTCAACATAGATTCTGATTTTCCCATCTTTTTTGGCGACCAGAACAACAATGGCCAACCAAGTCGAGTATTGCGTCACTTCCACCAATCGAGACTCGATCTGCTTGGTGATCTCTTCTTTTATCTTTAAACTCAATTTAGGCTTGAACTTCCGAGCCTTCTGCTTCACCGGACTGAACCCTGGATTAATCGGCAATTTGTGAGACACAACTTTGGTACTGAGCCCTAGCATGTCGCTGACTTCCCAGACGAACACATCAATGTATTCAGTGAGTAAATGTATCAAATCCTTTCTTTGAACTTCATTCAAATGAACACTGATTTTGACCTCTTTGACACACTCTTGGTCCCCCAGATTTACAGTTTTAGTTTTCTCTAAATTCAGCTTATGTTGATTTTCAAACTGCAGAAATTCTTCAGCAACATATTCCGGTACCTCATTTTCTTCTTCGTTATCATCAGCCTCGTCATCACCTACCTCATTTTGTTCGTTCAGCTCGTGACATGACATGACATTGGCAGGTTTAAAACTTATATTACTGAAACCATAAATAGACAAAGTTAGACAAGTAAAATATAGCAAATAAGTAAATAAACAAATTTTCAATAAAAGAGGCTTTCATTCAAATTGGGAAATAATGCAAACTTTGGCCATGACAAAGGGACATGTTGCCTTTTCCAAACATCACGGGGGAATTTTAAAATCCAAGCAGTTAAGAAGAATGCAAAATGGCGCGTCTCGGGCCTCTTCCGGACCGCCACCATTTTAAATGTGTATAAATGATGCCCTTCTACCAAGGAGTTTGTGGAATCAGAATCGGCGTGAAGGTCCAATTCTACAGCATCTCCCCAAGCTCAGCATCACGGAATCCTGTCAGCTCGACCTCATCCTCAATGACAACATCAATCTCTTCGAAAAGTCCACAGTTTCCTTCCCCAAGGTCGTCCTGCTCGGCATACTCCCGGATTGGAAGGATTGATACAAATGGGGGATTGGCTTAGTCAATGCTTGATCATTCTTCCTCTTCGCCTTCATATCATCATCTGTGGGGTCGTACCCTAAACCATATGTTTCTCCTTTGACAGGAACTTGAATGGGCTCAATAATCCCTTGGGAATTCCTTCCCAATACGAAAACTGGCTCAAATCCACTCTGTAACATCACAGTGGCGATCATTTTGTACACGGCAGGCATAGGAGGCTATGGGGCCAAGTCCTCGCCAGTGGTATTTACCAACTCCACCATGTAAAAATCGGTACCTCGAGATACTTCATCGATAATTGACGCGTGTCTGCCAGAGTGACTCCCTTCACCATGAATAACCAGCTCTTCGCTCTTCCAAATGAGTTTCATCATCTGATGAAGAGTAGAAGGCACAACTTCAGCCATATGGATGAAAGGCCTTCCCAGAAGAAGGTTATAGCTGGTGTCAATGTCTAAGACTTGAAATTGTGCGTTGAATTCTGCCGGACCCATTTGGATGACCAGATTCACCACTCCCAATGTGTCTCTCTGAACCCTATCAAAGGCTCTGACATTGACTTGGTTTTGTTCCAGCTTACCCAAGTCAAACTGTAACTGCCTCAATGTTGACAACGGGCAAATATTCAGACCGGATCCATCATCCACCAGGATGTAATTTATGACCTTCTCGCGGCATACGACAGTGATGTGTAACACCTTGTTGTATGACTTCCCTTCAAAAGGTAATTCATCGTTGCAAAAGCTAATCTGATGCCTTCGGATGACTTGGTTGATTATAGCGGCCATATTATCGCTACTTGTGCCTACGGGCACATACGTATCATAAAGAGCCTTCATCAAGGCCTGCCTGTGCAGCTGGGAGCTCATAAACAGGGCCCACACAGAAATATGAGCTATAGTCTTCTCCAAGTGTTTAACAATTGAATAATCCTTGGGCTGCATCTTTCTCCAGAATTCCTTCGCTTCACCTTCGCTTATCGGCCTTTTCTTTTATCCTTCTTATGTCCTCCGAGAGCCAACTCTTCGGGTGTATAACACCTCCCATATCGGGTCATACCTTGAGCGGCAGTGGTTTCAATCACAAACTTCGGTCTGACAAGAGTTTCTGATGGCACCAAGGCAACACCTTTTGCGGGTGTCAGGATAACAAACTATTTTTCCTCTTTAATGCTCAACGAGGACATAGCCCTTTCCAACTCGTCATGAATAATTGGAGTTATCACTTTTGTCATGCACCAATCATCATCTGTCTCTATCATATTAATATTGTCGCCTCCATGATTTGGCAAAGGGTTGGTGTTGACATTAGGCGCGGTTGGTTGAAGAAAGACCACCTCTTGGTCGATCAGGTCTTGAATTTTGTGCTTGAGGTTGATACAGTCCTCAGTATCATGCCCAATACTATTGGAATGTTAAGCACACCTTTGATCAGGGTTGTAAAATTTAGAACTAGTATCCACTGGCTTGGGCCCCACCGGGTGGATATATTCGATCGCAGTCAGTCGCTCGTACAACTTTGTTCAGCTTTCGGCGAGCAGAGTGAAGTTCCTAGGAGGATTCTTCTCGAATCTGGGTCGAGGTGGATCATAACTACTTTGTGGAGGAGTCATCTGTTGATAACCTCTGTTATTGGGACAGGGAGCTTGATTTCTGGGATAGGAATTTATTTGGTAGTTTGGCGATGGAGCTTGGTAATTCGAAGGGGGATTTTGGTATAGTGGAGCTTGGACTTGATAAATAGGAGACGGTTCTCTGTAGCTCGACTGCATGTTAACACAGTTAGGAACAACACCTTGGTAGTGGGGAGATGAAATTTGGTAATGTGGAGGAGGAGTTTGGTAAATAGGATATGGATTTTGGTAATTTGGAGGGGGAGCGTTTTGGTAGGTGGAGGTAGCATTTTGATAGATTGGGGGAGGATTATTTGGATGACTAGCTTGTGTGTAGCAAGCTTGGTAGGAGTTTTGAGCAGGTCGATAACGACCTTGGGAGGATGATGACCTTCTGGGGGTTTTCTTTCCCTCATAAGAGACAGCAGCCACGTCCTCTTTCTTCTTCTTCAACAATCCTGAAGATCCGGGCAACGCGGCTACACGGGCTATCTTTCCTGTTTTCAAACCATCTTCGATAGTCTCACCAATCTTGACTATCTCGGCAATTTTTTCTCCAACGAGCAACATGATCTGTCATAATATTCGGGCTCTTGCACCCGTACAAACACTTCGACAATCTCTTTCTCAAACATAGGCAGCCTTACTCTTGCAACTTCATTTCTCCACCTATAGGCAAAATCTCTATAGCTCTCAGTGGATTTCTGCTTTATCTTTTCCAAGGAATATCGATCGGGAATGATTTCCACGTTGTAAGCAAACTGATTAATAAAATCCTTGGACAGGGCATTCCAGGTGGGCCATTGCCTAGTCTCGTGGGAGGTGAACCATTCCATAGCCTCCCCACATAGACTTCGGCTGAAGAGTCGCATCAACAAAGCTTCATCCCTACCAACTCCAATAAGATAGTCGTAGTAGGCTCTCGGATAAGCAATAGGGTTCCCTACTCCTCCGAAATTATCAAACTTCAGAATCTTGAACTTTTCTGGAAGGTCCAGATTTGGATGAATGCACAAATCCTCATAGTTAAGACCGGCGGCATCAGGGATACATTGGAACTCTTTCATGGCTTTCATGATCTCTTCTTTTATATCAACCTTTGCCTCTTCTTTAACTCTCCATTCTCTTTCCTTTTCCTCGTAATGGTCCAACTCAAAACCGTGCACATCGTGCTCAGTAAGGACGGGAATCTGGAAAGTTGTTCTTTTATGTAGGGGTGGAGCTACGGATGGACTCTGGGCATTATGTGTGGTTTGGTATTTATTTGGATAAGTCTGAGGATTGGTATTGTAATTTAGGTGGTGGTGGTATGTTTGGGGATTAAAAGTGTTCTGGTTTGTATTTTGGGTTTGGTTTTGGGGAAGTGGAGCGGTTTAGGTATTTTGTGGATATGGTGGTATTTGGGAATGGTTGTTTTGAGGGGGAGGAGTTTGGTAAGAATCCGAAGCATATTGGCGGTTTTGAAGAGTCAGGTCTATAATAGGAGGATTCTGAGCAGGTGGCACGTTCTGAGTTGGATCCATGTTCGACGAAGGGAAGTAGGTACGAGGTCTTCCATCAGCAGCATTAACAGTAAAACCTGGTGGAGGCAGATCCTTCCTCCTTTACATATCCACCCTCATCTCTGTGATCTGTTGCATTAATTGCATAATTAGTTCGTTCTGGTCTGCTATGGTGGGTTGAGAAATCACAACGTCGGTGAGACTGACTTCTTCATTACTATCTCCCATAACTGTTTTTTCCTTTGTTTGAACCTTGTCTGTGGAAGGATTCTGCGGGCCCTTTGTATCTGGTAAAGTAGGGATGATCTGCCAGCTTAATCAACAAAGATCATTTTCAAAGTACCTGAGGAGGAAAACAACTCAAACGCAAATTTGTCAGTTTAAGTTCAGAATACAAAATGCAAAATATCACACAAAGAGCAGATAAACACACAAGTTGCTTTGTTTGAGGATATCTTTAACCTACGAGTAAGGACGGAAACAAATTTGTAACAAGCAGGAGTTTGCTTGCTTTTTCGTTTTTACACCATCTCAAAAGGCTAAATCACGTTGGGCTAAGGTCTTCTTGCAGCTGCTCTTTGACTTCTGTTGATCTGGTCTTCACTATCCTTGTAACATGAAGGGGAGAATGAAAATTCCCAAAGATAGGGGTCGGGCCTTGGAAAGTTGCCTACATATCTCACAAGGAGAATTCAGTCCCAACCTAGTTCGAGTAGAAAATATTAATTTTCATTCATTCATTCAGGACGGTTACATGGAAATCGAAAGACAACAACAAAGCTCTAAAGATAAAATAATGACTACATCTCAGTCATTCTTCTTCTCGACGTCATCTCAGCCACGGGGAACAAACTCGACTCAAATATTTTCCATGTTGACGAGGGCTTCGACGTCTTAGCAAAATTCAAGGCACCTTGAGAGGCTGTGATCTATAGAGTTGTGGTAGGCACAAGGCTTCCAAATTTCTTCCCCAACGGGATCGAGACTTGTGTCCTCATCGTGGATAGAGTCTAAGACCCCATTCTGAACCAAATCATTGTAGATTTCCAGCATTGACATTCTGATCAGTGTGAAATAATGAAGATCAAACTGAGTGCGCTCAATTGGCTCTGACTGATCATAAGTGAGAACGGTGTTATTATCCCACGTGTGCAGGATGTTCTCAATGTCGATCTGGCAGAAAATTCTCGCCTTAAGCTGCACTCATTCCTCTATAGTATGCCCTCGCTGGTTCGGGTGGAAGGCACATACCTTTGAAGAGTTTTCTTGCCCAACGACTGAAGCTGCTCCCTCATGAGGTTTCCACCCAAGAACTTCGTAAAAAATGGCGCAAGAAATAACTTTCGCTCCTACGCGATGTGTTGGCTCGTTGGCCGAAAGAGGATCCATCTGTCTCCTCCTCTTAGACGGCCTAGAAATGGAGGCTTGTAGACGATTTCCTCGTCAATGTCTTCGTCAATCGCTCCAAAATGAGTGTCATCTGGACCACCACTAGCCTTTTGCTCGCGGATAGATTATTTCCTACGTATTTTCTGAAGTTTGTCGATCATGTTATGGTGGAACGCCTTGTTCTTCTTCCTTAATATAGACACTCTTTCCTTCATAGTGATGAATTCCGTCATCTCTGCTATCAGTTTCTCATCAAGCGATGCATTTCTAGCTAACATACTAGCGGTTTCTGACTCTATCCTCACCTCTCTCGCTTCCCTTTCTTGCACCTTCAGTCGAAGCATATCTAACTTTTCACTCAAATCCTCTCTCTCCATCTCAACGACTTTATTCCACTTTATTTTTTATGCCAAATCCTCATCAGCGTCGCAGTTGCCGCTTTGTAGATTGTTGTGGCAACTTCGACCTTGAGCCCTTCCTCCTTGGCCTCTTGAATTTCTCACGTGATTTGTTCGATCTTTCTTTGTAATTCTTCTCTAGTGAGTTCCATATGGATATTCTTACCCTTACCCATAGCAGTGATTCGCTTTTCCTGAGATAGAGTAATGTTTTAGGATTTGGAGATAGGATTCTGTTTTTTTTTTATTGAGAAACTTAAGACACCGAAAATTTTGGTAGGATTTTTTTGTGATAGTGACATATATATTTCTGGAAATTTCTGGCAAGGAGTGGGTTTCCGATATCCTCATTCACAGAAACATAGCACATAAGCAGTCAATAGCACATATATCGCATCCTAAAACATACAGGGGACCCTTTTGTGCCAAGGGTAGGCCTAGCATATTTGAATGATGTACATGTGAATTTGAACCATATGGTCAAACCCCCCAAACAAATTTTCACAAATGAAATATTTAATGTTCACAAGGGGAAATAAAGCAAAAATATAAAAGGATAGACCCATGCAGGGGCTATTTGAATGTACTGAAACGCAATAAAACAGGCCCACGCAGGGGCTAAAATGACAAAATACATGTAGAAAAAACCCGCACAGGGGCGAAGTCCACTATGTCGTCCAAGATGGCCCTGCTCTGTCGCTGTTTTCCTGAGTCTTGTATTGCTGAAACATGCATCGTAGTATCAGCAAGAAACCTTCACTCAAGTGTCCTTTTTCTTCCCAGCTATCGTATTGCATCCTTTCAGTCTTCTCTTTGACCCATGAGTCGAAATCATCGTAACCACATCTTAGTCTTTCCACTTCTTGAGTTGTCTTTTCATGAGCATCTTGGTTTTCAATAAATTTTGCATACATTTCTTGGGCTTTGCGTTTTACTTCCCTTAGATAAATTTTAACTTTAGCCTCCTCTTCTTTGATACTACGAAAACTATGCGGGATTGGAGAAGAGATACTTTGTATGTTATCTTTCAACCAGGCTTTGTACGTCTTATCATATCCGGCGTTGAATCGATCTGGGGTAATGGTGTCTTTGTCCATCTACTTAGCTTCTTTCCATTCTCTCAGCAGTTTTGAAGCATCGTGCACTCTGTCGTCCCCAATATCGTACACATAGGTGCCATAGTACGCCTCTCGAGGTGTGGTTTGCATCCTACAAAACTGTCGCATGACTTGAAAGGGTGCATAAGGACGAATTCCCCGAATACCTGGTAAAGGATGCACAAGCTGTCTGCGGCTCTCTACGATGACTTCTTTTGAGATGAAACGATCGAGCATCCATTGGAGATCTTCTTCTTTTAATTCGCAAAAAATCTGAGCCCATCTTTCCCTAGTTCTCCGATTCTCCAGATTCTCCCTGTACAACATATCATTCAAATCTCTGAGAGTGTTCTTATTGTCTAGAGTATGCAAGTCCTGGGTCCCAGCCCCCATTGCTAGATGACTCAAAATCCACCCTTGAAGGAGCAGATTACATACATGGAAGTAACGCTGCCTTCTTTGCATTTTCCCAGGGCTCGATCATGTCGGAAAATATGACCGGAGCAACAGGATAGTATTTCACTTGTCCTTGGTTCTCGTATCCTTTAAATAGAGTGTGAACGAGTGTTATAATTCGAGTGTTGATGCTAAGACTCGGGCAATGTGGGAAGACCATTGTTTCCAATATTGCTACGACAAACACTAAAGGACGAATTTAGTTCCACTCTCTGTAAGTGACCCTGAACTCTCGGTTGTAAATTGCGTAGAAGCTTGCGTGCCCAAATCTGACATAGATGTCTCTGAATGATACGTTGGATTGCTGGCACCAGTAGACAAAATCTTTCCCCAACCCAAGCCAATTTGCAACATCCCCTACAGATGGTTTGTTAGGGATGAATATATCCTCTTGCTTTCTCGCTCTTCTTTCCAACCCCATGCCCACTGTGTCAATGCAGTCTCAAATCTCTTCGATAGTTGGGGTGATCTCCGCAGTTCTAAATCGGAACACCATTCTTTCATTATCTCAATACCCTGTGAGGACCTCAATCAGTTCTGGCCAACCATTCATGTTGATCAACTCGGTTAGTGCACCCACGTATTTGTTGAGGGTTCTTCTATGATCCATGTCGAGATCATTATACCACATTTTGAGTTGAAGCGGTGCTTCTACAATCATGTCGAACTTTGGGAAGCGATTCATACCTACAAAATAGAAACTAGTTAAGTTAACCCACACCTACATTGGTTTCCACATGTACATCATTCAAATGTTAAGCAAAATGATATGTCTTGAGGTCGGAGACCTTGGACATGATTTTAGTGGTTTCAACAAATGGACTTAATACACCTTGGGTATTAAGCCGTCTTAGGATAATGCTTAAATTTGGTTTTGGTTTCGCTCTATATTATGTTGTCTAGAATTTGTTTCAAAGTGACGGTTACCCGAGTCGGACATACAACGGGGTGAAGCTAACAAACGACGTCGGATGACCGCAATCCAATTATTTGTTTTCTACTTCCAATTGAAGACTTGTGTATTTCTGAGAGAAGCCGTGGTAAGCCACGTAACTTCCGTTTTTCTAATGCAACTATTTGCCATTTGACGGAAATATGCCATGGATATGCAACAGTTTAATATTAAGAATAAAGAAAACAAGCAAACAAATATATCACGTAGCGAAATAACATTAGTTTTAAGGTTAGAATCCTCCAATTCCCCAGCGGAGTCCCCATTTCTGTTTTAACTGAAAATTTTTGGAAAAATAATATTTTATATGTTTACGACTTTTTTAGAGTCTCCACTTAATTTTGAAAAAAATTAAGAAAAAATTTATTTTCAAAATACTTAAACAGAGAAAATCTAGTGAAAACAAATGATAGGTTTTGGGGATTCTTATTTATATTTTAGGAAGGTGTTTAAGGCACCTAAAATATCCGTTTAATACGGTTTTCCGGCAACTAACTCATTTGGCTAAAGAAATAACTAACTTGATTTTAAGGTAATGAAAATACTTAGAATTGCTTAAAAAGTGAAGTATTAATTTAACCAATTGGCTTGTAAAATTTTATTTCAAGTTATTTTATTTGAATTGATTAAGTCGTTAAAACCGAAGTGGCATTTTGCGGAGATTTGGATTTGTTAACCCTAAGACTAGAAGCAATTAAGCAATGAGTAATTAAACAAAGGTAGAGAAAGAGAGAGAAAGAGAGAGAGAGAGGGGGAGATTGGATCCAAATCCGGGTTTTCTGTCCGCTGGACCGGTATTTGGACCCACCTGTTTTGTCTTGGGCTTTTGACCCAATTTTGTTGCCTTATGTACCTGTCCTAGGCTAAGCAAAACAATACAAATTACAAAGGCTTATGCCCGAACATAACAAAATACAACTAAAAATAAAAGAGGCCTATTGCCCAACTTTTTCGATTCTCTTCAATTCTTTGAACTTTGGAATTTATGCGCCAGTTTTGGTTTGACTCGATGAGAGAAAAACTTGAGCCTCCAATAACCGTTTTGAGGTGCGAGAAAGAGGGGAAATTGAGTCCAAATGGACTCAAGATGAGTTCACATGAAGCTAAATTAGAAAGAACTAAAGAAAACTTGCATAAGATAAAAATAAATCATTTGTGTTTAGGATAGTAAAGACGGTAAGCAAATTTAACTAGTGAAATTTATAACAAATAACAAACAAACTTATTATTGAGTAAACCTTGAGACTTTCCTACAAGACAAACACGTATCTATCTAAATCTCATTCACAAGCTCAAACAACATTAAGAAATATATTTGTCATACCAAGAATTGACTAATCAAAGCAATTAAATTTCCTCTCCATTAACCATACTTTTATATATATACTCATATATTATTCACTTTCTTACAAATTAATTGATTTACCCGTGCACGATTTCTTTATTATTATTTTTTTTCAAACTTAAAGCAGTATTGTCGTAGTGCATCAAATCTAGAAGCTACTAGCTAGAATATTGACAAAGGCTTAATTCCATAATGGTATATTCTATACCCAAGCAGTGTTTCATATGATGAGTAAATGAGTAATAAGCACAATTTAACTGGCTAAGAGGACCATTATGAAACAGAAAAATTAAATAATAAGCATGATACAAAATTCACACAGTGAGCAGTATTTAAGTGACAGAAAAGAGCAAATTATCATATGCAACGGTGACTAACAAACACATGAGAAAAGTAGTCGTAGAACCACATAATACTAGCTAAAAGGAGCTAAAGCATTTAAAATAACGAACAAAACTGACACATAATACCGGCGAGGTGATGCAAATATCGCATAGTTGCGTTGGGCGGGATGGGATTTTATTCTCACAACTTTCATAACAAAAGCCACGAGAATAATAGAAAAAATAACAAATAAATAAAAAGCTTCAAAATTTCCTTCGTTTCTTAAGAGAGAATAATACTAACAGTAAAAGGAGACAAGAGCTTTTAAGTCTAACGAGATAAGAGAGAAGCTCGACATCATCAAGCAAATACAGTAGGAAGAAAATCATAGCAGAGTTTGAACCCATGAAACATATACAACATATCAAAACTAGACAGAAACTAGCAGCCAACAAACACAAAATACAGAGTTTTTCGATCATTAGGAAACCATTTCGAGCTAGAAGATGGAGTGAGAAAGACATTACGAAGAATATGACGATACCTTTTCCGATGCAGCGAAGTGAGGCAGTGACGGGCAAAGTGAATAGTGATCGAAAGCGAAACTTCTCTGCTAGGAAGAACTTTCCAACCAAAGTTTCCAAAAGTTTCCGACTCCCAGAACTTTCACTAAGAAAATCCCTTTTCTCAAACTTTATCAACCAAAAAGGAAACCTCTTTGTTATTTCCTTCTTCTCTCCCAGAATTTCTCTCCCAAAATTTTCACAGACTCAAAAGAAATTTTTCCGCCTCTCCCAATTTTTTTTTCAGCAATGAACAAACGCGAATATATATATATGGAGAGAATTAGGGTTATGAAATTCGGGAGGGAAAAGGGCACAAAAAGAAATCCCCAAACTCCTTTCCAATTCAAAAATTTCCCAAAGATGAGAGAAAATTTGTTGTTGTACCAAGAGATTCGATTTCTTGGCAAAAATGAAAATTTGAAATGGACGTCGATGGCTCACATTCATCTCCTGTCTTTGGAGAACAACGTGGCTTCATCTCAGGCCATCAAGGAAGAGTTGTAGGTCTGAAAAATACTGTTGTACGGGTAAAGCTCGGGGAAGGGAAGGACGCAGAAAAAACCGTTCGCAAACGCCATGTACTCGCCGTTTGGGAACGTTGCTGCCACTCGCCCTCGCGTGAGGTGGAGTGTAGCGCGTACAGGAGATTAGCGGCTGCTCACGCGTCATTGTCGTTTGATTTCGCTATAACGCTGTTAGCTCCATTCTTTCTTGAGTTTTCTTTTGGTGAACAAAGGTTGGTTTGGTCGGGTCTGAGGGGAAGATTGGTTGGAGCATTTTTTATTTTTTTTTTAAAAAAAGGCCTGGGATTATTTTGGAATTTGGGCTGTTGTACGTATTGTTGGTTAAGCTTTGCTGGAGAATAATAATACTAAAAAAAAGGGGTTGGGAAAAGAGGAAAGGGAATTGGGAGGAGTGGGCTGCTGACAATCAAAAGGAGACCCAAATTTGGCCTATTCCAAAGGAGTTGAATATGTGGCCAATAATAAGACAAAATAAATCAGTTAACAAGCTCTTAATTTTAACAAGGCAAAATAATTTACTTAATTATAAAAACTAATCCAAATTTAAATTATTATAAGGCTAAACTAAATAGTAAAGCATTTAAACGAAATGAAAACCTTTAAGAAGATCTTCAAATATTTTATAAAAATAAACTAGATATATAAAAACATATAAAGAAAGTATAGTAATCACTTGAAATTTATAAAATCGATTTAAAATGACTTAAAGGAAAATATTTTGAGTTTTCTAAAGTCAATTATTTGACTCGCTTGGAAATTAAGGAACTCGATGATTAACTTATATTAGAGGGTCAAAATTAGGTGTCAACACTATTTATTGTATTGAAGTTAAAGTTAGAGTTCTAGAGAAAATAACTTCAACCTCACATCTTTTTAAACCAGTTCTTTATAATAGGATCGGTTGTAGTTCGATAGAATACAAACGATCATTATCTAATATGGTAGAGAAGCATTAAATAAACCTTAGTCACTATGTTTTGTGAAAGTATGATTGGTTGAAGCTCCGTTCACCGTTCTCAGAAGAATTTCACAAGTTCTGGTAATAGTAAACACTAACCTGATTTTTTTAATCAATAGAGAACCTAAATCTAACTTTCCATTTCATGTTTAGAACGTGTTACTTGATATTCATACCTAGAAATTTTACTTTGTAGTTTGAATTCATTAGAAGATAGTAACAACAATCGAATAAGAGCGACAATAAACATTTTCTGTATAGAAATTCTTTGTGAACGATCTCAACTCTTGTTGAGTTCTGTAAAGTGACAATGACTGTTTACACTCTCATTTGAGGTGTAACTTTGGACGTATCACTTGTGTATGTGATTAGTCCCAATTTTGTACTCTAAAGAATCAGATAGTTTATGAGACACACATGTGTAAAGTTAGATGTTCTAAAATTCTTCCGCTTGCTTATTAATGAAAGTATTCTTCGTGTGTGAAGAAAATTTTTAATTTTTTACTTAATTTTTAGTATCGTATGCAATGAAAGATCCATGTGACTTGTATGAGACCTGCGAGAGGTCGAATATGCTGGTTACGGCTAGGGGGTACTCCCGGGTCGTTACATATTTTCATATCACAAGAACAATACGTAAGATCATGCCATTGGAAGCATTATTTCAGGGCTGGCTCATAAGGATCCCCATGAGAACATCAAGAACTTCACGGATGTCTTTGGACCGTTCTTATAGGAATCTCCTGTTGTTTCCGTTCTCTTTAATGGGTGAAGCTACTAGAGGTTAGCTAAGTTATTGAGCGACTCCATCACGTCTTGGGATGAGTTGACCAGAGCATTCCAAGTTAGATTTTTTCCCACATCAAAGATGATAACGCTAAGAGATAGCATCCAAGATTTCAAGCGCTTGGAATGTGAGCCAATCCTTGAGACATGGTTGAGATTAACATGCGGGTGCTTTAGTGCCCAACTCATGTATTCCCAAATAATGTGTTGCTGCAACACTTCAATAGCATCCACAATTCGGTAAACTAATGAGTGGCTAATCAAATTTCTCCGGGTAGTATAGTGCAACAACCCTATGAAGTAGCGTCCAAACTCCTCAATTGCATTACCAAGATCAATATGGCATGGTACACTCATGAAGACCAAGTCTCTCCTATCACTTTCAAAATGAAAATAGAGCAAATCGAAAATGATCAAGAGATAGCAAAACATGGCAAAAATGATGACCCTGCTTGATATCCTGGATAAAATGTCATGGGTGCTGGTATAAAGAGTGTGAATGTTGTGGGTGTTGGTGGAGTAAGCCCCGATAAAGTACAATTTGAAGAATTGTTCAATGAGGATGTGAACTTCCTAGCTAATCAAGGTTTAGGTTGTCGTTCAAACTACCCAATACAGGGTGGAAATCAAGTATGTAATAGAGATGAGGGCTGGAGAGACCGTGATAGAAATTGGCGTGATCGTAACGCCCCTTGGAAGGAAAGAGAGGGGAACAAAGATAGGTATGTATGAGCATCAAAAGCCCAAGGAATCTGAAGGTGGTTATACAAAAGATATTCTCTTACGCATTCTAAACAAAGTTGAAGAGTCAGACAAATTGTTGAAAGAGATAAAAGAGGATATCTAGACTGTCGGTCAGACAATAACCTTTTACTCGGTCTCTATTAAGAAGCCGGAGACTCAAATTGGTCAAATTTCTTCACATTTGAACCAAGACATCAAGGGGGGTTGACTAGTGATAGAATTACAAACCCCAAAAATGATGCTTGATTTGGTATCCTCATCGTGCCACGATGTTAACTAAGGCCCTTTTTAGGAGTCAACCCAAGGTTTTAATGCTTTAGTTTTAAAGTTTGAATGACTGGTGTTGCATAAGCATATTAAAAGGTGAAGAGTTTTGGAAAATGGGTAGTTTTTCAAGAAAAATTCCATTTGGCGACCCACCGAACAGGTCGGCGAATCTCGACTGGGACCGGCGTTTGAACCACTAGGTCTTAAGGGAACTATGTAAAACTCGGCGAACTAAAAGTGTAATCGGCGAATCATGGAATTCTCACATCTGGAGAGCACCCCCTAGAAGTAACATGGCGTACTTGACCTCTCGGAGGTCTTATACAAGCCCATAGTTATCATTCATCGCATTGTCATAGTAAATTTAGCGCAAACTTTAAAGCTTTTCATAGCACATCATATGCTACAAACATAACTTCATATATATATAAAAATATAAGTCATAATACATATTTAGACCTTAAATCTCTTTTCCTTCCTAGACACAACATCATAAGAGTACAATAGGGACACAACCCTTACAACATAATACATAACTACCAATTTATACACTTTACAGTAAAGACATGACTTAGGAATCCTTCAACGTAAGAATTCCTTTCTTTAAGCTTGGGAATTACATATCAAGCTCTTCACCATATAGACATCCTTTAAGCATCAATAACCTAGATTTTGTGTAAAAAATAGAGAAGAATGGAGTTAGTACCAGAATGCACTAAGTTTGGTAACCATGCAAAAACATGCATTTAAAAGGGACATTTTCTTGAAATCATATTTCATGCCTTTTTGAGTAAATCTTCATAAAACCTTTATACAATGGCATTTATATAATTCACATTCTTCATATAGACATATTCAAGGGCAAAATATCATGTAAAATCACACATAGAATTTAAGCCATATTTGGGGTCACTTTACAGTGAGCTAATTCTACCTTACAGTGAACTCCTTCTTTTAACTCATTAACCTCCAAAGTAACCCTCTAGTGATACTTGGTGCAATGCATAACCTTAAGGCCACAATTAAAATCATACATACGACCTACACAATCCAACACATACCATCATAGAAGTATAACCCATCATAGACACCTTTAAGTCAAGACTCTATTGGCTTTACAATGAGCTACATCAATTTGCACATATATTTACTTCCCTTCACATAAATCATTGTAAGACTTTGTTCATGACACCAATCTTAGTCTACTAGTGCAATGTACATATGAAGTACCATAACGTCACACATACTTAGTAAACCCATCATGAGACCACAATCCTTAACCTTCAATTCATACATCATCATAATAAGTGAAGACAACTTCATTCATGTTAAGCAAGCCCTTCATCATATAGTCATTAAGACCCACATATTGCATATAAGAACAATACCACATCATAAAGACTCATATCATGTACATCTTCATAACAAGTAGACCAGTACTACAAAGTCATGCATAAGGAACATATACAAAATCACATGCATTAGAACACCTTCCTAGGACTCCCGATAGCTACTTGTGCAATGTCTAGGTGGGTTCATTACTTCCACCTATCCTAAGTACCTTTTGCTTAGGTTATTGTCACATCTGGGGAGCACCCCCTAGACGTAACCAGTGTCGTCATCCTCTTTGAGGACTAAGACTAGCCCTTAGAATTCATCATAACATTCATTGGCTAAAATACGCGGAATAATTAAAACTTTTTAACTATATATAATAGGAGGTTTACATAGACCTCTACATACACATAATAGTATTAATATCGAGTATACATAGACCCGTTCATATATGAAGATTACTTAGTCTTCTACTTTTATTTCATACACATATATAAGATAGAGTTAGAGTCATAAAATCCGTCTCATCTCATAAACCATCTAAAACGACAATATCAACATGGGCATAGCCCTACAACAATAACAGTAAGCCACATATAGTCTTTATACAACTTTATCTTCAAATGAAAGATAGAGTCAACATAGATGTCATAATATCTAAGCAAATCCATAGGTAGAATATCAGCATCGTCCTCGGGAAAATGAGGACCTACCACTTGAATTATAAGAGTATCCAAGCCTCCTTCTCAATCGCCTCGAACCAAACCTCAACGACCGGAACCTAAAGTGTTTGGGAAAAAGGGAGAAAATGGGATTAGTACGCCACATGTACTAAGTATGTGACCATATGCACATATAGCAACCAAACATGCTACAAAGGGACATCTAGTTAAATCATGCTATTTTATACCTTTATGCACAATCAATAAACTAGACCAACCATTTAAACATGTTCAATCAAGCCAAAGAAATTATATGCATATCACATATTTGAACTCATAATCTCATATAACTCTAATATCAAGTTTACAAGCATGAGTAAGAGTTAATCATGTGAATAGTAAAGCAAGACAACCAAATATAACCCTTATAAAGCCACAAGTGCAGTGACCAAGCAAAACCCCATAACCTTACTTAATAAAGTAACCAAATAAAAATCATAAATAGTAACTTACTTCACATAACATAACCTTCAACACACATAAATTCATACATTAACAATAAAGACCAATTGCATGTTCATAAGCACCATAATCGTCATGTAAAGTCATTTACCATTAGCATTTACATACATAATATTGACCTCCTAAATCTCCTATCAAGGCAAACTAGTGTAAGGCATAGGTAGAGTCCCATACCCCTACCTAAGCTAATTCAAACCCCTCAAGTCACCTTAGTTAGCCTATACATCATTACTTCATTTTAGTTTAGGGAACATTTGCCTTAACCTACATACACCACATGAGCTAATGTGGAATCTGGTGTCATGGAACCTTACACCGATGGAAGGTGACTTACCGGCCAAGGTAAAACCTAACATAAACGTAGCTTTCTAGGTGGATCCACTAGCTAGTCTTCCTATGGGGGCAACATAGTTCAAGAACTAAGAGATAGGAAATTCCCTCTACATACCTCTTGGTAATTGGGGCCTCATCTCATGGGAATCAATGAAATGAGTATCCCTCAATGGGGAGTCAACATCACATATAGGACCAAAGGATAACACTTCCTCTATTGGAAAGCCATTACCTCCCATTGTCAAGTTCACTCGGTGGTAAGCTAATCCCTTATTGAAATGTCTTTAATCTTTATTTATCAATAATAAATTAGTTTAAGTCATAGGGTCTAGCCCTTGTATAATCATCATCATAATATCTCAATAGGAATTGCATGAGTAGAAGCCTTTCACCATAATTCACATAAATAAGGTTAACACTTTACATTTTCTTTCATAATAAGGTACATTGATAATCATCATCACCCTTATATCTTTACATCTCAATCAACCTCACAATCATACCAAGACATTTCAATTCAGCATCATACCAACCTATAAATCCTAAACAAGGCATGCTCCAACATAATCATCATGAATTAATCACAATTAACCATAATTGAAACAAAGGATAAGGTCACAAGACTTACCAAGTGTTCTTCACAATTCACCATCATCAAGGTCTTACCATCAACCCTTAGTTCAACCCAATTAGGTCATCAAATCACCATAACTCAATAACCAATGCAATCACAAGTATAGAAGAGTCACTACTTCAAAATTCACTAGTAGATCAAAGCTTAGGATTAAGTCAATTCATCATACCTAGATCACCTATCAAGAACTAGCATGAAAAACTATTCATCATCCTAATTTGTTCATAAACAACATAAAAAACATCATCTACAAGTAATTCAACCCTTAACCAAGTCAATTGAATGATTAAACTACAATATGCATCAAGATCACAACTTAGGGTTAGGGACTTGGGATCATATTCTCCAATTTAGACAAGACCATCATCAATTACTACAATCAAGTTAAAATACGTGTTAATCAACTCAATACAACCTAAAAGAAACATCAACAACTCATTCATAACTTCAAATTCGGAATTGGATGAAACCCATTAGAAATCCCTAGTTTTGAAATCAATTTGAATGAACCCTTTGAGGAAAGAGGTCTCAAAGGTGAAGAGATCCCATACCTTAATGTTTTGATGAGAATTTGAAGATGAATACACCCTTTTCCATCCCCCAACTCACCTCCTAGGCTTAGCTTCAATGGAGTTTTCCAATAGAGAGAGAAAGAAGAGAGAAGATAGAGTAATTTGTTCTTGAGTTGTTTTTAGATTAAATGAGGTTAGGGACTTTATAGGGTGACTAACTAACTTAATTTGGCCCCCCTTAATCCCTTAATTAACCGCCTAACTCAAAACTAACTAATTATTGGACTTAATTAACTTAAACGTGCAGGAACTTACCAGCCCTTCACAGACGTGACCCCGTCGACGGTCCGTCTGTGAGTCAACGGATTGGTCCTCCTCCGTGCTGCACATCCGTCGTCTCGGTCAAAGACTTGTGCAGCCGAGGGCCTCCTACTCAAGGCTAAGTGTGGGACGATGGAGGCATTGACGCCCTATCATACCACTTACAAACCGTAGGATGTTACGTAGGTTGCTCCCTAACCAGGTTTGTTGCTCCCTAACCAGGTTTGTCTAAGTAAGGAGGGATGGTGGCATCGACGGTCTGTTGGTCCATGCATGGGACGTGGGTTGGCCTGTCGATGCACACGGCCAACACTTGGCCAAGTTTGGGGCAACTATGGTACCAACGGTCCGTTGGTCCACACACGGACCGTAGGCCATCCCGTCGATGCACACTTCCCAGGCAGTGTTGCCAAGTTCCGCAAGGGTCCTCCTCAAGGGCCCTTGGTTGGTCCTTGGGCAGTCGTACCCGGAAATTTTGACCATGAAACATCCCTAACACGTGTTATACACCATTTCACCAGATTTCGTTAAATTCTGACTCTTAAAAACTAGTCAAATAGGCCAAGGCACACTAGCACCTCTTTGAACCAACTTTCGGATATCATGGACGTTCTTGAACATTTTGGTTCCAACACTTCCTAAGTGACCTATATTCATTAAACTAACCTTAAAAACAGTGTCTAGACTTCCCAACACCTATGCTAGGCTTAATGACACATCTTGTAATTTCGAAATGTTACATTATCCCCCCTTTCGAAACATTCGTCCCCGAATGACACAAAAATTCTTTTCAAGGAAGGAATAGACTCAAGGCTAGCAGCCCAACCAACATCATTTAAATACAACACAATACATATTATTTCAATCAGTGAAATTCAAAACTTCAATTACCAACTATGAGACTCAATATTATTTCATGAGGTACTTCCTTCTCAAAACAACCATTTGAGCTCAACATGACACACATGAGTCAATTAGAATCAAGTTCAACTTATCAAAATGATACAAAACATTTCATAAAGACTCAACATGTCAACATGCACAACATGACTCAAAACAAGCCAAAAAAACAAAAAATTCAAATTTTGAAGGCAATTCACTGTAGCTCACTGTTCACTTCACTGTGCACATTTCAAAATTTCAACTTTTGCACATCTTCACCCAAAAATCAAGGGACTTCAATTTCTAATAAGACTAACCTCAATTATCAAAAAGAGGAGGGCATCGGGATTTCATGTCGGCCTCGGCTCCCATGTTGCACCCTCAACTAAGTGATTTCTCTATAACACTTTTATGGATACAACCTCTTTGTTCCTTAACCTTTTCACTTGCCTATCAAGAATTTGAACCGAAACCTCCTCATAAGAGAGGTTATCCTTGACACCAAGGACCTCAATAGGAAGAATGGACTCGAGATCACCCACACACTTCTTAAGCATAGAAACATGGAAAACCGGATGAACCGAAGCAAATTCACTAGGAAACCTCAACTCATAGGCAACCTTACCAACCCTTTGCAAGATCTCATAGGGACCCATATAATGAGGGCTCAACTTCCCTTTCTTGCCTAATCTAACCACCCCTTTCATAGGAGAAATTTTTAAATACGCTTTGTCACCTTCCTCAAACTCAAGATCCCTTCTCCTATTATCGGCATAGGACTTTTGCCAACTATAGGCCGTTTGCAAACGATTTCTTATTATATGAACATTCTCCAAAGTCTTATAAATCAAATCGGGACCAAGAATTGAAGACTCACCGACTTCAAATCACCCAATAGGAGACCTACACCTCCAACCATACAAGGCTTCATAGGGAGCCATGGAAATGGATGAATGAAAACTATTATTATAAGCAAACTCTACCAAAGGCAAGTGCTTATCCCAACTCCATTTAAAATCGATGACACAAGCTCTAAGCATATCCTCAAGTGTTTGAATAGTACGTTCCACTTGACTATCCGTTTGAGGATGAAAAGTGGTACTCAACTTCACTTAGTACCCAACCCTTCTTGAAACGACCTCCAAAACCTAGATGTGAATTGTGCACCCCTATCCGATATGATGGATAACGGAATACCATGGCGACACACAATCTCATCTATGAAGATCTTAGCATAATCTTCCGCCGAATAAGTAGACTTGACGGGAATAAAGTGAGCGGATTTGGTCAACCTATCAACCACCACCCATATGGAGTCATATTGTTTTTGGGTCTTGGGCAAACCTACCACAAAATCCATATTGATGTCTTCCCACTTCGAAGTAGGAATTTGGATCTCTTGTAGTAAAACTCACGGTTATAGATGTTCGGCCTTGAATTGATGGCAATTTGGACACTTAGCAACAAACTCCGCTATGTCCTTTTTCAAACCTTCCTACCAATACACCTCCCTAAGGTGATGATACATTTTTGTTGACCCCGGATGAATGGAATAGTGGGACCCATGAGCTTCTTCGAGGATACGATTCCTCAAATCATCTATATTGGGAACACATAATCGTCCTTGATATCTCAATACACCATCTCCCCCTAAGGAGAAAGACTCATTTAATTTGCCAAGAACTGATTCTTTCAACTCCATTAATGGTTTATAAAGGTGTTGTTTAGACTTCACCTCAACAACCAAAGATGATTCGGAGTTATGATGGACCATCACACCACCATTTGGAGAACCTTCCAATCTCACACCCAACCTAGACAACCTATGAAACTCTTTCACTAGGTCCTTTTTGGCTTCTTCAACATGAGACACACTACCCATAGACAAACGGCTTAGAGCATCCGCTACAACATTCGCCTTGACCGGATGATAAATAACACTCATATCAAGCCATCTTCTTTGTCGGAGATTCAACTCCTTATGGTTAAACACATATTGGAGACTTTTATGATCGGTGAACACATCAACATGGAAACCATACAAATAATGCCTCCAAATTTTCAAAGCAAACACCATGGCCGCTAACTCAAGATCATGAGTGGGATAGTTCCTCGCATGCACCTTAAGTTTCCTAGAAGAATAGGCAATAACCTTCCCATGTTGCATAAGTACAAACCCCAAACCAACACGGGATGCATCACAATAAACCACAAAGCCCTTTGTACCCTCCAGTAATATCAACACCGGAGCCGAAGTAAGCCTATCTTTCAACATTTGGAAGCTCTTTTCACATGCTTCCGACCACTCAAACTTCTTGCTCTTTTGGGTCAAATAGTCAAAGGATATGCAATGGACGCAAAACTATCCACAAATCTTTGATAATAACACGCAAGAGCCAAGAAACTCCGTATGTCGGTTGGAGTCAATGGTCTCGGCCAATTTCTCACCGCTTCCGTTTTCCTTGTATCAACCACAACTCCTTCACTAGAGATGATGTGACCAAGAAATTCCACCGACCTCAACAAAAACTCACATTTGCTATACTTGTCAAACATTTGATTCTCTTTAAGGGTTTGCAATACCACCCTCAAATGACCCATGTGATCACCTTCATTCCTCGAGTATACCAAGATGTCGTCAATGAACACAATGACAAATAAATCTAGGTAACTCCAAAACACCCTATTCATTAGGTCCATGAACACCGCCGGAGCATTAGTGAGACCAAAGGACATAACAAAAAACTCATAGTGGCCATATCGAGTTCGAAAAGCCTTCTTTGGTACATCCTCACCTCTCACCCTTAGTTGGTGATGCACCGATCTCAAGTCTATTTTGGAGAAGTAGCTTGCCCCTTGGAGTTGATCAAATAAATTGTCAATCTGAGGGAGAGGATACTTGTTCTTAATTGTGACTTTGTTGAGTTGGCGATAATCAATACACATTCTCAAGGACCCATCTTTCTTCTTCACGAACAAGACCGGAGCACCCCATGGAGAAATACTAGGCCTTATAAAGCCCTTGTCTAGCAAATATTTAAGTTGTGCCTTCAACTCCTTTAATTCGGCCAGAGCCATTCGATAAGGAGGAATCGAAATGGGGTTTGTTTCCGGTAACAAATCGATACCAAAATCAATTTCTCATTCGGGAGGAATACCGGAAAGGTCATTAGGGAAAACCTCCGGAAATTCACTCACTACGGGGACTGACTCAATGGAAGGAATTTTGGAGTCAAGATCTTGGACTCTCACTGTATGATATAGGCAGCCCTTAGAGATCATTTTGCAAGCCTTTAAACAAAAAATGATGCGACATATAGGAATAGAACTTCCACCCTTCCACTCAACCACGGGTTCATTAGGAAAATTAAACCTCACTATCCTTGTCCTACAATCAATAGTGACAAAACAAGAATGCAACCAATCCATACCCAAAATAATGTCAAAAATCAAGCATATCTAGTTCAACTAGATCAACATTAGAAACTCTATTGGGCAACATGCTAGGACAATTTCTATGTACCCTCTTTACAACAACCGACTCACCCACTGGTATAGACACAAAGAAAGGCTCATGCAAGATATCGGGTAAAGTATCAAACCTTTTTGCTACAAGGGGTGTAACGAAAGACAAAGTAGCCCGGATCATGTAAAGCATAAGCATTAATAGAAAAGGCTTGTAACATACGGTCACCACATCGGGAGAGGTCTCTTGCTCACCCCTAGTACGAAGGGCATAGAAGCAGTTCTTCTTTGGAGCATCACTAGAACCACTGGCTTGTCCACTCTTCTCTTGCCCCTTCATGTTAGGACAATCTTGAACCTTGTGGCCACTCTTGACACAACCAAAACAATTAGCCATTCCAACCAAACACTCACCGAAATGACCCTTTCCACACTTGGAACATGTTGGATTCTCATTACGTGAGTTCCCACTCTTCCCCTTTTGAGCTCTCGGTTTTGCCACTTTCTCATCCTGAGTTTCAGGGAACTTGGATGGAACATGATTAGAGAACCTCTTTTTGAACCTAGACTTGTCTTGAATCTCAAGCCTACTCTTGGAAGAATCCCTTTCAAAGGACCTTGTCTTCTTAACATTTCTTGCTTTTCTCCTAGCCCTAGCTTCCTCAACTTGTCTTGCATGCACCATAAGCCGAGAGATATTCATATTATCATGAATCATGTCCGAATGACATTCTTCTTGTAGATCATCCGATACTCCCATCACAAAGTGGCTCATCTCATATCTGGGATCCAAAACCAAGGAAGGCGCATATTTCGACAATTTAGTAAACTTCATAGAATACTCGAGAACACTCATACCTCCTTGACAAAGGTTGGTGAATTCCACCACTTTGTCCTCCCTCATCTCTCAAGGGAAGACTCGATCAAGAAATGCCTTTTTGAAAATTTCCCAAGCTACTGGTCCACCCCAAAGAGGCCGATTATCTCTCCATTGAACATACCAAGTTTGAGCCACATCCTGAAGTTGATATGTGGATAACTCGGCCTTCTCACTCGAACTTAACCCCATGTCAAAGAGAAACTTATGCACCTCATCGATGAACTCTTGAGGGTCTTCATCAACCCTAGACCCATAGAAAGTGGGAGGGTTCATCCGAGTGAAGTCCCTCAAACAAGATGACATAGTAGAGCCTTGTAGGTTGGCTCGGGGTGCAACCTCCCGATTGGCTTGGGATGTCATAGCTTGATATTGGATAGTGGCGGCGTGAGATTGAGAAGTAATGGCTTGGGCCATTTGAAGAAGGGCAACCCTTATCTCTCCATCCGTCAAGGGTGGAGGGTTGGTCGGAGCTTGTTCAACATCAACCTCCTCTTTAAGTGGAGGATCTTGATCTCCACGGGGAGGATCAACCTCCACCTGAAGCCTTCTATCCGCATTCCTTCGAGTATTCATTGACTATAATCAAAATAAAAGGTTTAGACAAAAACATATGATAGTTACTCTAGAGGCACAACTTTGCATTTCCAAGAAAGAGAAAGATTCCTAAGCATCATATAGATTCCTATTCATAAGTGTGGCGTGCTTCACATTTATGAGTACGAATCTACATAGCTGTGGTTGAGAGTGACGTAATTATCAAGGATATTTAACCTCATGATCTGATACCAAGTTTGTCACATCTAGGGAGCACCCCCTAGACGTAGCTGGCGCCGTCATCCTCTTTGAGGACTAAGACTACCCCTTAGCATTCATCATAACATTCATTGGCTAAAATATGCAAAAAAATTAAAAAAAAATTAACGATATCTAATTGGAGGTTTACATAGACCTCTACATACACAATAGTATTAATATCGAGTATACATAGACCCGTTCATATATGAAGATTACTTAGTCTTCTACTTTTATTTCATACACATATATAAGATAGAATTAGAGTCATAAAATCCCTCTCATTTCATAAACCATTTAAAACGACTATATCAACATAGGCATATCCCTACAAAAATAAGAGTAAGACACATATAGGCTTTAGAAAACTTTGTCTTCAAATGAAAGATAGAGTCAACATAGATGTCATAATATCTAAGCAAATCCATAGGTAGAATATCGGCATCGTCCTCGGGAAAATGAGGACCTACCACCTTGATGATAAGAGTATCCAAGCCTCCTTCTCAATCACCTCGAACCAAACCTCAACGACCAGAACCTAAAGTGTTTGGGAAAAAGCGAGAAAATGGGGTTAGTACTCCACATGTACTAAGTATGAGACCATATGCACATATAACAACCAAACATGCTACAAAGGGACATTTAGTTAAATCATGTTATTTTATACCTTTATGCACAATCAATAAACTAGACCAACCATTTAAACATGTTCAATCAAGCCAAAGCAATAGCATATAACGTATTTGAACCCATAATCTCATATAACTCTAATATCAAGTAATCACATTACAAGCATGAGTAAGAGTTAATCATGTCAATAGTAAAGCAAGACAACCAAACATAACCCTTATAAAGCCACAAGTGCAATGACCAAGCAAATCCCCATACCCTACTTAATCAAGTAACCAAATAAGAATCATAAATAGTAACTTACTTCACATAACATAACATTCAACACACAAAAATTCATTACTTTAACAATAAAGACCAATTGCATGTTCATAAGCATCATAATCATCATGTAAAGTTATTTACCTTTCTCATCATTTACATACATAATATTGACCTCCTAAAGCTCCTATCAAGGCAAACTAGTGCAAGGCATAGGTAGAGTCCCATACCCTACCTAAGATAAGTCATTAACTCAGGTTTTATCCCTCAAGCATAGAGATACAATCTCATCCAAGCAATCACATCTAAAAGACCACCGAACAAGAAAACATAAGAGAGAGATCTTATAGAGTTAAGTTCTATGGCATGATATAAAATTAGGCTTAGGAGAGTCATCCCCTCATATGCTTAGCTCATAGGTCATAGATGAGAGTTCATCAACCTAAATCATGTGAGAAATCCTTTCACATGGACATAGCATATGTAATAGCACTATCTAGTTAAGGATACACTTGAGCACACCTTTCAAGGCCCCTCTATTGACTAGATCATCATTCATGTGTGTGTATACATATATGTGAGCACTCCTTTCACACAAACACATTAAGACCACACATGACCATACATACACATTCATGCACATAGAGAACCAAACCTAGGAACTATCCTATCAAGGCACACATGTGCAATGCATAGGCAAGGTCCCATACCCTTGCCCATACTAGTATACCTATCAAGTCATCCTAATTAAGGAACCACATATAATACTTTTATATACATAAGCATAACATTCATAGTAGTAGACACTAGTGAATATGAGAACTACCTTTCATTAGACACTATGAACCTTTACTACATTGTAAGCATGCATAATGTGTGAGTGTGTGTACACTGGACAACATGATCACATAATGGCTATCAACAACATATTGAGGCATCCACCCTCTTAATACCACATTACACTTTCAAGCATAGAACACACAACACAATTTAGCATAGGAGGCAAGCTAACTTCATATTACACCTTAAGACTCCTAACATTTGCTATTCACACATTCACATAGGGTTACATGGGTAGGGGTCATCAATCCTTAACACTTCATTAATGGAAGCACATACACATGATCTTAACATAACCATTTACATTTTCATAACACTAGCAACATAACCTAGATTCATAACTAGAATGGAAGACTAGGCACAAGTTGCACATAGTGTGATCATCATAACCACCTACTCATACATTCAAAAATTTTCCTTCAAGGTCATGGTCAACACATATATAATGACAATAAAGTAAACATTGCCACCATAATTGGACCATACCACACAATGACATACAAGGCTTCATCAACAACACTATAGAGAAGTAAAGAAGTAAAAGATAGTAGAGCAATTCTTACCAATCCTTTAGCCTTTGGTCATCATTGACCATTACTACTCTTGAATCAATAATTCATGTATAGGACAGTAGCTAAAGTACCATATTCATATATTAAGTCATGTATAATCTACTACAAGGTAATGCCACAACTAGTACAACACATTAACATACTAGAAGGTAGAAGGACATAGACCATTAACCAATTTCACTTGCATGGATCATATATAATATTTCATCAATAGTACCAATCTAGGGCAGTAGCTAAAAATACACTTAACATAACAAAATCATGCTTAAATCCCTACAAGATCAAGATACCAACATAGGCATTAAACTATCATTTCAATAGAGAGTAGAGAAAATAGGCAATGCTACTGATTCCCCAAAGCCTTGATCATCAATCATATTTTTAACAATAATGTACATGTTAGGCAATAACTAAATAGATCATTACTCAAAAGGAATCATGCTTCATCTAACCTAAAGTCGAGATCACATCACATACATAGTATTATCAATCAAATAGACTAGAAGAACCTAGATCAATTCATATAAGCCTTCTTTAATTTGATCATCAAGGATTTATACCCACAATTCATCTATAATATTAACTTCAGGCACTACCTACAATGATCTTTGCATAATAGAAATCCTACACAATTGTTCTGTAATCGAAATCACTGTAACACATAGAAACATAGGCTAGTCATACTCAAATCTTCATACATTGATAGATATGGATCCTTCATCATCAATTCATCATTAATAGACATAAATAACAGTAGACATAAGCAATTCAGCGTAAGAGAATCATAATTTAACCAATAACAAGCCATGATCACAATGTCCATGCAAGAGCTAAATTGAGTTTGGGAAGGAACATGGGTTCATAATGCAATTGGATTAAATTGCACGTTAAAACCTATATATTATCATCAATTCATCATGATTTATCCATTAAAAATATTTTTAGAAAGAACCCATGGCTAGATTGCAGAAGAAGAAGTTTGATCATGAAATCTCTTTGAAAACTTTGAGATTAACTCTCTAGATGGAAGGATAACTAGAGATGAAGGATCACCATACCTTTGTCTAGTTGAAAACCTCTAAAACTTGATGAATAATCCATGGAAATCCAAGGTCCAAGCTTTTCTTTAGATTCACCTTCAATGGAGGTTTCTAGGGAGAATTGGTTTTTGAGGGAAAGTTTATTTGGTGTGAATTGGATTGGGAATGGGTTGAACATGCTTTTCATTATTTATATACACCCAAAAATAGCTAAATAAATCAATTAGGGTCAGGTTAGGACGTCGGGTGAATTTTCCATTCACCTCTTTAATAAGCAGTCGCTAGGCAGTGATGCAATAACTTGCATCGACAGCCACAATCGCCACCCTGGAGGTCCATCGACGGAACGTCTGTGGCTTCCGTCGATTGGACCTTGGGATGTTATTTGGTTGAGACTTGCCCAGTCTAAGTTTCCATCGATGACACCTCACCAACAGGCCGTTTGTCAACAAACTGGGCATTGTTTGGTTCAGTCGATTGACACTGCCAAGGCAGTGTCTCGACATCCCTTGGGTCCTTCTTGTGGGCCCTTTTGTGGGGCCATAGGGAAGTCGTACCCAGACATTTCCAACATAAATACAAACCTTAAAAAGGTGTAGACCTCCCACATCAGTTTCAGCCAAAAACAATGCTCACAACGCGTCCAAATATGCTAGGCCCCATCAAGACACACATGAACGTCTCAAGGGCTAACTTTCGAACGTCTTAGACGTTCTTGGACGTTTGACCTCTACACTTCATGAAATTCCATATAATGCCTATAAACATCATTATAAATCATTTTATGAATTCATAATCTCATGACATACAAATATAAGCACGTATATACACATGAGGCACATAGGTGACGAGTCATCGAACGTCTTGGTTGTCCCTTGACGTTTGACTTCCAAATCACCTCAAACTTTACATACTTCCTCAATAACATATTAAATAATATTTTAGGACCTTATACCCTTAGGCTGAACATGTTAGGTTCTAGACACCCTAACTTATTTTGGGGGTCTTACAGGAATAGGTGAGAGAGCCAAAATTTATCCTCCATTAAAACCCCCTAAATTGTTGAAGGTTTAGTAAGACTCGACGAGGAAAAGACCACTTGGTGCATCACCGATTTTATTGACTATCACGACTTACTCCGTTGATGGTGTCGCAAACTAAAAGGTTCTAAAGGCCAAACGGTTTAAAATTTCAAAGGTCTTCATATTCTCTAATTTCTAACCCTCGTGTATTCTCACCAGAACTTTAAATCTTCCCTATTTTACCATTTTCCTGTTGTTTGTGTGAAATCGTTCGGGGAGTTGGGGAACTTTTCCACCTAGCGATAGAAATTTTTATTTCAGCACTAAGGTTGGTTTTTCGAAACCGCACACTTTAGTTTTGTGGTTGAACTCGAATAAAATAGCTAAATGTGTGTTATTTGATGTTGGATAATTTCTTTAATTTCATATAATATGTTGGTTTGCTCGTTTGTATTTGAAATGCATGCCTAAATGCTTAGAAATATTGATTCTCGTGTCTTGTTTGATGATATCGATTTTAAAACATTTGGTTTGCGGTTTATTTGTGTTGGGTCTAGTGGGTGAGGTGTGAGTAACCTCGAATTGTGCCAAATGATGTAAATTTCCCAATGATGGAGGGTTTGATGTCATTCTTAAGGGCAAAAGTCGTCAAATGGCCTATTTTGGCCAAATTGCGGGATGTATGAGTACCCGAGGGAATGGGTCATATGGTCTGGATTTAATTGAATAGTGATTGAGTTTTATTTTGAATTCCACGGTTGCATGCTTGATTTTGGGAAATGGGGTTAAAAATTGGCACATTGGGCTGTTTGGTGAGCTTGTAAAGCTTGTCAAGTGGTTCGGTAGTTCACTGAAATCCCCATTTGATAACCTTTAATCTCTTGGCTAATTTTTTTATGTAACTTCCGGCGGGAGGCCTGAGCTCGCCGAGTTCACATAGCGACTCGTTTAAAGGTTATCTTAATCGCCCTTCCTGTGCCGCTAACCCTTAAAACGCTCTATAACTCTTGGCAGGCTATCTCCGATTTGTCGATTGGTGTCGGTGATTCACTGAATAGTCGTGGACATCGCAAACCTTCCTTGATTTTGAAAAGTTTTAGGGCTAGTACTTTCGGTGACTCATCTAAGGTACTTGGCAACTAGTCGACAGGTTTGGAGAGTCTTTCTGCAACTTCATTTCTGAATTTTTTGTGAATAATTTCTAACATTTTTCTATGTTTTTTTTGTAGATATGTCTAGAAAAAACCTAGATGATAGTTTCATCCCACCCGATAATTGGGCACGAGGGATTGTTATTAATGAGGAAGCAATTGCTTTCTGTGCAAAGGGCAACAAGTTACCTCCGAAAAAAGGGAAAGGTAAGGACAAGGCATGTGTATATGAGACACTGAATCATAACTCCTAAAGTGAGGGAGAATAATTCCTTTCTTAGGATTCATTTTCTGAGGATGATCAGTTACTACAGGTCCAGCGAGCAAAGCTACGTCCCAAAGCTCATCATGAGCCATCTAGGATTTTCGAGCTTACTGCTTCTACCTCAGATTAAGTGCCAGCTCCAGCACAGATAGTGGTTCCAGCACCATCACTTCAGGTTCCCCTTCAGAATTTACTTAACCGGTTGAGGGTCAAGAGATTGTTCACCATTTTGGAAGAGAAGAGGTTGTCCACGGTTGGTATAGTGGACAGGCATCCTGCACTGTTGGAAACTCTTTGGTTCCACATGTACAAGGTCTTCACAATGCCCCGTTTCCCATACATTCCCTTAGGGGTCTGTGAGTTTTATGTTGCCTACAATGACCTGGTACCCTAGAGGAAGAAAATGGGCAATGCCTTCAGATCGATGGAGTCTGTGGTGTTCTAATGGAGGAGAGTGAGATACACTAGCGATGATATCAACATTGTACTTGAGAGGGTTTTAGGTTTTGAGCACGAGTACCAGAGTATGGTCACTATACAGACTCTAGATGATATGAAATGTTGGCTAGCTCCTTTATTTCTGACACACTCCCGGGCTGAATGAGGCATGAGCACTTATTGATAAGAAGGATCTAAATAAAGTAGCTCGATACTGGTTTGGATTCATAAGTCGCACAATCATGAAATCACATAACCAATCCATTATCCTCCACCCAAAGGTGGCCTGTATTGGTTCTATCTTAGCTAGGAAGAGGCTAAATTTTTTATTGATTATCAAGCAGGAGATGGACATGAGGTCCAAGCACTGGTAGACGTCCTTTTCATTTTTAGTACCTATTAAAGAGTTATGTCGTCCAGATGGATTTCCTCATAATGAGAAGAGGGATATCGAGGTTACACCTACATATTCGACCGATATCCGGCATATAAATCCTGAGTGCGCATGGGATGAGGCTAATAAGAGGAGAGAAGCTCGGGTAGATACATCCCTGAAGGTCGATATCTGTACACTACCTATGGATACAACCTTTCCTACAACAGACTTCGGACCTTTAGGTACTTTTAGTTCTACTCCTTCTCAACCCCCAAATTCTTATTCTACTTCCCCGCCCCCTAGATCTACTGCCGATTTGATAGCCTCCAAGCCTCTGATCACTCAAGCAATACTTCTCAAAATGGGGAACATAGAATATTCTACTTATATGCAGGCTTCCGGGCTAGTGTACGGGGTGCCCTTGATTATTGAGAGAGTTATTACTGTTAAGATAATACCTCTCTAGGCTTCCAGAGATGCTCTAACAACGAGAGTAGAGATTTTCTAAAGAGAACATATTGTGACTACTTAGGTTATGGCTTAAAAAGCTGATGTTTCTGAGCTGAGGCAGGATGTGGACCATCTAAAGTCCACAAATTTTACTTTGATATTTGGAACAGTGGAGTTCCCAGATGATCTGAGTGTTGAGATTCCATATTGTGCTGAGGTATCTTTGGCAACCCCTGGAGATGATATTATAGAGGATGTTGTTGCTGTTGAATGTGAGGCTGGGACAAATAAAGAACAACTTGAGATGCGAGATGCATATATTTATTAGGATCTGGCAGACTTAGAGGTTTACATGTTCGAGAAAACTCGATAGGACTCCTTAAGAGACACTACTATGGAAGTCACCTAGTTTCTCTTTAGTCCACCTACAGTTCCAGTGTGATAGCCCTTATGGAAGAAACCAAGTCGATGAAAGATATAGGCAGTCACCGACTCATCGATCAGGTACGCAATAAAAATATTGATCACCCAAAGTTACAGGACTTGAGGTTGTTGAAGGCCTATGCAAAAGGGCGATGGAATAAGATACTCGGTGAATCGTCGATCGGTTTGGCGAGAAACGTCTTAATCAACAGAGTAGACTATTTATATTAATTATGGGAAACTATAAACTGGATTTTAAATGTAATTTTGAGGAGTTCTCTCCCAGTCTTCTCCTAGATATTACACTTCCCATTCTATACTTAGTGCTTTTTTTTGGATTTTAGAGTTAGAATTGTACAATTTTGGAGGATTTTGCAATTGGGTTATTGATTTTGTTCAATTTGGACCATTGTAGAAGCTTGAATAGTCTTATCCTCATCATGGATAATGCAATTGGCAATCGTTTTTCCGTTTTTATGATGTGTGGATAAAACTCCAATACTGAGGTTGTGATTATGTGATTATGGATTGAATTAGCTTATGGGTATTTCTTATTACTAACTTCAATTCTATAAAGAAGTGGGTTTAATCATTGGACGTGTTTATATTTATGTATTATATTTCCAAATGTAGTTCTAGTTTTGTATTCTTAGCTTGCTGGAGAGGGAGGTTTTAGAACCAAAGCTTTTTATTAATGGTTTGTGGGTATTGGGTTAAATTTTTTTTTATCTCGAGAGAGTGAATATTAAACGCATTCCTATCCATCATGCTCGAGAGATAACAAGTATTAATGTTGTGGGTTGTTCTTATTTGTTAAGCTTGTTAATGTTCGAGAGAAATCACTTGAATTGAAGTAATTTTTCAAGAGATAGCAATTTCACTCATGTATAGCCTACCCATTTATATTTAGCTATTTATTAGTAGTTTTAATTACCATATAGCGAAATGTTCCTATAATTGATCACATCTCGAGAATTTCTCTCCATATTGTTAATTCAGTTTTGTGTGACTGCGCTATAGCTGACAATTGAAAACTAAAACCCCTATCTGACCTCTATTGTCAATCCGTTGATTTTTTTACTTGTATGTTTTCATAATTCCTAGTCCTATAACTATGTAAATAACATTTGTACTTCATAACTGAATTTTGAACAAATACCGATCATTGTGGGTTTGACGCAACTATTTTGTTGAGAGTTTTATATTGCTTAATGATCGTTTACATCTAGAATTGAATGATAATTGGATGAGGTGTTCCTGAAACGTTAAATGAATCAGTAAACTCACTTTTATAGCACTTGTGTAATCTCATTATCCCAACATTGCTAAAAGTAGCCTATGAATAAACTAGAATCCAACTAGCCATATTGAGGAGTATGTCACTAGTCACTACATCAAAATGATTACTAAGCTCATTATATGGCAAATAAGCATAAGCTACTTCCATAGGAAATTGACAAAAATAAAAAAAATGAATTTTTATGCATCGACTTCCCATTAGTGTGGTTTTCATCTTAGGAATCAAAATAACATGTATTCCCCCAAAATTAATAAACATCAACCATCAAAGAGTCTCATTCATCTTCTTATATCATTTACAATCATTTTTATTAAAGGTACAAGAATCGAATAAAAATAAAGATAGTTGACCTTTATTCTGTAAATCTATATTAAACTCATTAGTCAATAGTAGTCCTTAAACATCAAGTGCATCAAAAGACAAATTCAAATAATAAATCTTGCTCAAATTATTTCTTGATGTAAATCTATCAAGACAATATGGAAAATCTCATAACATGTCCATAAGCACATAAATAATTGAAGAAAACCCTATCAAGAAACTTTCCAAGGTTCTAAAATGAGACTCCTAACGAGTATCAACCTAATCATAGGAGGACATTCTTGATTCAAAGATTACCTTCTATCAACATCTCCAAATTTGGAAAACTCCTCCCACTTATACGCTTGATGTTGTCTAAGTGAATTCCCATACTTAAATAGAGCTCCAATAGTATTCTAAATATTAGTGAGAGCAAATTATTTTATCCATATCTGAATTCTTTTAAGAAAGATCTACAAGTGTCAATTGCAATTGGTGAACAAAATAGTGAATAGAATATGCCGATGAAGTATTTTGTAAAATCAATTATTTTAGAGCATTTATTCAATTTTGCACATTACTAGCACATCATAGCCTTTTCCATGTTTTTTGGATTGGATTTACATATTTGTCAAGACTTTTGCTAAATGTTGTTCAACGTGAGAGTCTTTCTTTCAGATAGAGAGTATACACAATACACATCCATAAAGATTTTCCGCTCTTACTCTTAAAGAAAATTTATTCCATCCCTCTAAATATGCTATTGAAATTCCTCTAAGCCTTCCATGCTATCCCTATAAATCTTTTATTCTATCATAATATTTACTCTCAATGATTTGTACAACAAATATCTATGATTATTCTTATATACAACAATATACATTTAATATTTACAATCATTCACTATTAATTTATGCTAACAGCCCCCTCAAACTGATGTTGGTGGATAAAGAGGAATCACTTAGCTTAATAAAAACTGATGGCATTATCATACCATTAACTTTTTAAATGATTTATCTATTTGAAGATCACTAGACATGTGCGGAAGAGTAATGACTCTTTTCAATCCCCTATTTGAGTAATGGTTTTGAAAAGTATGGAACCCCTCCATGTGTAAAAAGGAAATGATTAAGAAGAAAGAAAATAAAAAGACTAAAAAAGTTGTGAAATAAAGTTGTGGATATTGCAAACAAAATGGGGTATCCGGTATTTCATATGAACTTGAATAATGGGGTGGTTTATGAACATGTTTGAAATATTTAAGAAAATGGGAAAGTGACTTTCAGATAATACTTCATGAAAGTGAAAGTCACTAAGCCTAAATTACCAAACATTTGCATTGTGCCCCGTTTGAAGTCTTGAAAGGACCTTTGTGATCTTGAGTGAGCTGAAGAAAATTTTGATTGGAAAATAAGGGCAAACCTATAGGTGAAGTCATGCATCTTTGTGAGTGTGAGGCTTTTATGTGATTCCAAAACTTTAAATTGTTGATAAATTTTGTGTAAATATGGAATCATCTTTTTATGAGGGCATTTGACTAACTTTGTTAAACTTGAACTTGCATTTGAAGCAAGTATTGTGAACTTGAGCATCTTTAATAATGGTGAGTCACAACTTGAATCTTTGAGTACATAACTGATTATTGTATGAGTAATTTGAACCTTGTTGTGTACATTCATGTTTGAGTCTTATGCAACACTATTTGAGACATCCTTTTTGAACTGCCAATCTAGAGTTTTACTTAAGAATAAACAAAAGTTTAAGATGAGGTGTTGATGAGTCATACATTAGGAGTCATTAGGGCTTTGTTTTTATAGTTTTGGTGTCCTCAAATACTTAAATAACACTATAAACTAATGCTAAAGCCTCAATTTTTAGTCTTTATAGATTAAGGAGCAAAGCAAGGACTATAATATGCAAAAAGAAACAAAACAAATTGAAGAAGTGGAGAAAGGAGAGCCTGGTGACCGCCAAGACCACTTGAGGAGTCGCCGAGTGACTCTTCAGTTCCCGTAAAGTTCTATTGTGCAAGCCCTTAGGGAAGAAACAAAGTCGGTGACATATAAGGGCAGTCGGCGATCGTCGATTGGGTGTACGATTACAAGATGGATAGCCCAAAGTTACAGGACTTGAGGTTTTTAATGGCCTATGCAAAAGGGCGATGGAATAGGATACTCGGTGGAAAACCAATCGGCTCGGAGAGGAAAGACTTAATCCGCTGAGTATACTTTCTAGATTAAGTTTGAGATACTATAAATAGGATTTTAAATGTAATTTTGAGGTGTTCTCTCCCAATCTTCCCCCAGATGTTACAGTTCCCTTTCTAGACTTAGTGTGTTCTTTTGATTTTATAGTTAGAATTGTTCAATTTCGGAGGATTTTGCAAGTGGATTATTGATTTTCTTCAATTTGGACCATTTTAGAAGTTTGAATAATCTTTCCTAGATCATGGCTAATGCAGTTGATAATTGTTTTTCTGTTTTATGATGTGTGTCTAAACCATCAATTCTTGGGATGAATTATGTCATTATGGGTTGAATTAGCTTATGGGTATTGCTTATTACTAATTTAAATGCTACATTGAAGTGGGTTTAATCATTAGGTGTATTTTTATTTATGAATTGTTGTTGACAATGCAGTTCTAATTTTGTTTTTTTAGATTGCTCGAGAGAGATGTTTTAGAACATAAGCTTCTGATTAATGGTTTATCGGTATTGGGTTGATGCGGGTTCAACTTGAGAGAGTGAATCATAAACTCAATCCTACGCATCTTGCTCAAGAGAGAAGAGGTATTAAGGTTGTGGGTTTTTCTTAATTGTTAAGCTTGTTGATGTTCATGAGAAATCACTTGAATCGAAGTAGTTGTTCGAGAGAAATCTATTACACTCATAGTCTAGCCTAAGGCTGGGCAATGGACCGGGTTGTACCCGTACCGTTCCGGTTTGGCCACAGTACGAGACGGAATGGGACACCCTGAACCGGTACACGAAATGGAACAGAATCGAGGTTTACGCCGGTACGGTACAACCCGATTAATTCTCGTTTCGATCCGGTCCGGTTTTGATTAATTTATATTTATTAATTAATTTATATTAAATATTTATAAAGTATAATTTATATTTTATTTTAAATCTACCCAAGTACCCAACTACCCCCTAGGCCCCTACCTATGTGGCCCTCCCCTACACACACACACACCCCGCCCCTACAACTTTAATATAAAGTTGCCTTACCCATGCCCCTGCAACTGTAATAACAGTCGTTGTCCCATCCCATTCCCCAATGGCCAATCGTTCATTCCCCATGAATTAGAACGTTGGGAAATTTAGCCAGCCAACAACCATTTTTTATAAAATGGCAATTGGGAAACCACTATATTTCTTCAATTCCAAAGTTCCAACAAATAATCACAATTTACAACAATTTCTAAAAACTATATATACATAAGTTCGAGAATATATTTTCATCTACGTTTTTTCTAAGTTTTAACGATTATCTTTCTCAAAATTTCAGACTTTGAATATTCAAGTTCTAAATTTCAATCATAATATCATTTGGTGATTTGGTGTATTTTGGAGGAGGAATCATTTTGAAATTTCAAGTTTCCACATGAACTTTTTAATTTTTGGTTATAATTGTTTGTTCTTACACAAACGTTTGGTAACATCGTTCCACTCTCTAATCTTATATTTATTTTTTGTATTTATTATTTGTATTTTGTAAGTTGTTCTTATTAATTTATTATATATTTTTTGTTCTTGTTAAATTTCGTATTTTATAATTTATAATTTTATATCATGGAGTCTTCTAAAAAAAAAAGTGGAGGTAAAAAAGATTTTGTACAATAAGTAAAAAATATAGTTACAAAAAATAAATAAAGGTGCTAGTTCTTCTAAATCGAAATTTCCTCTTCTAAGAATGAATACGGATAAATTTACGCATGTGAATGAAAATAGTTTTCCCGTCCCAGTCCTATAGATATTAATTCGGATACTCCTATAATTCCCATGAAGTTTATGAAAGACATTATGGCATTAATCAAGAATATGAAGAAGTAGAAATTGATGAAGAAGTAAATTTAGATGAAGAAGTAGATTTAGATGATACACCGACTAGTCCCGACCTCAATAGTATAGGTATTGAAGTTCCACCTCCGGTTGGAACTACTCATCCCCCTATTATTCCAACTAGAGGTAAGATCAATGTACAACGTTCTTTAAAATCACATGTGTGGAAATTTTCTTATTTGAATCATGAAAAAACTTTTAGTATATGCAATATTAGTAAACAACATTTTAAATATACATCTGGTGGCAGTGGGGGTTCAACGGGGGACTAAAAAAACATTTGATTAACAAGTATAGTAAAGAATGGTTTGCATATATATCTTCTCTTGAAGTTGGTGAAAATTCTAACGGTGAAGGATCGGTTAGAGGATAAAATATTGTTCAAGGTGAATTATATACTTCGAACACAAGTGGTCCTCTTACACATCGAACTTATAACAAGGATCATGATCGTGAAAATTTTGCTAAAATAGTTGTTGTTTGTGGTTTACCTTTTAGTTTTGGAGAACATTCGGGTTTTATTGCATATATTCGTGAAACATATAATCCTAGTTTTAAAGGTTTATCAAGAAGCATGGTAAAAAGAGATATTTTTGAATTTGAAGAAAAACATTGTGTGCCTATCTTGAACTAATGGATTGTAGAGTTGATATTACCACTGATATGGGTCGTAGTCCTAATGGTTTTGATTATTTAATTGTTACTGCGCATTGGATTGATTATAATTGAAAATTACAAAAATGAATTATTGGTTATAAAATTTGTCAAAAGAAAAAAACTGGAATGTATATTGCTACTACTATGTTGGAAATTTTAGATTTTTTTGATCTTTGTGATAAAGTCATTAGTATTACTTTAGATAATGCTTCTGCTAATTTAAATGCTATTAATATGCTAGAACCTAGACTTTGTCCTATTAGTAAATATGTTTTTCATGTTAGATGTGCTGCACATATATCAAATTTGGTTGTTAGTGACGGTGTGAATTATTTGAAAATATTTGTGATAAAATTGATAATACTTGTTTTTATAGTTTTCATATGAATATTACTAGTAGAATTTTAAAGAGCTTTGTAATGCATTTAAACTTTCGTTTAGAAAAGTTTCGAAGCATGTAAAAACTAGATGGAATTCCTTTTATGATATGCTTGAAGTTGCTTATACATATAAACAACCTATTACTACGCTATTTAATAATTATAATGCTTATCCTGAACTTAAACTTAGAATATTTTTGAAATCATTTTATGATGCTAATAAAAAAAAAATCTGGTATCCTACTATTTCTGAAATTTTAATACACATATGTGAGATTTCATCTATCTTTTTCGAATATCAAAAAATTTATTTACCACTGCTATTGAAGTTATGATTACAAAATTTAAGAAATATTTTTTTTTATCTCTCAAATTTATTTAACTACAACTCTTTTCAACCCCAAATATAAAGAATATGGTACAAAAGCTTTAGTTGAATGCATTTATCAAAATTTAGATATTAAACAAGAACAAGAACCTGATTTTATAACATGTCAAAATAGTATAAAACTACTTGCTAAAAAAATGTATGATAAATATTCTTCCTTAGATAATGTTGAAAATTCTCAAATGTCTGTGCCTCAAGTAGGTGCTCATGGACGAATGAAACATAAACTTGGTCTTGACTCTTCTAGTAAATGTGAATTTATTAAAAAATTTGAACAGGGTTCGAATGATATTATAAACAATGAAGGTATACTACAACTATTGAATTGGTGGAGGACTCATGAAACTCAATTTCTAAAACTTAGTAGGATGGTGAAGGATGTGCTTTCAATTAAAAGATCATCAGTAGCTTCGGAGGCAGCTTTCAGCGTGACAAGATTTCAAATAGGAGACCACATATATTCGTTAGGAGAAGACAGCTTGGAGATATCAGTGTCGTTTAGAGATTGGATAAATGCTGAGCGGAGAAATCAAGGACTTCCAAAGTTAGATAGTTAATTTGAACTTTTCATAGATTCAGCCATTGGTTGTGGTAGTGACGATGGCATCGAACTTCAAGATCGTTAACGAGCTTTATCAAGACCAGAAGTTGATTACAATCAATCTATAGTTGAGTTAGAAAGAGGATTTACGGGACTATACAATGGTTAGTATTACATTCAAGACTTAGTTGAAATAGAATCCTTCCTAGAAGGTGGCTGCGTAAACAATGCACTGTACTAATAGTTGTAAATTGAATTGTAATTTGTAATACAAATTTAAATAAATTAAATTGATTTTTTAATTTGTGTAATTGTTATATCCTTATTTATTTATTTTTTTAAAATTACAAATTTAATTTATTTAAATTACAAGTTATAAATATAACTTATATTATAACATATTAATAAATAATATAACTTATAAAATTCAAAAGATTTAAATCTTGAAAACTTAATTAGACATTTAGACTTAACTTGCAAATTTAATAAGTAAAAAATATTTAAAAAACTATCTTTAAAATAAACTTAAGTAAAAAATTACATTATAAATTTAAAAACTATTAATTTAAACTTTGAAAAATAAAAAAATTATTCATATTTTCGTAATTCAAAAAATCATTTTTTGAAAGAACTAGATGTAGCATCCCGTTCCATTCCGGATTGTTCCGGTTGCATCCCGGTATATAGTAGGATGGAACAGAACCGAGTATCCATCGCGGTAATTCCTGTCTAGTTCATCCCGGTACCGGTCAATGAACCGGTCAACTCATCCCGTTCTGGTTCGTGCCGGTCCAACGGTCCCGTTCTGGTCCGTTGCCCACTTTTAGTCTAACCTACCCACTGATATTTAGCTATTTATTAGCAGTTTCAATTACCCATATTGAGAAATTTACCTATAATCGCTCACATCCCGAGAATTTCTCTCCATATTGTTAATTCTATTTTGTGTGATATTGTTGTAGCTGACTATTGCAAACCAAAACCCCCCATCTGGCATTTTATTGTCAAATCGTTGATTTGTGTACTTATATTTTTTTCGATTATTTCTATTCATATAATTATTAAGATCACAATTGTACTTCATAATTGAACTTTGAACACGTTTGGCTCCCTACTGTTTCGATTCCAACTCATTTGTTGGTTTTTATATTGCTTAACCATCGTTTACATCTCGAATTGAAGTAGGTGTACCATAAATGTTAAATGAATCACTAAAATCACTTTAAAGTACTCGGGTAATCTTATGATTTCATCATTGCTAGAACAAGCCTATGAATATACTATGCATATCCATATTGAGGAGTATGTGACTAGTCAATAGTGATCAAATTGATTACTCACCTCATAATCATATCATATATATATATATATATATATATATATTATTATTATTATTATAAGTGGGAAGTTCCTAACTTAGAAATTGAATTACCATTTTGCCCTTATTTTATTCCTACACTAAATTAAATATTAATATATAATTAATTTAATATTAAATAATCATACTTAAATACATGCATCTAGATACAATGGTTCAAAATTCTAATTATTTACTCCCTACGTGTAATTGTTTGTCATGTTGTGTTTTTCGAAAGTCAAATTGACTAATTTCAAAGTTAAATAAGATCACATTGATTCGATATTTTAAACAAAAAAAATATTAGATATTCTAAAATTATGTAAAAAGTACTATAAATTGTAATTTTTTGTATATTAATATGATGAAAACATACATCTTAAAATGTTAGTCAAAGTTTTTATAGTTTGACTCTAAAAATAGAAATCATGATAAACAATACCGGACAGAGAGAGTAAATACTAAGTAATAATTATGTTAAATTATCTTATACTAAATACTAAAAATAAGGAGTAAAGTCAAACTTTGAAAGACAAAAATATTTCATAGAAAATTGTTAGAAATTATTTCATAGAAAATTATCAGGAACTACTTTTTTTTTTAAAATAAAAAATCTTTATTCTTTCTCTACAATTAGTGAGGTTAAATAGATTAAATTTGTTATCCTTTCTTTATAATTAGTATACTTAAATGTATTGAATTATTCGTAAAACAATCAACCTTTTCTCTCCCTCATGTCAAAGATCACTAACTTCTAAAAATTAACTAAAACAACTCTTCAATTTTTCATCTTATCCTATAAATCTTTAGCAATATATATGTATCATGAAAAATTAGTTTTTCTTTACCACTTGCCTCTTGTTAATGTGAATAATTAGGCAATTTTTATGTACTTTTTTATTTTAAATATTAATATTTGTTTGATCCTAATTAGAATGATATTTTGCATCATAGTTTTATCTTTACCATTTTAGATGGTTTTTTTTTGTTACGGCCTCCGGGAGAAGGTATGATCACTAACTCTACTCGTTATGTATTTATTTCTACTATATAAATATTACTTTTTTAATTTAATCTTCTATGAAATTATGAATGTTATAAGTTTGTTTTTATTTATACTGAAATTACTAATTTATGATTTTTACATCCGTTTTAAAATGTACTTTTACACTATTTTTTTTATTTTATCCTTTACTGATTTATATAGTTTCTTTAAATAGATACATATTTGAGTATTTACTATATGAAGCGTAATGAGATTATTAGGGATAAATCATATAGATACATTCATATTATTAGATGCTATGTAATATTATTATTTTTTCATATTTCTTGCTTGATGGTCAATGTAATATTCGATTATTATGAGTTTTCTTTAATAAATAAAACATAAATTGGTAAAACTAATATTTTAAGTTCAACAATTTCTATATAATAATTAAACTTTATAATAATTGTATGGGACAAACGTGCAACGCACATTTCGGAAACTAGTCTGCCAAATAAGCATAAGCTACATCCATAGGAAAGTGACGCAAATAGAAAAAATTGAACTTTTTATGCTTCGACATCCAATTTGTGTAGTTTTCATCCATCTTAGGAACGAAAATATCTTGTATTACCACAAAATTAGCAAACATCAACCATCAAAGAGTCTTACTAATCTTCTTTCATCATTTGCAATCATTTCTATTAAAGGTACAACAATCAAATAAAACTAAAGATAGCTTGATCTTTATTCTGTAAAACTTATTCAACTCATTAGTCAATAGAAAATCCTTAAACATCAAGTGCAAGATAAAGACAAATTCAAATTAATGAATCTTGCTCAATTCTTGATGAAAATCTATCAAGATAATATGGACAATCACATTTCATGTCCATAAGCACATAAATAATGGAAAATTAAAGTATCAAGAAATTGTCCATGGTTTTAAAATGAGACTCCTAACGAGTTCACCCCAATCATTGGAGGACGTTCTTGATTCAAACATTACCTTCTATCAACATCTCGAAATTTGGGCACCTCCTCCCACTTATATGTTTGATGTTGTCAAAGTGAATTCCCGTGCTTAAATAAAGCTGCAATAGTATTCAAATTATTAGTGAGAACAAATTACTTTATCCACAACTAAACTCTTTTAAGAAAGATATATAAGTGCCAGTTACAATTGGTGAGAAAAATAGTGAATAAAATATGCAGATGAAGTATTTTATCAAATCAGTGACTCGTGACTATTCATTTCATTTTGCTCATTACTAGCAAATCATAACCTTGTCCATATTTTTTGTATTGAATGTCAGTGGCGGATCTAGTATTTTAAGATTGTGGGTGCTCTGAAGTGAAAATGTATAAAAGAAGTGTTAACAATGAGATTCGAACCTTGGTAACAACACTAAAAAGAGTGTTAAGTACCCATCCAAGAACCATTGGGCCAACTATATCATTTATTCATTGGGTGCTCTATGTTAATTTTATACAAATACCTATCAATTTCTACATAGATATATGTATTTCGTAACGAATTTAATGGGTGCTCGAGCACCCGGCGGACACCATGTGGGTCCGCCCCTGTTGAATGTACATATTTGTCAAGATTTTTGCTAATTGTTACTCAATGTGACATTCTCTCCTTTAAATAGAGAGTATACACACTACACATCCATAAAGATTTGTCGCTCGTATTCCTAAAGACCATTTATTTTATCCCTCTAAATCCTAAATCGTCTATTCAAATCCCTCTAAACCTGTCATGCTATCACTATGAATCTTTTATAATATCATAATATTTATTTTCAATGATTAGTACAACAAATATCAATAATTATTTTTATTTACAACACTATATATTAATATTTACAATCTTTCACTATGAATTTATGCTTACACTGGAATACCATGTATTAAAATAAAGTTATATATGTCATTTAGCTTTAATTAAAAAAAAAATATCAGAAATTTACAAAAAAAAAAAAGGCTGAAAGCCCTAACAGAAGCATCAGATTTTTTGAACTTCAGCGATCAAAAACAAATATAGGACTCTTCCGGTTCTACGGTGAGAAAGGAGAAAAATTATCAAAAATTGAAAGCCTCAATTCTCAAACTAAAGAGAGAAGTGGAAGAAGCAAGAATCAAGAGAAGAAGGTAAGTTTCATTACTTAGTTTAAAGGTTGAATTCTTATCTTCCATGACTATAAGATTGAGAATTGGGAAGTTGAGAAACATGGGTTTAGCAGAAATAGAGGAAATTTATTTCATTCTTATGAACCAAGTGAATATAATCAATGTTTTGAACAAGAAAATTTGGTATTGGGATTATATGCAATAAAAGTAATCAGGTATTTAGGTTAGATTGATCTTTTTAAAGGGAAATTTGATCAAGAAGAGACTATTTTGTATGATTAAAGCACTAATTACGTGATTGGGCAGATTTTGAATCAATCATGAAACCTCTAGGGCTGGGTTTTTGTTGATGTAGTATGAATTACCTAAACAAAGTAGTTAACACAAAATTGTTATGAATGTGTTTATAGTTTGACCAAAGAAATTCATACGGACCATTCGAGTGAAGAGCTTGGTGTTTCAACACAAGTAGTGTGAGTAGTAATCTTACCATTATTGACGTTTAATAATTTGCATGATTTTCACATGGCTTATAAAGTAAATGTGTTAATAAATGATTTGAACTTGCATGTGGGACAAGTCTCTTACTGGATATGATACTAAAAAGATTATTTGATATGATCTCATTTTTACAAGATATGATTTCTGTTATTGAAAAGGTTTTACACTTATTTCAGAAATAGTATTTTGACAGGTGATTGTTAAACTTTGAAATGATTTGATTTGATAAGATTTAAATATTTTTTTCGATTTTGAAATGCTTCTACTGATTACAAGAAATATGTAAATGGGAGTAGACCTTGATGAATCCAGTAGATCGTTAGACCTGGTGCACCTTGTAGTTACTGATTTATGATAAAGCCTTTGCTAGTGGAATGTGGAACTAGTATACTGTTACTGATAACCCTCGAGTAGGGATCTACTGATATGAATATTTAACTCCTTTACGAGGAGTTCACTATTATTGGTTACTTCTTAAAGAGAAGGCCACTCTAATTACATGATTCATCCTTGGAAACCTCCTAGAAATAAGATTTGATATGAAAATGTTCTTTTATTGAGTTTGCTATTATTTATTTACACTAATTATGCTTATCTTAGGCATATAAGATTGAATATTGTTATTTGTTTTTTAAAGAGCATTATTTAATCATTATGACTATTACACTAGCACATTTTTTGATTATTCTTTCATTAAAATGGTTGTGGCTCAGTATTATTACTGATTGAGCTAGCGTCTCACTCCTCGCTAATTGATTTTACAGAGAATTCAGGTGGTATTGAGGAGGATATCATTAACTAGAGAGTGAGATTTGGTTGGATCTTGTGAGCCCCGCATTTCTTCGCGTGGCAAGAGAATATTTGATTTTCTATGTTTATTTAGTTCCTTTAAACTCTTAGAGTAGCTCCATTTGTCAGTTCTTATTTAGAGTCAAGATATTCTTTCGAATTGTAGTCAATCGACTAGTTTGAACCTCTTTTTCATATTTGGATATGAATTAGTTTTATTGCGTGAAAATTAGATCATTCATGGATATTATGTTGTTGTTTATAGTTTTTATTAGTTGTGTTGTGTATTTATAAGACAGGGAATGTTTGGGATAGGCATAAATACAAAGGAATCTCTGCCCGATTTTTGGTAGAATTCTGATAAGGCTTGCTTTGGGATTCACCCCCTTAGCGTCGGTCATGATCCTTAATTGGGTCGATACACCCCACTCAAATTGAAATTGGTGGATAAATAGAAATCTATTTACCTACTGGGAACTGATGGCATTGTCATGCCATTAACTTTTAAATGTTTTATCTATTTGAAGATGACTAGAAACGTGTGGAAGAGTAATGGATCTTTTAACTACAACTTGTCATCTATAATAATAATCTACTTCTATATGTTTCATCCTCTCAAAATAAACAAGACTTGTAGAAATGTAAATAGCACTTGTATTAGCATGACGAGGAGAAGTATTTGATTAATAAAATACAATCTCAGCAAGTGATCCAAAATGAAATACAATTTTAGAGCAAGAATTTGACATGGATCTATATTTAGCCTCTATTAAAGATTTTGACACACTATCTTGCTTCTTACTCTTTTAAAATAGCAATGTTTCTCTAAGCAATGTGCACAAAATCAGAAAGAATATCCACTTCCTCGTGATGATACTTCACATTCAATTCTAATGAAGTATCTATGGAGAGAGGAAACCCCAAGACCAGCCAAAGAAATTAGATCCTTAGTAAATATATGTTGGTTTGGAATCACTCCTAAAGAATATTGTGAATTTCCAAACCCAAAAAATATGTAACAGTACCAAAATCTTTTGTATGAAAGAAATATTTAAGTTGTTGTTGGAGGCTAGTGAATAATAAAGAATTTGTTCATATGATAATTGTTTGATATACATATACCCAAAAAAACACAATCGGTAGATGATTTTTTAAGAAACAAAGATGAGTCACATTTGTTTTTTGCAAACAAAAATTGTAGCAAAGTAGACTAAAACATTTTGAATCGAGCCGTAAGAGCTTGTTTTAATTCACACAAAAACCGCTTCAACATGCATACAGATGATGTAGGCAATGAGAAAAAAATAGGTGGATGTTTCATATAAACATCTCCTTTAAGATAACCATGGAGGAAAAATCTTTTGGCACTGATTTGATGGTGAGACCAAATCTACAAAAGAGCAATGAAAAAAGCAGTTCTCACCATAGTCATTTTTGCTATTGGTGCAAAAGTCTCTTCATAATCTACATCATACTCTTTTCTACTACGAAGAAAAACCAACATAGCTTTGTACTGATAAAGAGTTCGATAACAATGATGTTTAATTAAATACTCATAAAAATTAATTGGACGGACATTTGAAGGACATGAAATAATATCCCGTGTAATATTTTCATTAAGAGCCAAAAGTTCTTTTTCTATTTCTTTCTACCAATATTCATTCTTGGAAGCTTGTAAGTAACAAGTTGAAATATAAATGGTGGATAAAGTATAGCAAAAGTCACACCAATTAGGAATATGAGGTACTTTTTTTTATCGGCGAGTAGTTTAAGGAGAATCAGACCTTGAAGAACTATCATATTCTAGTGGTGGTGCAGTCTCATGTGACAAATTACTTCGGGGATGGGGTAATGTTTGCTGACTTCGTTCATACATAAATCCAAATTTGAATCCCTTAAAATAAGATGAAAAATCTTCAAAAATAGGAAGAAGAGGAGAAACAAAAGATGAATCAACATGAGTAGGAAAAAAATATTCATTTTCAATGAAAACAACATTTCTAGAAACACGAATTATTTTTGAACATGTATCATAGAAAATACTAACTTTCTATGGAGTACTATAACCCATAAAAGTACATTTAGTAGAAATATTTTTTAATAGAGAAGAAGGCAGGTTTCAAAACCAAATAGTATCAAATATATGAAAATTATCATACCAAGGATCTTCGTGATAAGGAAGATAAATTAGATATTCAAGATTTAGAACATTAGAGATGGTTGTCTATTCCTTAAAACAAACAACGAAATACAAAACTTTCACCTGGTATTTGGACGGTACAGAGGACTCAATAAAAAAAAGTATGAGTGATATCTAAACGATCACAATTTTTATGCCCACCAGGCCTATTATTAGATGGTGTATATGGTCAAGAGCACTGTGACACAATTCCTTTCTCTAACAAAAAATATTTTAATTGATAAGACATATATTCTACACCAGGATCGCAGTCGCGATGTAAACAAAAAATGTCATGAACTTGAAAAATATTATAGATTTGATTTGAAGAAAATATACACACGTAAATCAACTATAATCATTAGGAATGTCATAAATTACTTGAAATGAGCATGAGAAACAATTGGTTAAATTCCCTAAGCATCACTATGAATGACATTAAAATACTTTGTAGCAGGACCACAAAAATTAGGAAAAAAGAGAACTTTACTTTTGACAAATATAAAAGTAAAACTAAAAGGAAGCAACTGAAAATAAAGTTTCATTCTCTAGTACTAGATTTTCTTAAATGAGAGAGCACAATAAAATTTGGATTTCCTAGAGGCTTATGCAAAACCTAAGTCTTACTAGCACTAGAAGTATAATCAAAAGTTAGAATAGAAGAAATGAAAAAGTGTATCGAAAACAATCTTCCTATTTTAGGCTCCTTTGCAATTATCCTCCCAACACCTAATACTTACTAAGACAACCATTACAATTAAAATCCACATCACAATTGATATCTACCAATTGTCCAAAAGAAATAAGACTAATTGAGAGCTTTGGTGAAAAAAAAGACATTTTTTAAAGTTGGAGTAATATTCCTAGCCTTTGTAATGGGTAAATTACTACCATTGACAATCTGTATTTATGATGGATCTTCATACTCATGAAGATTTTTTTCTGTGCTTGTTGAGTTGTTTGTATGATTGGAACCATCCAAATGAGCAATAAAATATTTATATGTAACATCATTACCTTATAATCCCAAAGATGAATAGGCTAAAATGATTATCTATTGTACTTTTTTAGGAGTAAGAACTAGTCCTGAAGATGACTTATCCATAGTGGAACCATTTACACTAACTTCAAAAGTACCGACCATATGGTTTGAGGGTGTGTTGGACACTGTTTGATAGAGTGTCCTTGTTTTATACAATAATTACAAAGTAAAAGATTTCATAAAACCTTGAGGGTGACAGGTTTAATTTTGTGGGATATTAACCTTGAAGTGACACTAAAACCATGAAAGCTTTAACATGGAATCTGATGTAACCCTGACATAAAAAAAAGGGATTCTACTTTCCAAGGCGTCTCCATAACATTCATTCATATTGTATTTGTGAATTCACTAGTTAGGTCATTTAAGAAAATCTTATGAGGGTACGTAGTTCGGGACAAAGATATTACTTCTATAGAGATGACTTTTACTAATGAGAGAGCCTCTATCACAAAGTTTTTCCAGCTCTAAGTAAAATTCAATCATATTCATATTATCATACTTGGAAAGGCAAAATTAAAACCGCCAATACAATCATAAATCATCAAAGAGTAGGTCCTAACAATCATTAACAATACATATGTGAGAAACCTTCCAGAACTATCATTTCATAATATTTGAGAAAACCATCCACAATTCATTGATACAGATATGACAAGCATCCTTAGTTCATACAAAAAAACATGCATAACTTTCATAAATCATACATCATAATTTCGTAAGCTTTACTCATAAATTAATCACCTTAATGAAGTAAAAGCATGGGGTCTATATGACATTGATTGAATATCATATAGTTTAATCACATCATCCATAATAACATTGATATTGAATAAATGGATCATAATCAAATAAGTCCATGGAGATTGATATAAAACCTGATTGATTTGGTTAAGTTGAATTGGAGACTTGAGATTACTTTGGGACCCAATGGATGAATGTCATCCATTGGTAAATTCCCACATACATTGACAATCAAAGCCCTAAAATACAAGCAAATTGAAGACTTGGAACTTGAAATCCTAGTGTTTTTCTTCATTGAGTTGGAAAATAATTGGATAGGATAAACTTTGATAGGATTTGGGAATATGGAAGAATTAAAGGGTTTGGGTAGATTTAGGAATTGAAAATGTAATGACCTTCAGGTCGTTTCTATCAATGTGCCTCATGTTCATCATTTAGATGATTTCCTGTAGCGGCCGAAAGACATTTATATCCTATCTCTGGGACTCTACAAGGTGTGTTGTGGAATTTTTGATTCTGTATCACTTTCGTGTAGTACATGTTAATAGTTTCTTGAAATCTCACTTATTTCTCTCTTTTCACAAGATGGCTTGTGTGCAACATGTTGCAGCTTTGGGTAGGGGTCAACCTCACTTTCCATGTATGGGTGTAGAACCACCCCCATAGAAAAAGAAGGGTCTAGAGAAAGAACCAAATCCTTAAATAACCCATGTCCAAGTATACCTTATGTGGCCGGGAAAGTTTCAACCACCATACAATTAGTATATGGATCTTGATCTACAACAGGCCATTACTAAGAACTTGACAATACTTAGGGGCATGCAATAGGTTGTTGTTGTAATACAGACACCTTCACCCATACAATCACAAACACCAAATTAGAAAGACCAGCAAGCACCTTTTTGGGGTTCCCAACATGTGATTGTGGCTTGAGCTATGCCACTATAGGAACAGAAGATGCTCGACGTGTTATTGATACTTTCACCTTCAAGGTTTTCTACGGCTGTGGGTGAGGATGCTAAGGAATTTCTGACCACTTGATGGTTGAAGATTGAAACCTTCAGTCATGTGAAGATGAGAGAAGCCTACTTCACTTCGTATTAATTTTATAGGCCATCCAGATATGGTGGCATATATTATTGAAACCCATCCATCTAGGCCTCCTTCGATCACCTAGACCTTGTTTTTTGAGGCCTTATTGGACAGGTTCATCCCTCGACAGATAAAAAATAACCATATGGATCAGTTCTCCAGGTTGGAGCAGGGGACTTTGATCCTTTCTGAGAACTAGGAGAGATTTCACGAGCCTTTCGTCAAGCCACTGTTATTGTTATTATACCTACTGATAAGTAGAGACTTTTGTGTTTTGATCGTGGGATGAGACTTTAGATTTATGATTGAGACTCAGCCTATTGTCTTTACGAATCATTCATTTCTAGATGTTGTTGATCACACCCAGAGTATTGAGCAGCTTCATTGTGAGGCCCAAGGGGCACCAAGAAGAGGGCTAGACATGAGGAAGGCTATAGTGTGTCCAATTCAAGGAAGAGGGGATCCTATGATAGGCCCATGAAACAGTAGCAGTTGGGTCCATCCATCAAATTTATTTAGGCCTTATTACAGGCTTTAAATGGTGAACGATATAGACAAAATGAGGTTGGATCTAGTTAGAGTCATGGGTCACAATCGAATGCTCTAGTTAGTGTCATGAATCTTAGAGAGTCATCATACATCCCTAAGGCCGTATTTTGAACTCGATAAGGCCACTATGGGTTACTAGGGATGTCTTTTGGGCTGATTGATGCCCTTGCCACCTTCATGAAATTAATAACGTGGGTGTTCAAGCTATATCTTAATTTATTTTTCATTATTTTCATAAATAAAAAGTTTGTATACTCGCAAAGAGGAGATATCATGTGCATTACTTGACAATTGTTTCTCCATACTTTGAGAGATCAACAACTTTATGCCAAGTCTCAAAGTTCGAGTTTTTGCTTTAGTATGTAGATTTATAAGGGAATGTGCATTCCAAGGATTTCATCATGGTATATCCCATAAAAATTGAGGTGATTCGTTAGGGGTGTCAAAAATAAACTCAAACATAGATAACCCGCCCAACCCGACTAGAATTTTAAGGGTTGGGCTCAAAATTATTTAAATTGGGTTAAATCTCAACCCATTCAAGCTTAACCCATTTGAAGATAATTCTCAATTGAGCCCAATTCAATCTCCAATTTCAACCCATTTTAAAAACTTTTTATAAGATATGTTCCCATATCGAATGTAATAAATTATTATTCATTTAACATCTTTTAGGATTTATCTACCCATTTTTACTTTTTAACCAAAATATTCTTTAGAGGAAATTCAAATTGTGATTATAAAAGTTAAATATCAATATATTAAAATATTGAGATTAATCGGGTCAAATTGTGGGAATCAAGACCCAACCCATTTTTTAGCCTATCTGAGCCCAAATTAAACTTGGGCGGGTCAACACCCACCCGATTTCTATTCAACCCATTGTAATATTTCCAATTTCAACCCAACCCACCCATTTAACACCCGTACTATTCATGTTTGGGATGATTGGTAGGTTAAGACATATGGTTTCTGGAAGGCTTCTCTACTATAACATCACCTCTAACCCAATTGATTGTCCTTAATGTTCCTTTTGACTTTTATGACCCTCTATGTAAGCCAACCCGTACCCCGAGTAGAAAGTTTTGAGTACAAGGGTAGGATAAAAAATAAAATAATAGTAGAAATAAGAAAAGAGAAATATTGAGTCAAACCAAGACTATATACAATAGCTACCCTCCAATAAACCTCGAAGTTACAAGTACATAGTTGTATAAATTGAACAAATACAACCCCCAAAAGTGAACCACAACAAGTTGACGCAAAGAAAAGAGACTGGAAAAAATACATATAGAAAGAGCAGAAGATGGCACAAAGGAGTTGCTAACTACTACTCCTCTATTGACTCTTCTAGTTAAGAGAGAGGGCTTCACGATCTATTGTGATGCATATGGAATTGGTTAGGGTTGTGTATTGAATTCAAAGGTGTCATCTTATTGGTTATACATCAAGGCAGCTTAGGCTCAACGAGCCCAACTACCCCACTCATGAGTTGGATTTGATGGCAGTAGTGTTTGCACATCAGTGATGTATCGTGAACTTGCAAAATGTTTGATGCATTAAAATTAGAGTTTTACATGGGTATTGGGCATTTGTTTGGTATATGTGATGATATTTTGATTTTAGTTTACACGAAGTAGGTTTTGGAGCAATTGATGATCAAAACATGCAACAGAAGGAACTTTGGGGAAAGATGACTCCACCTACGAGCCTTCATTCCTTCAACGAGCCATCGGTGGAAAGTGATGAAAAATGGACCAAGTGTTTAATGATGAGATTCATTGACGATCCATAGTTTTCACTAAGAGTCGTACATGAGGAGTCGTAGATAAGTTGAAAGGAGATGAGTTCTAGTCCATGAATGATGATAGACCAGGACGGGCCATGCCTAGACTTATATTATGGACCGTCGGTCATGCCCATTGTTTAAACCCATAGGAAATTGACTAACTATTCATTGATCGAGGAACCTACGGGTCATCGTTCCTTCGACAACCCGTAGGTGGCCAACGTAGGTTCCTTCCCAAAACAGAATTTCCTTAGTCATCCCTTTTCTACTCGATTTAGGAATCGTTTTCTATAAATATTAGTTCTAAATTTCGTTTTTGGGGTTGCTAGATCTTTTGTGATACTTTTTTTGGCTAGATTTATGTTGCAAACATGTTAGCATTTAATTCTTAAATTTTAGTTTATGAAATTTGTGTTTGTTCTTCCATTCCAGATGCCAAATTTCATCTATTCTCATTGTAAGGTCATGATTCATGCTATGAACCCTAATATGAATTGTGAATCCTCAAGTATGAATAACTAAAGCCACAACTAGGGTTGTGGTAACCATGAGTACTTAACAACCTAAAACTAATAATTCAGTAATTCTTATTTTACTTTGTTTTTTGTTTTGTACAAGTATTATTCATAGTCTATGCCAAGTACATGGAGTCAAAAAATCCCCTGATCCCGTACGATCCCAAACTAGGAAAAACTCTACGAATAATGGTTGGAAGAGGTCAAAACCAAGGAATCAATCAAGATCCTATCAGAGAGGGTCATGAGGACGTTATTGGGATTAAAACCTCAAGGAGCAGTAGGAGTGCAAAATCGACCAGGACCTGATGCGTGTCTAAACTATGTGTTGGATCATAATGTTACAAGATCGACTGGTGCCATCGTGGTACCTCCATTGCCTGTCTAACATCCGTTTGTGTTTACAAGAAATTTGATGCAAATGCTCACATCTAGAAGGTTTTTTTCCGGGATACCATCGGAGGAACCTTATGCTCATCTAAGCAAAGCCAAAAGTGTCTGTATGAGTAGTTTTGGGAGACTAGATATATGGATGAGTGCAATTTGTTTAAGGGTGTTTTCATTATCACTAACATGTGACGTCACAGTATGACAGTCTGAGCTACCAGATAACTCAATAACCACGTTAAATGAGCTACATAGAGTGGTCTTAGCCAAATATTCCCCGATTACAAAGAAGATGAAGATGAAAGATATAATTCTTTATTTTATGACTACACTTGGAAAATAAGTTTGAGGAGTGTTCCAAATCACAAAATTGATGATGAGTTCCAAGGAGTACTTTCTTAATAAAAGCCACACAGAACAGGTCCAATGATGATATTCGCGAGGATATCTGACAATTAAGAACAGAGGTTGGCTTAGTGTTAAAACATGTAAGTGGATATGCTGATAAAGTAAAAGCAGTGAAATATCAAACTAGAGCGCCATCAGTTGATGAACATATTAATCGAGAGGATGTGAATGTTGTGAATGATCAAATGGGGGGTTTCCACACAAACACCAAAGCAACCCATCAGGATCATTGGCGCAAAGTTCAAAGAAATCAAGGTCGGAACTACAATAACTACAATCATAAAGTGAACTATGTTCGTGATGGAAATTATTATCATGCTAACAAATACACTAGGATTGGGAACGAAAATAGGAATTACAATACTGGACCCTATGTTCCACGAGATAATTGGGATGGAGGATCGAGTATTAGTCGCATTGAAGATTTGATGAACAAGATGATAAAAATGTTTGACTTAAACTAATAACAATGTGAATGAAATGTGTGCTGAGTTATCAGGTATTGCTTTGAAAGTTGAGTAGCATGAAACATAAATCAGACAAATTGAGTAGCAGGTGAACAAACTATCCGCAAGTGTTAACATTCATCAATAAGGAACACTGCCAGCAATACTATTCAGGATAAAAAATTGATGGCCATTATATGACAATTACTGCCAAGGGTGGAAAGCAGACTATTCATCCTCCTATGCCGACTTGAGTTGAAAGTTAGAAAGAGTAGGAAGAGGATGAAGTTGAGGTAGATGAGGACCGTAATGATCCGAATGCGAAGGAGGTTGAGGTGACTCAAAAGATCATCTTTATGCAAAGACGTCCACCTCCCTTTCCAAAAATGTTAGTTAAGAAGATGGAGGATGGAAAGTATTTAAGGTTCTAATCTATGCCGAATCAGTTATCAGTGCATGTTACTTTGATCGAGAAACTCGAAAAAATGTTCCTCTATGCAAATTTCAATAAGGATTTTGTGCATAAGAAGAAGGCCATCAACTTTGATGGTGATGACATGTTGCATCTTGTAGCTGTATTTCTACAAGATCATTACAGTAGAAGAAGAAGGATCCTATAGAACTTTTACTATTCTATGTATTATTGGTATGTTGCATTTTGCTAAGGCTCTATGTGACTTGGGTTCTAGCATAAATCTGATACCGCTATCTGTGTATAATATGTTTGCCTTAGGAGCCCCTAAATAACAAACAATGCGACTATTTATGGATGATCGAATAGTGAAGATTGGTGTGCTTCAAGATATCATAGTGAATGTTGAGGCGTTCATCTTTTTGGTGGAATTTGTGATACTTGATTATGATGTTGACTTTGAAGTACCCATAATTCTAGGGAGACCGTTCCTTACTAACGGGTGTGCTTTATTTGATATCAAAAGAGGGCAGATGGGGTTTTCACTGAACAATAAAGAATTAAACTTCAATATATGCAAATCATAAACCATTAAAGTGACATTAAATTAGTGTCTGTGGTGAGCGATACCATTGAGGTAGAACCAGAGTTGTCTATTGATGAGAGATTGGGTGTTGAAGAGATAGATGTTGTGATCATGAAATTTGATAGATATGGTATTGATGACTATGATGAGCTGGTGACTGTACTTGATGGGATGAGTTTTCCTTGTCGCCAACCAATGAATCTGGATCTTGATTTGAGGAATCGAGACACTCCGGCCACAAACCACTTTTTGATGAGCCTATAACATTGTAGCTTAAAGCTCTTCCATCTCATTTGTGGTATGTGTTCTTGGTCCAAACAGTACTTTGTCAGTTATTTATTGTTGTTGACTTGAATGAAGGGCAAACGAAGATTTAAAAGATCTATATGGTGGGACATTGCTGGCAGAATTGGTATTCCACCAGGTATGAATTTTCACAATATTCAGCTCATGCCGGATAGCAAACAAAGTACTGAGCACCAAAGGAGCTTGAATCTGCTAATGCAAGAGGTTTAAAGAAGGAGATTATAAAGTGGTTAGATATTGAGGTAGTCTATCCAATTGCCGGTAGTAGTTGAGTGTGTCCTGTCCAATGTGTGCCAAGAAGGGAGGAATCATTGTGGTTCCCAACACAAATAATGAGATCGGTCACTATTTCGAGAGTTTGCATGGATTACTGCAAGTTGAATATGTGGATTTACAAAGATCACTTGGTAATGTCGTTCATGTACCAAATGTTAGATCGTCTCGCTGGAAAGGGTTGGTACTGTTTACTTGAAAGATATTCAGGATTTCCATTGCTTTGGAACACTCAGAGCGCACCACTTTCACTTGCCCTTATGGGATGTTTTATTTCAAGAGAATTCCATTTGGGTTCTGCAATGCCCCGACAAACTTCCAAAGTTAGGTGATGTCTATTTTCTCCAACATGGTTGAGGAAACAATAGATGTATTTATGGATGATTTTTTGGTGGTCAGTGACTGCTTTGTAGATTGCTTGGCGAACTTAAGTAATGTGCTGAAAAAAAGTGAAGAGTGCAATTTGGTACTAAATTTGGAGAAACGTCTCCTCATGGTGAAAGAGGGTATAGTTCCGAGCCATAATTTTTTTTAAATGGAAGTGAAGTTTATAGAAAAAACGTTGAAGTGACTCAAAAATTTACACCACCATCTGTGTGAAATCCATTAAATGTTTTCGAGGGCATGAATGTTTCTATAGGAGTTTTATTAAGGATTTCTCAAATAATTCACACCCATTGTGCAAGGTGATAAAAAAGGACAAGAAATTAGAGCTTGATGATGATTTGCTAAGTGCATTTGAGGGGCTAAAAGAGATGTTGACTTCTGCTCGAATCATTATTTGAATAGATTATGGACAAAAGTTTGAAGTTATGTGTGATGCGTGTGTGGTGGTACTTGGTGTATCGTTGAATTAGTGGAGAGATAAGATACTTCATCCCATTTACTATGCTATCAAAGCTATGAATGTTACTCATAAGAATTATACAATCACTGGACATGTATTGCTTACTGTAGTCTTTGTGTTTGAGAATTTTAGATCCTATTTTCTTGGAACGAAGATCACTGTGCATAATGATCATTCAGTATTGAGGTATCTTACCGTAAAGAAGGATGCAAAATTTGTAACAATCCAAAGTATATTCTAGAAGTGATATAACATATAAGACACCGAGAGGCCCTACACGAATCCACTTTGCATACATCATACAAGATAATAGAAATAAGAGAATTTATAAGTAGTGTTTTAGTAAAAGAGTCTGACAAAGTAGAAGAAGTATAAACATAAGTCTCAAAGGCATGTATTACATCAATGGATTGATAGATACGTAAACCATACATCACATATAATATCTGATGAAAACATGGAAGAAATAAAAGCGGCTCGGTCCTCAGAAAATGTGAACTTACCAATCTTTAAAGCTCAATATGGGATCACTATCCACGAGTATCCGGAAAAGAAATGCCTGACCCTACATTAGGAAAATGATGTAGGTCAGAGTATGTGTTAGTACATGAAATATACCAAGTATGATAGTGTTGGGTTTTAAATGTGTGAATGGAAAATGAAGAGTTGCGACTTTTATGAAAGGTTGCGACTTTAATGAAAGGTTGCGACTTTAATGAAAGGTTGCGATTTTAATGAAAAGTTGTGACTCTTATGAAAAGTTGCGAATCTTATGAAAAGTTTTGACTTTTATGGAAAGTTGTGACTTTTATGAAAGGTGACGACCTTTCCGAAAGATTGTGACTTTTCCAAAGGTTTGTGACCTTTTTGGTAAGGACAATAAGAACGTTTTCGCACTACCCTTTGTTTTATATAAATTGAGATATTTCCTCTCATTTTAATAATAGAATTTCTGGACTTCTTCTACTACTTCTAAATCTAGTATTCTAAGTGTACTTTACTGCCGTTGAGTGGCTCGATGACACCAGCGTTTTGGGTATCAATACACTGGTGATTGAGATCATTCTATCCTGGGAGGACATATTCCAAATCAAACCTCGGATACTAGAGGGGAATAATTTCCTTAAGGAGACACTGTGCATTCAGTGGGCTTGATCTTCTTTCTATTTTTCAAAATTCTTGTATGTGTTACAGATTTTATATTTGTAAATTAATTTCTCTTCTTCTGTTCTTCACTGGTTTATTAAACTTTGGTAACTTCGTGTTTCTGCAAAGTTTGTTAGAATTAGTAAGATTCTTTAAATACAGATTGACAACAATTCTTTTTTAAGAAAAATATTTCGTATATTTTTTAATCTGCTTCTGATCTAGTTTCTCTACTACTTTTAATTTTCTAGTTGTGAAAATATTCTTAAACTTTGTTGTGTATTATTAAGTTCTTCAAAGTTTTTTTCTAAGTATCTTAGGAATATAAAATGAACAACAATCTTAAGGAAATTATTATATTGTTAGTATTTTTTTGTATTCTATTGATTGAGAGAATCTGATCATGGAAGTAGAAGATAAGTGCATTACTTCTCCATAATTCATTGCTTTGTTTAGAAAGGTCGAAGTGAGAATGTAACAGATTTTTGTTTTGGTATTCCAATTAAAGATGTAACCTTCTTATTATTCATTTAAGGAGGAAAACAGTTTCTAAAGGTTGACAATTTTGATATTTATTCTTGTATGCCTTTGGAAAAAGTTCTGCAAATCGTATGGTTTTCGAATGAATTTTTCTTGTCAAATAGTGTTGCCTTTAAAATTTACTAGTTTGCAGAGTGAGACATGCATACTTTTGTTTGATAAAATAGTATGTCAAAATGTTACAGTTGGAAGACTATTTGAAATGACAAAAAAACATTTCTATGTGATAATCTAATAATATGTTTTTTTCTGTTTGGAATTAAAAAAAATACTTTTGTAGTTTTGTACTCCCTGTCAATTTGATTGTGTCTGATTGTTATAGACTAAAAACTTTTGTAGTTTTCTACTCTTAATAAAGTGGACTTTGCAATTGCTTTGAAGAATATGAAAACTTCACATGAGAAGTCAGTGTTGTACTTTTTATGTTTTATAAACTTCATTGTTAAATAGAAAAAATGTACAAAATTTTGTCTTTATTGTTAGTATTCTAAATACTAAGTGGTATGTATATTTGTGATAGACAAGAAAGACCAGCGACTTAGAGTTGGTGTGTTTGTGCCTCTATTGAATGAACTTTGACACTATGTAAAGATTGTCAAAGAAAATTGAAACTCTATAATTCTTTAGTAGAATAATATTTTCGAAAGAGGTTTCATACTACCATGACATTTTGAGAGTCTGGAAAAATATGTGAATATTTTTTCAAATACTTGAAAAATATTTTTGAGATCACATTTAAAATGTGGGGGTTCTTTGCTTATGATTAGACTTGGTGTCTAATTTAACTTTGGAGCAAAAGATATGAAATTCAAGGATAGTTTTGTATTATGTTCGACCCACAAAATTCTTGGAGAATATTTGGTATTATGGTTGTTGAGTTTCTCTATTACTAGTATATAGTGTAACTAGTATGAAACAGCCAAATTATATATATACTTGTTCAAAATAATCGTGTTCTTTTATGAAAAAAGTGTCACTTAAAATATTGTAATTTTTCATGAAAAGATATGTCTATTATAATAAAAGTATTTGCATAAGACATGAATATTGGTGAATAGTCATTTGTTATGTTTTTGTAAAAGTAACATTTGGACTATATTGCCTTTATTTAACCCGATAAACTTTATGAATGGGTAGTTCTATAACAATAAAATTCAAAGTTATGGAAAGGTCCTTCTGAAGAGGACATTTGACAAGACGATGACTCTAAACAATATTTGTATCACACAAAATTGGAAGAAATAGTAACAAAATATCAGTGAGGAAAAAGCTACCTCGCGAAGAGCTTTTCGAACTGAATGTTTTTATTTGTTATTACTTGCTTGAGTCATGTCAATTACAAAACCTTGTAAGTAAAACTGATCAACTTAGAAGTTTTGTCTAACTTTGAGTGCAACAAATAAAAATGTCAAGTTTATGGGAAAAGTTAGAGTGAGAATGGGTGTACAAGCCTAAGTCATCTAAGTTCATGTCTTCCGTGCGGGGGTAGAAAACTGGTGGGTCAGGATTGTTTGGTGTAATTGGATCATATTCGGTATGTTGATGTTGAGTCTCCCTCTATTGAGTCTATTCCTCTAGTGTCTGAATTGAGAGAGCTTAAAGCTCAAATCTAGGAGCTTCTTGATTAAGGTTTCATGACTCCTAATGCTTCCCCGTAGGGAGTGTCACGACCGGAGTCTAGACCTCAGACGAGACCGGCGTCGTTGACGTCTCAGAGGTCGCAGACAAGCCTAGATACGTCATCGTTACTTCATCTAAGTTAATTTTAGCGGAAAATTTGAACTTTTTGTTACTTAACATTCATATAAGACCTTCTACTTAAACTCATAAACGTTTACAATCAACCATCTAATATTAAGATCATCAAATGAAAGAAATAGATCAATACTGCATTAAGTGTATACTTGCCAAAATGGCACCAATACAATGTCTGAAATAAGATGAGAAAGAAACGCTAGTGGAACATACTCCACTAACTCAAAACCTATATCTAAGCTAGAATATAATGGGCAAGCGTCCTTGAAAGCATGAGGGCCTACCAAGTCCGGATGAATGCTCCACGTCCGGATAGCTCTAGCGTCGACCTGTAAGCTCTAACGTCCACCTGTGCCTCCACCTAACAATGTAGAGTTGTATGGGATTAGTACACACTTGTACTAAGTATGGGTATATGCAAGCACACACCAAGGACATGCATGAGTAAGAATAGCTCTTTTCTAACAACATGATTTATGGAAAGTCAAGTCAGTGGACTTGCCAAATTTGGATTAGGAAAGTCAGTGGACTTGCCAAATTTGGATTAGGAAAGTCATGCCATGAGAGTAACATGCATCATCATACTTATCATTTTACAAGCAACACATAACATATTGCACGTATCATATCACGTAGTTCATATAATTCTTTCATATGCCATGAGACCTTGGAATCATGGACTTGACATTAGGACTTCCCAAAATGAGGGCTCAACATATGGGACCTCAACTAGGGAGCCTTCTTTAGCAAACACAGAGTCTGCTTCATTCATTCATACGTACTTCATTTCATTCATTCATATACTAGTGCAACCACTAGTCATACCTAGGATGTAGTTTTAAGACTATCATCGGGTTCGCTGTGCAATTATCAAGAATAACCTAGTGTCATTACTTGAGTCTACCTCACCTCTTGATTATCCTATCCTAACACCTTTGGTACGTTCATTTCATTATGTGCATCATTTGAGGCTGACCTCATTCTTTCTTTGGAAACTTTAACCTTAACCGACATAGATCATGTGAGCATCATGAAATCTAGTGTGTAATCCCCACACCGAAAAGAGGTGGAATCACCGGCCAAAGTGAACAAAAACATGCTAGCGTATATAGGGAGTCGAACCCTGCTAGATCCCTATATTGGCAGTATAGGTTCAAAGACTAGGAGATATAAGGAGACCCATACCCGGCATGCCGGACAGTCTCATCTCATGAGAGTTACGTGAACCTCCGCCCTTCCCGAAAGAAGGCATCACCGCTCATAGCTAGCCTATCGGTGCTCATTATAAAGTTCCATTACATTCAACTCATACGTCATGGAAGCTGGCTTCTAGTTTGAGGACATCATAGCTCATTAGATGATTTCTCATCTCATCATTAGTATTAAATATATATATTAATCTCAATACTTTCATTAGAGTGTTCATAGAGACTGGTCTCTTCATTAACTTTACACTCTCATAGGTGAGTACGTTTTGGTAACATTTACATAGGCTCATTTGAGATAGCTCTCATATTTCACATTAGCCTGTTATCATGTTGCCACCACATTCATTAACTTTAGCACAATTGTTTTTCATAATTACTCACCCCTTTTTCGTGAATGTTCATTTCATCATATGCCAATGCACTTCGTCATTTAGTGTGTTTCACACTCTTACTTAACCATTCTAGGGTTACATCATTTCATTACTTACATCTTAGGTTCACTTACTTTTAAACGTACGCTAGACTTATGGGTCTATACATACAAGCCATGAGGCTTCATTCATAGTTCGTTTAAGTGATTCGTATCTTCCTAAGATTTTGTAATACAAGACTTATGAATCTTGTATGTATGCCAAGATCATTGATTTCGATCTACGTAGGCAGCATTATTATTGATATTCATTCACGTATGACTTATGTATCAATACGGAAATCGGGCAAGGGAACCCAATTTCGAATCCCTTGGACAACACTTGCATTTTTATTTAATTTAGTTTGATCCACACGGCTTGGGGACCCAAGATCGAGCCCCAATGCCTTCTTTTCACTTTCCCTTAATTTCTTTCTTTATTTTTCATTCATTGGGACTGAGAGGATATGGATCAAACCCCCACAGGCTCATTCTCGTTTATTTTCTTCTTTTCCTTGAACCATTTTTGTTTTGACCAAGAGGGTGTGGGATCGAACCCCCACAGCCCCACTTTACTTTTCTCCTTAATTTGCTTTAATCTGCCGTGTGGTTGTGGGTTTGATTCCCACTTGCCTCAATTTATATTTTTCTTTTAATTCTCTCTAATGTTTGATAGAGAGGTTGTGGGTTCGAACCCCATAACACGTCATTTTCGAACTTCAAACCAAGAGTATATGTCACGGCTACACATTGCACACACATAAACACATAGTTTCTAACATCATACTTAATATTCACATAACTCCGAACTCCGAACATACAGACATGAACGTAATCATCACGAAAACACATTACATCCCTAATTTCTACCAGTAAACATACCCAACCTACAAATCGATGGGAGCTAGTGACAGGGACATGCAACGGGGAACAACCCTAATTTTTGGAATAGATTCATCTGATTCCTAAGGGTCTCTTGGGAAAGGGACCAAGAGTAAGAAAACCCATACCTTATTTTGACGTTCAAACCTTCAACTTTCTGCCTAAAGACCCTCTCCAAAATCACGTCCAAGTCCGAAAGCTTCAACACCAACTCGACGGAAAACCCCTCCCTTTTGCCTAACGTTTTTGGTTATGTTTTGTATATATTTTTAACGTGAAAGTTCTTCAAGTGTGAAGAACTTTTGGTTGCTAATAAATTCTTGTGTTTTGGCAGAGAGAACGTGAAAATAACAGAGAGATATTGACGTGAGAGAGAGAGTTAAAACGTGAGAGGTAGTTTAGGATTAGGTGGAGTAGTTTAGACTTAGTCAACTAAGACTCTTTCAAACCTTTAAAAATCTGATTTTCCTTTTTCTTAAATCAGCTAATGAATATTAATTAATTAAATTAATTTACCAATTTAAATATAAACAATTTAAAACATTGCTTCCACCTAGGTTCGAACCCGGGTGGGGCAAGACTTCACTCAAAGGCCAATTTTTGGCCCTCTCTCCCCAAAATTCCCCTCCACCTTATTAATTAAATAATAATTACATATTTAGTCTAATTACGATACTACCCTTAGCCTGAAAAAAGACCATTTTACCCCTAGACCCTCCAAACTTAAGATTTCCCCTCTTTAAGTCCGGTAAGGACTCATCCGGATAAAACTTCGTATTCGGGTGCCCTACATGGCTAGACCCAACCTTTCCTAGCTCAAATAACTCCCCAAGTTAGTTGGATTGGATGTCGCAAGGGTTCAGAGGTCTGGTTCTACGCGCATCAATCCGTGTGAACTCGGTCTAATCGTAGGCATTCTAGACACATTAAGCATTACTTAGCATATCCATTTTTAGGGTTGTTACATTATCCCCCCCTTAGGAGCATTCATCCCCGAATGACACTACTTATTATCTAGTACAATACTAGTCATAACATAACATAATCACTATGCACAGTCAAGCAATAGCAACAAGGAATGGAGAGATAATGAAATTTCAACTTAAGAGTAGGAAGTCTAACCTCAAGAGCTGAAAAGATGAGGGTAGCGGGATCTCATATCGGCCTCGGCCTCCCACGTAGAACCCTCAACAAGATGATTCCTCCACAATACCTTCACTGTGGCAATCTCCTTGTTTCTCAGCCGCTTGAACTGTCTGTCTAAGATCTCAACAGGTACCTCCTCATAGGACAAGTCTTAATCAACCCCCAAACCTTCCACAGGTAGAATCGATGCTGGATCACCTAGGCACTTCTTTAACATGGATACATGAAAGACTGGATGGACAGAAGCTAGCTCCGCAGTCAATTCCAACTCATAGACCACCTCACCCACACGTTGTAGGATCTCATATGGCCCAACATACCTCGGACTCAACTTCCCCTTCCTGCCAAACCTCATCACCCCCTTCATAGGTGATATCTTCAAATAGACCTGGTCACCAACATCAAACTCTAAGGGCCGTTTTCTGTTGTCTGCATAAGACTTCTGTCGACTGTAATCAGTAGCCAACCTATCCCTAATCACCCTGACCTTCTCTAAGGCCTCATGAATAATCTCTGGACCCAAAATGGATGACTCTCAAACCTCGAACCACCTAACTAGAGACCTACACCTCCTACCATACAGTGCCTCTAATGGTGCCATCCCAATGCTGGAGTGATAGTTATTTTTATACGAGAACTCTATCAAAGGTAGATGGTCATCCCAACTACCTCTGAAGTCAATCACACACGCTCTCAACATGTCCTCCAATGTCTGAATGGTGCGCTCCGCCTGCCCATTAGTCTGAGGATGAAAGGCAGTACTAAGCTTTACTTGCGTGCTTAAGATCTTCTGGAAGGATCTCCAGAAATGTGAAGTGAACTGAGATCCTCTATCTGAAATGATAGACAAAGGAATCCCATGCCATCTCACAATCTCATCAATGTAGAGTCTCGCATAATCCTCGGCTCTGTAAGTAGACTTCACAGGGATAAAGTGGGCAGACTTAGTCATCCTGTCCACAATAGCCCATATGGAGTCATGCTGTCTCCTAGTCCTCGGAAGACCAACCACGAAGTCCATATTAATGGCCTCCCACTTCCAAGTCGGAACCTCAATAATTTGAGTAAGAACGCCAGGCTTAAGATGTTCTGCCTTAACCTGCTGACAATTAGGACACTTAACCACATATTCTGCAATGTCCTTCTTCATGCCATCCCACCAATAAATCTGCTTAAGATCATGATACACCTTGGTGGAACCTGGATGTATGGAATATCTGTAACCATGGGCCTCTGCAACAATCCTGGTCCGCAAATCATCCACATTTGGTACACACAGCCTGTCCTGGTACCTAAGTACGCCGTCACCTCCCAAAGCAAAAGACTCATTCATCTTTATCAACACTGAGTCCTTCAGCTCCATCAACACAGGATCGAGATGCTGACCCTGCTTGACTTCAACTACCAAGGATGATTCAGAACTAGGATGAACTGAAACACCCCCACTAGTAGAGTCAACCAACCGCACACCCAGTCTGGCCAGTCTGTGTACATCTTTCACCAACTCCTTCTTCTCATCCTCAACGTGGGCTGTACTTCCCATGCTCATCCTGCTCAAAGCATCATCTACAACACTAGCCTTACCTGGATGGTAGTGGACATTCATATCATAGTCCTTCAACAACTCCAACCATCTCCACTGACGTAGATTCAACTCTCTCTGCGTGAACACGTACTGGAGACTCTTGTGGTCTGTGAACACATCCACATGCACTCCATACAAGCAGTGCCTCCACAGCTTCAGTGCAAACACCACAGCTGCCAAGTCCAGGTCATGAGTGGGATAATTCTTCTCATGAACCTTGAGATATCTGGACGCATAAGCTATCACCTTACCACCCTGCATAAGAACACAACCCAAGCAAACCCTAGATGCATCACAATAAACAGTGTAATTCTCACCACACTTAGGCAAAGTAAGCACCGGGGCTGAAGTAAGTCTGTCTTTGAGCTCCTGGAAACTCTTCTCACAAGTCTCCGTCCATTCGAACTTGGCCTTCTTCTTAGTCAAAGCTGTCAGTGGGGCAGCAATGGAAGAAAAACCCTTCACGAACCTGCGGTAGTAACCAGCCAATCCCAAAAAGCTACGGATATCGGTGGGAGTAAGAGGTTTTGGCCAGTTCTTCACAGCCTCAGTCTTCCTGGGTTCCACCTCCACACCCTGATCGGACACAACATGACCCAGGAAGGTCACTGATCTAAGTTCACACTTGCTGAATTTGGCATACAACTGATGTTGTCTAAGTACCTACAAGGTTAGTCTCAAATGTTGTTCATGCTCTTCCTTGGTCCTAGAGTAGATGAGGATGTCATCAATGAATACTATGACGAAAAAATCAAGGTATTCACCAAAGACTCGATTCATGAGATCCATAAATGCAGCTGGTGCATTAGTGAGACTAAATGACATGACTAAAAACTCATAATGACCATAACGGGTACGAAAGGCTGTCTTTGGGATATCTACATCCCTAACCCTAAGCTAATCATACCCTGAACAAAGATGAATCTTAGAGAAGAAACTAGACCCTTGGAGCTGATCGAACAAGTCATCTATTCTGGGAAGTGGATACTTATTCTTTATAGTGACTTTGTTGAGTTGCCGATAATTGATACACATTCTAAGGGTTCCATCCTTCTTTTTCACAAACAACACTGGAGCGCCCCAAGGGGATATGCTCGGCTGAATGAAACCCTTATCAGTGAGATCTTTTATATGTAGCTTCAACTCTTTGAGTTCAGCTGGAGCCATTCTGTAAGGAGGAATTGAAATTGGCTTAGTATCGGGTTCTAAGTCGATACCAAAGTCAATCTCTCGAGGGGGAGGGACTCCAGGCGAATCATCATGAAATACATCTTGGAACTCATTCACTACAGGCACTGATTCTATGGAAGGAATGTCATGATCTAAATCATTAACACCCACAAGATGACACAATAACCCCTTGGACATCATTTTATTGGCCTTAAGGTTCGAAATCAAGGGATTAGGACGACTCGAGTTGTACCCCTCCCATACCAGCTCTTCTTCATTAGGTAAACAAAATCTCACAACCCTACTACGACAATCCATACAATCATAACAACTATGAAGCCAGTCCATGCCAAGAATGATGTCAAAATCGTTCATAGGTAACTCAACCAAGTCTGCACACATAGTCCTACCACATACAACTATTGGGCAATCCTTGTACACTCTATCAACTCTTACATTTTCTCCTAAGAGTGTACTAACCACGATAGGATCATGCAAAACTTCAGGCAGTATCTCAAAAGTGAGAGCAAGCAAAAGAGTTACAAAGGAAAGCGTAGACCTTGGATCAAGTAAAGCATAAACATAAGTTGAGAATACTTGCAGCATACCTGTGACCACATCAACGGACTTCTCCTGCTCCTCCTTGCCCTTCAGGGCGTAGAATCTGTTCCTCTTAGGAGGCTCGGCTGCTGCTGCACCCTGTGGATTAGGACTAGGCTGAGCATTACCTCCAGCCTGACCCCTATTTTGTGGGCAGTCCTTAACCATGTGCCCGCTCTTACCACAACCGAAGCAGGCATTAGTGCCCTGTCTGCACTCTCCACTGTGAGCACGGCCACACTTAGCACAGTCCTTTCTCGGACGCTGCATATCACCTCCATTGCCCTTCTTGGGCTCGGGTCTGCCCCTTCTTGGTGTTGTACTCCTCTGAAAGTTAGAGTTCCCTGAACTCTGTTGCCCCTTTTTGAACCTGGGCTGCTCATGGACGCCAAAATTGTTCATGTTGCCTCCATTGTTAAGACCTGCCTGATCATGAGGCTTAGGCCTCCTAGCATCATAGACGCCCCTCTTCTTCCGGCTATCCTCCACCTGCTGGACATGCACCATCAACCTGGATAGGTCCATGTTATCGTGGAGCATCGCAGCCCAACACTCCTCCTCCAGATCTCCGTTGATTCCTGTGAGGAACCTACTCATCTCATCCCTGCTGTTAGATACAAGGGAAGTAGCATACCTGGATAGTTTAACAAACTTCAGTACTCATCTCATCCTTGATGTTAGATACAAGGGAAGTAGCATATCTGGATAGCTTAACAAACTTCAGGGAATAGTCCCTGACTGTCATTGCTCCCTGCTTAAGGTTGATAAACTCCTCAACCTTGGCCTCCCTCATCTCTCTGGGGAAGAATCTCTCCAGGAAGGCCGTCTTAAACAGCTCCCAAGTGATCGGAACTCCGCTCAAAGCTCGGCTATCCAGCCATATATTGCACCAAGTCTGTGCAACATCCTTGAGCTGATAGGAGGCCAGCTCAGGCTTCTTAGTATCTGTGGCTCCCATGGACACATAAATCTTGTGTACCTGATCCATGAACTCCTAGAGATCCTCTGATGTCTTGGACCCTGTGAAAATAGGAGGATTCATCCTCGTAAAGTCTCGTAGCCTGTCAGCCATGCTACGTACCGATGGGTTCTCCCTCTGAACATTCTGTCAGTTGACCTGGGTAGTCATGGCCTGGGCCTGCATAGTGATGGCCTTTGCCATCTGGGCCAGAGATGCCCGCACGTCCGCATCAGTCAACCCAGCTGGGTTACCGGCATTGCCACTCCTTCAGCTGGAGCCTGGGGTGGAACCTGATTGCCACTAGCAGTTGCTCCTCCTCTCCTCAGACCAACGTTCGTCCTAGTATTCATTCTCCGAAAACAATAATAATTGATGTTAGACACGCTCATAACACCAAGAAATCAGACATTAGGAAAAGGCACGATAAGATCAGAAGAAGGGAAATTTTCCAACGCATCATGCAGTCTCTAATTCAGGATAGTGGTGCACTTCACTACCATGACTTAGAAACTACTCAATGTGGTTGATGTGAAATTATTATCCTCGGAATTTAACCTAGTGCTCTGATACCAAATTTGTCACGACTGGAGTCTAGACCCCAGACGAGACCGGCGTCGTTGACCTCTCAGAGGTCGCAGACAAGCCTACATACGTCATCATTACTTCATCTAGGTTAAATTTAGCGGCAAATTTGAACTTTTTGTTACTTAACATTCATATAAGACCTTCTACTTAAACTCATAAACGTTCACAATCAACCATCTAATATTAAGATCATAAAATAAAAGAAATAGTTCAATACTGCATTAAGTGTATACATGCCAAAATGGCACCAATATAACGTCTTAAATAAGATGAGAAAGAAATGCTAGTGGAACATACTCCACTAACTCAAAACCTATATCTAAGCTAGAATATAATGGGCAAGCTTCCTCGAAAGCATGAGGGCCTACCAAGTCCGGATGAATGCTCCACATCCGGATAGCTCCAGCGTCGACCTGTAAGCTCTAACGTCCACCTGTACCTGCACCTAAAAATGTAGAGTTGTATGGGATTAGTACACACTTGTACTAAGTATGGGTATATTCAAGCACACACCAAGGACATGCATGAGTAAGAATAGCTCTTTCCTAACAACATGATTTATGGAAAGTAAAGTCAGTGGACTTGCCAAATTTAGATTAGGAAAGTCAGTGGACTTGCCAAATTTAGATTAGGAAAGTCAGTGGACTTGCCAAATTTGGATTAGGAAAGTCATGCCATGAGAGTAACATGCATCATCATACTTATTATTTTACAAGTAGCACATAACATATTGCACATATCATATCACCTAGTTCATATAATTATTTCATATGCCATGAGACCTTGGAATCATGGACTTGACATTAGGACTTCCCTAAATGAGGGCTCAACATATGGGACCTCAACTAGGGAGCCTTCTTTAGCAAACACAGAGTCTGATTCATTCATTCATACATACTTCATTTCATTCATTCATATACTAGTGCAACTACTAGTCATACCTAGGATGTAGTTTTAAGACTCTCATCAGGTTTGCTGTGCAATGATCAAGAATAACCTAGTGTCATTACTTGAGTCTAGCTCACCTCTTGATTATCTATCCTAACACCTTTGGTATCGTTCATTTCATTATGTGCATCATTTGAGGCTGGCCTCATTCTTTCTTTGGGAACTTTAACCTTAACCGACATAGATCATGTGAGCATCATGAAATCCAATGTGTAATCCACACACCAAAAAGAGGTGGAATCACCGGCCAAAGTGAACCAAAACATGCTAGCGTATATAGGGAATCGAACCCTGCTAGATCCCTATATTGGTTGTATAGGTTCAAAGACTAGGAGATATAAGTAGACCCATACCCGGCATGCCGGACACTCTCATCTCATGAGAGTTACGTGAACCTCCGCCCTTCCCGAAAGAAGGCATCACCGCTCATAGCTAGCCTATCGGTGCTCATTATAAAGTTCCATTACATTCAACTCATACGTCATGGAAGCTGGCTTCTAGTATGAGGACATCATAGCTCATTAGATGATTTCTCATCTCATTAATAGTATTAAGTATATATATTAATCTCAATACTTTCATTAGAGTGTTCATAGAGACTGGTCTCTTCATTAACTTTACACTCTCATAGGTGAGTACGTTTTGGTAACATTTACTTAGGCTCATTTGAGATTGATATCATCTTTCACATTAGCCTCTTATCATGTTGTCACCACATTCATTATCTTTAGCACAATTGTTTTTCATAATTAATCACCCCTTTTTCGTGAATGTTCATTTCATCATATGCCAATGTACTTGGTTATTTAGTGTGTTTCACACTCTTACTTAACCATTCTAGGGTTACATCATTTCATTACATACATCTTAGGTTCACTTACTTTTAAACGTACGCTAGACTTATGGGTCTATACATACAAGCCATGAGGCTTCATTCATAGTTCGTTTAAGTGATTCGTATCTTCCTAAGATTTTGTGATACAAGACTTATGCATCTTTTATGTATTCCAAGATCATTGATTTTGATCTATGTAGGCAGCATTATTTTGGATATTCATTCACGTATGACTTATGTATCAATACGGAAATTGGGCAAGGGAACCCAATTTCGAGTCCCTTGGACAACACTTGTATTTTTATTTAATTTAGTTTGATCCACACGGCTTGGGGACCCAAAATCGAGCCCCAATGCCTTCTTTTCATTTTCCCTTAATTTCTTTCTTTATTTTTCGTTCATTGGGACTTAGAGGATGTGGATCGAACCCCCAAAGTCTCATTTTCTTTTATTTTCTTCTTTTCCTTGAACCATTTTCGTCTTGACCAAGAGGGTGTGGGATCGAACCCCCACAGCCCCACTTTACTTTTCTCCTTAATTTCCTTTATTCTGCCGTGTGGTTGTGGGTTCGATTCCCATTTGCCTCAATTTTTATTTTTCTTTTAATTCTCTCTAATGTTTGACAGAGAGGTTGTGGGTTCGAACCCCACACACCTCATTCTTACTTTTTTTTATTTTTTTTTTTCATTTTTGGTCAAGGCACACGGGTTCGAATCCCACATGCCACCTTCTCTTTTTCTCACATTATTTCAATGATTTTTAACATGGTGAGGTCACGGGTTCGATTCCCAGTGACCTCAATTATTTTTAATTCATTTTACATAGCATTATACAATACATAGCTTGGCCGAAACTCATCAACAAGATGCTGGAGATTATGTACGTTTTTTTCATCTCATTTTCATCAACGTTTACACGTTAATTCTTAGGGTAATTCATGGATCATTTAGTACATCTTTAGGTGCATTTTCATGGATTCATTTAGCTAATAGTTTCCATTCAAATCAGCCACATTATACTACATATGAACATCACGTTTATACATGTTTGTGCACGTAAGAATACAACCATAACATGTCATTTTCGAACTTCAAACCAAGAGTATATGTCAGGCTACACATTGCACACACATAAACACATAGTTTCGAACAGCATACTTAATATTCACATAACTCCGAACATATATACATGAACGTAATCATAATGAAAACACATTACTTCCCTAATTTCAACCAGCAAACATACCCAACTTACAAATCGATGGGAGCTAGTGACAGGGACATGCAACGGTGAACAACCCTAGTATTCGGAATAGATTCATCTGAGTCCTAAGGGTCTCTTGGGAAAGGGACCAAGAGTAAGAAAACCTATACCTTATTTTGACGTTCAAACCTTGAACTTTCTGCCCAAATACCCTCTCAAAAATCACATCCAAGTCCGAAAGCTTCAACACCAACTCGGCGGAAAACCCCTCCCTTTTGCCTAACGTTTTTGGTTATGTTTTGTATATGTTTTAAACGTGAAAGTTCTTCAAGTGTGAAGAACTTTTGGTTGCTAATCAATTCTTCTATTTTGGCAGAGAGAATGCGAAAATAACAGAGAGATATTGACTTGAGAGAGAGAGAGTTAAAACGTGAGAGGTAGTTTAGGATTAGGTGGAGTAGTTTAGACTTAGTCAACTAGGACTCTTTCAAACCTTTCAAAATCTGATTTTCGTTTTTCTTAAATCATCTAATGAATATTAATTAATTAAATTAATTTACCAATTAAAATAAAAACAATTTAAATCATTGCTTCCACCTAGGTTCGAACCCGGGTGGAGCAAGACTTCACTCAAAGGCAAATTTTCGGCCCTCTCTACCCAAAATTCCCCTCCACCTTATTAATTAAATAATTTATTATATATTTAGGGTAATTATGATACTACCCTTAGCCTGGAAAAAGAACATTTTACGCCTAGAACCTCCAAACTTAAGATTTCCCCTCTTTAAGTCCGGTAAGGACTCATCCGGGTAAATCTTCGTATTCGGGTGCCCTACATGGCTAGACGCAACCTTTCCTAGCTCAACTAACTCCCCAAGTTAGTTGGCTTGGATGTCACAAGCGTTCAGAGGTCTGGTTCTACGCGCATCAATTCGTGTGAACCCGTTCTAATCGTAGGCATTCTAGACAAATTAAGCATTACTTAGCATATCCATTTTTAGGGTTGTTACAGGGAGTCCCTATCTTGGTTTTTTAAGAAGATGGATGGTAGTATGAGGACTGGTGATTTTACCTTAAGCCATAAGGGAGAAGATTAATACCGGAATGACAAACTTATGAATAAAGAATGTTCCATTGAGTTATATGCTTGGGTGAAGAAAATTTAAGATTTTCGTAGGAAAGTGAGTATAAAAATTTGGTTAGTCCTTTGAGCTAGATAAGTATACCGAAGTTTATGGTGTCGTGTTGACGAAAATGGCTTTGTAGCTATAGTCAAGGCTGACTGAGCGTAATGGTAATAAGAATTCATGATGAATTGTGACAGGATGTAACGATATAATAGTGGTAATAAGAATTAAACATCATGAATCACCTCTTCACATCCCGGCATAGTTATGGGATCGGTTGCCACGTTTCGGTATGAATATTCGACCGGGAACCATGTTGCAGTATGCTAACAGTTTGGGTTTGGGTTCCATTAGAGGACCATATATTTTACATGACTATATATCTTGATAGATGTGAAATTGTTCATTGTTCGTAAATGGTATCGATATTATGTATATTCGGTGTATGCATGTTAAGATATTGTTGTAATGACTTAACTATGTTGCATTTAATTGGATAGTCGTGTGATCCTACAAGTACATTGTGGTAGTTTACTAATACCAAACTTGCTCTTTCTTTATTGAGTACAGGGCATCTTAAGGTGGCTATTGATAGATCTCAATTAGGTGACTATTGAACGTGACCGGATTCAAGGGTGAGCTAGTTCTTTCAGACTTTCATGGATTTTCCTTGTTTAAGTCCACTCTTTCCGGATTCATATAATTTGTTTAGGTGTTGTTTAGTCTAGGGGTTTTAATCATTGTTCTTAGACTTGTCATTCGTAGAGTTTTTGTACAACGACTTTCAGGTTCTAAGGATTGAATTTCCGCATTAGTTTGGCTAGTTGTTTGTTAAAACATTGGGGTTTATGGGGACTCCATTTTTATTATCATTTAAACCATCTTCCTTATATTTAAATGGTTCTCCAAATGGATTGTTAGTGTGTGCATCAATCACGACGGTCGGGATCGTGACAAAAAGATATGGAGTTTCCATAAACTCCAACAATAGTCTAACAACCAAACTAACATTGCGGAAATAACATATAGAACCTGAAAGTCAATATACAAAACATATCACAATAAACCAAAAGTCTAAACAAGAAGGGTCATAACCTCAAGCTAATGAACTAATAACTAACTAGAAAAGTCTAATTTCGAAATATGGACATAGACGAAAAGAAAAATCAAGGCATCCTAAGAGAAATGACTCACCCTTGAATTCGAACAACGATCACTGATCTTCTAAACGAGGTCTATCAATGGTCGCCTGAAGATGTCCCGTACTCAACAAAGAAAGAGCAATTGTAGTATATGTACACAACCACTGTGTAATGGTAGGATCACACGGCTAGCTATCCTACTAAGTACAACATATATAAGTCATTACAACAATATAATTACATGCATATATCGAACATATACAATATCATCAACATTTACGAACAAGGTGCAGTTTCAGATTTCTCAAAATACATAATTATATCAAATCAGTGGTCCTCTCATGGAACCCAAATCCAAACACTTAGCACACTAGAATGTTTTACCCGATCCAGTGTTTATGCCAAAATGTAGCAGCCGATCCCATAATTATACCGGAATCTAGTAACAGATCAAAGTTAGTGTGTCGTAACGGAACACCCGATCCATTCAATAAGACACAATCACAATCATAACAAGGTATATTCTAAATAATCATACAATCAAGTCATGATTCATGACATTCATCATTCATATTTCCTTATTTACCATTAATGTGATCAATAATGCAACGTAACATTCGCTCTCATACAAGTATCATAATGAAGCAAGAACAAACATACATCACACAATCATAGAATCTCAATCATCACCTACCTCGAAACAAGCTCGAAACCCTAAGAAGCTTGATCCTTCCCTTTCCAATTTCGTCCCTCTTGTTCTTAGTCTATAAACGATCAATATAATATGAGAATCAACAAACAATAACTAATAACCCAAATTACCAACAATCCCATGAACCCTAGATCATATCCATGATCCCAAGTACCCAATTTAGGGTTGTTCCACCATAGAGGCCAAATGAAAAACCTTCCCTCCATTGATAATGTTCCATTAGATTTCGTTATACGGATTGAAAAATGGATTTGAGGAGTTAAAATCTTTTATTTAGCCTCAAGAATGGTGAAAACTGTCAAGAAAAGACTTTGGTTCGTTCCTTAGCTCTCAAATTCGAAAATTGCATAATAAAACATTTTTGGGGTTATTTACGACTTTAAGTCACGTTTGGCCCACCACAACGGCCTTCACGCCGCTACAGCGGCCCCACACTGGCGACTAAAATCACCGCCAAAGTGTCTTTCACGAAACAATGAGTTAATTAAAGTATTCCAAAAACCCCCATTTTACAACAGACCTTCAACCAACGACACTCAGAAACTACCCGTCCACGCTAAGATCAATTTCGGAAGTTCTACTCCCCCGGATTCATTTTCGTAAAGTCGTACGGGTTCCTTAACGACTTAGGTATCTACATATGTAATCAAAATCATAATTAAATAACCCAACTGTTACCATATTTCCGTACGCAATTTTTTTTTCCGTTGGCTTTTTTATAACGACAGAACCAGGCCGTTATAATGCATTTGAAGGGACAGGTTATGAGTTTCTCAGTAACTTCTGAAGTAACCTGGCATTTGTCGAGCTGTCAAACAATTGGTTTTCAGGACGTATCCCGATCGAGATCGAACTATTTCTCATATTGGAAGAGCTAAGGCTGAGCGGAAACCAACTCACAGTTATCATCCCTCCGACTATTTAAAATCATTATAAGTTAGGATATTTATACCTATCCCAAAAATCTCTCATGTAGCATACCCTTCTCCATAGAAAATCTGAGCCTTTTAATAAAGTTAAATCTTTATCATAACAATATTAGAGTTACATTACATTCAATTCTTTCCAATGATGCAAAAAATGCCAAAATAATTTAATCGGTTCAATACCGAAAGAAATGCTTGCCTCTTCGTTAGTTATTCTAAGCCTTTTCGGTAAAAAATTGACTGGCACACTCCCTAATGAAATCAATAGCCTCAAAAATCTCTTATCATTAGATGTTTATTTTAATAATCTCACTAGTGCACTTCCTTGTATAATTGTTAACTGAATAATGCTTTCAAGTTTATTAGTAAGTTTTCAAATTGCAGTCTTCAAGTGGTTATAAGAATATTTTAGAAACGGTCAATAAGCATGCTACTATATAAGTATTGAATCTTGTACAATATGGATCTATCAAAAGTTACATGGAATAATGTGAGGCCTTTAAAAATATTAAACATTAGTTAAGCTACACGATTACTGTGGCAACAAATTGAAGGCACTGGTTTATCATAGCCAGCTTTAGTATCTCTGTCCACCAATTTTGATCCCACCACAAAAAGAAGATTTTGCAGCAATTATTTAGCGGTCAATAATATCATTATCATTATATTATATTTAACGGCAATAATAAATATAGATATTTATAATTGTCACTCTATAGAAAAATTGCTTAAAATTGATAGCTTCTCTAGATGCAACAAATTAACTCAAATGTCACTATATTTTTGTGGAAAAAATTATTATTGCTAGAAGGAAAATCTATCGTCACTAAATCTCTCTTTATTTTTTGTAATGAATAGGAGTGAAGACTAAGTGTTTTCAATGTGTGATGCGTGATAAGAGAAGGACCTGAAAATGTGTCGAAAAGCTTGTTAATAAAGTTGTGTTACTTAGGTCTTCCCTCCCCTTCCCCTCTATTTAAGAACTTCTTTGATTAAAATAATAATAAATAATTATATTTAACTCCCGTTTGACAATTGATTTTTAAACTGAAAATTTGAGTATTGAAGTGGTGATTTTAAAAATTTGTAGTCATTTTATCATGTTTGCATCTTACGTTACTAAATTTCTTTTAAATTCTGTGAGTGGATATTGTAGACATTGAAATTTTGTGGGACTCTACAAGATGCGTTTGATTCGAGTTGACACTCTACAAATTGTGTTCAACTCAAATTAGAATTATTGGAGGCTACTCAGCCCTAAACCCTAATTTATGCCTATATAAAAGATACTAAATTCCCTTAAAAGGCATCTCAGAAATTCTATAAAGAGATCAAGATCTCGAATACTCCGCAAACTGATGGATTATTCATATAGAGAGGTCAAATCTAAATCATCCTAGTTCGAGAAATATGCCACTAACGGCCCTCGAATCATGGATAAATCTTAGGAGAGTAGAATCAAGTGATCAACAAAATTGTACTCGCCATCTATCTTGATGAATAAAATCATGTTTCTTCATATTTTACTTTTGTTTGCAACAAATTTTAAACATATGGAAAATAAATAAACCATACAAATAAATTATGAAGAAAAATGATTTTATTCATCAAGATAGATTGCGAGTACAATTCTGTTGATCCCTTGATTCTACTCTCCTAAGATTTATCCATGATTCGAGGTCCGTTAGTGGCGTATTTCTCGAACTAGGATGATTTAGGTTTGACCTCTCTATATGAATAATCCATCAGTTTGCGGAGTATTCGAGATCTTGATCTCTTTATGGAATTTCTGAGATGCCTTTTAAGGGAATTTAGTACCCTTTATATAGGCATAAATTAGGGTTTAGGGTTGAGTAGCCTTCAAGAATTTTAATTTGTGTTGAACACAATTTGTAGAGTCCCAACTCGAATCGAACGCATCTTGTAAAGTCCCATAAAATTTCAATGTCTACAAATGCCCCTTGCTTCAAGGCTTGTCGGAGTGTAGACTTGATGAAACTCAAAGACGAGACTTGAAGTACTCATTCTTCCACCTTTGCAGCTTCATATTTTCACGTTTGATTTAGGAGAGAAGAGATGAAGGGCAGATTTGGTCCCACTTGGCGTGCCAATTTATTTGCAACAAATTTTAAACATATGTAAAATAAATAAACCATATAAATATGAAGAAACATGATTTTATTCATCTTTGTAGACATTGAAATTTTGTGGGACTCTACAATATGCGTTCAATTTGAGTTGGGACTCTACAAATTGTGTACAACTCAGATAAGGATTCTTGGAAGCTACTCAATCCTAAACCCTAGTTTATGCCAATATAAAGGGTACTAACTTCCCTTAAAAGGCATCTCAGAAATTTCATAAAGAGATCAATTTCTCGAATACTCCGCAAACTAATGGATTATTTATATAGAGAGGTCAAATCTAAATCATCCTAGTTCAAGAAATACGCCACTAAGGGCCCTCGAATCATGGATAAATCTTAGGAGAGTAGAATCTAGAGATTAACAGAATTGTACTCGCAATCTATCTTGATGAATAAAATCATGTTTCTTCATATTTTATTTGTATGATTTATTTATTTTCCATATGTTTAAAATTTGTTGCAAACAAATATCTCAAAACATAGTAAATTAGTATGAGGTAGTATTTTGGAAACATGAAAATATTTTAAGATAAGATTTTAAAAATTTGATCAAATATTATTTCCAAAAAGATATTACAAAATAAATTTAAAATCCACTCCCAAAACATATGGACAAACACTAGCTTAGTTTGTTATACCTATTTATTTAAAACTGTTATGAGTATATCTACATAGTCTATATCCCTTAACCTAGTAGATAACATTATTTTATGTTTTAAATAAACTAAAATAGATGTACAATCTAATAAGAATTTTTAGTAGATTAGATGATTAAAGCACGTAAGATTATGTACAATAGAACCTAGTTGTTTGATCCGTCCTATGATCCCACACATGGAGGGAGATTTAATACACAAAACTGTCATTAAATGGTTGTGAAGTATATAAGAAATAAAAGTTACATGGATTTAACACATGTGGAAATATTTATAATATATGTATGAGCAAGGTAGATTACGCATAAATAAATGTATTTTATATTTTATAAAAATGACCTCTTATAATATTCATAAAAAATTCTCATAACTTCTTGAACACACTCCTTGAGAAGAAAAAATAACACAAACAAATACTTTTTTTGAAAATACTTTTAATCCTTTCAAGAAATAGGAATAATACACAAACAACTAAACTTTACTCATTTAAAGATAAAAAAAGGAATTAGTTACATGTAATTGATGGATTTCAATAATTTAACTTGCATTTTTAAACTTTGCAAAAAGTGAATCGAAGTTGCTTAAATTTCACTAGGAGAGTATGTGCATAGTTTCTTTATCAAGAGCTAATTTTTAGGGTATTGGGACAATCATGCCCCAAACCTATGAAGTATTGTTCAAATTAGTATTCCCAAGTACTCCTACCATCTTCCTTGTACAACCTTTAATAGTTAATTTTTTTTCAGATTTTAAGAGTAACATTCAATATCTTTATTCATAAAAGTAACTATTTAAATGTATTAATATTTATCTTTTCTTATACATCTTGGTTATTTAATAGTTTAATCATCAATGTATGAACTGAAAACAAACAATGACTCGTGTTATTCTTATAATATCATAAATATTGAAACAAATTTATTTTTTAAAATAGGTTGCTCTAAAGATGAAAGGTGTAAAGTTAAAATGGGTAAATACAATGAGAAAATATATCTCATTAAATAATAGGCTATGTAGGTAAGTAAGATAGATGAGTTAGAGTCTATGTCAGTCGTTAATTATGTTGGAGAATGATCTTGACAACTAGCTATTTTTCTATTTGGCATGATATGATATATTAAGATAGCATGATGAGATGGGTTAATAGTGCACCTTTAATAAGTTTATTAGGGGAAAAGGCATACATCTCTCTCTAAACTTGTTCCGAAAAGTTAGTTTCACACTTAAACTATCATGGTGATCTATTACACACCTTAACTACTTAACACTGAATTTATTACCACCCTGAGATGTGTAACATCATTCTCACATTGTGTGGTGTATCATACTCGCTGCCATATCAGCACTACGTCAACGTCATGTCATAAATTTCTTTTCTTTATTAGTCAACTTTTCTTTCGTTAACTCTATTTTACTCTAACTAATCCCGAATTAATTTCTTAATTCTCTAATAATTGTATCTTCTTCATCACTATTTCCCACACATTTTCAATTCTCATTTCATCAAAAATCATATCCGGCCCCACCTTCACTATTGATTTTATCATTCACCACCATTATATCACTATCAATTCTTCTTCATCTTTGTCACCAACACAAAATATCACCACCACCATTATCAATATTGATTTTTTTCTTCTTGACCACCTTTAATTACCTCTTTTAATGTTTGTCACCCGCCACCCATCACCATCAAACCCATAAAGATGCTATTATCACCAAAACCAAAAATTGACTAAAAATCAAAAATTCTTTAACAAAGTCAAAAAATGGAAAAAGATAGAAATAATCAATCATTTATTTTAGATAAAATACAATTATTCACTATAAAATCTATGAGAATTAACTTAATTGTGAATCAAAAAAAAATTGTCTTTAAAATTGTGATAAAAAATAAAGAAGTGTGATGAAAATAAGGAATGAAGAATAAGAAGAGGACAATGGGTGGGGTTTGAAGAAGAAGAGGTGTGAAGGGGGGGGGGGGGGATGGAAAAGAGAATTCTAAATTCTTCTTTTTTTTACTTTATTTCTAACTAACGCGCCTATTTTGTATTTTTGTTTTATTTTTTTGCCACGTCAGTTTTAGGGGGTAAGAAAATTCACTTTTGAATAGTATATGTGTGTAATATGACACTATAATTGTTTAAGCGTGTAACTGACTTTTCGAAACATGTTTAAGGGATAACTTTTGTCTTTTACCATTTATTAGAGAAATATAATATTATTCTTAAGAGGTATTCTAGACATTTATTTGATTAGCAATACATTTGCTTAGGAATAGCCTTAACAATGTCACACCTCTAAAATGACTTAAGTGAATCCAGAACATCACATGTTTGTCATGAGGGTCTAAGGTCCTAAAATGGTTTATAATGTGGTATTGAGGTAGTGTCTAAAGATTTAGGTGAATTGGAAGTCAAACGTCAAGGGATGACTAAGACGTTTCACGACTAGTCACCTATGTGCCTCATGTGTCTATATGTGCTCATATGTGTGTGTAATGAGCTTATGAGGTCCTTATATGAGTTATAATAGTGTTTATAGTCAGTGTGTATAGTTTCATTATGTGAAGTTTGGAGGTCAAACGTCCAAGAACGTCCATGACGTTCGAAAGGTTTTCCTTGAAACGACCTTGTGCGTCTTGGAATGTTTTTGTCGAGTTTTATGTGTTCGTTTTTTATGAAATTGATATGGGAGGTCCTAAACTCATATATAAACATATTTGGGTTGGAAACGTCTGGGTAAAAGTCCCCAAGGACCAACCAAGGGTCCTTGAGGAAGGGCCCATCGTTTGAGCCTAAGGCTGTCTAGACCAGCCCAAATGACTGAGGCAATCGATGGCTAGTAGGCTGGTCGACGCCCCATCATTGGAGGGCTTGGATAAAGACTTAGCCTAGGTAGAGCAAGCTACCAATGTCCAGTCTCTGATCCAAACGATGGCCAGCCAGGATGGCCCGTCGTTGGACAAACGACCCGTAGATGTGCAGCGTCGATGGTGGTCTGCAATTGCGCAGCTCACTGTTAAATGCACCCTACGTACAAATAAGAGTTTGGGCGATTTCTTAAGGGTATTCTAGGTATTTTAAGTGGGTTTATAAGTCCTAACTACCTAGATAAATTCATTATTCTAAAATCAAAACCCAAATTCTCTAAGAAATTCTCTAGAACTCCATTTGAGCCAAAACTCAAGAAAGAGCTTGGATTGAAGATTTGATTGGTGATTCTTCATCAATTTTGTGGATTAAAATCAGTGAGGTTTGGTTTCTTCATCCTTGAAACTCTCTTCATGAAGGAGTCAACTTCAAAGTGATTTTCTAAACTCTTCTAAAGATGAACTTGTCCAATTTTATGATCTAGCCATGAGTTATTGCATAAAAAGTTTTGAATCATTATATATGGATTGAATTGATTTTAATTAGGTGATTCTAACCAAAAATATTAATGAACCCACGTAAAACATAGTCTCTTCAAATTGGCTATATTATGGATGTTATGATCTTGTCTCAATGCTTATGAATTATAGCGAAGTTTTCTATGTGCTATTGAATGATGTATGAATTGTTTTGGTTTAGCGTATAAGATTTCTTAGATTTATAAGTCTATATTGAATTGAACTATATTCATTGAGTATTGTGATTTTTTTATCGAATTGATAATCATGGTCAGGGGTAAGGGCCTATTGGTATTATATTGGATGATCTAGCTATGCATTGAAGTGGTGAGAATGGATTGGTGGTACGCTGCCCTAATTATCTTTATTCTATATAATGTAGGTCCTAAATTATGTTATGACAGTTATGGTCCACTTATGGTGGCGGTGTTATGTGTTATAATTATGAATGATGTGGCCTTGTCGGCGTTACTTTATGTATTATGATGATCATGGCCTTGTTGACACTATTTGATATGTTATGATTATTTTTTTAGTTGACTTAGGTGAAGTATGATCATATCTATATACTTGTGATTAAGGTGATAGTATGTGTTCTTCTACTGATTTTGTTAGATGATTATGTTAGACTATGACTATGTCCTTATGTGTGTAGTCTTAGAGTTGATGCATGATTCTTCGTACTTGATTACATGAGTCTTACGATGGTTAGCTTGATGATTCTATAGTAGTATCTAGGATGACCTATAGTTGACTTGGTTATGCCTATGTGCTTCTTTAGTGATATGCTATATGTGATGAAGTAAAGTATTCATATGTCTTGTTTTGGTTGACTTGTGTCCCTTACTTGATACATGTACATTGTGAATATGAGATTCTTGACTTAGGATACTAAGACTCTTAGTCTTGTATGTATGAATGATATGTGGCCTTGAACATAGTGAGAAGGTCAAATTATATGGAGCCCTCAACCTAATTGAGAGGTTATGATATTCTTGAAGTCGAAAGCCGTAATAGTATCCTTCTTGTGTGAACGGCGGACTTCAGGTTGGTTGGTTGGAACAACATGAAATCATACTTAGTAAATTCATTAAGCTATCCTCTTCGCCATTGAAAGGAAACTCTAAGGAACCTCATTGGTATGGTTAATGTTATTAAGTTATGAACTAGATATGGAACCTCTTTATATGATCCTTTATGTGAAATACTCTATGAGAACAAAGGCTATCACCGAGTGAGTATGGTATGGGAAGTATCTCTATTCAAGGATGAGGCTAGAGTGCAAATAAACCCTTAATATTATTTAACCATGTGCCTACTTGGGATGTGTCCAAGTTCAACATTGGCAAGTAGAACACCCTCCATCCGAGTAGGTTACAACTCTGGATTCAATTCTTAGCTATCATGATCTATGTAGGCTATTGCCTATTCCTATCATATGGGATATCCTCTAGTGTTGGAGAAATTCCATGAAGTTTAGGTGGTGGTATGGGACGCTACCTAAACATTGCACAACTGGAGTTGAAGATGTTAGTGAGTGAGTCCCTAGGTCTTCTCCAAGACCATAACTTGAATGTCCTTATGTGATGAATGCATCTTAAATAAACTAATGAAGTAATGATTTAAGTTAGAAAGCATGTAAATGAATGAGTACATAATCTAGAGTGACTTTAAGGATTGCCTAGTTAAAGTATGAAAGGGGGCATAAAGGATGATCTCTTCATGTGTTATCTAGGGAAGTCTTAAGAATGACTCTAGTTAGGAAAGTTAATTTATACCTTAGGCATGAACTAACCTTAGGAAGTCTTAAGGATTATCTAGGTAATCTTGAAGAGGGTGTATGGGTGTTCTCTTCTAGAATTATTTAAGTAAGTCTTTTGATAACCTTGGTGAGGTGAATGTCATATAATATATGTTATGTGTTTTGGTGTATTGTGAGTGTATTCATGTCATTATAGGTAGTCCCAAGAATCATTTAGGTGTGCTTAGGGAGGGTGTATGAGCGGTATCTCTTTGTATTACTTAAGTGAATCTTAGGATAACTTTTAGTGAGAAGGTTGCATGTTAGAAAGGGTTCACTGTGAAGTTGAAGAACTTCACTGTAACATTGCACTTAGTCACTATAACAGTGACATAGTTCACTATAATGTCCCTTAAAATGTGAATAAAGTGTTTATGTGTTATCTTATGTGTTTCTAAGGTGTTAAATATTGTTTTTATGCGTACACTACGATGTTTTAATCAAAAAGAGCATATTTCCATTAAATGTCCGTTATCATGATTTTATGAATTAAGCCATTCTTAGTACGTGTGTTTGTTCTAATTCCATGATTTTATCTTTCTCTAAAGTGATTCATAGGTGAAGGTGCTTTTGGGAGCGAAGATTGGATTATAGGATCTTTCAAGCAAGGTGGAAGTATGTCCTCTCTTGACTCGATCTTAGAGTTTCTCTTATTAAGGAATTGCAATAGACTTTTAGTACTATATTTCGATTGTATGGGCCGTGTCCCAAGTATTCTTGTGTCTAATATTTGATGATATGAGACTTAGTATTTTCTTTGGTTTATATGAAAGAGTTTTTGATTCACTATTCGTATGTTATGAAAAGTTTTAACTCCACACTACTTTTCATATATGTATATGCGATAAATGATACGGAAAGGGCTTGTTCAAGACCTCCGAGAGGTCAAGTACGCCATGACACACTCCAAGAGTGCCCTATTTTCTAGAGTGTACTCTCGGGATGTGACAAGCTTGGTATCAGAGCATTGGTTATGAAAGTGGTCCTAGGAATCAAAAAGTCTCATTAAGTCACGTCTAGTAGAGTCCTGTTCATCGGTGTGAGTCACGACACACCTATGGGCGAGAGGCTATAGGACGATAGTATTTCCCTTCTTTTCTAATCCTATGTCATGCCGTAGAGATTAAAAAGTTATGAGTTCTATTTTCTTATTGTTTTCCTTGTGTTATAGGTGATGAATACGAGGAGGACACCGGCTAGGAGAGTTGAGGAGAATGATGTGAATAGGGATATTCCTCCTCAAGCTGAACAAGTTGAGCAAGTTTTTCAAAGTGCTCAAGGGGCTCAAGGTGCTAGAGATGCTCAAGTCCCTATTATGGAAAGAGGTAATGATATTCTGGTGGTCCCCCCGGAAATGACTAATGGGGAGATTAGAGAGGCTTTACTTATTTTAGCCCGAGCCTTGACTACCCATGTGAATAGGGGTATTGATCCTAGAGTGAATGTTGTGAAGAGCACTTTGACATCTAGATTGAGAGACTTTGTGAGGATGAATCCTCCTATATTTCTTCGATCTAAGGTGGGAGAAGATCGCCAAGAGTTCCTAGATGGTGTTTACAAGGTGTTGAGTTCCATGGGGGTGACTTCTAAGAAGAAGGCGGAGTTAGCTTCGTATCAATTGAGGGAGGTTGCTCAAGTATGATACAATCAATGGAAAGATAATAGGCCGGTTGAGTCGGGTCCCATAGAGTGGGAAGAATTTAAAGAGGTTTTCCAGGAAAGTACTTTGCCCGTGAGAGGAGGGAAATTGTAACAACCCTAAAAATGAATATGCTAAGTAATGTTTAGTGTGTTTAGAATGCCTACGATTTGATCGGGTTCACACGGATTGATGCACGTAGAACCAGACCTCTGAACCCTTGCGACATCCAAGCCAACTAACTTGGGGAGTTAGTTGATCTAGGAAAGGTTGGGTCCAGCCATGTAGGACTCTCAAATATGAAGATTTACTCGGATGAATCTTTACCGGACTTAAAAAATGGAAATCTTAAGTTTGGAAGGTCTAGGTGTAAAATGGTCTTTTTCCAGGATAAGGATAGTATCGTAATTACCCTAAATATATAATTATTTATTTAATTAATAAGGTGGAGGGGCATTTTGGGGAGAGAGGGTCGAAAATTGGCCTTTGAGTGAAGTCTTGCTCCACCCGGGTTCTAACCTAGGTGGAAGCAATGATTTAAATTGTTTTTATTTAAATTGGTAAATTAATTTAATTAATTAATATTTATTAGCTGAATTAAGAAAAAGCAAAATAAGATTTTTTTTAAAGGTTTGAAATAGTCCTTCTTTGACTAAGTCTCTACCTAAGCCCAAACAACCTTTCACGTTTAACTCTCTCTCTCACGCTCATCTCTATCACGTTTCTCCACTCTTCTCACGTTTTCTCTGCCTAACAAAAGTATAAGAACAGAAAACACAACCAAAGCTCTTCACACTTGAAGAACTCACACGAAAAATATAATCAAAACATAACTAAAAAGGTTAGGCAAAAGGGAGGGGTTTCCGTCGAGTGGTGTTGAAGTTGCGGGGATTTGGACGTGTGTTTGGAGAAGCTTTGGGAAGCAAGTTCAAGGTTTGAACGTCAAAATAAGGTATGGGTTTTATTACTCTTGTACCACAAAATCTTGGACGTTATGAATCACTTAAATGAACTATGAATGGAGCCTCATGGCTTGTGTGTGTGGACTCATAAGTCCAACATACGTTATAAAATGAACCTAAGATATTATGTGAGGAATGATGAGACCCCAAAAAAGGTTAAGTAAGAGTGTGAAATACACTAAAAGGCCAAGTGCATTGGCATATGATGAAATGAACATTCACGTGAAGGGGTGGGTAGTTATGAAAAGCAAATGTGTTAAAGTTAATGAACGAGCTGACAATATGATAAGAGGATAATGTGAAAGATGAGAGCAATCTCAATTGAGCCTAAGTAAATGTTACCAAAACGTACTCACCTATGAGAGTGTAAAGCTAATGAAGAAACCAGTCTCTAAGAACACTCTAATGAAAGTATTGAAGTTAATACATACTTAATACAAATGATGAGATGAGAAATCATCTAATGAGCTATGTGTCCTCATGTTAGAAGCCAGCTTCCATGATGTATGAGTTGAATATAATGGAACTTTATACTGAGCATCGATAGTCTAGCTATGAGCGGTGATGCCTTCCTTCGGGAAGGGTGGAGGTTCACGTTACTCTCATGAGATGATACTGTCCGGCATGCCGGGTATGGGTCTCCTTATATCTCCTAGTCTTTGAACCTATACTGCCAATATAGGGATCTAACATGGTTCGACTCCCTATATACGCTAGCATGTTTTGGTTCACTTTAGCCGGTGATTCCACCTCTTTTCAGTGTGGGGATTACACACTAGATTTCATGATGCTCACATGATCTATGTCGGTTAAGGTTAAAGTTCCCAAAGAAAGAATGAGGCCAGCCTCAAATGATGCACATAATGAAATGAACGATACCAAAGGTTTTAGGATAGGATAATCAAGAGGTGAGCTAGACTCAAGTAATGACACTAGGTTATTCTTGATCATTGCACAGCAAACCCGATGAGAGTCTTAAAACTACATTCTAGGTATGACTAGTGGTTGCACTAGTATATGAATGAATGAAATAAAGTACGTATGAATGAATGAAGCAGACTCTGTGTTTTCTAAAGAAGACTCCCTAGTTGAGGTCCCATATGTTGAGCCCTCATTTTGGGAAGTCCTAATGTCAAGTCCATGATTCCAAGGTCTCATGGCATATGAAAGAATTATATGAACTACGTGATATGATATGTGCAATATGTTATGTGGTGCTTGCAAAATGATAAGTATGATGATGCATGTTACTCTCATGGCATGACTTTCCTAATCCAAATTTGGCAAGTCCACTGACTTTCCTAATCCAAATTTGGCAAGTCCACTGACTTGACTTTCCATAAATCATGTTGTTAGGAAAGATATATTCTTACTCATGCATGTCCTTGGTGTGTGCTTGCATATACCCATACTTAGTACAAGTGTGTACTAATCCCATACAATATCTACTTTAGGTGCAGGCACAGGTGGACGTTAGATCTTACAGTACGGCGTTGCAGCTATCCGAACGTGGAGCTTTCATACGGATTTGGTAGGCCCTCATGCTCTCGAGGATGTCTATTGTTATTATCTAGCTTAGATGTAGGCTTTAGCTGGTGGAGCATGTTCCACTAGTGTTTCTTTCTCATTTTATTTCAGACATTGTGTTGGTACCATTTTGGCAGTATACACTTAATGAAGTATTGGACTATTTCTTTCATTTGATGATCTTAATATTAGATGGTTGATCGTGAACATTTATGAGTTTAAGTAGAATGTCTTATTTGAATGTTTAGTAACAAAAAAGTTCAAAATTTCCGCTAAAATTAACCTAGATGAAGTAACGATGACGTATGTAGGCTTGTCTGCGACCTCTGAGAGGTCAACGACGTCGGTCTCGTCTGGGGTCTAGATTCCGGTCGTGACAAAGTTTGTATCAAAGCCCTAGGTCAAAATCCGAGGATAATAAGTTCACATCAACCACATTGAGTAGTTTCTAAGTCATGGTAGTGAAGTGCAACACTATCCTGAATTAGAGACTGCATGATGCGTAAGAACATTTCTTCTTCTGATCTTATCGTGCTTTTCCTAATGTCTGATTTCTTGGTGTTATGAGCGTGTCTAACATAAATTCTTATTGTTTTCAGAGAATGAATACTAGGAGGAACGTTGGTCAGAAGAGAGGAGGAGCAGCTACTGGGGGCAATCAGGTTCCACCTTAGGCTCCAGCTGAAGGAGTGGCTATGCCGGTTAACCCAGCTGGGTTGACAGATGCGGAGGTGCGGGCATCTCTGGACCAGATGGCACAGGCCATCACTATGCAGGCCAAGGCCATGACTGCCCAGGTCAACTGGCATAAAGTTCAGAGGGAGAACCCACCGGTACGTAGCATGGCTGACAGGCTACGAGACTTTACGAGTATGAATCCTCCTATTTTCACAAGGTCCAAGACTTTAGAGGATCCCCAGGAGTTCATGGATGAGGTACACAAGATTTTGGTGGCCATGGGGGCCATAGATATTGAGAAAGCTGAGCTGGCTTCCTATCAACTGAAGAATGTTGCACATACTTGGTGCAAGATTTGGCAGGATAGCCGAGCTTTGGGCGGTGTTCTGGTCACTTGGGAACTGTTTATGATAGCCTTCATGGAGAGATTCTTCCCTAGGGAGATGAGGGATGCCAAGGTTGAGGAATTTATCAACCTTAAGCATGGATCAATGAAAGTCAGGGAGTATTCCCTGAAGTTTGTTAAACTATCCAGGTATGCTACTTCCCTTGTATCTAATAGCAGGGATGAGATGAGTACTGAAGTTTGTTAAACTATCCAGGTATACTACTTCCCTTTTATCTAACAGCAGGGATGAGATGAGTATGTTCCTCACAGGAATCACCGGAGATCTGGAGGAGGAGTGTCGGGCTGCGATGCTCCACAATAACATGGACCTCTCCAGGTTGATGGTGCATGTCCAACAGGTGGAGGACAGCCGGAAGAAGAGGGGTGTCCGTGATGCTAGGAGGCCTAAGCCTCATAATCAGGCAGGTCCTAACAATGGAGGCAACAGGAACAATTTTGGCATCCGTGAGCAGCCCAGGTTCAAAAAGGGGCAACAGAGTTCAGGGAACTCTAACTTTCAGAGGAGTACAACACCTAGAGGAGGCAGACCCGAGCCCAAGAAGGGCAATGGAGGTGATATGCAGCGTCCCAGAAAAGACTGTGCTAAATGTGGCCGTGCTCACAGTGGAGAGTGCAGACAGGGCACTAATGCCTGCTTCGGTTGCGGTAAGAGCGGGCACATGGTTAAGGACTGCCCACAGAATAGGGGTCAGGCTGGAGGTAATGCTCATCCTAGGCCTAATCCACAGGGTGCAGCAGCAGCCGAGCCTCCTAAGAGGAACATATTCTACGCCCTGAAGGGCAGGGAGGAGCAGGAGAAGTCCGCTGATGTGGTCACAAATATGCTGCAAGTATTCTCAACTTCTGTTTATGCTTTACTTGATCCAAGGTTTACGCTTTCCTTTGTAACTCCTTTGCTTGCTCTCACTTTTGAGATATTGCCTGAAGTTTTGCATGATCTTATAGTGGTTAGTACACCCTTAGGAGAAAATGTAAGAGTTGATAGAGTGTACAAGGATTGCCCAATAGTTGTATGTGGTAGGACTATGTGTGCAGACTTGGTTGAGTTACCTATGAACGATTTTGACATAATTCTTGGCATGGACTGGCTTCATAGTTGTTATACTTGTATGAATTGCCATAGTAGGGTTGTGAGATTTTGTTTCCCTAATGAGGTAGAGCTGGTCAGGGAGGGGTACAACTCGAGTTGTCCTAATCCCTTGATTTCGAACCTTAAGGCCAATAAAATGTTGTCCAAGGGGTTATTGTGTCATCTTGTGAGTGTTAATGATTTAGATCATGACATTCCTTCCATAGACTCAGTTCCTGTAGTGAATGAGTTCCAAGATGTATTTCCTGATGATTTGCCTGGAGTTCCTCCCCCTCGATAGATTGACTTTGGTATCGACTTAGAACCCGATACTAAACCAATTTTGATTCTTCCTTAAAGAATGGATCCAGCTGAACTCAAAGAGTTGAAGCTGCAGTTAAAAGATCTCACTGATAAGGGTTTCATTCAGCCGAGCATATACCCTTGGGGCGCGTGTTGTTTGTGAAAAAGAAGGATGGAACCCTTAGAATGTGTATCGATTATCGGCAGCTCAACAAAGTCACTATAAAGAATAAGTATCCACTTTCCAGAATAGATGACTTGTTTGATCAGCTCCAAGGGTGCAGTTTCTTTTCTAAGATTGGTCTTCGTTCAGGGTATCATCAGCTTAGGGTTAGGTATGTAGATATCCCAAAGACAGCCTTTCGTACCCGTTATGGTCATTATGAGTTCTTAGTCATGTCATTTGGTCTCACTAATGCACCAGCTGCATTTATGGACCTCATGAATTGAGTCTTCGGTGAATACCTTGATTCTTTCGTCATAGTATTCATTGATGACATCCTCATCTACTCTAGGACCAAGGAAGAGCATGAACAACATTTGAGACTAACCTTGCAGGTACTTAGACAACATCAGTTGTATACTAAATTCAGCAAGTGTGAATTCTGGCTTAGATCAGTGACCTTCCTGGGTCATGTTGTGTCCGATCAGGGTGTGGACCCCAGGAAGACTGAGGCTGTGAAGAACTGGCCAAAACCTCTTACTCCCACCGATATCCGTAGCTTTATGGGATTGGCTGGTTACTACCGCAGGTTCGTAGATGGTTTTTCTTCCATTGTTGCCCCACTGACAGCTTTGACTAAGAAGAAAGCCAAGTTCGAATGGACGGAGACTTGTGAGAAGAGTTTCCAGGAGCTCAAAGACAGACTCACTTCAGCCCCGGTGCTTACTTTGCTAAATGTGGTGAGAATTACACTGTTTATTGCGATGCATCTAGGGTTGGTTTGGGTTGTGTTCTTATGCAGGGTGGTAAGGTGATAGCTTATGCGTCCAGATAGCTCAAGGTTCATGAGAAGAATTATCCCACTCATGACTTTGAGTTGGCAGCTGTGGTGTTTGCACTGAAGCTGTGGAGGCACTACTTGTATGGAGTGCATGTGGATGTGTTCACAGACCACAAGAGTCTCCAGTACGTGTTCACGCAGAGGGAGTTGAATCTACGTCAGCGGAGATGGTTGGAGCTGTTGAAGGACTATGATATGAATGTCCACTACCATCCAGGTAAGTCTAATGTTGTAGCTGATGCTTTGAGCAGGATGAGCATAGGAAGTACAGCTCATGTTGAGGATGAGAAGGAGTTGGTGAAAGATGTACAAAGACTGGCCAGACTGTGTGTGCAGTTGGTTGACTCTACTAGTGGCGGTGTTTCAGTTCATCCTAGTTCTGAATCATCCTTGGTAGTTGAAGTCAAGAAGGGTCAGCATCTCGATCCTGTGTTGATGGAGCTGAAGGACTTAGTGTTGATAAAGATGAATGAGTCTTTTGCTTTGGGAGGTGACGGCGTACTTAGGTACCAGGACAGGCAGTGTGTACCAGATGTGGATGATTTACGGACCAGGATTGTTGAAGAGGCCCATGGTTCAAGATATTCCATACATCCAGGTTCCACCAAGATGTATCATGATCATAAGCAGATCTATTGGTGGGATGGCATGAAGAAGAATATTGCAGAATATTTGGCCAAGTGTCCTAATTGTCAGCAGGTTAAGGCAGAACATCTTAAGCCTGGCGGTCTTACTCAGATTATTGAGGTTCCGACTTGTAAGTGGGAGGCCATTAATATGGACTTTGTGGTTGGTCTTCCGAGGACTAGGAGACAGCATGACTCCATATGGGTTATTGTGAACAGGATGAAAGTCTGCCCACTTTATCCCTGTGAAGTCTACTTACAGAGCCGAGGATTATGCAAGACTCTACATTGATGAGACTGTGAGATGGCATGGGATTCCTTTGTCTATCAATTCAGATAGAGGAGCTCAGTTCACTTCACATTTTGCGGAGATCCTTCCAGAGCTTAGGCACGCAGGTAAAGCTTAGTACTGCCTTTCATCCTCAGACTGATGGGCAGGCAGAGGCACCATTCAGACATTGGAGGACATGTTGAGAACGTGTGTGATTGACTTCAGAGGTTGTTGGGATGACCATCTGCCTTTGATAGAGTTCTCGTATAATAACAGCTATCACTCCAGCATTGGGATGGCACCGTTTGAGGCACTGTATGGTAGGAGGTGTAGGTCTCCAGTTGGGTGGTTCGAGGTTGGAGACTCATCCATTTTGGGTCCAGAGATCATTCATGAGGCCTTAGAGAAGGTCAGCGTGATTAGGAACAGGTTGGCTACTGCTTACAGTCGGCAGAAGTCTTATGCAGACAATAGAAAATGGCCATTAGAGTTTGATGTTGGTGACCAGGTCTATTTGAAGATATCACATATGAAGGGGGTGATGAGGTTTGGCAGGAAGGGGAAGTTGAGTCCGAGGTATGTTGGGCCATATGAAATCCTACAACGTGTGGGTGAGGTGGCCTATGAGTTGGAATTGCCTGTGGATCTAGCTTCTGTCCATCCAGTCTTTCATGTATCCATGTTAAAGAAGTGCCTAGGTGATCTAGCATCAAATCTACCTGTGGAAGTTTTGGTGGTTGATGAAGACTTGTCCTATGAGGAGGTACCTGTTCAGATCTTAGACAGACAAGTCAAGCGGCTGAGAAACAAGGAGATTGCCACAGTGAAGGTATTGTGGAGGAATGATCTTATTGAGGGTGCTACGTGGGAGGCAGAGGCCGATATGAGATCCCGCTACTCTCATCTTTTCAGCTCTTGAGGTGACTTCCTACTCTTAAGTCGAAGTTTCCTTATCTCTCCATTCCTTGTTGCTATTGCTTGACTGTGCATAGTGATTATGTTATGTTATGACTGGCATTGTGCTAGATAGTTAGTGGTGTCATTCGGTGACGAATGTTCCTAAGGGGGGGATAATGTAACAACCCTAAAAATGAATATGCTAAGTAATGTTTAGTGTGTTTAGAATGCCTACGATTAGACCGGGTTCACACGGATTGATGCGCGTAGAACCAAATCTCTGCACCCATGCGACATCCAAGCCAATTAACTTGGGGAGTTAGTTGATCTAGGAAAGGTTGGGTCCAGCCATGTAGGACTCTCAAATATGAAGATTTACTCGGATGAGTCTTTACCGGACTTAAAAAGGGGAAATCTTAAGTTTGGAGGGTCTAGGGATAAAATAGTCTTTTTCCAGGCTAAGGGTAGTATCGTAATTACCCTAAATATATAATTTATTATTTAATTAATAAGGTGGAGGGGCATTTTGGGGAGAGAGGGCCGAAAATTGGCCTATGAGTGAAGTCTTGCTCCACCCGAGTTCGAACCTAGGTGGAAGCAATGATTTAAATTATTTTTATTTAAATTGGTAAATTAATTTAATTAATTAATATTTATTAGCTGATTTAAGAAAAAGGAAAATCAGATTTTTTTTAAAGGTTTGAAAGAGTCCTAGTTTGACTAAGTCTTTACCTAAGCCTAAACAACCTTTCACGTTTAACTCTCTCTCTCACGCTCATCTCTCTCACGTTTCTCCACTCTTCTCACGTTTTCTCTGCCTAACAAAAGTATAAGAACAGAAAACACAACCAAAGTTCTTCACACTTGAAGAGCTCACACGAAAAATATAATCAAAACATAATCAAAAACGTTAGGCAAAAGGGAGAGGTTTCCGTCGAGTGGTGTTGAAGTTGCGGGGATTTGGACGTGTGTTTGGAGAAGCTTTGGGCAGCAAGTTCAAGGTTTGAACGTCAATATAAGGTATGGGTTTTCTTACTCTTGGTCCCTTTCCTAAGAGACCCTTAAGTCTCAGATGAATCTACTCTGAAAACTAGGGTTGTTCCCCATTATATGTTCCCTGTCACTAGCTCCCAATGATCTTAGGTTGGTATGTTTGCTGGTAGAATTTAGGGATACTGTGTGTTTGGTGATGATCTCGTTTCGACTATGTATTCATGATTATGTGCTTATGTTTTTGTATCTTTCAAAAATATGAATGTAGACATGAACGTATGTGTGTAAGGTTGTTGTTATGACTTTGAGTCTCCGTTTTAGCATGCTAATAGCATAGAACTACTCGTGTTTTATGTGTAATTAGATGTCCCTAAATTGTGATATTCACATGGTTGAAATGCTATCAATTCTAGTTAAAACAAATGACTAAATCATTCCTCTAACTTGTCTTAAGAACCTAACGAATGACTAAGAAACAAATGCTCAAAAGACCTGCAAAATGCTGCAAAAAATCGTGGAATAAATTTCCAGAACCTGGAAATAGACTGCAGATAGTTTCTGGAAATTTTGGACGTCAAAAAAATTTAAAAAAATAGGTAAGGTCTGCAGGGATCGAACCCAAGACCTCACTAAGGCTTACCTTAACAAATAAACAAAAAAAAAGAATGTGTTAGGCGGGGCTCGAACTGGGGGCTGGGGTCAGCGAAATTCGCAAGGAAAAGGGGGAAAAATTGCTGTTGTGGGGTATCGATCCAACGACACGGAAGACCCCAACTTATTAAAAAAAATAATATATGGGGTCGTGGGGAATCGATCCCACGCCCCTCAGCGAATGCAGAAAAATTAAATTAAAAAAAGGGGGTCGTGGACGCCCCTCAACGACTGCAGAAAATTAAACAAAACAAAAAGGGCTGTGGGGGATCGATCCCACTAACCCTTGGTCAGTAGCAAAAATGGGAGCACAGGAGAAGGTAAAAAAATTCATTAAAAATTATGGGTCGTGGGTAATCGATCCCACGCCCCTCAGTAAGCTACAAAAAATTAAAAGAGAAGAAAAAGAAAGGGAAAAATTAATGTGAGCATTGGGGATCGAACTTGGATCCCCAAGCCAAGGGACACAAAAATTGAAATTTAAGGAAAATGGCTAAGTGTTGTTCAAGGGATTCGAAACCGGGTTCCCTTTCCCAAATTCCGTATTGACACATAAGTCTTACGTGATTTAAGTAATTAACGAATGTTGTCTATAAGAATTAAATTGAGACTTCGATATACTTACAAGATGCATAAGTCATGTACCACAAAATCTTGGACATTATAAATCACTTAAATGAAATATGAATGAAGCCTCATGGCTTGTGTGTGTGGACTCATAAGTCCAACATACGTTATAAAATGAACCTAAGATGTTATGTGAGAAATGATGAGACTCCAAAAAGGGTGAAGTAAAAGTGTGAAATACACTAAAAGGCCAAGTGCATTGGCATATGATGAAATGAACATTCACGTGAAGGGGTGGGTAGTTATGAAAAGAAAATGTGTTAAAGTTAATGAACGAGGTGACAATATGATAAGAGGATAATGTGAAAGATTAGAGCAATCTCAATTGAGCCTAAGTAAATGTTACCAAAACGTACTCACCTATGAGAGTGTAAAGCTAATGAAGAGACCAGTCTCTATGAACACTTTAATGAAAGTATTGAAGTTAATGCATACTTAATACAAATGATGAGATGAAAAATCATCTAATGAGCTATGATGTCCTCATGTTAGAAGCCAGCTTCCATGATTTATGAGTTGAATGTAATGGAACTTTATACTGAGCATGGATAGGCTAGCTATGAGCGGTGATGCCTTCCTTCGAGAAGAGCGGAGGTTCACGTAACTCTCATGAGATGATACTGTCTGGCATGCCGGGTATGAGTCTCCTTATATCTCCTAGTCTTTGAACCTATACTGCCAATATAGGGATCTAGCATGGTTCGACTCCCTATATACGCTAGCATGTTTTGGTTCACTTTAGCCAGTGATTCCATCTCTTTTCGGTGTGGGGATTACACACTGGATTTCATGATGCTCACATGATCTATGTCGGTTAAGATTAAAGTTCCCAAAGAAAGAATGAGGCCAGCCTCAAATGATGCACATAATGAAATGAACGATACCAAAGGTTTTAGGATAGGATAATCAAGAGGTGAGCTAGACTCAAGTAATGACACTAGGTTATTCTTGACCATTGCACAGCAAACCCGATGAGAGTCTTAAAACTACATCCTAGGTATGACTAGTGGTTGCACTAGTATATGTATGAATGAAATGAAGTACGTATGAATGAATGAAGCAGACTCTGTGTTTTCTAAAGAGGACTCCATAGTTGAGGTCCCATATGTTGAGCCCTCATTTTGGGAAGTCCTAATGTCAAGTCCATGATTCCAAGGTCTCATGGCATATGAAAGAATTATATGAACTACGTGATATGATATGTGCAATATGTTATATGGTGCTTTTAAAATGATAAGTATGATGATGCATGTTACTCATGGCATAACTTTCCTAATCCAAATTTGGCAAGTCCATTGACTTTCCTAATCCAAATTTGGCAAGTCCACTGACTTTCCTAATCCAAATATGGCAAGTCCACTGACTTGACTTTTCATAAATCATGTTGTTAGGAAAGAGATATTCTTACTCATGCATGTCCTTGGTGTGTGCTTGCATATACCCATACTTAGTACAAGTGTGTACTAATCCCATACAATATATACATTTAGGTGCAGGCACAAGTGGACGTTAGAGCTTACAGTACGGCGTTGCAGCTATCCGGACGTGGAGCTTTCATCCGGATTTGGTAGGTCCTCATGCTCTCGATGATGTATTTTGTTATTATCTAGCTTAGATATAGGCTTTAGATAGTGGAGCATGTTCCACTAGTGTTTCTTTCTCATTTTATTTCAGACATTGTGTTGGTGCCATTTTGGCAAGTATACACTTAATGCAGTATTGGACTATTTCTTTCATTTGATGATCTTAATATTAGATGGTTGATTGTGAACATTTATGAGTTTAAGTAGAATGTCTTATATGAATGTTATGTAACAAAAAGGTTCAAATTTTCTGCTAAAATTAACCTAGATGAAGTAACGATGACGTATGTAGGCTTGTCTGCGACCTCTGAGAGGTCAACGACGCCGGTCTCGTCTGGGTTCTAGATTTTAGTCGTGACAGAAATGAAGCCAGAAGAGTTTATTAATCTCAAGCAAGGCAATATGAGTGTTAAGGAGTACTCTTTGAAGTTCTCTATGTTGTCTAGATATGCCGAATACTTAGTGTCTAATCCTAGGGATGAGATGAATAGGTTTGTGACCGGGGTCGCCAACCAAGTGAAACAAGAATGTCGTGCCATGATCCATGATGATATGACTTGTTCTAGACTCATGGTTTATGCTCAATCCATTAAGGAGTCTAAATATGGTAGTATTGCTAGAAACTTGAAAAGGGGTGGATCTAGTGATCAAAGTCAACCTAGGTTTAAGAAGAAGTTTTCAAGTCAAGATGAATCTAGGGGTGCTAAGGTGAAACTTGAGAAGGGTAGTGGTTCTCAAGGTGACAAGCCTACATGTGCTACTTTTGGGAAGAGACACTATGGATAATGTCTTTTGGGTACCGGCAGTTCTTTTGGCTGTGGTAAATATGGACACAAACTGAGGGATGTCTTAGTATTTCTTCTAGAGGAAATGAAGGTAAGCAAGTTCCTCCAAATGCTACGGAACGTGATGCTCCAAAGAAGAATCATTTCTATGCATTTCGGACTAGAGGAGCAAAGCCGGATAAGGTTGATGATGATGATGATGGTAAGTTCTAGTATTCTCTTTTTTGTTTTATGAGTTCCTTCTAAGTGGGGGAGTATGGTTAGTAGAGGAGCTAGATGGTTGTAGTAGTATGTTGCATGTTGCATAGTGTTTAGGAGTCTTGTTGGAATTGAATTTCATTGATTCCTTGCATTGTGCATTTTATGATGTTATGATTATGTTGTAAACTGTGTTTATATGGTTTTATCTTGCATAGTATCATGTTTCCATCATCAATTGCCAAAAGTTTGCATTTTTGAAAAATAGAAGAATGTTTACTGCCAGGGAAATTTAGCTTACTGTAAGATTTTTTGGAAAATTGACTAATTTGTTCTTTGGTTGAAAACTGTTGTAATATGGATAGAACTGATGTATATGAGTATGAGAATGAATTTAAAAGGAGTTCATGCTATTTGGAATAAAGAATGTGAGTCTTATTGCATAATGAGTTGTGGAATGAGTTTTTATCTTCTTGTAATGTTGTGAGTCTCTTGATTATGTGAAATTGATGTTTCCTTAGATAGTGTATTGTATAATTTGTTATGTGTTATGGTTATGAGTTGTTAAAGGACTCTAATCCTTGAAGTGTTCGGAGAGTGGCAAGTGTCATTCGAGGACAAATGTTGTCCAAGTGGGGGAGAATGTGACACCTCTAAAACAACTTAAAATGACTTAGGTAAAACTAGAGCCTAACATGTTTGTAATGAGTGTATAAGGTCCTAAAACGGTTTATAATGTGGTATTGAGGTAGTGTCTAAAGAATTAGGTGAATTGGAAGTCAAACATCAAGGGACGACTAAGAAGTTCGATGACTAGTCACCTATGTGTCTCATGTGTCTATATGTGCTCATATGTGTGTTTGATGATCTTATGAGGTACTTATATGAGTTATAATAGTGTTTATAGGCATTTTGTCAATTTTAATGAAGTTTGGAGGTCAAACGTCCAAGAACGTCCATGATGTTCGAAAGGTTTGCCTTGAAACGACCTTGTGTGTCTTGGCATGTTTCGTTGAGTTTTATGTGTTCATTTTGGATGAAATTGATAAGGGAGTTCCTGAACTTGTATCCAATCATATTTGGGTTGGAAACGTCCAGGTAAAAGTCACCAGTACCAACCAAGGGTCGTTGAGGAAGGACCCATTGTTTTATTCAAAGGCTGTCTAGACCAGCCCAAATGACTCAGGCAACCAATGGCCAGTAGGCTGGTCGATGCCCCGTCATTGAGGGAGTTGGTAAAGACTTATACTAGGGATCTCAAGATCCCAATGGCCAGTCTCTGATCCAAAAGACGGCCATCTAGGACGGCCCGTAAGTGTGCAGACATCGATGGTGGTCTGCAACTGCGCAGCTCACTGTTAAATGCATGTCCAAATAAGAGTTTGGGCGGTATACTAAGGTTATTATCGGTATTTAAAATGGGTTTATAAGTCCTAACTACCTAGATGAATTCATTATTCTAAAACAAAACCCAAATTCTCTAAGAAATTGTCTAGAACTCCATTGGAGCAAAAACTCAAGGAAGATCTTGGATTGGAGATTTGATTGGTGATTCTTTATAGATTTTGTTGATTAACATCAGTGAGGTATGATTTCTTCATCCTTGAAACTCTCTTCATCAAGGAATCAACTTCAAAGTAATATTGTAAAGTCTTCTAAAGATGAACTTGTCCAATTTTATGATCTAGCCAGGGGTTATTGCATAAAACATTTTGAATAATTATATATGGATTGAATTGATGTTAATTAGGTGATTCTAACCTATAATCTTCATGAACTCATGCAAAACATAATCTCTTCAAATTGGCTATATTATGGATGTTATGATCTTGTCTAAATGCTTATGAATTCTAGTGTACTTTTTTATGGGCTATTGAATGATGTAAGAATTGTATTGGATTAATGTATAAACTATCTTAGACTGATAAATTTATATTGAATTGATCTAAATTAATTGATTATTGTGACTTCTGTAACGAATTGATGATCATGACCATGAGTAAGGGCCTATTGGTATTGTATTAGATGATTTAGCTATGGATTGAAGTGGTGAGAATGGATTGGTGGTACGCTGCCCTAATTCTCTCTATTCTAAATAATGTAGGTCTTGAATTATGTTGTGATTATTATGGTCCACTTATGGTGGCGGTATTATGTGTTATAATTATGAATGATGTGGCCTTGTCGGTGTTACTTTATGTATTATGATGATCATGGCCTTGTCGACACTACTTGATATGTTATGATTATTTTTGTAGTTGACTTATGTGAAATATGATCATATTTATCTCCTTGTGATTAAGGTGATAGAATGTGTTCTTCTATTGATGTTGTTTGATGATTATGTTAGACTATGACTATGTGCTTATGTGTGTAGTCTTAGAGTTGATGCATGATTCTTCCTATTTGATTACATGAGTCTTATGATGGTTACATTGATGATGCTATAGTAGTATCTAGGATGACCTATAGTTGACTTTGTTATGCCTATGTGCTTCTTTAGTGATATGCTATATGTGATGATGTAAAGTATTAATATGTCTTGTTTTGGTTGACTTCTGTCCCTTACTTGATACATATACATTGTGAATATGAAATTATTGACTTAACATGTTAAATCCTCTTAGTCTTGTATGTATGAATGACATGTGACTTTGAACATAGTGAGAAGGTCAAATTATGTAGAGCCCTCAATCTTGTTGGGAGGTTATGATATCCTTGAAGTCGAAATCCGCAATGGTATCCTTCGTGTGTGAATGGTGGAATTAAATTTGGTTGGCTGGAACAACATGAAATCATCCTTAGGAAAGTCATTAATCTATCTTCTTCGCCATTGAAAGGCAACCCTAGGGTACCTCTTTGATAGGGTGAATGTGATTGGGTTATGAACTAGATATAGAACCACTTCATGTGATACTTTATGTAAAATACTCTATGAGAATAAAGGCTAGCACCGAGTGAGTATGGTAAGGAAAGTAGCTCTAGTCAAGAATGAGGATAGAGTGAAAATAAATCCTTCATATTCCTTAACCATGAGCCTACATGGGATGTGTCCAAGTTCTACCATTTGCAAGTAGAACATCCTCCATCGGAGTAGGTCACAACTTCGGATTCCATGCTTAGCTACCATGGTCTATGTTGGTTATTGCCTATTCTCATCATATGGGATAACCTCTTCTGTTGGAGAAAATTCTATAAAGTTTAGGTGGTGGTATGGGACGCTACCTAGACATTGCACAATAGGCTTTGAAGATGTTAGTGAGTGAGTCCATAGGTCTTCTCCAAAACCATTACTTCAATGTCCTTATGTGATGAATATGTCTTAAATGAACTAATGAAGTAAGTTAGAAAGCATGTAAATGATTAGTGCCTAATCTAGAGTGACTTTAAGGATTGGCTAGTTAAAGTGTGAAGGGGGTATAAAGGATAATCTCTTCACATCTTATCTAGGAAAGTCTTAAGAATGACTCTAGTTAGGAAAATTGATTTATACCTTAGGCATTATCTAACCTTAGGAAGTATTAAGGATTATCTAGGTAATCTTGAAGATGGTGTATGGGCGTTCTCTTCTATAATTACTTTAGTAAGTCTTTTGATAACCTTGGTGAGGTGAATGTCATATAATATATGTTATGTGTTTTGGTGTATTGTGAGTGTATTCATCTCATTATAGGTAGTCCCAATGATCATTTAGGTGTGCTTAGAGAGGGTGAACGGGAGGTATCTCTTTGTATTACTTAAGTGAGTCTTATGATAACTTTTAGTGAGAAAGTGGCATGTTAGAAAGGGTTCACTGTGAAGTTGAAGAACTTCACTATAAGATTGGACTTAGTCACTGTAACAGTGACATAGTTCACTGTAATGTCCCTTAAAATGTGAATAAAATATTTATGTGTTATCTTATGTATTTCTAAGGTGTTAAATGTTGTTTTTATGCTTACACTATGATGTTTTAAACAAAAAGAGCATATTTTCGTTAAATGTTTGTTATCATGATTTTATGCATTAAGCCATACTTAGTACATGTGTTTGTATTAATTCCATGTTTTTATCTATCTCTAAAGTGATTCATAGGTGAAGGTGCTTTTGGGAGCAAAGCTTGAATTATAGGATCTTTCAAACAAGGTTGAAGTGTGTCCTCACTTGACTCAAGGGCATCACTATCTTAGAGTTTCTCTTATTAAGGCATTGTAATAGACTTATAGTACTATTTTTCGATTGTATCTGCCGTGTCCCAATCTTTCTTGTGTCTAAGATTTGATGATATGAGACTTAGTTTTTCCTTGGTTTATATGAAAGAGTTTTTGAAAGACTATTCGAATGTTATGAAAAAGTTTTAGTTCCGCACTACTTTTCATATATGTATATGCGATGAATGATACCGAAAGTGCTTGTAAAGACATCCGAGAGGTCAAGTATGCCCTGCCACACTCCAAGAGTGCCCTATCTTCTAGAGTGTACTCTCGGGATGTGAAACAATGTGAAAATATATTTCATGAGTGTTTTTATCTATGAAGATGTCATAAAGATTTTAACCGACCTTTCTTGAATTTCATAACCTCTTTTTGTAACATATACTTCAATCTCAAAATTTATCTTGTTACATAGATTAAATATACAAATCAAGATTGAAACATGATAATAAAACATGAAATTTTTCATAGAAAGCATACCTGTTGAAATTAACTTAGCGAAAGCTGTTTTTGAATATTGGTTATCTCCTTGCCCTAGTCGCCGTCAGTGATGAAAAAAGTTTAGAGAATATGTGGTAAAACCTAATGACTAGAGGATCAATTTATAGATGCCTAGAATTAATCTGGTACGTCCATCAAGAAGCTGATCCAACATGTGAGATTTGCTTTTCATTAAAAGTTAGTTATGGGCTTTGTATCAATTGGGTCACAAATAAACTAGTCGAAAACATTTGCCCCGACACAATGAGTGCATAACACCAATATTTAAGGAAATATTTATTCGTTGCTCAAAAACTAAATCTCTTTAATATGATACATTATACATGTCATAATATGATGATAAAGCATGTATGCGAATTATATTGATTAAATATTATTTCATTCAAAAATTTCCCTTTCATATATACAACTAAAACAAATTATCATGCCGTGTACATAAGTTTTAGGGAATATTTAACATTATGGTCCACAATAATGTCTCGTTGAGAGTTATCCTATAATATATCAAAACAATATTGTGGGCACAATTTTATAATATAGGAATGTATGAATTCACATTAGAAATATATAATTAAATTCAAGGTGTCAAACCATCATAAACGATAAAGTCCAAATGAAAATGAAGACTCATAATTATATATACATATTATTTAAATTTCATAGCTTGCAAACTTTAATTAATAGTTTTATAATAATTAGATCCTTTTAGTTGACACCTTTTGTTTTCAAATTTTCTCATTTTCATACAAATGAGCATGATAGCCTCTACCTTGAGTGTTAGTCCTACCGCCAGACCTGACTCTCCAGGGTTGACGGGGTCAATCCCGAGTTCCCTGATAACTTCCACTTCAATCCTAATAGTGGGCGTCCTCTCTAGCTCGCTGCATGTAGAGTAGGTGAAATCAACCCAAGAGAAAACTCCTAGACCAATAATAAATCTCCCAACAGTAATAGTAACCCTGTGAAGACTAGCCTGCAAAATAATGGCCACCACATCTTTAAGAACCTAAGTGCATACCCCTTGAACTTTGACCCATACCAATGTACCTCAACTGTACCGGACACCTTCTGAAGCCACAAGTGAGGCCTAAACAAGCCTCCTAGACTAATCCTACTAAAATAGTTTGCGAAGCCTATAATTGGAGCCACTGAGCTTATAATGAGACCTGTTGGAGCTTCTCTGATGTAGATCCCTTTTGTCACTGCCCCCATGGGCATCACAATGGAATTTCTCCTTAGTAGGGGCATGGTCAAGTACATCCGAGAAGGAACAACCCACTGAAACCACAAACATAATCTCAATTCACCGGTGGAGTCTCAATGCATGAACAAAGAAATGAACCTTCAAGCTCGCTAGGCAATATTATTGTAGAATGACAGGAGAGCTCGTAAAACCACTTGTTATGGTCAAACATAGTAACTTAAAGTGATATAGTTTAAATTTTTTATTATTATCACTATGAAGAATGCACATAATTTAAATGAAAGTATCATGTTTGTACAAAATTTAGATATATAGGGAAAATTAAAGAAAAATTAAAGAAAACCCTCATTTTGAACAGTGTAATGCATTAATAGAACCTTTAAGGAAGCAACATATAATCTTCAAAGTTGAGTATTTCTGTAGAGTTTACGTAATTGTATTTCATTAATGATTTCACTTTTATTTGAATAGTCGATTAATATGTATACTATATAATATTTGCTTGCAATTTAAGTTATAGAATAATTTGTATTGATTGTATTTTATATAGAGAAAAATCATAAAAACACCATGAAGTTGTCCTGTATTTTCAAAAAGACTCCATAACTTTGCGGGTGTCCTATTACCTCACGAAACCATCTAAATACACAATAAATATACCCTTTTGACGAATTTTAACACCACTCGTGTCGTCACGAAATATGGGCGCGTGAAGGACCCTTGATACAGCTTCATACCAACGTAAAATTGTCATGTGGCACTCTAAATTTGACTTATTTTAAAAAAAACTCATAAAAATCCATGTATTGATTATTTTTTTACCTTTATTAGTATTAGTTCTTTTTTTTTCAATTTTTTTCTCATCTTCCCTACCATCATTAGCTTTTCCTTTCTTGGGCAACCACATTTTCCTTCATTTCTTTTTTTTTCTTTTTCGTGTCTAGTCATTGTTTTGTTTAAACTAATGTTATTGTTCTCATTCCTATTCTTCTTATTTATTGTTTTGAAAAACAAATTAGTTTAGTGATTTTTTTCCTCCTACAAATCAAGTTTGGCATTTGGGGAGTAGTGAAACCATGGAAAACTCTATTCGGGAGTAAGGAGTTGCTGAAGGTGGTGATTTAAATTTCATATTTTGACTTGGTGATATTTTGAATAATTAGATTTTTATTATTTTGAAGTGTTTATTTACCTAAATAAACTAATTGGTGGTAGTTTGACAAACAATTAGTAGTGTTACTATTAAATCGGTTGATTCACAAAGGGATTCACGGCTATTGCAGCGATGATGAAGGAATGACTACCTAAAGAACACAAGTTAAGGTGAAGAAGAAAGATAAAAAGAAAAAAATCTAATAAAAATAATTAAAAATTACTTTTAACACATGTCAAGTGACTATTAGTGCGTGACTCGATATATTTTTGTATAAGTTGGTATTGGGTGAAAATGGGGTATATAGACTATTACAAAGTTGTTCAATGCGGTAATAGGACACCTGATAAGTTAAGGTGTATTTTTATAAATCCAGAACAACTTCAATGGTAACTTTGTGTCTTTTATCTTTTATATAAAATAAAGAATTTGAAAAAAAATATATAATTTTATATTGTTTAAAGATTATATTGGGTGAGTATTTAAAATATCTAAAGAAATGCTTTATATTATTAAATAAAAAAATAAATATGAAATTGAAATAATAGTTTAACATTGAGGATAGATAAGAAAAATCCTTTTAAGAGAGTAAAATAATGAATAGATTGGAGTTGGTTGTCTCCAAAAATAAAGAACTCTATATGTGGAGAGTAAAATAGAAAGTGGGGTTGGAGTTACCCTGATACGAAATATAAATAGTCATGGAAACACATGAATACAAATACACAAAAGGTAATAAAAACAAATATGAATACACATGAAAACAAATACAAATGCAAATAGCATAGAAACAACTGAATAAAAATACAATTACACACGACAATAGGTGAATAAAAGTAAAAATCCATAATAGGTAAATACAAATAGAAATTGTAACACCCAAAAAATTTCTAATCTAGGACCAGAACCATTCTTCATTTGCGGATAAGATCGTATTGGGTTATTCTTAAATTGTTCTTAGGTATTAAGTTCAATTTTTTTAGAGTGGGAATAAATTTGGAGATGAATTCCGGTTATAAGAATCCCAAAACACAAATTTTAGTTGAAAGTTTCCTTAATGATTAAGTTTTGAAATATGATTATACTTTAGTCAACTTAAAACAATTATATCTCTCAGAATATAATGAATTTAGGTTGACCATGACCTAGCAAATTAAAGGTCATTGTGTAAAACCTGAGAGTACACCCTAGCCTTTACCGACGTATTCGACCTCTCGAAGGTCTTATACAAGCTCTTAGACATCTTTCATCCCATTGTCATAGAAATAACGCAGAATTAAAAACTTCTCAAACAAATCATAAGGCTTTAAGCCAAAAATATTTCTTAAAGAAGTTTTCATAGACAACGGAAATATAGTCTCACATAAGCCAAGATAGACTCGAACGTTAAGAAACTCAAACTAGGATCACAACCCTTACATTAAAAAGAAACTTATGTCTAATACAAAGTCTTTAATGAAAGAAAACTAGAATCATAAACCATGTCGTCGAACATATGAGGACATACCACATCTTGAGAGAATTCTACTTCCTAAGCTTCAACTCTAGGAATCCTCACTTGCCACCACCTACACTTGTAGAAATAGAGAACGATATGGAATTAGTACAATTAAGCACTAAGTATGGTGAACATGCAAGAAAACCATGCAAAAAGGGACATTTACTTAAAGATATGATTTTAATGCTATTTTTAGTATAAATCTCATAATACAAGTATAAGAAACATCACCAAGTCAATATTCACATATGAGGTAAAACCACAATTATTAAGTAACCCATTTAACCATATAAAACCTCTAACTAAGGTTATCCTAAGACCCACTTACGTAAGACATGAAGCGATCACCCATACAACCTCTTCAATACATACCTAGTTGTTCCTAAGACTATAAAATATAAGGACATTTCTAATTCAATTTACTAATATTAGCAGAACATACATCACATAAGTCATTTAGAAGTAAATCATACAATTAGGGGACTTCATAGAATGGTCTAGGAAGACCTAGGGAACTCACTTTAGAATTTTGAAAGCCTACTCATGCCATGTGTAGGTAGCGTCCCATTTCAATATCCACACATTATAGGACCTATCCAATAACTAGAGTGCACATCCCATACGATGAGAATAGCCATTAATCGACATAGACCATAGTATCTTGGTATGGAATCCGGTGTCGTAAGACCCCATACCTTGGAAGGTGTTCTACTTGCCAAAGGTAGAACTAAGGACACAACCCATGTACGCACATAGATTAAGGGATATCAAGGGCTTCTTTGTACTCTAGTCTCATACTTCAAGTAGAGCTACTACGACAAGCATATCCACTCGGTGATTTTCCTTGGGTCTCATCGAGTAAGTTCTTTTACATAACAATATTTGAGAAGGTACCATATCTAAGTCCTACGAACTCATAATACCACTTCCAGGAAGGGGTCCATAAGGACTGCCGATCAAGGTTCGTTAGGATACCTCTTATGACTTTCTTAGAGATTGTTTCATGATGTTCCAGCCAACCTACCTCTAAGTCCATCATTCCACTCAAGAAGGGGGCACCATTATGGTCTACCACTTCAAGGATTCTATATTAACCTTCTTTTCATATTCAGGATTTCATACTAGTCTTTCATAGAAGGGTACCTACTTTAGGTCTACCGATCCTAGACATTCATTCATTCCTATATTCATTCAAAATAATTCAACTACCAAGTAGGGAAAACTAAGTCTACCAACACAAGATACAACATCATTCTATAAAGACGATTCTTAGTCCTTCATCATCATATATCAACAATTAGAAAAGAAATACTTTGAATCATATCATTATAGAACCCATACAAGACAGACATCACATTCACCTTATACATCCATATATACAATATCATCATTCACTTTGTACACCCCATATAAGCCATAACGTGATAACTCTACAATTCACATAATAATGTCGACAAGGCCATGATCATAACATTTAAAACAAGTAAACACCGCCACCATAAGTAGATCATATCAATCAATAGCAATTCGATATCAATTCTACATTAACTAAGGGAATTAGGTAAACTTGCCACCTTTCAATAGCCAAAATCACCATCCCTCAACATCTTCAACAATTCCACACATTAATAGAATTTACCAATTACAAAGTCCATAAGACTAGACCACCAATTTAGCCATATTAATGATTCAACAAAACCCGATATAGATATCAATACATTAAATCAAACTATAAACAATTCTAACAATGATCCACATATGATTCAATAGCCATAACAAGCTAAACATGAATTCAACATAATTAGATCATAATCAATATACCCACTTTAGAGCCAAAATTAGGAATTCAAGAAATACATGGGTTCACAGAATTTCTTATCATAAAACCATCAATTAACATTGAACACCTCAGAAATAATCAATTTAAACCTTTTAATGCAAGAACCAATGCTTATAATTCGAAATAGGGTTTTAGGATTTTTGAGATCTTTTGAAAAGCCTTTGAAATTGGCTCCTTGAATGAACTCGATATAAGTAGTGGCTCCATATCATCAAAGCAAACACAACTTCTGCTAGCTCTAGATCATGGGTTGGGTAGTTTTTCTCAAGGTCCGCATCTGCCTTTAGCCATAAGCTATGACCTTACCATGTTGTATTAATACACAACATAATCCCACTCCCGAAACATCACTATACACAACATAGCCTTTCATGCCTTCTGGAAGTACCAATACATGTGTAGAAGTTAATCTACTCTTAAGATTTTGGAAGCTTCTTTCACACTCATCACTCCATTGAAACTTGGTTTCTTTGTGTGTTATCTTTGTTAACGGTGCAGCAATGGAAGAGAATCCTTCAACGAACCTTCTGCAATAACCTGCCAATCCAAGAAAACTATGGATCTTTGTAGGAGTTGTAGGTCTTGGCAAGTTGTTTACGGCTTCTATCTTCTGGTTATCAACCCTTATTCCTTTATTGGATACAATATGACCTAAGAATGCCCAAGATTTCAACTAGAACTCACATTTAGAGAACTTTACATACAACTTACAATCACAAAGAATTTGTAAAACCTGCCATAAGGGATTAGCATGGTCCTCTTTCGATCTTGAATACACAAAAATGTCATCTATGAATACTATCACGAACACATCTAAAAATATCTTGAACACCCTATTTATCAAATCCTTAAAAGCTGCTGGTGCATTTGTTATTCCGAATGACATGACTAAAGACTCAAAATGACCATACCGTGTTCGGAAAGTTGTCTTGGGTAAATCTTTGTTTTTGACCCTCACTTGGTGATAACCCGACCTCTAGTCGATCTTTAAAAAGAACATAGCACCTTGTAACTTATCAAATAAATCATCAATTCTAGGGAGGGGATATTTGTTCTTAATCGTTACCTTATTTAACTGTCGGTAGTCGATACACATTCTTAATGAGCCATCTTTCTTGCGTACAAATAAAACTGGTGCTCCCCATAAGGACATACTAGGCCTTATGAATCCTTTTTCTAATAAGTCTTATTATTGCTCTTTAAACTCTCGTAATTCTTCCGGAGCCATTATACATGGACGAATTGAGATATGTCGAGTATCTGGTAGCAAATAAATACCAAACTCTACTTCTCGTTCAGGAGGAAAACCTAGAAGATCTTCGGGAAACACATCAAGAAATTCATTTACCACCGGAATAGATTGAATGGTTCGTGGTTATGCATCTATATTTTTCACTCTTACCATATGACATATGTATCCTTTGGAAATCATCTTCTTTGAATTAAGATAAGAAATAAATTTACCTCTTGGCGCCCCAATATTACCTTTCAATTCGAGGACTTTCTTTTTTGGAAACTAGAAATGCACTATCTTACTTCGACAATCTACCGTGGCATAACAAGAAGCTAACCTATCTATACCTATTATAACATCAAAATCTACCATGTATATCTCAACAAGGTCAGCCACTGTATCGCAATCATAAACAATGACAATGCAATTGCGATAAATCCTTCTAGCTATAATAGACTCACCTATCAGTTTAGACACTTCAAATGGCTTCACTAATAATTTTGGTGTTCTTTTGAAATTTCCAAAAATCAATGGAGTGACATATGATAGTGTATACCCTGGATCAATTAATGCATATAAAATTTGTGAAAATATGGACAATGTACCTGTAACCACATCAGGCGAGGCTTCTGAATTTTGTCGATCCCCTAGTGGATATGTGTAATTCTGACCTCTACTAGAACTAACTGCTCCATAGCTCCTATACCACGACCAGTAGGCATCTGTAGTCCCCTACCTAAAGAAGGTATTTATTATGTCGATGCAACAACTGATCTAGTCGGCTGTGCAACGCCACCCACGCCCCTATGAGGGCAGTTTCTCATCAGATGCCCTAGTGTGCCACACCAATAACAAACATCAGCCCAAAACCTGCATGCACCTAGATGATTCCTCCCACACTGTTTACAAGGCTATCGATCAGGCTTTGATTATCTTGTACTTCCCAGCTCTTGATGACCCTCTATTTATGAGCCTTAACATTCACTTCTTTGCCTGAACTGATTGCCCGTAAACCCTTGGAACTGTGGTGGAGCACTAGCTATAGAGTAGAAAGATGATGGCCTAGGTGGTTTGTTATAGAACCAAGGCATAAATTCACCTTGGGATGGTGTAAACTGCCCAATAGATCTGGCCCTCTTAGAGTGCCCTGTTATGACTCTTGTGTCCTTCTTCATTGCCTTTGATCCTCAAACTTTTGCGCAACAGCCTGCATTCTTTCTATACCCATATCTTTATTCAATGAATCAATGGTACAGTCTCTAACTATATATGGATCTAATCTATCCACATATTGATGAATTCTATCCTCCATGGTAGCTACTACATTAGGAGCATATCTGGCCAAATAATTAAATTTGATATTGTACTCTCGCACGCTCATACTTTCGTGGTGGAGATTTAAGAATTGATCCGCATGGGCCTTCGGATCTCCAATGGAAGATGATATTCAAGGAATTCCCTTTTGAACTCTTTCCACGTAGCCACACCCTTTAATCTATATTCTGCTAGCTCAAAGTGCTTCTTTACCATCTACATGCATAATATCCAAAGTGTGTTTGATATAATCTATAAAATTTTGCGGATCTTTATTAGGATCTAAACCGGTGAATGATGGAGTGTCCAAGTTAAGAAAATCACGTATCCGCGTTCTAGTTGCTCTATCTACACCACTAGTACCTGCAACTGGACCTTCTTGGATTTGGCCATGACTAGCAACTATACGAGTCAATAATTGGACTGCATTCCTCAAATCTTGCTTGGTAGCATTATTAGGGGTTCCTGAGGTTCACCTTCCTTCCTTAGATCATTAGGAAATGGAGGCATCGGGGAATTCTGTGATAGAGACTCATCTTGAGCCTCACTTTGAACAACTTAACTAGGTGGTGGTTGTCTGGTCCCTTCTTGGGCAGCCACATCTACTCGCTTACCATTACTTTTACTCATTCTCATAACTGGTATCTTTTCTATATAAAACAATTTAGAAATTATATATGATGCACCTAAAACACCGGTTTCATCGCACGATCTATGAAATGAAAGAAAGGAGGCAACTCTTACATGTACCGTAGACTCTTGTTTATAAATGTGGTGCGCAAACACCCATAAGCAAGACTCTACACAGACACGGATTTGTAGACTCCCTAGGATGACCTGCTCTGATACCACTTTTGTCACGCCTCAAATCCCATTAAGAAGGACAGTCACTCGATGTCTTAAAGGCCCGAGAGAACCAATTTGTAACCTATGTTTACTATGCATATAACTATAACAATTGTGTGACAAGTTCACATAGGATGAAGCGGTACGGACCAACATAAGTAGATCAAAAAGTTATATACAAGACTTGGCAGTTAAGGCCACAACTCTTTAAGATACAACTGAACCTTATACATACGTCTACAAAGACTCTAAAAGATAGAAAATCTAGAGTAGGTTGGAACAGACCCCGCCTTACCTTTAACTACGATACAATACCAAAATGAATTTACCAAGGATTCAATAAAGCTCCGAACAAACATGGAGCTCACCAAAAGTAGCTGAGTGTCGTGTGTTCCTATGGAGAAGGTCTACTAGCAGGATTACCTGTGCCCGCAGCATGAAATGGAGCGTCGCCCACGAGGGACGTCAGTACGAAAAATTGTACTGAATATGTAGGGAAATATCATATTTTATACGAGGGCTCAAATGAAATCAAGTATCAACATATGAGTGCATAGATCAGGAGAGAAGACCACCTTTGCTTATACTTGTGGAATCATGTAAGTTACATTCGTTTCTTTAATTTTTGTACGTAATAATCTTTGTAGGACATATGATACAAGTGACCAGCTGATCAGTGGTAGAAGAGGATGACCCATGCTAGGCATTTTAACCCCTGGGATGCGGTCCTCATGATTACACAATTTAGGATTGGCTCATGCTAAGATTTAACCCCTGAGCTCCCACCCTTATATACCAATAGGGATCGACCCATGCTAGTCTTTCGCCCCTAAGCTGCCACCCTTATGTACCAGTTGGGATCGACCCGTTCTAGGCATTTACCCTTGGTCTGCCAACCGTAATTATACAGATTGCTTTATCTAGATTCTTTAATCTTTGAGATTGTTGTTTATCAGTTCATAACTCTTTGGAGATTGTTCTTTGGATAATCATAAACCTTTTGAGATAGTTGATTTGGTGGTCACAATCATTTTGGAGATAAGAAAATACAGTCCAATAGTAGAAGACATGAAAAGAATAATTCAAGGCAATAACAATGATATAAGGAGCTTATGTAACATTAACACATTACTTGTGAGCTTAATGACGCAATTGACTTCAAGTGACTAAGATGATGATTCACCAAACTTTCTTCTGCAAATACCATATCTATACCAGCACAAGAGGGGATAATTATACAAGTATAGAATAGTGAACATATAATGAAGTAGTTTTATGCACTAAGGAGAGGGGGAAATATTGTTAGTTATTTGGAGTTAGTACGATGCCACTATGTTCCTTTACTAGGAATAGGACTTAGGGAATTCACTTATTGTTATTAATCACAAGTATCAGATTTTATGCCAAAGAATATTGAATCGAGTATCCTTCCATACCTTATTTTCTGACAAATACTACTATCACGATTCAACCTTCCTTTTTGGATGCTAATATACAACATAAGTCATGATTAAGCTAATGCCAACAACTAATCACATTAAGGCCCTCAAAAACAGTAGCTAAACATTTGACGGAAAGTAGGCCCATAAAACCATTACATAAATGGTGAACTACCACACCCTTCCTCTATACATTAATACAACTTCATACATCCTCTGCCAAGATACTCAAGTTGCCCTCAACAACAATATACATAAGGCAGCCACTATCAATCTCAAAATCTTTCAGCATAATAGGAGAATATTGACTCAAGGATTTATCACAATCCATGAATTCTTGATAAATATATACAAAATTATCCACCCCAAACAAGTATTTAAAGAGATGGAAAAAAATGGGTTGCAGTCTTACCTTAGTTTCTGGAAATTTGTCCTCTAAACTTGTACTTCAAGTATTCAAACTCTCCTTCAAACTTTTATTTGGAAAGTGTACAATAGTCAAGAACCTTAAGGGGTTTTAGGGCTGCTTGTTGAAGCCAAGAGAGACCAAGAAAGAGACTTAAGAAATATGAAAATTTGCAAGTTTAAAATGGAGCAAAAGATTTGATCTTTATCCCCTTTAAAAGGGAGATGTAATGGACGACTCTCTTGGCCAATTTTAGGTCATATATTGGAGAGTAGGTGACCCACCTACTTGAACTTTTAACTTGGGCCTCTGAGGACTTCAACACTTTTTGGGCCGTACTGCCAATTAATCCTTTATTCTTGTCAATTTGGTCCATAATTAATATAAGTAGGTGATCCACCTACTTGAACTTTTCACTTGGGCCTTTCTCTTGTACTTAAGACTATTGGGCCTTGGCTGTCCATTTTACCCTTTTTCTTATACTAAACTTGGGACAGATTAATGCAAGTAGGTGGTAGTGTACTTGGCCCAATTACATGGTAAAAAAGAAGAATATATGTGATGCACCTACTTGGTCCTTTGGAATGGTCAATGAGACAAAGTAGGTAATGCACCTACTTGTCACCTACTAGATTAATTAAGTCAAGAAAGCACTCAATTATTGATTGTTAATTACCTAAAAAAGGTTTAGTTTTTAAAAGTGTTGGCTTATAATAAGGAAATGGTTTGAGTGTTTATGATGCTTGTTAGTATGATTCACTAGTTATGCTCACGTGTGTTTTCACTATTTTGGGTGGATCCCTAGTTGTGGATAAGTTGTACTGATCATGCGATATTCTCTTAGTTTAGTGGGATGACTGGTAAGATTTAGTTATTTTAGAGGACATATTTGGCGTTGTTTTGGAGTTGTCAATGTATTTTAGTAGGTTTACATGTACCACCTTACTTATGAGAACTTATAGAAGATCCACCATGCATAATTTTGGTTTTCCAATGATCTTAATTTTTATTTTGTTGTCGAGGTCATAAATCTATTATATGTAGTTGAATGTGGGTATCATTGGGTCCAATTCTACTTTCTTGAGAGGTAACCTACAACTAAAAAATCTAGCTTCTCGAGGAGTGTTGTCAGAGGGTCTGTATGCTGGCGAATATCCCTCAATTAGTATCGCATATCTAAAGATCACATTTTTGTACCTTAAGCTCATAGTAATTTATGCTTAGAGATGGATATGTTCATAAGAACTATGATTGTTGGGTATTATGAGTGTGTGTTGATTGGTTCAGGTTCACCTCTAATTGTGGTGAGTTTTGACTTAGGATTTCATCATGGTTAAGTGAGAAATGATTCACCTAGATATTTGTGTCAAAGTCTTTGATATCATGTTACATACATGTGAACGATCAACTTTGGTGGTTATTGAGAATACCTTTGTTGTTATTTAAGTGTGCATACAATAATAATGATAACTCGAGTATTGTAATGACTTCATTGAGGCATTTTATGGATTAATGTGTAGATACAAAATTTTTGGTTTGGGAACAAAGATTATATCATAAAGTGAGTATCAGTTTTGTTAAAAAAATACCTTATGTATGAGGAAGAACCTGTTAAAATTATTGATATTGATGTTTAGAATCTAAGTACATGCGATACAAGTATCCCTTGTTGTTCCGCGATTCATTTAGCACTCTACCCTTAATTATCTAGTCTTTCCTAGCTGATCAATCGATGACGAGTGATAGGTAAATTGGTACCAATTTGTAATGACCCAATTTCCGTCGTTATGGAAAAGCCAATGAAGAAAGAATAGGGGACTGAAAAAATTTTCGTAATAACTTGAGATTTCCTAGCCTAGTCGCGACTTGGGCAAAATCAAAGTTAGTTAGGTCAAGGGAAATCTGGTAACAATTTGGTGATGTATTTATGAATCTGATAACATGAGTATATAAATAATACATTCATGAACTCGTAGGACTTTATGGGTGTCACGACCGTGGAGCACCCCCTAGAAGTAACATGTCGTACTTGACCTCTCGGAGGTCTTATAAAAGCCCATAGTTATCATTTATCGCATTGTCGTAGGTAAATTAGCGAAAAATTTAAAACTTTCATAGCACATCATATGCTAGGACATCACTTCCATTAAATAGATAAAATATTATATTTACACAGGTAGACTCTAAGTCTCTTTGCCATCTTAGACTCAACATCATTAGAGTACATTAGGGACAAGACTCTTATAACATAAATCATAAATAAACTATTACAAGACTTTACATAAAAAATAATGTAGGAAATCCTTGAAACATAAAGATCCCTTTCTTGAGCTTGGGAAACACATATCAATCCCCTCACCTTAGAGACATACTTTAAGCATCCATAACCTACACTTTGTGTAAAAAGGTAGAGAAGAATGGTGTTAGTAAAAAAATGCACTAAGTATGACAACCATGCAAAAACATGCATTTAAAAGGGGACATTTACTTTGAAACCATGCATCATGCCTTGTAGTGAAAACTTCATAAAACATGATAACATAAGCATCATCCAATTCACATACTTCATTTAGGCATATACAATAGTCACAACATCACCCAAAACCTTTCATTGCATTTAAGACCATTTACGAACCACTTTACAGTAACCTTATTCCATTACAATAAACCTTTTTTTTCCTTTTACAGTAAACTCATTTTGCTTTCACTCCTTGACTTTCTAAGTAATCCTCTAGTGATACTTGGTGCAATGTATAGATTATGTCCCATTACACTATCCACACTCAAGCATTACCTTAAGGACATAAGTAAATCATACATACAACCTTCATTAATCCAACACAAGCATTTATAGAATCATTTCATACAATAAGACATATACCTCACATTTGACCCAACACACTTTATGGACCACATATAAGGACTCTTTACAAGACCACATACAAGTCAAGACTTCCAACATCATCATAGTAAGAAAATAGCCAACATTAACATACTTGGACTTCACTTCACCAAGACATCATAGAACCTACTCATAATCTCATTCTAAGCCTACTAGTGAATTGTACATGTGAAGTCCCATAACCTCACACATACTTAGTAAACCTACAAAGAGACTACAAGCCTTAACCTATACTTCATACATCAATCATGATACTATAGTAAACTACATGCACATCAAGTAAGACATTAGTCATATAGTATCATTAGGACTTCATATCATATATATCATCACAACAAGTAGACAACACTACAAGGTCATGCATAAGGAACATAGACATATATATCTATATATATATATATATATGTTCAAGAGCTACTTGTGTAATGCATAGGTGAAGTCCCACACCCTCAGCTACACTAAGCAACATCCCTTAGGTTATCCTAGTTAGGATCTATTTCTTTACTTCCATTTTCCATTTTACTTTAGGGAAACTATATCCTTAACCGACACTAAGACCATGGGTGCTACATGGAATTTGGTGTTGTTGAGACTTACACCAAGGGAAGGTGCTCTATCCTCCAAAAGTAGAACATTAACATCATCCTAGAATATTAGGTGATATCACTTGCTAGATCCTATGGGACAAACATAGTTTATGGAACTTGGAGGCATATATGGAAACCCTGCCAAATGTGGTATTTTAGCTATCCATCTCGTGAGGACTTTGGTGAACAAGACTTCCCACATTGGGAAGGGGCACCCCTCATCTCCAAGTTCACTCAGTGCTAAGCTAAGTTCCCTTTATTGAAAAGACATTATTATTCATTAATTTATAAAATAGTCTTTTAGGAGATTGACTCCCCACATGCTTAGCTCAGACATAGCATACTAAATGACCATCAAGTTTAGGGTACCCTTTTGAACACCTTTCAAGAGCCTCTATATTGACTAGATCATCATACATGTGTGTGTATACATATATGTGAGCAAACCTTTCACATAACACCCTTTGACCACACATGTTCATACTTTTGCTTCATTCATTCATAAGTGCTTAGGTGTAACTATATGAGCAATCCTTTCATATAAACACATTTCGACACTCTGCACATTCATAACATAATCATACATTCATATTCATATACATGGATAACAAACCTAGGAACTATTCTACCAAGGCATACATGTGCAATGCATAAACAAGGTCCCATACCTTTATCTGTACTAATACACCTATCAAGTCATCCTAGTTAAGGATACATAACATACTTCGTGTACATATACTATACATGCATAGTAGTAGATATGAGTGCATATGAGAATTATTCTTTCATAAGACACCATGAACCTATACTACTTATAAGCATGCATGAGGTGTGTGTGTACATTGGACCACATGTTCACATAATGGCAACAATCCTAACATTGAGGCAACCACCTTACAAATGTCACAATACACATTCAAGTCCCTTAAACAATAGATAACTCACATATAGAGTAATAGGATCTATATACCAAACACAAAAACATTATAACATGGGAGACAAGACATCTTGATTACTTGAATCTAAGATTCCTAATCATGCTTAAGACCAGACATTAATGTAGAGGTTCATACGTAGGGGTCATGCTACACAAGAGTGCTAATCACCAATAGAAATCAACCATGTCAAACTCATAGATCCCTAACCGTAACATCTTCATTCACATATAGAAAGCATCATCAATACAACCTAGATCATGAACTAGCATTTGAGACTAGGCATAATTCTTCACACTATGTGATAATCATAACCACACTTTCAAGATACAATTGCCTTCAAGGCCATGATCAGATCACATATAAAATGACAAAAGTTAAAAACCGCAACCATAAGTTGATCATAAAATACAATGCCATACAAGGCCAAACATCTAGCAATTCTATAGATAAGTAGAGAGAATAGGGCAAATTTACAGTTCCTCCAAACTTTGATCATCATTGATTAGTTCCGTAATTCAACATCAATACCTTTATAAAATAGAAGCTAAAGGTACCATTACATAAACGAAATCATACTTCAAACATCATGATTTCAAGATCACATTAGGTACACTACTTTATCAAGTCTATAGAAAGTAGAGGAATAAAGATCAATTTACCCAATCCCTAAACCTTGATCATCATTGATCACTCATCAATAATTCATATTCAATTCGCATGAATAACAATAGTAATAGTAAATTCAACATAATTGAAACATGATTCAATCAACATAGAGTCAAGATTAGAAGATTTACATTATAGACCAATTTGAGAAATTAGGAGGCTCATGGGTTCTTCATGGAATTGTATTGAAATTCATCTCTAAAACAGTAGATAATCATAAATTTATCATAAACATGATTTTGAAATCAATTTGAGAAAGAAGCCATGGCTAGATTGAGAATTGGGAATTTTGATCTTTGAATCACATATGGAAATCCTTGATTTACTCCTTTGGTGAATGGATAACTAAGGATGAAGTATCACCATAACTTTTTGATTGAAGAACCATGATAAATTTGAGAAGAAACCATGAAAATCCAGCCCCTAGCTTGAACTTGAGTTTTCCCTCCAATGGAGGTTTGAGAGATTTTGGAAGAGAAGAGAACTTTTGGGTTTTTGATTTTTTTATTGGGTGTTGGGGTTTTGACTTGGGAAAGGTGTTAAATAACTCTTAAAAACACTTTAGAACCGTTTCCCAATATTACCAAACACCCCCACACTTATTTTGGACTTTTAGACATGTCAAACTCAACTTCTATTTTTGAAATCTTCATTTGGGAACAAGTCCGCGACGCGGAGCTGTTCTCACATATTTTCTTGAAAATAACTTCCAAGGCAGTTGAGTCAGCATTATGTCCGCAACGCGTACCACTTTTTGACCTATGGAGGACCAAGTGCGCGATGCGGACCTATTTCAGCAAGGAACAATGCTGCTGCCTTGGACAGCTTGTTGGCCCAAGGTTGGGTCCTCCTCAAGGACCTTTTGGTTGGTCCTTGGGGAGTTTTGCTCGGAATTTTCCACCTCAAATACTCTCGTATACATGCTAGGAACCTCTTATATAAATTTGAGCATCAAACAACACAGAAACATACCAAAGCACACTAGAACACAAAAGCATGTTTCTAGGGCTAACTTTCGAACGTCTCGGACGTTCTTGGACGTTTGACCTCCAAATCAATTTAAATCAAGTATACATACTTTAAAACACTTATGTAACTTATTTTAAACCTTTTTAGACACATGTGAGGATCTAAGCACCTTAATTCATTTTGAGGGTCCTTACAACGGGATTGAATTCAGGAGATTAGAACTCAAGGAATTGAACTTTACATGAACGAGTATTTTCTCAGTGTCATGGGTTGAAGGTATAATTTGAAATGGGGTTCTTTAAATTATTAAATAGATCACTGGTTTGGTGCAAGACAGAGGCAAGATTCCCCCCGGGCCACTGTAGTGCGATGGGTGTTGGCGTAGTGGGACAGACGTGACTTAAGTCAGAAATAAAAGCCTTGAAACATTTTATTCTACACTTTTGAATTTTGAGAGCTAAGGAAAGACCTCAGGGGTTTTCTTGACAATTTCTCGCCATTCAATAGGCTAAAGGTAATATTTTAACCCTCTAAAACCGTGTTTTGATTTATAAAATTTAGTTTCTTGGGTCATTATTGTTGGGGAAGGGTTTTGGGAAAGTTTGGATGGTGGCAAAAAGCCCTAATATAGGTTTGGGGATCAAGGGTTTGACTTAGGGTTGATATTATTGATTATGATCAGGGTAATTGGGTTGTGATTGTTTATCCTTGCGTATAAATTTTTGTTCGTAGACCTAGAACAAGCAGAGATAATCCATAATGGTTGTGATTTCATATTGTATGATATATGTTTGTAATTGCTTCATTATAATGCATGTATGTGAATGTTACATTATTGATCTTCTTAATTAAAAATGAGGATAATTAAATAATTGCATGCCATGAATCACCTCTTGTTGTATGATTGTGAGTATGTACAATGGGATTCTGATTGTGGTTTGTTGAATGGGCGGGTGTAACGATATGACACACAAACTAGGATCGGCTGCTATGTTACGAAATAATTATTGGATCAATTTTCATGTTCCGGCATAATTATGGGAATGGTTGCCACGTTGCAGCATAAAAATTGGATCAGGTACTACATTTCAGTATGATAACTGTTTAGGTTTGGTTCCATGAGAGTACCATTGATTTGACATAACGGTATATCTTGATCTATATGAAATTGTTCATTTTTCGCAAATGATATCGATATTGTGTATATTATGTGTATGCATGTTATTATATTGTTGTAATGACTTTTATATTTTTCACTTAGGAGGATAGCTGTGTGATCCTACCAGTACAATGTAATTGTGTACTGATACCGCCTTTTATCTTTCTTTGTTTAGTACAAGACATCTTAAGTTGGCTATTGATATACCTTAGCTAGGTGACTACTGAATGTGACCGAATTCAAGGGTGACCCAATTTTTTCAGGCTACCATGGATCTTTCTTGTTTAAGTCCAATCTTTTCAGATTCAAATAATTTGTTAAGGCGTTGTTTAGTCTAGGGGTTGTACTCCTTGTTAATAGACTTGTCGTTAGTAGAGTTTTGGTACAATGACTTTCAGGTTCTAGAGGTTGAATTTCTGCATAAGTTTTGTTAGTTGTTTGTTAGAACCTTGTAGTTTATGGGAACTCCATTTTTATTTTCATTTAAACCTTCTTCTGTATCTTTAAATGCCTTACTTTTTATAAAATTTGTTAGTTTTGGTTGTAGTAATGGTTCTCCCACTAGATTGTTAGTGTATATGTCAATCATGACAGTTGAGGTCGTGATAAAAAGATAGGGAGTCCTCATAAACTCAAAGAAAGACTAAAAACAAAACTAACATTGCGAAAATAATGCCTAGAACATGAAAGTCAATGTACCAAAACATCTCACAATTAACCAAAAGTATAAACAAGAACGGTTAGAACCCCCAAGATAATGAACTATTAACTAACTAGAAAATTCAAAATCCGAAATGTGGACATAGACGAAAGAAGAAATCATGACAGCCTAGAAGAAGTGGCTCACCATTGAATTCAAACGATGATCACTGATCATATAAACGAGGTATTTCAATAGCTGCCTTAAGATTCCATGTACTCAGCAAAGAAAGAACAAGTGCAGTATCAGCACACAACACAGTGTACTGGTAGGATCACCACTATTCCACTAAGTTCAACATATCCATGACATTACAACAATATAATCACATGCATATATCGAACATATACAATATTATCAACATTTACCAACAAGGTGCAGTTTCACATTTCTCAAGATACATAATTATATAAAATCATAAGGTCCTCTCATGGAACCCGAACCCAAACCCAAACAGTTAGCATAAAGAAACGTATTACCCGACCAATGTTTATGCCGGAACGTGGAAACCGATCTCTTAATTATGCCAAAACATGGAAAGCGACCAAAGTTAGTATATTGGAACGAAACACTCGATCTATTTAATAAGCGCCAATCACAATCACAATCAAAAAGTACATTCTAATGATCATACAATCAAGTCATGATGCATGACATTCATCTTTCATATTACAATTAATGTAATCAATAATGCAACATTCGTATACATAAATGTATCATAATGAAGCAAGAATAAAATATACATCACACAATCATAGAATCACAACCATCATCTATGTCAAAACAACTCGAAACCCGAAGAAGCTTGATCCTTCCCTTTTCGGATTCGTCCCGCTTATTCTTGGTCTAAAAATGATCAATATAATACGAGAATCAATAAAGAAAAGCTAGTAACCTAAATTACCAACAATCCTATGAACTCTAGATCACAACCATGATCCCAAGTACCCAATTTAGGGTTGTTCCACCATAGATTCGATCAAAAACCTTCCCCCCCCCTAGATAATTATTCATTAGATTACGTTTCATGGATCGAAAAAATAGATTTGGGGATTTAAAATCTTACCTTTAACCTCAAGAATGGTGAAAAATGTCAAGAAAAGACCTTTGTTCGTTCCTTAGCTCTCAAATATGAGAACTGCATAATAAAATGTTTTTGGGGTTATTTATGATTTCAAGTCGCTTCTGGCCCACCACAACGACCCTCACCCTGTTACAGCGGCCCACCTTGGCAATCAAAATCACCGCCAACGCGGCTTGCACGAAACAATGAGCTAATTAAAGAATTCCAAAACCTTCATTTTACAACACACCTTCAACCAACGACACTCAAAAACTACCCGTCTACGCTAAGATCAATTTTGGTAGTTCTGCTCACCCGATTTCAATTTCGTAAAGTCGTACGGGTTCCTTAATGACTTAGGTATATACTCATTTAATCAAAATCATAATTAAATCATCCGTTTGTTACTAGATTTACCTACACCACAACGACTCTGATTTTGTCCAAATCTGGATTAGGTTGGAAAATTTCAAGTTACTACGAAAAACTTTTCCGACCCAATTTTTTTCCCCTTGAATTTTCTATAACGGCGGAACAATGTTGTTACAACACATTTGAAGGGATCTTTTATGAGTTTTTCAGTAACCTCTCAAGTAATCAGACATTTGTGAAGTTGTCAAACAATCGGTTTTCACGACGTATCCCGATAGAGATTACACTATTTCTCAAATTGGAAGAGCTAAGGCTGAGCGAAAACCGACTCACAGTTATCATCCCTCTGACTATTTAGAATCTTTATAAGTTAAAGATATTTATACCTATTCCAAAAACCACTCATGTAGTATACCCTTCTCCGTTGCAAATCTGAGCCTTTTAACAAAGTTAAATCTTTATCATAACAATCTTAGAGTTATATTACCTTCAGTTCTTTCCAATGATGTAAAAAAATGCCAAAATAATTTAATCGGTTCAATACCCAAAGAAATGTGCCTTGCCACTTCTTTAGTAATTCTAAGCCTTTTCGGTAAAAAGTTGACTGGCACGCTAAGAAATCAATAGCCTTAAAAATCTCTTATCATTAGATGTTCATTTTAATATCTCACTAGTGAAATTCCTTGTATAATTGTTAACTGAATAATGAAATGGAATTTATTTCATAGTCATATTTCTTCCACTTTAAGTTAACTAAAGAATCTTCAAATTTTAGATCTTTCTCGTAAGAAGATGTGAAGTTTATTAGTAAGTTGTCAAAATGTCAGTCTTCAAGTAGTTATAAGAATATTTTAGAAACGGTTGGTAAGCATGGTACTGTAAAAGTATTGAATCTTCTACAATATGGATCTATCAAAAGTTATATGGCATAATGTGAGGCCTTAAAAATATTTGACATTAGAATTTAGTTAAGCTAAATGATTACACTAGCAAAAAATTGAAGGCACTGGTTTATCATAGGTGACAACATTAAGCTTTTAGATTGTTTCACATTGGAGCAAAATACTATTAGAGTGTATGATAGCTAGCTTTAGTATCTCTGCCCACCTACTTAGCTCCCACCACAAAAAGAAGATTTTGCAGCAATTATTTAGCGGTCAATTATATCATTATCATTATGTTATATTTAACGAAATATATATATATATATATATATATATATATATATATATATATATATATATATAACTATCACTCTATAGAAATATTGCTAAAAATTTATAGCTTCTCTAGATGCAACAAATTAACTCAAATGTCACTATATTTTTGTGGAAAAAAATATTATTGCTAGAAGGAAAATTTATCGTCACAAAATCTCTCTTTATTTTTTGTAATTAATAGGGGTGAATACTAACTCTCATTTGACCATTAATTTTTAAACTGAAAATTTGAGTATTGAAGTAGTGATTTTAAAATTTTGTAGTCATTTTTGGATGTTTGCATCTTACCTTACTAAAATTTGTTTAAAATTATGTGAGTGAATATCTCAAAATATAGTAAATTAGTATGAGGTAGTATTTTGAAAATATGAAAATATTTGAAGATAAGATTTTCAAATTTTGATCAAATATTATTTCTAAAAAGATATTACAAAATAAATTTAAAATCCATTCCCAATATATTGTCAAACACTAGCTAGCTTAGGTTGTTATAGGTTTTTATTTGAAAATGTTATGAGTATATCTACAGAATCTATATCCCATAACCTAGTAGATAACATTATTTAAATCAAAATAGATGTACAATCAAATAAGAATGTTTAGTAGATTAGATGATTAATGAAAGGTAAGATTATGTACCATAGAACCTAGTTTTTGATCCTTCCTATGATCCCACACATGGAGGGAGATTTAATTTAATACACAAAACTGTCCTTTAATGGTTTGAAGTATATAAAAAAAAAAATTTAGCTTGCTTTAACATGTGTGGAAATATTTATAATACTTGTAGGAGTAAGGTAGATTCTGTATAAATAAAGAAATTTTCCATAAAAATTCAATAAAAATATTGTTACATATTTATTCAATGATGTAGTTCAATAAAATGTTTTGTTGACGTAAATAATAATTCAACAGAACTCCTGTTGGATAATATAATACAAACGCACATTAATATACGTTTACACCAGATGAATCGCCAACTTGTTTGTTCTCATCAATAATCCTTTGAGAAGTTGCATTATCAAATTTGTTCTTCAATTCAGATATTTTTGTTTGCAAGCTATTAATCTTCATCTTCATCAACTCATACTTTACCGTGTAAGGCAAACCTTGTTCCCTTTTCCAGCTACTATCATCTTGTTGCTCAAGCTTTTTCTTTATGTTCGTCATTTTCTGTCCTTTCATGCTAATAAACCACTGTAAAATTGCACAGTTCCTTCTAGATCATCAAGTTTCTGCTTTAAGCTCCAAATTTCTCCCTCCTTGTCTTGTAAATTCAACTCTGTGAGTTGTTTCAAGCACTTTGACTTTCATCAGCAATGAACTTTTTTCATTATTCAATGAGGCTATCTCCTGATTCCGATCAAACTCATCCGACATAGTTTATACATTTACTACTTCTTGTTAAATTAAATTAATGCTGATGATGAATCATACTTATAACTTAAAAAAGAAAAAACCAAAAGGGAATAGGCCTTAACAATGTTAAAATATATTTCATTAGTGTTTGTTTATCTATGAAGATGTCATAAAGATTTTAACCGACCTTTCTTGAATTTCATAACCTTTTTTTATAACTTAAACTTCAATCTCAAAATTTAACCTATTACGTAGATTAAATATACAAATCAGGATTCTAAACATGATAATATAACATGAACTTCTTCATAGAAAGCATACCAGTTGAGATTAACTTAGCAAAAACTTGGTTTGAAATTTGGTTGTCTCCCTACCCTAGCCGCCGTCAATGATGAAAAAAGTGTAGAGAATATTTGAAAACCTAAGGACCGGAGGATCAATTTATAGATGTTTGGAATTAATCAAGTACGTCCATCAACTAGCTGATCAAACATGTGAGATTTACTTTTCATTAAAAATAAGTTATGGGCTTTGTATCAATTGGGTCACACATTAACATGTCTAACATTTTCTCCTTGACCCAATGATTGCATAACACAAATATTTAAGGACATATTTATTCGTTGCTAAAAAAATAAGTCTCTTTGATTTTTTCCATCTTAATATGATGATAAACCATGTATGCGAGTTACGTTGGTAAAATATTTTTTTCACACAAAAAATACCCTTTCATATATACAACAAAAGCAAATTATCATACAATATACATAAGTATTCAAAAATATTTAACATTATGATCCACAATAATGACTCATTGAGAGTTGTCCTATAATATATAAAAACAATATAGTGAGTGTAATTTAATAATATAATAATGTATGAATTCACATTTAAAATATATAATTAAATTCAAGGTGTCAAAAGGTCATAACTATACAATCAAAATGATAATCAAGACTAATAATTATATATACATATTCGTTAAATTTCATAGATTGCAAACTTTAATTAATAGTTCTACTATCATGAGGTCCTTTTAGTTGACACCATATGTTTTCAAATTTTCTCACTTGCATATAAATGAGCATGCTCGCCTCTACCTTGAGTGTTAGTCCTACCGCCAGACCTAACTCTCTGGAGTTGACGGGATCAACCCCGAGCTCCCTAATAACTGCCACTTCAATCCTAATCGGGGGCGTCCTTTCTAGGTGGAGGTTACATGTGTAGCAGGTCAAATTAACCCAAATTAACCCAGAAGAAAATCCCTACACAAATAATCAATCTCCCAGTATTAATATTAACCTTGTGAAGATCACGTTGCAAAATAATGGCCATCACATCTTTAAGAACCTGAGTGAGACCCCCTTCAACTTTGGCCCATACCACTGTCACCTCGATTGTACCAGAGACCTTCTGAAGCAATAGGTGAGGCCTAAACAGGTCGCCTAGACTAATTCTACTGAAATAGTTTGCAAAGACTATCGTAGGAGCCATTGTGCCTATAATGAGACCCGTTGTGGCTTCCTTGATGTCAAGCCCTTTCGTCACTGCCCCTTGGGCATCACATTGGAATTTCTCCATAGTACGGGCATGGTCAACTATATCCAAGAAGGAACGTAGCGCTGAAACCATGAACTTGAACTCAATCCACAGGCAGAGTCTCAACACATGATCAATGAAATAAAACTTTTCAAGCTTGCTAGGCAATAGCATTGTAGAATGACAGAAGAGCCCGTAAAACATCTTGTCATGGTCAAACGTAGTAACTTAAAGTGATATAGTTTAAATTTATTATTATTACCACTATGAAAAATGCACATAATTTAAATGAAAATATCCTATTTGTACAAAACTTAGATAGATAGGGAAAAATAAAACAAAACCCCTCATTTTGAACGGTGTAATGCATTAATAGAGCTATTTTGGAAGCAACATATACTCTTGAAAGTTGACTATTTATGTAGAGTTTATGTAAATGTATTTCATTAAGGATTTAACTTATATTTGAATAGTCGATTAATATGTATACAATGTAATATTTGGTTGCAATTTATGTTATAGAAAATTTATAATGATTGTAATTTATATAGGGAAAAAATATAAACTCACCACTCAAGTTGTTCGGAATTTTCAAAAAGACATCATAACTTTGCGGGTGTCCTACTACCCCACGAGACCATCTGAATACACGATAAATATACCCTTTTGACTAATTTTTAAACCACTCGTATTGTCACGGAATCTGGGTGCGTGAAGGACCCTTTATACAACTTTAAACCAACATAAAATTGTCATGTGGCACTTCCAATTTGACTTATTTTGAAAAAACCCTCATAAAAATCGATGTATTAATTTTCTTAGCTTTATTAGGAATAGTTCTTATTTTGTCAAAAAAAAAAAATCACCTTCCCTACCATCATTAACTTACCCTTTCTAGAGCAACTACATCTTTCTTTATTTTTTTATTCTTTTTCATTTAGATTCATTGTTTTGTTTACACTAATATTATTGTGTTCATTCTTATTTTTCTTATTTATTTTTTGAAAAAAAATAGTTCAGTGATTTTTTTCCTCCTACAAATCAAGATTGGGATTTGAGAGTAGCGAAACCATGGAAAACTCAATTCGGGAGTAAGGAGTTGCAAAAGGTGGTGATTTATATTTAAGATTTTGAATTGGTTATATTTTGAGTATATATTTTGATTATTTGACCATGTTTATTTTCATAAATAAATTAATTGGTGGTAGTTTGACAAACATTTGATAGTGTTACAACGACATTGGTCTATCCACAATGGGATTGACGACTGCAGCGATGATGAAGGAATGACTTCGTGAAGAACACAAGTTAAGGTGAAAAGAAAGAGAAAAAAAAGAAAAGAAAAGAAAACAACTAAATCTAATAAAAATAATTAAAAATTACTTTTGACACATTTCAAGTGACTATTAGTGCATGAACTTACATATATATACACACATATATATATATACATATATATATATATATACATACATATATATATATATATATATATATATATATATATATATATATATATATATATAATGGGGTATATAAACTATTATGAAGTAGTTTAATGCGGTAATAGGACACTCGATAAGTAAAGGTGTATTTTTAAAAATTCAGAACAATTTCAATGACTACTTTATGTCTTTTCTCTTTTATATAAAATAAAAATTTTGAATAAAAATATAATTTTATATTGTATGAAGATTATATAGGGAGAGTATTTGGAAAAAGAAAGAAATATTTTATATTATTAAATAAGAAAATAAATATGAAATTGAAATTATATTATAGTATTGAGGTTAGATAAGAAAAATACTCTTTAGAGAGTAAAATAAAGATTAGATTGGAGTCATTGGTTTTCTCAAAAAATAAAGAATTCTATATATATACGGAGCGTAAAATAGAAAGTTGGGTTGAAGTTAGCTTGATATGAAATATAAATACTCATGGCAACAAATGAATACAAATACACAAAAGGTAATAAAAACAAATATGATTACACATGACAACAAATAGAAATGCAAATTGCATAGCAACAAATGATGAATATAAATACAATTACACATGACGCTAGGTGAATACAAATACAAATACATAATAGATAAATACAAATAAAAATTGTAACACACCAAAAATTTTTAATCTAAGACCCGATTCATTCTTCATTTGCGTATAAGGTCGTATAGGGTTATTCTTAAATTGTTCTTAGGTATTAAGCCAATTCTTTAGTGTAGGAATAAAATTGGATATTAATTCAGGTCAAAAGAATCCCAAAGCACAAAGTTTAGGTGAAAACATCCTTAACAGTTAAGTTTTAAAATATGAATATACTTTAGTCAAATTTAAACAATTATATCTCTCATAATATAATGATTTTAGGTGGACCATGACCTATCAAATTAAAGGTCACTGATTTCTCTTTTCAATGCCACCAAGTTTTCTTCGTTAACATTTCAGAGTAAAATGTTATAACAATTCAGTGAAGTCCTTCCAGGTAGTCTATGTTCTACGAATGGAAATCGAATGGTAGAAATTTAAAGTGACAGTAGACTGCTTTTTTTCATAAGTTTCCTGCACATGTTTTAGGGTTACTTTGGTTCTTCCCAAAGCTTTATAACCATATTCTAGTACACTTTTTTAGTGTTATATGTGATTATATCATTCAACTAACTTGTTTCCTCTAAAAATAAACAATCTAAACATTGAAGTATTTAAGATTCTCGTAAATCTCACCTAGGGTTCCTTTTCTCCTTAAAAAACAGTGCGTCAACTAAAGTTCAAGATATAAAGAAAAAAACTTCCCATCCAAGGTTTTCCCCAGTTCTTCCCCTCTAACAACTTCACAAAAGAGTTTCTTCTTTCAAGATCAAGCCCCGAGGTTCCAACCTCAAAGATTTCCTCCAATATATCTAATGTTCTTCGTCAAGGTTAAGATAAATGGAGTATCCGCCAAAGTTTTTAGTCTAGTATCTTTATAATCAAATATGTAAGGATATTATAGTGATTGAATGAGTTCTTCCACACACCCTGTATCTATCTAATTTTCACAAAAGAGTAATATTTTATTCCTAGATCTTGAGAATTCTTGAGATGAGTGGTATCATTAAGTTTTGAGTTCTTCATCTCTAAGCAATGTCTTAGCTATATTGTTTATGAGATCCTTGATTTATTTATTTATGTCTATATTTCAGTATGAACCTTATTTTGATTTCAAAATGAGTTAATAAATTAAGAGATACTTCCGAGAAGTTACATTCTTTAGAGGTTTTTGAGAAATTACCCCAAATTACGAAAGTGTATGTTTTATAAAATTGAGCATGAGTATATATTTATTGGGTGTAGTATTAAGAGCTGATATGGGGATGAGTTCAGTTAACTAACATTCCGCATAAATCATGTAGCACACATGGGTATGATAACAATTTTTAGATGAATCCTTATTAATTTTGAGTAGAGATTTAGTGGATCAAATTAGTTGAGATGTTCTATATCCTAAAAAGGTAAAGGAGAGTTATGGTAGTTTGGGAAAGACGTTGTATCATTGTGTTGTTCATAATGATGGTTGTCGCTTAAAGAAAATCCCAAATAGAGTTAAAAGTGTATTTTTATCATCTCACTTGATATATCATCATAAGATATGAGAAAGCATTTTATAAAGTTCAAATGATTTCACTCATTTATTAATTTACATTCAGTTGAGTATATATGTTTATATCTATTGCATTCCTTTCATTATGTTATTTTACATCCGCTAGATCATATACTCATACATTAAACATACTGATGTCTTTCGACCATCATATTTTATGATGCACATGGGGTACTTAGGATCCTAGACAGGGATTTTACTGAGATAAACTCATCCGTTTGTCAATTTTAAAGTGAAGTCTCCTTGCTATTAGAGGATTCGTGTTATTCAATTCATTTTTACCCGAATAGATTGTATGAGTTATGATGTTATAAGTAGTAGTAGTAAGAGTGCCCAAAATTAGAAGTATGCATTGAGAGGTGTAGTAACCCAAGAAATGTGAATACTTATTAAGCAAAATATGTAGTTGTAGTCATGTACTCAGTAAGTCATTAATGAGGAATTTTCCTTTATGTTTAGGCAAAGGAATAATAATTTTATGTGGATTTCATGCTAGAAGGTAGAGTAATAGTTACTGGCGAGATGAGTTAGAGTTACTTTTCACCGGGAAGGAGTTTTTTTGATATGCCATTGTGTCAGTGACCAAGTATAGTTGTTTAATAGTAAAGAAAATTATTCATGAGGTGATAGATTAAAGATAGGCTTATTATTTTGTAAAAGAGTGTCACATGGAATTTGGTAGTTATATAGAACTGATTATTTAGTGTTGCATAGCAAGGAGGATATTATGTTCTTAAGAACAAGTTAATATCTTGCCTAAAGGCTATAAAGATGATCTCTAAGTGTTGCATTTATCAAATTGTTTAGATTAGAGATATAGATTCTGAAATCCCTACTCTTATGTATGTTCCGATTGTAAATTAGATTCACGAAGTGTTATTGATGATTTTCCCTGTATTCACCCCAAAATAGAAGTAGACTTTAGTATTTGCCTTCTCCCCGATATGAATTCTATTTTTATTCCTCCTAATCATATGGCCTTGTAGAAATGAAGGAGTTAAAAGAGCATCTACAAGATTTTATTGGATAAGGTTTTCATTAGGTGGAGTATCTAACCATGGGGTGGTTTGGTGTTGTTTGTTACAAAAAAGGATGGTTCTTGAATGTGCATTGTTTAGTAGAAATTGAATAATGTGACCATCAAGAATAAGTATCTTATTCCAAGATGATGTTTTGCTAACTCTAAGGAACTAGTTACTTCACTAAGATTGACCTTCGGTCGACTTATCACCAATTGAGGTTGAAGTAGAGTGACATTCAAAAGACGACCTTTCAAACATAGTATGGTTATTATGAGTTTTGGTGATGTATTTTATCTTAAATAATGCCTCGAAAAAATTTATGGATTTGATGAATAAGGTATTTAAACAATATATTTATATGTTCTTGATTGTGCTTATTGATGACATCTTGATTTAATCACGGAATAAGGATGAGCATGTTGAGCACATGAGGATTGTGTTGCATTTTTCATTAGGACAGGGAATTTTATGCTAGGTTTAGAAAGTGTGAACCTTGGTTGAATACTATTTCATTCCTTGTCAATATTATCTTCATTGAAGGTATTCAAGTCAATTTTGAGATAACCGAGACAATTAAGAATTGGCCTAGTCCTTTATCAACTTAGAATATATAGAGTTTCTAGGGCTTGGCCAGTTATTATAGGAGTTTGGTGGAAGGATTTCATCTATTTCCTTGCCTTTGAAAACATTACTCAAAAAAGGTGAAATTCATATTTTTGGAAGCTTATGAGAATAGTTTCCAAGAATCGAAATATAGAATCACTTCAACCCATAATTTTACATTACCAAAAAGATCGGATGATTTTGGGGTTTATTGTCATGATTCTGAAATTGGTCTTGGTTGTGTATGGATTCATCATGGGAAAGTCATTGCTTATGCTTAAATAAAATTGAAGGTTCATGAAAAGAATTATCTTACTCATGATTTCGAGTTAGTGGCGGTGGTCTTTGCTTTAAAGATATGGAGGCATTACTTGCATGGTGTTCATGTAGATTTTTTTTTTACTGATCACAAGAGTTTGAAATATGTGTTCACTCAAAAGGATTTTAATCTTTGCCAAATGAGGTAGCTTGATCTCTTGAATGATTATGCAAAGAGTGTCCTATATCAACCCAGAAAGGTGAACGTGGTTGCGGATGCTCATAGTCGACTATCAATGGGATGTGGTTCTCATGTTGATGATAATAAGAAGGTTTTGGTTCGTGATGTTCATAGATTAGCTCGATTGGGTGTTTGTTTTGATGATTCCATATAAGGTGGGATATTGTTTGCAATGGTTCCAACTCATCTTCTATATCGGATGTTAAGGCTAAGCAAGATCTTGATAATATATTAGTTGACTTAAAGAAGTTGATTTCCGAATATCCATTGTTTCTTTATCCCAAGGGGTGATGGTAATTTCTGATATCGAGGTTGGTTATGTGTTATGAATGTTGATGAGTCGAGATATCAGATTCTGAGAGAAGCTGATACTTCTTTGTATTGAATTTACTTGGGAGCCACAAAGATGTACCATGATTTGTTTGAATTCTATTGGTAGAACTGGATGAACAAGGATATAGCAGAATTTGTGGGTAAATGTGCACATTGTCAATAAGTAAAAGTTAAGCATTAGAGACCGGGAGGTTTTACTGAAATCATTAGTATTCCTACATAGAAGTGGGAAGATTTGAATATGGACTTTATTATGGGTTTACTGCACACTCATCCACAATTTGATTTTATTTAGGTTATCATTGTAACAACCCTCAAAATAAAATAGGTCAAACTGGAGCGTCACATGTGTTTCATGATTTAATAATGTGTTAAAGTAATGAATATAATCATTTGAAGTCAGTTTGAAGTGTTTGGAAGTCAACAGCAAAGAATGACCAAGATGTTCGACAACTAGACGTCTATGTGGTTGTGTGTGCTCTACTGTGCCTTAGCATGTTTTATGGGTTTCTTGGTGTCCAAATTGATGGGAAAGGACCCTAAGACCTACATGAGCATGTTTTGGGTTGAAACTTCCGGGTAAGACTCACCTAATAATGTTGTGCTTATGTTTATAGTATGATGTTTTAATCAAAATTCATGAAAAGCATATTATTGACTAAATGTCCCTTTTTCATGGTTTTTGCATGGCTTCCATACTTAGTACATCTAATGTTCTAACCCCTTCTTTTCCCTTTTTGACTAAAGTGTAGGGAAATGGAAGTATATATGTGCCATGGAGGATGGATAGGCTTATAAGGATTGAAGATGAAGTATTGGTGAGTCCTCATCGATTCAAGGACAATATCCACATGATCCATTATGTCTTAAGTCTTTGCTTTATGTCTTGTATGGGCTTAGTCCCAAGTGTTGTATACTCTAAAGTTTATATGTTTCAAGGGGTTATTGTAAAGTTTTAATGTTTTAATGAAAGTCTTCCGCTTGTGTATTGTTTATGAAAAAAGTTCTTCGGGTGTGAAGAAAGTTTTAAATTCTTACTCATTTTAGTATGTTATTATGCAATGAATGATAAGAGAGGCTTAGATGAGACTTCTTGAAGTCTCATTTGCCGTGTGACGAACTCAAGGATAATCTAACTTCTAGGGTGTACTTGAGGTTCGTGACATGTTGTCTCATCTCTTTTATTCAATTCAAGCTTGAGAGTTAGAAAGTCATAGTAGCATGTTGCATGTTGCATTGTGTTTAGGAGTCTTGTTGGAATTGAATATCATTCATTCCTTGCATTGTGCATTTCATGAGGTTATTATTATGTTATGAATTGAGTTTATAGGGTTTTATCTAAAATATTGTCATACTTTTATCATCAATTGTTTAAAGAGTTGCATTTTTGGAAATTTGAGCATAGTTCACTGTGTTGACTGGCAGTTCACTGTGAAACTTTTGAATTTTGACTAAATTGTGTTTTTATATAAAATGGTTATAGTGTGTATATAATTGATGTATATGTGCATGATAATGAATGTAGAAGGAGTTCTTGCTATTTTAAATGAATAATGTGAGTCTTATTGCATAATGAGTCGTACATTAGTTTCTAACTTCTTGTTGTGTTTTGAGTCTCTTAAAGTATGTGAAATTTGTGTTTATTCTAAATTGTGAATTGTGTATTGTGTGGTATAGTTATGTGCTGCTAGTCTTGATATGATCATCTCTTGAAAGTGCTAAAATGAAGCAAGTTTCATTCGAGGACGAACGTTGTCCAAGTGGGGGAGAATATATCACCTCTAAAACAACTTAGGTGAAACTAGAGCCTAACTCTTGTGTATTGTGAATTGAAGTCCTAAAATGGTTTATAATGAGGTTTATAGGCAGTGTGTAAAGTTTCGTGAAGTTCGGAGGTCAAACATCCAAGAACGTTCTAAAGGTTTGCCTCCAAATGTGCTTGTGTGCCTTAGTGTGTTTTGTCAAGTTTTACGCGTTTGTTTTTGATGAAATTGATGTGAGAGGTCCTTAACGTGTGTATGAACATATTCGAGTTAGAAAATTCCGGGAAAAACTCCCCAAGGACCAACTAAGGGGTCCTTGAGGAGGACCCATCTTGATTGCCAAAACTGCCTAAGGCAGTCCCACCTACGGAGGGCAATTGACACCCAGTAGGCTGGTCGACACCCCGTAGGTGGCGGCGTCTATGCGAACTCATCCTAGGGAGCTTAAGCTCCCATTTTTGAGGATCTGTCCCAAACAACGTTGACAAGCATGGGCCATCGATGGGATGATGCCCAGTAGGTGCTGGCCGTTGATTAGTGGCCTGCATTTCCCTACAATGTTTAGGCCAAGTGGAGGGTAATTTGGGGTTTTCACCTAGACTTCCTAAAATTAGTTGGAATATTTCCTAAGGTTATTTTGGGTATTATAAATAGTTTTATAAGTCTAAAATGCTTAGATGAATTCATAATTCCAAATCAAAACCCAAAACCTCTAAAGAACTCTCTAGAACTCCATTGGAGCCAAAAACTCAAGAATGAACTTGGGTTGAATATTATTTGGTGATTCTCCATCAAATACTCCTCAAATTTGTGGTCTAGCATCAATTGAGGCATGTTATTCATCCTTGAATCTCTTTTCTTCAAGGAGACAATCAAAGTGATTTCCAAAGCCTTTCAAAAGAAGATATTGTCCTATTTTGATATCTAGCCATGAGTTCTTGCATAAAACTCTTTGAATAATTGTATATTGATTGAATTTATGTTAATTTGTTGATTTTAACCTAAAAACTCTATGAACCCATGCAATTCATGAACCTAGTTTTGACTACTTTGTGGGTGACTTGATTATGTCTTTATACTATTGGATTCTTGTGTAGTTTGATTAGGGTTAATGAATTATGAAAGAATCATGCTAAGATTGTAATTAGGCTTCCCTAATTTAATCAATTCATGTCATATTATCTTTGATTCATTGTCTATTGTAATTGTTGAGTTAAATTGGTTTTCATTGCCATGGGTAAGGGCCTTTGGGTATTGTGTTGGTTGATTTGGCTATAGATTGAAGTGGTGAGAGTGGATTGGTGGTACGCTGACCTAAATCTCTTTATATTATATAATTAGCTCTTGAATTATGTTTATGATTTGTATGGTCCACTTATGGTGGAAGTGCTATGTGCTATACTTGTGAATTATGTGGCCTCGTCGGCGTTACTTTATGAACTATGGTGAACTTGCCATTTTTGGAATTACTTGATATATTCTGATAATTTGAGTTGATGATTTATGTGAAGTATGATCATATCTATCTACATGCGAGTATGTGTTCTTCTATTGATATTAGGTGATCATGTTAGACTATGACTATGTCCTTATGTGTGTAGTCTTAGGGTTGATGCACGATTCTTTCTACTTGGATATATGAGTCTTGTGATGGTTATATTGATGGTTCTATAGTAGTGTATAGGGTGACCTATAGTGTGCTTCTTAAGTGATATGTTATATATGATAAATTGAAGTATTGGTGTGTCTTATTTTGTGAACTTGTGTCCCTTACTTGATACCTATAGAATGTGAATATGGATTCTTGACTTATTATGCTAAATATCCTTAGTCTTGTATGTGTTATTGACATGTGACCTTGAACATAGTGAAAAGGTCAATTATGTGGAAACTTCAACCTAGTTGAAAGGTTATGATATCCTTGAAGTTGAAAGCCGTAATGGTGTCCTTCTTGTGTGAATGGTGGACTTAGGTTTTATTGGCTTGAACGGCATGAAATCATCCTTAGGAAAGTCATTGATCTATCCTGTTAGACATTGTAGGTAGACTTAGTGCACCATCTTTGGTAAGGTTTAATGTGATTGTGTTATGAACTAGATATGGAACCTTTCATATGATCCTTTATTGAAATTACTCTATGAGAACAAAGGCTAGCATTGAGTGAGTATGCTTGGTAAGTTTCTCTAATTAAGATGACCTTAGAGAACAAAGAAACCCTCGATATTCCTTAACCATGTTCCTACATGGTATGTGTCCTCGTTCTACCATTGGCAAGTAGAACAACCCTCCATCGGAGTAGGGATTTATGACTCCAGATTCCATGCATAGCTAGTATAGTCTATGTCGGATTTTTCCTATTATCATCATATGTGATACCTACTAGTGTTCGAGAAGTTCTACGAAGTTTAGGTAGTGGTATGGGACACTATCTTTACATTGCACGATTAGGCTTAAAGATGTTAGTGAGTGAGTCCCTAAGTCTTCTCAAAGACCATTACTTTAATATCATTAAGTGTTGAATGTCTCTTAAGTGAACTAATAAAGATAATGACTTAAGTTAGAAAGCATGTTAATGAATAAGTACCTATCTAGATTAACTTTAAGGATTGCCTAGTTAAGGTGTGGAGGGGGCATAGGAATGATCTCTTCATGTCTTACCTAAGGAAGTCTTAAGAATAACTCTAGATAGGAAATTTGATTAATGAAGTGAGAATGATATTATATTAGGTAGTCTAAAGGGTCTCTTAGGTGTGTGTGAAGGGATTTTATGGGCGATCGATTCACAAGTCACTCAAGTGAGCCTTATAATCACCTTTGGTAGGAGCGATATATTCTTGATGCTATAATGTGATTTGTGAGTTTCTTATGAAGTTACAGAGAAGTCACTGTAATGCTTACTGTAATATTACTATAAATGCATATGATTTGATATAAATTGAATGTGACTTGTAATGTGTTCTAAATGTGATATTTGGTGTGTAAATGTAATTCTTATGCTTATTATGTGATGTTTTAATCAAAAAGAGCATGTTTCTTATAAATGTCTGTTTCTCATGATCTGATGCATTATACCATACTTAGTACATGCATTGTACTAATTCCATACTTTTTGTATATCTCTAAAGGTGTGGCTAGCAAGTGAGAGGTGTCTTGAAGCAAGCTTGTGATCTAGTAAGTGTTCAAGAAAATTTGGGGTACGTCCTCACTTTTTTCGAGGAAATTATCATCTTTAGACTTCTTTTATTAAAAGTATAGTAATAGATATTAGATTTCTATTTTTCGATTGTATGGGCCGTATCCCTAGTATTCTTGATTCTAAGAATGATATATAATGAAACTTAGTGTTTTCTATTGTTTTAATATGAATGATATTTTCAGATGTTATTGTGTGAAAAGTTTTAATTCCACACCACTTTTCATATATTTATGCAATGAATGATGTCTACGGGCTCGTACAATACCTCCGAGAGGTCAAATACGCCGTGTCCAACCCAAAGTTTGCGCTAACTTCTAGGATGTACTTGCGGGTGTGACAACTGACCCCATGTGTGAATTGAGTTATAAGGAAGCTCAGTATATTGTGTTCAATGATAGAGGGAAGACTCTCAACCCAACGACATCCATGTATAAATCTGAGTCACAAACACAACTTTTGCAAGCACTCCTAAACTTGTCCATGTGCCTATGTGGATCCTCCCATGCCAGAACAGAGAAATAACCCCTCGCTTTAAGCATCTGCATCAGACTACTCGTCACCACGAATGATGCCGCGAGGGTTGAGGAGTAATGAATCCTCAAATTGGACTCATTTTGGGCTTTATTTTAATGAAAATTGTATACTCAAATGCTAATTCTATCTCGATATCTGATGAATACTCTTAAATTTCAGCTATTTGAAGTTTTAGTGCAAGCATGGACACTTAAGTGCAAAACGTGAACATAAATGATTAAAAGATCTAAAGTGGAACACCTGAGCATCGCAAGTATACTTGGTTGTCAGCTGAAAGGATGTATATCTCTCTTTGTTCCAGCAAGCGGAGGCCTAAAGAAGTGAATCAAAACGGCGATGAAAAGGAGAAGTCGCTTCACCGAGTAGTTCCGCGAAGCAGAATTATTCCGTCCAATAATCCAGAATGCATAGATGCTGAAGGTAAAGCACAAACGACGATGATCTAGAAGAAGGGCAAATTGCGGAATCACTCCACGTTCGCGAATAATTTCGCCGAATGGATTTGCCAGTGCTAATTCTGAAGTCTATATATACTAAACTCTTTATTATTCTTACCAAAAAGAAGAAGAACGTACAGATATAATTTTGTAAATTATAGACTTAGCTTTTAAGTTTGATAGTTTTCTCTCATGTTTTGAGAGGGTTTTGTGGGAGACTTGAAGAATGGAGCTCTTATTTCTTAAATCGGAAGTGGGTCTTCTCCATTCTTCTTCCTTTGTTCATAATAAGGTTTAATTTGTTATACCTATTTGATTTCTTTATCATTTCAAGTGTATTTTATTATTGCTTGATGTGTGGCTAAAACCCCTCATTCATTGGTGTGATTTAACAAATATGTGTAGATATTGTTGTTGGGTCTTGCTTCCTGATAGCTTAGATGAATTTTAATGGTGCTTTCATCTAGTGGTTGTGGTTTAAGTTCATGGGTTTGTAGTTGCAAATACAAAACCACCTATGTGTTTTCAGCTTTCTCGAGAGAGAGGTCGCGAAACCAAGACTGCTAGATTGATGACCTAGGGAGAGGGGTGACATCCGGTTCAACCCGGAGGGTTAAACCTAGTCCCATATCTTAGCACTCATCTTTGAAAGAGCGGGTGTAGGTAAGGCGTAGCCTGATCTTCATTAGATGAGTGGGTGTCATCATTATGTTGCAATTTTATTATTGACAACATGTACCTAACGGTTGACTTCAACATATATTGCGGTCACACCCCAAGAACTTCTCCCCATACTTGATTCCTCTTTTTACTCTTTTTACAAAACTCGTGACAAACCCTTTTGATATTTGAAACTTCGGTGTCACAAATAAAATTTACTTTGTTTTTATTCGATAATTTCTCAAAGTATTACTAACTAGAATGGAATTTCTAGTTTAGCTACTATTTTCACTACCGTTCCCTTGGGACATGACCCTAACCCTTGGTTGGGTTAAAATACTCGCTTTGATTCGTAGACACTCAGACTGTACTAGTTCCGTTGATCACGATCACAAGAACAAGCATCAAAATGGCGCCTTTACCGGGAATGGTGTTAAGTGAAGATGTAGTTAACTAACATTTTTTTTATTTTTAGTGTTGTTTTTACTAAAATTAGTTTTGGTTTTATTTTCCTTTAGTAGGTTACTTTAAGTAAACAATGGCAGAGATAAACAAGGGAAATTCGGTTAAACAAAACCAAGAAGTCGAGCAGGACTTCTGTGTGGGTACTCTAGCCACTCAACTCAGGTACTTGGCCAAAAAAGTGGCAAAAGTGGAAACGAGATGCATCAGGTATGTGAGGTACATACCCTCAGGAGAGAACACATTTTATAGACAACAAAGGCAAAAGTGTTGAAAACACTATGCTAATTATTATCCAAAAGCGCTACACACAAGATAAAATCATCGAATGGATGAAGGAGAATGTCGAGATGTTAAAACAAATGGTTGACTCACATTCGAGATCCATCCGCTTGATGGAGACACTATTAGAGAAAATATTTCCTCATTCAGACCCAACAAGAAAAAGGATGATCCCCAAGTGGATCAACAAAGAAAATAGTAAGGTGAATGAGATCTTCGTCGTGCCACGACGTAAACTATAGTGCTTCTTGGGAGGCAAGCCAAGGTTGTAAGAACTAGAATTTTACTTTTACAATAATAGTTTGTTGTTGTTGCAAAATAAAATTAGGAGACATGTTAAATACTAGAGGTTGGCGAATAGATGTCACAGTCCGCGTAATGCCAGTAGGTCAGCAAGCTCGCCAGGATTAGTTGTTTTGCTCAAATGCAAGGGCTATACAGAGCCTGTAAAATTCGACGAACTAGAAAAGTAGCTCGGCGTATTGCTAACCTTCTTGGCGATCGCGACTCAATCTGTCAACCTGATCAACAAGAAATTCCCGATTCTACAAAAATTATGGGATAAATGACCACTCACCGTAACACCAAGTAGGTTGGCAAGTGAGACTAACGTCGCCGAATGGACATAAATTGAACAACATACATGGCCAAGAGTCAAACTTTTTCGTTCACTCTAACTTTCAAACTCGATAACTTCGCACCAAGGTAGTAACTTAAATTTTCTCACTTTGAAGTAGTACTTTAGGCAAGAATTGGCGATGGAAACTCGGATTTTCATTGCCTCCTAGCATTACAATTGTGTTTTCTCAAAAAAAAAAAAAGGTTAGCTTCTAAAAGTCCCCAAATGTGAAAAGTTTTTACCTCTTCTTCAAATCTTTGTATCCATTAATTCATGTTAGATATCTCTAATATGAGTCAAAATCTTCAAATATATGCTTCTTATTTGTTGATTGGGTCCTAAATGTTTTTATTGTGTGAATCCCCTTTTTACTAGGCTTAATTCAAATCGAAGTGTGGTCAACTGTGCATAATGTGTGTTGAATATTATTAGTAGATGTGGGTGTCGGTTGAATTACGTCAGTGCTTAGTTTCTTCTTGTTTTTTCTTCTAGGGTTTTGCAAGATCTATTTTGAGAAATGGGTTGAATCTCAGGCTCGATAGGTCATTCAGCGAGCTGGTTTGAACTCGCTGAATCACTTCGTGGTCCGCCTATTCACCCTAGATACCTTTAATTCCATATCTTAAGTGTTGTGGAGTCTGTAACGCTTGGCGGACATATGATTGATAGCAAAATGTGGGATGACGATTTACTGAATACTAATAGTCTTTGCCTTTTACATCTCTATTTATGTCTCTGCGCACCGTGGTTTTCTACGAACATCCACATATTCGCCCAAAGTAGGAAGCACTTCGCTAAAAGGAATACCTCATCACCGAACTACCGTAAATATTGAGTAAACCTTTTGGGAAGCTCGACTTAGTTTTCAAAAAAGGAGTTCAGCGATTCTCCGATTAGATCAGCGAATTTGTCCGCAAATCTGTGTTTCAGCGTAATCACTAAGTATTATTTTTTACCTTGTTTTTTTGTAGATAAGGCCACACAACTAACCCAGGAGTGGAAAATGGAATTGTGATTATCAAGAATGCACCGTCACGAAAGGGAAAAGGCACTGAACAACCAAAAGGGAAGGGAAAAGGGAAAGCCCTTGAATTATCAGACTCCAACTTTGACAGCAAAGTACCCTATTATTTTGTACCCATAAATTACAATACCGATTCGGAAGTGTATACGTTGGGAGAGGCACAAAGGATGGTGCGACAGACCAAGATGATAAATGATCTATCTCGTATCAGGAACCATCAACCTATGCCTTTTTCTACTGCAAATATAGAAAAGTTAATTATCCTGGCACCACCAGTACAAGGCCCCTCCATGAAAGTCAACAAAGCGATTGAGGTTTCAAGGGCTGAGAACGATCAATGAAGAGAAACGACTATTAGTGGATGAGGTCATCGACAGATATCCAACACTAATGAAATGCCTAAAGTACCATAAGTTCCAGATATTCACTATGACACGCAGCCCTTATATCCAGAACTTGGTGAGAAATTTCTATGTTGCATATAGTGCAATGGTTCCTCAACGTAAAAGGATGGTGTCCTATTTCAAACTGGTAGATTATGTGGTAGTCCAAGGAAGAAAGGTAGCTTGCGATAGTGGGGACATTAACACAGCCCTGGGATTGTCGACCTATATTCACGATCGTTGTTAAAGCTTGGTCAAGAATGAGAAGCTGGATGATATGAAAAAATGACTATCTCCATTGATCTCAGATCAGAATGTTGTGCAATGGCTGATAGAAGGCGCCTATATCAAGAAAAAGGATTTGAACGTGGTTTTGAGACACTCATTCAGATTCATTAGTAGCGCAATTATGCCCTCTAAAAGTGAACCGGTTCTTCTCCATGCTATAGTTGCATGCCTTGGATGCATTATGGGACATACAAGGATAAATCTAAGAGTAACCATTTCATTATAAATAAACATGTGCGTAAAGTAGACGTATATCTCTACCATTTCTGATATTCATCACTGAGTTATACAGAAGAGCTAGAGTGCGTAAGGATTCAAAGAAGGATATGGGGGTAACCCCCTTAGCCTTGATACATATTCAAAAATAGAATTTGAGTACCTAAAGGACCGAAATGAGAGAAAGTAAATGGAAGCTCTATCCGCTGACTCTATACTTATAGAAGCATCAGTACACACTCCACCTTTCAGGCCATTAGGTATATCTAACTGCACTACTTATTTTGCCGACTCATCAGGTGTTTCAGTTGTTGTACGATTGTAAAGATCTGTTTCATCTAGAGCATCTAGAACCCCGATCACTACTACTTCGTTGATCCGACTGGGGCACCTTACACAATTTGCGAAATCCCTGTCTGCAAATCTGGAAACATCTATCCCAAAAATGGTTCGGACAGTGAACAATGTTGTGACACCACTGAATGCAACAATTGAAAATTTTAAGCAAAGGATAGAGGTATGCAAACATGGACAAGGAGCCACGGATGAGGTTGGAACTCTAAAAGCCGAAATTTCGATGCTTAAAGATGAATTGAACTACTTGAAGTTCACTGATATGTTTGCAATTTTTTGTACAGTAGAAATTCTAGAAGTGCCCAGCATGCCCCAACCTACCCCTGGACTTGGAGATGGAACAGAACAGATAATTCATCAGGAATCAGAAGCAGAGACTGATGAAGAAATGCAAACAGGAATTGAGGAAGCTACTGGAGAAGATTGGGAAGAGACGGATGCAATTATAATGGGTGCATCCTTTCAGGCTTCTCTAGAAACTGCACCACCCATTAGATTTGATGAAGATGGGCCATCTAGAGGCAACTTGAGCTCCAAGGATTATACAAGATTCTCCTATAACCAATCCTTTATCTTACATTGCGTGCATTTTTTGATATTTTATTTGCATTTGAGGACAAACACATTTCTTTTTTGGTGAAGTGAGGCCCACATTTTGTGTGCTTACTAGGAATATTTTTGTTTTGATATATATATATATATATATATATATATATATGGGTTGTCTATTTTAATTGTGTTTTTAAAACTATTTTTGCGATTGCTTGAGCTTATGGATCTCTTTTTGTTTAATTGCAAAATAATTTTCACCCTTCCGAAAAAATTTATTTATAAAAATTTTCGCCACCTCTGCTGTTGAAAGTGATTGTTCTTGTACAAATTCAAATCTCGATTTCGATCAATACTGATGACTTTAATAGTGCTCTCAATCGAATGAACATGAATGTTTGGCTACAACAAGGATAAATGATAATACATAGACAATGTGTAAACTCTTTGCATTTCGATGTGATAAGCCATTTATCAAATTGATTCTTTTGTAATGACCATTGCACACTAGCGATAGAGTGTAGTCTTTTTCGCTTAAGTGTCAATGCCTTGTGTGATCAGCTTAATTTGATTCTTACACGATAAACCTAGAATTTGCTCGAGTAGTCTGATCGATTTAGAAAGGTTTCCTCTCAAGATATGTTAGGCAAATTTATAGAGTGTAAGCCAACTTTTATATATACATCTTTTGTGGCCTACCTTTGAGTGTGTGTAACTCTTTTGAACTACCTTTGAGCCTTTGGAAGAACCTTAATTAACTCTAAACCTTACATGATCCACCACATGTAATCCTCTTGATTTATGATTTAAAGTAAATAGCCAACTTAGGAAAAAATCCTAAGTTGGTGGTGTGGTGAAAAGGAGAAGGAGAAGCAAAGAAGTGCAAGAAAAGTCTTCCTTAACCCATGGTTGTGCAGAAAACTGGAAACCCTCCTTATATATAAAAACATTAAGTTGTTTTTAAAGGGAGGAATGAAAATTAAAAAGCAATGGAATAAAATCACGAAAGAAATTGAGTTTCCACGCAATCCATGGAGGTGAATACAAAGATGACTTAGAAGCACTTGAAAAAGAATTGATAAAAGGTACAGAATAAAATGTCTTGAGAATTCCACATATCATGAGAAAAAGTCTCTGAGCCTTGACCATACTTTGCACTCAGCCCCATTACAAGATTTAGAAATACATTTTTGATCTTGAGTGAGCCGAACCGAAGATTGATTGGAAAATAAGGACAAACGTATGGGTAAAAACAGGCATTGTGTTACTCTTTGTGAGTGTAAGTGTCGCATTTGATTCCTGATCTTCAATTGATAAATCCTTGTGTATGAATATGGAATCATTCTTTGTGTGAAGGCATGTAGATACTTTTGTGAGCTTGAACTTGCATGAGTAGCAAGCATTATGAGCACAAGAACTTTTTGTCACGGAGTGTCACAAGTTAAAATTTTAATTATACAATTCATCTTTGCATGAGTACTTTGAATCTTTTTGTGTATGTCCATCATTAATTCTTGTGTAGCACTATTCGAGACATCCTATTTGAAATGTTGAACTTGAATTTTGCTTGAGGACAAGAAAAAGTTTTAGTTGAGGGTGTTGATGAGTCCTCATATTGGAATAATTTTGGGCCTTATATTAATGAAAATAGTGTCCTTAAATTCTCATTCTACCTCAATATCTGATGAAAACTCTTATGTTTGAAGTTTTACTGCAAGCATGGACACTTAAGCCCAAAACGGCAACAAAAAGTATGAAAAGAGCTGAATAGGAACACCTAAGCATCGCCAAGTATAGTTGGCGATCAGCCGAAAGGATGTATATCACCCTTTGTTCCACCAAGCAAAGCCCTGAAGGAAGTGGTCCAATAAGGCGATGAAAAGGATCAGTCCGCGCTTCATCGAGTAGTTCTGTGAAACAGAAGTATTCCTCCCAATGATCTAGAATGCATAGATGCTAAAGGCAAAGCACAAACGTCGATGATCTAGAAAAAGGGTAAATCGCAGAATCACTCGGCGTTCGTGTCTAACCTCATCGAATGGATTCACCATCACTAACTCTCAATTCTATAAAACTAAACTCTTTATTATTATTTTTTATAAAGGAGGGGAAAGTAGAGATATAATTTTGTAATTTTGAGACTTAGATTTTAAGTTTAATATTTTTCTCTCAAGTTTGGAGAGGATTTTGTGGGAGACATGAAAAAAGGATCTCTTCTTCCTCAAATCAGAAGTGGGTCTTCTCCATTCTTATTCCTTTTCTCAAATTAATGTTTAATTTCTAATACCCATTTAATTTATTAATGATTTTAGGTGTATTTGGTTATTACTTGATGCGTGTCTAAAAACCCATATTCTAGGGGTGCGATTTAGCGAATATGTGTTGATACTGTTGTTGGGTCTTTCTTGCTAATTGATTACAAGTATTTTAATGGTGATTTCACCTAGTGATTGTGGTTTATTATAATTAATAGGTGTCTAGTTGCAAAGACGAAACAACCCATGTGTTTTTGGCTTGCGAAAGAGAGAGGGGTCGCGAAACCAAGACCGTTAGACTTATGGCCTAAGGAGTGGGGAAACATGAGGTTCATCCTGAGTGGGTGAACCCTAGTCCCATACCTTAACAATCATCATCTAAACAGAGGGTTTGGGTAAGGCGTAGGCTGGTCTTTATTAGACAAGTGGGTGTTCGAGAGAAACCCATTTCATATGGGGTAAGTTGCCCGGGAGGGAATTTACATTTACCTAAAGCTTAACCTAGTCATCATTATCTTGAAATTTCCTATCGAAATCATATAACCATTGGTTTTATTCAACATACATTGTGGTCACACCCCATGAATTTCTCCCTATACTTGATTACCTTTGTTTTTACTATTTTTACCAAACTCGTGACAAACCTTTCTGATATTTGACACTTCAGTATCACAAATAAAATTAACTCTATTTTTATTAGATAATTTCTAAACATATTACTAACTAGAATGGAAATTCTATTTTAGCTATTATTTTAAGAAACTGCACAAGTCCCCCGTAAACTATGATCGAAATCGCAGAGACACACCTTAACTAAACTAAGGTCCTATTACAACCCTTAACTTATTACTTATTTATTTTGTAATTTTGTGCACCTTTATGACTTACCTGGCATCAAAATATCTCCCACGCTCTTAAATTGCGTGGAGTCACAAAGTGTGCCACATAAGACAAAAGGTGCACAAAATTCTAAAAAATAAGTTTAGGTGGTTAATAGGACCTTAGTTTAGTTAAGGTCCATCTCTTGAATTTTGGTCATAGTCTAGGGGGGTACTTTTGCAATTCTCCTATTATTTTCATTACCTCTCCCTTGGGACACGACCCCAATCATTTGTTGGGTTACTATACTTGCTTCGATTAATAGACACTCAGGCTGTAGGCTAATGTTGTTGATCATAATCACAAGAATAAAGATCAAGAAGGTAGTGCAATAGGTCCGTCTTATTCAGAGGCATTAAAGTGAACACTATAATTATCTCGTAGCCTTGTTTCTTGTTGATTTTGTATTCTCAATGCATCTCCCAATAGATTACAACAATAATTATCAACCCTAGGAGGCAGCAACTCAACTATATCACCTATATTTCCTACTATAGGATTAATCGGGACCTCTTGATTATTCATGCTTCGCAAAGTTCTGTTCAACTCTAGATCTTAAGGAGTTATTGGTTCACCTTGGCTCCGTGTACTTGGCATACAATAGAGTAGGAAACCTGAGAGAACACAAAGAAACTTGAAAAGTAAAATTAGGAAATCATTGACTAAAGTTAAAAAATGTAGTTAAACTTAATCTAAAAGCCTTATTGCTTGGCAGCGGTGCCAATATTTGGTACGCTCAAATTACACCTCCTTAAAGAAGTATAGTGATCGTTATCGAGTAAGGAACAAAACTTGTAGGTTTAGGTAGATCCCACGAGGAATATGGATTAGACTTAAACTTAACTCATTATTATATTCTTTTAGCCAAAACTTTTTCGAGACAAGTAAGTAAAAAAGGGGAGGGGGTTTGTGAAAATATAATTGATTATTGTTTAGAGAGCAAGTCAATACGATTTAAAATTTGTTGTTATCAATGAGATAAAGTGACTAGGGTGTTTTGTGTTCCCCATAAGCTCATAAAGCGCTTATCCTAGTAATGGTAATCCTTTCTTCATGTATTACGTAATTCCATGGTATGACATCTAGAGAATTTCACCCCACACATTGGTCCGGCTACGTGTGCATAATTTACTAACCCTTACCTTTACCTCATATTAGACATCACATCAATGTATGACTTAGTAATCACCCTCGCACCAATTAACATTAGACTATTATATAGTATCACACTAAATCTATGTTGATAATTCTTTTCTTATTAACTACCTCCGAGGTCCAGCAAGTAGCAACAAGGAGAGTTCTAACATATGCAACCACTAAAAATACTTCTAAATGAAAGAGTTATCAGTGCATGCAATAACACTATTCAGGAATTACTTAGTTATTATTCATACTTTGTAAATCGCCCATGGTTCCCACAACCCTAGTTGTGGATTTAGTTACCATTATAGCAAGAACACAATTCTTTTTTTAAGGTGAAGAAATCATGAACTTACCTAATTAATAGAAGAAACCCAAAATCTCACTTATATTTCAAAGTTAAACTCCTCAAAGACGAACTTCGGAAATCAAGAATTGGTGTTGCAAGTTAATCTCCAAAGCCAACAACTAGAACTAAAATAATAAGGCCTAACCCCCAAAAAACAAGATTACATGTCCTATATATAGAAACACAAATCCTAATTAAAAAGGAAATTAAATAAGGAAATAAAGTTTTTGGACGCGGTGTACTTGACTAGAATGACCTACGGACCGTGGTCTGACCTACGGTTCGTAGGTCCCTTTCGTGGTTTGGGACTTGGGAAAATATTTTGAAGCTTGGAACTCCAATTCTTAGTAATAAATGATGGCTTCACCAATAGGCACCGTTAATCCATCCACGGTCCGGTGATCTTCCTCTGTGGTATCATACTACGTTTGTTAATATCGGGTTTCGGAACACCTCTTGTGAGTTATTTGATGGACCTGCAGAACGGCCTATCGTCCAAACTACGGTTTCTCAGTCGTGGTTCAGCACTTAGTCATGAATTACCTGATTTTCTCTTGAAGCCTTGCCCATCAATCCACGCCCTATACATATGGACCGTGACTGGACGTACGGTCCATAGGTCATGTCCATATGTGATTTTTCTGCAACATTTCTTAAGTTGTCTCCTAACTCCCATGTACGTACTTATTTACTACAAAGAAGATAAAAACAAATTAATACCAATACAAAATGTCCCTACAAATACATAACTTTTAAAGGAAATGTATTAAAAATACCGTAATCTCACGATATATCACGCCGCTGCTAGGGAGTAGCATTACTTAGAATTCTTGATTGGAGATTTCTCTTGTAAATTTGATGGCATTAGCTGCATTGTGTAATGTTGGTTGGGCTGCGTAGTAGTAAAAATAAGGGAAGAAGAGGTGCATGGTAGCCAAGAATGTCATCGAGAGGGCATCAATTATATAAATAGTGTTTACAACCTATATCTTGCATGTGGAATGAGAGAAATTTTTATACGACAAGCTTATGGAAATGAAATATTTGAAGTCACTAGCACAACTCTTCATCTCCACCAAATAACGGGACTATTTGGAAGACTAGAGAACGACGACACGTACGATCATGTAAGAACTTTTACAGAGGTGTCATCCTGTTTCAACAATGTGTCTCAAAAGTCAATTTGACTTCGGTTATTTCCCTTATAATTAACTGGGAAGGCTAGAAAGTGGTTTGTGGTATTACAAAACAATTCCATCACTTCATAGGAGGAGTTGATTACTGCATTCAATAGAAGATTATTTCCTCCATCACGGATGATGAAACTTATAGACAATATTCATGGGTTCAGGCAATGGGAGGGAGACCCTATCCATGTAACGCGGGTGAGGTTTAAGAAACTCCTACCTAAATTCCCAACTCATTGGATGCCAAACAATTTGCTACACCAATATTTTACCTAGAGCTGTTATTTAGTTTGAAAGGTAATGGCTAATCAATTGGTACGAGGGAGAATGATGTTGAAATCATTTGAGGTGGCTTCATTTCTTGTTGATAACATAACTAAAATAAATAAAGAATGGTACACCCATGAGGACCAATTCTCTTCGTTTTGTTTTAAATTGACACAAGAGCAACTTGAAAAAGCGAAAGAAAGGTAGGAAAACTCAAGAAGATTTTGGACCAAACGGAATGTCTACAAGAGCACATGAACAGGGCACGTGGAGTGATTAGAGTTAATGAGGGTTCTTTCTTTGGTTACTGAAGGCCAAGGGAAAATTAAGGTCGGAACTCCAAGATGTACGAGGAGGATTTCCACCCACGATATTATCAGTGGGTTGGGAATCAAGGATGGAACTATCACAAGGGAGAAGAGTAAAGAAGGTACTATGAATATTGGACCGAGCAAATCAACGATTGGAAAAGGGAGGATGATTATGAAGATAAACACAGTCACTCAAATGAGAGTCCTAAATCGAGAAGAAGTGCAAATAGTCTAAGGCTGAATGATTTTCTATCACACATCTTTGATAATGTCTAAGGTTCCGATGACTTGTTGAAAGAGATTAAGTCTGACGTTTTATAATTGAACACTAAATAAAACTCTCACAAGGATGCAATCAGGAAACTTGAAAGCCAATTGAGTTCACTTTGACCACAACTGAAACCAAAAATGATAATGAAAGATGATGAAGGGGAATTGGTCGTTGTAACTGGAAGGGGAAAGGTAGCCTTAGGTGATGTGACAAGAAATGAAGAAGCTCAAATGTATGAAGAATATAAATGGATGGAGGAAAAAGAGGCACATGTCCATAAAATTATTGCCAAAGAACCCCAAAAAGAAATGGAGAAACACAACCCACTCCCAAAAGTTATGCAACCTTTACTAAAAATATCTCCCCCATTTCCCCAAAGGCTAAAGAAGAAGAATGAAGATGAGATGTTCAAAACGTTCTTATCAGTGTACAAGACATTGTCAATTAATCTCTTCCTTGTAGAATCATTGTTGAAAATGTCGGGTTATGCAAGCTTTATTAAGGAATTAGTCAAAAGCCGAGGATCTTGGATTTTGAGACAATTGAAGTTTCCCATAGTTTAAGTTGAATTATGTCTAAGGAGTTTATAAAAAATAGAGAAGACTTCGATAGTTTACCATTCCTTTCACTATTGGTATGCTTCAATTTGCTAAATCCCTATGTGATTAGGGAGAAAGCATCAACCTAATGCTATATGTAATTTGTAAACAACTCGGGTTGGGAGAGCCAAAATCCACAACAATGAGACTCTTGATGGAGGAACGATCAATTGAACATCCCGTGGGGATACTATATGACATTTTTGTAAAGGTCGACTGATTCATCTTTATGACCAATTTTTTCATTCTCAATTGTTAATTAGATGTCGAAATTCCCATTATTTTGGGAAGAACATTCTTGGAAAACGGAAGAGCGTTGGTAGTGTTGAGAGTGGAGAATTGAAGTATTGGGTGAATGAATATAAAGTAACCTTTAATATATGTAAATCAGTGAAACAACGGATATTCACGTTTTCTCCAATGTTAATGTTATTGATGAAGAGGTGCCTAATGTGAGCCATTTAATGTATATGAGTGAACCACTTGAAACTGTGCTTGCTAACCATGATGTGTTTGAAATTCAAGGGTATGAAGAGGTAGTAGCAACTCTATCATGTGTGGTGGTGTTGCTGGGGGGTATTCAACAACCTAGTGAAATTGGAAATTTATTTGAAGAATCAAGAAAGTCATCCAGCAAAGATGTCAACAGTTTAACTCCTAAATATAGAATTGAAAGTACTTTGCTCACATCTCGATATGATTTCTTGGTAGCAAATAACACCTTACCGGTGATCAATGCAGTTGATTTGCTTAAGTGGTAGATAAAATTACTCCTTGAAGTGTTGAGAAGGCGTATAAACGCTATAGGGTGTACTATCGCTAATATAGTTTGGATTTCTCTAGGCATTTGCACTCACAAAATTCAGCTTGACAGTGATTGTAATCATAGTGTTGAACATTAGAGGAGATTGAACCCACCGAATCAAGAGGTGGTTAATAAGGAGATAATAAAGTTGTTGGATATAGGAATGATCTTCCCTATTGCTGATAGCAAATGGGTAAGTACACTGCAATGTGTACCGAATGAAGAGGCATCACGGTGATTCCAAATGAAAAAGGGGATGTTGTATTCATTAGACTGGTGACCGGGTGGAGAGTATGCATGGATTATCAGAAGATAAATTCAGGGACTAAAAAGGATAACTTTCCCATGCCCTTTATGGATTAAATTCTTGACCGACTTTCCCAGAGAAGTTGGTATTGCTTTTTGGATAGATATTCCAGTCATCACAAAGTGTCCATTGCTATGAAGGACCAAGAGAAAAAACTCTTTACGTGCTAGTGTAGTACATTTGCCTTCAAACAGATGACGTTTGGTGTATGTAATAAACAAGCCACATTTTACCGTTGCATGCCATCTATTTTTGTAGACATGGTGGAGGATTCAATGGAGGTATTAATGGATGACTTATCGGATGTGGGTTACACCTTTTAGGCGTGTTTAGAGCACTTGGGATAATTCCTCAAATGAAGTGTGGACACAAATTTGGTCCTCAATTGGGGAAAATGTCACTTTGTGGTTAAATAATGTATATTACTTGGTCACAAAGAATTACAAAAAGGGCTGGAGGTTTATAAAGAGAAGATCGATGTGATTGAGAAATTACCACCACAAATTTTTGAAAAGGGGGTTTGTAGTTTCTTGTGGTATTCTGGTTTTTACTTGAGGTTCATAAAGGATTTATCAAGATTGCACACCCTCTATGCAAACTCCTAGAGAAAAAATGTAAAATTTTAATTTGATGATGCTTGTATGGTGGCTTTCAGGTGTCTGATGGAGAAATTGGTATCAACCCCGGTCATTATTATCCTTTATTGGTCAAAACCTTTTGAAGTAATGTGTGATGCAAGTGGAAAGACATTGGGTGTGGTGCTAGGGATAAAATACAACAAACTATTTCACTCAATTTTATAGGCAAGCGAGACTCTAAAAAGTTCTTAGACAATCTACGGTGTTACTGAATAAGAGTTCCTTGTAAAAGTCTATGAATTTGAGAAATTCTGAGCATACTTTCTAGGTACCAAATTGGTTGTTCACACTGATCATGATGTACTACGTTACTTGATGGCAAAGCAGGATGCCAAGACAAGATTGGTAAAGTGGGTGCTACTATTGAAATAATTTGACTTTGAGGTGAAAGATAGGAAAGGGTATGAGAATAAAGTGGGCAATCACTTACCAAGATTAGAAGGCAAGGAGAATGACGAGTTGGAGATTGAAATTAATGATTCTTTCCCCAATGAGCAAGTGTCCACGGTAACTCTCAAAAAACCTCTTTAGTATGTTGATTTTGAAAATTACGTAGTGTGTGGACTTAAGTCGGATGAACTAAACTTCTACCAACAAAAGAGGCTTATGTTTGATGTTAAAAAGTACTTTTGGGATTAGTCATACTTGCTTAGAGAGTGTGCTGATCATATCATTAGAAGGTGTGTTCCGGAAGAACAAGCCATAGAAATTCTTAACTTTTGTGATGCTTCACCGGTTCAGGTTAATCGTAGCGGTTTATGTACGTCTGCTAAATTTCTCAAAAGTGGCTACTACCGGACATCCCTCTACAAAGATGCGCATGAATTTTTTAAGAAGTGCGCCCGTGTCAAAATCAAGGTAGAATGTCCAAACGACACAAGTTACCCCTTACATCCATTTTAGAAGTTGAACTATTTGATGTTTGGGAAATAGATTTCATGGCTCTATTCTTGAGTTCATTTGGTAATAAGTATATCTTTGAGGCTGCAGATTATATTTCTAAATGGGTGGAAGCTGTTACACTTCAAAAAATTAAGGGAAAAGTGTGGTTTAATTTATGAAACGTTACATTTTTGATAGATTTAGTGCTCCTTGGGCTATCATTAGTGATGGTGAATCCTACTTTTGTAATAAGTGGTTCTCAATTGCATTGAGTAAGAATGGAGTGAAACACAAAAGTGGCAACTCCATACCATGCCCATATAAGCGGCAAAGTTGAAGTGTCAAATCGAGAGAACAACAGACTCTTGTCCAGGACAATGAATGCTAATATGAGTAATTGGTCTCAAAAGCTCGATGATGCACTATAATCGTATCGCACTACATTCAAAACACCAATCGGTATGTCTTCATATCAACTGTTTTTTTGTATGTCTTTCCATCTACCTTTTGAATTGGAAGACAACATTGTGGGATTTGAAAGCACTAAATCTTGGCTTGACAAAGGCTTCAAAGGATATAATTGAGCAGTTCAATGTGTTGGACAAATTCAGGTCAAGGCTTACGAAAGATCTGACCTTTAAAAGGAAAAGATGAAAAAATGACATGATGCTAAATTCCTCATGAACGAGTTTAGAGTTGGAAATTAAGTGTTCCTATATAATTATTTACTTACATTATTCCTAGTAAATATAAATTCTAAATGGACAAGACCATTTAGAGTGACGCGAGTGTTCAGAAATGGTGCCATCGAGTTGAAGGTCAATAAGGACATGTATTCAAGGTGAATGGGTAACGCGTAAAGTTATACTTTGGTGAGTGCCAATATCTCTCTCTGATTGAGGTGGTGTACTTGGAAGATTCTTGAGAGAATTTCCACGTCGTGCCACCATATTAAATAAGGCGCTTTGTGGGAGGCAACACAAGTATTAATGTTTTGAATGGTGTGTGTTGATTTTGAAGGTGAAGGATAATGTGCGAAATAGAGATATTATTGGTGAATTTCCAAAGCAGTTTAGCCACTACGACCTAGACCGCCTTATGAATAGGAAAAAAGGGGCTGAAATTCTAGAATATTCGGCGAGAGGCCTGTATCACTCGACAAATCTCCGATGTCCTTAGGTGACCTAACTTTTCTCCCCTTTATTACCTCAGCACTGGCAGCATAAATTCATGATTATTCGGTGATGATCTATGTCCAGTACGCGAGTCACCAATCGGTTCGCCGACCTTCTACACCTTCAACAATTTTCCCATCATGAGGAGAGCACACACTAGAAATAAGGGTGGGATGCCGCTCCTTGGGCGCATTGCTGAATCATTCCGCGACCAATTTATTATCTTGCCGACTAGGCATTTAGTGAATATTTCTTTTACAACGCTCTGCATGTTTACATACTAGAATTTATCTTAATTTTCTGTTTTTCTTTTGTTCATTTATTTTTCTTTTCTATCTTTTCACGGTAAGGTCCGTTCTCTAATCACAGTGGGGACAATGTTGAATGCTTTTGATTGGGGGGGGGGGGTGGCACTTGTCCCTCTGAATTCCTATGCGTTCTTAGCCACTTTGAGTTGAATTTCTTTGTAGTTGTTCTCTTAAAAATTTGAGTATCGGTCTTGATCAATACCGATGGCTTAAATAGTGCTTATTATCGATCAAAAAATGAATGTTCAGCTATGATGAGGCCAAATGAATTTTTATAGGCACTATGTTAACTCTTGGCATCTTGTTGTGATTATCCATGTATAAAATTGAGTCTCTTGTAATGAATATTGCACACTAGAGAAAGTGTGGAGTCTTGTTTGTAATTGGTGTGAATGCCTTATGTGATGTGTTTACCATGAACCATGCATAATGACAACTAGATTTTCTTCATTGGTCCAGTTGACTAAGTGATGCAATATCATTATATGATCTTAGACAACATTGAAGAGTGTGAAATAATATGATATTATACTTTTTTTGTGGCCAACCTTGTGAATATGTGATCCTTGTTTGAACACCCTTTGAGCCTTATCCTTTTCCAGGAATAAACTTGATGCAAATTGTAACCTTTCTTTATCAATTGCCCAGAGTCCTCATGATTTGCGGTTTGTGTGAATAGCTAACTTAGTCCAAAAGCCTATTTTGGGGGTGTGGTGACAAGATAAGGTAAATCAAGAAGTTCAAATAAGTCCCTTTTTACCCATGGTTTTGAGAAAGATTGCACCCCTCCATACAAAAAAAGAAGATAAAAAGTAGAAACGAGTGAAAAAGTTGTGGAATACAGTTGTGAAAATGCATAAAGAAATGAGGTGTTCGACATTCCATGGAAAGTTAATAATGGGGTGACCTATGAGCATTAATGAGAATGATTATGATAAGGAACAAAAGTGTTGTTCACACCACATTTCTTGAGAATAGAAGTCAGTAAGCTCAAATGACCCTAACATTACACTCAGCCCTATTACATGCCTTCAAAATACCTTTTTGATCTTGAGAGAGCATAAGCAGTTCTTGGCTTGAAAATAAGGGCAAACCTATGAGTGAAAGCATGCATTGTGTTCATCTTTTTTAGTGTCAGTGTGTCAGGATTTTCCCCTGATTTTCTTACCATAATTTAAGATTTATTTTTCCTTAAAGAAAATACAAAATATTACCATAAATGTTTTTACTTTTCTTGAATGGAAAATATAATATTCTTTTATAATTGGTTTATTCTTTTATTTTAGGAAAAGGTCTTGGAGTATGAAAAGGTTTTAGAGTAGCTAGTTCTTTTCTAGTAGGAAAGGTTTTAGTACCCTATAAATATAGACTTGTTTCTTCCAACATAACTGTCACGACCGGAGTGTAGACCCCACATGAGACCGGCGTCGTTGACCTCTCATAGGTCGCAGACAAGCCTACTTACGTCATTCTTACTTCTTCTAGGTTAATTTTAGCGGAAAATTTAAAACTTTATGTTTCTTAACATGCATAAAGGTCATTCTACTCACATTCATAATGTTCACAATCAACCATCTAACATTAAGATTATCAACTGAAAGAAATAGTTCAATACTGCGTTAAATGTATAATTGCCAAAATGGCACCAATACAATGTCTGAAATAAAAATGGAAAGAAACACTAGTGGAACATAATCCACTAGCTAAAGCCTGCATCTAAGCTAGATAGTAACAGTAGACATCCTCGAAAGCATGAGGGCCTACCAAGACTGGATGAAAGCTCCACGTCCGGATGGATGCAACGTCAGCCTGTAAGCTCTAGCGTCCACCTTTGCCTGCACCTAAAAAATATAGAGTTGTATCGGATTAGTACACACTTGTACTAAGTATGGGTATATGCAAGCACACACCAAGGACATGCATGAGTAAGAATAGCTCTTTCCTAACAACATGATTATGGAAAGTCAAGTCAGTGGACTTGCCAAATTGGTATTAGGAAAGTTAGTGAGCTTTCCAACTTTGGATTAGGAAAGTCAATGAGCTTTCCAAATTTGGATTAGGAAAGTCAGTGAGCTTTCCAAATTTGGATTAGGAAAGTCATGCCATGAGAGTAACATGCATCATCATACTTATCATATTGCACATAGCACATAACATCTTACACATAGCACATATCATATTACATATAGCACATAACATCTTTCATATCATTCATTGATATGCCATGAGACCTTGGAATCATGGACTTGACATTAAGACTTCCCAAAATGAGGGCTCAACATATGGGACCTCAACTAGGGAGCCTTCTTTAGAAAAAACAGAGTCTGCGTCATTCATTCATACGTACTTCATTTCATTCATTAATAAGCTAGTGTAAACACCAGCTATACCTAGGATGTAGTTTAAGACTCTCATCAGGTTTGCTATGCAATGATCAAGAATAACCTAGTGTCATTACTTGAGTCTAGCTCACCTCTTGATTATCCTATCCTAACACATTTGGTATCGTTCATTTCATTATGTGCATCATTTGAGGCTGGCCTCATTCATTCATTGGGAACTGTAACTTTAACCGACATAGATCATGTGAGCATCATGAAATCCACTGTGTCCCCCACACCGAAATGAGGTGGAATCACCGGCCAAAGTGACCCAAAACATGCTAGCGTACATGGGAATTGAACCCCGCCAGATCCCTATATTGGCAGTATAGGTTCGAAGACTAGGAGATATAAGGAGACCCATACCCGGCATGCCGGACAGTCTCATCTCATGAGAGTTACGTGAACCTCTTCCATTCCCGAAAGAAGGCATCACCGCTCATATCTAGTCTATCGGTGCTCAGTATAAAGTTCCATTTTATTCAACTCATACGTCATGGAAGCTAGCTTCTAGTATGAGGACATCATAGCTCAATAGATGATTTCTCATCTCATCATTAGTATTAAGTTACATTATTCTCAATACTTTCATTAGAGTGTTCATAGAGACTGGTCTCTTCATTAACTTTACACTCTCATAGGTGAGTACGTTTTGGTAACATTTACTTAGGCTCATTTGAGATTTCTCTCATCTTTCACATTAGCCTCTTATCATGTTGTCACCACATTCATTAACATTAGCACATTTGCTCTTCATAATTACTCACCCCTTTTTACGTGAATGTTCATTTCATCATATGCCAATGCACTTGGCCATTTGTGTGTTTCACACTCTTACTTAACCCTTCTAGGGTTTTATCATTTCATTACATGGTATTTATTTCATCGTATGACAATACACTTGGCCATTTAGTGTGTTTTACACTCGTAATAAACCCTTCTAGGTTACATCATTTCATTACATACATCTTAGGTTCACTTATTTTCAAACGTATGCTAGACTTATGGGTATATACATACAAGCCATGAGGCTTCATTCATAGTTCGTTTAAGTGATTCATATCTTCCTAAGATGATGTGGTACAAGACTTATGCATCTTGTAAGTATGCCAAGATCTCGATTTTGATCTATATAGGCAACATTATTGTTGAACATTTATTCACGTATGACTTATGTATTAATACGGAATTTGGGCAAGGGAACCCGATTTCGAATCCCTTGGACAACACTTATATTTTTTATTCATTTTGGTTTGATCCATACGGCTTGGGGACCCAAGATCGAGCCCCAACGCCTTCATTTTATTTTTCCCTTAATTTCTCTCTTCATTGTTTTGCTCAATGGAACTAAGAGGATGTGGGATCGAACCCCCACAACCTCATTTAATTTTGTTTTCATTGCTTTTAGTTTCTCTCCTTTGGCCGAGGGGTTGTGGGTTTGAACCCCCACAGCCCCTCTTTAATTTCTTCTCCTTAATTCCCCTTGGTTCTGCCTAGAGGTCGTGGGTTGGATTGCCACATGCCTCCCCCTTTATTTTTCTTTTAATCTCCTCCTTAAATCTGCCTAAGAGGTCGTGGGTTCGATTCCCACACGCCTCCCCCTTTATTTTTCTTTTAATTTTCTCCTTAAATCTGCCTAAGAGGTCGTGGGTTCGATTTCCACACGCCTCCCTCTTTATTTTTATTTTACTCTTCCTTAAATCTGCCTAAGAGGTCGTGGGTTCGATTCCCACACGCCTCCCCCTTTATTTTTCTTTTAATGTTTTCCTTAAATCTGCCTAAGAGGTCGTGGGTTCGATTCCCACACGCCTCCCTCTTATTTTTCTTTTACTCTTACTTAAATCTGATTGAGAGGTGGTGGGTTCGAATCCCACTCCTCTCATTTCTTTTTTTTTGTTAGTTCCATTTTCCATGCAATACCATGGTTCGAATTCCCCTCACCACAATACTTTTAACTCTTTTAATTTCATGGTTTTTAACATGGTGAGGTCACGGGTTCAATCCTCCATGACCTCACTTGTTTTAATTCATTTTTCACAACATTTTGAACCCTCTTAACTTGTCCGAAATTCATCATTTGAAGTTGGAAATGTTTTTGAAATTTTTCAGCATACTTTCATCAACATTTACACGTAAATTCATAGGGTAATTCGTAGATCATTTAATACGTTCTTAGATGCATTTTTTATGGATTCGTTTAGCCAAGATATTATTATTCAAATCAGACACATTTCAACTCATATGAACATCACGATTTACATAAATTTATGCACGTAAGATAACAACCATAACATAACAATTTTTGAGCCTTAACCCGAGAACACCTAGTCACTGCCACATTTTTGCACACACATGCACATAGTTTCGGAACACATAGGTTGTCATTTATACGATTTTTAACACACATTCATGAACATATTCTTTCATGAAAACACAATACACGCCTAATATCTACCAGCAAATATACCCAACCTACAAATCATTGGGAGCTAGAGACAGGGACATGCAACGGGGTATAACCCTAGTTTTCGGATTAGAATATACTGAATCTTAAGGGGTCTCTTGGGAAAGGTACCAAGAGTAAGAAAACCCATACCTTATTTTGACGTTCAAACCTTGAACTTGCTGCCCAAAGATTTTCCAAACACACGTCCAAATCCAAGAGCTTCAACACCAACTCGACGGAAAAACCCTCTCTTTGCCTAACGTGTTTGATTAGTTGTTTGTTTATAATTTTCGTTGTGAGTTCTTCAAGTGTGAAGAACTTTGGTTTACCTACTGTCTTGTACGTTATTTGGCAGAGAGAAACGTGAATGAGAACAGAGAATGATCATGTGTGGAGAGATAGGCGTGAGAGGAGAGAGTTATATTAGGCTTAGGAGTCTAGTTTAGTACTTAGTCAAATATGGTTTAGTTAAATATTTAAAAAATCTGATTTCCCTTTTATTTTAAATCAGCCAATAAATATTAAATATTAATTAATTTCATTAATTTACCAACTTAAATAAAAAGAAATTTAATTCATTGCTTACACCTAGGTTCGAACCCGGGTGGAGCAAAACTTCATTCTAAGAGACAATTTTCGGCCCTCTCTCCCCAAAATGCCCCTCCACCTTATTAATTAAATAATTAATTATATATTTAGGGTAATTACGATACTACCCTTAGCCTGGAAAAAGACCATTTTACCCCTAGACCCTCCAAACCTAAGATTTTCCATTTTTTAAGTCCGGTAAAGCCTCATTCGAGTAAATCTTCGTATTCGAGAGCCCTACATGGCTGGACCCAACCTTTCCTAGCTCAACTAACTCCCCAAGTTAGTTGGATTGGCTGTAGCAAGGGTTTAGAGGTCTGGTTCTACACGCATCAATCCGTGTGAACCCGGTCTTATCGTAGGCATTCTAGACACATTAAGTATTACTTATCATATCCATTTTTAGGGTTGTTACATTATCCCTCCCTTAGGAACATTCGTCCCCGAATGACACTACTCCTTACTAACAATAAGTAAGTCATCTATAGAAAGTATGCCTACATAGGTAATTCAATACTCCCCATTGGTGAATATCTGATTTACATATTAACATGATGGTGCACTTCCTTGAAACCTACTAGTAGTTTCACATTAATAGACTAAGGAACTCTTTCCTAAACTAGTCTCATCAAAGCATACAACATAAGTAAACATATAAGTCATACAAATCAGCAACCAACATGATGACTCAAACATATTAATCTCATACTAGTGCATAAACACCATACACAGTCAAATACATGAAAGACTAATTAAGGCTACGCACCCGAGACTTCAGCAGAGGTGCCTTCCCCTGCACCCCTAGACTTGAGTGCGAAGAATCGTTGCCTCCTTGGAGCCTCTTCACTTGGACCATTAGGCTGAACTCTCTCCTTCCCTTGTTCTTGACTTCTCCTATTCGGACAATCCTTCACCATGTGACCCGGTTTGCCACAATTGTAACAAGCGTTAGTGCCCATCATACACTCTCCTCCATGCAGTTTGCCACACTTCCTGCAAGGTGGCCTCTCTTGAGGTGTATCTACTTCATTGTTTCTCTTAACTATGGACTCGGAATCCCTATCACAGCGACCCTTGGATGAACTTGACTCCCCTTGGTGGGAGAGTCCCTTCTTAAACCTGGGCTTATCCCTGATTTCATTACTACACTTCCTTGAAAAATTCTCCTCAACTTGCCTTGACCTGTTCCCTGCCCTAGTGTGCTTTCTCTTCCTGCTTTCCTCCACTTGCTGGACATGGACCATAAACCTGGAAAGGTCCATGCTGTCATGCAGCATAGCTGCCCTACACTCCTCCTCGAGATCCTCAGCAATCCCTGTCAAGAATCTACTCATCTCCTCTCTGCTGTTAGACACAAGAGAAGTGGCATACCTGGATAATTTCACAAACTTCAGGGAATACTCCCTAATTGTCATAGATCCCTGTTTAAGGTTGATAAACTCCTCAACCTTGGCCTCTCTCATCTCCTTGGGGAAAAATATCTCTAGGAAGGCTGTCTTAAACAGCTCCCAAGTGATCGGAACTCCGCCCAAAGCTCGGCTATCCTGCCATATCTTGCACCAAGTCTGTTTAACATCCTTGAGCTGATAGGAAGCCATCTCAGTATCTGTGGCCCCCATAGCCACCAAAATCTTATGCACCTCGTCCACAAACTCCTGAGGGTCCTCTGAAGTCTTAGACCCTGTGAAAATAGGAGGATTCATCCTCGTGAAATCTCTCAGCCTGTCAGCCATGCTACGAACCAGTGGGTTCTCCCTTTGAACATTCTGCCAGTTGACCTGGTCAGTCATGGCCTGGGACTGCATAGTGATGGCCTGTGCCATCTGGGCTAGAGATGCCTGCACCTCCGCATCAGTCAACCCAGCAGGGTTAACCAACATAGCCACTCCTTCAGCTGGAGCCTGGGGTGGAACCTGATTGTCCCCAACAGCTGCTCCTCCTCTCCTCTGACAAACGTTCCTCCTAGTATTCATCTTAAAACAATAAGAATTGATGTTAGACATGCTCATAACACCAAGAAATCAGACATTAGGAAAAGCACGATAAGATCAAAAGAAGGGAAATTTTCCTACGCATCATGTAGTCTCTAATTCAGGATAGTGGTGCACTTCACTACCATGACTTAGAAACTACTCAATGTGGTTGATGTGAACTTATTATTCTCGGAATTTAACCTAGTGCTCTGATACCAACTTTGTCACAACCGGAGTGTAGACCCCAGACGAGACCGGCGTCGTTGACCTCTCAAAGGTCGCAGACAAGCCTGCTTACATCATTCTTACTTCATCTAGGTTAATTTTAGCGGAAAATTTAAAACTTTATATTTATGAACATGAATAAAGGTCATTCTACTTACATTCATAATATTCACAATCAACCATCTAACATTAAGATTATTGACTGAAAGAAATAGTTCAATACTGCATTAAATGTAAAATTGCCAAAATGGCACCAATACAATGTCTGAAATAAAAACGGAAAGAAACACTAGTGGAACATACTCCATTAGCTAAAGCCTGCATCTAAGCTAGATAGTAACAGTAGACATCCTCGAAAGCATGAGGGCCTACCAAGTCCGGATGAAAGCGCCACGTCCGGATGGCTGCAACATCAACCTGTAAGCTCTAGCATCCACGTGTGCCTGCACCTAAAAAATATAGAGTTGTATGGGATTAGTACACACTTGTACTAAGTATGGGTATATGCAAGCACACACCAAGGACATGCATGAGTAAGAATAGCTCTTTCCTAACAACATGATTATAGAAAGTCATGTTAGTGGACTTGCCAAATTGGGATTAGGAAAGTTAGTGAGCTTTACAAATTTGGATTAGGAAAGTCAATGAGCTTTCCAAATTTTGATTAGGAAAGTCAGTGAGCTTTCCAAATTTGGATTAGGAAAGTCATGCCATGAGAGTAACATGCATCATCATACTTATCATATTGCGCATAGCACATAACATCTTACACATAGCACATATCATATTACATATAGCACATAACATCTTTCATATCATTCATTCATGTGCCATGAGACCTTGGAATCATGGACTTGACAATAAGACTTCCCAAAATGAGGGCTCAACATATGGGACCTCAACTAGGGAGCCTTCTTTAGCAAACACAGAGTCTGCTTCATTCATTCATACGTACTTCATTTCATTCATTCATAAGCTAGTGTAAAAACCAGTTATACCTAGGATGTAGCTTAAGACTCTCATCGGGTTAGTTATGCAATGATCTAGAATAACCTAGTGTCATTACTTGAGTCTAGCTCACCTCTTGATTATCCTATCCTAACACATTTGGTATCGTTTATTTAATTATGTGCATCATTTAAGGCTGGCCTCATTCATTCATTGGGAACTTTAACTTTAACCGGCATAGATCATGTGAGCACATTGAAATCCAGTGTCTCCCCTACACCGAAAAGAGGTGGAATCACCGGCCAAAGTGACCCAAAACATGCTAGCGTACATGGGAATTGAACCCCTCCAGATCCCTATATTGGCAGTATAGGTTCAAAGACTAGGAGATATAAGGAGACCCATACCCGGCATGCCGGACAGTCTCATCTCATGAGAGTTACGTGAACCTCCGTCCTTCTCGAAAGAAGGCATCACCGCTCATATCTAGTCTATCGGTGCTCAGTATAAAGTTCCATTTTATTCAACTCATACGTCATGGAAGCTAGCTTCTAGTATGAGGACATCATAGCTCAATAGATGATTTCTCATCTCATCATTAGTATTAAGTTTACATTATTCTCAATACTTTCATTAGAGTGTTCATAGAGACTTGTCTCTTCATTAACTTTACACTCTCATAGGTGAGTACGTTTTGGTAACATTTACTTAGGCTCATTTGAGATTGCTCTCATCTTTCACATTAGCCTCTTATCATGTTGTCTCCACATTCATTAACATTAGCACATTTGCTCTTCATAATTACTCACCCCTTTTTACGTGAATGTTCATTTCATCATATGCCAATGCACTTGGCCATTTGTGTGTTTCACACTCTTACTTAACCCTTCTAGGGTTTTATCATTTCATTACATGGTATTCATTTCATCGTATGCCAATACACTTGGACATTTAGTATGTTTTACACTCGTAATTAACCCTTCTAGGTTTACATCATTTCATTACATACATCTTAGGTTCACTTATTTTTAAACGTATGCTAGACTTATGGGTATATACATACAAGCCATGAGGCTTCATTCATAGTTCGTTTAAGTGATTCATATCTTCGTAAGATGATGTGGTACAAGACTTATGCATCTTGTAAGTATGCCAAGATCTCGATTTCGATCTATGTAGGCAACATTATTTGAACATTTATTCACGTATGACTTATGTATTAATACAGAATTTGGGCAAGGGAACCCGATTTCGAATCCCTTGGACAACACTTATATTTTTTATTCATTTTGGTTTGATCCATACGGCTTGGGGACCCAAGATCGAGCCTCAACGCCTTCATTTTATTTTCCCCTTAATTTCTCTATTCTTTTTTCGCTCAATGGAACTAAGAGGATGTGGGATTGAACCCCCACAACCTCATTTACTTTTGTTTTCATTGCTTTTAATTTCTCTCCTTTGGCCGAGGGGTTGTGGGTTCGAACCCCCACAGCCCCTCTTTAATTTCTTCTCCTTAACTCCCCTTGGTTCTGCCTAGAGGTCGTGGGTTCGATTCCCACACGCCTCCCCCTTTATTTTTCTTTTAATCTCCTCCTTAAATCTTCCTAAGAGGTCGTGGGTTCGATTCCCACACGCCTCCCCCTTTATTTTTCTTTTAATTTTCTCCTTAAATCTGCCTAAGAGGTCGTGGGTTCGATTCCCACACGCCTCCCTCTTTATTTTTATTTTACTCTTCCTTAAATCTGCCTAAGAGGTCGTGGGTTCGATTCCCACACGCCTCCCCCTTTACGTTTCTTTTAATTTTTTCCTTTAATCTGCCTAACAGGTCGTGGGTTCGATTCCCACACGCCTCCCTCTTTATTTTTCTTTTACTCTTACTTAAGTGGTGGGTTCGAATCCCACTCCTCTCATTTCTTATTTTTTTTAGTTCCATTTTCCAGCCAATACCATGGTTCAAATCCACCTCACCACAATACTTTTAACTCATTTAATTTCATGGTTTTTAACATGGTGAGGTCACGGGTTCAATCCTCCATGACCTCACTTGTTTTAATTCATTTTTTCACAACATTTTGAACCCTCTTAACTTGACCGAAATTCATAATTTGAAGCTGGAAATTTTTTTGAAATTTTTCAGCATACTTTCATCAACATTTACACGTAAATTCAAAGGGTAATTCGTAGATCATTTAATACGTTCTTAGTTGCATTTTTTATGGATTTGTTTAGCCAAGAGATTATCATTCAAATCAGCCACATTTCAATTCATATGAACATCATGATTTACATAAATTTATGCACGTAAGATAACAACCATAACATCACAATTTTTTAGCCTTAACCAGAAAACACCTAGTCACTACCACATTTTTGCACACACATGCACATAGTTTCGGAACACATAGGTTGTCATTCATATGATTTTTAACACACATACATGAACATATTCTTTTACGAAAACACAATACACGCCTAATATCTACCAGCAAACATACCCAACCTACAAATCATTGGGAGCTAGTGACAGGGACATGCAACGGGGAACAACCCTAGTTTTTGTATTAGAATATACTGAACCTTAAGGGGTCTCTTGGAAAAGGTACCAAGAGTAAGAAAACCCATACCTTATTTTGACTTTCAAGCCTTGAAATTGCTGCCCAAAGCTTCTCCAAACACACGTCCAAATCCAAGAGCTTCAACACCAACTCGACGGAAAATCCTCTCTTTGCCTAACGTGTTTGATTAGTTGTTTGTTTATAATTTTCGTTGTGAGTTCTTCAAGTGTGAAGAACTTTGGTTTACCTACTGTTCTTGTACGTTATTTGGCAGAGAGAAACGTGAATGAGAAGAGAGAATGATCATGTGTGGAGAGATAGGCGTGGGAGGAGAGAGTTATATTAGGCTTAGGAGTCTAGTTTAGGACTTAGTCAAATAAGGTTTAGTTAAATATTTAAAAAAATCTGATTTCCCATTTATTTTAAACCAACCAATAAATATTAAATATTAATTAATTTCATTAATTTACCAACTTAAATAAAAACAAATTTAATTCATTGCTTCCACCTAGGTTCGAACCCGGGTGGAGCGAGACTTCACTCTAAGAGCCAATTTTTGGCCCTCTCTCCCCAAAATGCCCCTCCACCTTATTAATTAAATAATTAATTATATATTTAGGGTAATTATGATACTACCCTTAGCCTGGAATAATACCATTTTACCCCTAGACCCTCCAAACCGAAGATTTTCCCTTTTTTAAGTCCGGTAAAGACTCCTTCGAGTAAATCTTCGTATTAGAGATCCCTACATGGCTGGAACCAACCTTTCCTAGCTCAACTAACTCCCCAAGTTAGTTGGCTTGGCTGTAGCAAGGGTTCAGAGGTCTAGTTCTACGCGCATCAATCCGTGTGAACCCGGTCTTATCGTAGGCATTCTAGACACATCAAGTATTACTTATCATATCCATTTTTAGGGTTGTTACAATAACAAAAAAATAGAATCCACAAGGTAGTCGCTTAGAGATTCTTGTTTATCGGGAGATTTATTCTCTCTACACTTTTAATGTTTTTCTTCATAATATTTTTGATGTAATAATATTTTGATATTTAATATAAGTTTTTGTTATCTTATTTAATAACCATATGATTTGCAAATTATAAGCTTCCGCATGACGTCATAATGACCTCTTTCATATCCCCAACAAGTGGTATTAGAGTACCTGGTTCAATGATCCTATAACCCAACAAGTGGTATTAGATGACATATTTCAACAATCTTATGACCCAACAAGTGGTATCAGAGCGCATGGTTCAAATATCTGATGGTTCAATGATCTAATGTTTGAATGAGGTTGAAGACACATTCAAGTGGTTTCAAATAAATTTGCAATAAATTTGATGATAATGAAGTTTTTTGTCAAGCAACATGTGGAGAAGAAGTTTCAACCATATTTCAACATTCCTGTTGTAGCATCTTTGAAAATAATATTAAAAGATTTTAAAACCATTTTTAACCAATATATTTTAAACTTTACTTTTAACCATGGCAAGCCGGAGTGACGAAGACTATGTGATAAACAAAGATTATCATGCACTTGAAAAAGAAGAATCAAGTTTGTCAAGAAAATCCAACCAAAAGGGAAGATTTGTTAGGGTTTTAACATGATTTTCTTACCATAATTTAAAATTTATTTCTCCATAATGAAAACACAAAACATTACCATAAATATTTTTAATTTTCTTGAAAGTAAAATATAATATTATTTTATATTTGATTTATTCTTTTCTTATAGGAAAATGTTTTGGAGTAGGAAAATGTTTTAGAGTAGCTAGTTCTTTTCTAGTAGTAAATGTTTTAGTACTTTATAGATATAGACTTGATTCTTCCAACACAACAAAATAATAGAATCCACAATGTAGTCGTTTAGAGATTATTGTTTATGGGGATATTTATTCTTTCCACAGTAATGTTTTTTCTTCATATTAGTTTTGATATAATAATATTTGATTTTTAGTATAATTTTTTGTTATCTGATTTATCAACATATGATTTGCGAATTATAAGCTTCCGCATAACGCCATAATCACATCCTTCATATCCCTTACAAGTGGTATAAGAGAACATGCTTCAATGATCCTATAACACAACAATTGGTATTAGAGCACATGTTTCAACGATCCTATGACCCAACAAGTGTTGCATTTGATTCCGGAGCATTAAATTGTTAAATTGTTGTCTGTGGATATGGAATCATCCTTTGTGCAAGGGCATTTGAACACCTTTGTTGAGCCTGAACTTGCATTTGAAGCATGTATGATAAGCAGATGTGAAATCCCCAATTTTTAGGTATTTCATTTAGGAACTAATCATGGATGCTAATATTAAAAAAGGAACAAAGAAAGCTAAAGGAAAGGAGAAACCAAGGTCTGGTAATCACCAAGGTCACTCGGCAAATCGCCAAGTTGAAACTCTACCACCTAAAGTCACAGAATGCTGGGGCCAAAATGAGGGTAACTTTGGAGAGCAGCAGCCCAATTTGGCGTATCACCGATCAATTCGGCGAGGGATGAACAAGTCACCAAAAGTGTTGATGGAGCTTCAGACAAGTGCTAATGTGCAAAATAAAAGGTGAATGGGCGAATCACGAAATCATCTGGCGATCTCGACCTGGAATGCCTAAAATTATAGTAGCTGAATCAAGAAGCAAAAAATAAAGGCGGGAGGAAGGGTAATCGACGATTCGACAAACACTTGGCAAAGCCCGACTTACCTCGTCGATTGGTTGTAAACAATGACACATCAGAATTATTTAAATTGAATTTTTCTAGAGAGAGAAGGCATTCAGAAAAGTGAGGAATAAATGATTGAGAGAAAGACCATTGCTGGAAGAGATTTCTTAGTGATTTTAGCAAGATTTTCTTGGAGATTTTGTAATAGAAAAGATTCTTAGTTTATTTAAATTTTCAGTTTTCGTTTCACCCAAATTTGGAAGACATGATGGATGTTAATTTCCATTTTTTGCTATGATTGGCTAAAACCCTGTCCTTGGGGTTTTGACTATGAGATAAATTTTTGAGGTTTTCTAAGTGAGTGTCACTGATTTGTGAATAATTGTGTTAACTTTTAGTGGGTCTGATTTGCTGCTATGTTTTAAGTCCATCTTGCATGATCATTGTCACTTGTTCACTATTATGTGCTTGATAGAGGGATAAGTACAAAGATAGATTAGCAAGTTTAGCATCCTTAGTAATGGTTCAACATAATTTCAACTTGAAAAAGTGAAACATGGAACCTATACTTTGTATTTAGCTCGAGAGAGTAGATTTGATGAGGACAAGATATGGGCATCTTCTGTTTAATGTTGAAGTTCGAGAGAATTCGACAAATATAAGGTAGTTGGCTAAGAGAAAATTACTTTACATATAGCCCTACCTACCCACGACAAGTTATCCCATTGTGAGCATAAATGTACATCCACCAGAGTGAATTCAATAATTGGTTGGTTAATTCCCCAAGTTTTACCTCATTATTTTGATTGTCTCCCATAAAGTATTAAAATAGATTGATAATTATAATCTGAAATTTGAAGTTTAAACGAAAAAGGTGCATTAAGTGTTCAAGTGAAGTGTTTGTTGTCATACTTCTACAAATGGATTCAAAGGAAAAGCTACACACTATGGGAATGATCCCAACCCTATTGGTTGGGTTATATACTTGCTAGCGATCGTTGACTCTTAGAACTAGATTAAGTGTCGTTGAAACATTTATTAAGTTGTTTTAACCTTATTTCTAAGCCCTATAAATACCCATATATCTCGAAAACTACGCCAACTACCTCATTTACTAAAATCCTCAAATCCCAATCATATTAATCCCCTTTTATTCAATCTGAAGTTCAAGAAGAAGAATCTACTCTTCCCAAATCAAGTCTCCTTTTCACCATTTCTTTTGGGATTTGAATATCAAGGTATGTAGGCGATGGGTTCCATACACTCGTTGAGCCACAAGGTTTCTCAGTTCTCAAAGTTCAATCTCCAAAAATGTGTGGATTTTATTGAATTCTGAATGGGTTCTAATTGTGTTGATCTTATTGTTTGATTTTGATCTTATTAAGATTGTTTAAATCAATTAGATCCTTTCATATTCATTTCACATGGACCAATACATTGATAATAATTTGTACTATGAGCCCTTAAAGATGTGAATTGATGAAGAAACTACCAATTTATTAATGATATTAACATTAATTTAAGCATGATTTACGAAATGGAATACTTTTATGATATATATTGGTTTAATAGAAGTATCAATGAAATTTAGAGTCTTTATCGTATTTGCATGGATTGTGAAGGGTTTTCTTACATTAAGAAATTATGTTTGGTGAAATGTTTTCTTACACATTGTTTAAGGAGATACTTTATGATGTTTAAATCTTGAATTAGTAACATAATTTTTCTTTTCCATGTATAATGATTTTATTATATTATGACTATTCCTTTAAAATTATTATTTAGTAGAGATTGGGTTTCTAGTAGAAATCTTTTTGTCCCTAACTACGTGCCCCCGTATGTTTGTCTTATAAAAACACCGCTAGTCGATCCACCTAATCTAGAAATTCAAGGTCTTTTCCTTAGAATGCAAGGAAATCTCTTTTATGTGATGGAGAAAGACATTGAATTCCACACTACAGCTCACGTTGTGTATGCTGGTTAATAGTAAATATACCACAAAATAGACTAAGTTGTTCTTAAAGGTTTTGCGAAAAATTTATCATGTCTCTTAAAAGCTTTTACTATTTTTAGCTAGGACATGCATGACATCTTTTGTTGATATCCTCTTATGATCATGTTTCATGTTTTTATGCATATCCCTCATGCTTAGTACATTCAAAGTACTAATGCATATTTGTTCTACATTGTTTACTATTGTAGGGTGTGACACTTCCTCTCCTTTCATCCCTGGCTATTGATTATAAAATTAAGTTTCCAAAATTGTACAAGATGTACAAATTATGTCCCAATCACTTCTTTTTATGTACAATAATGGCTTGTCGAGACTATCATGTGACTTCCGATTTATGTCAAAAGTCTTTCATTTATAGGGGACTTTCTACCTTAAATTATAATATTTTATATAATTTTCAGTTGTATGCTTGTCAAGTGGTTTTGTAAGGCCTCTCAGAGTCTTATACACCATGTCACGCGTAGCTTGTAGCATAGATCTTTAGTATTATCCCTCTACGATTCTAGCTTACACTTTTTTTGTAATACCATTACCTTAGACATGCTTGGTATTTCTCGGTAGTGTTGTAGGGTACCTATATAGCACAATGGTTGGAGTTATCTCTTTTGTTCAAGATTGAAATTTAGTGGCTAGTGGGTATTCATCATATCTAGCCTATGTGTTGTATATAGTAGGCACATCTTTCCAGTTGAGTAAGTTCTAGTTATCCGTGATTTCGTTGATATGTTACTACCGACCTACATGGAAATACTCCAAGAGCGTGATATTGACATCTGTATTGAGCTTGAACCAACTACTCAACCCATTTTCATTGTGCCTTATTAGATTGCTCCTTCAAATCTTAAGGAACACAATGTTCAATTTCAAGATCTCTTGGGTAAAGGGTTCATCACGCCTTCAGTATCACCATAGGGTGATCCCATTATCTTTGTGTAGAAGATGGATGGTGTGTTGAACATATGTATTGACTGTAGGTAGATGAATAAGGTGACTGTGAAGAAACGTTAACACATGCCTAGGATTGATGATCTATTTTAACAACATCAAGGTGCCACATTGTTCTTGAAGATTAATCTAAGGTCTTGTGCATCAGGTAATTACTAGGGCTACATATATACCATAAACCAAATTTAAGACTTAATATGACCACTATGAGCGTATTAAAATCATATCTTGATTTGTTCATCGTTGTGTTCATAGATAACATTCAGGTATACTCGTAGACAGGAGCGATCATGAGCAATATTTGAGGAATTTTCTCCAAACTTTGAGAGATTAGCAACCTTATGACAAATTCTCAAAGTTCACATTTTGTCTTCAGTATATAGAAATCTTGGTGTGAATATGGTGTCCAAAGATTGTTTAATGGTAAATCTTTCAAAGATTCAAACTATTTGTGATTACAGTTGTCCCACTTCCATTATTTATGCTCAAAGATTTGTTCGATTAGCATGGTATGATAGACACTTTGAAGAGTGCTTCTCAACTATTGTAGAACCTCTGAATCGGTTTGCTCGCCTTAATCTCCCCTTTCAATGGTCTGAGAAGTGTAAGTTAAGGACTTGCTGACAACTATTCTCCTATTAACTTTCTAGTTAAGGGCGAGGGATCCAGAGTCTATTGTGATGTATCTTACATTTATTTGGGTTATGTATTGATGTAGCATGTTGGGTTATTGCTTATGCATATAGGCAGTTTAGGATACATATGTGTAACAACCGAACTTATGACGTGATGTTTGATACTCTAGATTTTGAACTTAATATTTAGAGGCACTACTTGTATGGTGTTCATTGTGTGATCTACATGTTGTAAGGAACCTAAAAATGAATTAAGGTTATTAGGGTAACGTATCAAAAAAAGTTTTAAAATATGTTAAAGAAGTGTTTTACAGTATGAATGTTAAATTTGATTTCATTTGGAGGTCAAACATCCAAGAACGTACGATGACGTATGAAAGTTAGCCTTGAGACGTGTATGTGTGTCTTGACATGTTTTATGTGTTAGTTTTGGTAGAAACTTAAGTTGAAGGCCCCTAACATGTTAATGAGTGTAATTACATTGGAAACGTCCGGGAACGACTCCCCAAGGCACCCCCAAAAGTCCCTCAAGGAGGACCCAAGATTGCCTAGACACTTCCTTGGTAGTGCTACCTACGAGCCTAGAACGACGCCTCTTCAGTGCACCTACGCCCCGTTGATATGGGGGGGCGTCCAACACTTAGCCCGGGAGCTAAAGCCCCCAAAATGACAAGCCTCACACGCAAACGACGGTTGCCAGTATGACCCTTCGATGGGTCTACTGGGCATCGATGGAGGGTGTCGATGCAGCCTGCATTTTCTGCCAGGCGCACTTTTTCATTAAGGGGTAAATGGGAAATTCACCCCACGTTCTAACCTGACCCTAGACGGTTATTTCATGTATTTTTGGGTATATTAAGTTGGTTATTAAGATCAAAACCCCATACCCAATTCATTATTCAAAATTTGACTTCCCTGTCCAAAAGAAACCTCCAATGGAGATGAAGCTCAAGAATAGCCATGGTGATGGATTCTCAAGCTTTCTTCATCAATTTTTCATGGTCTTCTAAAAGAAAAAGGTATAGTGATCCTTCATCCTTAGTCAACCTTTCTTCTAAGGAGTTCCTTCCAATGTTTTGAATGAAAGTTCATGATCAAACCTTCTATCTTTCAATCTAGCCATGGGTTCTTTCTTAAAACGACTTCAAAAGCATGTTTATGATGAAATGATTACTATATACTGATTTTATTGTTAAATTCAATTAAATTTCATGATGAACCCGTGTTCCTTCCAATTCTCAAATTAGCCTATATTATGAGCATTGTGATGTTGACTATATGCTAATTAAATTATGAATCTAGTATGTTGAATTGTCTATTTCTACTGCTTATTATGTAAATTGATGGTGGTTTATGTGAAATTTATCCATGTGGATCAAGGTATGATGATTAGGTAAGATTTGCTTATGTTCTTCTATCTTCTATATATTTATAATGTAATGTACATAATATGATCTTAATTCTAGGATAGATGAAGCATGATTTCGTTTATGTGAAGATACTTTTAGATACTGCCCTATACTTTAATTGTTGTTAAAATATGAGCATTGATCAATGATGACAAAAGGTTGATGAATTGGTAAGATTGCCTACTTTCTCTACTTTTCTATGTAATTTCTACTTGAATAGGCCTTTTATGGCATTGTGTGGTATGATCCACTTATGGTAGTGGTGTTTACCTTATTGTCAATATATATGTGACTGATCATGTCCATCAAGGCAATTGTAATTTTAATGAGTGGTGATGATGATCACCCAATGTGAAGATTATGTCTAGTATTCCATTCTAGTTATGATCTAGGTTTTGTTGCTAATGTTATAAGCATGTGAATGGAAATGTTAGGGTTAGGTATAGGTGCTGCCATTGATGATGTCATATTGGTAATAACCCCTACCTATGTACCCCTATATGAAGCTGTGATTAGCTAATGTTAGTACTGAATGTAATGTGAAGTTATCTTGTCTCCTATACTAAATTGTGATGTGTGGTATACACATGGATGTCAATGGTCGTTTTAAGAGGTTGGCTGCCAAAATATGATGTTAATAGCCAAGATATGATCTTGTTGACCAATGTACACACAATTACACCTTCTGCATGCTTGCAAGTAGTATAGGTTCATGGTGACTAATGAAAGGATATTCTCATATGCACTAATGTCTACTACTATGAATGTAAAGTATGTGTCCATGAAGTATGTTATGTATCCCTTAACTAGGATGACTTTATAGGTGTACTAGTATTGCTAAGGGTATGAGACCTTGTATATGCATTGCACATGTGTGCCTTGATAGGATAGTTCCTAGGTTTGTTATCTATGTACATGAATATGAATGCATGAGTATGTTATAAATATGCATAGTGTCTAAATGTGTTTATATGAAAGGATTGCTCATATAGTTACACCTATTCACATATGCATGAATGAAATGAAGTATGAACATGTGTGGTCTAAGGATGTTTATGTATACACACACATGAAACATGTCCATTATGAATGTATGATGATCTAGTCAATTGAGGGTCTCTTTAAAGGTGTTCTCAAGGGTATCCTAAACTAGATGGTTCTTGAATATTCTATGTTCATATGAATGGTTCTCTCACATGATATAGGTTGATGAAAGGAATTTCTCATCTATAACCTATGAGCTAAGCATATGGGCGATTAATTCTCCGAAAGCCTATATCTTATAAAGTAATGTTAATAAAAGCTTTTCACTAAAGGGAACTTTGCTTAGTACCTAGTGAACTTAGATGAGGGGTACCCCTTCCCAATGTGGGAAGGCTTGTTCACCATAGTCCTCACAAGGTGGATTATGACAATGCCTCAATAGGCATAAAGAGGGCTTCCATATATGCCTCAAAGTTCCATAAACTATGCTTGCCCTATAGGATCTAGCAAATGATATCACCTAATATGCTAGCATGATGTTGATGTTCTACTTTGGCAAGGTAGAGCACCTTCCTTTGGTGTAAGTCTGTACAACACCAAATTCCATGTTTAGCACCCATGGTCTTATTGTCGGTTAAGGCTATAGGTTACCTAAAGTAAAATGGATAATTGAAGTAAAGTAAGGACCCTAACTAGGATAACCTAAGGGAAGTTTCTTAGTGTGGGTGAGGGTATGAGACTTTACCTATGCATTGCAGAAGTAGCTCTTGTAGCGAGTTCTAGGAAGGTGTTCTAATATATATGACTATGTTTATGTTCCTTATGTATGACATTGTAGTGTTCTCTACTTGTTGTGATGATATGCATGATATGAGTCCTAATGAGTCTATATGATGTGATCTTACCTTATATGAATAATGTGGGTCTTTTTGACAATATGATGAAGGTCTTGCTTTGCATGTATGAAGTTGTCTATACTTGTCTGGTTAATGTATGATGTACATGTTATGCTTGTAGTCTCTTTATACGTTTACTTAGTATGTGTGAGGTTATGGGACTTCACATGTACATTGCACTAGTAGGCTTCGATTGAGATTATGAGTAATGTCTTATGTTGTCTAAGTGAAGTGAAGTCTAAATATGTTATTGATTGACTGATGACTTTTATGATGATTTTGGTAAGTCTTGACTTGTATGTGGTCTTGTAATGAGTTCTTTTATGTTGTCCAAAAAGTATGTTGAGTTAAATGTTAGGTACATGTCTTGTTATAGAAATGGTTCCATGAATGCATGTCTTGGATTAGTGAAGGTGGTATGCATGATTTCCTTGTGGCCTTAAGGTGATGTTTGAGTGTGGATAGTGTAATGGAACATTATCTATACATTGAACCAAGTATCACTAAATGTTAAGAAGTTAAGGAGAAAAAGAAGTTACTGTGAAATGAAAGATAGTTACTGTAAAGGAAAAGGTAGTTACTGTAAAGTGATTCCAAATATGTCTTAAATATAATGTATGTTGTTATGTGATATTGTGACTATTTTATATGGCTAAATGAAATATGTGGATGATGCTTATGGTATCATGTTTTATTAAGTTTTCACAAAAAGGCATGATGCATGATTTAAAAGCAAAATGTCCCCTTTTATATGCATATTTTTGCATGGTTGCCATACTTAGGGCATTTTTGTACTGACATTATTCTTCTTTACCTTTTTACACAAATTGTAGGTTATGGATGCTTAAAGGATATGTCTAAGGTGAAGGGCTTTATATATGTTTGCCAAGATCAACAAAAAGGCATCCTTAAGTTCAAGAATTTTTTATGTCAAGTTTTTATAAAGTTATGAAATAGTTTAGTTTATGATTTTTTGTTATAAGGGTCTTTTCCCTAATGTACTCTAACGATGTTGAGTCTAAGATGGCAAAGAGACTTAGAGTCTAACTATCTACTTATGTTATTTTATATGTATAATGGAAGTGACGTTCTAGCATATGCTGTTCTATGAAAGTTTTAAATTTTCCACTAAACTTACCTATGACAATGCGATGAAAGATAACTATGGTCTTTTATAAGACCTCTGAGAGGTCAAGTACGCCACTTACTTCTAGGGGGTTCTCCTCATTCATGACAATTGTGATATCAGATCACGAGGTTATGAAAGTGGTTTTAGGATCCAAAGTCTCATATTGCAACGTTTAATAGAGTCTCGTTCATAGGTACTGAGTCGCGACACATCTATGAGCGAGAGGATATAGGACGATAGAGTTTTCCTTCTTCACTATTTTCATGTCGTTCCATAGAACTTAACTCTATAAGATCTATCTCTTATGTTTTCTTGTCTGGTGGTCTATTATATGTGATTTCTTGGATGAGATGATATTTCTATGCTTGAGGGAGAAAATGTGTGTTTTGATGCTTATCTTGGTTTTATGGTTTGAGGAGTATGTGTGAAGGTGAACTTTGATATATGTTGATGAGATGTCATTTGTGGCTATATATGAGATCTATGTGACATGACATGTTCTTTGAAGATTTATGCTATAATATAGTTATAACTTGCTCATGGTTGTTATAGTTTAATTGAGCTTTCTTTGGGAATAATGAGTTGCTTTATGAGTATGCATGATGGTAGTATAATGTTATGGTTTGAGTTTGAATGCTTTTGAAGAAATGTGGTAAATAGCTAAAAATGCATGTTGCCCTTGTATATGTGCAATGGATCAATGTTTCCCTTTGTTTATATGTGTGAACCTTCATGGTTTCCTTGCATGGATTGGAGTCTTTTGTATAGGATTGTTCCTAGAAGTGAAGGTAGTGTTCTTACCTTGTAGGGTGATGATGTGGGTTGGAAATACCTAGAAGTTACCTTACCTAGGTTTTAAAGAAAAAGAAAGAGGCCTTATGGCTAAGTTACCTCTATTTTTTTACCCTAATATTTTATGACCCTTGGTATTTATGGTATAGTTGAGACCTTATGTGGTTGAGCAGTATGACCTAACTTGATTTTTATGAATTTCCTTTGGATGTTAAACCTAGAGGAATGATGTTGGTAGACTATTTTTTCATACTCTAAATTTCGTAGGTCTATTTCATACCATTGTTGATTTAATATATCTTCTAGTTCGTTATTATTAAATATTTTTTTCCATATTATTCTTCTTAATTCAATTATTTCTATACCTTGAAGTATATATAAGATTAAAGTTTCATAGCTTTTTATCATTTCGTCATGTATGTATGTGGTCATGTTCGTTGTTATGCAGGGTTTTTCAATTATTCCTTCCTATTAATTTCATAATCGATTTAATTTATATTAGATTATTATGAACTAGATTATCTATTTATCATATTTTCCTGTCAGTACTAGCATCGTACTTTAGCGGATACTTCCTTCTTATCAGCGCCTCAACATTGTTTACTCCCCTAAACGGCTTTCCTTGCCTACCGGTTTCAACATTAGGATGGCATAGTATAGAAGTTTTCTCCCTGTTTCCAGTGTGCTAATAAACTAGAAATCATGATTCAAATAATTCTAGTACATAATAACTAATATAAAATTATTCAATCATATATATGATATTCAGGAATATATGAAATTAGTTCTGCATATTTTTTGAAAAATATACCTTTGTTTCTTGCTTATTCATGCTATCTGTAATACCTGATTTGATTTCAGATTGTTGCTCCATTTATCTGAATAAAAAAAAATCGTTGAGATTTTTTTTTTAAAAGAGTCTTTTTTATTTCAGGCTTTGCCCTTTATGTTACACCTTTCTTCCTTCATATAGAAAGGAATTAGTGCATCATTATGCACTTACTATACTTCACACTTACTTTACAACTATCCCTACCTACTACTTTTACACTTGTCTTTTTAATAATACACACCACTTATCAGACTTTACACTTGTCAACATATCTCTAATAATACACATGCATATGTTGACTAAGTTATCCTACTAGCCAATAATGTGACTACTGCTGTACATTTCAAGACTTTTACATATCTACTTTTGGCTTTGTGTAGCCAAGCACGTTTTTGTGTTTCTTTTTATCTTCATTTTTGTCTTCTTGTCATCTTCCGTCTTTCTCTCTTTTCTAAAGATTCTTCATCTTTATCTTCTTATTATCTTCCGTCTTTATCTCTTATTCCAGCTGGACGTCTGAGATTATATTATTTTCTCCGTTGCATTTTGAACATATGTGATCGGGATATTTGTGACCAATTAGCTTGCAATACCTCGTTAATAATTCTGCCAAAATATATCCTACTTTAAGTGCTCGTGTTGTAGGTCGTTCTTCTGGCTTAAGTAATGATAAAATCCATCTATGGACTTCATCCATATCTTCTTTCCTTAGCTCCCTTGAATTGGAAAAAATCATTAACTGATCTCTTTCATAGTATCTCCATATAACATTTCCGTTTAAATAATTATTTGCTAGCTCTTGTATAATGGTTGATATATCAATTATTCTCTTATTGGCATAAAAAATGGGTATCTCACTTTTTTGTATCACTGTTTAATGTTCAATATCTTCCGGTATTATCATATCTTTTGTTAGTCCTATATTTACTACTTGTATCAAAGGTTTTATTTCCTCGTATAACATCTCTGCTGTTACCGTTTAGAATTTTACATAGAATAAATTTACCTTAGTAACTATCTTATAAGTAATAAATGCTTTATGTATCTCCGGTATTCCACTTAGTTCCTCTCCATCATATGTATATACTGTATTTAGTAATTCATAGTTGTAACATGTCCTTACTAAGTTGACGTTAGTTTTCGGTTGTTCAATCAATTTATTATAACCTTGTAATTTTTGGGTTAAATAATCCTGGTTGGGTTCTTGGGTTGTAGTAGATCTGGGTTTAAGATTTAAAAACTTTTGGATTTTGTGTATATTTTTTATATAGATTCGCGTAATATGGTTATATGTTCTTTTGTCATGCTGTAGGCTATCTGCGTATGTAGAAGTTTGTGGTTCAGTAGTTAATATGTTTTTGGTGTTAGCATCGAGGTAAATGGTTTTTCGAATAACTCCACCTTATTAATTAAATAATTAATTATATATTTAGGGTAATTACGATACTACCCTTAGCCTGGAAAAAGACCATTTTACCCCTAGACCCTCCAAACCTAAGATTTTCCATTTTTTAAGTCCGGTAAAGCCTCATTCGAGTAAATCTTCGTATTCGAGAGCCCTACATGGCTGGACCCAACCTTTCCTAGCTCAACTAACTCCCCAAGTTAGTTGGCTTGGCTGTAGCAAGGGTTTAGAGGTCTGGTTCTACACGCATCAATCCGTGTGAACCGGTCTTATCGTAGGCATTCTAGACACATTAAGTATTACTTATCATATCCATTTTTAGGGTTGTTACATTATCCCTCCCTTAGGAACATTCGTCCCCGAATGACACTACTCCTTACTAACAATAAGTAAGTTATCTATAGAATGTATGCATACATAGGTAATTCAATACTCCCCATTGGTGAATATCTGATTTACATATTAACATGATGGTGCACATCCTTGAAACCTACTAGTAGCTTCACATTAATAGACTAAGGAACTCTTTCCTAAACTAGTCTCATCAAAGCATACAACATAAGTAAACATATGTCATACAAATCAGCAACCAACATGATGACTCAAACATATTAATCTCATACTAGTGCATAAACACCATACACAGTCAAATACATGAAAGACTAATTAAGGCTACGCACCCGAGACTTCAGCAGAGGTGCCTTCCCCTGCACCCTAGACTTGAGTGCGAAGAATCGTTGCCTCCTTGGAGCCTCTTCACTTGGACCATTAGACTGAACTCTCTCCTTCCCTTGTTCTTGACTTTTCCTATTCGGACAATCCTTCACCATGTGACCCGGTTTACCACAACTTTAACAAGCGTTAGTGCCCATCATACACTCTTCTCCATGCAGTTTGCCACACTTCCTGCAAGGTGGCCTCTCTTGAGGTGTATCTACTTCATTGTTTCTCTTAACTCTGGACTCGGAATCCCTATCATAGCGACCCTTGGATGAACTTGACTCCCCTTGGTGGGAGAGTCCCTTCTTAAACCTGGGCTTATCCCTGATTTCAATACTACAGTTCCTTGAAAAATTCTCCTCAACTTGCCTTGACCTGTTCCCTGCCCTAGTGTGCTTCCTCTTCCTGCTTTCCTCCACTTGCTGGACATGGACCATAATCCTGGAAAGGTCCATGCTGTCATGCAGCATAGTTGCCCTACACTCCTCCTCGAGATCCTCAGCAATCCCTGTCAAGAATCTACTCATCTCCTCTCTACTGTTAGACACAAGAGAAGTGGCATACCTGGATAATTTCACAAACTTCAGGGAATACTCCCTAACTGTCATTGATCCCTGTTTAAGGTTGATAAACTCCTCAACCTTGGCCTCCCTCATCTCCCTGGGGAAAAATATCTCCAGGAAGGCTGTCTTAAACAGCTCCCACGTGACCGGAACTCCGCCCAAAGCTCGGCTATCCTGTCATATCTTGCACATAGTCTGTTTAACATCCTTGAGCTGATAGGAAGCCAGCTCAGCCTTCTCAGTATCTGTGGCCCCCATAGCCACCAAAATCTTATGCACCTCGTCCACAAACTCCTGGGGGTCCTCTGAAGTCTTAGACCCTGTGAAAATAGGAGGATTCATCCTCGTGAAATCTCTCAGCCTGTCAGCCATGCTACGAACCAGTGGGTTCTCCCTTTGAACATTCTGCCAGTTGACCTGGTCAGTCATGGCCTGGGCCTGCATAGTGATGGCCTGTGCCATCTGGGCCAGAGATGCCCGCACCTTCGCATCAGTCAACCCAGCAGGGTTAACCAGCATAGCCACTCCTTCAGCTGGAGCCTGGGGTGGAACCTGATTGTCCCCAGCAGCTGCTCCTTCTCTCCTCTGACCAACGTTCCTCCTAGTATTCATCTTAAAACAATAAGAATTGATGTTAGACACGCTCATAACACCAAGAAATCAGACATTAGGAAAAGTACGCTAAGATCAAAAGAAGGGAAATTTTCCTACGCATCATGCAGTCTCTAACTCAGGATAGTGGTGCACTTCACTACCATGACTTAGAAACTACTCAATGTGGTTGATGTGAACTTATTATTCTCGGAATTTAACCTAGTGCTATGATACCAACTTTGTCATGACCGGAGTGTAGACCCCAGACGAGACCGGCGTCGTTGACCTCTCAAAGGTCGCAGACAAGCCTACTTAGGTCATTCTTACTTCATCTATGTTAATTTTAGCGGAAAATTTAAAACTTTATATTTATGAACATGAATAAAGGTCATTCTACTTACATTCATAATATTCACAATCAACCATCTAACATTAAGATTATCAACTGAAAGAAATAGTTCAATACTGCATGAAATGTAAAATTGCCAAAATGGCACCAATACAATGTCTGAAATAAAAACGGAAAGAAACACTAGTGGAACATACTCCATTAGCTAAAGCCTTCATCTAAGCTAGATAGTAACAGTAGACATCCTCGAAAGCATGAGGGCCTACCAAGTCCGGATGAAAGCGCCACGTCCGGATGGCTGCAATGTCAACCTGTAAGCTCTAGCGTCCACGTGTGCTTGCACCTAAAAAATATAGAGTTGTATGGGATTAGTACACACTTGTACTAAGTATGGGTATATGCAAGCACACACCAAGGACATGCATGAGTAAGAATATATCTTTCCTAACAACATGATTATGGAAAGTCATGTTAGTGGACTTGCCAAATTGGGATTAGGAAAGTTAGTGAGCTTTACAAATTTGGATTAGGAAAGTCAATGAGCTTTCCAAATTTTTATTAGGAAAGTCAGTGAGCTTTCCAAATTTAGATTAGGAAAGTCATGCCATGAGAGTAACATGCATCATCATACTTATCATATTGCACATAGCACATAACATCTTACACATAGCACATATCATATTACATATAGCACATAACATCTTTCATATCATTCATTCATATGCCATGAGACCTTGGAATCATGGACTTGACATTAAGACTTCCCAAAATGAGGGCTCAACATATGGGACCTCAACTAGGGAGCCTTCATTCATACGTACTTCATTTCATTCATTCATAAGCTAGTGTAAAAACCAGTTATACCTAGGATGTAGTTTAAGACTCTCATCGGGTTTGTTATGCAATGATCTAGAATAACCTAGTGTGATTACTTGAGTCTATCTCACCTCTTGATTATCCTATCCTAACACATTTGGTATCGTTTATTTAATTATGTGCATCATTTAAGGCTGACCTCATTCATTCATTGGGAACTTTAACTTTAACCAGCATAGATCATGTGAGCATCATGAAATCCAGTGTCTCCCCCACACCGAAAAGAGGTGGAATCACCGGCCAAAGTGACCCAAAACATGCTAGCGTACATGGGAATTGAACCCCTCCAGATCCCTATATTGGCAGTATAGGTTCGAAGACTAGGAGATATAAGGAGACCCATACCCGGCATGCCGGACAGTCTTATCTCATGAGAGTTACGTGAACCTCCGTCCTTCCCGAAAGAAGGCATCACCGCTCATATCTAGTCTATCGGTGCTCAGTATAAAGTTCCATTTTATTCAACTCATACGTCATGGAAGCTAGCTTCTAGTATGAGGACATCATAGCTCAATAGATGATTTCTCATCTCATCATTAGTATTAAGTTTACATTATTCTCAATACTTTCATTAGAGTGTTCATAGAGACTTGTCTCTTCATTAACTTTACACTCTCATAGGTGAGTACGTTTTGGTAACATTTACTTAGGCTCATTTGAGATTGCTCTCATCTTTCACATTAGCCTCTTATCATGTTGTCACCACATTCATTAACATTAGCACATTTGCTCTTCATAATTACTCACCCCTTTTTACGTGAATGTTCATTTCATCATATGCCAATGCACTTGGCCATTTGTGTATTTCACACTCTTACTTAACCCTTCTAGGGTTTTATCATTTCATTACATGGTATTCATTTCATCGTATGCCAATACACTTGGACATTTAGTATGTTTTACACTCGTAATTAACCCTTCTAGGTTTACATCATTTCATTACATACATCTTAGGTTCACTTATTTTTAAATGTATGCTAGACTTATGGGTATATACATACAAGCCATGAGGCTTCATTCATAGTTTGTTTAAGTGATTCATATCTTCGTAAGATGATGTGGTACAAGACTTATGCATCTTGTAAGAATGCCAAGATCTCGATTTCGATCTATGTAGGCAACATTATTCGAACATTAATTCACGTATGACTTATGTATTAATACGGAATTTGGGCAAGGGAACCCGATTTCGAATCCCTTGGACAACACTTATATTTTTTATTCATTTTGGTTTGATCCATACGGCTTGGGGACCCAAGATCGAGCCTCAACGCCTTCATTTTATTTTCCCCTTAATTTCTCTATTCTTTTTTCGCTCAATGGAACTAAGAGGATGTGGGATTGAACCCCCACAACCTCATTTACTTTTGTTTTCATTGCTTTTAATTTCTCTTCTTTGGCCGAGGGGTTGTGGGTTCGAACCCCCACAGCCCCTCTTTAATTTCTTCTCCTTAACTCCCCTTGGTTCTGCCTAGAGGTCGTGGGTTCGATTCCCACACGCCTCCCCCTTTATTTTTCTTTTAATCTCCTCCTTAAATCTTCCTAAGAGGTCGTGGGTTCGATTCCCACATGCCTCCCCCTTTATTTTTCTTTTAATTTTCTCCTTAAATCTACCTAAGAGGTCGTGGGTTCGATTCCCACATGCCTCCCTCTTTATTTTTCTTTTACTCTTCCTTAAATCTGCCTAAGAGGTCGTGTGTTCGATTCCCACACGCCTCCCCCTTTACTTTTCTTTTAATTTTTTCCTTAAATCGGCCTAAGAGATCGTGGGTTCGATTCCCACACGCCTCCCTCTTTATTTTTCTTTTACTCTTACTTAAGTGGTGGGTTCGAATCCCACTCCTCTCATTTCTTATTTTTTTTTAGTTCCATTTTCCAGCCAATACCATGGTTCGAATCCACCTCACCACAATACTTTTAACTCATTTAATTTCATGGTTTTTAACATGGTGAGGTCACGGGTCAATCCTCCATGACCTCACTTGTTTTAATTCATTTTTTCACAACATTTTGAACCCTCTTAACTTGACCGAAATTCATCATTTGAAGCTGGAAATTGTTTTGAAATTTTTCAGCATACTTTCATCAACATTTACACGTAAATTCAAAGGGTAATTCGTAGATCATTTAATACGTTCTTAGGTGCATTTTTTATGGATCCGTTTAGCCAAGAGATTATCATTCAAATCAGACACATTTCAAATCATATGAACATCACCATTTACATAAATTTATGCACGTAAGATAACAACCATAACATCACAATTTTTTAGCCTTAACCAGAGAACACCTAGTCACTACCACATTTTTGCACACACATGCACATAGTTTCGGAACACATAGGTTGTCATTCATATGATTTTTAACACATATTCATGAACATATTCTTTCACGAAAACACAATACACGCCTAATATCTACAAGCAAACATACCCAACCTACAAATCATTGGGAGCTAGTGACAGGGACATGCAACGGGGAACAACCCTAGTTTTCGTATTAGAATATACTGAACCTTAAGGGGTCTCTTGGAAAAGGTACCAAGAGTAAGAAAACCTATACCTTATTTTGACTTTCAAGCCTTGAACTTGCTGCCCAAAGCTTCTCCAAACACACGTCCAAATCCAAGAGCTTCAACACCAACTCGACGGAAAATCCTCTCTTTGCCTAACGTGTTTGATTAGTTGTTTGTTTATAATTTTCGTTGTGAGTTCTTCAAGTGTGAAGAACTTTGGTTTACCTACTGTTCTTGTACGTTATTTGGCAGAGAGAAACGTGAATGAGAAGAGAGAATGATCGTGTGTGGAGAGATAGGCGTGGGAGGAGAGAGTTATATTAGGCTTAGGAGTCTAGTTTAGGACTTAGTCAAATAAAGTTTAGTTAAATATTTAAAAAAATCTGATTTCCCATTTATTTTAAACCAACCAATAAATATTAAATATTAATTAATTTCATTAATTTACCAACTTAAATAAAAACAAATTTAATTCATTGCTTCCACCTAGGTTCGAACCCGGGTGGAGCGAGACTTCACTCTAAGAGCCAATTTTCGGCCCTCTCTCCCCAAAATGCCCCTCCACCTTATTAATTAAACAATTAATTATATATTTAGGGTAATTACAATACTACCCTTAGCCTGGAAAAAGACCATTTTACCCCTAGACCCTCCAAACCTAAGATTTTCCCTTTTTTAAGTCCGGTAAAGACTCCTTCGAGTAAATCTTCGTATTCGAGATCCCTACATGGCTGGACCCAACCTTTCCTAGCTCAACTAACTCCCCAAGTTAGTTGGCTTGGCTGTAGCAAGGGTTCAGAGGTCTGGTTCTACGTGCATCAATTCGTGTGAACCCGATCTTATCGTAGGCATTCTAGACACATCAAGTATTACTTATCATATCCATTTTTAGGGTTGTTACAATAACAAAAAAATAGAATCCACAAGGTAGTCGCTTAGAGATTCTTGTTTATGAGGAGATTTATTCTCTCTACACTTTTAATGTTTTTCTTCATAATATTTTTGATGTAATAATATTTTGATATTTAATATAAGTTTTTGTTATCTTATTTAATAACCATATGATTTGCAAATTATAAGCTTCCGCATGACATCATAATGACCTCCTTCATATCCCCAACAAGTGGTATTAGAGTACCTGGTTCAATGATCCTATAACCCAACAAGTGGTATTAGATGACATATTTCAACAATCCTATGACCCAACAAGTGGTATCAGAGCGCATGGTTCAAATATCTGATGGTTCAATGATCTAATGTTTGAATGAGGTTGAAGACACATTCAAGTGGTTTCAAATAAAGTTGCAATAAATTTGATGATAATGAAGTTTTTTGTCAAGCAACATGTGAAGAAGAAGTTTCAACCATATTTCAACATTCCTGTTGTAGCATCTTTGAAAATAATATTAAAAGATTTTAAAACCATTTTTAACCAATATATTTTAAACTTTACTTTTAACCATGGCAAGCCGGAGTGATGAAGACTATGTGATAAACAAAGATTATCATGCACTTGAAAAAGAAGAATCAAGTTTGTCAAGAAAATCCAACCAAAAGGGAAGATTTGTTAGGGTTTTTACATGATTTTCTTACCATAATTTAAAATTTATTTCTCCATAATGAAAACACAAAACATTACCATAAATATTTTTAATTTTCTTGAAAGTAAAATATAATATTATTTTATATTTGATTTATTCTTTTCTTATAGGAAAATGTTTTGGAGTAGGAAAATGTTTTAGAGTAGCTAGTTCTTTTCTAGTAGTAAATGTTTTAGTATTTTATAGATATAGACTTGATTCTTCCAACACAACAAAATAATAGAATCCACAATGTAGTCGTTTAGATATAATTGTTTATGGGGATATTTGTTCTTTCCACAGTAATGTTTTTTCTTCATATTAGTTTTGATATAATAATATTTGATTTTTAGTATAATTTTTTGTTATTTAATTTATCAACATATGATTTGCGAATTATAAGCTTCCGCATAACGCCATAATCACATCCTTCATATCCCTTACAAGTGGTATAAGAGAACATGCTTCAATGATCCTATAACACAACAATTAGTATTAGAGCACATGTTTCAACGATCCTCTGACCCAACAAGTGTTGCATTTGATTTCGGAGCATTAAATTGTTAAATTGTTGTCTGTGGATATGGAATCATCCTTTGTGCAAGGGCATTTGAACACCTTTGTTGAGCCTGAACTTGCATTTGAAGCATGTATGATAAGCAGATGTGAAATCCCCAATTTTTAGGTATTTAATTTAGGAACAAAGCATGGATGCTAATAATAAAAAAGGAACAAAGAAAGCTAAAGAAAAGGAGAAATCAAGGTCTGGTAATCACCAAGGTCACTCGGCAAATCGCCAAGTTGAAACTCTACCACCTAAAGTTACATAATGCTGGGGCAAAAATGAGGGTAACTTTGGAGAGCAGCAGCCCAATTTGGCGTATCACCGATCAATTCGGCGAGGGATGAACAAGTCACCAAAAGTGTTGATGGAGCTTCAGATAAGTGCTAATGTGCAAGATAAAAGGTGAATGGGCGACTCACGAAATCATTTGGCGATCTCGACTTGGAATGCCTAAAATTATAGTAGCTGAATCAAGAAGCAAAAAATAAAGGCGGGAGGAAGGGTAATCGGCGATTCGACAAACACTTGGCAAAGCCCGACTTACCTCGCCGATTGGTTGTAAACAATGACACATCAGAATTGTTTAAATTGAATTTTTCTAGAGAGAGAAGGCATTCAGAAAAGTGAGGAACAAATGATTGAGAGAAAGACCATTGCTGGAAGAGATTTCTTAGTGATTATAGCAAGATTTTCTTGGAGATTTTGTAATAGAAAAGATTCTTAGTTTATTTCAATTTTCAGTTTTCGTTTCACCCAATTTTGGAAGACATGATGGATGTTAATTTCCATTTTTTGCTATGATTGGCTAAAACCCTCTCCTTGGGGTTTTGACTATGAGATAAATTTTTGATGTTTTCTAAGTGAGTGTCACTGATTTGTGAATAATTGTGTTAACTTTTAGTGGGTCTGATTTGCTGCTATGTTTTAAGTCCATCTTGCATGATCATTGTCACTTGTTCACTATTATGTGCTTGACAGAGGGATAAGTACAAAGATAGATTAGCAAGTTTAGCATCCTTAGTAATGGTTCAACATAATTTCAACTTGAAAAAGTGAAACATGGAACCTATACTTTGTATTTAGCTCGAGAGAGTAGATTTGATGAGGACAAGATATGGGCATCTTCTGTTTAATGTTGAAGTTCGAGAGAATTTGACAAATATAAGGTAGTTGGCTAAGAGAAAATTACTTTACATATAGCCCTACCTACCCACGACAAGTTATCCCATTGTGAGCATAAATGTACATCCACCAGAGTGAATTCAATAATTGGTTGGTTAATTCCCCAAGTTTTACCTCATTATTTTGATTATCTCCCATAAAGTATTAAAATAGATTGATAATTATAATCTTAAATTTGAAGTTTAAACGAAAAAGGTGCATTAAGTGTTCAAGTGAAGTGTTTGTTGTCATACTTCAACAAATGGATTCAAAGGAAAAGCTACACACTGTGGGAATGATCCCAACCCTATTGATTGGGTTATATACTTGCTAGCGATCGTAGACTCTTAGAACTAGATTAAGTGTCATTGAAACATTTATTAAGTTGTTTTAACCTTATTTCTAAGCCCTATAAATACCCATATATCTCAAAAACTACGCCAACTACCTCATTTACTAAAATCCTCAAATCCCAATCATATTAATCCCCTTTTATTCAATCTGAAGTTCAAGAAGAAGAATCTACTCTTCCCAAATCAAGTCTCCTTTTCACCATTTCTTTTGGGATTTGAATATCAAGGTATGTAGGCGATGGGTTCCATACACTCGTTGAGCCACAAGGTTTCTCAGTTCTCAAAGTTCAATCTCCAAAAATGTGTGTATTTTATTGAATTCTGAATGGGTTCTAATTGTGTTGATCTTTTGTTTGATTTTGATCTTATTAAGATTGTTTAAATCAATTACATCCTTTCATATTCATTTCACATGGACCAATACATTGATAATAATTTGTACTATGAGCCCTTAAAGATGTGAATTGATGAAGAAACTACCAATTTATTAATGATATTAACATTAATTTAAGCTTGATTTACGAAATGGAATACTTTTATGATATATATTGGTTTAATAGAAGTATCAAAGAAATTTAGAGTCTTTATCGTATTTGTATGGATTGTGAAGGGTTTTCTTACATGAAGAAATTATGTTTGGTGAAATGTTTTCTTACACATTGTTTAAGGAGATACTTTATGATGTTTAAATCTTGAATTAGTAACATAATTTTTCTTTTCCATGTATAATGATTTTATTATATTATGACTATTCCTTTTAAATTATTATTTAGTAGAGATTGGGTTTCTAGTAGAAATCTTTTTGTCCCTAACTACGTGCCCCCGTATGTTTGTCTTATAAAAACATCGCTAGTCGATCCACCTAATCTAAAAATTCAAGGTCTTTTCCTTAGAATGCAAGGAAATCTCTTTTATGTGATGGAGAAAGACATTGAATTCCACACTACAGCTCACGTTGTGTATGCTGGTTAATAGTAAATATACCATAAAATAGACTAAGTTTTTCTTCAAGGTTTTGCGAAGAGTTTATCATGTCTCTTAAAAGCTCTTACTATTTTTAGCTAGGACATGCATGCCATCTTTTGTTGATATCCTCTTATGATCATGTTTCATGTTTTTATGCATATCCCTCATGCTTAGTACATTCAAAGAACTAATGCATATTTGTTCTACATTGTTTACTATTGTAGTGTGTGAACTTCCTCTCCTTTCACCCCTGGCTATTGATTATAAAATTAAGTTTCAAAAATTGTACAAGATGTACAAATTATGTCCCAATTACTTCTTTATATGTACAATAATGGCTTGTCGAGACTATCATGTGACTTCCGATTTATGTCAAAAGTCTTTCATTTATAGGGGACTTTCTACCTTAAATTATAATATTTTATATAATTTTCAGTTGTATGCTTGTCAAGTGGTTGTGTAAGGCCTCTCAGAGTCTTATACACCATGTCACGCGTAGCTTGTAGCATAGATCTTTAGTATTATCCCTCTACGATTCTAGCTTACACTTTTTTTGTAATACCATTACCTTAGACATGCTTGGTATTTCTCGGTAGTGTTGTAGGGTACCTATATAGCACAATGGTTGGAGTTATCTCTTTTGTTCAAGATTGAAATTTAGTGGCTAGTGGGTATTCATCATATCTAGCCTATGTGTTGTATATAGTAGGCACATCTTTCCAGTTGAGTAAGTTCTAGTTATCCGTGATTTCGTTGATATGTTACTACCGACCTACATGGCAATACTCCAAGAGCATGATATTGACATCTGTATTGAGCTTGAACCAACTACTCAACCCATTTTCATTGTGCCTTATCAGATTGCTCCTTCAAATCTTAAGGAACACAATGTTCAACTTCAAGATCTCTTGGGTAAAGGGTTCATCACGCCTTCAGTATCACCATAGGGTGATCCCATTATCTTTGTGTAGAAGATGGATGGTGTGTTGAACATATGTATTGACTGTAGGTAGATGAATAAGGTGACTGCAAAGAAACGTTAACACATGCCTAGGATTGATGATCTATTTTAACAACATCAAGGTGCCACATTGTTCTTGAAGATTAATCTAAGGTCTTGTGCATCAGGTAATTACTAGGGCTACATATATACCATAAACCAAATTTAAGACTTAATATGACCACTATGAGCGTATTAAAATAATATCTTGATTTGTTCATTGTTGTGTTCATAGATAACATTCAGGTATACTCGTAGACAGGAGCGATCATGAGCAATATTTGAGGAATTTTCTCCAAACTTTGAGAGATTAGCAACCTTATGACAAATTCTCAAAGTTCACATTTTGTCTTCAGTATATAGAAATCTTGGTGTGAATATGGTGTCCAAAGATTGTTTAATGGTAAATCTTTCAAAGATTCAAACTATTTGTGATTACACTTGGCCCACTTCCATTATTTATGCTCAAAGATTTGTTCGATTAGCATGGTACGATAGACACTTTGAAGAGTGCTTCTCAACTATTGTAGAACCTCTGAATCGGTTTGCTCGCCTTGATCTCCCCTTTCAATGTTCTGAGAAGTGTAAGTTAAGGACTTGCTGACAACTATTCTCCTATTAACTTTCTAGTTAAGGGCGAGGGATCCTGAGTCTATTGTGATGTATCTTACATTTATTAGGGTTATGTATTGATGTAGCATGTTGGGTTATTGCTTATGCATGTAGGCAGTTTAGGATACATATGTGTAACAACCAAACTTATGACGTGATGTTTGATACTCTAGATTTTGAACTTAATATTTAGAGGCACTACTTGTATGGTGTTCGTTGTGTGATCTACATGTTGTAAGGAACCTAAAAATGAATTAAGGTTATTAGAGTCTAACGTATCAAAAAAAGTTTTAAAATATGCTAAAGAAGTGTTTTACAGTATGAATGTTAAATTTGATTTCATTTGGAGGTCAAACATCCAAGAACGTACGATGACGTATGAAAGTTAGCCTTGAGACGTGTATGTGTGTCTTGACATGTTTTATGTGTTAGTTTTGGTAGAAACTTAAGTTGAAGGCCCCTAACATGTTAATGAGTGTAATTACATTGGAAACGTCCGGGAACGACTCCCCAAGGTACCCCCAAAAGTCCCTCAAGGAGGACCCAAAGATTGCCTAGACACTTCCTTGGTAGTGCTACCTACGAGCCTAGAACGACGCCTCTTCAGTGCACCTACACCCCGTTGATATGGGGGGGCATCCAACACTTAGCCCGGGAGCTAAATCCCCCAAAATGACAAGCCTCACACGCAAACGACGGTTGCCAGTATGACCCTTCGATGGGTCTACTGGGCATCAATGGAGGGTGTCAATGCAGCCTGCATTTTCTGCCAGGCGCACTTTTTCATTAAGGGGTAAATGGGAAATTCACCCCACATTCTAACTGTCACATCCGGGTTTACCCCCTAGACGTAACCGGCGTCGTCGTCCTCTCGGAGGACTAAGACAATCCTCTTAGCTTCGTCATAGCATTCATCGACTAAAAATCAGAAAGAATTTTAAACTTTTTATCTAAAACTACTCGGAGGTTTACATAGACCTCTACATACACATAATTATATATATCAAGTATACATAGACTTGTTCATATACGAAGATTACTTAGTCTTCTACTTTTATTTCATACACTTATATATTTAGAAAATAATAGTCATAAAACCGTCTCATCTCATAAACCATCTATAGATTACAATAAGTCTTGGGCATAGCCCTACATCAAGTGAAAGAAGCCGTATATAGGCTGTCTATTACATCGTCTCAAGAGAATAACGGAGTCAACATAGAATCATAGTATCTACACATCATGAAAGAGAGATATCGGCCACGTCCTCGAGAGAGTGAGGACCTACCACTTGGATGGCAAAATACCCAAGTCTTCCTTCCTAGCAATTTGGATCAAGCTCAACGACCCGAACCTAAAATGTTTGGGAAAAGGGAAAGAAAAGGGATTAGTACTCCACATGTACTAAGTATGGAATCTCGTATACAATTACAAATCAAATATATTTAGAAAGGGACATTTATGAAAACATAATAGACTACATATGCAATTAAACCATAGCAAAGCAAAGCATACTAATGATAACCTTCAATAAGTCACAAGTGCAATGATCAAGTAAAATTACCATATCTCCTACTCAATCAAGTAACCTACCAAGACTACAATTAGCAATTTACTTACCAACATACTCGTCATGTCATGATACATCCTTCTTCAAGCAAAGACAACAACATTATATTCGTAAGCATGTTACTCAACATACCAACCATTTACATCATACTATCGCCTTACATGCATAATATTGACCTCTCAAAGTTCCTATCAAGGCAAACTAGTGCAAGGCGTAGGTAGAGTCCCATACCCCTACCTAAGCTATAGCCAACCTCTCAAGTTACTTTGATTAGCCTATACCTTATTCATTCATTCATTTTTAGTTTAGGGAACATTTGCCTTAACCGACATAGACCACATAATCGAATGTGGAATCCGGTGTCATGAAACCTTACACCGATGGAAGGTGGTCTACCGGCCAAGGTAGAACCTAACGTGAACATAGCTATCTAGGTGGATCCACTAGCTAGTATCCTATGGTGGCAACATAGTTAATGGAGCTTGGGGGAAAGAACCACGGACATATCAACTCTACACCCTACTCGGGTCATGAGGCTATCCACCCCGTGAGGACCGTAATGAACCCTGCCTTTCTTCTTACAAGAAAGTGTCACCCCTCACATACAAGCTCACTCGGTGCTAAGCTAAGTTCCCTTTTTGTAGAGAAGCCTTTAATCTTTATTAATCTTCTCAATTTAATTAGATAGAAGGGTCAATCCCTTGTATATCATCATTATAGCTCAAATAAGAATTGTATGAGAATTAGTCCTTTCATTAACAATTCATATAGGTGAAGTCAACCCTCGTACATCTCATCATAATAGGGCACATCGAACAACTTCCCTATATTACATTACACTTAGCAACCTCACAACCAACCTAAGCATATAAGTTCATGTATCATATCAACTTATCACATCAATCAAAGCATACTTCAACATAACATTATCACTTGATGACAATTAACCATAATTTGAAGTAAAGGCTAGGATCATCAAGACTTACCAATACTCCTCCCTAGTCCATCAATAAAGGGCCTTACCATCAACCCATAGATCAACCAATCTTAGATCATCACATCGATGTAATTCAATAATAAATCACAAGAACTAATCAAGGAGAAGCACTATACTATGAAGCAATACTACATCAAAGCTTAGTAACATGATCTCAAGTGTATCTTCTTAACTTAGATTCAATATTCAAGAACATAGGTGTGAAGAACTTCAATTCATCATAATAGATCCATAATCAATGCAATAACAATCATTAAAGACCATTTAACTAATTATGAGATCAATTCTATCAAACTCAACCTAATCCATATCAATTCAACATTTAGGGTTAAGGGTTAGGGGTCATCACCCACAATCTAGATCAAACTACATCAATTCTCCATAGTCAAGTTACAATTCATGATAATCTATTCATTCTAACCCAAAGAATACATAATTAACTCAATTCACATGATCAAATTCGGATTTGGATGAAACCCATAAGAAACTCAACTTTTTGGAAAAAGCTTTGAAGGAACCCTTTAAGGAAAGAATCTCAAAGGTGAATTAGATCCCATACCTTAAGGTTTGATGACGTTTTGATGGTGAATTTCGTGCTAAATCAACCCCCAATGATCTCCCCAAGTTGATCTCCAATGGATTCTTCCAATAGAGAGAAAAAGTAGAGAGAAAGAAGAGAGTTTTGTTTTTGAGAGAATGATTAGGCTAATGAGGGTTGAGGTATTTATAGTAGGGTCTTAAGTCACTTAATTAGTCTCTCTTAAACCCCTAATTACCCCTAAGACACTTAATTAATTAACTAACTAAAAAAAATAACTTTTCCATAACTGCCACAGACCTTCCACGACGGATCCCCGACGACGGTCCGTCGTGGGCGTGACGGACTGACATTCCTCCGTCCTGCACATCCGTCACGTTGGTCAGAGACTTGTGCAGGCGGAGGCTTTCTCCCCAAGCGCACGACGGTTCCACGACGACGGACCGTCGTGGCCGTGACGGACTGGCTTTCCTCCGTCCTGCACATCCGTCACGCTTGTCAGAGACTTGTGCAGGCGGAGGAAAAGTCCAAGCGCTAAGGCTGGCACGACGGAGGCCTCGACGCCCAGTCGCGCCTGTGACGCCCCGTCATGGGGTCCGTCATGCCCTGCTGCTTTAAGGGTCCTCCTCGAGGGTCCTTGTTTCGTCCTTGGGGAGTCGTCCCCTGACTTTTCCAGCATGATACCATCCCACACAACATTTTACACCTATGGTTACAACTGTTTACCAAATTCCGACTCTTTAACTTGGTTATATCAAAAGGACACTCTAGCCCTCTTGTAAACCAATTTGCCGGACGTTTAAGAGTTTCGGTTCCAACACCACTTCAAAGACTCTAAATATGCCTAATTGGCTAGGAACACTGGTTTAGATCCTAAGGAGACCATTTAAGTCTTATCACATGACCTCGGTATTTCAAAATGTTACATTATCCCCCCCTTAGGAACATTCGTCCCCGAATGACACCAAACATTCTAAAAATGTGGGAGTAGACTCAAGACTAGCAGCTCAACCAATTCACAATATTTAGTTAGCATGAACTATATTATTTCGTAAAAATACTACAAAACATCAATTTACCATACATGATCTCAACATTTCCTCATGAGGTTTTTTTTTTTTCTCCTTTTCATATAGGTATGAGCTCAATCATTTATCACTCAATTCAAATAGTACAAAGTGCATTTTATCAATATGCTCAATACAATATCAACAAGGATTAACCATACCTAAATCACAAAACTTGACCCAATTATGCAAGAAGCAAGATAACTTCCAATTTTTATCTAAGGTCACCTTAAAGTGACTCCATTTTAGAAGTCTCCAAAACTAGGAGTTTTGCAAAGTTTCACAAAAACAACAGAGATTCACAATATCTAACGTATTTATATCATTAGAGAGAGATACTAACCTTAAACATCAAAAAGATGAGGATAATGGGTTTTCATGTCGGCTTCCGCCTCCCATGTTGCACCCTCAACTAGGTGGTTCCTCCATAGCACCTTTACGGAAACCACCTCTTTGTTCCTCAACCTTTTCACTTGCCTATCAAGGATTTGTACCGGAACCTCCTCATAAGAGAGGTTATCCTTGACTCCGAGGCCTTCAAGAGGAAGAATTGACTCGGGATTTCCGACACACTTCTTTAACATGGAGACATGGAAAACCGGATGAACCAAAGCTAGCTCATCAGGTAATCTTAAATGATAGGCAACTTTACCAACCCTTTCTAAAATCTCATAAGGGCCTACATATCGAGGGCTCAACTTCCCTTTCTTGCCAAATCTTACCACACCCTTCATAGGTGAGATTTTTAAATACACCCTATCACCCTCTTCAAACTCCAAGTCCCTTCTTCTATTATCGGCATAGGACTTTTGTCGACTATAGGCTGTTTGCAACCTATTTCTTATGATATGTACATTCTCCAATGTCTTGTAAATCAAGTCGGGACTGAATATCGATGACTCACCTACTTCAAACCATCCTATAGGAGACCTACACCTCCTTCCATACAAGGCTTCATAGGGAGACATGGAGATGGACGAATGAAAACTATTATTATATGCAAACTCCACCAACGGCAAATGCTTATCCCAACTCCCTTTAAAATCAATGATGTAAGCTCTAAGCATATCCTCAAGAGTCTGAATCGTGCGTTCCGCTTGACCATCCGTTTGAGGATGGAAGGTGGTACTTAATTTCACTTTAGTACCCAAACCTTTTTGAAACGACTTCCAGAATCTAGATGTGAATTGTGCACCTCTATCCGAAATGATGGATAACGGAATACCATGACGACACACAATCTCATCTATGAAAATCTTCGCATAATCTTCCGCCGAATATGTAGATTTGACGGGGATAAAGTGAGCGGACTTAGTCAATCTATCAACAATCACCCATTTAGAATCAAATGACTTTTGAGTCCGAGGCAACCCTACTACGAAATCGATATTAATGTCTTCCCACTTCCAAGTAGGAATTTGGATCTCCTGTAGTAAGCCACCCGGCTTTTGATGTTCCGCCTTCACTTGTTGACAATTCGGACAATTAGCAACAAATTTCTATATCCTTCTTCAAACCTTCCCACCAATATATTTCTCGAAGGTCATGATATATCTTTGTAGAACCGGGATGGATGGAATAGTGGGATCCATGGGCTTCATCAAGGATCCGATCCCTCAATCCATCCACATCAGGAACACACAACCTCCCTTGATACCTCAAAACACTGTCTTCTCCTAAGGAGAATGATTCGTTCGTCTTGCCAAGAACCGACTCCTTTAACTCCATCAATAGTTGATCAAGGTGTTGTTTGGACTTTACCTCAACCACCAATGATGACTCGGAGCTATGATGAATCGTGGCACCTCCATTTAGCGAACACACCAATCGCACTCCCAATCTAGTCAAACGGTGAACATCTTTTACTAGATCTTTCTTGTCTTCTTCGATATGAGACACACTACCCATAGTCATACGACTTAAAGCATCCGCCACAACATTTGCCTTGCCGGGATGATATAGGACACTCATATCATAATCTTTCAACAACTCTAACCACCTTCTTTGTCGAAGATTCAAATCTTTTTGGGTAAACACATATTGAAGGCTCTTATGATCAGTGAAAACATCCACATGAACACCATACAAGTAGTGTCTCCATATTTTTAAAGCAAACACCACGGCCGCTAACTCAAGGTCATGAGTAGGATAATTTCTCTCATGCACCTTAAGTTGCCGCGAAGCATAGGCAATCACCTTCTCATTTTGCATAAGCACACACTCCAAACCTACGCGGGATGCATCACAATACACAATGAACCCTTTAGATCCTTCCGGTAAAGTTAACACCGGAGTGGAAGTAAGCCTATCCTTCAATAATTGAAAACTCCTCTCGCATGCCTCTGACCATTCAAACTTTTTACCTTTTTGGGTCAATGAAGTCAAAGGAGATGCAATGGAAGAAAAGCCTTCTACGAACCTTCGATAATAACCCGCTAGACCCAAGAAACTCCTAATATCAGTTGGGGTCAAGGGTCTAGGCCAGTTTCTTACCGCATCTGTCTTCCTTGGATCTACCTCAACTCCCTCACTAGAGATAATGTGACCAAGAAATGCCACCGACCTCAGCCAAAACTCGCACTTGCTATACTTGGCGAACAATTTATGTTCTCTAAGGGTTTGCAATACTACCCTTAGATGATCACTGTGGACAACCTCATTTTTCGAATACACCAAGATATCATCGATAAATACAATAACGAATGAATCAAGGAAATTTCGAAACACTCTGTTCATCAGATCCATAAACCCCGCCGGAGCATTTGTGAGACCAAAAGACATAACCACGAACTCATAATGCCCATATCGAGTCCGAAAAGCTGTCTTTGGAATATCTTCATTTCTCACCCTAAGCTGGTGGTACCCTGACCTCAAATCAATCTTTGAGAAGTAACTCGCTCCTTGGAGTTGATCAAATAAATCATCAATCCGAGGAAGAGGATACTTGTTCTTGATAGTAACCTTGTTGAGTTGTCGGTAGTCAATACACATTCTCAAGGACCCATCCTTCTTTTTCACGAACAAGACCGGAGCACCCCATGGAGAAATGCTAGGCCTTATAAAGCCCTTGTCTAGCAAATCTTTAAGTTGTGCCTTCAATTCCTTTAACTCGGCCGGAGCCATTATATAAGGAGGAATAGAAATAGGATTTGTTTCCGGTAGCAAATCGATACCGAAATCGATTTCCCGTTCGGGAGGAATGCCAGGAAGGTCATCAGGAAAGACCTCCGTAAATTCACTCACCACGGGGACTGACTCTATAGGAGGAACTTCGGAATCCACTTCTTGGACTCTCACAATATGGTAGAGACACCCCTTCGAGATCATTTTACACGCCTTTAGGCATGTTATGAAACGACCTCTAGGATGAGAATTTCCACCCTTCCACTCAATAACGGGTTCATTTGGGAAACAAAACCTCACAATTTTGGTCCTACAATTGATGGAAGCGAAAGCATGCAACCAGTCCATACCTAATATGACATCAAAATCAATCATGTCTAGCTCAACTAGATCAATATGAGAAACTCTATGAGGTATTGAAATAGGACAATTTTGATAGACTCTTTTTGCTACCACTGATTCACCAATCGGAGTAGACACCAAAATAGGTTCATGCAAAACATCGGGTAATGTACTAAACTTCTTAGCTACCAATGGAGTAACGAAAGACAAAGTAGCACCCGGATCAAGTAATGCATACACATCAATGGCAAAGATTTGTAACATACCAGTCACCACATCGGGAGAGGCCTCTTGGTCATCTCTCGAACGAAGAGCATAAAAATGGTTCTTTTTGGGAACATCATTTGAACCACTTGACTGACCACCCCTCTCTTGTCCCTTAGCATTTGGACAATCCCGCACCTTGTGACCAATCTTTCCACAACCAAAGCACTTGTCCGAACCTAGGAGGCAAACTCCTAAATGCTTCTTCCCACATTCCTTGCAAGTTGGATTCTTATTGGGCGAATTTCCACTTTTTCCTTTTTGAGCTCTTGGCCTAGGAACCTTCCCATCCCTAACCTTGGGAAATTTGGATGGAACGTGGTTTGAGAACCGCTTCTTGAATCTAGGCCTGTCTTGAATTCCCAACCTATCTTTAGCAGTTTCACTCTCAGAAGACCTTGTCCTCCTTGAGTCCTTATCCTTATCCTTCCTTTTTGCTCTAGCCTCCTCAACCCTTCTTGCATGCACCATGAGACGACCAATGTTCATGTTATCATGTAGCATAGCCGATTGACACTCCTCTTGTAAATCGTCCGATATACCTGTCACATATCGACTCATTTCGTCTCTAGGATCGGAGACCAAAGACGGAGCATATTTGGCCAATTGAGTAAATTTCAGAGAATACTCATGAACACTCATCGTTCCTTGGCGGAGATTGATGAATTCCACCACCTTCGTTTCCCTCATCTCTCTAGGGAAGAACCGATCAATGAAGGCCCCTTTGAATAACTCCCACGTCACTAACCCACTTCCAAGTGGCCTGTTGTCCTTCCATTGCGCATACCATATCTGAGCGACATCCTTGAGTTGGTATGAGGCCAACTCGGCATTCTCGCTAGATGACAGCCCCATAGCACACAAAATCTTGTGAACCTCATCAATAAATTCCTGAGGGTCTTCATCAACCTTCGACCCATAAAAGACAGGAGGATTCATTCGAGTGAAATCCCTAAGTCTGGAGGCCATAGTCTGTTCATGGACTCTAGGTGCCAAATCCCTATTGGCTTGGGCAGTCATAGCTTGGGCTTGCACTGTTGCGGCTTGAGCTTGAGTAGTCATGGCTTGAGCCATTTGAGCAATAATAGATCTCATCTGAGCTTCTGTCATCGGTGGAGGATCAGCAGGAACCTGATCATCAATAGCAACCTCTTCAAGAGGAGGAGCAGGTTCATCACGAGGTATTCCCGCAGCAGCCATCTCTTCCTCAAGTCTTCGAGCCGCGTTTCTTCTAGTATTCATCTCCTATAACTAAAACACAAGGTTCAGGCGAAAGCATGTACGACATACATTCTAGGGGCACGATATAGATTTCCAACAATGAGAATGATTCCTAATCATCAATTAAGTTCCTGTTCATAAGTGTGGCGCGCTTCACAATTATGAATACAAACTTAAATAACGTGGTTGAGAGAGAGACGTTAACATCAAGGATATTCAACCTCATGCTCTGATACCAAGTTTGTCACATCCGAGTTTACCCCCTAGACGTAACCGGCGTCGTCGTCCTCTCGGAGGACTAAGACAAGCCTCTTAGCTTCGTCATAGCATTCATCGACTAAAAATCAGAAAGAATTTTAAACTTTTTATCTAAAACTACTCGGAGGTTTACATAGACCTCTACATACACATAATTATATATATCAAGTATACATAGACTTGTTCATATACGAAGATTACTTAGTCTTCTACTTTTATTTCATATACTTATATATTTAGAAAATAATAGTCATAAAACCGTCTCATCTCATAAACCATCTATCGATTACAATAAGTCTTGGGCATAGCCCTACATCAAATGAAAGAAGCCGTATATAGGCTGTCTATTACATCGTCTCAAGAGAATAACGGAGTCAACATAGAATCATAGTATCTACACATCATGAAAGAGAGATTTCGGCCACGTCCTCGAGAGAGTGAGGACCTACCACTTGGATGGCAAAATACCCAAGTCTTCCTTCCTAGCAATTTGGATCAAGCTCAACGACCCGAACCTAAAATGTTTGGGAAAAGGGAAAGAAAAGGGATTAGTACTCCACATGTACTAAGTATGGAATCTCGTATACAATTACCAATCAAATATATTTAGAAAGGGACATTTATGAAAACATAATAGACTACACATGCAATTAAACCATAGCAAAGCAAAGCATACTAATGATAACCTTCAATAAGTCACAAGTGCAATGATCAAGTAAAATTACCATATCTCCTACTCAATCAAGTAACCTACCAAGACTACAATTAACAATTTACTTACCAACATACTCGTCATGTCATGATACATCCTTCTTCAAGCAAAGACAACAACATTATATTCATAAGCATGTTACTCAACATACCAACCATTTACATCATACTATCGCCTTACATGCATAATATTGACCTCTCAAAGTTCCTATCAAGGCAAACTAGTGCAAGGCGTAGGTAGAGTCCCATACCCCTACCTAAGTTATAGCCAACCTCTCAAGTTACTTTGATTAGCCTATACCTTATTCATTCATTCATTTTTGGTTTAGGGAACATTTGCCTTAACCGACATAGACCACATAATCGAATGTGGAATCCGGTGTCATGAAACCTTACACCGATGGAAGGTGGTCTACCGGCCAAGGTAGAACCTAACGTGAACATAGCTATCTAGGTGGATCCACTAGCTAGTATCCTATGGTGGCAACATAGTTAATGGAGCTTGGGGGAAAGAACCACGGACATATCAACTCTACACCCTACTCGGGTCATGAGGCTATCCACCCCGTGAGGACCGTAATGAACCCTGCCTTTCTTCTTACAAGAAAGTGTCACCCCTCACATACAAGCTCACTCGGTGCTAAGCTAAGTTCCCTTTTTGTAGAGAAGCCTTTAATCTTTATTAATCTTCTCAATTTAATTAGATAGAAGGGTCAATCCCTTGTATATCATCATTATAGCTCAAATAAGAATTGTATGAGAATTAGTCCTTTCATTAACAATTCATATAGGTGAAGTCAACCCTCGTACATCTCATCATAATAGGGCACATCGAACAACTTCCCTATATTACATTACACTTAGCAACCTCACAACCAACCTAAGCATATAAGTTCATGTATCATATCAACTTATCACATCAATCAAAGCATACTTCAACATAACATTATCACTTGATGACAATTAACCATAATTTGAAGTAAAGGCTAGGATCATCAAGACTTACCAATACTCCTCCCTAGTCCATCAATAAAGGGCCTTACCATCAACCCATAGATCAACCAATCTTAGATCATCACATCGATGTAATTCAATAATAAATCACAAGAACTAATCAAGGAGAAGCACTATACTATGAAGCAATACTACATCAAAGCTTAGTAACATGATCTCAAGTGTATCTTCTTAACTTAGATTCAATATTCAAGAACATAGGTGTGAAGAACTTCAATTCATCATAATAGATCCATAATCAATGCAATAACAATCATTAAAGACCATTTAACTAATTATGAGATCAATTCTATCAAACTCAACCTAATCCATATCAATTCAACATTTAGGGTTAAGGGTTAGGGGTCATCACCCACAATCTAGATCAAACTACATCAATTCTCCATAGTCAAGTTACAATTCATGATAATCTATTCATTCTAACCCAAAGAATACATAATTAACTCAATTCACATGATCAAATTCGGATTTGGATGAAACCCATAAGAAACTCAACTTTTTGGAAAAAGCTTTGAAGGAACCCTTTGAGGAAAGAATCTCAAAGGTGAATTAGATCCCATACCTTAAGGTTTGATGACGTTTTGATGGTGAATTTCGTGCTAAATCAACCCCCAATGATCTCCCCAAGTTGATCTCCAATGGAGTCTTCCAATAGAGAGAAAAAGTAGAGAGAAGGAAGAGAGTTTTGTTTTTGAGAGAATGATTAGGCTAATGAGGGTTGGGGTATTTATAGTAGGGTCTTAAGTCACTTAATTAGTCTCTCTTAAACCCCTAATTACCCCTAAGACACTTAATTAATTAACTAACTAAAAAAAATAACTTTTCCATAAATGCCACAGACCTTCCACGACGGATCCCCGACGATGGTCCGTCGTGGGCGTGACGGACTGACATCCCTCCGTCCTGCACATCCGTCACGTTGGTCAGAGACTTGTGCAGGCGTAGGCTTTCTCCCCAAGCGCACGACGGTTCCACGACGACGGACCGTCGTGGCCGTGACGGACTGGCTTCCCTCCGTCCTGCACATCCATCACGCTTGTCAGAGACTTGTGCAGGCGGAGGAAAAGTCCAAGCGCTAAGGCTGGCACGACGGAGGCCTCGACGCCCCGTCGCGCCTGTGACGCCCCGTCATGGGGTCCGTCATGCCCTGCTGCTTTAAGGGTCCTCCTCGAGGGTCCTTGTTTGGTCCTTGGGGAGTCGTCCCCTGACTTTTCCAGCATGATACCATCCCACACAACATTTTAAACCTATGGTTACAACTGTTTACCAAATTCCGACTCTTTAACTTGGTTATATCAAAAGGACACTCTAGCCCTCTTATGAACCAATTTGCCGGACGTTTAAGAGTTTTGGTTCCAACACCACTTCAAAGACTCTAAATCTGCCTAATTGGCTAGGAACACTTGTTTATATCCTAAGGAGACCATTTAAGTCTTATCACATGACCTCGGTATTTCAAAATGTTACACTAACCTGACCCTAGACGGTTATTTCATGTATTTTTGGGTATATTAAGTTGGTTATTAAGATCAAAACCCCATACCCAATTCATTATTCAAAATTTGACTTCCCTGTCCAAAAGAAACCTCCAATGGAGATGAAGCTCAAGAATAGCCATGGTGATGGATTCTCAAGCTTTCTTCATCAATTTTTCATGGTCTTCTAAAAGAAAAAGGTATAGTGATCCTTCATCCTTAGTCAACCTTTCTTCTAAGGAGTTCCTTCCAATGTTTTGAATGAAAGTTCATGATCAAACCTTCTATCTTTCAATCTAGCCATGGGTTCTTTCTTAAAACGACTTCAAAAGCATGTTTATGATGAAATGATTACTATATACTGATTTTATTGTTAAATTCAATTAAATTTCATGATGAACCCGTGTTCCTTCCAATTCTCAAATTAGCCTATATTATGAGCATTGTGATGTTGACTATATGCTAATTAAATTATGAATCTAGTATGTTGAATTGTCTATTTCTACTGCTTATTATGTAAATTGATGGTGGTTTATGTGAAATTTATCCATGTGGATCAAGGTATGAAGATTAGGTAAGATTTACTTATGTTCTTCTATCTTCTATATATTTATAATGTAATGTACATAATATGATCTTAATTCTAGGATAGATGAAGCATGATTTCGTTTATGTGAAGATACTTTTAGCTACTGCCCTATACTTTAATTGTTGTTAAAATATGAGCATTGATCAATGATGACAAAAGGTTGATGAATTGGTAAGATTGCCTACTTTCTCTACTTTTCTATGTAATTTCTACTTGAATAGGCCTTGTATGGCATTGTGTGGTATGATCCACTTATGGTAGTGGTGTTTACCTTATTGTCAATATATATGTGACTGATCATGTCCATCAAGGCAATTGTAATTTTAATGAGTGGTGATGATGATCACCCAATGTGAAGATTATGCCCGGTATTCCATTCTAGTTATGATCTAGGTTGTGTTGCTAATGTTATAAGCATGTGAATGGATATGTTAGGGTTAGGTATAGGTGCTGCCATTGATGATGTCATATTGGTAATAACCCCTACCTATGTACCCCTATATGAAGCTGTGATTAGCTAATGTTAGTACTGAATGTAATGTGAAGTTATCTTGTCTCCTATACTAAATTGTGATGTGTGGTATACACATGGATGTGAATGGTCGTCTTAAGAGGTTGGCTGCCAAAATATGATGTTAATAGCCAAATATGATCTTGTTGACCAATGTACACACAATTACACCTTCTGCATGCTTGCAAGTAGTATAGGTTCATGGTGACTAATGAAAGGATATTCTCATATGCACTAATGTCTACTACTATGAATGTAAAGTATGTGTCCATGAAGTATGTTATGTATCCCTTAACTAGGATGACTTTATAGGTGTACTAGTATTGTTAAGGGTATGAGACCTTGTCTATGCATTGCACATGTGTGCCTTGATAGGATAGTTCCTCGGTTTGTTATCTATGTACATGAATATGAATGCATGAGTATGTTATAAATATGCATAGTGTCTAAATGTGTTTATATAAAAGGATTGCTTATATAATTACACCTATTCACATATGCATGAGTGAAATGAAGTATGAACATGTGTAGTCTAAGGATGTTTATGTATACACACACATGAAACATGTCCATTATGAATGTATGATGATCTAGTCAATTGAGGGTCTCTTTAAAGGTGTTCTCAAGGGTATCCTAAACTAGATGGTTCTTGAATATTCTATGTTCATATGAATGGTTCTCTCACATGATATAGGTTGATGAAAGGACTTTCTCATCTATAACCTATGAGCTAAGCATATGGGCGATTAATTCTCCGAAAGCCTATATCTTATAAAGTAATGTTAATAAAAGCTTTTCAATAAAGGGAACTTTGCTTAGTACCTAGTGAACTTAGATGAGGGGTGCCCCTTCCCAATGTGGGAAGGCTTGTTCACCATAGTCCTCACAAGGTGGATTATGACAATGCCTCAATAGGCATAAAGAGGGCTTCCATATATGCCTCAAAGTTCCATAAACTATGCTTGCCCTATAGGATCTAGCAAGTGATATCACCTAATATGCTAGCATGATGTTAATGTTCTATTTTGGCAAGGTAGAGCACCTTCCTTTAGTGTAAGGCTCTACAACAACAAATTCCATGTTTAGCACCTATGGTGTTAGTGTCGGTCAAGGCTATAGATTACCTAAAGTAAAATGGATAATGGAAGTAATGTAAGGACCCTAACTAGGATAACCTAAGGGAAGTTTCTTAGTGTGGGTGAGGGTATGAGACTTTACCTATGCATTGCAGAAGTAGCTCTTGTAGCGAGTTCTAGGAAGGTGTTCTAATATATATGACTATGTTTATGTTCCTTATGTATGACATTGTAGTGTTCTCTACTTGTTGTGATGATATGCATGATATGAGTCCTAATGAGTCTATATGATGTGATCTTACCTTATATGAATAATGTGGGTCTTTTTGACAATATGATGAAGGTCTTGCTTTGCATGTATGAAGTTGTCTATACTTGTCTGGTTAATGTATGATGTACATGTTATGCTTGTAGTCTCTTTATACGTTTACTTAGTATGTGTGAGGTTATGGGACTTCACATGTACATTGCACTAGTAGGCTTCGATTGAGATTATGAGTAATGTCTTATGTTGTCTAAGTGAAGTGAAGTCTAAATATGTTATTGATTGACTGATGACTTTTATGATGATTTTGGTAAGTCTTGACTTGTATGTGGTCTTGTAATGAGTTCTTTTATGTTGTCCAAAAAGTATGTTGAGTTAAATGTTAGGTACATGTCTTGTTATAGAAATGGTTCCATGAATGCATGTCTTGGATTAGTGAAGGTGGTATGCATGATTTCCTTGTGGCCTTAAGGTGATGTTTGAGTGTGGATAGTGTAATGGAACATTATCTATACATTGAACCAAGTATCACTAAATGTTAAGAAGTTAAGGAGAAAAAGAAGTTACTGTGAAATGAAAGATAGTTACTGTAAAGGAAAAGGTAGTTACTGTAAAGTGATTCCAAATATGTCTTAAATATAATGTATGTTGTTATGTGATATTGTGACTATTTTATATGGCTAAATGAAATATGTGGATGATGCTTATGGTATCATGTTTTATTAAGTTTTCACAAAAAGGCATGATGCATGATTTAAAAGCAAAATGTCCCCTTTTATATGCATATTTTTGCATGGTTGCCATACTTAGGGCATTTTTGTACTAACATTATTCTTCTTTACCTTTTTACACAAATTGTAGGTTATGGATGCTTAAAGGATATGTCTAAGGTGAAGGGCTTTATATATGTTTGCCAAGATCAACAAAAAGGCATCCTTAAGTTCAAGAATTTTTTATGTCAAGTTTTTATAAAGTTATGAAATAGTTTAGTTTATGATTTTTTGTTATAAGGGTCTTTTCCCTAATGTACTCTAATGATGTTGTGTCTAAGATGGCAAAGAGACTTAGAGTCTAACTATCTACTTATGTTATTTTATATGTATAATGGAAGTGACTTTCTAGCATATGATGTTCTATGAAAGTTTTAAATTTTCCACTAAACTTACCTATGACAATGCGATGAAAGATAACTATAGGCTTTTATAAGACCTCTGAGAGGTCAAGTACGCCACTTACTTCTAGGGGGTGCTCCTCATTCATGAAAATTGTGATATCAGATCACGAGGTTATGAAAGTGGTTTTAGGATCCAAAGTCTCATATTGCAATGTTTAATAGAGTCTCGTTCATCGGTACTGATTCGCGACACATCTATGAGCGAGAGGATATAGGACGATAGAGTTTTCCTTCTTCACTATTTTCATGTCGTTCCATAGAACTTAACTCTATAAGATCTATCTCTTATGTTTTCTTGTCTGGTGGTCTATTAGATGTGATTTCTTGGATGAGATGATATTTCTATGCTTGAGGGAGAAAATGTGTGTTTTGATGCTTATCTTGGTTTTATGGTTTGAGGAGTATGTGTGAAGGTGAACTTTGATATATGTTGATGAGATGTCATTTGTGGCTATATATGAGATCTATGTGACATGACATGTTCTTTGAAGATTTATGCTATAATATAGTTATAACTTGCTCATGGTTGTTATAGTTTAATTGAGCTTTCTTTTGGAATAATGAGTTGCTTTATGAGTATGCATGATGGTAGTATAATGTTATGGTTTGAGTTTGAATGCTTTTGAAGAAATGTGGTAAATAGCTAAAAATGCATGTTGCCCTTGTATATGTGCAATGGATCAATGTTTCCCTTTGTTTATATGTGTGAACCTTCATGGTTTCCTTGCATGGATTGGAGTCTTTTGTATAGGATTGTTCCTAGAAGTGAAGGTAGTGTTCTTACCTTGTAGGGTGATGATGTGGGTTGGAATGACCTAGAAGTTACCTTACCTAGGTTTTAAAGAAAAAGAAAGAGGCCTTATGGCTAAGTTACCTCTATTTTTTTACCCTAATATTTTATGACCCTTGGTATTTATGGTATAGTTGAGACCTTATGTGGTTGAGCAGTATGACCTAACTTGATTTTTATGAATTTCCTTTGGATGTTAAACCTAGAGGAATGATGTTGGTAGACTATTTTTTCATACTCTAAATTTCGTAGGTCTATTTCATACCATTGTTGATTTAATATATCTTCTAGTTCGTTATTATTAAATATTTTTTTCCATATTATTCTTCTTAATTCAATTATTTCTATACCTTGAAGTATATATAAGATTAAAGTTTCATAGCTTTTTATCATTTCGTCATGTATGTATGTGGTCATGTTCGTTGTTATGCAGGGTTTTTCAATTATTCCTTCCTATTATATTCATAATCGATTAAATTCATATTAGATTATTATGAACTAGATTATTTATTTATCATATTTTCCTGTCACTACTAGCATCGTACTTTAGCGGATACTTCCTTCTTATCAGCGCCTCAACTTTGTTTACTCCCCTAAACGGCTTTCCTTGCCTACCGGTTTCAACATTAGGATGGCATAGTATAGAAGTTTTCTCCCTGTTTCCAGTGTGCTAATAAACTAGAAATCATGATTCAAATAATTCTAGTACATAATAACTAATATAAAATTATTCAATCATATATATGATATTCAGGAATATATGAAATTAGTTCTGCATATTTTTTGAACAATATACCTTTGTTTCTTGCTTATTCATGCTATCTGCAATACCTGATTTGATTTCAGATTGTTGCTCCATTTATCTGAATAGAAAAAAAAATTGTTGAGAGATTTTTTTTTAAAAGAGTCTTTATTATTTCAGGCTTTGCCCTTTATGTTACATCTTTCTTCCTTCTTATAGAAAGGAATTAGTGCATCATTATGCACTTACTATACTTCACACTTACTTTACAACTATCCCTACCTACTACTTTTACACTTGTCTTTTTAATAATACACACCACTTATCAGACTTTACACTTGTCAACATATCTCTAATAATACACATGCATATGTTGACTAAGTTATCCTACTAACCAATAATGTGACTACTACTGTACATTTCAAGACTTTTACATATTTACTTTTGGCTTTGTGTAGCCAAGCACGTTTTTGTGTTTCTTTTTATCTTCATTTTTGTCTTCTTGTCATCTTCCGTCTTTCTCTCTTTTCTAAAGATTCTTCATCTTTATCTTCTTATTATCTTCTGTCTTTATCTCTTATTCCAGTTGGACGTCTGAGATTATATTATTTTCTCCGTTGCATTTTGAACATATGTGATCGGGATATTTGTGACCAATTAGCTTGCAATACCTCGTTAATAATTCTGCCAAAATATATCCTACTTTAAGTGCTCGTGTTGTAGGTCGTTCTTCTAGCTTAAGTAATGATAAAATCCATCTATGGATTTCATCCATATCTTCTTTCCTTAGCTCCCTTGAATTGGAAAAAATCATTAACTGATCTCTTTCATAGTATCTCCATATAACATTTCCGTTTAAATAATTATTTGCTAGCTCTTGTATAATGGTTGATATATCAATTATTCTCTTATTGGCAGAAAAACTGGGTATCTCACTTTTTTGTATCACTGTTTAATGTTCAATATCTTCCTGTATTATCATATCTTTTGTTAGTCCTATATTTACTACTTGTATCAAAGGTTTTATTTCCTCGTATAATATCTCCGCTGTTGCCGTTTAGAATTTTACATAGAATAACTATCTTATAAGTAATAAATGCTTTATGTATCTCCGGTATTCCACTTAGTTCCTCTCCATCATATGTATATACTGTATTTAGTAATTCATAGTTGTAACATGTCCTTACTAAGTTGACGTTAGTTTTCGGTTGTTCAATCAATTTATTATAACCTTGTAATTTTTGGGTTAAATAATCCTGGTTGGGTTCTTGGGTTGTAGTAGATCTGGGTTTAAGGTTTAAAAACTTTTGGATTTTGTGTATATTTTTTATATAGATTCGCGTAATATGGTTATATGTTCTTTTGTCATGCTGTAGGCTATATGCGTATGTAGAAGTTTGTGGTTCAGTAGTTAATATGTTTTTGGTGTTAGCCTTGAGGTAAATGGTTTTTCGAATAACTGATTTAAGTTTGAATTCTTATGTTTTTCACTAACTCGTTGGCTTGTACCTGCAGCTGTATTTAACGATTATTATGGGTTTTTAGGTGTTTTCCAACGTCACTGTTTAGTTCTGGATTTTTTCTGTCTTCCGATTGACATAGTTTCGCATTTTTATAGGCATGCTGCTGAATTATGCTAGCTTTAGACTTCAGGTTATCTTCATTAGTCTTTAACTTTTGTATCTGGTTGTCCATACTATCCACTTTTGTACAAAGTGTAGTAATAGCTTCGAGTATCTTTTCAATTGTATCTTCTCCCTTAGTCTCAGTCTGAGTAGCTTTGTCGTGATAGGTAATCTGGTGTGTTTTTATATCCAAATGGTAATACATTACATTCATAAAATTCTTGTGGTACAGTGAATGCTGTTAGTTTTTTAGACTCTTCTTCTAGTTTTAAGTGATAAAATCCTGATTTACAAACAAATTTGCTAAAATAATTATATCCTTGTATTTGTCTTATCTTTAGTATTTTATTTGGTATCGGATAATTATATGTTTTAGTTTTTGCATTTAAATTTCTATAATCAATAACCATTCTGCTTTTTCGTCTTTTGTGTTCATTATGTTTATTTATTATAAATGCTGGGCTTGTGTGCTTACTATTGCTTTCTTGTATATATCCTTTTTCTAGTAATTCATTTATATGTATCTTAAATTCGGTTAAATCATTAATATTATATTTTAATGGTTTTTGGATTATTATACTATTAATATCAATTAGCTCAATTTTCACTTTTGTTTTATGTTTTTCCCATCCTTGTAAAGGATCTTCATTATATAATAATTCTAACTTATCTTGGATTATTTTTACTTTATTTATAGAGAATATAATTAATTCTATCTTAGGGTCTTCGTCTTTTATATTTTCTAACTTTTGTGTAATTTTCTCACTTCCTTTTATCCATTCTGTTATTTTTCGTTTTTTGTTATTTACTCTTTTTGCTCCTATTTTTTGTTTACATGGTGTTGTGAACCACCAGTGTTTTTTTGTTATTATATGTGAATATAATTTTTCTAAAAAAGGCATTCCTAATAGCATATCTTTTGTAGTCAATTCAAAATTATATATTTCTTCTATAGTTAATATCTTATCCCATATTTGTATTTTTATATTTTTTGCCTTATATGTGATCATGCTTTCTTCATTATTCAATCCTGTTACTACCATCGGTGTTTTTAATTTTTCCCATTTATCTTCCGGTAAACAATTATATTTGCATATATTAGCTTCTGCTCCCGTATCTATCATCGGTGTATAATATATGTTGTAATATCCCTCTATTATTATCTTTGCAAGTATATGTATTTTCATATTTTTATCCTACCAAAGTTCTTTTTATTATTACTCTTTTATTTTCAGAATTTATTGCCAATTGTTTGTCTTCTAGATTATATGGTTTTACTTGTTTTAACCATTTTATTCCTAAAATAATAGTTTTATTTTCTAGATATATTTTAAATTTTATTACTATTGGTACTCCTCCAATGATTATTTCTTTTTCTGTAGTTTCTTCGGTATACATTAATGCTTTTGGTAGTTCGGGGCATGATTGCCCAGTAGTTATTATTTCATCTTCCGTTACTAATTCTCTTGTAATATAGTTTTCTTCTCGTCCTGTATCTATTAATATTAAATATTTCCGTTGTTCCATTATTCCCGTTATGTAATAATGATGTGATTTTATTTCATCTTCCATTGATTTTTGTGGAGTTTTATTTATTCTTCTTGTGGTACTCAATTTTGATGATATTTGTGGTATTTCACAGTTTATTCTTTTTGACGTGCTTAATCTTTCTTTTACTATTTCTAAGTCTTCTTCTATATTAATCTCATTATAACTATAACCATTTTTATCTATGACTGTGACTATCCTTTCAAAAGGATCTTCTATTTTTTTTATTTTTTTTTTGCTGTTATTTTATGTTTGTTGTTAAAACATATAAGTTTTTACATCTAGCTGTAAATATTTTACATCCCGGGGCTAGTTCTATTCTCGACATTTTCCAATATAATACTAGTGATTTATCTATGTTCCTGTCATTTATTGCTACTGAGTAGTTAGCACTTATTATAAATTTAATTTTTTGGTATATGAAGTTACCTTTTACTGCACTTATTAATTTTTTTCTATGGGTTGTATGATTCTATCATCCGCTAAGTATATTTCTATGGGTGTATCTATTCCTTCTCTAAAACATATTTTTATTAGTATTTTTGTTCTTCCTAGATGTGCATATTTAATTGGATTTTTAGCCTTAATGTCTTGTATTTCTTTATTTATTATTCGTTTCTTTATTATTGGTATTTTGGCCTTTCCTTTAGTGTATTTGCAATCTATGATATGTTCTCTTTGACTTCCTACATAATATTCTTCTTTTTGTCGTTTAAATCAGTTTCTTATTGTTGGTATTTCGAATATTTTTGATATGCTTAGATCTAATTCTTTTCCTTTTATTTGTTCAAATATATTATTATAAAATATTAATTTTTGTTCTAAAGATTCTTCGTCTTGATGTTCTTCTTTATTTATTATTTGTATATCTATTTCAGTCATTTGTTGTATTATAAAATTCATTATCTGATTCGATTTCTATATCATTATCCATTTCATTTTCTGATATTTCATATATGCTATCTTCACTTTCTAATTCATAATCTACATACTCTATCTGCGTATATTTTTCATCGTTTATTATTATTTATGAAATTTATTTTTTCTTTGGATTTTTAGGTAATTTACAGTCTCTAGCTATATGTCCTAATTTTCCACAATTATAACAAGTACATTCTGTTAAATTTCTTTTTGGTCTATATGGTCTTTTGGTTTTATAGTTTCTTACATAGTATCTTCTTCTCGGTTTTTTATATTTATATTTTGATCTGTATTTTTGATTATTTCTATACTTATAATACCTATCCGTACAACCAAATTGAGGTGCTGTTTTATTTTTGCAACATGCCAAGTTTTTTACTAATATTTTTTAAATTTTTATTTCTTCTTTATGTTTTTCACATAGTTCCATAAACCATCGTTGCAAGAATTTTATTCTGGCTCCTAAGGTATCTGTTAATTCTGCTTCGCTCCAACTTTTTATTACTTTTGAATTAAAAGGTTCTGGTAATTTTGTAAAATATAATTTTCTTATTTCTTCACTTTCTTCTGTGCTATATGTTCCTTTATAATAGTATTCTCTAAATGCACATGTATATTCATTTATGTAACACATATTACATATTGCTAATTTTGTCATTAGATTTCGATTTATGATTTTTTCTTTATTTTGCTCTTCTACCTCTGTTGTCATACTATTAAATTCATTTCTTATAGCTACTTCATATTTATATAATATTTCCATAGTTGTAGTGGCTAATTCGCCACTAGATTTTTTATTACTTCTTAAGGTTTTTAAACTTTCATCTGATAAATTTTGTAACCATAATTTTACTGTTCCTATAAGTGTTCTTTCTATATATCATGGTGTCTCTGTTATTACTATTTTGTTATCTATTAATTGTTTTGATATATATCATATCCATAATTGGATTGTTTTATTTATATCTGCTACACAGTCTAAATCTAGAAGATTATGTTGTTCAGTTATTGGTTTAGGTGTCCATTTTTTATTCAATTTTTCATCCCATATAGTTTATTCTCTATCATAGTTTCCATAATTTTCATTATAATATTTCGGATTTGAATTTTTTGATTTTTTTTTTTACTCCTGATGTGTTAGGTTTTTCATCCATGTCTACATCTCCTGTATTTATTTCTAAATTCCTTGCATTATCTATATTTGCTAAAATTTCCGTATATGTTTCGCTTGTTTCTGAATGTTGTTCTAGATCATCGTAGTTTATTTCATCAATTCTTATTTCGGGTAGATTTTTTATCTTGGCTATTTTCTTCTTTTTCCTCTAATTCGTCTTCTAATTGCAATTTTTCTTTGAATTTAATTATTTCATTAGCTAATTTTGTTTTTTGTTCTTTTTCTCTTTGTTTAATTTCATACATTTCTTTTAATATTGCTAGCTCTTTTTCTAGATCTAGAATTTTAGTATTTTTCACTTCTTCTAATTGTTGTACTTTCCTTTCTGCTTGTTGTTTTATTTTTCCAATTTCCGTTTTTCTATCTATTTCTTCATTTTTTTTAGTTATTCTTATCATAGTAGTTAAACTATCTTCTAGTTTTACCGTTTCTTTTTCTAACTCTAAATTTAGATTGCCACCTATTTTCTTATATCTTCTTCCTAGATTAGAAAATATTATTTTTATTTTTAATCCATCATAGTTTTCATATGTTTTTTCATCTATCGCGTATTCTTTCTTATTTATTTATAGATTGTGTTGAAGTTTATATTCTAAACTTTCTATTTGTATTTCTAGATAAAAAATAGTTTTTCTCTGTGTTATTATAGATTTTTTACAAATTCCTGCGAATATGTTATTATTAAGTCTATTTTGCCTATGTACTAATTCTTGTCTTTTCGCTATAATTATTTCAGTAAGTTTTTCTTTATATTCGTTATTCTCGTTATTCATTGTATTTTTAAATATTGAATATATTTATATTCTATTTTAGATATATTATCTATTAATTGATCTAATTTTACGTTATCAGTTTTTGTGATATTGAGTTGTTTATATTCCGGATATAATTTATTTAATTTTCTTCTTATTTTTCTTAACTTTCTACTTGTATGTTTCTTACTATGTTTCTTATTATCCATAGCTCTGATACCATTTTTTGTAGTTGAGTTTGTAGTTACCATGTTTTGTAGTTAAGTTGGTAGTTACCATTTTTTGTAGTTAAGTTGGTAGTTTCCATGTTTTGTAGTTAAGTTAGTAGTTAACACTTTTTGTAGTAAAGTTGGTAGTTTCGTTGTTTTAGTTTAAATATTTCTTTAATGTTATTTATGATATATTCTAGATATAACATATCTTGGGTTCTTTGGTACATATATAAATTTTCCTCCATTAATTGTTCTGTGAGTAGTAAGGTTGTAGATATTTCTATCTTTTCATTTTTTTCTTACTTGAGCTTGAAACTAAAGAATTCCTAGAAGCTTGTTCATAATAGGAGTCTTTCATAAAAGTATGAGTTGCATGTTCTCCATATGTTATGTATGTCTTAAATGACATTATGTTATGCATGTTTTGAAGTTTCTAAATTGCATGAAAAAGGATTTTTGATCAAATTCATGTTTTCTCATGTTGATTGTGCATCTTGATGTGTTAGTTGTGCATTTAACTTCATGAGATAATGAAAGGAGCATGTTTGATGTCACTTTTAATGAGTGGTATTTTAAGCCATTAACGAGAAATAGTGTCTCCTTAAAATTAAAAATGACGAGTTTCTTAAACATTATGTGACTTTTATGATTTGGAAGTATGGATGTTGGCTAATTCTTGAGGGGTGAAAGTATGTTTATCCAATGTCCTTGTGTGTGCCAATAAATTATTAGAATTTCCCTTAAACGATGTATGTTTATGAAAGCTAGTGTTATGCTAGGAACTGAAACTATGTGGAATGACTTCCTATTGTTGTAATCTGTGTGGTGTGGTTTACCATTATGACTTCACTAGGAAGGAAGTACGAGCATGCTTCGCTTAAAAGTTGAGAACTTCTCATTTAAAATGAATTTACCTTTGTGCATTGCTTCTGTATGAACTCATGAGACATGTAAGTGTGTTGAAGAGGAGTACGTTCCTCCTTAAACATAACTAAGCATTGTATGGTTAAGGCCTTCATGGCATTATGTCTAAATGATAAGGATCTTTGTTGATCTACTTGACTCAAGTCTATGTGCATTGAAGTATGAGTGCTTAATTGCTTCTTGAGTGATGTTGAACTTGCCTCGGTGTGACTTCAAGGTTGTTGCATAATGAACCTTTAATGAAATGAAAAGGAAATACCATGTTATGATTAGTAGAAGGATGTTCTTCCTATGAACATGACAAGAGCCTATGTGTTTGATGCATTTAAAGGTGAAAGAATGAATATTTTGCTTGCTTATGTTGCAATATGTGATAAATGGTTTGAAGTTGGTGTTCCTTCTAAGTTTTGTGCATTGACTTCTAGGTGATGATGTTATGAATGTTGTGAGATTCTCTATGGGTCATTGAAGTCCTTGTTGTGTTTTTAGTGTTCCAAGTGTCATTCGAGGAAGAATGTTCCCAAGTGGGGGATATTGTAAGGACCCTCAAAATAAATTAAGGTGCTTAGATCCTCACATGTGTCAAAAAAGGTTTAAAATATATTAAATAAGTATTTTACAGTATGCAGATTTCATTTGAAATCATTTGGAGGTCAAACATCCAAAAAAGTCCGATGACGTTTGAAAGTTAGCCTTGAGACGTGCATGTGTATCTTGGTGTGTCTTGACATGTTTTACATGTTTGTTTTGGTTGAAACTAATGTGGAAGGTCCCTAAAATGTTAATGAGTGAATTTACATTGGAAACGTTTGGACACGACTCCTCAAGGGCCCCCCACAATGCCCTTAAGGAGGACCCAAAGACTGCCTAGACACTGCCTTGGCAATGTCTACCTACGAGCCTAGAACAACGCCTCGTTAGTGCACCTACACCCTGTCAATTGGGGGGAGTAGTACAACACTTAGACTGGGAGCTAAATCCCCAAAATGAAAAGCCTCAGACACAAACAACGGTTTCCAGTACGACCCGTCGATGGGTTTATTGGGCGTCGATGGTGGGCGTCGATGCAACCTGCATTTGCTGCCAAGCGCACCGTTTCATTAAGGGGTGAATGGTATATTCACCACAAGTACTAACCTGACCCTAGATGGTTATTTCATGTATTTTTTGTATATTAAGTGGTTATTAAGATCAAAACCCCATACCCAATTAATTATTCAAAATTTGACATCCCCTCTCAAAAAGAAACCTCTCTAGAAACCTCCATTGTAGATGAAGCTCAAGAACATCCATGGTGATAGATTCTCAAGATTTATTCATCAAGTTTTCGTTGTATTATAAAGGAATAAGGTATGATTATCCTTCATCCTTAGTCAACCTTTCTTCTAAGGAGTTCCATCCAATGTTTTCAATGGAAGTTCATGATCAAACCTTATATCTTTTCAATCTAGCCATGGGTTCTTTGTTAAAACTATTTCAAAAGAATGCTTATGATAAACTGATCATAATATACTGATTTTCATGTTAAATTCAATCAAATTTCATGATGAACCCATGTTGCTTCAAATTCTCAAATTAGCCTATATTATGGGCATTGTGATCTTGATTCTATGCTAATTGAATTATGAATCTAGTATGTTGAATTGTCTATTGCTACTGACTATTATGTAAATTAATGGTGGTTTATTTGAAATTGATCCATGTGGATCAAGGTATGAAGATTTGGTAAGATTGACGTATGTTCTTCTATCATCTACAGATTTATAATGTAATGTACATAATATGATCTTAATTCTAGGATAGATGAAGCATGATTTCGTTTATGTGAAGATACTTTTAGCTGTTTCCCTATACCTTAATTGTTGATGAAAGATGAGTATTGATCAATGAGAATCAAAGGCTGATGAATTGGTAAGATTGCCTACTTTCTCTACTTTTCTAAGTTATTTCTAGTTGAATTGGCCTTGTATGGCATTGTGTGGTATGGTCCACTTATGGTAGCGGTGTTTACCTTATTGTCAATGTATATGTGACTGATCATGGCCTTGAAGGCGATTTTATTTTGAATGAGTGGTGATGATGATCACCCGATGTGAAGATTATGCCTAGTATTACATTCTAGTTATGATCTAGGTTGTGTTGCTAATGTTATAAGCATGTGAATGACTACGTTAGGGTTAGGTATAGGTGCGTCCATTAATGATGTGATATTAGTAAATGACCCCTACTTATGTTCCCCTATATAAAGGTGTGATTAGCTAATGTTAGAAGTATTGAATGTAATGTGAAGTTATCTTGTCTTCTATGTTAAATTGAGATATGTGGTCTATGGATTGATGTGAATGTTGGTCTTAAGAGGATGGCTACCTCAATGTGATGCTAATATCCATGATGTGATCTTGTTGACCAATGTACACACAATTACACCTTATGCATGCTTGCAAGTAGTATAGGTTCATGGTGACTAATGAAAGGATATTCTCATATGCACTAATGTCTACTACTATGAATGTAAAGTATGTGTCTATGAAGTATGTTATGTATCCCTTAACTAGGATGACTTTATAGGTGTACTAGTATTGTTAAGGGTATGAGACCTTGTCTATGCATTGCACATGTGTGCCTTGATAGGATAGTTCCTAGGTTTGTTATCTATGTACATGAATGTGAATGCATGAGTATGTTATAAATATGCATAGTGTCTAAATGTGTTTATATAAAAGGATTGCTTATATAATTACACCTATTCACATATGCATGAGTGAAATGAAGTATGAACATGTGTAGTCTAAGGATGTTTATGTGAAAGGTTTGCTCACATATATGTATACACACACATGAAAACATGTCCATTATGAATGTATGATGATCTAGTCAGTTGAGGGTCTCTTTAAAGGTGTTCTCAAGGGTATCCTAAACTAGATGGTTCTTGAATATGCTATGTTCATATGAATGGTTCTCTCACATGATATAGGTTGATGAAAGGGATTTCTCATCAATAACCTATGAGCTAAGCATATGAGGGATTAACTCTCCTAAAGCCTATGTCTTATAAAGTAATGTTAATAAAGGCTTCTCAATAAGGGGAACCTAGCTTAGCACCGAGTGAACTTAGATGAGGGGTGCCCCGTCCCAATGTGGGAAGGCTTGTTAACCATAGTCCTCACGAGGTGGATAACTACAATGCCTCAATAGGTATAAAGAGGGTTTCCATATATGCCTTCAAGTTTCATAAACTATGCTTTCCCTATTGGATCTCGCAAGTGATATCACCTAATATGCTAGCATGATGTTAATGTTCTATTTTGGCAAGGTAGAGCACCTTCCTTTAGTGTAAGGCTCTACAACAACAAATTCCATGTTTAGCACCTATGGTGTTAGTGTCGGTCAAGGCTATAGATTACCTAAAGTAAAATGGATAATGGAAGTAATGTAAGGACCCTAACTAGGATAACCTAAGGGAAGTTTCTTAGTGTGGGTGAGGGTATGAGACTTTACCTATGCATTGCAGAAGTAGCTCTTGAAGCGAGTTGTAGGTAGGTGTTCTAATGTATATGACTATGTTTATGTTCCTTATGCATCACATTGTATTGTTCTCTACTTGTTGTGCTGATATGCATGGTAAGAGTCCTAATGAGTCTATATGATGTGTTCTTACCTTATATGCATAATGTGGGTCTTATTGACTATATGATTAAGGTCTTGATTTCATGTATGAAGTTGTCTATAACTTTCTGGTTGATGTATGATGTACATGTTAAGGCTTGTAGTCTCCTTGTAGGTTTACTTAGTATGTGTGAGAATATGGGACTTCACATATACATTGCACTAGTAGGCTACGATTAAGATTATGAGTAAGGTCTTATGTTGTCTAAGTGAAGTAAAGTCTAAATATTCTATTTATTGACTGATGACTTTTATGATGATATTGGTAAGTCTTGGCCTGTATGTGGTCTTGTAATGAGTTCTTCTATGTTGTCCAAAAAGTATGTTAGGTTAAATGTCTGTTACATGTCTTGTTATATGAATTGGTTCCATGAATGCATGTGTTGGATTAGTGAAGGTGGTATGCATGATTTCCTTGTGGCCTTAAGGTGATGTTTGAGTGTGGATATTATAATGGAACATTATCTGTACATTGAAACTAGTATCACTAGAGGGTTACTTGGAATGTTACGAAGTTAAGGAGAAAAAGAAGTTGTTGTGAAATGAAAGGTAGTTACTGTAAAGTGGTTCCAAATGTGTCTTAAATGTAATGTATGGTGTTATGTGATATTGTTACTATTTTATATGCCTAAATTAAATATGTGAATTGTATGATGCTTATGGTATCATGTTTTATGAAGTTTTCACAAGAAAGGAATGATGCATGGTTTCAAAGAAAAATGTCCCCTTTTAAATGCATGTTTTTACATGGTTGCCATACTTAGGGCATTCTTGTACTAACACCATTCTTCTTTACCTTTTTACACAAAGATTAGGTTTTGGATGATTAAAGGATGTCTTTAAGGTGAAGGGCTTGAAATATGTTTCCCAAGCTCAAGGAAAAGGAATCCTTAAGTTCAAGGATTTCCTATGTCAACTTTTTATAAAGTCATGTAATAGTTTAGTTTATGATGTTATGTTATAAGGGTCGTGTCCCTAATTTACTCTAATGATGTTGATTCTAAGATGGCAAAGAGACTTAGAGTCTAACTATATACTTATGTTATTTTATATATATAATGGAAGTGATGTTCTACCATATGATATGCTATGAAAGTTTAAAATTTTCCGGTAAATTTCCCTATGATGATGCGATGAATGATAACTATGGACTTTTATAAGACCTCCGAGAGGTCAAGTGCGCCATGTTACTTCTAGGGGGTGCTCCCCAGTCGTGACACATGGCTCTTAATAGTCTTTAGTGCATCATGACCAAATGTGACCATATTCAAGGAAAGGTCACTAGATTGAGATTTTGAACGACTATGGCTATTTGATTTTGTATCATCGAGGAAATGAAAATGTAGTAGTGAATGTCTTGAGTTAGAAGGCATTACGTAAGGGTAGTCAAGACTTCCTACCTATCGTGGAGTAACCTTTATCTTTTGACATTCAACTCCTTCGATGTAGAAATCTCACGTCTAGGATTAGAAAAATCAAGTATTATTTAGATAAAAATAATTTTGAGTTACAAGCTCATTATTGTTACGACCCAAAGTACCCCTAGGCATAACCGACGTCATTTTCCTCTAAGAGGACTAATACAAGACATTAGCATACATCATAACACATCATAGGTCAAAAATGCAGGAAAATCTAAAACTTTTTATCTACATCTACTTCATGAGGTTTACATAGACCTCTCACATATGAAGCTTACTTAGTCTTCTCGCATAGACAACATAACCAACATATAGGAATGTAGTCTAATACTTTGTCTCCCATTAAACCATCTACAAGAGTATGAATCACAATAGTTTATGAGCCTTAGTCTATTACAATATGCCCATATAGGCTACAATGAAGTCTCAATATGAGAATGGAATAATTATCTCAAAACATAGACCAAAATAATAATGGAATGAGTGGCTCTATCCTCGGAATTCACGAGGACTCACCAATTGACTTAGGAAAGATCCAAGTCTTCTTATCCAATGACAACGACTCTCCTCAATGGTCCGAACCTAAAATGTTAAGGAAAAAGGGAGAAATATGGGTTAGTATAAACCTCATGTACGAAGTATGGATCCTATGCACGAAAATCATCAATGCATGGTAAAAGGATGTCTTGATCAAAATCATGCTTTCTATCAATTCATCTCAACATTCATATATAAATGCATAATAAGTCAATTCAACATAGTAGTAACCCAACACATAGATCACCCAAGCAATACTTGTGCAATGCCAAAGATAGAATCCCATAATACTATCCAAGGCGAAATATCACATTAAGCAACCCACTTCATACTTACAACATATCCTCATAATTCATCATAACATGAGTAATACATTAATACTACTCATAGCGTATCAACATAATAATAATCATAGTCATAATCATAAAAGAACACTAATAGAACCATCCCTTAGGATACCACATGTGCAATGAGTAAGAGAAGTCTCATACCCTTCCTCACCCTATGTAATAGCCTTCAAGACAACCCTAACAAGAGTTCACATACTTAACTTGTTTATTTACTTTTACATTAGGGAAACAAGTTTTATAACTGACATGAGACCATGTGAGGTACATGGAATCTGATGTTTAAATCCCACACCGAAAAGAGAGGGTTAACACTTACCTAAGGTGTAACCACTCGTACGTAGCAATCTAGATGGATCCACTAAGTTAGAGTCCTATATGGGCACATAGTTAAGGGTCATGGGGATTGTTGCTAGAAACCTTGACTGACTAACGTGGAGGTTTCCATCTCATGAGACAACACATAACTTGAGAATCCGGACTTACTAACGCGAGAAAACCCATATGGGAGGCCGGACATGCTAAACCTGAGACCTCAATCTCATTTACATGCCCTTTTGGTGCGAAGCAATTATTCCCTTTAGTAATCATATTATTTCATCATACAAGTTCACATTTGTATCTTCGAGACCCCTATGTAAACATCTTATCATATCTAGCTCATAGGTCATCACAAGTGAGAATAATCCTTTCACTTTAGACCCTACTTCATAAGTTAGTAAACCTTTCACTTAACACTTTATTATAATTATAAGAAATTACTTTCCATCATATAATAATCATACCATAACATACTTTCATAATTCATAATCAATTCAATAGTCTAGGGTTAGGAATGAGGAATACTTAGCATCAACATCACAACCACACATTACACCTAGAAACATTACTATTTAAGTAACTCACAGTTCATAATTGAATCCAACAAGAACCAATCAACATACCTCATTACCCTTCCAAGAACCTTTATACTTCTATTACGAAGAATACATAATCAATTACATAAACAAGGTAAATTCTAGAAGCAATTACATAATTAACAACAATGTAGTCAATATACATATTCATAATCTTCACAATTAACCATATAAATTCAAGTTTTCTTGAAATTGGGGAAAATACATGTGTCTTGGGACATCTCATATGAAACCATCAATTAACCATCAATATATACTTAAACAACATCAATTCATCATAATTTATCACTATTGATTCATAATTTCGTTTTTCAAAGAAGACCCATGTGTAGAAGAAAAACCTAGATTTGGGGGATTTAGAAATCATCTTTTGAATGGACCTCTTCGGGAAAAGGATCCCAAGAGTGAAAGAAACCATACCTTAAAGATGATAAATCCACCAAATTAATTTTGAGACTTGAAGGCTTGATCTTCTTCTTGGAGGTCTAATGGTCTTCAATGGAGGTTTGGAGGAAGAGAGAATTTGAGAGAGATGTGGGTGATTTTTTATATCAAATTTTGAGACTTGATTTGGGTATTAAAATTGAACTAAAACTGACCCCAATACCTTATATAGTCATCCATTAAATTACCCAAAAGACCCCTCACTTACATGGGTCTTTTAAAATACGACTTTCACGAATGTTTAAAATATGACTTTCACGAATCTGGGAAGTGGCTGTGCGTCGCGGGGATAATTTCATGATCTATTTTTGAAATACGAGTTGATTCAGTAGACCTTGTGTAGTCCTCGTGTCACGAGGACATGTTGGGATCCCTGCGTGATGGCTGTGCGCAGACTGCATTGGTAGCCTACTCGCCCATGTTTGGGTCCTCCCAAAGGACTTTTCCGGTGGTTCTTCGGGTGTCGTGACTGTACTTTTTGACCCTTTATACCACATTTTACTTATTTTTAGTCTTTTTACATGTTTTTGACTTTATATGACCCTCCTAAATCTTCACCAAACATAGGGACGTTAACTAGTTCAATTTCGCCAATTTCCGGACGTTAAGGCGTTTCTTCAATGCTATGGTCCCAATACTTCTCAAAAAAGTTATGTAAATTTATTTAGATATTAAATCATCATTACTCAACATATAAGGCTGTAGTATAAGTCATGGAAATTTTGGGGTGTGTCAATACTCCCCCTTAGGAACATTCATCCCCGAATGACACGCTAGACCCTTATAGAAGAAGAAGAAGAGACTCAAGACTAGAAACCCAACCAACAACAATATATATATATATATATATATATATATATATATATATATATATATATATATATATATATAATGAGTCACAGCTCATTGGAGGAATGATTCACTCCTTTCAACATATAATCATAACAATAACACATAGGAACTTAATCCACAACATACCATATACATAAACTCAACTTCTTTTCATATCATATAAGGAGGAACTACCTTCTCCATTTCAATATGAGTTCAATATGAACATCAAAGTTGTCGTGCTGATTTATTATCAAGACAACATAAATTATGCTCAATAAAACTTCCATGAATACTTATAGCACACCACACATATCAAGTGAAAGCCAACCATAAGAAACATATTTCATGGAAAGAAAAGAACTCAACTTAGGCATGAATTTCTACAATAATATGCACATATTTAGAAAAACATGATAAGTTCAACTTTATTTATAATAGTCATATAAGTAACCTCAATCTTGGCTTGGAGTAAGGGGAAAAAGATGAGGATAGCGGGACTTCATGTCGGCCTCGGCCTCCCATGTTTCTCCCTCAACAAGGTGGTTCCTCCATAGAACCTTTATGGAGGCAACCTCCTTATTCCTCAATTTTTTAAATTGGCGATCCAATATCTCAACCGGGACCTCTTCATAAGAAAGGTCCTTCTTTACCCTTAAACCTTCTAGAGGAAGAATGGAAACCATATCACCTATACACTTCTTAAGCAAAGAAACATGGAACACCGGATGAATCATGTCCAACTCATTTGGAAACTTCAACTCATAGGCAACACTCCCAACTCCCTTCAAAATTTCATACGGGCCCACATAACTAGAAATAAGCTTCCCCTTCTTTCCAAACCTCATCACCCCTTTCATGGATGAAATTTTTAAATAGACCTTATCTCTTACTTCGAATTCAAGGTCCCTCTTTCTATTGTCGGCATAAGATTTTTGCCGACTTTGAGCCGTTTTTAGTCTATCTCTTATAACCCGAACCTTCTCGAGGACTTCATAAACCAAGTCGAGACCAAGTAGAGAAAAATCACCTACCTCATACCACCCAACCGAGGATCTACACCTTCTCCCATAAAGTGCCTGGAAGGGTGCCATGGAGATAGTCGAATGATAACTATTTTTGTAGGATAACTCTATCAAAGGTAGGTGGTCATCTCAATTACTCTTGAAGTCAATGACACATGCCCTCAACATATCTTCAAGAGTTTGAATATGCGCTCCGCTTGACCATCCATCTTGGGATAAAAAACGGTACTAAGCTTCACCTTCTTACCAATCACACTTTGGAAAGCTTTCCAAAAATGGGAGGTAAATTAAGACCTCTATCCAAAATGATGGACAAAGGGGCTCCATGTAACTTCAATATCTCTCTAATGTACAATTTGGCATAATCTTCCGCTGAATATGTGACTTTGACGGGAAGAAAGTGGGCGGACTTGGTTAGACTATCCATAATGACTTATATTGAGTCATGTTGTCTTCTAGTACGAGGAAACCCTACTACGAAGTCCATGTTAATATCCTCCCATTTCCATGTGGGAATATCTATATTATTAGTAAAGCCACCCGACCTTTGATGTTCTACTTTGACTTGTTGGTAGTTTGGACACTTAGCAACAAAATCTGCTATGTCCCTTTTCATACCATTCCACCAATAAATTTCTTGTAAGTCATGGTACATCTTTGTGGCACTCGGATGGATGGAATACCGGGATCCATATGCCTCTTCCATGATCAATTCCCTTAAGCCATCTGGATCTGGTACACACAACCTTCCTTGGTGCCTAAGCACCCCATCTTCTCCTTGAGAGAAAGACTCATTAGACTTACTAAGGACCTTTAAATTCAACCCGATCAATAGAGGATCAAGGTGTTGCTTGTATTTTACCCCATCCACTAAAGATGACTCGGAGTTATGTCAAACCATAAAACCACCCTTTGGAGAGTCTTCTAGTCGAACCCCCAAGCAAGCCAATCTGCGTACCTCTTTCGCTAACTCTTTCTTATCATCAACCACATGAGCCACACTACCCATGGACACTCGGCTTAGTGCATCCACAACCACATTAGCCTTCTCGAGATGGTAAGGGATACTCATATCAAAATCCTTGAAAAGTTCTAACTATATTCTTTGGTTTAGATTAAAGTCTTTTTGAGTGAATACATATTGTAGACTCTTGTCTTCGGTGAACACATCAACATGTACCCCATAGATATAGTGTCTCCAAATTTTCAAGGAAAATACCACGGACGCAAGCTCAAGGTCATGAGTTGGATAATTCTTCTCATGTGTCTTGAGTTTCCTATAGGCATACCCTATGACTTTCCCATGTTGCATGATAAAACATCCTAGTCTCACTCGGGAGGCATCACAATAAACCAAAAACCCTTCGGTACCCTCTGGTAAGGTCAATACCGAAGCGGAGGTGAGTTTATCTTTTAATAATTGGGAACTCTTTTCACATGATTCTGACCATTCGAATTTAGACTTATTTTGGGTTAAGACTGTTAATGGAGATGCGATAGACTATAATCCCTCAATAAACCGACTATATTAATCGGCCAACCCTAGAAAACTTTAGATGTCAGTAGGACTCAAAGGTCTAGGACAACATTTGACCACTTTTGTCTTCATCGAATCAACCTCTACCCCTTCATTAGAGACAATGTGACCAAGAAAGGCAACCCATTTCAACCAAAAATCACACTTGCTAAACATAGCAAAAAGTTGGTTATCCTTGAAAACCAGCAAAACTATCCTCAAGTGTCTCATATGGTCATTATCACTCCTAGAGTATATCAAAATATCATCAATGAAGACAATCTCAATCAAATCAACATACTTTCTAAAAACTCCATCCATAAGGTCCATGAATGCAGCCGGGGCATTGGTTAGACCAAATGACATCACTAAGAATTCAAAGTGACCATATATTGTTCGTAATGCCATTTTCGGAATATCAACCTCCCTCACTCTAAGTTGATGATAACTCGACCTCAAGTCAATCTTTGAAAAGTAACTCGCTCCTTGGAGTTTATCAAACAAGTCATCAAACCTAGGTAGCGGGTACTTGTTCTTTATAGTGACTTTGTTCAATTGACGGTAGTCGATACACATTCTCAAAGACTCATCATTTTTCTTCACAAATAATACTTGGGCACCCCATGAAGATACGCTTGGTTGAATAAAACCCTTATCTAGCCAATCTTTGAGTTGAGCCTTTAGTTCTTTAAACTCGGCCGGGGCCATCCGATATGGAGAAACTGAAATAGGTTGTGTATCCGACAATAAATCTATGCCAAGGTCAATCTCCCGTTGGGGAGGAATTCCGGGAAGATCATCGGGAATGACCTCCAGAAATTCCCTCACTACGGTTAGCGACTCTATAGGAGGGACCTTGGAATCAAGATCCTTAACTCTTACTAGGTGGTACAGACTACCCTTTGCAATCAATTTGCAAGATTTTAGACATGAAATGATCTAACCCCTAGAATTTGAGTTTCCTCCCTTTAACTAAAAAAGGGTTCATTTGGAAATTGAAATTTCACTACCCTTGTCCTACAATCAATAGAGGAAAAGCAAGCATGCAACCAATTCATACCCAATATAACATAAAAATCTATCATGTCAAGTTCTATCAAGTCAAATAATGTACCTCTATTGGGCAAGGAAATAGGACAACCTTTATAGACTCTATTAACCACCAAGGAATAACCCACTAGGGTAGAAACCAAAAAAGCTTTGTCTAATATGTCGGGTAGTATATTAAACTTTCTGTCTACAAGAGGGGTCACAAATGACAATGTAGCTCCCAGATCCAACAAAGCATATACATCAAAGAAAGATAATTATAACATATCGGTAACAACTCCGGTGAGCTCGCCTGATCACCTCGGGTTTGAAGAGCATAAATGTGATTCTTCTTAGGAGCATCCGGATTCGAGGTACTTGCTTGATCTTGAGAATTTTCCCTTCCTTTAGTCTTCATTACAGAGCAATGTCTCTTCATGTGACTACTCTTTCCACAACCATTGCAATTCCCATGCCGACTAGGCATTTACCATCATGTTTTCTACTATATTTTGAACAAAGAGGTTTCTCAACATAAGAACTACCACCTTTCCCCTCTTGGGGCTTTGGAGTAGACACCTTACTCTTCATGACCCTTTTAGCATTAGGGGTACTTGGTTGGAAAACCTCCTTTTGAACCTTGGTTTGTCTTGCACCTCAAATTTAGTCTTGGAAGAATTTCCATCTTCGGTTCTTGCCTTCTTCAACTCCCTACAAACTTGCTTAATATTTTGCTCCTCAATTTATTCTGCATGAACCATGAGACGAGAGATGTCCATTCTAGGTATTAACATAGCCAACCTACATTGATTAACCACAAGGTCGGATATCCCTATAACAAATTTGTTCATCTTAGCTCTAGAATCCGCAACCATAGTAGGAGCATGCTTTGATGGTTGAGTGAACTTGAGGCTATACTCCTTCACGCTCATAGACAGTTGACAAAGGTTGATGAATTCTTGCATTTCAATCTCCCTTAGTTCCAAGGGAAATAACCTATAAAGGAAAGACTTTTTGAAATCTCCCCACGTAATCTGGCCTTGTATAACAGGACTCTCATCATTCCATTGCTCATACCAAACTTGAGCCACATGTTTGTGTTGGTAGGCGGCTACTTCCGCCTTTTCTTGAGAAGAAACACCCATAACATCAATAACTTTGAAAACTTCATCAATGAACCTTTATGGGTCCTCCTCCACCTTAGAACCATAAAAAGTAGGGGGATTCATCTTTGTGAAATCCCTAATCCTTGAAGCGGTAGTGTTAGTATTGGCGTTCATTTGCACCCTTGTATCCCTAGAAACTTGGGTAGCCAACACTTGAGTCAAGCTATGAATAACCAACCTTATCTCAACATTAGACATAGCCCCTTCTTCAATAGGAACTTGAGGGTTTTGAGGAGCTTGAGGGGGAACCGCCTCATTCAAGTTCTCCTCTCCCGCCCTTCGAGGATTGTTCCTACTTGTATTCATTGACTATAATCACAATAAAAGGATTAGAAGAAAGGACTAGATAGAGTTAAGACTCTTAGGCACGACTAAGGAATAACAAGAGAAATCAAAGTTCTTAAGCATCACATAGTCTCTCATTCATAAGTGTGGCGCTCTTCACAATTATAAATAAGACCCTACATAGACGTGGTTTAGTGAGAAATCAATACTAAGATTACTCAACCTCATGCTCTGATACAAGATTATTATGACCCAAAGTACCCCCTAGGTGTAACTGGCGTCGTCGTCCTCTAAGAGGACTAAGACAAGCCTTTTGCATACATCATAGCATATCATAGGTCAAGAATGTGGAAAATTTAAAATTTTTCATCTATATCTAATTCATGAGGTTTACATAGACCTCTCACATATGAAGCTTACTTAGACTTCTCGCATCGACAAAATAATCAACATATAGGAATTTAGTCTAATACTTGGTCTCACATTAAACCATCTACAAGAGTATGAATGATAATAGTTTTTGGGCATAGCCCTTAGTCTATTACAATATGCCCATATAGGCTACAATGAAGTCTCAACATGAAAATGGAATAATTCTCTCAAAACATAGACCAAACTAATAAGGCTTGATGTGTGGCTCTATCCTCGGAACACATGAGGACGCACCAATTGACTTAGGTAAGATCCAAGTCTTCTTCTTCAATGACCACGAATCTCCTCAATTGCCCGAACATAAAATGTTTGGTAAAAGGGAAGAAATATTGTTTAGTACAAACCACATGTACTAAGTATGACTCCTATGCACAAAAATCATCAGTGCATGATAAAAGGACATTTGGTCAAAATCATGCTTTCTATCAATTTATCTCAACATGCATATATAAAAGCATAATAAGTCAATTCAACATAGTAGTAACCCAACACATAGATCACCTAAGCAATACTTGTGCAATGCCAAAGATAGAACCCTATAATCCTATCCAAGGCTAAATATCACATTAAGAAACCCACTTCATACTTACAACATATTCTCATAATTCATCATAACATGATTAATACATGAATACTACTCATAGCTTATCATCATAATCATAATCATAGTCATAATAATAAAATAACACTAATAGAACCATCCCTTAGGATCCTACATGTGCAATGAGTAAGAGAAGTCCCATACCCTCCCTCACCCTATGTAGTAGCTTTCAAGACAACTCTAATAAGAGTTCACATACTAAGCTTGTTCATTTACTTTTACATTAGGGAAAAAGTGCAATACCCGACATGAGACTATGTGAGCTACATGAAATACGGTGTTCTACTCTTACACCAAAAAGAGAGGGTTAACACTTGCCTAAGATGTAACCATTCATACGTAGATATCTAGGTGGATCCACTAAGCTAGAGTCCTATGTGGGCACATAGTTAAGGGTAAAGGAGATTGTTGCTAGAAACCTTGACTTACTAACGTGGAGGTTTCCATCTCATGAGACAACACATAACTTGGGAATCCGGACATACTAACGTGAGGAAACCCATGTGGGAGGCCAGACTTGCTAATCACGAGACCTCTATCTTATTTACATGCCCTTTCAGTGCTAAGCAATTATTCCCGTTAGTAATCATATTATTTTGTCATACAAGTTCACATTAGTCTCTTCTAGACCCCTATGTAAACATCTTATCATATGTAGCTCATAGGTCATCACAAGTGAGAAAAATACTTTCACTTTAGACCCCACTTCATAAGGGAGTAAACCTTTCACTTAACACTTCATTATAATCATGACAAACTACTTTCAATAATATAATAATCATACCACAACATATTTGCATAATTAATAACCAATTCAATAGTCTAGGGTTAGGGATGAGGAATACTTAGCATCAACATCACAACCACACATTAGACCTAGAAACATTACTATCTAAGTAACTCATAATTCATAATTGAATCCAAGAAGAACCAATCAACATACCTCATTGCCCTTCGAAGAACCTTCATACTTCCATTACCAAGAATACATAACCAATTACGTAAACAAGGTAAATTATATAAGAAATTACATAATTAATAACAATGTAGTCAATCTACATATTCATAATATTCACAATTCATAATATGAATTCAAGGTTTTCATGAAATCAGGGGAAAGACATGGGTCCAGGTAAATCTCATAGGAAATCGTCAATTAACCATCAATATATGCTTAAAAAACATTAATTCATCATAATTTATCACAATTGATTCATAATTTTGTTTTTCAAAGAAGACCCATGTGTAGAAGAAAAACCTAGATTTGGGTGATTTAGAAATCATCTTTTGGAGGGACCTCTTGGGTAAAAGGATCCCAAGAGTGAAATAAACCATACCTTAAAGATTATAAATCCACGAAATTGAGTTGGAAACTTGAAGGATTGATCTTCTACTTGGAGCTCTAATGGTCTTCAATGGAGGTTTGGAGGAAGAGAGAATTTAAGAGAGATGTGGTGATTTTATATTTCAACTTTTGAGACTTTATTTGTGTGTTATAATTGACCTAAAACTGACCCCAAAGTCCTTATATAGTAACTCATTAAATTATCCAAAAGATCTTTCACTTAAATGGGTTTTTTTGTGAAGTCAAAATGTTTAAAATACGACTTTTACGAATCTGGGAAGTGGCTGTACGTCGCGGGGTTAATTTCACAATTTATTTTTGAAATCCGGGTTGAGTCAGTGGACCTCATATAGGCCCCGCGTCGCAAGGCCAAGTTGGGATCCCTGCGTGATGGCTGCGCGCAGGCTTCTTTGGCAGCCCGCTCGCCCATGTTGGGTCTTCCCCAAGGACCCTTACGGTGGTACTTGGTATGTCGTGAGTATACTTTTTAACCCTATATACTACATTTTACTTATTTAAAGTATATAAGTTTTGGACTTCATATGACCCTCTTAAATCTTCACCAAACATAGGGACGTTAACTAGTTCAATTTTTCTAGTTTCCGGACGTTAAGACCTTTCTTCAATGCTATGGTCCCAATACTTCTCAAACAAGTTATTTACATTTATTTAGGTCTAAAATTATCATTTCTCAACATATAAGGCTCTATGATAGGTTATGGAATTTCCGGGGTGTGTCACTTATATAGGTGAGAATTGTAGAGTTCTAAGTTAAGTATGCTTACAGTCCTACAATAATACTTATTACTATTATAATAATAAAACAATAATTATTATCCTAATCGTAATTTAATCTAATCCTAGTCATAATATAATTCTAATTAATATAAGTAGTCTTATTATAGTGAAACTCTAATTTTAAAGCAGTGTCGTAAACTCGCTCTAGTCAGCTTCGTTGGACCTATTCCTTTGACATGTTCCACTTGTTAGATTCCCTCTTCATCAACACTTGTTGTAGACACGTCAGTAAGCTACGTTAGACCAGTTCCTTTAACATGTTCTAATAGTCAGCTTCTTTCTTCTTAAACATTGGCTAATTAGATGATTAGGTTAGATGTTTCTGTTTCTAGGCGTGTCTTAGCCTAAGTGGAAGTTCAGTCATATTTGATTGATCAAATTTGTAGCCATAATTTGAGGATGTCTCTTTAGTGACATTTGAGATTTAGTGTTAACGGGGAATGCCATCAAGGCTACCTTAGATTCATGTATGTTTTTGAAGTTTGAAGGCTTTATTTATGTTATGAGGTTTAGGAGTTTGATATAGCTGATACTTTTTAAGGACCATGATTTTAGATACTCAATCCTTTTGGGTATCAGGAAGATGTATGATGACTTAAGGCAGAATTATTGATGGATTGCATGAGGAGAGATATTGCACATTTGTATCTCATTTCTTGAGTTGCCAACATGTGAAAGCCAAGCTCTTGCGACCTAGTGAATTATTGAGATTACCTGTTCAAGAGTGGAAGTAAGATTGCATCATTGTGGAATTTCTGGCATGTTTGCCTCAAACTTCGGTGTTGAATGAATTTAGTTTATTGTTGAGTAATCGATCAAGTAAACAAAGTTCTTCCCTATTAAGTCTTTATTTAAGACTAGGAGGTTGGCATGAATCTACATTTGAGAGGCGGTTCGTCTTGATGGTGTGTTGTCCTCCATTATATTATATTAGGTTGCTAAGTGTGTTTTATCGAAAAAAACTATTTTTCATAAATTGTCAACTTTTTAGAGTAGCCACTTAATTTTTAAAGGAAAATAAAGAAAAACTATGTTTTCAAAAGACTTAAGCAGAAAAATTGTTTTGAAAACTTTTAAAAGGGGTTCGGGGATTCATATTAACGTCTTAGGAAGGTTTTGAAAGCACCTAATATGTCCTCTTACTTGCGGTTATCCGACAACTAACTTTGTTTGGCTAAAACTTGACTTGAATTAGTTATTTTTGTTTGGAAATGAATACTTACCCTTTTGTCTAAATGAAACATCTAACTTGAAAAATTTATTATTTTAAAACTATTTAAACTTGATTAAATTTTAAGTCGCTAAAACATTACGGCGTTCTACGGGGATTTGGAGTTTTTGACCCTAAAGCTAATGGCAAGCAAGCAACAAGTAGATACATAGTAAAATAAAGGGAGAGAGAGATAGAGAGAGGGAGAGAGTTGGGTCCAAACCGGGTTCTGTTCGCCTGGACCGGTGTTTGGACCCATTTTGTTTTGGGTCTTAGGCCGATTCGATTTGTACCTATCCTAAATTATAGTAAAATAATAATGAGGAAAATAACCTTTACAAGGCTTAAGCCTTAAAATAACAAAAGAAAAATGAGACAAAGTGGGCTTTTGCCCCTAAATCTTTCAATCTCCCATTCGCTTTGAATTTTCGATTCCAAAATCTGTTCGTCAGTTCGCAATGGTTGGCTGACTCGGAAAGACAAATTTGGGCCTCCATGGCCCAATAGAAGAATGTATGGGTATTGTCCATGAAGACTCGAGTATATTTCACATACAAACAAGATAGGAGAAGTGTTAATATATTATCCAACTTGGTATAACTATGATAAAAAAAATTAAACATGTAACCCCATTAAAAGAACTCAGACAAAAGCATATTGAATGCCAAGAAATTGAGGAAGCAAATAAAAGAAGTCCTTGATCCTTGGGAACCGAAATTTATAAAAAGGATTTGCATCATAGCCATGTGACCCAAAATTAAAACAGATGGTGTTCAGCACCTAATAAAATAAACCAAAAGAAGGACGAATATAATACATTAATTGCCCTCCATTGTGATAAACAAACTAGGATCCACAATATGCATCAATTCTTGAAAATTGCCAACCGAAATAAATAAGTCAAATGAATGGATAATCCACTATTATTATAAATAGATATGTTAACACACGACCTTCCTATCATCATTTATGCTATGCGAAATTAGAACACAATTTCACTGTAACGATGCTAAGAGTAAACAACAGGGTATGATCAAGTTAGAGACAAGTTTAAGAGAAACGACTCGGACTAGAGACGGAATTTTAACAATGGATTAATTGACAAGATCACTCCACAGGGATGCATACTCAACAAAATGTTTCCTAGAAAGTGATCGATCCGAAACTTACTCAAACTAAGCATACTTCATACAACCAATATAACTCTTCTAGATTAGGGCACGTAGCATCGACACCAAAACCTCATGGGATTCTTATCAGCAAAAACACTACATTAAAAGAAAAAGGAATGCCGAGCCAGTGGAAAACAATACAAAATGTAGAGATTTAAAGAATCGCTAAGACTTACTCAAACAGGCAGCTTCCAAAAAGTTTAACATACTAGCATTGAGACATGGAATAAATAATAATCAAATCACCAAAGGTAGATAGTTACTACATGACTACTCTACCATCTATCGAATTCTATCACTTTACCTTAAAGCCAATGCAACATCAAACAAAACAAAACACGAGCAAACGGAGAAGAAACGAAAGCAAAGAGATTTTACAGAAAAAATAACGAAAACATATCAAAACAAAAACAAGAAAATAAAAAGATTCTTCACAAAACAACTTAGAATGAAAAAAACAGAATGTAAATGGGAGGTAGATATTACCTTTTCTGGGCAGCGTTCTGGGACTCGAGCTTAGGATGACGACCTTCCACCGGCGATACTCGAACGTGAATGGCCGGCTGAGAGATTTGAGCGGAAATATCACTCAAACAGACCTTAATATTTCCTCTAAAGAATTACTCCTATGTTTTTCTTGGAATTTTTAGTATATGTATTTCGGCCAATTTCGCTTAAGCTATTTTCTTTCACAATCCGAAATTTCCAATCTCAACTCTTCCAAATTCTCTTCTACATTTTCCGTCCCTCCTTTTTCTCCGGTATTTTCTTTCACTGAAATTTTTAGCTCTCAAAATTTTCTGCCTTAAAATCATTTTTCCTTCTCTTCTTTCTGTAACTTTCTCTGTGACTGACCCTTTTTTTTGACAAGAAGCCAAAGCGAATATCTATAGGGAAACAACTAGGGTTGCGAATTTTGGGAGGGAAAGGATGAATAATCTGATCAAAACTAAAGCCCCAATCTCAAATTCAAAGTTCAAAAGCTTTTCACTAAAAAGAGCAAACACCTTTTCTGGAGCTCTAAAAACGTTCCAGAAATGGCGAGGGAAGTGGACAATTGGTATGGGTTTCAACGTCCTTGGCATCGACGTGGAGCAATCTCCAAGCTTCAAGGACGGAAACGCGTCTGAAGAGCTGATGTGACAGAACTGGAAAAAGACGTAGAAGGAAAAACAAGAAAAAATCGCAGCGTAGTACTGATTCGCGCGTCCAAGCATGAACTTGCCGTATATTGTTGTGGTCATTTGGTTGAGTGTGAACATGGCGTGAAGGCGCTGTTGTTGACGCGCTGGATGCGTGATTTTTGCTCGTTTGGGAAGTTTGCGTTTTAACGCGTCTGGGATGAGCTTTCCTTTTGTTGGAGGGGAAAGGGGAGTGGGCCGGGTCGGCGGAATTGGGATGTTGAGAGAGGAGGGGAAGTGGGCTAAAGAATTAATGAATTGGGCTGGTAAATGGAAGTTGGATGGGCTGCTGTCATTTGCCTGGGAATAACATAGAAAGGGGCTGGGAGGGAATTTTATTTCTGGCCATATGAATTTAAATCATAGCCGATTGAAGTTCCGAACATAGTCAAGTTGAATTAATGAGTAAAAACAACTAATGCTTGAGTAAGATGAATTGTCATAAATTAATTAACGAAGTCCTTAATTCTAACGAAATAAAAATAATTAATTTAGTTATAAATAACCAACCTAGGAATATATATATAAGTTATCACTTAAACTACCTAGTTTACAAAATCTTTTACTAGAGCTTAAAATCTTTATGATTTCGGAATATTTTATAAAATACTAATTTATGTACAAAGTTATATAAGACACGTATGTTACTAAATATAAAAGCGACAAAATTTATTTAAAATAATTTGCAAATTTCATATTTTCCTTAAAATTTCATGATACTAACTATTTTAGATCTTTTGAAATTGAAAAAGCTCGGAAACTAATTACATTACCGGAGAAGGTCAAAATTGGGTGTCAACAACTATCCCTCATTTTACTTGGATTGATGCAAGAAATTTGAGGAAAATGAAATTGACCAAGCCAATTTTTATAGACCATATATTCATCTTTTAGGAAATGATCTGGTATGGCTTTAGGAATTGTGGCCGAACCCCGAAAATAGGGTTTCCTACATATCTCAAACTATATGAGAATTCAGGCCACTTGTAGTTCGATACGCTCGATTTAACGCACGATTGTGAAAGAAATGAAAAGTTATCTCGACACCGAATTATGAAGGGGCCAAAATGCTTGGGAGTATGATTTAAGAGCGAATGTTGGAATACAACTGAGTTTTTCAACTTGGAGCCCGCCTACACATCCTTAAATCTTAGGAATCAAGATGTTTGTAGTCCGACTCAATCGGTTTGAAAAAGAAATCTGTTATGCTAGATAACCTTTGGTTTTGGACGAGTGATGTCGAGTATGAAAAAGAGGCTTGTAACCTCTTAGTCATGAATGTGGCGCGCCTCACACCCATAATTAAGAACTTACAAGGACATAATTTCCAAAACTCTTGGTGCATTGTCACTCAGATTAGAAACTCGCTTTCGTCATATAATCAAGAATTCCGAATGGGAGACCGAAACTGACAAAAGAAAAAGAGAAACCCACATGCCTTCTGATAGGGGTGTGGTTTGATTGTGGTGGAAGTCGCTCCTCTTCTCGTGTCCTAAGATTTTCGCACTCCTCTTTGGACTATGTCCCAGTTCACTGCTAAGAAAAACTTCCACGTTGCGCTGCATCCTTTTTGATGTCGGCCGCACCTGTGTTTTTTTTTTGGAGAATTCATCCTTTCGGATGCTATCGATAAAGACTGAGATAAAACTCGTCAGCTTAAAATGCAATTCATATGGGAGATAGTGTCTTTTACCGTGTTGACACTTAGTTTCTCTCCTTCAACTTTTGACGTCAACTCGATCGGGTTTGACGTAAAGCAAATAAAGTTCATGCCTTATGTTTGCAATATAATATTTAATGTATTCTTTGTTTGATGACGAAATAAAACTGATGCAGTGTGCAGATATTTCTCTTGATGTCGTCTTGGATTCTCTTCTTAATGTTTACTTTTATCAAAAATAAAAGAATGCTGTTGATGTCGATGCGTAAATATTTCTCTTGAGATGCACCATTTCTTCTCTGGCAGTGCCTGATTTGTTGCGAGGCACAAATATCTTCCAGCGATGCATGATTTCTTGCGGGGTATGAATATCTTCCCACGATGCGTGAATATTGACTCACGATGTATGATCTTCCGCGATGCATAAATATTGACTCGCGATGCATGATCTTCTGCGATGCATAAATATTGACTCGCGATGCATGATCTTCCGCTATGCATGAATATTAACTCACGATGCATGATCTTCCGCGATGCATGAATATTGACTCGCGATGCATGATCTTCCGCGATGCATGAATATTGACTCGCGATGTATGATCTTCCGCGATGCATGAATATTGACTCGCGATGCGTGAATATTGACTCGCGATGCATGATCTTCTACGGGGCATGAATATCTTCCCGTGCGTAATTTCTTGCGGGGTATGAATATCTTCCCGCAATACGTAACTTTCTGCAAGGAAGGAATATCTTCTCGCGATGTATGAATATTAACTCGCGATGCGTGATCTTCTGTGATGCATGAATATCAACTCGCGATGCATGATTTTCTTTGAGGCATGAATATCTTTCCGCGATGCATAACTTTCTGCGAGGCAGGAATATCTTCTCACGATGTATGAATATTAACTCGCGATGCATGATCTTCCGCAATGCATGAATATCAACTCGCGATGCATGACTTTCCGCAATGCATGATTTTCTACGAGACATGAATATCTTCTCGCGATGCATGGATATTAACTCGCTATGCATGATCTTCCGCGATGCATGAATATTTGCTCTTGATGTCCTCCTTGGTACCAAATGAAGATAGTGCTTCAATCGAGCAACATAACGATCTTCTGGGTGCCTTCTGGATAATCATATCGTCTCAATTGACAATAAAGGTAAAATGACACTTCAGGTAGTGTATCGTCTCAATCGTCAATACAAATAAAATGACCTTTCCGGATAGCAATACCATCGTGTCTGATAATAAAATAAATGACCTCTCCACGTAGTGTATTGTCTGGATCTATAATAAGATAAAGAAACCCCTCCGGATAGTCTATTGTCTTGATCGACAATGACATAAAATAACCCCTCATGGGTAGTCATAATATTATATTTAATAATATAATGCAAATGACTTCCTTTATGGAAACCTTAAACTCTTCCTTGAGATTTTCACTTGATCCATCTTTGAATCTAGCTGGACGTTTTTTATAGACTTCATGTTGTTGGAAATCGACTGAAATGAACCATTCATATTCCCAAGTCTCCGGTAAAAGCAATATAAAATAATTCCTGTGTCTACAGGAACACCGTTAATTTTGGAAGAGCTTTCTCCTCCCATGACTTCTCCATATTCGTCGATCGGAGGAATTTGATGGTTTCAGATCAAAGCTATAAACCTGCATCCACAGAAAAATTATTAGTTTTAAAATGGACTGATTTGTGTCGATTCTTCAATTATCTGCTCCTTGTCCTGCTATCTCTTCCTGATCTCCCAACTCTTGATAGATAAGACAAAATATTTTATGCCAAAATAAATGAAACATAAAAGGAAAATCTTTAAGAAAATAAATTTTCGAGAAGTAATATTTTGAAAAAGGTCACTGCCAAGTGTCATGTCACGTCAGGCTTAGCGAACTTCTTTGAGTCTGATGCTCGGAGGTCTATCTGATTATTCGCTGGGGGAGTATTCAGAGTCACTCTAGACTGCCAATAAACCCATGTTGAAATTTTGAGGCCATCCTCAAAATTTCTGTCCTAGTTACATGTCTCAAACTAATCTTTGACTGTTGGTGAGCAAATCATGGTATTTTTGAGATCCTTTCAAAAATTCTGTCCCAGTTGTAAATCTCGAAGTATTTTTGGTCTTGACTTGCTGAGGGAAAATCTTTTCTTGAGAGTTTTTGAGTCCCTCTCAAAAATTCTGTCCCAGTTTCTATTGTAAAGAGAAATCAAAATCTTACGGGAAATATGATCGAACCCTTGTGGCGCCTACCTATCCCGTTGAGGCAGGAATCAGGTCAAACGTAGTTCCCCCTTCAAGGTTGACAAAAATAAGGAATTTACAAAGAAACCGATCGAGGCCGACATAGGCCGCCTACATATCTCATTCTTGAGAATTCAGGTCGAACGTAATTCAAATACACAGAAATATTAAAAGGGATAAACGGGGTGACCGAGGCCGACATAGGCCGCCTACGTATCTCATTCTTGAGAATTCAGGTCAGACGTAATCATTACGAGAGGGATAAAATATTAAACAAAGCAAATACAAGCAAAATAGAACAATTACAAGTAGATGACAGAAATACAAACTGAAACTTCACACGTAATATCTTTTGACAGCATCTAAGTTGATCGGCTTCGGCCAGGCTGTGCCATCCATCCCCGACAGGACCAAAGCACCCCCAGATAATACTTTACGAACCATGTAGGGTCCTTGCCAATTTGGTGTGAATTTTCCTTTGTACTCATCTTGGTGAGGAAAATGCGCTTAAGGACCAACTGACCAATTTCAAAAATTCTAGCTCTTACTCTCTTGTGAAAGGCACGAATCATTCTCTGTCGATACAACTGACCATGACCGACAAAGACCATTCTCTTTTCATCAATCAAGGTTAATTGATCAATCCACTTGCTGACCCATTCAGCATTGCTCAACTCAGCTTCTTTGATGATTCTCAAAGACAGTATTTCAACTTCAGCAGGTATGACTGCTTATGTTCCATATACTAGCAAGTATGGAGTAGCTCCAGTCGACGTTCTGACAGTCGTTCGAAAACCCAATAAATAATATGGTAACATCTCATGCCAACCTCGATGATCGTCAATCATTTTCTCAAAATCTTCTTGATGTTATTGTTGGCAGCCTCTACAACTCCGTTCATTTGAGGATGATAGGCGGTTGAGTTTCGATGAGTAATCTTAATTTGCTCACCTATGTCTCTCATCAAGTGACTGTTGATATTTGCACCATTATCAGTGATGATGGATTCTGGTACTCCAAATCTGCATATCAGATTGTTGCGAACAAAATCAGCTACAACTTTCTTGGTCACCGACTTGTAAGAAATTTCTTCCACCCACATGGTGAAGTAATCAATAGCAAGAAAAATGAATCTGTTTCCATTAGAAGCGTCTGGCTCTATCAGACCGATGACATTCAAGCCCCAAGCCACAAATGGCCAATGTGAAATCATAGCATTGAGTTCGTGAGGCGGCACTGGGATCAAATCACCATGTACTTGACATTTGTGACATTTCTGCACGAATTTACAACAATCATTCTCCATAGTCATCCAAAAATAACCGGCTCGCAGTATCTTTCTTGCCAAAGTGAGTCCATTCATATGTGTGCCGCAAAATCCAGCATGTATCTATTCAATAAGTTTTGTAGCTTCAACAACATCGACGAATATGAGAAGACCCAAATATGGAGTCCTCCTATAAAGGATTTCTCCACTTAGAAAGAAGTTGAGAGCCATACGGCGTATCGACTTCTTCTGGTTGGATGTAGCATCTTCAGGGTAGTTCACGGACTCCAAATACTTCTTTATATCAAAATACCAGGGCAAACCGTCCGATTCTGCTTCAACATGTGAACAATGGATTGGATGATCTTTCAGCTCTATATCCAGAGGATCAATATAATCAGTATCTGGATGTTTGATCATTGAAGCGATGGTGGAAAGAGCATCGGCCAACTCATTCCGTATTCTGGAGGTATGTCTGAACTCGATCTTGCAAAATCTTTTGCACAACTTCTGTACATACTGTACGTAAGGTATAATCTTTGGGTTCTTCACGGCCTACTCTCCTTCAACATGATGAATGAACAGATCTGAATCTCCAATAACCAATAGCTCGTGGACATTCATGTCAATGGCCATTTTTAAGCCAAGAATACAAGCTTCATACTCAGCCATGTTGTTCGTGCAATTAAATTGGAGTTTAGATGCCATGGGATAGTGATGACCAGATTCTTACACTAAGACCGTTCCGATACCTTTTCCTTGGTGATTTGCCGCTCCATCGAAGAATAATCTCAAGCCAGGATACATTTCAGAAATATCTTCACCCACAAACGATACTTCTTCATCGTGAAAATAAGTCTTGAATGGTTCATATTCTTCATCAACAGGGTTTTCTACAAGATGATCAGCCAAGGCCTGTGCTTTTATCGCCTTCTGGGTCACGTACACAATATCAAATTCACTCAACAGCATTCCCACTTAGCTAAATTTCCAGTTTGCATCGCCTTCTAGAAAATATACTTCAACGGATCTATTCTGGAAATGAGGTATGTAGTATAAGAAGACAAATAATGTCTCAATTTCTAGGCAAGCCAAGTCAAATAACAACATGTTCTCTCCAACAGAGTGTAAAGAGACTAGTATGGAGTGAACTTCTTGCTTATGCAATAGATAGCTCTTTCCTTCTTTCCTGTCTCGTTGTGTTGACCAAGTACGCATCCGAATGCACTATCTGAGACGGACAAATACAACAACAATGGACTCCCTTCGCGCAGAGGGACCAGTACCGGTGGGTTGGACAAGTAGTTTTTGATAGCATCAAAAGCAATCTGACACTCTTCAGTCCACTTTGTCAGAGTGTCTTTCTTCAACAGCTTGAAGATAGGCTCACACACCATGTTTGATTGAGCTATGACTCGACTGATGTAGTTCAACCTCCCTAAGAAACTTATCACCTCTTTTCTCGTCTTCGGCAGAGGTAACTGTTGAATTGCCTTAATCTTGGAAGGATAGAGCTCAATACCCCTTCTGCTGACTATAAATCCCAACAACTTTCCGGCTGGAACTCCAAAAACACATTTAGCGGGGCTTAGCTTCAAGTTGTAATGACACAGACGATCAAAGAACTTCTTCAAATGCGTCAAGTGGTCCGAACTCTGCGGGACTTGTTTATGATGTCATGTACGTACACCTCAATATCCTTATGAATTATATCATGAAATATGGTCGTCATAGCCCTCATATAGGTAGTACCAGCATTCTTGAGGCCAAATGGCATCACCCTATAATGATATACACCCCAAGGTGTAATAAACATTCTCTTTTCTGCATCTTCTTCGTCCATCAGAATCTGATGATAACCTGCGTAACAATCCACAAATGATTGCATTTCATGCTTAGCACAGTTATCGATCATAATATGGATGTTTGGCAACGAAAAATTATCCTTTGGGCTGGCTTTGTTGAGATCTCTATAGTCGACACAAATTCTGATCTTCCCATCTTTTTTGGTGACCGGAACAACATTGGCCAACCAAGTCGTCTATTGCATCATTTCCACCAACGGAGACTTAATCTGTTTGGTGATTTCTTTTTTGATCTTTAAACTCAATTCAGGCTTGAATTTCCGAGACTTCTGCTTCACCAGAATGAACCCTGGATTAATCGGCAATTTGTGAGACACAGCATTGGTGCTCAGCCTTAGCATGCCGCTGACTTCCCAGATGAACACATCAACGTACTCGGTGAGTAAATGAATCAGGCCCCTTCTTTGAGTTTCATTCAGGTGAATGCTGATTTTAACCTCTTTGACACACTACTGGTCTCCCAGATTTACAGTTTCAATTTCCTCTAGATTTGGCTTATGCTGATCTTCAAACTGCAGAAATCTTCAGCAACATATTCCGGTACCTCACTTTCTTCTTCGTAATCATCAGCCTCGTCATCACCTGCCTCATTTTGTTCGTTCAGCTCGTGACATGACATGACATTGACAGGTTTAAAACTTATATTACTGAAACCATAAACAGACAAAGTTAGGAAAGTAAAATATAGCAATTAAGTAAATAAATAAATTTTTAATAAAAGAGGATTTCATTCAAATTGGAAATAATGCAAACTTTGGCCATGGAAAAGGGCCATGTTGCCTTTTTCAAACATCACGGGGGAATTTTAACATTCACGTAATTAAGAAAATGCAAAATGGTGTGTCTCGGGCCTCTTCTGGACTACCACCGATTTAATATGCATAAATGATGCCCTTCTACCAAGGAGTTCGGGGAATCAGGATCGGCGTGGAGGTCCAATTCTACAGTATGTCCACAAGATCGGCATCACGGAATCTTGCTAACTCAATCTCTTTCTCAATAACAGCATCAATTTCTTTGAAAAGGCCGCAAATTCCTTCCCCAAGGTCGTCATGCTCGGCATACTCCCGGACCGAGAATGATTGATACAGATGAGGGATCGGCTTAGCCACTGCTTGATCATTCTTCTTCTTTGCCTTCATATCATCATCTGTGAGGATGTACCCCAAACCATATCTAGCTCCTTTGATGGGGACCGGGATAGGCTCAATAATTCCTTGGGAATTTCTTCCCAATCCAAAACCAGGTTTAAAACCATTCTGCAGCATTACAGTGGCTATCATCTTGTGCATGGCAGGCATGGGAGGTTGTGGGCCAAATCCTAACTGGTGGCATTTACCAGTTACACCATATTGAAATCGGTACCTCGAGACACTTCATCGATAATTGGCGACTGTCTACCGGAGTGACTCCCTTCACCATGAATAACCACCTCTTCGCTCTTCCAAACGAGTTTCATCATCTGATGAAGAGTAGAGGGCACAACTCCAGCCATATGTATGAAAGGCCTTCCAAGAATAAGGTTATAGTAGGTGTCGATGTCTAAGACTTGAAATTGTGCGCTGAATTCTGCCGGACCCATTTGGATGACCAAATTCACCGCTCCCAACGTGTCTCTCTTTACCCCATCGAAGGCTATTACATTGACTTAGTTCTGCTCCAGTTTTCCCAAATCAAACCGTAACTGTCGCAGTGTCGACAATGGTCAAATGTTCAGACCGGATCTATCATCCACCAAGACGCAATTTATGACCTTCTCGCGAAATACAACAGTGATGTGCAATGCCTTAATGTGCGACCTCCCTTCAAAAGACAACTCATCATCGCATAAAATAATACGATGCCCTCGGATAACTTGGTTGATCATGGCGGCCACATTATCACTGTTTCTGCCGACGGGCACATACGTATCATCAAGAGCCTTACTCAAGGCCTGTCTATGCAATTGAGAGCTCATCAGCAGGGCCCACACAGAAATTTGGGCTGGAGTCTTTTCTAAATGCTTAACAATAGAATAATCCTTTGGCTCCATTTTTCTCCAAAATTCCTCCACTTCGCCTTCGCTTATCGGCCTTTTACCCGGATCCTTCTTTTGTCTTACAAGAGCCAACTCTTCAGGAGTATAAAACCTCCCAGAATGGGTCATACCCTGAGCAACAGCTGTTTAAATCACAAATTTTAGCCTGACAAGAGTTTTTGATGGCACCAAGGCAACAACCTTTACGGGTGTCAAGATAACGAACTCTTTTTTCTCTTTAATACTCAACGAAGCCATAGACCTTTCCAACTCGTAATGAACGATTGGAGTTATCACTTTTGTCACGCACCAATCATCATCTGTCTCTATCATATTAAAATTGCCGCCTCCATGATTCGGCAAAGGGTTGGTATTGACATTAGGTGCAGCTGGTTGGAGAGAGACCACCTCTTGGTCAATTAGATCCTGAATTTTGTGCTTGAGGTTGATATAGTCCTTAGTATCATACCAAACACTGTTGGAATGATAAGCACATCTTTGATCAGGCCTATAGAACTTAGAATTGGTATCCACCGGTTTGGCCCCACTGGGTGGATATATCCGGCTACATCCAATTGCTCGTACAGCTTTGTTCGGCTTTCGGCGAGCGCAGTAAAGTTTTAGGGAGGCTTTTTCTCAAATCTAGGTCGAGGTGGATCATAACTGCCCTGTGGAGGAGGTGTCTGTTTGTAACTTCTGTTGTTGGGGAGCTTGATTTCTGGGATATCGATTTATTTGGTAGTTTGGCAATGAAGCTTGGTAATTCGGAGGGTAATTTTAGTATAGTGGAGCTTGGACTTGATAAACATGAGAGGGGGCTCTGTAGCTCGACTTCACGTTTGCATAGTTGGGAGCAACACATTGGTAGTGAGGAGACGGAATTTGGTAAAGTGGATGATGATTTTGGTAAGTGGGAGATGGATTTTGGTAATTTGGGGGTGGATTTTGGTAGACTGGAGGAGGATTTTGGTAGACAGGAGGAGGATTATTTGGCTGACTAGCTTGGTAGGAGTTTTGAGAAAATCGAGAATGACCTTGGGATGATGACGATCTTCTAGGGTTTTTCTTCCCCTCATACGAGACAGCGACAACGTCTTCTCTCTTCTTCTTCAACAACCCTGAAGATCCGGACGACGCAGCTACATGGGCTATCTTTCCTATTTTCAAGCCGTCTTTGATAGTCTCACAGATCTTGACTATCTCGTCAAATTTTGCTCCAACGAGCAACATAATTCTATCGTAATACTCGGGCTCTTGCACCCGCACGAACACTTCGACAATTTCCTTTTCAGACATAGGCGGTCTTACCCTTACAACTTCCTTTCTCCACCTATAGTCAAGTTCTCTATAGCTCTCGGTGGATTTCTGCTTCATCTTCTCCAAAGAGTATCGATCAGGAAGAATTTCTACATTTTAAGCAAATCAATCCATGAAATCTTTTGCCAGAGCATTCCAGCTGGGCCATTACCTGGTTTCGTGGGTTGTGAGCCATTCCAGAGCCTCTCTGCACAGGCTTCGACTGAAGATCCACATCAATAGAGCTTCATACCTACCAACTCCAACAAGTTGATCGCAGTAGGCTCTCAGATGAGCCATAGGGTTCCCCACTCCTCCGAAAGTATCAAATTTCAGAATCTTGAACCCTTCTGGAAGGTCCAGATTTTGATGAATACACAAATCTTCATAATTAAGACCAACGGCATCAGGGACGCATTGGAGCTTCTTCATGGCTTTCTTGATCTATTCTTTTATATCCATTTTTGCCTCTTTCTTCGCTCTCTATTCTCTTTACTGTTCCTCATAATGGTCCAACTCGATACCGTGCACGTCGTGCTCAGCACGGACGGGAATCTGGAAAGTGGTTCTTTTAGGTAAGGGTGGAGCTATGGAAGGACTCTGGGCGTTTTGAGCGGTTTGGTAATTTTGTGGATAAGTTTGAGGATTGGTATTCTTATTTAAGTGGTGGTGGAATGTTTGGGGATTTAAAGTGTTTTGATTTAGATTTAGACTTGGATTTTGAGGTGGTGGAGAGATTTGATGTTGGGTATTTTGAGGAGGAGGGGGAATTTGAGAATGATGGTTCTAAGGAGGTGGTGGAGTTTGGTAAGAGGCGGAAGCATATTGTGGATTTTGCATAGTCAGGTCTATAGTTGAGGGATTCTGAGTAGGTGGCACGTTCTGAGTCGGATCCATGTTCGAGGAAGGGAAATAGATAGGAGGCCTTCCATCTGCAGCATTAACATTATACCCTGGTGGAGGCAAATCCTGTCTTCTCTGCATCTCTACCCTCATTTGCGCAATCTGTTGCATCAATTGTAGAATCAACTCATTCTGATCCGCTACGGTGGGTTGAGCCACCACAACATCGGTGAGACTTACTTCTTCGTTAATATCTCACATAACTGTCTTTCCTTTGTCTGAGTTTTGTCTAGGGAAAGAATCTGCGGGACCTTTTGATCTAGTAAAGTAGGGATGATCTGCCAGCTTAATCAACACAAATCAGTTAAACTACCTGAGAAGGAAAACAACTCAAAGGCAGATTTGTCAGATTAGATTCAGAATATGAAATGCATAATATCACATAGAGAGCAGATAAATACACAAGTTGTTATGTTTGAGTATATCTTCGACCTATGAGTAAGGACGGAAATAGATTTTTTAACAAGTAGGAGTTTGTTTGCTTTTTTAGTTTGACACTATCTCAGAAAGGCTAAATCACGTTGAGCTACGGTCTTCTCGCAGCTGCTTTTTGATGTCCGTTGATCTAATCTTCACAATTCCTTGTAATATGTGGGGGGAATGAATGAAAATTTTCAAAGATAGGGGCCGATCCTTGGAAGTCTGCCTACGTATCTCACAAGGAGAATTCAGGCCCAACGTAGTTCGAGTAGAAAATAAAACATTGATTTTCATTAATTCATTCAGGAGGGTTACAACGGAAATTGAAAGACAACCAAGCTTTAAAGATAAAATAACGACTACATCTCAGACATTTTCTTCTCGTATGCACATCAGTCACGAGGAACAAACTCGACTCAAATCTTTCCCATGTTGACGAGGGATTCGAGGTCGTAGCGAAATCCAAGACACCTTGAAAGGCTATGGTCTATGGCCTCATGATAAGCACAAGGTTTGAAGACTTCTCCCCCAACGGGATCAAGGCCTCTGTCATCATCGTGGAGGGAGGCTAAGACCCCATTCTTGACCAACTCCATGTAGATATGCAACATAGATTCTTTGAACGGGGTGAATTAATGGCAAACAAATTGAGTGCGCTCAATTGGCTCTGATGGATCGTAAGTGAGAACGGTATTATTACCCCATATGTGCGGGATATCCCCAATGTTGATCTGGTGGAAGATCCTCATTTTGAGTTGCATGCATTCCTATATAGTGTGTACTCACTGATTTGGGTGGAAGGCACACACTTTCGAATAGTTTTCTTGCTCATAAAATGAAAAAGATCTTTCCTGAGGTGCCCATCCAAGATGCTCATACAAAAAAATGCAAGTCTTGACCCTCGCCCCCATATGATGTGTCGGCTTGTAGGCCGGAAGAGTGATCCATCTGTCTCCTCCTCTCAGACGGCCTAGAAATGGAGGCTTGTAGACTATTTCCTCGTCAACGTTGTAAGACCCCGAAAATGAGATAAGGTGTCTAGAGCCTAACATGTTTTTCTTAATGTTATAAGGTCCTAAAATGCCTTACTATGTGATATAGAGGCAGTGCGCAAAGTTTAAAGTGATTTGGAAGTCAAACGTCAAGGGACGTCCAAGACGTTCAACAAATAGTCGCTTATGTGCCTCATGTGTGTATGCATGCCTAAATTGTATGAACTGAGTCTAATGAGTCTTGAAATGGTTTAAAATGATTTTTAATGTTATTGTATGAAGTTTGGAGGTCAAACACCCAAGAACGTCCAAGGCGTTCGAAAGATAGCCCCTAAGACGTTCATCGTATGTCATGTTGGGGTCAAGGCTGTTTTGACATCTTGTAGGTGTTTGTTTTGGATGAAATTTATGTGGAAGGTCTATAACATGTTAAGGTTTATAATAGCATTGGAAACGTCCGGGTATGACTTCTAAAGGGCCCCACAAGAGTCCCCAAAAAAAAGGACCCAAGGCTGCCTAAGACACAGCCTGGGCAGTGTCCCTTGACGGGCCCAACGACGGATCGTTGGTCCCCCAACGGCCCGTCGAGCAGGTCTCGTCGAAGGGGACTTGCCTTGGGCAGGTCTTAAGCCAAGATTTTGGCTAAGTCTCAGGCGACGGAGGCCATGACGCCCCATCAAGGCCATGATGCTCCGTCGAGCCCCTCGTCGAGCCTGGCCTGCAAGTTCGCAGCCTGCATTCTGTTAATTAAAGGGGTGAATGGGAAATTCACCCACGTCCTAACCTGACTATAATAGGTTTATTTAGTTAATTTTAGGTGTATATAAGTCTTCTAAAATGTGATCAACCCATTCACAAATCCTCTCACATGTTTTAAGGCTTTCCCTCCAAAAATGTTCTCTCTAAAACCACCATTGTTGGTGAAGCTCAAGAGCTGCTTGTAGATGGATTTTCTATGGATGAATCATGAAGTCTTAGAGGTTTTTAACTAGACAAAGGTATGGTAATCTTCATCCCTAGTTATCTTTTCATCTAGAGAGCCATTCTCAAAGATTTCAAGAAAGAAAAATATGATCAAGTTTCCAATCTTCCAATCTAGCCATGGGTTCCTTCTCAAAATGTTTTTATTGATTTAGTCATGATGAATTGAAGTTAATGCAACGTTTGAATGTGTTTTCACTCCAATTGCATGATGAACCCATGTTCCTTCCAAAATTGGTTTAGCTTTTGCATGGGCTTTGTGATTATGGCTTGTTCTTGATTAATTGGTGATTCTCTTACGCTGAATTTCTTTTGGTTATTGTTATTTACATTAATTGATGGTGAATTTATGATGATAAATATATGAAGATTTGAGCATGAATAGCCATTGTTTCTACATGTTGTCTTGAAGTTGATTGTGAGATCGGTTGTGTAGACTCTTGATTATGTATGAACTGCTGTAGCTACTATTTTAGGGTGATGTAATGGATGAATTTTGTAGGTATAAATCCTAAATGTTTAAATTAAGAAGGTCTTGCATGAATTGATATAGATTCCTTTAGGCTATGAAGTCAAGAGTCTAAGTGTGTGATGTATCTCGAAATGTGATTTGATGAAGCATGATTTAGTCTTGATTTCTTATATAATTAGCTACTGCCTAATGATTGTATTGTTGATTAAATATAAATGATGATCAAACCTTTAGAGAGTTCATAGTATTGGTAAAGTCTTCTATACTCTAGCAAATCGATAAGCCAAAATGCCTATGTTGTAACCCTAATCTTGAAGGTATGTAATCATGATTTCAATATGGTTAAATGTAGGTTTAGATACTGCATTAGACTTATATATGTATGAACTATGATCTAAAATCAATGTAAGGGAAGTTAGCTAATGATCTATGTTATCCTACTTTCCTAGTATGTTGATATGTTGTATTATGGTATGGTATAATGTTGTAGCGACTTTTACATGGTTTCTTATATGTTTAAAGTACATTTAGCTACTGCCATACATGCGTTTAATTGATGAATAAGGTGTATCGATCAATGATGATCAAAGGGTGAGAAATTGGTAAGAATGCTTATATCCTCTACTCTTCTACTTCTCTACTCTTTTATAGTAATATTGATGCAGCCTTGTATGGCATTATGTGGTATGGTCCACTTATGGTGGTGGTGTTTACCTTATTGTCATTATATATGTGTTGATCATTGCCCTGAAGGCAAATTGATGAACTTATGAACATGTGCTTAAGATGATACTATGAGAAGCTTATGCCTACTTTTCCTATTCTAGTTGTGAATTAGGTTGTGTGGCTATTGTATGAGCATGTGTGTATTCATTATAGGGTATTGTATAGGTGCTGTCATTGATGTGTTAAAATGGTTAATAGCCTATACCCATGTATCCTTTATATGAAAGTGTAAATAGCTAAAGTTAGGAGTCTTGATTATGATGTATTTATTGTCTTGTCTCCTATGCTATTATGTGTTGTGTGCTATGTGCTTGGAAGCGTAATGAGGTCTAATAGGATGGCTAACTCAAGAAGTTATTGATAGCCATTATGTGATCATGTTGGTCAATATACACATACTCTCACTTACATGCATGTTACAAGTAGTATATGTCATTGTGTCTAAATGAAAGGTAGTTCTCATATTCACTAGTGTCTACTACTATGCATATTAAGGTGATGTTTATGAAAGTATGATTTGTATTCCCTTACTAGGATGACTTGATAGGTGTACTAGTATGGGCAAGGGTATGGAACCTTGTCTATGCATTGCACATGTGTATCTTGATAGGATAGTTCCTAGGTTTGGTTTCTTATGTATATGAAGGATGATTATATGAACATGTTATGAATATGATGTATATGATATGATGAAGTATGAATGTGTATAGTGTCTTAGTAGGTTTATATGAAAGTATTGCTCATATAGTTATGCCTATAGACTTATGCATTGATATATGAACATGTGTGACATTATTTGTTATGTGAAAGGTTTGCTCACATCTATGTATACACTCACACAAATGGATGATCTAGTTAGTGAGAGGGGCCTTGCTAGGGGTGCCCAAGAATACTCCAAAACTAGGTAGGTGCTTGAATATGCTATAAGCATATAAATGATGAATATCCTAAGCATATGTTTTTATAAATAAAGGTAATAAAGGTTTTTCAATAAAGGGAACTTAGCTTAGCACCTAGTGAACTTGACATAGAGAAGTGTTGACTTTCCTTGGAGGAAGATTCACCATTTGTCTTTTATAGAGTGTTGATTTCCCTTAGAGGAATACTCACCTATGGACCCACATGAGATGTTGACTTTCCTTGAGGAAGATTCACTCATGTTTAGTCATGAGGTGAGGCCCCATTACCAAATGGTATGTAGAGGGAATACCTATCTCTTAGATCCATAAACTATGCTTGCCACATAGGATCTAGCAAAGTGAATTCACTTAGGATGCTAGGATATATGTTAATATTCTACCTTGGCTAGGTAGGAACACCTTCCTTTGGTGTAAGGCTCTACAACACAAAATTCCTTGTTTAGCACCCATGGTCTTAGTCTCGGTTAAGGCTATGGTTTCCCTAAAGGTAAAATGGAAAATGGAAGTAATTGAATAGGATCCTAACTAGGATGACTTAAGGTAAGTTACTTAGGATAGATGGAAGTAATGAACCCATCTAGACATTTCACAAGTGACTCCTTAGGAAGTCTTAGGAAGGTGCCCTAATGCATATGATCATGTATGTATCTTTTATGTATGACATTGTAGTCTTGGTTTAACTATGTCTATATTGTACTAAACTTCTATGATGGCATGTGTTGTGTTGTGTAGATGCTATGTATGGCTTTCTCTTGTGTTCCTAGGGTGATAAATTGCACCAAGTATCCCTAAAGGATTACTTGGATGACTAATAGATTAAAAGAAATAGTAAATGTTAAGAAGGGTGAGTTAACTGTAAAGTGACCTCAAATTGTACTTAAATTCTATAAGTGGTTTTCTATGATGTTTGGCCTTGGATTGTGTTTCTATGAAGTATGTGAATGATATAAATGCTATTTATAAAGGTTTTATGATGATTTACTCAAAATGGCATGAAGTATGATTTCAAAGAAAATGTCCCTTTTAATGCATGTTTTGCATGGTTGCCATGCTTAGTACATTCTTGTGCTAATCCCATTCTTCTCTACTTTTTACACAAAGTGTAGGTGATGGATGCTTAAAGTATGTCTTGAATGGTGAAGAGCTTGATAGATGATTCCCAAGCTCAATGAAAGGAATCCTTAAACTTCAAGGATGTCCTACTTACGTCTTTAATGTAAAGTCTTTAAAAATTGTATAGTTATGTAATGTGTCTTATGGGCCGTGTCCCTAATGTACTCTAAAGTTATTGAGTCTAAGATGGCAAAGAGACTTAGAGTCTAAATATGTATTATGATTTATGTTTTATATATATATATGATGTGATGTTTCTAGCATATGATATGCTATGAAAAGTTTTAAATTTTTCGCTAAATTTACTATGCCAATGCAATGAATGATATGAGAGGCTTGTCTTAGACCTCCGAGAGGTCGACGACGCCGGTTACAATCCAAGATTGTACCCTATCTTCTAGGGTATGGTTTCGGGATGTGACAAACGTATTCGCCAATCGCTCCAGGATGAGTGTCATCTGGACCACCACTAGCCTCTTGCTCGCGGATAGAGTATTTCCCGCGCATTTTCTGAAGTTTGTCTATCATGTTATAGTGGAAAGCCTTGTTCTTCCTCCTTAATGCAGCCATTCTTTCCTTCATAGTGATGAATTTTGCCATTTCCACTGTCAGCTCCTCATCCAGTGACACATTTCTGGCTAACAGACTTGCGGTCTCTGAATCTATCTATGCTTCTCTTGCTTCCCTTTCCTGGATCCTTAGCCGAAGCATATCCAATTCTTGCTTAAATCCTCTCTCTCTTCCTCAATGTTTTTCTTCTTCTTTTTTTTTTGAACCCAAATCCTCATCCAGTGCTGTAGTTGCGGCTTTGTAGATCGATGTGGCAACTTCGACCCTCAGTTCCTCTTCTTTGACCTCTTGAAGTTTCCACGTGATTTATTCTATCTTGCTCTGTAACTCCTCTCTAGTGAGCTCCATCTGGATATTCTTACCCTTATCCATAGTAGTGATTTGCTTTTCCTGAGACAGTAGGGTAATGTTTTAGGATTTGTGGTATGAGAGGTGTCTTTTAAGTGAGAAACTTGAGACTCGGAAATTTTTGGTCGGACATTTTATAACAGTAACTTATGTGTATATTTTGGAAATTTCTGGGAAAGAGTGGGTTTCCGATATCCTCATTCACAGCAACACAACACATAAGCAGTTAATAGCACATATATCGCATCCTAAAACATTTGAGGGACCATTTTTGTGCCAAGGGTAGGCCTAGCGCATTTGAATGATGTACGCGTGAATTTGAACCAATAATCAATCCCCCCAACCAAATTACACAAATGAAATATTTAGTGTTCACAAGGGGAAATAAAGCAAAAAATATAAAAGGATAGACCCATGCAGGGGCCATTTAAATGTACTAAAATGAAATAAAGCAGGCCCACAGAGGGTCTAAAATGAAAAATACAGGTAGAAAAAACCGCACAGCGGCGAAGTCCACTATGTCGTCCCAGATGGCCCTGCTCCGTCGCTGTTTTCCTAAGTCTTGTATTGCTGAAACATGCAACGTAGTATCAGCATGAAACCTTCACCCAAGTATTTTTTCTTCCAGCTCTCGTATTACATGATTTCAATCTTCTCCTTGACCCACGAATCGAAATCATCGTAACCGCGCCTTAGTCTTTCCACTTCTTGAGTTTTTTTTCAAGAGCATCTTGGTTTTCAATAAATTTGGCATACATTTCTTGGGCTTCTCTTTTTACCTCTCGTAGCTCGACCACTGCTTTGACTTCTTTGTTCGTTATGCTGCGAAAGTTGCGCCGAGTTTGAGAGGAGATACTTCGTATGTTGTCTTTCAGCCATTCTTTGTAACCCTCATCATATCCAGCGTTGAATCAGTCTGGGGCAATGGTGTCTTTATCCATTCACTTGGCACCTTTCCATTCTCTCAACATTTCTGAAACTTTGGGCACCCAATCGTCTCCAATATCGTATACATAAGCACCATAGTACGCCTCTCCAGGTGTAGTTTGCCTCCTTCCAAACTGTCGCAAGACTCGAAAGGGTGCATAATGGCTAATTCACCGAATACCTGGTAGAGGAAGCACAAGCTCTCTGCGGCTCTCCACCATGACTTCTTTAGAGATGAAGCGATCGAGAATCCATTGGAGATCTTCTTCTCTCAATTCAGAGAAAATCTGAGCCCATTTTCCCATAGTTCTCCGATTATCCATATTTTCCCAGTACACCATATCATTTAAATCTCTGAGGGTGTTCTTATTGTCTAGAGTATGTAACTCCGGAGTTCCAACCCCTTTTGCCAGATGGCTTAAAATCCACCACTGAAGAAGTAGTTTACAACCCTGAAAGTAGCGGAGCTATAGGGTAGTATTTCCCAAAGCTCGATAGATATCTAACAGGATGAACGGAGCTATAGGGTAGTATTTCACTTTCCCTTGGTTCTCGTATCCTTTAAATATAGTGTGCACGAGTGTTATAACACGAGTGTCGATGCTTAGACTCAGTCCGTGTGGGAAGACCATTGTTCCTAACAGTGCCACGGCAAATGCTAAGGGACGAATCTCGTTCATCTCTCTATAGGAGACCTTGAACTCTTGGTTATAGTTTCCGTTGAAGCTGGCGTGCCCGAATCTAACATATATGTCTCTGAATGATATTTTGGACTCCTGGCACCAGTAGAAAAAATCTTTCCCAAACCCGAACCAGTCTGCGATATTTTCTACGGAAGGTTTATTAGGAATGAAAATATCCTCTTGTTTTCTTGCTTTTCTCCCATACCGACTGTGTCAATGCAGTCTCGTATCTCCTCGATAGTCAGGGTAATCCCCGCGGTTCCAAATCAGAATATCTTCTTTGATTGTCCCAATACCATGTGAGGACCTCAATCAGTTCTGGCCAACCCTTCATGTTGATCAACTCGGTTAGCGCACCTACGTATTTGTTGAGGGCCCTTCTATGATCCCTGTCAAGATTATTACACCACATCTTGAGTTGAAGCGGTGCTTCTATGATCATGTCAAACCTTGGAAATCGATCCATACCTACAAAACAGAAACTAGTTAAGTTTAACCACCCCACATTGGTATTCACACGTACATCATTCAAATTTCAAGCAAAATGATGTGTCGTGAGGTCAGAGACCTTGGACACGGTTTTGGCGGATTTAACTAATGGACTTAATACGCCTTGGGTATTAAGACGTCTTAGGCTAATGCTTAAGTTTTGGTTTTGGTTTCGCTCTATCTTAGGCTTACTAGAATTTGTTTCAAAGTGACGGTTACCCGAGTCGGACAGACAACGGGGTGAAGCTACCAAACGACGTCGGATGACCGCATTCTAACTATTCATTTGATACATCCAAATGAACTTTTGTGTATTTCTGAAGGAAGCCGTGGAAAGCCACGTAACTTCCGTTTTCCTAATGCAAACTATTTGCCGTTTGGCAAAAGAATGCTATGAAGATGCAATAATATTTCGATAAGATAAAGTAAACAAATAAGTAATTAAAGCCAAGTAATGTTTGTTTTAAGGTTAGAATCCTCCTAATCCCCAGCAGAGTCGCTATTTCTATTTTATCGAAAAAGTATTTTTTATATTATATTAGGTTGCTAAGTGTGTTTTATCGAAAAAATATTTTTCGTAAATTTTTGACTTTTTAGAGTAGCCACTTAATTTTTTAAAGGAAAATCAATAAAAACTATGTTTTCAAAACACTTAAAAAGAAAAATTGTTTTGAAAACTTTTAAAACGGGTTCGGGAATTCATATTAACGTCTTAAAAAGGTTTGAAAGAACCTAAGACGTCCGCTTACTTGCGGTTATCCGACAACTAACTTTGTTTGGCTAAAACTTGACTTGAATTATTTATTTTTGTTTGGAAATGAATACTTAGCCTTTTGTCTAAGTGAAACATCTAACTTGAAAAGTTTATTATTTTAAAATTATTTAAACTTGATTCAATTTTAAGTCGCTAAAACATTACGGCGTTCTACGGGGATTTGGAGTTTTTGACCCTAAAGCTAATGGCAAGCAAGCAACAAGTAGATACATAGTAAAATAAAGGGAGATAGAGATAGAGAGAGGGAGAGAGTTGCGTCCAAACCGGTTTCTGTTCGCCTGGACCGGTATTTGGACCCATTTTGTTTTGGGTCATAGGCCGACTGGATTTGTACCGGTCCTAAATTCTAGTAAAATAATAATGAGGAAAATAAACTTTACAAGGCTTAAGCCTAAAAATAACAAAATAAAAATGAGACAAAGTGGGCTTTTGCCCCTAAATCCTTCAATCTCCCATTCGCTTCGAATTTTTGATTCCAAAATCTGTTCGTCAGTTTGCAATGGTTGGCTGACTCGGAAAGACTAATTTGGGCGTCCATGGCCCAATAGGATAATGTATGGGTATTGTCCATAAAGACTCGAGTATATTTCACATACAAACAAGATAGGAAAATTGTTAATATATTATCGAACTTGGTATAACTATGATTAAAAAAAATTAAACATGTAACCCCATTAAATTGAGGAAGCAAATAAAAGAAATCCTTGATCCTTGGGAACCGAAATTTATAAAAAGGATTGGCATCATAGCCATGTGACCCAAAATTAAAACAGATGGTGTTCACCACCTTATAAAATAAACCAAAAGAAGGACGAATATAATACATTAATCGCCCTCCATTGTGATAAACAAACTAGGATCCACAATATGCATCAATTCTTGAAAATTGCCAACCGAAATAAATAAGTCAAATGAATGGATAATCCACTATTATTATAAATAGATATGTTAACACACGACCTTCCTACCATCATTTATGTTATGCGAAATTAGAACACAATATCACTGTAACGATGCTAAGAGTAAACAACAGGGTATGATCAAGTTAGAGAAAAGTTTAAGAGAAACGACTCGGACTAGAGACGGAATTTTAACAATGGATTAATTGACAAGATCACTCCACAGGGATGCATACTCAACAAAATGTTTCCTAGAAAGTGATCGATCCGAAACTTACTCAGACTAAGCATACTTCATACGACCAAGATAACTCTTCTAGATTAGGGAATGTAGCATCGACACCAAAACCTCATGGGATTCTTATCAGCAAAAACACTAAATGAAAAGAAAAAGGAATGCCGAGCCAGTGGAAAACAATACAAAATGTAGAGATTTAAAGAATCGCTAAGACTTACTCAAACAGGCAGCTTCCAAAAAGTTTAACATACTAGCATTGAGACATGGCATAAATAATAATCAAATCACCGAAGGTAGATAGGTACTACATGACTACGCTACCATCTATCGGCTTCTATCAGTTACCTTAAAGCCAACGCAACATCAAACAAAACAAAACACGAGCAAAGCGGAGAAGAAACGAAAGCAAAGAGATTTTACAGGGAAAAAAAATGAAAACATATCAAAACAAAAACAAGAAAATAAGAAGATTCTTCACAAAACAACTTAGAATGAAAAAAACAGAACGTAAATGGGAGGTAGATATTACCTTTTTTGGGCAGCGTTCTGGGACTCGAGCTTAGGATGACGACCTTCCACCGGCGAGACTCAAACGTGAATGGCCGACTGAGAGATTTGAGCGGAAATATCACTCAAACAACCCTTAATATTTCCTCTTAAGAATTACTCCTATGTTTTTCTTGGAATTTTTAGTATATGTATTTCGGCCGATTTTGCTTAAGCTATTCACTTTCACAATCCGACATTTCCAATCTCAACTCTTCCAAATGCTCTTCTATATTTTCCGTCCCTCCCTTTTCTCCGATATTTTCTTTCACTAAAAGTTTTAGCTCTCAAAATTTTCCGCCTAAAAATCCTTTTTCCTTCTCTTCTTTCTATAACTTTCTCTATGACTAACCTTTTTTTTTTTCGACAAGAAGCCAAAGAGCATATCTATAGGGGAACAACTAGGGTTGCGAATTTTGGGAGGGAAAGGATGAATAATCTAATCAAAACTAAAGCCCCAATCTCAAATTCAAAATTCAAAAGCTTTTCACTAAAAAGAGCAAACACCTTTTCTGGAGCTCTGAAAACGTTCCAGAAATGGCGAGTGGAGTGGACGATTGGAATGGGATACAAGGTCCTTGGCGTCGACGTGGAGCAATCTCCAAGCTTCAAGGACGGAAACGTGTCTGAAGAGATGCTGCGACAGTACTGGAAAAAGACGTTGAAGGAAAAACAAGAAAAAATTGCAGCGTAGTACTGATTCGCGCGTCCAAGCGTGAACTTGCCGTGTATTGTTGTGGTCGTTTGGTTGAGCATGAACATGGCGTGATTGCGCTGTTGTTGACGCGCTGGCTGCGTGATTTTTGCTCCTTTGGGAAGTTTGGGTTTTAACGCGTCTGGGATGAGATTTCCTTTTGTTGGAGTGGAAAGGGGAGTGGTCCAGGTCGACGGAATTGGGACATTAAGAGAGGAGGGGAAGTGGGCTAAAGAATTAATGAATTGGGCTGGTAAATGGAAGTTGGATGGGCTGCTGTCATTTGCCTGGGAATAACATAGAAAGGGGCTGGGAGGGAATTTTATTTATGGCCATATGAATTTAAATTACCCGATTGAAGTCCCGAACATCGTCAAGTTGAATTAATGAGTAAAAACGACTAATGCTTGAGTAAGATGAATTGTCATAAATTAATTAACGAACTCTTTAATTTTAACAAAATAAAAATAATTAATTTAGTTATAACTAACCAACCTAGGAATATATATATAAGTTATCACTTAAACTACCTAGTTGACAAAATCTTTTACTAGAGATTAAAATCTTTATGATTTCGGAATATTTTATACAATAGTAATTTATGTACAAAGTTATATAAGACACGTATGTTACTAAATATAAAAGCGACAAAATTTATTTAAAATGATTTGCAAATTTCATATTTTCCTTAAAATTTCATGAAACTAATTATTTTAGATCGTTTGAAATAGAAAAAGCTCGAAAACTAATTACATTACCGGAGAAGGTCAAAATTGGGTGTCAACAAAGTGAACTTATAACTTCAAGATGACCTTTTAGGAATATTTCGGCACTTTTGTTCACCTTAGCACAACATTCCACCCGTAGAATGATGGTAAGTCAAATTGTACTATTCAAATTCTTGAGGGTATGTTGCGGACTTATGGCTTGGAGTTTTGAGGTCAGTTGGAACAATGATAGCCTTTATCTGAGTTTGCATACATTAGGAGCTACAAATCAAGATGTCATGCCCCGAGACTACACCATAGACGTAATAAGAGGCCTAGGATCACTAGTGACCCCAAGATGACCCTGAATATATCATATGTCAAGCATACAATAAATGTACTATATGGAAACTAAAACTAGTGAATATATTAAATGGAGAAAAGCCCAACTAGTATGAATATATATGATATAAAAATAAGAGCTTAGTGATGATTGAAACAAAACTTAACAACTCTAGTTGTATCTACTTCTATGTCTAAAAAGATTCTATTTGAGTTGAATTGCTAGGACATTCCTTCAGCTAACCCTAATAAAACTGAGAACTAAAGTAAAGACTTAAACAAAAGGCATGTCCATTGTCCTAAAAGTATGAGGACTCACCAGTGAAGCTGCTGAAGTCGAACTCAGTATCGAACTAAGCGTTTCATAGGGGATTTTTATAATAAATTAAATAATAATCAACAATTCAATCATAATATGACCTAATTAAATAAATGAAAACATTTTAATAAGGAATCCATCATTTAGAATGAAAACCCTAGGTTTTTTGAAACTTTTCTACATTTAAATTGAGAGATTTGTCTCTTCGTGGATGAAAGGATAACGATGAATCAAAACCACCATACCTTCGTTTAATATTCTCCATGAACTTGATAAGAAAAGATTAACTCTTGAGACCTAAACCTTGAATTCTTCTTCTCCAATGGAGGTTTCTAGTGAGAGAAATATTTGGGGGTAAAGTTAGTTATAATTTGGGTTCTTTGTAATTATGAAGTGTTAAGGGTTGTTTAAGAATTTAACCCTTATATAGGACTAGTAAATTAATATAAACTGACGCCACACTAAATTAACTAAACTAACCCTCACCTTGGCGGAAACTTGGTAGATTGGCAGCCCTTGACTCACGCTCATGACCTACTGTCTGTAGGATGACCTACTTGCCATCATGCAGGTCCGTAGGTCATGACCTGCAGATCAACATTCAGTGAGACAGCACCCTTGACCCACGACGTGGGTCCATGGAGAGTGGATGGACCTATGACCCGTAGGTGTCATCCGTAGATCCCTAAAAATTATAGATTAGGGACTGTTTTTGTTGTCCAACTCAAGAACCCCTTTGGTGATCCTTGGGAGGGGGGGTTGTACATTGACGTTGAGCCCGTAAAACCTCTATCCTAAGTACGGTAATCATTTGGCAACATTAACTCTCACATCAAACTCCAAAACTCTCATGTAAGGCACTAGTTTCACCTACTAGGTTTACGTTAGGCTCTGGCTTAGTCTTCTAGTTTTATGGGGTGTTGAATCATACCGAACTCGGCCTCTCAAGTATCACCATAAATTAAATTATTGCTCCATAAAAACTTCATGGAAGTTGATTCCTTGTTTCTCAATCTCTTGACTTACCGGACTAGGATCTCTACCAGAACCTCTTCATAGGAAAGGCTTTCATAAACTCCCAACCTTTATAGGGGAATAATTGATGTTGTATCTCCAATACACCGATTAAACATTGAAAAGTGAAATACTGGATTAACCGGGGCCCAATCTTTTGGCAAATCCAACTTATTGGCAACCTCTACAATATGTTGAAAAAATTGATATGGACCTACATATCGGGGACTAAGTATCCCTTTCTTGCAAAACCTCATAACACCCTTCATGGTTGAGATTTTCAAATAGACCTAATCATTTGCCTCATATTTGAGATCCCTCCTTCTCACATCGTTATAAGACTTATGTCTACATTGATCTATTCTTATGTCTCTCTAATGAGTCAAACTTTCTCAATATCTTCATAAACTAATTCGGGACAAATAAGAGCAATTTCACCTACCTCAAACCATCCAATTGGAACCTACATCTCCTACTATACAAGGCTTCAAATGGAGCCATACCGATACTAGAGTGATAGTTATTATTGTAGGCAAACTATATTAAAGGCAAGTGGTCATCCCAATTACCCTTGAAGTTTATAACACATTCCCTCAACATATCTTCTAATGTTTAAATGGTATGTTCCGCTTGCACGTTAATTTCAGGATGAAAATCTGTGCTAGGCCTATCCCTTGAACCAAGCCCTTTTTGAAATGACTTCCAAAAGTGTGAAATAAATTGAGTACCCTGATCCAAAATAATAGATAAAGTGACCCCATGTAACTTAACTATCTCATTTATATACAACTTGGCATAGTCTTCCGCCGAATGACAAACTTTGATGTGAATTAAGTGGGATGATTTTTTCATCCTATCTATAATGACCCAAATAGAATCATGTTGCCTTTGTGTACGAGGCAAACCAACAATAAAATCCATATTCACCTCTTCATACTTCCAAGTGGGAACTGGTATATCGTGTAAGAAGACTCTCAACCTCTGATGCTCAACCTTAACTTGTTGACAATTAGTATATTTGGCTTCGTGTACAAGGCAAACCCGCAATATCCTTTATCATTTTGTGCCACCATCAGACTTCAAGTATGTCATGGTACATCTTGGTGACTCCCTGATTAATAGAATATCGAGAATCGTGATCTTCTCTAAATTTTCTTCCTCAAACCATTAACATCCTTATTACATAATTGACATCGGTATCTAAGTACCGCATGTCCCCCTTGGGAGAAATCCTCAATGGACTTCTTGAGTACTAACTCTTTCAACTCAACTAATATAGTATCAAGGTCTTGTTTAGACTTCACCTCAATCACAAAATATGATTCCAAAACATTATTGACCATGACACCACCCTTGGTAGAATCCACTAGGTGGACACCTAGTAGGGCCAATCTGTGCACCTCAAAAACCAATTCATTCTTATCATCCTCTATATGTTGATCCACATTACCCATGGAAAATCTACTAATTTCATCTGCTACCACATTATCTTTGACGGGATTGTAAAGGAAGCTTATGTAATAATCCTTTAAAAGATCTAACCACCATCTTTGTTGGCGATTCAAGTCATTTTGACTAAACACATATTGAAGACTCTTGTGATCAGTTAAAACATCCACATGAACCCTATACAAGTAATGCCTGCGTATTATTAAGAAAAACACAACCGTCGCTAATTCAAGATCATGTGTTGGATAAAGTTTCCTTGAAGCATACGAAATTACTTTATCGTTTTGCATGACTAATCATTCCAACCCCACTTTATAGGCGTCACAATATACCACAAAACCATATGTACCTTACGGTAAGGTTAACAACGGAGCGGAAGTAAGTCTATACTTCAACTATTTGAAACTTTTCTCAAAAGACTCAAACCACTCAAACTTAGCTTTCTTTTGAGTTAAAGTCGTCAACGTATAAGCAATGGTGGAAAACCCCTCAACAAACCTCCTATAATAACCGGCCAAACACAAAAAGCTTCTAATGTCGGAAGAAGTTAGAGGTCTAGGACAAATCTTGACTCCATCCGACTTCTGGGGATCTACCTCAAAACCCTTGTTCGACACAATATGACCAATGAAAGCAAAAGATCTCAAATTCATACTTTCTAAACTTTGGAACAAGTTGTTGGTTTATAAGAACATTCCATACAATTCTCAAATGGTCCATATGTTCATTCTCACTTCTTGAATAGATAAAAATATTTTCGATAAATACGATCACAAACATGTCTACGTTTTCCTAAACACTATTAATTAAGTCCATGAACGCTGCTTGAGTGTAAGTCAATCCAAAGGACATTAAGAGGAACTCATATTAACCATACCTTCTTCGGAAAGCCTTCTTGGAAGTATCAACCCCTCTAACCCTCATATGTATTTGTTCTTAATGGTTTTAAATAGGTGATGATCGATGAACATTCTAAGAGACTTATCCTTATTTCTAACAAATAACATGGAGCACCCCATAGAGAGATACTCGATCGGATGAAGCCCTAATCTAAAAAATCCTTCAATTTTTATTTCAAATCTTTCAACTCGGATGTGGACATTATGTAAGTAGTAATGAAGATAGGTTGCATACCCGGTAAAAGATCTATACTAAAATCTATTTCCTTTTTGGGAGGAATACTTTGTAAGTCATCAGTAAAGCCTTCCCTCATTAACTACCAAAACCGACTCTAATAAAGAGGTGTCGGATTCAACATCCTTCACCCTAAAAAGATGGTAAATACACCCTTTGAATATCACCTTACTAGCTTAAAGGTAAGATATATATTGACCTTTAGGACTAGAATTTATCCTCTTCTACTCAAAGATGGGTTCGTTTGGAAATTGGAACCTAACAACCCGAATCCTATAATTGATAGAGGAATAACATCCATGCAACCAATCCATAACCAAAATTAATATAGTCTAACATGTGTATCTTCACCGAATCCACCAAATTAACTGTTTGGGACAACTTCTATAAACTCTTATAGCGACAATCGTGTCACCAGCCGACGTAAAAACCTAAAAAGGTTCTACTAACACGTCAGGGAGTATTTAAAACTTCATGGCCGCAAAAGGTGTCATAAAGGACAAAGTGCCACCGGGATTTAAAAAGGCATATACATCAATGGAAAATACTTTTAACATACCGGTCACATCATATGGGATCTCTCTTGGTTACCTCAAGATTGAAGAGCAAGAGACGGGTTTTACTTTTGGAAAATAGAGTTTGAACCGTTTGGAGGAGCTTGCTTATCTTCTCTCCCCTTAAACAAGAGTATAGGAAAATATCTCTTCTTGTGGCCACTGTTTTAACAATCACATCACCCATCCGATCCAACTAAGCACTTGCCATCATATTTACTACCACACTTTGCACAATCAGGCCTAACAACATAAGAACCACCAGTATTAACACCTTGAGGTTTAGGGTTCAAAACCCTATCCTTGTTAACCCTTTGAGCACTAGAGGAGCCTTGGTTGGAGAAACCTTGTTTGAACCTTGGTTGACCTTGTCATTCGGACCTAGCATTGAAGGAGTTCTCATCACCGGTTCTAGCCCTTTTTACCTTTGTATTCCTCTTCTTGAGTTTTGAATCCTCAATTTGTTGAGCATATACCTTGAGAGGTTATATATCCATGTCATGATGGAGTATTGTCGTACAAAATTCTTCTTGAACCAAGTCGGATTCACCCGTCAAAAACCTACTCATCTAATCTCTTGGATCTGCCACCATAGATGGAGAATACTTGGATAGTTGAATAAGATTTGGATAATATTCTTTAACACTCATACCTCCTTGACGAAGGTTAATGAGCTCTTCCTCCATAGTTTCCCTCAACTCTCCGAGAAAGAACCTACCAAAAAATGCTGATTTATAAATTTCCTACTCTATGGGACCACCGACATTTTATCTTCAAAATACCAAACTTGAGCAACATTCTTCAATTGATAAGCGGCTAGCTCCGCTTTCTCTACCGAATTCATCCCCATGGCATCAAGTATTTATAAACCTTTCCACAAATTCTTGAGGATCCTCTCCCACTTTGTAACCACAAAACATGGGAGGGTTCATTCTTACAAAATCCCTCAAGTATAAGTCGCGAAATTCATATTGGGTTTTGCTGGAGCTAACACTTCTCGATTTGTTGGAGTCGTCACGAGTTGAGAAAACGTTCAGAACCCATCCTAATCTTTGTATGGGTAACATTCTCAATCGCGGGATAAATCGGAGCTTAAGGAAGAACTTCTTCATTCACATTTTCACCCTCCATTATTCATGCATTAGCTCTTGGTGTATTCATATCTTGAAGACACAAGAGATGGATTAGGAGAGGAACTATATAGAGTTAAATTCTAAGGCACAACTTAAGAGTAATGAAACAAGTATAATTATATCAATATCTTATAGACTCTCATTCATAAATATGACGCGACACCCTCATGAGAAAGACTCTACTAGATTTGGCTTATGAGACATCATCCTAGAATCATTTTGAATCATTGTTACCGAATTACAAAGTTTGTCACGACATAAGGTTACCATCTTAGACAGAAAAAGTAACAAATAGACCTAAAGTCACCATGTACGACACCTAACATATTATAAAATAAAGCATTAGAACAATAAGAGTAAAATCCAATTCAAGTCCAAAATTTTCATAAAGGAAATCAAAAGTCTAGTCTTGCCTTAATTAGCCATCTACAACAATACTGTAGTCAAAATAGGGTCACAACCCAAAATAGCAAATCCAAAAGTGAAAGTACAATAATAAAACTACAATGATATTATCCGCCTCGAATTATGAAGACTCACAAAACAAGAAAGGAGAATATTTGAATCCAAGCTTGAATCAAAGGATGACCGCTGAAATAATCGGACTCTACACTTTAGAAATATGTAGGAATATATGGGTTACTAAAAAATTCACAAAATATTATAGCGATGCATAAAAACATTTAATTCATAAAAAAGGGGACATTTTAGTTGAAAAACATGCACTTTACCAAGATGAAAAATCATTTTGAAAATTAGTGTAAAAGTGTTAGTAATAAGCACATTCAACATATGGATCATCATACATAATGGAAACATACCATAATTACCCTTAAAGCATACTTGTATATTGCATGAATAAGATCACATAATCCTACCTACACTAAGTAAAGCTTCTTGATTATGTTCATAATTCATATTCTTGTTCATACTCTTATAGTGGGATAAGCCTTAACCGACATAGACCATGTGAGGTTAACATCGAGTATGGTGTCAACACGACACCAAAAAGGGGTTGTCCTACTTGCCTAAGGTAGAACCTTACTCTTAGATTAGGTGGATCCACTATCTAACAACTTATGTTGGAACATCGATTATGGGATAAGGAGTTTGCTTATGGAAACCCAAACTCAACGAAGGTATAAGGTTTTCATATCATTAGATACATACATTGGAAACCCGACCTCAACTATGGTGGAAGCAACCATTCATAAAGCCGAACTCAACTAGTGGAAAAGCTTTCTTCCCATATTCATATCTACTCGATACTAAGCATTAATTCCGATTGAGTTCATATTTAGTGTTGACATAAGTTCATAATTATGGAACTATGTCTTGAAACTTAATCCAGCATAACTCATACTAAAGCTCATACATTCTATATGTGAGACTAGTCTTCTAACCTTAGATTCAATACATCTGACAAACCTTTAACATCATATCATAATCATACATAAGTGTTCACATGAATATAACTTCCAACAACACAAAAACTAGATCAAAAATTAGATTCACTTTACTCTTAAAGTGTAGATAGAGCAGATATATAAATCTCATGGTCATGCATAATTCATATACTTTTCCCTTCAAGGACCATAGATAACATTACATCAATACATCTAGTAATACTACATTTGACATGGATTGTCACGACCAGAATCTAGACACCAGGCGACACCGGCATCGTTGACCTCTCAGAGGTCGCAAACAAGCCTACTTACGCCATTCTTACTTCATCTAGGTTAATTTTAGCGGAAAATTTTGAAACTTTTTGTTTCTTATCATGCATAAAGGTCATTCTACTTACATTCATAATGTTCAAAATCAACCATCTAACATTAAGATTATTAACTGAAAGAAATAGTTCAATACTGCATTAAATGTATAATTGTCAAAATGGCACCAATACAATGTCTGAAATAAAAACGGAAAGAAACACTAGTAAAACATACTCCACCAGCTAAAGCCTACATCTAAGATAGATAGTAACGGTTGACATCCTCGAAAGCATGAGGGCCTACCAAGTCCGGATGAAAGCTCCACGTCCGGATAGCTGCAACGTCAACCTGTAAGCTCTAGCGTCCACCTGTGCCTGTACCTAAAAATATAGAGTTGTATGGGATTAGTACACACTTGTACTAAGTATGGGTATATGCAAGCACACACCAAGGACATGCATGAGTAAGAATAGCTCTTTCCTAACAACATGATTATGGAAAGTCAAAGTTAGTGGACTTGCCAAATTGGGATTAGGAAAGTTAGTGAGCTTTCCAAATTTGGATTAGGAAAGTCAGTGAGCTTTCCAAATTTGGATTAGGAAAGTCAGTGAGATTTCCAAATTTGGATTAGGAAAGACATGCCATGAGAGTAATATGCATCATCATACTTATCATATTGCACACATAACATAACATCTTACACATAGCACATATCATATTGCATATAGCACATAACATCTTTCATATCATTCATTCATATGCCATGAGACCTTGGAATCATGGACTTGACATTAAGACTTCCCAAAATGAGGGCTAAACATATGGGATGTCAACTAGGAAGCCTTCTTTATTCATTCATACGTACTTCATTTCATTCGTTCATAAGCTAGTGTAAACACCAGCTATACCTAGGATGTAGTTTAAGACTCTCATGGGGTTTGCTGTGCAATGATCAAAAATAAACTAGTGTTATTACTTGAGTCTAGCTCACCTCTTGATTATCCTATCCTAACACCTTTGGTATCGTTCATTTCATTATGTGTATCATTTGAGGCTAACCTCATTCATTCATTGGGAACTTTAACTTTAACCGACATAGATCATGTGAGCATCATGAAATCCAGTGTCTCCCCCACACCGAAAAGAGGTGGAATCACCTGACAAAATGACCCAAAACATGCTAGCGTACATGGGAATTGAACCCCGCCAGATCCCTATATTGGCAGTATAGGTTTGAAGGCTAGGAGATATAAGGAGACCCATACCCGGCATGCCGGACAGTCTCATCTCATGAGAGTTACGTGAACCTCCGCCCTTTCCGAAAGAAGTCATCACCGGTCATAGCTAGTCTATCGGTGCTCAGTATAAAGTTCCATTACATTCAACTCATACGTCATGGAAGCTGGCTTCTAGTATGAGGACATCATAGCTCAATAGATGATTTCTCATCTCATCATTAGTATTAAGTGTGTTAATCTCAATACTTTCATTACAGTGTTCATAGAGACTGGTCTCTTCATTAACTTTACACTCTCATAGGTGAGTACGTTTGGTAACATTTATTTAGGCTTATTTGAGATTGCTCTCATCTTTTACATTAGCCTCATATCATGTGGTCACCACATTCATTAACATTAGCACATTTGCTCTTCATAATTACTCACCCCTTTTTACGTGAATGTTCATCTCATCATATGCCAATGCACTTGGCCATTTGTGTTTCACATTCTTACTTAACCCTTCTAGGGTTTCATCATTTCATTACATAATATTCATTTCATCGTATGCCAATGCACTTGGCCATTTAGTGTGTTTCACACTCTTACTTAACCCTTCTAGGGTTACATCATTTCATTACATACATCTTAGGTTCACTTATTTTTAAACGTATGTTAGACTTATGGGTCTATACATACAAGCCATGAGGCTTCATTCATAGTTCGATTAAGTGATTCATATCTTCCTAAGATTCTGTGGTACAAGACTTATGTATCTTGTATGTATGCCAAGATCTCGATTTCGATCTTAGAGGCAGCATTATTCTTGAATATTTAATTCACGTATGACTTATATATCAATACGGAAATTTGGTCAAGGGAACCTGGTTTCGAATCCCTTGGACAACACTTACATTTTTCATCTATTTTATTTTTGGTCCACATAAAATTGGGACCTTAGATCGAGCCCCAACATCAACTTTTCCTTTTTATTTCTCTCCTTTGAATTTTCTCTTCCTTGGCCGAGAGGTTGTGGGATCAAACCCCTACAGCCCTCTTATATTTTTTTTTATTTCTTATTCCTTGCCTTTTTCGAGTAGACCATGAGGTTGTGGGATCAAACCCCCACAGCCTCTCTTTATTTTTCTTTTAATTCGCCACTACTGCCTAGAGGTCGTGGGTTCAATTCCCACGCCTTACATTTCTTTTATTTTCATTTTTAATTCTCCTTTACTGCCTAGAGGTCGTGGGTTCGATTCCCCCACGCCTCCCCATTTATTTTTCTTTTAATTTCCTCCTTAAATCTGCCTAAGAGGTCGTGGGTTCGATTCCCACACCTCACATTTATTTTCTTTTCATTTTTCTTTAAGTTCTGACTGAGAGATTGTGGGTTCGAATCCCACTCCTCTCAATTCTTAATTTCATACATTATTTTCCAGCCAGAAGTACCCAAGTGCGAACCCCCTCAGCCCCATTTCTTTATTCACGTTTTAGTGCTTTTCTCGGGTGAGGTCGCGGGTTCGATTCCTAATGACCTCACCTGATTTATACTCATTTAAAATTCCAGATTTGTTCACCTATGTTTAGCCGAAACCAAACTTGTAATTTGCTGGAAATTTTGTCACGTTTCTAGCTCACTTCCTTCAACATTTACACGTGAATTCATAGTGTAATTCGTAGATCATTTAATACGTTCTTAGGTGCATTTTTCATGGATTCATTTAGCCAAGAGATTATCACTCAAATCAGCCACATTTCAACTCATATGAACATCACGATTTACATAATAATTTGTACATGAAATACAACCACAACATAATATTTTAAAGCCTTAACCCGAGGCACATAGATACGGTTCACATTGCAGACACACGTACACATAGTTTCAGAAAAACATCAACATAAGTCACATAATTCCGAACATACATAAAAACCCATAATCATCACGAAAACACGTTTCATCCCTAGTTTTCTACCAGCAAACATAACCAACCTATGATTCAATGGGAGCTAGTGACAGGGACATGCAACGGGGAACAACCCTAGTTTTCGGAATAGATTCGTCTGAACCTTAAGGGGTCTCTTGGGAAAGGGACCAAGAGAGAAGAGAACACATACCTTTTTGATGTTCAAACCTCGACTTTCTGCCCAAAGAACTCCTCCAAACACACATCCAACACCAAAAGTTCAACACCTAACTCGACGGAAAACCTTCTCTTTGCCTACGTGATTGATTAAAGTTTGTTTTTCTTATATTTTCATGTGAGTTCTTCAAGTGTGAAGAACTTTCGTTTACCTACTGTTCTTGAAGTTATTTGGCAGAGAGAAACGCGAAAAAGAAGAGAGAATGATCGTGTGTTTTGAGAGATAGATGTGAGAGGAGAGAGTTATATTAGGCTTAGGCGTCTAGTTTAGGACTTAGTCAAATAAGGTTTAGTTAAATATTAAAAAATCAGATTTCCTTTTATTTTAAATCATCTAATAAATAATAAATATAAAAATTAATTACATTAATTTACCAACTTAAATTAAAAACAAATTTAATTCATTGCTTCCACCTAGGTTCGAACCCGAGTGGAGCAAGACTTCACTTCAACAACTAATTTTTTGGCCTTCTCTCCCCAAAATGCCCATCCACCTTATTAATTAAATAATTAATAATTATATATTTAGGGTAATTACGATACTACCCTTAGCCTGGAAAAAGACCATTTACCCCTAGACCCTCCAAAACTACGATTTTCACTTTTTCAGTCTGGTAAATACTCATTCGAGTAAATCTTCGTATTCGAGAGCCCTAAATGGTTGAACCCAACCTTTCCAAGATCAACTAACTCCCCAAGTTAGTTGGCTTGGCTGTAGCAAGGGTTCCGAGGTCTGGTTCTACGCGCATCAATCCGTGTGAACCCGGTCTAATCATATGCATTCTAGACACATTAAGCATTACTTATCATATCCATTTTTAGGGTTGTTACATTATCCCCCCCCCCTTAGGAAAATTCGTCCCCGAATGACACTACCCCTTACTAACAATAAGTAAGTCATCTATAGAACGTATGCATACATAGGTAATTCAATACTCCCTATTGGTGAATATCTGATTCACATATTAACATGATGGTGCACATCCTTGAAACCTACTAGTAGCTTCACATTAATAGACTAAGGAACTCTTTCCTAAACTAGTCTCATCAAAGCATACAACATAAGTAAGCATATAAGTCATACAAATCAGCAACCAACATGATGACTCAAACATATTAACCTCATACTAGTGCATAAACACCATACACAGTTAAATACATGAAAGACTAATTAAGGCTACGCACCCGAGACTTCACAAGAAGTGCCTTCCCCTGCACCCCTAGACTTGAGTGCGAAGAATCATTGCCTCCTTGGAGCCTCTTCACTTGGACCATTAGACTGAACTCTCTCATTCCCTTGTTCTTGACTTATCCTATTCGGACAATCCTTCACCAAGTGACCCGGTTTGCCACAACTGTAACAAGCGTTAGTGCCCATCATACACTCTCCTCCATGCAGTTTGCCAAACTTCCTGCAAGGTGGCCTCTCCTGAGGTGTATCTACTCCATTGTTTCTCTTAACTCTGGACTCGGAATCCGTATCATAGCGACCCTTGGATGAACTTGAATCCCCTTGGTGGGAGAGTCCCTTCTTAAACCTTGACTTATCCCTGATTCCAGTACTACTCTTCCTTGAAAAATTCTCCTAAGCTTGCCTTGACCTATTCCCAGCCCTAGTGTGCTTCCTCTTCTTGCTTTCCTCCACTTGCCGAACATGGACCATAAGCCTGGAAAGGTCCATACTGTCACGCAGCATAGCTGCCCTACACTCCTCCTCGAGATCCTCAGCAATCCTTGTCAAGAATCTACTCATCTCGTCTCTGCTGTTAGACACAAGAGAAGTGGCGTACCTGGATAATTTCACAAACTTCTGGGAATACTCTCTCACTGTCATCGATCCCTGTTTAAGGTTGATAAACTCCTCAACCTTGGCCTCCCTCGTCTACCTGATGAAAAATCTCTCCAGGAAGGCTGTCTTAAATAGCTCCCAATTGACCGGAACTGCGCCCAAAGCTCGGCGATCCTGCCACATCTTGCACCAAGTTTGTACAACATCCTTGAGCTGATAGGAAGCCAACTCAGCCTTCTCAGTATCTGTGGCCCCCATTGCCACCAAAATCTTATGCACATCGTCCACAAACTCCTAGGGGTCCTCTAAAGTCTTAGACCATGTGAAAATAGAAGGATTCATCCTCGTGAAATCTCTCAGCCTGTCAGCCATGCCACAAACCGGTGGGTTATCCCTTTGAACATTCAGTCGGTTGACCTGGTCAGTCATGGCCTGGGCCTGCATAGTTATGGCCTGTGTCATCTGGGCCAGAGATTCACGCATCTCCGCATCAGTCAACCCAGTTGGGTTAACCGGCATAGCCACTCCTTCAGCTGGAGCCTGGGGTGGAACATGATTGCCCCCAGCAGCTGCTCCTCCTCTCCTCTGACCAACGTTCCTCCTAGTATTCATTCTCTGAAAACAATAAGAATTGGTGTTAGACATGCTGATAACACCAAGAAATCAGACATTAGGAAGAGCACGATAAGATCAGAAGAAGGGAAATTTTCCTACGCATCATGCAGTCTCTAATCCAGGATAGTGGTGCACTTCACTACCATGACTTAGAAACTATTCAATGTGGTTGATGTGAACTTGTTATTCTTGAAATTTAACCTAGTTCTCTAATATCAACTTTGTCACGACCAGAATCTAGACCCCAGACGAGACCGGCGTCGTTGACCTCTCAGAGGTCACAGACAAGCCTACTTACGTCATTCTTACTTCATCTATGTTAATTTTAGCGGAAAATTTGAAAGTTTTTGTTTCTTATCATGCATAAAGGTCATTCTACTTACATTCATAATGTTCACAATCAACCATCTAACATTAAGATTATCAACTGAAAGAAATAGTTCAATACTGCATTAAATGTATAATTTCCAAAATGGCACCAATACAATGTCTGAAATAAAAATGGAAAGAAACACTAGTGGAACATACTCCACTAGCTAAAGCCTACATATAAGCTAGATAGTAACGGTAGACATCCTCGAAAGCATGAGGGCCTACCAAGTACGGATGAATGCTCCACGTCTGGATAGCTGCAACGTCAACCTATAAGCGCACCTAAAAATATAGAGTTGTATGGGATTAGTACACACTTGTACTAAGTATGGGTATATGCAAGCACACACCAAGGACATGCATGAGTAAGAATAGCTCTTTCCTAACAACATGATTATGGAAAGTCAAGTTAGTGGACTTGCCAAATTGGGATTAGGAAAGTCAGTGAGAATTCCAAATTTGGATTAGAAAAGTCATGCCATGTGAGTAATATGAATCATCATACTTATCATATTGCACACAGCACATAACATCTTACACATAGCACATATCATATTGCATATAGCACATAACATCTTTCATATGATTCATTCATATGCCATGAGACCTTGGAATCATGGACTTGACATTAAGACTTCCCAAAATAAGGGCTCAACATATGGGACCTCAACTAGGGAGCCTTCTTTAGCAAACACAGAATCTGCTTCATTCATGCATACGTACTTCATTTCATTCGTTCATAAGCTAGTGTAAACACCAGCTATACCTAGGATGTAGTTTAAGACTCTCATCGTGTTTGCTGTACAATGATCAAGAATAACCTAGTGTTATTACTTGAGTCTATCTCACATCTTGATTATCCTATCCTAACACCTTTGGTATCGTTCATTTCATTATGTTTATCATTTGAGGCTGACCTCATTCATTCATTGGGAACTTTAACTTTAACCGACATAGATCATATGAGCATCATTAAAATCCAGTGTCTCCCCCACACCCAAAAGAGGTGGAATCACCGGACAAAGTGACCCAAAACATGCTAGCGTACGTGGGAATTGAACCCCGCCAGATCCCTATATTGGCAGTATAGGTTTGAAGACTAGGAGATATAAGGAGACCCATACCCGGCATGCCGGACAGTCTCATCTCATGAGAGTTACGTGAACCTCCGCCCTTCCCGAAAAAATGCATCACCGGTCATAGCTAGTCTATCGGTTCTCAGTATAAAGTTCCATTACATTCAACTCATACGTCATGGAAGCTGGCTTCTACTATGAGGACATCATAGCTCAATAGATGATTTCTCATCTCATCATTAGTATTAAGTGTGTTAATCTCAATACTTTCATTACAATGTTCATAGAGACTGGTCTCTTCATTAACTTTACACTCTCATAGGTGAGTACGTTTGGTAATATTTATTTAGGCTCATTTGAGATTGCTCTCATCTTTTACATTAGCATCATATCATGTTGTCACAACATTCATTAACATTAGCACATTTGCTCTTCATAATTACTCACCCTTTTTTACGTGAATGTTCATCTCATCATATGCCAATGCACTTGGCCATTTGTGTGTTTCACATTCTTACTTAACCCTTCTAGGGTTTTATCACTTCATTACATAATATTCATTTCATCGTATGCCAATGCACTTTGCCATTTAGTGTTTTTCACACTCTTACTTAACCCTTCTAGGGTTAGATCATTTCATTACATACATCTTAGGTTCACTTATTTTTAAACGCATGTTAGACTTATGGGTCTATACATACAAGCCATGAGGCTTAATATAGTTCGATTAAGTGATTCATATCTTCCTAAGATTCTGTGGTACAAGACTTATGTATCTTGTATGTATGCCAAGATCTCGATTTAGATCTAAGTTGGCAGCATTATTCTTGAATATTTTATTCACGTATGACTTATATATCAATACGGAAATTTGGGCAAGGGAACCCGATTTTGAATCCCTTGGACAACACTTACATTTTTCATCTATTTTATTTTTGGTCCATATAACATTGGGACCCTAGATCGAGCCCCAACATCAACTTTTCCTTTTTATTTCTCTCCTTTGAATTTTCTCCTCCTTGGCCGAGGGGTTGTGGGATTGAACCCCAACAGCCCCATTATATTTTTTTTATTTCTTATTCCTTGCCTTTTTCGAGTAGACCATGAGGTTGTGGGATCAAACCCCCACAGCCTCTCTTTATTTTTCTTTTAATTTGCCACTACTGCCTAGAGGTCGTGGGTTCAATTCCCACGCCTTACATTTCTTTTATTTTCATTTTTAATTCTCCTTTACTGCCTAGAGGTCGTGGGTTCGATTCCCCCACGCCTCCCCATTTATTGTTCTTTTAATTTCCTCCTTAAATATGCCTAAGAGGTCGTGGGTTCGATTCCCACACCTCACATTTATTTTCTTTTCATTTTTCTTTAAGTTCTGACTGAGAGGTTGTAGGTTCGAATCCCACTCCTCTCAATTCTTAATTTCATACATTATTTTCCAGCCAGAAGTACCCAAGTTCGAACCCCCTCAGCCCCATTTCTTTATTCACGTTTTAGTGCTTTTCTCGGGTGAGGTCGCGGGTTCGATTCCTAATGACCTCACCTGATTTATACTCATTTAAAATTCCAGATTTGTTCACCTATGTTTAGCCGAAACCAAACTTGTAATTTGCTGGAAATTTTGTCACGTTTTCAGCTCACTTCCTTCAACATTTACACGTGAATTCATAGTGTAATTCGTAGATCATTTAATACGTTCTTAGGTGCATTTTTCATGGATTCATTTAGCCAAGAAATTATCACTCAAATCAGCCACATTTCAACTCATATGAACATCACAATTTACATAATAATTTGTACATGAAATACAACCACAACATAACATTTTAAAGCCTTAACCCGAGGCACATAGATACGGTTCACATTGCAGACACACGTACACATAGTTTCAGAAAAACATCAACATAAGTCACATAATTCCGAACATACATAAAAACACATAATCATCACGAAAACACGTTTCATCCCTAGTTTTCTACCAGCAAACATAACCAACCTACGATTCAATGGGAGCTAGTGACAGGGACATGCAACGGGGAACAACCCTAGTTTTCAGAATAGATTCGTCTGAACCTTAAGGGGTCCCTTGGGAAAGGGACCAAGATAAAAGAGAACCCATACCTTTTTGACGTTCAAACCTCGACTTTCTTCCCAAAGAACTCCTTCAAACACACGTCCAACACCAAAAGTTCAACACCTAACTCGACGGAAAACCTTCTCTTTGCCTACGTGATTGATTAACATTTGTTTTTCTTATATTTTCGTCTGAGTTCCTCAAGTGTGAAGAACTTTGGTTTACCTATTGTTCATGAAGTTATTTGGCAGAGAGAAACGTGAAAAAGAAGAGAGAATGATCGTGTGTTTTGAGAGATAGACGTGAGAGGAGAGAGTTATATTAGGCTTAGGAGTCTAGTTTAGGACTTAGTCAAATAAGGTTTAGTTAAATATTAAAAAATCTGATTTCCTTTTATTTTAAATCAGCTAATAAATAATAAATATAAATTAATTACATTAATTTACCAACTTAAATTAAAAACAAATTTAATTCATTGCTTCCACCTAGGTTCGAACCCGGGTGGAGCAAAACTTCACTTCAAGAGCCAATATTTTGGCCCTCTCTCCCCAAAATGCACCTCCACCTTATTAATTAAATAATTAATTATATATTTAGGGTAATTACGATACTACCCTTAGCCTAGAAAAAGACCATTTTACCCCTAGACCCTCCAAAACTATGATTTTCCCTTTTTAAGTTTGGTAAAGACTCATCCGAGTAAATCTTCGTATTCAAGAGCCCTACATGGTTGGACCCAACCTTTCCAAGATCAACTAACTCCCCAAGTTAGTTGGCTTGGTTGTAGCAAGGGTTCCGAGGTCTGGTTCTGCGCGCATCAATCCGTGTGAACCAGGTCTAATCGTAGGCATTCTAGACACATTAAGCATTACTTATCATATCCATTTATAGGGTTGTTACATTATCCCCCCCCCCCTTAGGAAAATTCATCCCCGAATGACACTACCCCTTACTAACAATAAGTAAGTCATCTATAGAACGTATGCATACATAGGTAATTCAATACTCCCCATTGGTGAATATCTGATTCACATATTAACATGATGGTGCACATCCTTGAAACCTACCAGTAGCTTCACATTAATAGACTAAGGAACTCTTTCCTAAACTAGTGTCATCAAAGCATACAACATAAGTAAACATATAAGTCATACAAATCAGCAACCAACATGATGACTCAAACATATTAACCTCATACTAGTGCATAAACACCATACAAAGTCAAATACATGAAAGACTAATTAAGGTTACGCACCGAGACTTCACCAGAAGTGCCTTCCCCTGCACCCTAGACTTGAGTGCGAAGAATCGTTGACTTCTTGGAGCCTCTTCACTTGGACCATTAGACTGAACTCTCTCCTTCCCTTGTTCTTGACTTCTCCTATTCGGACAATCCTTCACCATGTGACTCGGTTTGCCACAACTGTAACAAGCATTAGTGCCCATCATATACTCTCCTCCATGTAGTTTGCCACACTTCCTTCAAGGTGGCCTCTCCTGAGGTGTATCTACTCCATTGTTTCTCTTAACTCTAGACTCGGAATCCATATCATAGCAACCCTTGGATGAACTTGACTCCCCTTGGTGGGATAGTCCCTTCTTAAATCTGGGCTTATCCCTGATTACAGTACTACTCTTCCTTGAAAAATTCTCCTCAGCTTGCCTTGACCTATTCCCTGCCCTAGTGTGCTTCCTCTTCCTGCTTTCCTCCAATTGCTGGACATGGACCATAAGCCTGGAAAGGTCCATGCTGTCATGCAGCATAGCTGCCCTACACTCCTCCTCAAGATCCTCACCAATCCCTATCAAGAATCTACTCATCTCGTCTATGCTGTTAGACACAAGAGAAGTGGCATACCTGGATAATTTCACAAACTTCAGGGAATACTCCCTGACTGTCATCGATCCCTATTTAACGTTGATAAACTCCTCAACCTTGTCCTTTATCATCTCTCTGGGGAAAAATCTCTCCAAGAAGGTTGTCTTAAACAGCTCCCAAGTGACTAGAACTCCGCTCAAAGCTCGGCTATCCTGCCATATCTTGCACCAAATCTGTGCAACATCCTTGAGATGATAGGAAGCCAGCTCAGCCTTCTCAGTATCGGTGGCCCCCATAGCCACGAAAATCTTATGCACCTCGTCCACAAACTCCTGGGGGTCCTCTAAAGTCTTAGACCCTGTGAAAATAGAAGGATTCATCCTCGTGAAATCTCACAGCCTGTCATCCATGCTACAAACCGGTGGGTTCTCCCTTTGAACATTCTGTCGATTGACCTGGTCAGTTATGGCCTGGACCTGCATAGTGATGGATTCATTTAGCCGAGAGATTATCACTCAAATCAGCCACATTTCAACTCATATGAACATCATGATTTACATAATCATTTGTACATGAAATACAACCACAATATCACATTTTAAAGCCTTAACCCGAGGCACATAGATACGGTTCACATCGCACACACACGTACACATAGTTTCGGAAAAACATCAACATAAGTTACATAATTACGAACATACATATAAACACATAATCATCACGAAAATACGTTTCATCCCTAGTTTTCTACCAGCAAACATAACCAACCTATTATTCAATGGGAGCTAGTGACAGGGACATGCAACGGGGAACAACCCTAGTTTTCGGAATAGATTCGTCTGAACCTTAAGGGGTCTCTTTGGAAAGAGACAAAGAGAGAAGAGAATCCATACCTTTTTGACGTTCAAACCTCGACTTGCTGCCCAAATAACTCCTCTAAACACACGTCCAACACCAAAAGTTCAACACCTAACTCGACGGAAAACCTTCTTTTTGGCTACGTGATTGATTAACGTTTGTTTTTCTTATATTTTCGTGTGAGTTCTTCAAGTGTGAAGAACTTTGGTTTACCTACTGTTCTTGAAGTTATTTGGCAAGGAGAAACGTGAAAAAGAAGAGAGAATGATCGTGTGTTTTGAGAGATAGACGTGAGAGGAGAGAGTTATATTAGGCTTAGGAGTCTAGTTTAGGACTTAGTCAAATAAGGTTTAGTTAAATATTAAAAAATCTGATTTCCTTTTATTTTAAATCAGCTAATAAATAATAAATATAAATTAATTACATTAATTTACCAACTTGAATTAAAAACAAATTTAATTCATTGCTTCCACCTAGGTTCGAACCGGGTGGACCAAGACTTCACTTCAAGAGACAATTTTTCGGCCCTCTCTCCCCAAAGTGCCCCTCCACCTTATTAATTAAAAAATTAATTATATATTTCGGGTAATTACGATACTACCCTTATCCTGGAAAAAGACCATTTAACCCCTAGACCCTCCAAAACTATGATTTTCCCTTTTTAAGTCCGGTAAAGACTCATTCGAGTAAATCTTCGTATTCGAGAGACCTACATGATTGGACCCAACCTTTACAAGCTCAAATAACTCCCCAAGTTAGTTGGCTTGGCTGTAGCAAAGGTTCCGAGGTCTGGTTCTACGCGCATCAATCCGTGTGAACCCGGTTTAATCGTAGGCATTCCAGACACATTAAGCATTACTTATCATATCCATTTTTAGGGTTTTAACATGGATGACAACATAACTCAAGTAGTTCAATTATTACATTCATAATTCTATCATATTCTTCCTTCATCAATCAATACCACACTTTAAGATCCAAATTAGGAAAATAAGGGAATTCATGGATTCTTGAAGAATTCAACTCAAAACCACATAAAATCATCAATATATCCATAATAAAACATAATTCAATCATTAAAAACAAATTTTAGAAGAATCCATGAAATTGATAAAAATGTCAACACGCACTAGGCCCACAAGATAGTGTCACGTAAGCCTAAAAGGAGTAGAAAATTATTTATAAAATAAGTTCAGGGGGTAATAGGACCTTAGTATAGTATAAGTGTGTCTCTGAGATTTCGGGCATAGGTTTGAGGTACTTGTGCATTTTCCATTTTTAAAGAAAAAATAGGAGTTCAACACGAATATCATTTATTATCTTAAAAATAATAGTCCAATTAGACCTCTCTAATGTAGTAATTACTATCTTTATGATATATATTTTTCATATTCAAAATTAATTATTCAAAAGAGTTTTTACAATATTTATTTATTATTTATTTTTAAAAAATTAAGTAACTTTTCAATATCTTATTAATTACTATAACCACATTGCAAATTACTCGCCTTGTTGCTATAGATGGATAGACTATAGATGTGATTATCTTAAAAATTGGCAAGTTATTTTTATATTTGAAGAGGTATATAGGGAAAATTGACTTAAACTTACCTTTTATTTTTAATACCAAACGGCAAAACTAAATTATTCGGATTATTTAAAAAATTAATAGTGTTTCTAAGTCAGTTGGATGATATGGGTACGGAACATATTGATTAGTTTTCTTTTTAGATGAAAGCGACAACGTTTCATTCGTTGCAGCGTAATGAAATTCACAAACTGGATGATTTGCTCCAAATTCTTCTTAAATCACTATGAAACAAAAATAGTGTTTCACAAAATAAATGTTCTTTTTATTGTGTGTCTTTAATCTATGAAGATGTTCTTATTCTTTTTTAGTTTTCTTGTTGTTCTTATTGTTTTACTTTTCTTAAACGTAAAATAAAAAAATCACTTAGTCTAAAAAGGAGAGCATATTAACATTAGAACATTTACGATCCCATTTTTAAATTAATATTATTATTTTTTAACTAGAAAAAACAATTTTTGGTTGGATCGGGTCGCTTTGCTCCACATGGGCGACCCAAAACCCAAAATTTACGTCTCCAACTTCGTACATGGTGGAAAAGACCAAATCCTACTCAACATCAACTACACACAATTCATAGGACAAATAGTTCTTGAAACATGTGAGCACCAACAGCTTACATTTAATGTTTGACTAGCCCTACATAGGAATTCAATCACATGTGGAAATAAGTCATTATTAATAAAAGAACATCATTACTCACAATACCCCAAACTTCATTTACTACTTCTGTACGCAGATCGAAATAGCTAAGAAACTACAAATAATCATTTTTAGAAAGAAAATGAAATTCTTGAAATTTGTTTAGGTTAAGAAAGTGAGTTTTGGTCATTTCAAAATGTACATAACTTCTAGCTCAGGAGGAGTTAGAGGTGCTTCTTGATATAGGTGAATGTATTTTGGAATATTCTTTCCAAAGCCTCCAAATTTGCGCGATTTCAATATTGTTTGAGTGAGTTACGCCTTTTGAAAGTTGAGTTGTTAGATTGAGGGATGTCCAAATCCGGATTTAGTGAAGGCCAAACTAGTTTTTCTCTAAATAATTTCCTATTCAATTAAAGATTTATATTGGGGTAAAAACTAAATTAGTTCATTTTTGAAATGTTAGAATTACGCTTATGGCTTGGACAAGAGAGAAAGAAGAAAGAAAGGGAGATAAGTCAAGAATTTGCCAACAACATCAAGCTTTACGAGTGGAATTTATCGGGGGTGATCCCTATCAAGGTACGTGAGCCTATATTAACGTTGGGTTCATTCACCCACATGCCAAGAATGTTTTATTCACGTGACTTTAACCTAAAAGATTGGATTTTGAATGTTCATTTATTGTATCCGTTCGTGAACATCGATAGAGATTTAAGAGTTCCTTGAGGATTAAAGTGTTGTTTCATAAATCCTTTAAGTTAGATCCTTGTGTGTATGATTTGGGTACATTAATATAAGGGTAATTTGATAAAAAGAAATGAATTAAAACGATTCAAGATAAAAAAAAACGAGAGTAAAAATTTGTCAGATTTTACCTGAAGGAATAGGTAGCGCGACGCGCCCCCATAGAACCAGGCTGCAGGCGTGACGCGCCTGCAGTGCACTCAAAAGTAGCCTCTGAAACTAAGGCCTGGCGCGGCATGCCACCAGTGCGCTAGGATCAAGCCCTAGTCATTTGGGACTAGCGCAGCGTGCCTCGAATGCGCCCAAATTTGCGTTTTCTTCCATATTCCGCCGTTCAGTCCATTTTAGTCCTTCTAAAGTGTTTTAATTGGTTCTAAAAGCTCTAAATGACTTCTAAACATATAGAATTAATCTAAGAATATGATTTTCAACCTTGAATCCAAAACATCAAATTCAAGGGAAGTTAAGAGCCAAGTTTAGAAGTTAAGAAGCAAGTCAAAACAAGTTCTTAAAGTTTCTAGAGTCTTTAAAAAATATTTGAACTTTGTTTTAAGGCGCAAGTTGCAAGTCAAGCAAAGAGTATAGATTTGATTTTATTTCTCAAAAGTTATAAGGGAACTAAGTATTCCGTAAGAGTTACAAATGTTTTTCACATTTCGAGAAAGAAAGGAAACTGAGATTTCCAAAAGAGACTTTGGGCTAGTTTTTAGTAAAGAGGGAACTATAATTTCATAGAGAGCTTTTAAGCTAAGTTTGAGAAATTTTCTCAAACCAGAGAAGAAGTTATTTTAATAACATATGAGCTAAGTATTTTTGGAGTAGTATTGAGCACCGATATGGAGATGCGAGTTCATATTAACTCAAGCCCGCATAAACCATGTAGCCAACATGGACAGGAGAAGGGTCATACTTTTTAGATGATTCTGTAGTGCTTCTTAGCATAGACTAGTGGATCTACATAGTAGTTCAAGTTCTATACTAATGGCAAGTTATAGAAAATCCTCTTGCAATGTGAGGTAAGACGTTGTACCATCACATAGCATCATAGTGATGGTTGTCGGTTAGAGAATCTCCAACAGAAACTATATTCTTACTATATAAGTAAAGTTGAGTTTCTTATTGCATTTTTCTGTAACGAACCAAGTGTTTTCATTGTTTTACAACCTTTTATATATTGAATGTTTCTTATTTCTTTATATTAAGTCAATTCATACATGAGTTGAGAAGAGCAAAGGTAAGTGTTCCTTCTTATTATTCTTGCAAGCTTAAGTTGTTGTTAGCATTCCAACTCAGATACTCGTACATTCAATATACTGATGCTAGTTGGCCTACATCGTCTTATAATGCAGGCGCAGGTATCCAAGTTCATCCTCATCCAGTGCCTCTTTGATCCAATTGAGCATTGAGAGTCAGTGGTGAGCCACCTTGAGTTCTGGGGGACACTTTTATTCGCTTTTTTGTCTTACTTTTATAGGATGTTTTGGGGTCTGTCCCAACATCCATCTTTGTATTATAGAGGATTCATAGACAGTCAGACAATTAGTCTTGAGTCTCTCATCTTTGTATTCCAGATTTTTTATGAGACGTAAGTGTCGTTTTAGCCAACTTATTATTCTAGAAGTTATTAAATGGCACCGTTTTATTGACTCAAGTCTTCAGCTAAGTTATGTAAGAAGGACCAAGGTTCTTCTTGAGGATATCAATGGTATTCGAGTGTCAGTCCCACCTAGAGTAGGCTAGGGGCTTGACAAACTTTGTATTAGAGCACAGAGTTCAAGAGTATTAGGGAGTCTATGAAGCCGTGTCTGTAGAGTCCTACTTATCGATGTGAAGTGCGCTACATTTTTAATTAGGATACTGCAACAGTTAGGAAATTCTTCACTTCTTTTATACTCACTTCGTGCATTAGAGTTTATCTCTAAAAAGTATCTATCACGACCCCAGTCCAAACCTTGTACGTGGTCGGTACTCAATAACCATCGTTGGTCCCCAAGCGAACCCTCATCCTAGGTGACTACAGGCGAAAGACTAACTTTAGCATGCAAAAGCTTAAAACAGAATAAAAATCATGAAACTCAATCATAATGCTTTATCTCAAATGAAAACTCTGAATAATCATATTAATATATTAAGCTCACCATAAATAGGCAACATTAGTATTTGAAACATTTAATAAAATAAATGAGTAATACAAACTTCTTACCTAAACTGACTATCTATGAAGCCTCTAACTGATAAACATAGAAATCGAGACAAGACCCACGACATTCTGACTAAACTAAAAAGCAAATGCAATCCTCTGGAAACAAAGAGTCTCACCATAGCTAACTCGAACTCTCAGATGTACCAACGAAGCTCTTGTTGATAATCCTGATACCTGTATCTGCATCATGAGAAGATCCAGGCCAAATGGCTCTATAAATGGAATGTACTATCATGTAAAGGGAATTCTAAAGTATAACATAAGCTTTATACTTGATTTAAAAAAATGGAAACATACTTACCTCTTCTCAAACTTGAAACACAAGGAATACTCAAGAATACTCAAACTACTCAACTTACTCAACTCAGCATACTCAAGGATAATATACACAACTCAGAGATTGAATACTAAACTCAAAGATATGATACTCGACTATGGATACTCAACTCAATATAAAACAATAATACACATGCTATACATAAAATGCTTTATAAAATAGTGAAATCAACTTAGTTCATTAATGAAAATGCAATATTAAACTCAAATTTACTTAACTAAGAAACTAATATAGTTTTTGTGGGACATTCTCTAACCGACAACTATCACTATGAGCCTAAGTGATGGTACAACGTGTTACCTCGTCCTATACCTTGCCGTTAGTATTGAACCTAAACTACTAAGTGGATACACTTGTGTATGCTACAAAAAACACTAAGCAATCAATTAATAAGTATGACCCTTCTTCTATCCATGTTGGATATATGGTTTATGGAGGATTGATTTAATATGAGCTCGCGTCCCCATGTCGTTGCTCAATACTACTCCCAAAATACTTAGCTCATATGTTTTTAAAATAATTTATTCTCTAATTTGAGGTAATTTCTCAAGCTTAGCTTTAAAAGCTCTATTGGAAATCATAGTTTCCATTCTACTAAAACTAGCCAAATGCTATGTTGGAACTCTAGCTTCCCTTCTTTCTCAAAATGTTGAATCATTTATAAATCTAGTTCCCTTATAACTTTTGAGAAATGAAATCAACTCTTTACTCTTTGGTTAACTTGAAACTCTTGACCTTAACTCAACTCTTAGGGAATACTTAGTTCCCTTATATTTATTGAATTAAAGACTTCAACTTTTACTCTTTACTCTGACATGAACTTGAGCCTTAAAACGAATTTAAAACGTTTAACTCTTGAAACTTTCACAACTTTACTTTGACGTACTTCTTAACTTCTAGACTTAAATCTTAACTATCCTTAAATTGAAGTATGTATTCAAGGTTCATGATCTCATGTTTATGGATGATTTCATGAATTTCAACTTAGAGGGTTCATGCAGAATTATGAGCATGAACTACTCAACTTGAGAACTCAAAGCTACTTCTCCTCTCAAGATTGTTCAACTATAGGGTTCATGTGGAATTATGTGCATGAACAATTATACTCAACGACTTCATGGGTACATGTGATATTCCCTTGGTTAGAAATATAATATCAATGGTGTTAGAAACTTATTACTCAAGACTTCAAACTTGAAGATACTATTCCTCTCAATGATACTCAATTTATGGAACTCATGCGAAAGGATCTAGGTGATATTTTAGACGCATGAATACATCCTCCGTACTCTCATTCTCACATATTAGATTCTTGAAACAAGTTACTAGAAGTTGTAGAAGACTCCTCAAAAGGACTCAAAGATATTCTCTTAAAAGGTTCGGAAGAACTCTAGAAACTCAATCTTAACTTTACCTTGAAGTTGAATTATTAATTCAAGGTTATGATTCATGTTATGAATGATTTCTAAGTGTTTAGAAGTATTTTTAAGTGTTTACAATCAAAAGGAGTGATACACTTTAAATGAGCTCAAACTGGACAACCGATAGAAAAGGAGTGGGGCAGGCAACCCTAGCGCGTTCCGGGCACGGGATCCTGCCCCTAGCATCAGAGAGTGCATTTGGTCTCCGCCCTATCCCCTTGGGCGCATCTGGGTCGCGTCGCGCCAGCTCCTACACATGTAACATTTCGACGAATTTGGCCTCTCATTTTCTGACCCTAAGTCACTTTTAATCGATTTATTTTCTCATATTTTCATTATATTAAATTACTCAACCTATGTACACATTAATACACCAGAAAAGACAATCTAAAAAATCACTTTCGTCTCAAGAAATCATCAAAACTCCAACAAGACAAGATTTATAATGACCCTCAAGAACTTAACCTTCAACTTCTTGAGAATGAAATTACGTTGAAATAACATATTTGGCGTGTAGGTGAACAAACCCGACACTATGGAAGAATACATACCTATTAGGTATTAAAACCATGGTGGAAAATCCGTAACTAAACTCCAAAACATCGACGAACATCTTCATCCTTTACTTTTTTCTCTTCTTTTCTCTTCATAAACTCTCAACTAAACCTATAGGCCTATATTAGGATTATAAAACTTAAAATCAAAAGATTTGACCCCTAAAGTATTACTAATAATGAAATAAATCTGATTGGTTAAGGAAAGGACGAAAATACCCCTCATATTTTTGGCTAACTTTCCTTAATTGGAAAGCCTAACTTTCAAAGGTCATATATCACTCATCCGAACTCGAAACTGAGCAAACTCGGCGGCGTTAGAAAGATAATGGAAAGATATTTCTTATGGTATTTTATATCACACCTAAATAATCCTGTACTAGGAGTTATGCTAATTTGAAGTTGACTCAAAACTCATATTTAACTTAACTCTCCAAATTTCAGATTTAGATATTTCTAATTAGTTCTTTTTGGAACTTTTGGTGCTAAATCTAGTTAAATGACCTTAATACTTAAGAAATTTTAATTACTTCATAAAATATCACTCACTACGATGAATAGTTTGAGTCTTAGTTCAAAAACATTTATGGGGTGTTTAAATATCTCCACATTTGGATCATTCTTCCTCAAATGATGACTAAACTGGGTACAGAACGGTTTGATCTTACAAAAGTCTGCGTCTAATGGTATGCTCTTACTATATTCAAGATTAACTCAAATCTTAATTTTTGATTCTATACCTCTCAATATCATCTCAAACTTTTACTCTTTACCAACTCGTTCAAGCTTAGTAACCTAACAACTCCGTGAACTCCCACTAACAAACTCTTTCGAATCAAACTAAGGTCTCTCATTTAACTATTTTGCATAGTAAAACCTAATCCTATTATTCCTCTTTATTAATAAAAACACTTTGGAATTCGTTACTATTTCATTCTCAACACTTGACTTGCTTTCTCATCTTATCATATCCCCCTTTGGTCTAAAGCTAACACTTGAAAGTTATGGACCTATTCCACATCTCTAACTAGTCTACCTCTTCTTTTACTCTAACACTACATAAGCGTACCTCTTGCTAAGGTGTTTTCTCTTAACCTCTTCTAATTGCATAGCCTTTGAGTACACCTTTTAACGCTTTTGTTACTCTTGTGATTTAGCTACACTTTACTGCCCTTATCTAAAGATTTGGATGTCTCACTGTACCACTCATCTTTCACTGAAGTTAAAATCATAATTTCTCAAATACTCTATGTCAAGTCTACAAGGTCTAATATCAAGACTAACATCATCGCCCTCATGTTATCATTATTTTGATCAGGACACTCATCTCAAATTCAAGCTTAGTGTTTATTACTAAACCCGAATATCATTATGATTGCACCACTTACTATACTATAAATCAATACTAATATGGCAGTTCAGAGACCCTTGTCGACTAGTACCTCATGATAATTAGTCAATCCTTACCTCTCAATCTGCATACTCGAATTACCATCACATTCCACTTCACAACATAAGTATTACTTACTCACATATTGCGCATTATCTCTCAAATAACTATATCATCCTCTCAATACCATGAGGCTCTTCTTTCAAAATTCATAAGCCTAGATTAATCTATCGCATTATGAATACTCTATTTCTTCTCTATATGTTCACCACTTACAATTACTCATTACTAACATAATGACTCATCACCATAACCCCATTTTAGTTAAGGTATACTCTAACTCATATTGACTTGCAACACTTACTATACCTCTTATCCTGATCTCTTCACTACTTAGTCTACCCATATGGAAAACTCTTCATTATTATCTTACTAGGTACATGACTATTGTGACATTGTTCTTCAAAACACTATCTCTCTTTCGAGGATTACTAAACCTCTGCATACTATCCTCTAACTCTGGATCTTTCACTAGTAATTCTCATGATCTCATAACTCATACTACTCTTTCGGGTGAATTTCATACCAAGTCTCTAACATACTTCTTAAAAAGGACCTCAGCTCAAAAAAGACATAAAGGTAAGAGTACAACTCACTTTTATCTCAAACACAGGATTCATATGAATATGGGTTCATTACTGTAAAACTAAACACTTAACTTACTCTTGGGGTTTTCTAAAGCCCCTCTAGTGTCTCATGACTCTTGTAAAGAACAACTCATCCATAAGTATCTTTAAACTTTACTTTTCAACCACCTCTAGTATGATAGGTAGTCGAATATATCTGAGAATGCATGAATTAGAATTGATCTAAATGACTTAGCTCTATTTCACAATTAAGAGTATGAAAGAAGGGAAAACGTTTTTGAAATTTCTGTAGTACCTCGTTAATATAAGTGGGGCCCTCATAACCATAAACAAGATCCTACTTGACACAACTTCATAGAAATCCTAGGACACCTGAACTCTGTGCTCTGATACCATATTTTTCACAACCGAAGTCTACACCTTGGACGTGGCTGGAACACAAGAACCATTGTTGGTACCCAATCGAACCCTCATCTTCGCTGACTACAAGCGGAAGACTAACTTAAACAAGCAAAATCTTAAAACAGAATAAAAAACATGAAACACAATTAGAATGCTTTAACTCAAATGAAAACTCTAAATAATCAAATTAATATATTTAACTCATAATAAATAGGCAACTTTACTCTTTAAAACATTTAATAAAATAAAGGACGCATACATACTTCTTACCTAAACTGACTATCTATGAATCTTCTAACTGAAAAAGATAAAAGTCAGGACAAGACCCACGACACTCTGGCTAAACTAAAAATGAAATGCAATCCTATAGAAGTAAGTAAGATCACCATAGCTAACTCAAACTCTCTGTCACAACCGGAATCTAGACCACAGACGAGACCGACGTCGTTGACCTCTCAGAGGTCGCAGACAAGCCTACATACGTCATTTTTACTTCATCTAGGTTAATATTAGCAGAAAAATTGAACTTTTTGTTTTCTTATTTCATGCTAAACATTTTAAACTTAACATCATAGGCGTTCACAAATCAACCATCTAATATGGAGATAATCAAATGAATGAAACAGTTCATAATTGCATTAAAAGTATTTTTGCCAAAACGGCACCAATACAAAGTCTGAAATGAAAGTGAAAAGAAACACTAGTGGAACATGCTCCACTAGCTAAAGCCTACATCTAAGCTATATAATAATGGTAGACATCCTCGAAAGCATGAGGGCCTACCAAGTACGGATGAAAGCTCCACATCCGGATAGCTGCAACGTCAACCTGTAAGCTCTAGCGTTCACCTGTGCCTGCAACTAAAAATATAGAGTTGTATGGGATTAGTACACACTTGTACTAAGTATGGGTATATGCAAGCACACACCAAGGACATGCATGAGTAAAAATAGCTCTTTCCTAGCAACATGATTATGGAAAGTCATGTCAGTGGACTTGCCAAATTGGGATTAGGAAAGTTAGTGAGCTTTCCAAATTTAGATTAGGAAAGTCAGTGAGCTTTCCAAATTTGGATTAGGAAAGTCAGTGATCTTTCCAAATTAGGATCAGGGAAGTCAATCCATGAGAGTAACATGCATCATCATAATTATCATATTGCACAGAACACATAACATCTTACACATAGCACATATCATATTGCATATAGCACATAACATCTTACACATAGCACATATCATATTGCATATAGCATATAACATCTTTCATATCATTCATTCATATGCCATGAGACCTTGGAATCATGGACTTGACATTAAGACTTCCCAAAATAAGGGCTCAACATATGGGACCTCAACTAGGGAGTCTTCATTAGCAAACACAGAGTCTCCTTCATTCATTCATACGTACTTCATTTTATTTCGTTCATAGGCTAGTGTGAACACCAGCTATACCTAGGATGTAGTTTAAGATTTTCATCGGGTTTGCTGTGCAATGATCAAGAATAACCTAGTGGCATTACTTGAGTCTAGCTCTCCTCTTGATTTACTTATCCTAACACCTTTGGTATCGTTCATTTCATTATGTGCATCATTTGAGGCTGGCCTCATTCATTCATAGAGAACTTTAACTTTAACCGACATAGATCATGTGAGCATCATGAAATCCATTGTCTCCCCCACACCGAAAAGAGGTGGAATCACCGGCCAAAGTGACCCAAAACATGCTAGCGTACATAGGAATTTAACCCCGCCACATCCCTATATTGGCAGTATAGGTTCAAAGACTAGGAGATATAAGGAGACCCATACCCGGCATGCCGGACAGTCTCATCTCATGAGAGTTACGTGAACCTTCGCCCTTCCCGATAGAAGGCATCACCGCTCATAGCTAGTCTATCGGTGCTCAGTATAAAGTTCCATTCTATTCAAGTCATACGTCATGGAAGCTAGCTTCTAGTATGAGGACATCATATCTCAATAGATGATTTCTCATCTCATCATTAGTATTAAGTGTGTTAATCTCAATACTTTCATTAGAGTGTTCATAGAGACTGGTCTCTTCATTAACTTTACACTCTCATAGGTGAGTACGTTTTGGTAACATTTACTTAGGCTCATTTGAGATTGTTCTCATCTTTTACATTAGCCTCATATCATGTTGTCACCACATTCATTAACATTAGCACATTTGCTCTTCATAATTACTCACCCCTTTTTACGTGAATGTTCATTTCATCATATGCCAATGCACTTGGCCATTTGTGTGTTTCACACTCGTACTTAACCCTTCTAGGGTTTCATCATTTCATTACATAATAATCATTTCATCGTATGCCACTGCACTTGGCCATTTATTGTGTTTTATACTCGTACTTAACCCTTCTAGGGTTACATCATTTCATTACATACATCTTACGTTCAATTATATTTAAATGTATTCTAGACTTATCGGTCTATACATACAAGCTATGAGGCTTCATTCATAGTTCATTTAAGTGATTCATATCTTCCTAAGATTATGTAATACAAGACTTATGCATCTTGTATATATGCCAAGATCTCAATTTCGATCTAAGTAGGCGGAATTATTCTTGAACATTTAATTCACGTATGACTTATGTATCAATACGGAATTTGGGCAAGGGAACCCGGTTTCGAATCCCTTGGACAACACTTACATTTTTCATTTATTTTATTTTTGGTACACACGGCTTGGGGACCCAAGATCGAGCCCTAACACCTTCATTTTTAATTTTTCCCTTAGTTTTTCTCTTCATTTTTCGCTAAAAGGGATTAAGATGATGTGGGATCGAACCCCCACAACCTCATTTTATTTTAATTTCTTTTCTTTAAACTCTCTCTCCCTTGACCGAGGGGTTGTGGGTTCGAACCCCCACAGCCTCTCTTTAATTTCTTTTAAATTTTCTCCTTGAATCTGCCTAGGAGGTCGTGGGTTCGATTCCCATGCCTCCCATTTCTTTTCTTTCATTTTTCTTTGACTCTCATTCGCTGCCTAGAGGTCGTGGGTTTGATTCCCACGCCTCCCATTTCTTTTTCTTTCATTTTTCTTTGACTCTCATTCGCTGTCTAGAGGTCGTGGGTTCGATTCCCACGCCTCCCATTTCTTTTACTTTCAGTTTCCTTTGACTCTCATTCGCTGCCTAGAGGTCGTGGGTTCGATTCCCACGGCTCCCATTTCTTTTTCTTTCATTTTCCTTTGTCTCTCATTCGCTGCCTAGAGGTCGTGGGTTTGATTCCCACGCCTCCCATTTCTTTTTCTTTCATTTTCCTTTGACTCTCATTCGCTGCGTAGAGGTCGTGGGTTCAATTCCCACGCCTCACATTTTATTTTATTGATTTTTTTGTACTTTATCTTTCAGCCAGCACACCCGAGATCGAATCCCCTTGACCCCCATTTCCCTTTTGCGATTTTAAGGCATCATACGGGTGAGGTCGCGGGTTCAAATCATGGTGACCTGACCTCATTTTTCACTCAATTAATTTCCAGATTTGTTCATCTACATTTAGCCTAAACTAAACTTGTAAGTTGCTGGAAATTTGGTCACATTTCAGCTCACTTTCATCAATATTTTCACTTGAACTCATAGAGTAATTCGTAAACCATTTAACACATTTTGGGGTGCATTTACATAGATTCGTTTAGCCAAGAGATTGTTACTTATATCAGCCACATTTCATCTTTTATGAACATCACTATTTACATAGGTTTATGCACGTAAAATAACAACCATAACATTAAAATTTTTGAGCATCTAATAGAGAACATTAGTTATTGTTACATCCTTGCACACACATGCACATAGTTTCGAATACACATAGGTTGTCATTCATACGATTTCAAACATACAAACATGAACATATTCATAACGAAAACATAACACACCCCTAATATCTACCAGCAAACATATCCTACCTAAGAATCAATGGGAGCTAGTGCCAAGGACATTCAATAGGGAAAAACCCTAGTTTTTTGGACTGAATAATCTGAACCTTAAGGGGTCTCTTGGGAAAGGGACCAAGAGAGAAGAGAACCCATACCTTTTTGACGTAAAATACTTGACTTGATGCCCAAAAACTTCACCCATGATCACGTCAAAGTCCCCTCAATGTCAACAGCACTCGACGGACAACCTCCCTTTGCCTAACGTGTGATTAAAGTTTGTTTTCTTGTGATTTCGTGTGAATTCTTCAAGTAAGAAGAACTTGGTTTATTTTTTTGATCTTGTATGTTGTTTTGGCAGAGAGAACACGTGAGAAAGAAGAGAGATTGAGCGTGAGAGTTGACAGATAGACGTGAGTGAGTGAGAGTTTTATTTGGCTTAGGAGTCTACTTTAGGACTTAGTCAAATAAGGTTTTATTAAATAAAAATCTGATTTCTCTTTTATTTTAAATCAGCTAATGAATAATGAATATTAATTAATTACATTAATTTAACAGCTTAAATAAAAACCACTTTAATTCATTGCTTCCACCTAGGTTCGAACCCGGGTGGAGCAAGACTTCACTTCAAGAGCCCATTTTCGGCCCTCTCTCCCCAAATTGCCCCTCCACCTTATTAATTAAATAATTAATTATATAATTAGGTTAATTACGATACTACCCTTAGCCTGGAAAAAGACCATTTTACCCCTAGACCCTCCAAACCTAAGATTTCCCCTTTTTAAGTCCGGTAAAGACTCCTTCGAGTAAATCTTCGTATTCGAGAGCCCTACATGGTTGGACCCAACCTTTCCAAGCTCAACTAACTCCCCAAGTTAGTTGTCTTGGCTGTAGCAAGTGTTCCGAGGTCTGGTTCTACGCGCATCAATCTGTGTGAACCCAATCTAATCGTAGGCATTCTAGACATATTAAGCATTACTTAGCATATCCTTTTTTAGGGTTGTTACATTATCCCCCCTTAGGAACATTCGTCCCCGAATGACACTACTCTTTACTAACACTAAGTAAGTCATCTATAGAATGTATACATACATAGGTAATTTAATACTCTCCATTGGTAAATATCTGATTCACATATTAACATGATGATGCACAACCTCGAAACCTACTAGTAGATTCACATTAATAGACTAAGAAACTCTTTCCTAAACTAGTTTCATCAAAGCATACAACATAAGTAAACATGTAAGTCATACAAATCAGCAACCAACATGATGACTCAAACATATTAACCTCATACTAGTGCATAAACACCATGCACGGTCAAATACATGAAAGACTAATTAAGGCTACGCACCCGATACTTCACCAGAGGTGTCTTCCCCTGCACCCCTAGACTTGAGTGCGAAGAATCGTTGCCTCCTGGGAGCCTCTTGACTTGGACCATTAGGCTGAACTCTCTCCTTCCCTTGTTCTTGACTTCTCCTATTTGGACAATCCTTCACCATGTGACCCGGTTTGCCACAACTGTAACAAGCATTAGTTCCCATCATACATTCTCCTCCATGCAGTTTGCCATACTTCCTGCAAGGTGGCCTCTCCTGAGGTGTATCTACTTCATTGTTTCTCTTAACTCTGGACTCGGAATCCCTATTATAGCGACCCTTGGATGAACTTGACTCCCCTTGGTGGGAGAGTCCCTTCTTAAACATGGGTTTCTCACGGACGCCAAAATTATTTCTGTGACCTCAATGGCTGTGACCTGCCTGATCTTGAGGCTTAGGCCTCCTAGCATCACGAACGCCCCTCTTCTTCCAGCTGTCCGCTACCTGCTGGACATGCACCATCAACCTGGAGAGGTTAATGTTATCATGGAGCATCGCAGACCGACACTCCTCCTCCAGATCTCCGTTGATTCCAGTGAAGAACCTGCTCATCTTATCCCTGCTGTTAGATACAAGGGAAGTAGCATACCTGAATAGTTTAACAAACTTCAGTACTCATCTCATCCTTGTTGTTAGATACAAAGGAAGGTAGCATACCTGGATAGTTTAACAAACTTCAGGGAATACTCCCTGACTGTCATTGATCCGTGCTTATGGTTGATTAAATTCTCAACCTTTGTCTCCCTCATCTCCCTGGGAAAGAATCTCTCCAGGAAAGCTGTCTTAGAAAGATCCCAAGTGACTGGAACTCCAAACAAAGCTCGGCTATGTTGCCACATCTTGCACCAAGTCTGTGCTACATCCTTGAGCTGATAGGAAGCCAGCTCAGCCTTCCCAGTATCTGTGGCCCCCATAGCCACCAAAACTTATGTACCTCGTCCAGAAATTCCTGGGGATCCTCTGAAGTCTTATACCCTATGAAAATAGGAGGATTCATCCTCGTGAAATCTGTCAGCCTGTCAGCCATGCTACGAACTGGTGGATTCTCCCTATGAACATTCTGTCGGTTGACCTGGTCAGTCATGGCCTGGGCCTGCATAGCGATGGCCTATGCCATCTGGGCCAGAGATGCCCGCACCTCCGCATCAGTCAACCCAACAAGGTTAACCAGCATAGCCACTCCTTCAGTTGGAGCCTGGGATGGAACCTGATTGTCCCCAGCAGCTGCTCCTCCTCTTCTCTGACCAATGGTTCTCCTAGTATTCATTCTCTGAAAACAACAAGGATTGATGTTAGACACGCTCATAACACCAAGAAATCAGACATTAGGAAAAGCATGATAAGATCAAAAGAAATGAAATTTTCCTATGCATCATGCAGTCTCTAATTCAGGATAGTGGTGCACTTCACTACCATGACTTAGAAACTACTCGATGTGGTTGATGTGAACTTATTATCCTCGGAATTTAACCTAACGCTCTGATACCAACTTTGTCACGACCGGAATCTAGACCCCAGACGATACCGGCGTCGTTGACCTCTCAGAGGTCGTAAACAAGCCTACATACGTCATTCTTACTTCATCTAGGTTAATTTTAGCAGAAAAATTGAACTTTTTGTTTTATTATTTCATGCTAAACATTTTAAACTTAACATCATAGGCGTTCACAAATCAACCATCTAATATGGAGATAATCAAATGAATGAAACAGTTCATAATTGCATTAAACGTATTTTTGCCAAAACGGCACCAATACAAAGTCTGAAATTAAAGTGGAAAGAAACACTAGTGGAACATGCTCCACTAGCTAAATCCTACATCTAAGCTATATAATAACGGTAGACATCCTCGAAAGCATGAGGGCCTACCAAGTACGGATGAAAGATCCACGTCCGGATAGCTGCAACGTCAACCTGTAAGCTCTAGCGTTCACCTGTGCCTGCAACTAAAAATATAGAGTTGTATGGGATTAGTACACACTTTTACTAAGTATGGGTATATGCAAGCACACACCAAGGACATGCATGAGTAAGAATAGCTCTTTCCTAGCAACATGATTATGGAAAGTCAAGTTAGTAGACTTGCCAAATTGGGATTAGGAAAGTTAGTGAGCTTTCAAAATTTAGATTAGGAAAGTTTGTGAGCTTTCCAAATTTGGATTAGGAACGTCAGTGAGCTTTCCAAATTTGGATTAGGAAAGTCATTCCATGAGAGTAACATGCATCATCATAATTATCATATTGAACAAAACACATAACATCTTACATATAACAAATATCATATTGCATATATCACATAACATCTTACACATAGCACATATCATATTGCATATAGCACATAACATCTTTCATATCATTCTTTCATATGCCATGAGACCTTGAAATCATGGACTTGACATTAAGACTTCCCAAAATGAGGGCTCAACATATGGGACCTCAACTAGGGAGTCTTCATTAGCAAACACAGAGTCTGCTTCATTCATTCATACGTACTTCATTTTATTTTGTTCATAGGCTAGCGTGAACACCAGCTATACCTAGGATGTAGTTTTAGATTTTCATCGGGTTTGCTGTGCAATGATCAAGAATAACCTAGTGTCATTACTTGAGTCTAGCTCACCTCTTGATTTACTTATCCTAACACCTTTGGTATCGTTCATTTCATTATGTGCATCATTTGAGGGTGGCCTCATTCATTCATTGAGAACTTTAACTTTAACTGACATAGATCATGTGAGCATCATGAAATCCAGTGTCTCCCCCACACCGAAAAGAGGTGGAATCACCGACCAAAGTGACCCAAAACATGCTAGCGTACATGGGAATTTAACCCCGCCAGATCCCTATATTGGCAGTATAGGTTCAAAGACTAGGAGATATAAGGAGACCCATACCCGGCATGCCAGACAGTCTCATCTCATGAGAGTTACGTGAAACTTCGCCCTTCCCGAAAGAAGGCATCACCGCTCATAGCTAGTCTATCAGTGCTAAGTATAAAGTTCCATTACATTCAACTCATACGTCATAGAATATAGCTTCTAGTATGAGGACATCATAGCTCAATAGATGATTTCTCATCTCATCATTAGTATTAAGTGTGTTAATCTCAATACTTTCATTAGACTGTTCATAGAGACTGGTCTCTTCATTAACATTACACTCTAATAAGTGAGTACGTTTTGGTAACATTTACTTAGGCTCATTTGAGATTGTTCTCATCTTTTACATTAGCCTCATATCATTTTGTCACCATATTCATTAACATTAGCACATTTGCTCTTCGTAATTACTCACCCTTTTTTACGTGAATGTTCATTTCATCATATGCCAATGCACTTAGCCATTTGTGTGTTTCACACTCCTACTTAATCCTTCTAGGGTTTCATCATTTCATTACATTTCATCGTATGCCAATGCACTTGGCCATTTAGTGTGTTTTACACTCGTACTTAACCCTTCTAGGGTTACATCATTTCATTACATACATCTTAGGATCACTTATATTTAAACGTATGCTAGACTTATAGGTCTATACATACAAGTCATGAGGCTTCATTCATAGTTCGTTTAAGTGATTCATATCTTCCTAAGATTATGTAGTACAGGACTTATGCATCTTGTATATATGCCGAGATCTAAATTTCGATCTAAGTAGGCGGAATTATTCTTGAACATTTAATTCACGTATGACTTATGTATCAATACGGAATTTGGGCAAGGGAACCCGGTTTTGAATCCTTTGGACAACACTTACATTTTTCATTTATTTTATTTTTGGTCCACACGGCTTAGGGACCCAAGATTGAGCCCCAACACCTTCATTTTAATTTTTCCCTTAGTTTTTCTCTTCATTTTTCGCTCAAAGGGATTAAGAGGATGTGGGATCGAATCCACACAACCTCATTTTATTTTAATTTCTTTTCTTTAAGCTCTCTCTCCCTTGGCCGAGGGGTTGTGGGTTCGAACTCCACAACCTCTCTTTAATTTCTTTTAAATTTTCTCCTTGAATCTGCCTAGGAGGTCGTGGGTTTGATTCCCACGACTCCCATTTCTTTTCTTTCATTCTTCTTTGACTCTCATTCGCTGCCTAGAGCTCGTGGGTTCGATTCCCACGCCTCCCATTTCTTTTTCTTTCATTTTTCTTTGACTCTCATTCGTTGCCTAGAGGTCGTGGGTTCGATTCCCACGCCTCCCATTTCTTTTTCTTTGTTTTTCCTTTGACTCTCATTCGCTGCCTAGAGGTTGTGGGTTCGATTCCCACGCCTCCCATTTCTTTTTCTTTCATTTTCCTTTGACTCTCATTCGCTGTATAAAGGTCGTGGGTTCGATTCCCACGCCTCCCGTTTCTTTTTCTTTCATTTTCCTTTGACTCTCATTCGCTCCCTAGAGGTCGTGGGTTCGATTTCCATGCCTCCTATTTTATTTTATTAATTTTTTTGTACTTTACCTTTCAGCCAGCACACCCGAGATCGAATCCCCTTGACCCCCATTTCTCTTTTGTGATTTTAAGGCATCATACGGGTGAGGTCAGGGGTTCGAATCCTGGTGACCTCACCTCATTTTTCACTCAATTAATTCTCCAGATTTGTTCATCTACATTTAGCCTAAACTAAACTTGTAAGTTGCTGGAAATTTGGTCACATTTCAGCTCACTTTCACCAATATTTTCACTTGAACTCATAGAGTAATTCGTAAACCATTTAACACATTTTGGGGTGCATTTTTCATAGATTCGTTTATCCAGGAGATTGTTATTTAAATCAGCCACATTTCATCTTTTATGAACATCACGATTTACATAGGTTATGCACGTAAAATAACAACCATAACATTAAAAATTTTGGAGCATCTAATAGAGAACATTAGTTACTGTTACATCCTTGCACACACATGCACATAGTTTCGAAAACACATAGATTGTCATTCATATGATTTCAAACACACAAACATGAACATATTAATCACTAATACATAACACACCCCTAATATCTACCAGCAAACATACCCAACCTAAGAATCATTGGGAGCTAGTGACAGGGACATTCAACAGGGAACAACCTTAGGTTTTTGGACTGAATAATCTGAACCTTAAGGGGTCTCTTGGGAAAGGGACCAAGATATAAGAGAACCCATACCTTTTTGACGTTAAAGACTTGACTTGCTGCCCAAAAACTTCACCCAAGATCACGTCAAAGTCCCCTCAATGTCAACAGCACTCGACGGACAACCTCCCTTTGCCTAACGTGTGATTAACGTTTGTTTTCTTGTGATTTCGTGTGAGTTCTTCAAGTGTGAAGAACTAAAATATTTTTCTGATCTTTTATGCTATTTTGGCAGAGAGAACACGTGAGAAAGAAGAGAGAGTGAGCGTGAGAGTTGAGATATAGACGTGAGAGAGTGGGAGTTTTATTTGGCTTAGGAGTCTTGTTTAGGACTTAGTCAAACAAGGTTTTATTAAATAAAAATCTGATTTCTCTTTTATTTTAAATCAGCTAATGAATAATGAATATTAATTAATTACATTAATTTAACAACTTAAATAAAAACCACTTTAATTCTTTGCTTCCACCTAGGTTCGAACACGGGTGGAGCAAGACTTCACTTCAAGAGCCCATTTTCCGCCCTCTCTCCCAAAATTGCACCTCCACCTTATTAATTAAATAATTAATTATATATTTAGGGTAATTACGATACTACCCTTAGCCTGGAAAAAGACCATTTTACCCCTAGACCCTCCAAACCTAAGAGTTTCCCTTTTTAAGTCCGATAAAGACTCCTTCGAGTAAATCTTCGTATTCCAGAGCCCTACATGGTTGGACCCAACCTTTCCAAGCTCAACTAACTCCCCAAGTTAGTTGGCTTGGCTTTAGCAAGGGTTCCGAGGTCTGGTTCTACCCGCATCACTCCGTGTGAACCCGGTCTAATCATAGGCATTCTAGACACATTAAGCATTACTTAGCATATCCATTTTTAGGGTTGTTACACTCTCGGATGTATCAACGAAGCTCCAATTGATGATCCTGATACATGTGTCTACATCATGAGAAGATGCAAGCCAAATGGCTAAGTACGTGGAATGTACGAGCATGTAAGGGGAGTTCTAAAGCATAACATAAGCTTGATACTTGATAAAAAAATGTAAACATACTTACCTCTTCTCAAACTTTAAACTCAAGGAATACTAAAGAATACTCAACTTACTCAACTAAGTATACTCAACTCAGCATACTCAAGGATAAGATACTCAACTCCGATATTAAATACTAAACTCAAAGATATGATTCTCCACTATGGATACTCAACTCGGTTTAAAACAATCATACACATGGTATATATTAAAATCTTTATAATATATTAAAATCAACTTAGTTTTTTAAAGAAAATGCAATAACAAACTCAACTTTACTTATATAAGAAAGTAATATAGTTTTTGTAGGAGATTCTCTAATCGATAACCATCACTATGAGCCTAAGAGATGGTACAACGTCTTACCTCACGTTGTAAGAGGACTGTCCTATACCTTATCGTCATTATAGAACCTTAACTACTAAGTGGATCCACTAGTCTATGCTAAAAAAAAGCACTAAGAAAGCGTCTAAAAAGTATGACCCTTTTTCTGTCCACGTTCGATACATGGTTTATGGTGGCTTGAGTTAATATGAAATCGCGTCCCCATATTGAGTCTCAATACTACTCCCAAAATACTTATATCATATGTTTTGTAAACAACTTCATCTCTGCTTTGAGGTAATTGGTCAAACATAAATTTAAAAGCTCCCTTGGAAATCATAGTTTCCGTTTTACTAAAACTAGCCAAAGGCTCTTTAGGAAGTCTAGCTTCCTTTCTTGCTCAAAATGTGAAAACATTTATAAATTTTAGTGAATACTTAGTTCCCTTATAACTTTTGAGAAATGAACTCAACTTTTTACTCTTTGGTTAACTTAAAACTCTTGACCTTAACTCAACTCGTAGGGAATACTTAGTTCCCTTATATTTCTTGAAGGAAAGACTTCAACTTTTACTCTTTACTTGACTTGAAACTTGATCCTTAAAACAAAGCTAAAATGTTTAATAAAGACTCTTGAAACTTTAAGAATTTTGCTTTGACTTACTTCTTAACATCTAAACGTAACTCTGACCTTTTCTTGAATTTAAGTATAGATTCAAGGTTCATGATCTCATGTTTATAGATGATTTAATGATTTTCAACTTTGAGGGTTCATGCGTAATTATGAGCATCAAATACTCAACTCGAGAACTCAAAGGTACTTCTTCTCTCAAGATTGTTCGACTTATAGGGTTCATGTAGTGTTATGGGCATGAACAATTAAATTCAAGGACTTCATGGGTAACATATAATAGTCCCATGTTCAGAAATATAATTTCAAAGGTGTTATAAACTTATTACTCAACACTTAGAACTTGGAAATACTACTCCTCTCAATGATACTCAATTTATAGAAATCATGCGGAAGTTATGGGCATGAACGAATAGACTCGAAGGTCTCAGTAACAAGAGGGAACTCATGTATACACATCTTTTAATTCTCTTACTTACTTCCTCAAAACATAGTTCAAATCAATGATTTACCTTAACGTATTCAAAATTTAACTCAACACATTTCTTGAACTCTACTCTTAACTGTCTCTCTTGAATATGAATTATGAATTCAAGAGTTATGGTTCATGATATGAAGGATCTAGGTGATATTCTAGACTCACGAATACATTATCCTTACTCTCATTCTCACTTACTCAAGTCTTGAAATAAGTTACTAGAAGTTGTAGAAGACTGCTCAAAAGGACTCGAAAGGGCTCTATCAAAAGGTTCGGAAGAACTCTCAAAAATTATTCTTAACTTTACCTTGACGTTGAATTATTAATTCAAGGTTATGATTCATGTTATGAATGATTCTATGTGTTTATAAGTATTTTAAAGTGTTTAGAATCAAAAGGAGTGAAGATACAATTTAAATGAGCTCAAACGAGATAACCGACAGAAATGAAGTGGGGACAGGCAACCCTGGTGCGTTGCGGGTATGGGGTTCCAGCCCCTAACATAAGAAAGTGCATTTGTGCACACAGTAGGCACGAAACCCCAGCCTCTTGGGCGCATAAGGGGCGCTCATGCCAGTTCCTCCCCAGGCAACATTTTGACGAATTTTGCCTCTCGTTTTCTCACCCTAAATCTCTTTTAATCGATTTCTTTTCTCAAATTTTCCTTGTATTCAACTAATCAACCTAATTACACACTAATACACCCAAAAAAACACTCCAAACAATCACTTTCATCTCAAAAAATTACTAAAACCCCAACAACACAAGATTTATAATGAGCCTCAAGAACACCTATCAAGAACTTAAATCCTTCAACTTTTTGAGAATAAAATTACGCTGAAATAACATGTTTGGCATGTGGGTGAACAAACCAAATAATATGGAAGTTTTCAGACCTCTTAGGTATTAAACTCATGGCAAAAATCTGCAACTAAATTCAAGAACATCGACGAACGTCTTTTTCCTTTCCTTTTTCCTCCTCTTTTATCTTCTTTTCTCTTCTTGCCTCTTCTTGAACTCTCAACTAAAACCCTAGGCGTATATTATGATTATGAAACTGAACCTAAAAGGATTTGACCCCAAAAATATTACTAAAAAAGAAATAAATCTGATTGAGTAAGGAAAGGACCAAAATACCCTCATATTTTTGGTTAACTTTCCTTAACTGGACTGTCTAAATTCATATGGTCATATATCACTCATCCAAACTTTAAACATTGAAAATATGGTGGCGTTGGAAAGATAATTAAAAGATATTTCCTATTGTATCTTGTAGCACACCTAACTCATCCTGAATAGGAGTTATGATCGTTTGAAAATGACCAACACTCATACTTAACTTAACTCTTCAAATTTCATATTTTGCTATTTCCAATTTAGTTATTTTTTGAAATCTTGATGTTAAATCTATTGAACTTACTTTAATACTTAAGATATTTTTAATTCCTTGGTGAAATCTCACTCACTACGATGAACGACTCGAGTCTTAGCTTGAAACATTTCTTGGGCGTTACGGTTTATTTCTAACTCGTGATTACGTGTAACCAATCGTGGGATGATCTTTGTTTGAGAAGGCCTTTTTCGGCGTTTTGTTTCCCCGTGATCTAATAGAAACAAATAGATGGTTTTTTACATGAGAAGTGGAACAATCTTATTTTTTGTTGGGTTTACTCGCCTGTCAAGTGAGGAAAGTAAGATATCTATGCAAATAGGTGACATGCATACAACCAGGTTGATGATTGTTGTGTAATAAGTTGAGGAAAATCTGAGGGATAGAAAATATTTCAAGAATAAGAGGGACATAAGGAATAAGTTCGGGCAGCAAAGGAGTAATGTGAGCGGTATTCTATCCAACAAAAGGAGAAAGGACCTGCTTCATCATCTGCTAGTGCATATGCACCAAGGAACCAATGTGTGTACAATACTCAGGATTCTAAGAATTTTAGAGCTAGACCTACGTATTCGTAAAGTGGTAAGGAAAAAAGGGGTACTCACACTCCTGCATGTTCCAAGTGTGGTAGGATCCACTAAGGTGTGTGTCTTGATGGCTTCATTGTTTGCTTCAAGTGTGGCCAGAATGGTAATTTTATAAGAAAATGTCCTAAGAACAGGCAGAGTAATGGTAAAGAGGGAAATAGAGCCCAGTATTCTTCATTTGCTTTACTAGATAGTAGTTGCATCTAGATGATCTACGTCAGGGGCAGGCGGAGAGGAAAACATCTTTCTTCTATCACTAGTCGCCGAGAGAAAGAGGTTTTGCCAGAGGTTGTCACTGGTATGATCCAAGTCTTTAGTTTTGATGTATTTTTGGAGCAACATCTTGAGGACTTCAGTGTTTTTACACATGTAGAGAAGTCTATTCTAGCAGAAAGAGTCTATCGTGATTATCCCATTTCCATCAATCACAAGAACACCATGGCTGACTTAGTTGAGTTAGATATGGTAGATATTGATGTCATTCTAGGTATGGACTGAATTCATTCCTGTTATGCATCAATAGATTGTAGAACTCGATTTGTCAAGTTTCAGATCCTTAATGAGCCAATCATAGAGTTGAGTAGTAGTTTAGCAGTGCCTAAGGGTCGTTTTATTTCGTACCTTAAGGCGAGAAGGGTTGTATCTATCACTTAGTCTGAGTTAATAAATAAAGTGTTAAGGTACCTCTCATCCATTCAGTTCCTATCGTAAAAGAGTTTCCAAAAGTCTTTCCTGATGATCTACTCGGAGTTCCTCCCGAGAGAGAAATAAACTTCGACATAGACATCATTCCAGATACTCGTCCTATCTCTATCCGCCCTATAGAAGGGCACCAACAGAGTTGAAAAAGTTGAAAGAAGAGTTAAAATATATGTTAGATAAGGGCTTTATTTGACCAAGTGTCTTACTTTGGGGCGCTCTGGTCTTGTTTTTGAGAAAGAAAGATGGTTCTTTTAGGATGTGTATAGACTACAATCAATTGATTAAGGTTACCATCAAGAATAACTATCCTCTTCCAAGGATAGATGAGTTGTTCGATCAACTGCAGGGTGCCACTTCTTTTTCAAAAAAATAGACCTACGATCTGGCTACCATAAACTGAAAGTTAGGGAATGTGATATTCCGAAGATAACTTTTAGAATCACATGTGGTATTTTGAGTTTTTGGTCATATAGTTTTGTTTATGTAATGCACCAGCAGCGTTAATGGACCTTATGAAAAAAATCTTCAAACCTTATTTAGATATGTTTGTTATTTTCTTCATTGATGACATACTAATATTTTCAAAGAATCAAGGAGATCATGCTAGTCATCTCAGATTAGTTCTTCAGACTTTGAGGGATAGAGAGTTGTATCCCAAGTTCTCTAAGTCTGAGTTTTGGCTTCATTTTGTGGCATTTTTAGGCCACACTGTGTCTGGAGAGGGAATTAAAGTGGACACTCATAAAATTAAGGCAGTGCAGTATTTGCCTACACCCACATCTCAAACTGACGTTAGGAGTTTCTTAGGTTTAACTGGCTACTATAGGAGATTTGTAAAGGGTTTCTCATCCATTTTATCTCCTTTGACGAAATTGACTTAGAAAACAGTGAAGTTTTAATAGTCTTAGGCTTGTGAGAATAGCTTCCAAGATTAGAAAAAGAAGTTGACTACCGCCCCAGTTTTGACCTTACCAGAAGGTACTCAAGGTTTCATGGCGTATTCTGACGCATCTAGGGTGGGTTTTGGCTGTTTGTTGATGCAAAACGGTTAAGTTATAGCTTATGCCTCCAGAAATTTGAAAGTTCATGAGAAGAATTACCCTACCCAGGACTTAGAATTAGATGTTGTAGTTTTTGCTTTAAAGATGTGGTCACACTACTTGTATGGGGTTTATATTGATAAATTCATTGATCACAAGAGCCTACAATATGTATTCACTAAAAGAGAGCTTAATCTCAAACAAAGGAGGTAGTTACAATTGCTCAAGGATTATAACATAAGCATTCTTTACCCCCCACCCCCACCCACCACCACCACATAAGGTTAATGTGGTTGCAGATATATTAAGCAAGTTGTCTATAGGTAGTACCGCCCATCTTGAGGAAGAGAAGGAAGAACTAGAAAAATATGTGCATAGACTTCCACGATTAGGAGTTTGACTAATGGATTCCACAGAAGGAGGAATAGTGGTGACGAATGTAACATTCCAGAAAATTACATGTCTAGTGAAGAGCCTAGTAGGTCTTTAAGAATGCGTATTGGGGTACATAGGCTTCCCAATGCCCAATATTGAGAAAAATTGGGCATAGTGTAGAAAATTGGCTAAGGGGTGTTAGCAAATTTCTATGTATACGCAAGCATTTAGAATATAATTCAAGCTTGTATAAGAATTGTACCTGCAATGAATACCCTAAGCTAAAATATTAATTTTCATACATAACACAATAGGTACTAGGCATCCAAGTGTCAAGCCTAGTACCATAGCACATAACCATTTAAAATGATCATGTAGATTAAGTAGTGCCCAAGGACATAGTGAGGATCCTTGGGACAATAAGTAAAAATTCCAAATGAACCTTCCATAAGAGTTAGTTAGTAAAAGTTCAAGAAGCACATGTGCAAACACATGTGCAAAATGGCCAAGGGGACCACCCTAACCGATTTGGTTAGGGAGGTTGGGGATAGGCGCACATGCGGGTCCAACCTCATGGGGCCAAGCTCCCTAACCTGTCCTAGACCCTAAATAACTGAATTAACTAACTAAATAACCTATAAATAACCAATAATAACCAACTAAGGGACCCGAAAACCTAGGACCTTGTCGGGTGACACCTAACCGCATAACTAAGCAAGGGACAACCTAGTGCCTAACCTAGGATGGTCCAAAGAGTTGGTTATGGTCCTAAAAACTTAGGGGTACTTTAGTAATTAACCTAGGTTGCCTAATTAATTAAGTTAGCAACTTAATTAATTAATTTAAAAGTCTAAACCGAAACTACTAAGGAAATTTCCAAATTTTGGTTAAGACAAGTAAGAGACAACCTTGTATCTAACCTAGGATGGTCCAAAGAGTTGGTTAAGGTCCTATAAACTTAGGGTACTTTAGTACTTACCCTAGGTTACCTAATTAATTAATTTATCAACTTAATTAATTAATTTAAATGACTAAACCGAAACCACAAAGAAAAAATCCTGATTTCGATTAAGACAAGATTCTTCTAATCGTAGTCAATCTAGGAGGGACGTTTTTATAATTAGCTAGTTGGTCTAACTTAATTAGGTTATATAGTCCAAGTAGAATTAGTTAACATCCAGTTCTTAAAGATTTAGTTCCACGTTATTCACCCAAAAATGGCACAACTAAAAACAAGAGAAAAACGTTAGAACCCTAGATGATTTCAAGCAAGCATTTTTCAAGGTTTTTCGTGCAAAGTTCAAGGTAATCTTCGTAGATTTAATTCTACAATAAGGTATGGGTTTTGTCTCCTAAAATTCTTTCTCCAAGAGGATTCTCAAACATTTTTACTTCAAGAATATCAAAACTAGGGTTGTTCGCAACGAATCACATGTTCATCTCCCTAGTTCTTTCGATTTCCGATTCTTGTAGTATTAGTTGTGTAATTCTCGATGCATTGTTGTTTGTATGTGGTGTTAACTGATCATTATGTGTATCTTTTAGTGATTATATGTCGAATGAAATATACATGTTATATCATAATACTTAGGGTGTTATTTACATGAACGTTGAATGTTATAATGTCTACTTGTGTTCGAGAATATGAGATTGTTATGAGTATTCGTTGAATTGTTTTATATGTTTATTAAATGTTAAAAGTTGACTTGTTTAACATTTTAGATTACTATAATGTATTCATGGATGATTGAATTGGCTAGTTATAATAACATAGTTTGATTTTCTGCCAACTAATTGGCTAGTACTAAAAAATTCAAAAGATGCAAAGTGATCCCAATCTTAACTCAATGAACTCATAACATAGGGTATGCCAATCAATGGTACAAGTCCCAACATACCCTATCCACACTCATAATAATCTCCACATCAATGAACTCATAACATAGGGTATGCCAATCAATGTGACAAGTCCCAACATACCCTATACACACGAACTTGTGAACTTAATAACATTTTATAAGAATAATAATTTATCATAAAGAATGATACAAGAGTAGTAAGTAACGTGAGCAAGTTAAGGTGAGTAAACAAATAACTAAACGCTTAAGTTATGAAATTGACCTAATATAGAAAAATAGAAAGAAGTGAGACAAGACTCAAATACACTTAATCGTTATGTCAAGAATACTCACATAAGAGGGTGCTAGAGTCCGTCAGACAAGTCTCACTCGCACCATGATGATAAAGTAAAGACTTAAGATCATATTCTTCAAGTAAAGAGAGGGATGACCAGTCATCCATAGAGTTAAGTAAACCTCATAACTAGAAGCAAGCTTTCATAATGTGTGAGTAAACTCAAAAACATAAGAAGATAAAAATATGAGCTTAGCACCGATAGAATAATAATGATCTTGTGCTAGCACATGTAAGTCTCATGAGATGAGATCACCACCCCGGTGGACTAGGGTCTCAGAACGTCTCCTAGTCTTAGAACTATGTTTAGCAAGCATAGGTGTACTAGCGGGTGGAAGCCTCCACCCAAGAATGCTAGCAGTAGGTTTCACTTTGGCCGGTGATTCCACCTCTTTTCGGTGTGGGGAAGACACCGGATTTCATGTTTAGCTTATATTATCTATGACGGTTAAAGTTCAGGAAAAGTATCTGGTTCACTACACCCGTGAACCCCCCTTATGGTGTGGGGAAGACATCGACACGATTCACCTAAGCCGGTGAACCCCCCCCTTTTTGGTGTGGGGAAGACACAGAGCTTGGTTCACTTTAATCGGTGAATCACCTCTTTTTTGTGTGGGGGAGACACTGGATTTCATGTAGCTCGCATGATCTACTTTCGTTAATGCTAAGAGAATTCTTTAAGAGAGTAAGAAAGAATAAAGTAGCATGTTCAAAGTGAACAATCGAGGAAAGAAGTAAAATCATAAGTTCACACTGAACTAAGTAAAGTAAGAGCTTAATGAACAATAATCACTAGTGTTTAATAGAAACAACAAGTTAGTGGCTTAAGCCAATATTGAAGTATGAATAGATGTCTTAAGGTATATATCTAGGGTTAATAATCTAATAAGGGGCATAGCCAATATAGATTGGATTATAAAACATTCATACCCAAATTTAAGAATGAAATATTTAACTCCAACAACCAATTTTAAGGGGCATAGCCAATGAAGATTGGCTTATAAATACATGTACACCCAATCAAATAAGAATGAGAAATCTAACTTGTAAGTAGGGTAGCGAAATCATTTCCTTAGTTTTTAAGTTGCTTACTAGATTCATTGTAGGTATGGGACTACAATGAATCATTGCACTTGTAAGTAAAACATAAGATTAATGGAGATCAATGAACTACACAATAGAAAGAAGAAAAAGACTGAAAAATAATCTAAGTATGAAAGGGGTAACTCTCGGCCTAAAAAGTAAAATAGTAAACGTTTGTTTAAGTTGTTCTAAAATTATGTTCATGATTCCAAGGTCTTATGTTCATATAGAAAACGAGTTGTGTGCCTTAATTCCATAAGAACATGCCATATACATATCATAATTCAATATTAATGATATAAGTAAGAAAGTAACGTCACTTTCCAGAAAACGACATGTTGCTTAGGAAGAACTTTCCTTGTCCATGCATAGTCTCTTATGTGTTATGTGCATACACCCATACTTAGTACAAGTGTGTACTAACCCCATATATATTTACTATTTTATAGGCGTAGGTTCTCAAGAAGGTTGAAGTTCGACAAAGCGGTTTGGAATAGCGATCTCCAGACTTTGGTAGGTCCTCTTGAGTTTGAGGACGCTACACTTTATTATTCTAGCTTAGTACATTATATATAGGCAGTGACTACTGTCCCTAGCGTTTATTTTCAAGTATTTGTTCAAGCGTTGTAATAAGGCCATTTGTCAAACTATTATTATTATTATTACAGCCATTTATTTCATTTGTTTAATCTATTGATAGATGGTTGTTGAGTTTTAGCTATTAGAATATCACTCTTATACAATACTATCTTCGTTGAGTAATTAAAAAGTTTTTAATTTTCCGCAAATTTAACTGTATGATCGTGATAAAAGCTAAGAAGAGGCTTGTCTGCGACCTCTGAGAGGTTAACGACACCGGTTGTGGGTCAGATTCCAGAATCCGGGTCATGTCAACGAATGGGGAAGAATCGTCATTAGTGTCAGAAGTGAAAGAAAAGCAAGACCAAGATGACATTTTGCTTGAATTGAAGGAAAATTTTCATAAGTAAAGTATTAGATTTTTAACAAGGGGGATATGGTGTATTAAGATATCAAGGTATATTGTGTGTACCTATGGTGGATGGGATCTATGAGAGGATCATGGAGGAAGATCATAGATCAAGATATTCCATTCATCCAGATTCCACAAAGATGTATCGTGATTCGAGTGAGGTATATTGGTTTAATGGTATGAAAAAGAGTATTCCTATATTTGTTGCCAAGTTTCTGATCTGCCAGCAAGTGAAAGTAGAGCACCAAATACCTTGAGGGTTGGCTCAGAATATGGAAATTTAGGAATGGAAGTGGGAGATGATTAATATGGACTTTATTACAGCATTACCAAGGTCTAGCAGGCAGCATGATTCAATTTGGGTGATTGTCGATAGAATGACAAAATCAGCCTACTTTTATCGATAAAGACTACTCATTATGGAGAGTATTATGCAAAGTTATACATTCAGGAGGTGGTGAGAATTCATGGTGTCCCAATTTCAATTATTTCGGATACAGGGGCAAAATTTACTGCATAGTTCTGGAAATCTTTCCAGAAAGGTTTGGGTTCAAAGTTGAACTTAAGTACTGATTTTCATCCTTAGACGATTGGGCAAGAAGAACGTACTATCCAGACCTTATAAGATATGTTGAGGGCTTGCATGATTGATTTTTAGGGGAATGGGGATGATAAACTTCCTCTTATTGAGTTCTCTTACAACAACAGTTATCATTCGAGCATCCAAATGGCTCTATACAAAGCTCTTTATGGGAGAAGATACAGATAAATATTGGGTGGTTCAAAGTTAGTGGAGCATGGTTCATAAAACTAGATCTACTTTACCAAGCTAAGGATAAGGTTAAGGTGATTAAAGAGAGATTCAAAATGGAACAGAGTCGTCAAAAAACCTACACAAATGTTCGAAGAAGGTCGTTGGAGTTCAAAGTAGATGATTGGTTATATGTGAAAGGTTTACCCATGAAAGGTGTTACGAGGTTTGGTAAAAGGGGAAACTTATTCCGGGGTATATTGGACCTTATCGCATAACCAAGAGTATTTGCGATGTATCTTACGAGTTAGAGCTAACACAAGAAATAGCAATAATTTATCTGGTGTTTCACATCTCTATGTTGAACAAATGCATGGGAGATCCTTCATTAATTGTACCAACTGAAATGGTTTGGATTGTGGATAGCTTATCCTATGAGGAGATTCCGGATTAGATTTTAGATCGCCGCGCAAATTGAGAACAAAGGAGGTCGCATCAGTCACGGTCCTTTGGAGGAACCAATTTATTGAAGAAGCAACTTGGGAAAATGAAGAGTATATGAATAAAAGATATCCATATATATTTTAATCCGGAGAAGATACTGATCGAGGTACTAATTCTCCTCTTAGTAATATATAAGTCATGAGTAAACATGTTGTTACTTGTTTTTGCTTGATTGAATGTTGAACTTGATGTTGCTACCCTTAGCTTATTGAAAAAAATCTCATTTGAGGACGAATATTTTCAAGGGGGAGATATTGTATCATTTCGCAACTCGAAATAGCTAAGAATAAGCTTAGAAACTAAAAATAATCATTTTTAGAAAGATAAAGAAAATCTGGAAAATTTGTCAAAGTTAAGAAAGTGAGTTTTCTTAAGCTTCAATGACCATAACTTCTATCTCGGGATGGGTTAGAGGTGCTTCCAGATATGGGTGTAAAGATTTTGGAATAATCTTTCCAGTGCCGCAAAGTTTGGGCGATTTCAAAATTGTATGAGTGAGTTATGCTTTTCGGAAATTCAGTTGTTGGATTGAGGGAAGTCCAAATCCGGATTTAGGGAAGGGTAAATTATTTTTTCTCTAAATAATTTCCTAATTTGTTTTAAGCGATTTGCTGGGGTAAAAATTAAATTATTTCCGTTTGTAAAAGTTGGAATTACACTCAGGGCTTGGAGAAGAGAGACGAGAAGAAAGAAAGGAAAAGAAGTCAAGAATTCGCAAAGAGCATCATGCTTTGCGAGTGGAATTCATCGGGGGTGATCCCTATCAAGGTATGTGATCCTATCAAGGTATGTTAGTGGAATTACATTAAAAATATTGGATTTTTAATGTTCTTGAATGTTGTTATTGAATTGTTTTTGTTCGTGAACATGGGTTGAGATTTAGGAGTTCCTTGAGGATTAAAGTATTGTTTCTTGAATTCTTTGAATTATATCCTTGTGTGTATGATTTTGGTACATTAATATAAGGAGAATTTAAGAAAAATAATCGATTTAAAACAATCCAAAAAACAAGACTAAAAGTTTGTCAGAATTTACCTGAAGGAACAGGTGGCGGGACGCGCCCCCATAGTGCCAGGCAGGCTGGCGTGGCGCACCTGCAGTGCGCCCGAATATGGCCTCTGAACTTGAGGCCTTGTATGGCGCGCCACTAGTGCGCTAGTGTAACATTCCAGAAAATTACATGTCTAGTGAAGAGCCTAATAGGTCTTTAAGATTGCGTATTGGGGGTACATAGGCATCCCAATGCCCAATATTAAGAAATATTGGGCATAGTATAGAAAATTGGCTAAGGGGTGTTAGCCAATTTCTATATATACCCAAATAAGCAAAATATATTCCAAGCTTGTTTAGAAATTGTACCTGCAAAGAAGACCCTAAGATAAAATTCAATCACCATATATAGCAATGCGTTAGGTACTAGACATCCAAGTGTCAAGCCTAGTACCCTAGTACATAACCATTTAAAATGATCATATAGTTTAAGTAGGGCCCAAGGACATAGTGAGGATTCTTGGGGACAATAAGTAAGTATTCCAAATGAACCTTCCAAATAGTTAGTTGGGAAAGTACACACAAAACATGTGCAAGAACATGTGCAAACCGGCCGAGGGGGACCACCCTAACAAGTTCGGTTAGGGAGGTTGGGGGGACAGATGCACATGTGGGTCCAACCGCGTGGGACCAGACTCCCTAACCTGTCCTAGACCCTAACTAACTAACCTAACTAACTAACTAACCCAATACCAACCAAGAACAACCAGCCAAGGTACCCGACAACCTAGGACCTTGTCTGGTGATTCCTAACTAACTTAACTAACTCAGGGACAACCTAGTACCTAACCTAGGATGGTCCAAATGGTTGATTATGGTCCTAAAAACTTAGGGGTATTTTAGTAATTACCCTAGACTACTTAATTAATTAATTTAGCAACTTAATTAATTAAATTAATTAGACAAAACCGAAACCACAAGGAAACACCCAAAAAAATCGGTTAAGTCAGAGAGTTCTCTAATTCTAGTCAACCTAGGAGGGGCGTTTTGGTAATTAGCTACTTAAGCTATTTTAGTTAAGTATATAATCTAAGTTGACTTAGTTAATAATCAGTTCTTAAAAGATTTAGACCTAAATTGATCACCATTAATTCCCAATGTTAGAACAAGAGAAGCCGTGACCGAAACCCTAGACGTTAGCAAGAACGCTTCAAGGTTTTTCGTGCAAAGTTCGTAGTTATCATCGTATATTTAATTCTACAGAAAGATATGGGTTTTCTCTCCTAAAATTCTTTCTCCAAGAGGCTTTTCAAATGCTTCTACATCAAGAATATCGAAACTAGGTTTGTTCCCAACGAATCGCATGTTCGTCTCCCTAGTTCATCCGATTTCCGATTCTTGTAGTATAGTAGTATGATTCTCGATGCATTGTTGATTGTATGTGGTGTTAACTGATCAAGTATGTATGTTTAAGTTATTTATACGTCAGTGAAATATACATGTTAGATTTGCATACTTAGGGTGTTATTTACATGAACATTGAATGTTATAATGCCTACTTGTGTTTCGAGAATATGAGATTGTTATGAGTATTCGTTGAATTGTTCATATGTTAATTAAAGGTTGAAAGTTGACTTGTTTAACATGTTAGATTTCTATATTGTATTCATGAATGATTGAATTGGCTTGTGATAATATCATAGTTTGATTTGGTGCCAACAAATTGGCTAGCACTAATATATTAAAAAGATGCAAAGTAATCCCAATCTCAATCCAATAAGCTCATAACATAGGGTATGTCAATAAATGGGACAAGTCCCAACATACCCTATCCACACAAACTTGTGAACGCAATAACATCTTACAAAGAATCAATAACCATTATAAAGAATGATATAAGGTTAGTAAGTGACGTGAACAAGTTACGGTGAGCAAAGAAATAACTAAAGCTTAAGTTATGAAATTTACCTAATATATAGTGTTAGAAAAAAGTGAGACGAGTCTTAAGAACACTTAATCGTTATGTCAAAAATACTCTTATAAGAGGGTGCTAGATTACTTGAGACAAGTCTCACTCGCACCATGATGATAAAGTAAAGACTTAAGATCATAATCATCAAGTAAAGATAGGGATGACCAGTCATCCATAAAGTATGTAAATCTCATAACTAGAAGCAAGCTTCCATAATGTGTGAGTAAACTCTAAAAGATAAAAAGATAAAATCAGAGCTTAGCACCGATAGACTAGCAATGAGCTTGTGCCAGCACATGTAAGTCTCATGAGATGAGATCACCACCCCAGTGGACCAGGGTTTCCGTACGTCTCCTAGTCTTAGAACTATGTTGCCAACATAGGGGCACCTATCTAGTGTACGCCACCCACTAAAGAACGCTAGCAAGTTAGGTTTCACCTTGGCCGGTGATTCCACCTCTTTTCGGTGTGGGGGAGACACCGTATTTCATGTTTATCTCACATGATCTATGTCAGTTATAGCTCAGGACAATCATCTGGTTCACTACAACCGTGAACCTCCCTTACGGTGTGGGGAAGACATCGACACGGTTCACCTTAGCCGGTGAACCCCCCTTTTCGGTGTGGGTAAGACACAGAGCTTGGTTTATTTTAATCGGTGAATCACCCCTTTTTGGTGTGGGGGAGACACTGGATTTCATGTAGCTCGCATGATCTACTTCCGTTAATGCTAAGAGAGTTCTTTAAGAGAGTAAGAAAGAATAAAGTAGCATGTTCAAAGTGAACAATCGAGCAAAGAAGTAGAATCATAAGTTCATAGTGAACTAAGTAAAGTAAGAGCTTAATGAACATTAATCACTAGTGTTTGATAGATATAATAAGTTAGGGTAGCCAATAATTGGGCGTGGAGTATGTCCCTTGAACTATATATTATGTAAAATAATCAAATAAGGGGCATAGCCAATAAAGATTATCTTATAATATATTTATCCACATTCAACTTGGGTCAGAAGATAATTAATTGTAAGTAATGTAGCCAATCATTTCCTTAGTCCTGTGAGTCGCTTACTCGATTCATTATAGGTATGGGACTATAATGAATCATTGCACTTGTAAGTAAAACATAAGATCAAAGGAGATCATTGAACTACACACAATAAAGAAGAAAAGACTGAAAAATAATCTAAGTGTGAGAATGGCAACTCTCGGCCTAAGAGCAAAATTATAAACGTGTGTTTAAGTTGTTCTAATATTATGTTCATGATTCCAAGGTCTGAGTTGGTTGCTTAACAACTCAAAGATGTGGCTCAGGTGTGGCACAAGATGTGGGGAGATGGTAGAACACCAAGAGAAGTCCCCATCACTTGGGACGTTCTCAAAACTGCATTCCTGGAGAGGTTCTTTCCCAGAGAACAAAGAGTGGCTAAAGTCGAGGAATTCATCAACTTACGACAAGAAGGTATGTTGGTTAGGTAATACTCTTTGAAGTTTGTTAAGCTTTCCAAATATGCTTCTTCTCTAGTGGCTAATTGTAGGGATGAGATGAGCAGGTTTGTGAATGGTGTGTTGGAAGATTTAGAATAAGAATGTCGGGCAGCGATGTTTCACGATAATAGGGACCTTGGTAGGTTGATGGTCCATGCACAACAAGTTGAGGAAAGCCCTCGTAGAAAGAGAAGCCGAGAGAGCAAGAAACTGAGGCCCTCGGATTAGTCCGATTTGAACTTTTGTAAGGATTCGGTTGGAGTTCGGGATAAGCCCAAGTTCAAGAAGGGGAACAAACACTCAAGTAATTATACTCCTTCGAAAAATACTAATGCCAAGAAGGGCAATGAGAAAAATAACCAGGTCGATCGAAGGGAGTGTGGTAAGTGTGGTTGTGTGCATAAAGGTGAGTGCATGGTAGGTTTCAATGGATGCTACGGGTGCGGTAAGAGTGGGCACGTGGTTAGGGACTGCCCAAACATGAAGAATCAGGCCAAGGCAGATGCTCAGTCTCGGCCTAATCCCAATGCAACAGTCGAACCTCCTAAGAGGGACCAATTCTACGTGTTAAAAGGAAGAGAGGAACAAGAGAAGTCTGCGGATGTGGTTACTAGTAACTTGCTTGTCTTTTCTTTTCCTGTTTATGCATTATTAGATCCAGGATCTACATTGTCTTTTGTTACTCCTTTAGTAGCTAGTAAATTTGACTTGCTTCCTGAGATTCTCTATGAGCCATTTTTAGTGAGTACTCTTATAGGGGACAGTGTTAGGGCCGAAAGAGTCTATAGAAATTGCCCAATAATTGTTCTCAATAAAGTTACTCATGCTGATCTAATAGAATTAACCATGCTTGATTTTGATATAATTTTGGGTATGGATTGGCTTCATAAATGCTATGCTACTATAGATTGTCGAAATAGGGTAGTAAGTTTTCAGTTTCCCAATGAATTAGAGTTAAAATGGGAAGGGCGTGGTTCAAATCCAACAAGCCAAATAGTTTCCAATCTTAAATCTAATAAGATGTTATCTAAGGGATACTTATGCCACTTAGTAAGAGTCAAAGACTTAGAACAAGAAGTCCCTTCCATAGACTCTGTGTCCGTGGTTAATGAGTTTCAAGATGTCTTTCCAGAGGATTTACCAGGGATCCCTCCCAAACGTGAAATAGATTTCGGTGTTGACTTAGATCCAAACACCAAACGGATTTCAATCGCGCCTTATAGAATGGCCCCAGCAGAACTTAAAGACTTGAAGTTGCAGTTAAAAGATTTACTTGATAAGGGCTTCATCAAACAGAGCATATCCCCATGGGTCGCTCCAGTGTTGTTCGTTAAAAAAAAAGATGGAACTCTTAGAATGTGTATCAATTATTGCCAACTCAACACAGTCACTATAAAGAACAAATATCCTCTTTCGAGAATCGATGATCTTTTTGATCAACTTCAAGGTTCAAGTTTCTTTTCTAAGATAGATCTTCGGTCGGGTTATCACCAATTAAGGTTAAGACAAGAGGACGTTGCTAAGATTGCCTTCCAAACTAGATTTGTCCATTACGAGTTTCTTGTCATGTCATTTGGTATCACTAACGCACCAGCCGCGTTTATGGACCTTATGAATAGTCTTCCGTGAATATCTTGATTCTTTCGTCATAGTATTCATAGATGACATCCTCATATACTCTAAGTCCAGAGAAGAGCATGAACATCATTTGAGAATGACATTGCAAGTACTCAGAGAACATCATTTGTATGCGAAGTTTAGTAAATGTGAGTTTTGGTTGAGATCGGTGACTTTCCTTGGTCATGTGGTAACTGATCAAGGTATTGAAGTGGATCCGAAAAATATAGAGGCAGTGAATAATTGGCCGAGACCCCTTACCCCTACCGATATTCGAAGTTTCTTGGGTTTGGCTAATTATTATCGATGGTTTGTGGAGGGATTTTCTGCGATTTATGCTCCTTTGACCGCGTTGACAAAGAAGAAAGCAAAGTTTGAGTTGTCTGAAAAGTGTGAAAAGAGTTTCCAAGAACTTAAGGACCAACTCACTTCGGCCCCAGTCCTCACGTTGCCGAGAAGTGGTGAAGGGTACGTGGTTTATTGTGATGCTTCCCGAGTAGGTTTGGGATGTGTTCTTATGCAAGATGGTAAGGTGATTGCATACGCATAAAGACAATTGAAAGTCCACGAGAAGAATTACCCTTTTCACGACCTTGAACTAGTCGCGGTTGTCTTTGCGTTGAAGCTTTGGAGACACTACTTATATGGTGTACATGTTGATGTATTTACTGACCATAAAAGTCTTCAATACGTTTTTACGCAAAGAGAATTAAACCTTCGTCAGTGAAGATGGCTAAAATTGCTAAAAGATTACGACATGAGTGTTCACTATCATCCGGGTAAGGCCAATGTAGTGGAGGATGCATTAAGCCGATTGAGCATGGGCAGCCTGTCTCACATCAATGATGAGAAGAAAGATTTGGTTAAAGGTGTACACCGATTAGCAACGTTAGGTGTACGACTTGTAGATGCACCAGATGGGGGTGTTACGGTCCATTCAAGTTCTGAATCCTCATTTGTTGTAGATGTTAAAGCCAAGCAACATCTCGATCCGGTACTCATGGAGTTGAAAGATTCGGTGTTGGCTAAGATGAATTAATCATTCTCCCTAGGTGAAGATGGTGTACTTAGGTACCAAGGAAGATTGTGCCTAACAAATATTGATGCTTTGAGGCCAAATATTATCGCAAAGGCTCATGGCTCTAAGTATTCCATTCATCCAGGTTCCACCAAGATTTATCATGATCTGAAGGAAATTTATTGGTGGGAAGGTATGAAGCGAGACATCTCTAAGTTCGTAGAAGAGTGTCCCAATTGCCAACAAGTCAAGGCCAAAAACCTTAAGCCTGGAGTCTTACTCAAACGATCGAGATTCCAACGTGGAAGTGGGAGGCCATTAATATGGATTTCGTGGTTGGTTTGCCAAGGACCAGAAAGATGTACGATTCCATTTGGGTCATTGTTGACCGAATGACCAAGGCCCCACACTTCATCCCCGTGAAGTCCACTTATCGAGCCGAGGACTATGCCAAACTTTATTTTGATGAGATCGTGAGGTGGCATGGGATTCCTTTGTCTATCATTTCGGATAGGGGATCCCAATTCACTTCGCATTTTTGGAGATCTTTTCAAAAGAGTTTGGGTACACAAGTAAAGCTTAGCACCACTTTTCACCCTCGAACGGATGGACAAGCAGAACGCACCATCCAAACCCTTGAAGACATGTTGAGAGCATGTGTTATGGACTTCAAGGGGAGTTGAGACGATCACTTGACCCTAATCGACTTCTCTTATAATAATAGCTACCATTCCAGTATTGGGATGACACCTTTCGAAGCATTGTATGGTAGGAGATGTAGATCCCCCGTTGGATGGTTTGAAGTGGGAGAAACTGCCATCCTTGGTAAATTTTACATGAGGTTTTGGAAAAGGTGAAAATGATCCAAGATAAGTTGGTTACTTCCTATAGTCGTCAAAAATCATACGCGGATAACCAAAAGAGAGCTCTTGAATTTGAAGTAGGTGATCAATTATACTTCAAGATATCACCTATGAAAGGGGTGATGCGTTTCGTCAAGAAGGGGAAATTGAGTCCGAGGTATATTGGTCCGTATGAGATCTTGCAACGAGTAGGAAATATTGCGTACGAACAAAAATTGCCGAATGACTTGGCTTTAGTTAATCCAGTGTTTCACATTTCGATGCTTAAGAAGTGTCTAGGCGATCCCGCATCTATTATACCCGTCGAAGGGTTAGGAGTCGATTAGAACCTTTCTTACGAAGAGGTTCCCATTGCAATCTTAGATCGTCAAGTGAAGTGATTGAGGAACAAGGAGGTTCTCACCGTAAAGGTGTTATGGAGGAACCACCTTGTTGAGGGAGCGACATGGGAGGCCAAGGCCGATATGAGATCATGTTACCCTCACTTATTCAGTTCTTGAGGTTAGATAAACGTTTCCTAAGTCCGATTTCGTTAATACAACTCTAAATTTTAGTGCATTAGGTGGTTTTTGGTGTTCTAAGTCCATAACTGTGTGTTTTATACTTGCACTATATGAGTTAATATGTGATCATGCTTGCTTTCATGTTGCTGTTTTTGTATAACTTTTCGTGATTTTGTGTTGCATGAGTGTGATGTGCATTAAGTTAAAGTAGAATTGAGAAGGAGGTTCCTCGATCTTAAATAATAAGCTTCAGATAATCTTAGAGTATGTGCATCATTCAGATTAATTTTTGAATCAGACATTCACAAAGACAAAGTTTCTAGTATGTAATGTACTTTTCGGAAATATCCTTTTTGGTTTAAAATGATGAGTAGTGTCATTCGGGGACGAATGTTCCTAAGGGGGGGATAATGTAACATTTCGGAAAATTACATATCTAGTGAAGAGCCCAATAGTTATTCAATAATGCATTTTGGGGGTACATAGGCATCCCAATGCCCAATATTGAGAAATATTGGGCATAGTATAGAAAATTGGCTAAGGGGTGTTAGCCAATTTCTATATATACCCAAATAACCAAAATATATTCCAAGTTTGTTTAGAAATTGTACCTGCAAAGAAGACCCTAAGCTAAAATTAAATCACCATATACAGCAATATGTTAGGTACTAGACATCCAAGTGTCAAGCCTAGTACCCTAGTACATAACCATCTAAAATGATCATGTAGAGTAAGCAGTGCCCAAGGACATAGTGAGGATTCTTGGAGACAATAAGTAAATATTCCAAATGAAACTTCCAAATAGTTAGTTGTGAAAGTACACAGAACACATGTGCAAGCACATGTGCAAACCGGCCGAAGGGGACCACCCTAACCAATTCGATTAGGGTGGTTGGGGGGACAGACGCACATGCGGGTCCAACCACGTGGGACCAGACTCCCTAACCTGACCTAAACCCTAACTAAATAACCTAACTAATGAACTAACCCAAGAACAACCAAGAACAACCAGCCAAGGGACCCGACAACCTAGGACCTTGTCGGGTGACACCTAACTAACTTAACTAACTCAGGGACAACCTAGTACCTAACCTAGGATGGTCCAAATGGTTGATTATGGTCCTACCAACTTAGGGGTATTTTAGTAATTACCATAGACTACTTAATTAATTAATTTAGCAACTTAATTAATTAAACTAATTAGACAAAACCAAAACCACAGGGAAAGACCCAAAAATTGATTAAGTCAAAAGTTCTCTAATTCCAGTCAACCGAGGAAGGGTGTTTTGGTAATTAACTACTTAAGATATTTTAGTTAAGTATAAAATCTAATTTGACTTAGTTAATAATCAGTTCTTAAAAGATGTAGACCTAAATTGATCACCATTAACGCCCAACGTTAGAACAAGAGAAGTCGTGACCGAAACCCTAGACGTTAGCAAGAACGCTTCATGGTTTTTCGTACAAAGTTCGTAGTGATCTTCGTAGATCTAATTCTACAGCAAGGTATGGGTTTTATCTCCTGGAATTCTTTCTTCAAGAGGATTTTCAAACGCTTTTACTTCAAGAATATCGAAACTAGGGTTGTTCCCAACGAATCGCATGTTCATCTCCCTAGTTCTCCCAATTTCCGATTCTTGTAGTATAGTAGTATGATTCTCGATGAATTGTTGATTGTATGTGGTGTTAACTGATCATGTATGTATGTTTAAGTGATTTATACCTAAAGTGAAATATACATGTTAGATTCGCATACTTAGTGTGTTATTTACATGAACCTTGAATGTTATAATGCCTACTTGTGTTTCGAGAATATGAGATTGTTATGAGTATTCGTTGGATTGTTTATATGTCAATTAAAGGTTGAAAGTTGACTTGTTTAACATGTTTTATTTATATATTATTTTCAGGAATGATTGAATTGGCTTGTGATAATATCATAGTTTGATTTTGTGCCAACAAATTGGCTAGCACTAATAAATTCAAAAGTTGCAAAGTGATCCCAATCTCAATTCAATAAGCTCATAACATAGGGTATTCCAATCAATGGGACAAGTCCCAACATACCCTATCCACACGAACTTGTGAACGCAATAACATCTTACAAAGAATCAATAACCATCATAAAGAATGATATAAGGTTAGTAAGTGACGTTAACAAGTTAAGGTGAGTAAAAAAATAACTAAAGCTTAAGTTATGAAATTGACCTAATATAGAGTGTTAGAAATAAGTGAGACGGACACTTAATCGTTATGTCAAAAATACTCATATAAGAGGGTGCTAAAGTCCGTGAGAGAAGTCTCACTCGCACAATGATGATAAAGTAAAGACTTAAGTTCATAATCATCAAGTAAATATTGGGATAACCAGTCATCCATAGAGTAAGTAAACCTCATAACTAGAAGCAAGATTCCATAATGTGTGAGTAAAATCTAGAAGATAAAAAGATAAAATCTGATCTTAGCACCAATATACTAGCAATGAGCTTGTGCCAGCACATGTAAGTCTCATGAGATGAGATTACCACCCCGGTGGACTAGGGTCTCCGTATGTCTCCTAGACTTAGAACTATGTTTCCAACATAGGGGCACCTAGCTAGTGGACGCCACCCACTAAAGAACGCTAGCAAGTTAGGTTTCGCCTTGGCCGGTGATTCCACCTCTTTTTGGTGTGAGGTGAGACACCAGATTTCATGTTTAGCTCACATGCTTTATGTCGGTTATAGCTCAGGACAATCATTTGGTTCACTACAGTCGTGAACCCCCCTTACGATGTGGGGAAGACATCGACAGGGTTCACCTTAACCGGTGAACCCCCGTTTTCGATGTGGGGAAGCCTAGAGCTTGATTCACTTTAATCGGTGAATCACCCCTTTTTGGTGTGGGGGAAACACTAGGTTTCATGTATCTCGCATGATCTACTTTTATTAATGCTAAAAGAATTCTTTAAGAGAGTAATAAAGAATAAAGTAGCATGTTCAAAGTGAACAATCGAGCAAAGAAGTAGAATCATAAGTTCATAGTGAACAAAGTAAATTAAGAGCTTAATGAACATTAACCACTAGTGTTTGATAGACATAACAAGTTAGGGTAGCCAATAATGGAGCGTGGAGTATTTCCCATGAACTGTAAATAATCAAATAAGGGGCAGATCCAATAAAGATTGGCTTATAATATATTTGTCCACATTCAACTTGTGTTAGAAGATAATTAATTGTAAGTAATGTAGCCTATCATTTCCTTAGTCTTGTGAGTTGCTTACTCGATTCATTGTAGGTATGGGACTATAATGAATCATTGCACTTGTAAGTAAAACATAAGATCAAAGGAGATCATTGAACTACACACTAGAAAGAAGAAAAGACTTAAAAATAATCTAAGTGTGAGAATGGCAACTCTCGGCCTAAGAGCAAAATTAGAAACATGTGTTTAAGTTGTTCTAAGATTATGTTCATCATTTCAAGGTCTTATGTTCATATAGAAAACGAGTTGTGTGTCTTAATTGCATGAGAACGTGTCATATACATATCATAAATCAAGATTATCGATTTAAGTAAGAAAGTATGTTTTGACCGTGATTGACATGTTGTATAAAAAGAGCTTTCCTTGTCATGCATAGTCCCTTATGTGTAATGTGCATACACCCATACTTAGTACAAGTGTGTACTAACCCCATAAATATTTACTATTTTTATAGGCGCAAGTTCTCAAGAAGGTTGAAGTTCGACGAAGCGGTTTGGAATAGCGATCTCCAGACTTTGGTAGGTCCTCTTGAGTTTGAGGATGCTACACATTATTATAGCTTAGTACATTAGATTTAGCTAGTTACTACTGTCCCTAGCGTTTCCTTTCAAGTATTTATTCAAAGCGTTGTAATAAGACCAATTGGCAAACTATTATTATTATTATTACGATAATTTATTTCATTTGTTTAATCTATTTATACATGGTTGTTGAGTTTGAGCTATTAGAATATCACTCTTATGCAATACTATATGAAGTCTATGTATACTTCTCTAAGTATTAAAATGTTTTAAATTTTCCATAAATTTATCTGTATAATTATGACGAAAGCTAAGAAGAGGCTTGTCTGCGGCCTCTAAGAGATTAACGACGCTGGTCCCGGTTTTGATTCCAGAATCCGGGTCGTGACAGCTAGGATCAGGCCCCAGTAATTAGGGACTGGCCCAGCGTACCCTGAATTCACCCAAATTGGTGATTTTCCCCTAGATTCCGCCGTTCAGTCCATTTTCGTCCTTCTAAAGTGTTCCAACACTTCCTATTGATTCTAACTACTCTAAATTACTTCTAAACATATAGAAGTCATCTAAGAAAATGAATCTCAACCTTGAATCTAAAACATAAATTCAAGGGAAGTTAAGAGACATGTTTAGAAGTTATGAAGAAAGTCAAAGGAAGTTATTAAAGTTTGAGTCTTTAACAAAGGTTTTAAATTTGTTTTAAGTCTCAATTTGCTAGTTAAGCAAAGAGCATACATTTGAGTTTATTTCTCAAAAGTTAAAAGAGAACTAAGTGTAAGGTACCGAAAATGACTTAGGTGAACTAGATCCTAACATTGTTGTCATGATGTTATAAGGTCCTAAAATGGTCTATAAAGCGTTATTAAGGCAGTATCTAAGAGTTTAGGTGCATTGGAAGTTTAACGTCAAGGGACGACCAAGACGTTCGACAACTAAGTCACCTAAGTGCCTCATATGTGTGTATATGTGTTTACATGTGATTCATAAGGTTTAGAGGTCCTTAAATGAGTTTTTTTAGTGTATATAGACAGTGTGTCAAGTTTCGTGAAGTTTGGAGGTCAAACGCTCAAGAACGTCAATGACGTTCGAAAGATGTGCCTTGAAATGACCTTGTGTGTCTAGGTATTTTTTGTTGAGTTTTACGTGTTTGTTTCAGGTGAAATTCATGTGAGAGGTCCTAAACTCATATACGGTAATGTTTGGGTTGGAAACGTTCGGGAAAAATATCCCCAAGGACCATCCAAGGGTCCTTGAGGAAGGACCCAAAGTTGGTGTCCAAGACTGCCCAAGACAGCCTACCAACGGAAGGCAATCGACTCCCAGTGGGTCAATCGATGCCCCGTTGGTGGTTGCTCATCGATTGGGACATACTATGGGGAGCGTAGATACCAATGTTGAGTATCTGAACCAAACAACGGGAGGACAGGACGGTCCATTTGTGGACAAATGATCCGTCGACAGCTGACCGTCGATGGTACTGTCCCTGCGTGCAGTTTCACTGCCAAGTGAGGGGTGAACTTGTAAATTCACCCCACTTCCAAAAAAGAGTAATGGCGGTTACCTAAGGGTATTTTGGGTATTTTAAATGTGTATTTAAGTCTTTAACACTTAAAAGATTTCATTCTTCAAAATTTAAAACCCCAAAATCCCTTAGAAATTCCCTAAGACTCCATTGAAGACAAAACTCAAGGAAGAGATTGTATTGGAGCTTTGAGAGGTGATTCTTCATCAAATTGGAGGATTATCATCATTGAGGTATGTCTTTTGATCCTTTAAAATTGTTTCATCAAGGAGCCCAATTTTCAAAGATGTTTTCTAAAGTTCTCAAAAGATGAATTGACCTATTTCATGATCTACCATGGGTTCTTGCATTAATGGTTTTTATCATTGATTAGTGATTGAATTGTTGTTATTAATATGATTTTAACTTAATTAACCTATGAACCCATGTAATTGATGAACCCTAGTTTTTTACTAAGTTATGGGTTACTTGATATTGGTCTAATGCTTATAAATTAATGTGTAGTTTCTTATGGGCTTTTTAATGGTGTAAGAATTGTATTCAATTGTTATCTAATTGGTCTTATATTGATAAATCTATTTTAAATTGACTTAGATTCATTGAGTATTTTAGTTATGTTTTGAATTGATGTTCATAGCCATGGGTAAGGGCCTTATGATATTGAATTAGATGATTTGACATTGGATTGGAGTGTTGAGGATGAAGTAGTGGTATTCTCCCCTATTTCCTTTTATTTAATGTTAATTAGACTTCAATTATGTTGTGATTGGTTTGGTCCACTTATGGTGGCGGTGTTATGTGAATTAATCTGGCCTTGTCGGCGTTATTTTAAGTATATTGATGATCATGGCCTTGTCGACACTACTTGAAGCAATGTGATGATTTGTGCAGTTGATTATGTGATGTATGATCATATGTACCTATAAGTTAAGTAATGTGAAAGTATGTGTTATTCTATTGATGCTATTTAGGTAATCATGTTAGACTAATGACTATGTGTTGTGTGTAGTCTTAGAGTTCAATGCATGGTTGTTCCTAATTGGCTATATGATTTTATAATGGTTATATTTATGATGATATGGTAGTGTATAGGATGAATTAAGATAATAATGGTTGTTCCTATGTACTTCTTGAATATTATGTAATATGTGCTAAAGTGAAGTATGTTGTGTCTTGTTTAGGTAGACTTGTGTCCCTTACTTGATGCATGTATGAATGTGAATATGTGATGTCTTGACTTAGGAAGCTAAAGCATCTTAGTCTTGTATGTATTAATGTTAGGTGAAACCTTGAATGATGATAAGAGGGTCCTTTATGTGAATCCTTGAACCTAGTGGTAAGGTTATGAAACTTGAAGTCGAAAGCCGTAATGATATCCTTCTTGTAATGAATAATGGACTTAAGGTTGATTAGATAGAACGACATCATATCAACCTTTAGGAAAGTCATGATGAGCTTCTTGTCGCCATTGTAAGGCAGCCTCTAGAGGACCTCTTTGGTAGGGTAAATGTAATTGGGTTATGAACTTGATATGGAACCCCTTTGTATGAACCTTAATGTGAATTAATCCATGAGAACGAAGGCTAGCACCGAGTGAGTATGGTAAGGGATGTAGTTCTAGTTAAAGTGTGAGGCTATAATACAAAGTAAGACCTTCATATTCCTTAACCATGTGCCTACATGGGATGTGTCCAAGTTCTACCATTGGCAAGTAGAACAACCTCATCGGAGTAGGATAGAACTCCGGATTCCATGTTTTCCTACCATGGTCTATGTCGGTTATTGTCTATTCTCATCATATGTGATACCTATTAGCATAAGAGAAGTTCTATGAGGTTTAGGTGGTGGTATTGGACTCTATCTAGACATTGCACAATAGGCCTGGAAGGTGTTAATAAGAGTCCCTAGGTCTTCTCCAAGACCATTACTTGAATATTCTTTATGTGATGAATGTCTCTAATGAACTAATGAACTAATGATTTATGTTAGAAAGTATGTAAGTGAATGAGTGCCTAATCTAAAGTTACTTAAGGATTCCTTAGTTAAAGTGTGAGGAGGGCATATGGGATGATCTCTTCATGTCTTATTTATGGAAGTCTTGAGAATGACTCTAGTTAGGGAAGTTGGTTGTTATGTTTGACATGATCTAAACAGGAAATCTTAAGGATTATTTATGTAACCTTGAAGAGGGTGTATGGGAGTTCTCTTCTAGGAGTACTTAAGTAAGTCTTTTGATAGCCCTTGTAGGGGAAATTGTCATATTATGTGTGTTTTGTATGTTGGTTATTGTAAGTATGTATGTGTCTCATTATGAGTAATCTTGAGGATAGTTTAGGCCCACACAGAGAGGGTGTATGGGCGGTCTCTCTTTGTGTGACTTAAGTGAATCTTAGGATAGCTTTAATGACAAGACTACATACAAGAAGGTGTGCTTGGTGAAGGACTAAGCACTTCACTGTAACAGTGAAGGGACTTCAATGTATAGTGATTTGAGTTACTGTTAAGTAGCTCCTAAAAATGTGATATTTGGATTAAATGTTTTATTATGTGTTTCTGAGTTGATAAATCTTGTTCTTATGATTATATTACGACATTTAAATGAAAAGATACATATTTCAAATAAATGTTCGTTTTCATGATTTTTATGCATAATGTCATACTTAGTACATGTGGTTGTACTAATTCCATGGTTTTATCTATTTCTATAGTGGTTGGTAGGTGAGGAGCATTTGGGAAGCAAGACTCGGATTAGAAGATCGTTCGAGTGAAGTTGAAGTATGTCCTCATTTGACTCGAGGGCCTATATGTCTTTTATGTTTCTTATTGAAGTATTGTAATAGACTTAGTAGTACTATATTTTCTATTTCGTATGGGTCGTGTCCCAAGTACTCTTGAGTCTAAGATTGATGAGATTGAGACTTAGTATTTCCTATTACTTTTATATGAAAGAGTTTTTAAAGACTATGATATGTTTTGTGAAAATGTTTTAATTCCGCACTACTTTTCACTATGTATATGTGATGAATGATATGAAAGGTCTTGTATAAGACCTCGGAGAAGTCGAGTACACCGATTGCAATCCAAGATTGTGCCCTAACTTCTAGGGTGCGGTCTTGGGATGTGACACTAAGTATTTAGAATTAAAATGTTTTCACATTTCGAGCAAGAAAGGAAAATGGATTTCCAAAAGAGCCTTTGTGTTATTTTTTAGTAAACAGGGACTATAATTTCCAAGAGAGCTTTTAATCTAAGTTTGAGAAGTTTTCTCAAACCAGAGAAGAAATTTTTTAAAAGAACATATGAGCTAAGTATTTTTGGGAGTAGTATTGAGAATCGATATGGGTACGCGAGTGCAAATTAACTCAAGCCCCCATAAACCATGTAGCCAACATGGACATAATAAGGGTCATACATATTAGATGATTCCTTAGTGATGTTTAGCATAGACTAGTTTATCCACATAATAGATCAGGTTCTATACTGATGCCAAGGTATTGGACAGTCTTCTTGCAATGTGAGATAAGACGTTGTACCATTACTTAGGCTCGTAGTAATGGTTGTCAGTTACAGAATCTCCCATAGAAACAATATTACTTTATATATAAGTAAAGTTGAGTTTGTTATTGCATTTTTCTTTATCGAACCAAGTGTTTTCATTGTTTTACAAGCTTTTATATATTGCATGTTTCTTATTGCTTTATATTAAGTCTAGTTATTTATGAGTTGAGCAGAGCGAAGGTAAGTGATCCTTCTTATTATTCTTGCAAGCTTAAGTTGTTGTTAGCATTCCAACTCGCATACTCATAAATTCAATATACTGATGTCACTTGGCGTGCATCCTCTTATAATGCAGACGTTGGTAACCAACATCATCATCATCCAGCGCCTCATTGATCCAATTGAGCATTCGGAGTCAGTGGTGAGCCTCCTTGCATTCCGGGGGACACTTTTATTCTCTTTTTTGTCTTTCTTTTATTGGATGTTGTAGGGTCCGTCCCAATATCCATCTTAGTTTTATAGAGGCTTCACAGACAGTCGGACAATTAGTTTTGAGTCTCTCATCTTTGTATTGCATATATTTTGTGATGTGACTTATGTGTCATTTTTGCCAACGTATGATTCTTGAAGTTATTAAATAACAATGTTTTATTGCGTTAAGTCTTCCGCCGAGTTAAGTAATCCAGGACAAGAGTCCGCTTGAGGCCAGCGATTGTGTTTGAATGTTAGTCCTGCCTATGGTGTAGGCTCGGGGCGTGACAACTTAAGTAGTTACTTATTCGATCACTTATACTCTTAAATAGGTTAACCCGAGTTCATGTTTACCTGTATTCACATAATTACACTCTATATGTTTAGTGCAATGGTTGTCTTGTGTATACATGTTACTTATCCAATTAATCATCTTTCCTATTTACTAGAATCTATTTAATACAATTCAATTGCTTTTCCTAGACATATACTGTATTGCCAAATCTTTTTGGCTATTAGAAACATGCTAAAGTAGCAACATCGATTGAAACTTCAAGAAAAGGCAAAAAAGTCAAAGGGTATTTCATTGAAAATTCATTTTAACTTTTTCAGGGTCTCACACACTACAAGAAGGGAACCATTCTTTCATTGATCCATTAATCGCTTGACACACGTGGTATGAAACACGTGCTACGATGTTTTCCCTTTATAATAGTGTATGTGCCTAATTCATTTTCATTTAATATTTGTTTCATTTTATTTATTTCACTAGTCAATTCAACTTATTTTTCTTTTTCTTTTTCTCTTTGTTTTTCTTTTTATTTAGTTTCATATAATAATTTTAACTGAGCTAATTCTTTTTCTAATTCACTTATTTTTGTATTTTTTGTTTCTTCTATCTTTTGTACTTCTTGTTTTGCTTGTGATTTTATTTTTTCAATTTCTTTGGCTTTATCTATTTCTTCATTTTCTTTTGTTATTCTTATCATAGCTGTTAAACTATCTTCTAATTTTGCTGTTTCCTTTTCTAACATTAAATATAATTTATCTCCTATTTTTTTATATCTTCTTCCTAAATTTGAGAATATTATTTTTATTATTAGTCCTTCTTGGTTTTCATATATTTTTTCGTCTACTGCAAATTCTTCTTTATTCATTATATGCATTATTATAACTTATATCATGTTGTAATTTATATTCTAGGCAATTTATTTGTATTTCTAACTCAAATAGAACTTTTCTTTGTATTGATATTACTTTACTACTTACTCCTGCAAATATATTTTCTTCTATTCTTTCTATATTAATTTCATATTCTTGTCTTTTTTCATTTATCTTTTTTATTAATTGTTGCTTATATATTTCTCTGTCCATATTATTTTTTCAAATAACAAATATATTTATATTCTGTTTTAGAAATTATGTCTATCAAAAGATTTTCTTTATTAGTATCTTTTTTAGTAATTTGTAATAATTCATATTTTATATATAAATTATTTAACTTTTTCTTTATCTTTCTTACTTTTCATTCTATATTCTTATTTACTTTTTTCATTTTTTAAGAAAATATTTTTTCATAATATTCTTTTTTAACTAAATTTAATCTTTGTATTTCTTTAGCATTAGTTTCTATATATTCTAAATATTCTTCTTCTCTAAGATATATATATCTATTTACATTTTCAATTAATAATTTTTCTTCTAGATCTATCTTTTCTTTAGTTTCTTTCCATAATTGCAAATATCTATAATTTATCATTGATCTCTATATAATTCTAGATCATCATATAAATAATCTATATCAAAGTCATCTGAAATAATTAGTTCTGACCAATCATAAATTGTTTCTTCAATTATTTCATATGTTACTAATTTATCATAGATTATTCTTCTTATATCAGCATCAAGATCTTTTAATATATAGAATAATAATATCATGTAATTAACATCATCATTTAATAAATAGGTAGCCATTTTATCATATTTTCGCTAAAATTATTATTCCTTCTAACCTCTTCACAGATTATACTTATTTATTATGTAATAATAATAATTTAATAATCATCTCGTCTAGTCACTACTATGGTTTTCTTCTTCAATCAGTTACCCTAACAGCGCCTCAACTCTGTGTACTCCCCTAAACGGCCTTCTCTTTGCCTACCGGTTTCCACTTTAGGATGGCATAGTCTGGGCTTACCTACTCTCAGAATATTTCCATAGCAAACCTTCTAAAAATGATTATTATAACATTATTAAAACATAGTAAACACTTATAATCAAAAAGAGATTATTAGGAATAAAACAATTTAGCTACTCATGAATTTAAATGAGTATACCTGTTTTTGTAGATTTTCCATATCTGATTTGTTTTCCATAACTAATATCTTATTTACTAGCTCTGATACCAATTTCGCCATCATCTTGGCCCCTCAGCTATATTACCTTAGCACTAGGTGCTAAACGGTACTTTTTACTCCGAGGGAAACGTATACAAGGATGCAACACCGTGTGGAAGCGGAATGAGAGAAAAGAGTGAAGAGAGAAGGGGGCTTATTTTATTTATGAAGGCAAATGCCTCCTTTTATACACAATCCTAACGACCTTTCATCTTTACTAATGGATGATTGACCTTTACTATTTACACAGTTACTTGACTCATACTATTTACACAGTAACTTGACCTATACTATTTACACAGTAACACGTCTTTTACTATTCATGAATAGTAATTCATGAATTATTACAAAACTACAAAACAAAACAAGACAAACTACTTTATATCTTTTCCTTTTACAATTTTTTCAACGAATCTTTTCTTTATTATCTCTATGTCTGCCATATCTCTTTGTCTTTGTCTGCCACCTTTGTACTTTTCTTCTTATCTTCTTGCAACGTGTTTATCTTCTGCAGTATCTCTTTTTTATTTTTACATATTTCTATTCCATCTGTACATCTGGTATCTCTGTTACTTCGTCACCATTGCATTTTGAACAACGATGATCTGGATATTTATGACTAATTATCTTACAATATCTGGTTAATAAATTTTGAGAAATAAATTCTTTTTTCAAGGCTCTTGTAGTAGGTTTTTCTTCTGGTCTAAGTAATGATAATATCCATTGTTGTACTTCTGCCATATCTGCTTCTCTTACAGTCCTTGAATTTGAATAAATCATTACTTGTTCTCTAGCATAATAGCTCCATATAGCATTACCATTTAAATAATTGTCTGCTAATTCTTGAATAATAGTAGAGATTCCAATAATTCTTTTATTTGCGTAGAAATCTGGTATTTCTATTATAGGTATTTCTGGTTGTATTGATATATCTTCTGGTATTAACATAGTTCTTGTCAATCCTAGCTTCACAACTTGGATCACTGGTTTTATCTCATCATATAATATCTCTGCTGGTGCTGTGTAGAATTTTATGAAAAATAAATCTCCTTTTGTAATTCTTTTATAGGTTAAAAATGCCTTATGTATTTCTGGTATTCCCTGTAACTCTTCTCCATCGTATGTATATACAGTACTAAGTAAGCCATAGTGGTAACATGTTTTAACTAGATTTGAATTGGTTTTTGGCTGGGCAATGAGTTTATTATATCCTTGTAATTTTTGGGTTATATAGTCTTGGTTTAGGTTTGTGGTTGTAACTGACCTTGGATTTTGGTTTAAGAATGTTTGGATTTTATATATATTTTGTATGTAGGTTTGGGACAAATGGTTGTATATCTTTTTATCTTGGTGTAGGCTTGCTGCATAGGTATTTACTTGGGGTGGTGTCATAACTGGTCTTTGTATTTTTGGAGTAAATGGGTTTGTAAACATAGTATTTAAATTGGTATTTTTGTATTGTGATTTTGTAGGTTGTCCAACTGTACCTGCACTATTAGATAAATTGTTTTGGGTTTTTCGGAGTTTCCCAACATCTCCTACTAGCTCTGGAATTTTATTGTCTTCCGATCGACATAGCTCCGCATTTTTATAGTCATGCTGCTGACTACTATCTTTAGCTTTAGACTTCAGATTAACTTCATTAGTCTTTAGCTTTTGTATCTCTTTGTCCATACTGTCCACTTTATTACAAAGTGTAGTAATGGATTTGAGTATCTCTTCCATCATATCTTTTTCTTGTTCAGTTTGTGTACCTTTGTCTTGATAGGTAATCTGCAACCATATTTTTGTCAGTTTTAATTACCTCAATTATAAATGTAAAATTTAATATATTTACTACCAATCTCCTTATTTCTTTTGTTGTAACTGAATCCTCTATCTTTCTAGTTATCCACCATTTTACTTGTGTGTTATCTGTTCTTACAATAAATTTATTGTAAACAATATATGGTTCAAATGCTAATAAACATTTATATAATGCTAATAATTCTTTTCTATTTATTTCCCATTTTATTTGTGCTTCTGTATAAGATCCTGAATAATATCTACAATGATGTTCTATTTTTTCATTTTCATATTTATATTTTAAAACTCCTCCATAGCTATGATTGCTTGAATCTGTTTCCACAATATAAGTAAATATCTTATTTTCATCAGGAAAATAAAGTTTTGGTAATTGTTTACATAAATTCTTAATATTTTTTATATATTCTCTATCTTTTTTATCAAAATGATATTCAACATCTTTCTTAAGTTTCCTATGAAGTGGTTTTAAATATTCTGCTAATTTTGGTATATATTCTCTTACTTGGTTTACTAATCCTAAAAAGGATTGTAATTTCTTTTTTGTATCTATCTCTTCATCAAAATTGATTATTTTTTGTACTATATGTGTTTGCATTTTTATACCATTTTTATCTATTTGTATTCGTAGAAATTCTATATGTGATTTCATAATTTCTACTTTCTTTTTACTTAAACTTATACCTGATTGTTTAATTATATGTATAAATTTTTCTAATAACCTAATATGTTCATCTTGTGTTCTAGAGAATAATAATATATCATCTATATAAACTATGCAATTTTCTAATTGATTAAAATAGTTATCCATAAAATGTTAATATCTGCCTGGTGCATTTTTATATATCCAAATGGTAAAACATTCCATTCATAGAAACCTTGTGGTACTGTGAATGCTGTTAGTTGTTTAGATTCTTCTTCTAGTTTTAAATGATAAAATCCTGATTTACAATCAAATTTACTAAAATAGTTATATCCTTGTATCTGTCTTATTTTTAATATCTTATTAGATATTGGATAATTATAAGTTTTAGTTTTAGCATTTAGATTACGATAATCTATAACCATTCTACTTTTACCTCTTTTTTGTTCACTATGTTTATTTACTATAAATGCTGGACTTGTATGTTTACTATTACTCTCTTGTATGTAATTATTCTTTAATAGTTCATCTATATGCATTTTAAATTCATTTAAATCATCAAAATTATATTTTAATGGTTTTTGCGTTATTATACTATTTTCATCTATTAATTCAATTTTTACTTTTGTCTTATGCTTTTTCCATCCTTCTAATGGATTTTCGCTATATAATAGTTCTAATTGTTCATTTATTATTTTAACCTTATCTATTGTAAATATGATAATTTCTAGTTGGTTTATTTGTTTGCTATTTATGTTTTCCATTTCTTGATTTATTTTTTCACTTCCTTTTATCCATTCTTTTGGTTTTCTTTGTTTATTATTTACTCTTTTTGCTCCTATTTTATATCCACATGGTGTAGTGAACCACCAATGTGTTTTGTTATAATATGAGGGTATAATCTTTCTAAAAATGGCATTCCTAATAACATATCTTTTGTTGTAAATTCGAAATTGTACATCTCTTCTATTGTCAATATTTTGGACGTACTGACTCTTGATGAAGTAGTTCTATTTAATATATTTGGTATGCTTGAAGTGCTTATTATTTCTTTTACTATTTCTAAATCTTCTTCCATGTCAATTTCTTTATAACTATAATCATTATTATCCATTATTGTAATTACTTGGTCAAAAGGGTTTTCTATTTTTATTCTATCAATTTTATTTTTTGCCATTACTTTATGTTTTGTTGTTAATATATATAGGTTTTTACATCTTGCTGTAAATATTTTACTTCCTGGTGCTAATTCTATTCCTGATAATTTCCAATATAATACTAATGATTTATCTATGTTTCTATCTGTTAATGCTATTGAGTAATTTGCACTTATTATGAATTTAAATTTTTGGTATATTAAATTTCCTTTTACTGCACTAATTACACTTTTTTCTATAGGGTGTATTATTCTATCATCTGCTAAATATATTTCAATAGGTGTATCTATTCCTTCTCTAAAACATGCTTTTATTAGTATTTCTGTTCCTCTTAAATGTACATATTTTATAGGTGTTTTAGCTTTTATATCTTGTATTTCTTGATTTATCATTCTTTTGTTTAATATAGGTATTTGTGCTTTTTCTTTTGTATATTTACAATCTACAATATGTTCTTTTTGACTAACTACATAGTATTCTTCTTTTTGTCTTTTAAACCAATTTTTTAAAGTAGGTATTTCAAGTACTTTATCTACGCTTAGATCTAATTCTTTATTTTTTATTTGTTGGAAAATTGTATTATCAAATATAATTTTTTGTTTAACTGATTCTTCATTCTGATATTCTTCTTTAGATATTATTTTTATATCATTTTCAGTCATTAGATTTCTTCATTTATCATTTCATTATTTAATTCTATATTTATTTCTATATCTTCGGATTCAATGTCAGATAATTCATATATACTATCATTTTCACTTAATTCATAATCTATGTAATCTATCTGCATATATTTTTCATCATCCATAATTATTTCTGCAATTTGTTTACCTTTTAGATTTTTAGGTAATTTACAATCTCTAGCTAAATGTCCTAACTTTCCACAATTGTAACAAGTACAATCTGATAATTTTCTTTTTGGTCTATATGGTCTTTTTATTTTATAATTTTTTACATAATATCTTTTTCTTGGATTTTTATATTTATATCTGGTTTTAGTTTTTCTATAATTTTTATATTTTCTAGGGCTTTTTAAAATATTTATCTTTACAACCAAATTGTGGTGCTATCTTGTTTTTACAACATGCTAGATTTTTATTAATACTTTTTCCATTTTTAATTTTTCTTTTTGATTTTCACATAATTGGATAAACCATTGTTGTAAAAATTTTATTCTAGCTCCTAAAGTATCTGTTATTCCTTCATTATTCCAATCTTTAATTATATTTGTACTAAATGGTTCTGGTAATTTTGTAAAATATTGTTGTCTTATTTCTTTTGCTTCATCTATATTATATCTTGCTTTGTAATAATACTCTTTAAATGCACATGTATATTCTTCTATATAACACATATTATATATTGCTAATTTGACATTAGTTGTCTATTTATTATTTTTTCTTTATTTTGTTCTTTTATTTCTGTAGTCATACCTCCAAATTCATTTCTTATGGCTAATTCATATTTATCTAATATATCTATATTTGTTGTTGATGTTGATCCATCTATTTTTTTATCACTCCTAAGTGTTGCTATACTTTCTGATGGTAAATTTTCTATCCATAATTTTGTTGTTCCTACAAATGTTCTTTCTATATATCATGGTGTGTCTTTTACAGTTATTTTATTATCAACTAGATGTTTAGATATATTTCCTACCCATAATAAAATTACTTTATTTATATCTGTAACACAATCTAGATCTAAAAAGTTATATTGTTCAATTATTGGTTTAGGTATCCATTTTTTATTTAATCTGCTATTCCATATTGCATTTGCTCTGTCTGATCTTTCATAACTTTCTGTATAATAGGTTGGTGTTGATCTTCTAGGACTACTTCTTCTAGGACTACTCCTAGGACTATTATCTGGAGTTTTAACTCTTGATGTACCTGGTTTATTTATATCTCCTGTATTTATTTCTAATTTTTTCGGTTTATCTACTTGTTCTAGAATTTCTGTATATGTTTCACTTATATCACTTATTTATGAATTTTGATCATTCATTATATCTGATTCATTTATTTCATCATTAATTTCATTTATTTCAAGATTTTCATTTTCATTTAATATTTGTTTCATTTTATTTATTTCACTAGTCAATTCAACTTCTTTTTCTTTTTCTTTTTCTATTTTGTTTTCTTTTTGTTTAGTTTCATATAATAATTTTAACTGAGCTAATTCTTTTTCTAATTCACTTATTTTTGTATTTTTTGTTTCTTCTATCTTTTGTACTTCTTGTTTTGCTTGTGATTTTATTTTTTCAATTTCTTTGGCTTTATCTATTTCTTCATTTTCTTTTGTTATTCTTATCATAGCTGTTAAACTATCTTCTAATTTTGCTGTTTTCTTTTCTAACATTAAATATAATTTATCTCCTATTTTTTTATATCTTCTTCCTAAATTTGAGAATATTATTTTTATTATTAGTCCTTCTTGGTTTTCATATGTTTTTTCGTCTACTGCAAATTCTTCTTTATTCATTATATTCATTATTATAACTTATATCATGTTGTAATTTATATTCTAGGCAATTTATTTGTATTTCTAACTCAAATAGAACTTTTCTTTGTATTGATATTACTTACTACTTACTCCTGCAAATATGTTTTCTTCTATTCTTTCTTTTTTAATTTCATATTCTTGTCTTTTTTTATTTATCTTTTCTATTAATTGTTGCTTATATATTTCTCTTTCCATATTGTTTTTTCAAATAACAAATATATTTATATTCTGTTTTAGAAATTATGTCTATCAAAAGATTTTCTTTATTAGTATCTTTTTTAGTAATTTGTAATAATTCATATTTTATATATAAATTATTTAACTTTTTCTTTATCTTTCTTACTTTTCTTTCTATATTCTTATTTACTTTTTTCATTTTTTAAGAAAATATTTTTTCATAATATTCATTTTTAACTAAATTTAATCTTTGTATTTCTTTAGCATTAGTTTCTATATATTCTAAATATTCTTCTTCTCTAAGATATATATATATCTATTTACATTTTCAATTAATAATTTTTCTTCTAGATCTATCTTTTCTTTAGTTTCTTTCCATAATTTCAAATATCTATAATTTATCATTGATCTCTATATAATTCTAGATCATCATATAAATAATCTATATCAAAGTCATCTGAAATAATTAGTTCTGACCAATCATAAATTGTTTCTTCAATTATTTCATATGTTACTAATTTATCATAGATTATTCTTCTTATATCAGCATCAAGATCTTTTAATATATAGAATAATAATATCATGTAATTAACATCATCATTTAATAAATAGGTAGTCATTTTATCATATTTTCGCTAAAATTATTATTCCTTCTAACCTCTTCACAGATTATACTTATTTATTATGTAATAATAATAATTTAATAATTATCTCGTCTAGTCACTACTATGGTTTTCTTCTTCAATCAGTTACCCTAACAGCGCCTCAACTCTGTGTACTCCCCTAAACGGCCTTCTCTTTGCCTACCAGTTTCCACTTTAGGATGGCATAGTCTGGGCTTACCTACTCTCAGAATATTTCCATAGCAAACCTTCTAAAGATGATTATTATAACATTATTAAAGCATAATAAATACTTATAATCAAAAAGAGATTATCAGGAATAAAGCAGTTTAGCTACTCATGAATAAAAATGAGTATACCTGTTCTTGTAGATTTTCCATATCTGATTTGTTTTCCATAACTAATATTTTACTTACTAGCTCTGATACCAATATGGGGGTTGGAAGCGGAATGAGAGAAAAGAGTGAAGAGAGAAGGGGGCTTATTTTATTTATGAAGGCAAATGCCTCCTTTTATACACAATCCTAACGATCTTTCATCTTTACTAATGGATGATGGGCCTTTACTATTTACACAGTTACTTGACTCTTATTATTTATACAGTAACTTGACCTATACTATTTACACAGTAACACATCTTTTACTATTCATGAATAGTAATTCATGAATTATTACAAAACTACAAAACAAAACAAGACAAACAACTTTATATCTTTTCCTTTGACAATTTTTTCAACGAATATTATAAATAGAGGGCTTCTCCCTCAGCAATAAACAAGCTACTTCCAACCAACTCTCTCTCCACTCTCTTCTTTTCTAAATTCTGCTTCCACCCCCATATTGGTATCAGAGCTAGTAAGTAAAATATTAGTTATGGAAAACAAATCAGATATGGAAAATCTACAAGAACAGGTATACTCATTTTTATTCATGAGTAGCTAAACTGCTTTATTCCTGATAATCTCTTTTTGATTATAAGTATTTATTATGCTTTAATAATGTTATAATAATCATCTTTAGAAGGTTTGCTATGGAAATATTCTGAGAGTAGGTAAGCCCAGACTATGCCATCCTAAAGTGGAAACTGGTAGGCAAAGAGAAGGCCGTTTAGGGGAGTACACAGAGTTGAGGCGCTGTTAGGGTAACTGATTGAAGAAGAAAACCATAGTAGTGACTAGACGAGATGATTATTAAATTATTATTATTACATAATAAATAAGTATAATCTGTGAAGAGGTTAGAAGGAATAATAATTTTAGCAAAAATATGATAAAATGACTACCTATTTATTAAATGATGATGTTAATTACATGATATTATTATTCTATATATTAAAAGATCTTGATGCTGATATAAGAAGAATAATCTATGATAATGATAATGATAAATTAGTAACATATGAAATAATTGAAGAAACAATTTATGATTGGTCAGAACTAATTATTTCAGATGACTTTGATATAGATTATTTATATGATGATCTAGAATTATATAGAGATCAATGATAAATTATAGATATTTGCAATTATGGAAAGAAACTAAAGAAAAGATAGATCTAGAAGAAAAATTATTAATTGAAAATGTAAATAGATATATATATATCTTAGAGAAGAAGAATATTTAGAATATATAGAAACTAATGCTAAAGAAATACAAAGATTAAATTTAGTTAAAAATGAATATTATGAAAAAATATTTTCTTAAAAAATGAAAAAAGTAAATAAGAATATAGAAAGAAAAGTAAGAAAGATAAAGAAAAAGTTAAATAATTTATATATAAAATATGAATTATTACAAATTACTAAAAAAGATACTAATAAAGAAAATCTTTTGATAGACATAATTTCTAAAACAGAATATAAATATATTTGTTATTTGAAAAAACAATATGGAAAGAGAAATATATAAGCAACAATTAATAGAAAAGATAAATGAAAAAAGACAAGAATATGAAATTAAAAAAGAAAGAATAGAAGAAAACATATTTGCAGGAGTAAGTAGTAAAGTAATATCAATACAAAGAAAAGTTCTATTTGAGTTAGAAATACAAATAAATTGCCTAGAATATAAATTACAACATGATATAAGTTATAATAATGAATATAATGAATAAAGAAGAATTTGCAGTAGACGAAAAAACATATGAAAACCAAGAAGGACTAATAATAAAAATAATATTCTCAAATTTAGGAAGAAGATATAAAAAAATAGGAGATAAATTATATTTAATGTTAGAAAAGAAAACAGCAAAATTAGAAGATAGTTTAACAGCTATGATAAGAATAACAAAAGAAAATGAAGAAATAGATAAAGCCAAAGAAATTGAAAAAATAAATCACAAGCAAAACAAGAAGTACAAAAGATAGAAGAAACAAAAAATACAAAAATAAGTGAATTAGAAAAAGAATTAGCTCAGTTAAAATTATTATATGAAACTAAACAAAAAGAAAACAAAATAGAAAAAGAAAAAGAAAAAGAAAAAGAAGTTGAATTGACTAGTGAAATAAATAAAATGAAACAAATATTAAATGAAAATGAAAATCTTGAAATAAATGAAATTAATGATGAAATAAATGAATCAGATATAATGAATGATCAAAATTCATAAATAAGTGATATAAGTGAAACATATACAGAAATTCTAGAACAAGTAGATAAATTGAAAAAATTAGAAATAAATACAGGAGATATAAATAAACCAGGTACATCAAGAGTTAAAACTCCAGATAATAGTCCTAGGAGTAGTCCTAGAAGAAGTAGTCCTAGAAGATCAACACCAACCTATTATACAGAAAGTTATGAAAGATCAGACATAGCAAATACAATATGGAATAGTAAATTAAATAAAAAATGGATACCTAGACCAATAATGGAACAAAATAACTTTTTAGACTTAGACTGTGTTATAGATATAAACAAGGTAATCTTATTATGGGTAGGAAATATATCTAAACAGCTAGTTGATAACAAAAAAACAGTAAAAGACACACCAGGATATATAGAAAGAATATTTGTAGGAACAACAAAATTATGGATAGAAAATTTACCATCAGAAAGTATAGCAACACTTAGGAGTGATAAAAAATAGATGGATCAACATCAACAACAAATATAGATATATTAGATAAATATGAATTAGCCATAAGAAATGAATTTGGAGGTATGACTACAGAAATAAAAGAACAAAATAAAGAAAAAATAATAAATAGACAACTAATGTCAAAATTAGCAATATGTAATATGTGTTACATAGAAGAATATACATGTGCATTTAAAGAATATTATTACAAAGCAAGATATAATATAGATGAAACAAAAGAAATAAGACAACAATATTTTACAAAATTACCAGAACCATTTAGTACAAATATAATTAAAGATTGGAATAATGAAGGAATAACAGATACTTTAGGAGCTAGAATAAAATTTTTACAACAATGGTTTATCCAATTATGTGAAAATCAAAAAGAAAAATTAAAAATGGAAAAAGTATTAATAAAAAATCTAGCATGTTGTAAAAACAAGATAGCACCACAATTTGGTTGTAAAGATAAATATTATAAAAAACCTAGAAAATATAAAAATTATAGAAAAACTAAAACCAGATATAAATATAAAAATCCAAGAAAAAGATATTATGTAAAAAATTATAAAATAAAAAGACCATATAGACCAAAAAGAAAATTATCAGATTGTACTTGTTACAATTGTGGAAAGTTAGGACATTTAGCTAGAGATTGTAAATTACCTAAAAATCTAAAAGGTAAACAAATTGCAGAAGTAATTATAGATAATGAAGAATACATGCAGATAGATTACATAGATTATGAATTAAGTGAAAATGATAGTATATATGAAGTATCAGATATAGAACCTGAATTAGAAAATAAAATAGATTTTAATCTAGATAATGACGAAATGAACGAAGAAATCTAATGACTGAAAATGATATAAAAATAATATCTAAAGAAGAATATCAGAATGAAGAATCAGTAGAACAAAAAATTATATTTGATAATACAATTTTCCAACAAATAAAAAATAAAAAATTAGATCTAAGCGTAGATAAAGTACTTGAAATACCTACTTTAAAAAATTGGTTTAAAAGACAAAAAGAAGAATACTATGTAGTTAGTCAAAAAGAACATATTGTAGATTGTAAATATACAAAAGGAAAAGCACAAATACCTATATTAAACAAAAGAATGATAAATCAAGAAATACAAGATATAAAAGCTAAAACACCTATAAAATATGTACATTTAGGAGGAACAGAAATACTAATAAAAGCATGTTTTAGAGAAGGAATAGATACACCTATTGAAATATATTTAGCAGATGATAGAATAATACACCCTATAGAAAAAAGTGTAATTAGTGCGGTAAAAGGAAATTTAATATACCAAAAATTTAAATTTATAATAAGTGCAAATTACTCAATAGCATTAACAGATAGAAACATAGATAAATCATTAGTATTATATTGGAAATTATCAGGAATAGAATTAGCACCAGGAAGTAAAATATTTACAGCAAGATGTAAAAACCTATATATATTAACAACAAAACATAAAGTAATGGCAAAAAATAAAATTGATAGAATAAAAATAGAAAACTCTTTTGACCAAGTAATTACAATAATAGATAATAATGATTACAGTTATAAAGAAATTGACATGGAAGAAGATTTAGAAATAGTAAAAGAAAAAATAAGCACTTCAAGCATACCAAATATATTAAATAGAACTACTTCATCAAGAGCCAGTACGTCCAAAAGAAAATATGAAATTCCTAAAATATTAAATACAGAAGAAGAAACACCAAATCATTATTTTATAACTGGAATAATTAATGAAAAAAGATACAGGATATTAATAAATACAGGACAAGAAGATAATTAGAGAATTAGAGAATTAGTTTTAGATACAAAAATTATAAAAACAGGACATGTATGCCCTGGATTACCTAGTGAAATTGTAACTATAAATGAAGAAATAGTAGAAAAAGAAATAATTATAGGAGGAATATTATTATTAATACCATTTAAAATTTACCAAGGAAATCAAAATATTACTTTCGGAATAAAATGGTTACATCAATTTAAACCATATAAAATAGAAGATGAACAATTAATCATAACCTGTCAAAATAAGAAAATAATTATAAAAAGAACAAAATGAGTAATGAAGATATATATACTTGCAAAAATTATTGTAGAAGGATATCACAACAGATATTATACACCTATGATAGATACAGGAGCAGAGACAAATATATGTAAATATAATTGTTTACCAGAAGAAAAATGGGAAAAATTAAAAACACCTATGGTAGTAACAGGATTCAACAATGAAAGTAGTATGATTACATATAAAGCAAAAAATATAAAAATACAAATATGGGATAAAATCTTAATAATAGAAGAAATGTATAATTTTGAATTTACAACAAAAGATATGTTATTAGGAATGCCATTTTTAGATAAACTATATCCTCATATTATAACTAAAACTCATTGGTGGTTTACTACACCATGTGGATATAAAATAGGAGCAAAAAGAGTAAAAAATAAGCAAAGAAAATCAAAAGAATGGATAAAAGGAAGTGAAAAAATAAATCAAGAAATGAAAAATATTAATAGAAAACAAATAAACCAACTAGAAATTATCATATTTACAATAGATAAGGTTAAAATAATAAATGAACAATTAGAACTCTTATATAGCGAAAATCCATTAGAAGGATGGGAAAAGCATAAGACAAAAGTAAAAATTGAATTAATAGATGAAAATAGTATAATAACGCAAAAACCATTAAAATATAATTTTGATGATTTAAATGAATTTAATATGCATATAGATGAACTATTAAAGAATAATTATATACAAGAGAGTAATAGTAAACATACAAGTCCAGCATTTATAGTAAATAAACATAGTGAACAAAAAAGAGGTAAAAGTAGAATGGTTATAGATTATCGTAATCTAAATGCTAAAACTAAAACTTATAATTATCCAATACCAAATAAGATATTAAAAATAAGACAGATACAAGGATATAACTATTTCAGTAAATTTGATTGTAAATCAGGATTTTATCACTTGAAACTAGAAGAAGAATCTAAACAGCTAACAGCATTTACAGTACCACAAGGATTTTATGAATGGAATGTTCTACCATTTCGATATAAAAATGCACCAGGTAGATATCAATATTTTATGGATAATTATTTTAATCAATTAGAAAATTGTATTGTCTATATAGATGATATATTATTATATTCAAAAATACAAGATGAACACATTAGAATATTAGAAAAATTCATACATATAATTAAACATTCTGGTATAAGCCTAAGTAAAAAGAAAGCAGAAATTATGAAACCTCAGATAGAATTTCTAGGAATACAAATAGATAAAAATGGAATAAAGATGCAAACCCATATAGTACAAAAAATAATCACCCTTGATGAAAATAAAGATACAAAAAAGAAATTACAATCCTTCTTAGGATTAGTAAACCAAGTAAGAGAATATATACCAAAATTAGCAGAATATTTAAAACCATTACATAAAAAGCTTAAGAAAGATATAGAATATCATTTTGATAATAAAGATAAAGAACATATAAGACATATTAAAAACTTATGTAAGACATTACAAAAACTATATTTTCCCGATGAAAATAAATCATTTACTTATATTGTAGAAACAGATTCAAGTAATCATAGTTATGGAGGAGTTTTAAAATATAAATATGACAAAGAAAAAATAGAAGATCACTGCAGATACCATTCAGGATCTTATACAGAAGCACAAATAAAATGGGAAATAAATAGAAAAGAATTGTTTGCATTATATAAATGTTTATTAGCATTTGAACCATATATTGTTTATAATAAATTTATTGTAAGAACAGATAATACACAGGTAAAGTGGTGGATAACTAAAAAGGTACAAGATTCAGTTACAACAAAAGAAATAAGAAGATTAGTATTAAATATATTAAATTTTATATTTACAATTGAGATAATTAAAACTGACAAGAATCTTGTTGCAGACTATCTCTCAAGAAAAAGATACAATGAAAGAAATATTAGCTATGATGACAAATCTTTGTCAAAAGATGGAGAAAATAGAAACAGAAGTACAAGTGTTAAAAGAAACAGTTAGAAGTCAGCAGCATGACTCAAAAAATGCGGAGCTAAGTAAGCAGCATGACTTAAAAAATGCGAAGCTAGAAGGTGACGATGGGAAACACCTAAAAACCCAAAACAAAAAATTATATACACTTGCAGGAAGCTCAGCTACAGCAGGAAGTACATCTACACCAGGAGCATCTACAAAAAAGGAGGAAGCTAAGGTAAAATACACGAATACAAACATGAGCAAATTATTTTCTAAATCATATACTCCTCAAAATACCCAAAAAGACATATTCGTACCTCCACAGATAAATACTTATAAAGCCAGCTTAGATACACAGAAACAGGCATACAACCACATCACTAGAACATATATAGAAAACATATACAAGATACAAACTTTCCTAAATCAAAATCCTAGAGCAAAAAATACAAAAAATCCAAATGAAGACTATATAACCCAATATTTACAAGGCTATAGCAAGCTAATAGCACAACCCGGAACAAATTCAACTTAGTAGCAACCTGCTATAACTATGGATTATTAAGTACTGTATATACAATAACAGAAGACGAAGTGTCCAAGATACCAGAATTATATAAGGCGTTTTTACAATACAAGAGAATAACTAAAGGAACTCTATTTTATATAAAGTTCTATTCAGCTACAGCAGAAATATTATATGATGAGATCAAACCTACGATACAAGCTATAAAGATTGGATTAACGAGGGAAATGATAATCCCTGAAAAGATAGATACACAAGAAGAAATACAAAAGGTAGATATTCCAGAATTTTATGTAAACAAGCGAACTATTGGAATAGCTACTATATTAAGTGAAATAACAAACAACTATTTGAATGAAAATGCAATCTGGAGCTACTATAACAGAGACCAGACAATTATATACTCCAACTGCAGAGAAATCCGAGCAGCAGATATGGAAGACTTAAGGCAGTGGATATTAAGCCTATTAAAACCAGAACAAACACCTACAACAAGAGCAATAAGGAAAAATTTTATTTCTCCTAATTTAATGACAAGATATTGTAAAATAATAGGACAAAAATATCCCGATCATCTATGTTCAAAATGCGAAGGAGAAGATAATTATATTCCGGATGTACAGCTGGAATAATTATGTAAAAAGTTGTGTCGGCCATAAGTAAAAGTAAAAGGCCATTATTATTAAAGTATTTTGTTGTTTTGTGTCGGCCAAAGATAAGAGGGCCATATGTAAAAAGTTGTGTCGGCCATAAGTAAAACTAAAAGGCCATTATTATTAAAGTATTTTGTTATTTTGCGTCGGCCGAATGTTATAAGGCCAAGTGTAAAGTATATTGTCGGCCATTTCGATTGGCCAAGTTTGTAAAATTATTATAAATAGAGGGCTTCTCCCTCAGCCCAATTTCGCCATCATCTTGGCCCCTCAGCTATATTACCTTAGCACTAGGTGCTAAACGGTACTTTTTACTCCGAGGGAAACGTATACAAGGATGCAACACCGTGACTTTCGCATCGGAGGGTTCACTTGTATAGCTGAGCCATCACAGTAGGATAAACCTGACTGCTCTGATACCAATTTTGCCATCATCGAGGCCCCTCAGCTATATTACCTTAGCACTAGGTGCTAAACGGTACTTTTTACTCCGAGGGAAACGTATACAAGGATGCAACACCGTGACTTTCGCATTGGAGGGTTATTTTCTTAAAAAATGAAAAAAGTAAATAATAATATAGAAAGAAAAGTAAGAAAGATAAAGAAAAAGTTAAATAATTTATATATAAAATATGAATTATTACAAATTACTAAAAAAGATACTAATAAAGAATAAAACGAGGCATTTGCCTTCATAAATAAAACAAGCCCCCTTCTCTCTTCACTCTTTTCTCTCATTCCGCTTTCAACCCCCATATTGGTATCAGAGCTAGTAAATAAAATATTAGTTATGGAAAACAAATCAGATATGGAAAATCTACAAGAACAGGTATACTCATTTTTATTCATGAGTAGCTAAACTGCTTTATTCCTGATAATCTCTTTTTGATTATAAGTGTTTATTATGCTTTAATAATGTTATAATAATCATCTTTAGAAGGTTTGCTATGGAAATATTCTGAGAGTAGGTAAGCCCAGACTATGCCATCCTAAAGTGGAACCGGTAGGCAAAGAGAAGGCCGTTTAGGGGAGTACACAGAATTGAGGCGCTGTTAGGGTAACTGATTGAAGAAGAAAACCATAGTAGTGACTAGAGGAGATGATTATTAAATTTTTATTATTACATAATAAATAAGTATAATCTGTGAAGAGGTTAGAAGAAATAATAATTTTAGCGAAAATATGATAAAATGACTACCTATTTATTAAATGATGATGTTAATTACATGATATTATTATTCTATATATTAAAAGATCTTGATGCTGATATAAGAAGAATAATCTATGATAAATTAGTAACATATGAAATAATTGAAGAAACAATTTATGATTGGTCAGAACTAATTATTTCAGATGACTTTGATATAGATTATTTATATGATGATCTAGAATTATATAGAGATCAATGATAAATTATAGATATTTGCAATTATGGAAAGAAACTAAAGAAAAGATAGATCTAGAAGAAAAATTATTAATTGAAAATGTAAATAGATATATATATCTTAGAGAAAAACAAATAGAAAAAGAAAAAGAAAAAGAAGTTGCATTGACTAGTGAAATAAATAAAATGAAACAAATATTAAATGAAAATAAAAATCTTGAAATAAATGAAATTAATGATGAAATAAATGAATCAGATATAATGATTGATCAAAATTCAGAAATAACTGATATCCTGATGGTAAATTTTCTATCCATAATTTTGTTTCATCATTAATTTCATTTATTTATTTCTGAATTTTGATCATTCATTATATCTGATTCATTTATTTCATCATTAATTTCATTTATTTCAAGATTTTTATTTTCATTTAATATTTGTTTCATTTTATTTATTTCACTAGTCAATGCAACTTCTTTTTCTTTTTCTTTTTCTATTTGTTTTTCTCTAAGATATATATATCTATTTACATTTTCAATTAATAATTTTTCTTCTAGATCTATCTTTTCTTTAGTTTCTTTCCATAATTGCAAATATCTATAATTTATCATTGATCTCTATATAATTCTAGATCATCATATAAATAATCTATATCAAAGTCATCTGAAATAATTAGTTCTGACCAATCATAAATTGTTTCTTCAATTATTTCATATGTTACTAATTTATCATAGATTATTCTTCTTATATCAGCATCAAGATCTTTTAATATATAAAATAATAATATCATGTAATTAACATCATCATTTAATAAATAGGTAGTCATTTTATCATATTTTCGCTAAAATTATTATTCCTTCTAACCTCTTCACAGATTATACTTATTTATTATGCAATAATAATAATTTAATAATCATCTCGTCTAGTCACTACTATGGTTTTCTTCTTCAATCAGTTACCCTAACAGCGCCTCAACTTTGTGTACTCCCCTAAACGGCCTTCTCTTTGCCTACCGGTTTCCACTTTAGGATGGCATAGACTGGGCTTACCTACTCTCAGAATATTTCCATAGCAAACCTTCTAAAGATGATTATTATAACATTATTAAAGCATAATAAACACTTATAATCAAAAAGGCTACTCATGAATAAAAATGAGTATACCTGTTCTTGTAGATTTTTTATATCTGATTTGTTTTCCATAACTAATATTTTATTTACTAGCTCAAATACCAATTTCGCCATCATCTTGGCCCCTCAGCTATATTACCTTAGCACTAGGTGCTAAACGGTACTTTTTACTCTGAGGGAAACGAATACAAGGATGCAACACCGTGACTTTCGCATCGGAGGGTTCACTTGTATAGCTGAGCCATCACAGTAGGATAAACCTGACTGCTCTGATACCAATATGGGGGTTGGAAGCGGAATGAGAGAAAAGAGTGAAGAGAGAAGGGGGCTTGTTTTATTTATGAAGGCAAATGCCTCCTTTTATACAAAATCCTAACGACCTTTCATTCTTACTAAAGGATGATTGACCTTTACTATTTACACAGTTACTTGATTCTTACTATTTACACAGTAACTTGTCCTATACTATTTACACAGTGACACGTCTTTTACTATTCATGAATAGTAATTCATGAATTATTACAAAACTACAAAACAAAACAAGACAAACTACTTTATATCTTTTCCTTTTACAATTTTTTCAACGAATCTTTTCTTTATTATCTTTATGTCTGCCACATCTCTTTGTCTTTGTCTGCCACCTTTGTACTTTTCTTCTTATCTTCTTGCAACGTGTTTATCTTCTGCAGTATCTCTTTTTTCTTTTTACATATTTCTATTCCAGCTGTACATCTGGTATCACTGTTACTTCTTCACCATTGCATTTTGAGAAATAAATTCTTTTTTCAAGGCTCTTGTAGTAGGTTTTTCTTCTGGTCTAAGTAATGATAATATCCATTGTTGTACTTCTGCCATATCTGCTTCTCTTACAGTCCTTGAATTTGAATAAATCATTACTTGTTCTCTAGCATAATAGCTCCATATAGCATTACCATTTAAATAATTGTCTGCTAATTCTTGGATAATAGTAGAGATTCCAATAATTCTTTTATTTGCGTAGAAATCTGGTATTTCTATTATAGGTATTTCTGGTTGTATTGATATATCTTCTGGTATTAACATAGTTCTTGTCAATCCTAGCTTCACAACTTGGATCACTGGTTTTATCCATCATATAATATCTCTGCTGGTGCTGTGTAGAATTTTATGAAAAATAAATCTCCTTTTGTAATTTTTTTATAGGTTAAAAATGCCTTATGTATTTCTGGTATTTCTTGTAACTCTTCTCCATCGTATGTATATACAGTACTAAGTAAGCCATAGTGGTAACATGTTTTAACTAGATTTGAATTGGTTTTTGGCTGGGCAATGAGTTTATTATATCCTTGTAATTTTTGGGTTATATAGTCTTGGTTTAGGTCTGTGGTTGTAACTGACCTTGGATTTTGGTTTAAGAATGTTTGGATTTTATATATATTTTGTATGTAGGTTTGGGACAAATGGTTGTATATCTTTTTATCTTGGTGTAGGCTTGCTGCATAGGTATTTACTTGGGGTGGTGTCATAACTGGTCTTTGTATTTTTGGAGTAAATGGGTTTGTAAACATAGTATTTGAGGCAAATTGCCAAGACACATAAGAATAATTAGAACTCAAATCAAATAACATATTAGACATATTATCACATACAAGAACAACACATGTGATCAATGCATCAGACGACTTTGCCTCTTCCTTGCTTGGAAAGGTGTAACACTGAGCATTGTCATCTTGATGGGCAACTTTCCTACCTGTCCGCTCCATTCCTTTGCATGCGTTACCGTTTCCCCAACCTTCACGGCCTCACTCATTTCCTCCTCGCCCACCTTGTGGACGTCCTCGACCATTATTACTATTTCCCGCAGGTACCACTACCCTAGTCTGCTATTGCATAGAATCAAACATTTGTGGGTGGGGATAATCTCTCCTCATATGCCCAGTTCTCCACAATTATAACAAATCTGATCAAAAGATAGCTTGCTACTCGTTGATGGTGCGACTCCCTCGCTATCCTGAATCAAATTCTGAGGTTGAGTTTTAGAGTAATTATATGTAGAAGCAGGCATCGCAGACTGAATTGTCCGGGCTACAAGTGTCGGCCTCCATGAATCTCTAGAGTCGGAATCATGAACGTTACCCGTGTTCTTAGTTATCTTAGCCAATGCCTTAGCCTTCCCATTTCTCCTCACTCTTCCAGTCTCTTCACAAAATCCTTTAACTCATTTGAACTTTTCCCCGTAGAAGTCATGTCCACAAATAATACTTGTAACTTATAATTCAGTCCATTGACGAATAAACAAATCATTTCTTCCTCTGTAGTCACTAATTGCATAGAATATCTTGAAAAAACATGGAACTTAGCCTTATAAGCGGCCACAAACATACAACCTTTCTCCAAATCCATGAACTCATCTATCTTACGTTCTTTCAAAGTCCAAGGCACATACTTTTTGAGAAACAGAGCATGAAATTGGGCCCAAGTGAGTGGGGGTAAAGCTAACGATCTGCATTCTACATAAGCTCTCCACTACTACTTATCCTCACCTTAAAGATGAAAAGTGAAAAACTCTACTCCATGATGATGGACAATACACAACGTATGCAGCCTCTCATAACAATCGAAGATGAACTCATAGGCTTCCTCACACTCAGAACCTAGTAACACAAGCAATTTTGATTTAAGGAACTTAGTCAACATCTAATGCTCATTACTAGTCATTGCGGGACCCAACAAAGGACGGAAAAAAGCATTAGTATGTACAGTTCCACCCACCTTGGGGATGGTATTATGAATAGGGGGTTGGAAGGAGTTTGAGTTGCTTGAACGGTAGGAATGATCCCAGGACCAGCCAATACTTTTAGGAATGAAATAATCTGTTGAGATAATACTGGGTCTATGGGAGGAATACATGTATTCTTAGCCTGCACATCTTCCTCGTGTCTAAAATCCTTGTCATTCTCAACCTCAAAATTCTCTTCTATCTCTTGATGATGCGCATGAGGATTCTCATTTTTGGGAGCATTCTAAGTTGAAGCTCCACTCCTAGCGGGTGCTAAACTTCCTCCGACCTTTACCCTTGCTCTCCCTCTACCCCTGCCTCGATTGTAACCTTTCGCTGTGGATTCCTCAGCTGGCTCAGTAGGAAATCGTTGAACCTAATTTTAACCATATGCAGACAGAAGAGTGAAGGGGATTATATACCAATACGGATTTCCACATATCAATTATAATAGAGTTATAGCAGTAAAGGAGACGAGAAAATAAAGAGATTTCTTAAAGTCCTTTAGTCTTGAAGAAAAGTACAGATGTCTCCGTAGTAATACACAAGACACTACTAGACTTGTTTTGGTATATCGAGATCAACGAACCAAGGGCTCTGATACCAACTTTGTCACGAAACAGACCATCGTGAATGACACCCACACTAACATTCAGGTGAAAGAACTATTACTACAACCCAACTAACAAAAATAATGAAAAATAAAGAATCTAAAGACATAGAAGCATGTTTAAATATCTAAAGGAAAAATAGGGAGTTTCCATAAACTCTGTGGTTCAAATTAAACTAAACAGCTAATGTTGAAGACAAACCCCTACAACCTTAAAGTCGATGTACCAAAACATTTAAAGTTCAACAAGTCTAAAGAAATGGGTACAACCCAATTAAACATTTGAATATATAAGTAGAAAGTATGAGTCTGGAAGATAATACTAAAAATAGAGAATTCATGGTAGCCTGGAAAAACTAGCTCACCCTTGATTTTGATTGATCATTGATATCCTAGATAAGGTCTATTAGTAGCCGCCTGAAGATGCCCTGTACTCAATAAAGAAAGCTAAAGTGTAGTTTCAATACACAACCACGGTGTACTCATAGGATCACACAACTATTTCAAGAAGTGAAACATATACAAGAAATTACAAAATAATAAAACAAGTATATACCAAACATACACAATATCAATCATCATTTCAGGATAAATGTACAATTCCACATTCTCAATAATACATAGATATAAAAATTCAATGGTCCTCTCATAGAACTAAAACCCAAAATGTTCGTGCGTTGGATCTTGACACCGGATCAAAGTTAGTGTGTCACATCGTGACACCCTTTCCAATATGTATGTCGCTACATGACATCCGATCCCATTGAGTGTATTGGAATGTGAAACCCGTTCCATTGAATAAGCCACAATAAGAATCAAAATGTTCATTCTTATAATCATATAATCAAGTGTTGATTCACGGCATACAATTATTCGCTCATACTCATTTACAATTAGTGTGATCAATAGTTCAACATTCTTATACATGCATTATAATGAAGCAGTTACTATCATACATCAGACAAACATGAAATAACAACAATCACCTACCTCAAACAAAGATTGAACCCTCCTAACAAACTTGATTCTTCCCTTTGTGAATTCTTTTCCCTTTTTCTTTGTCTAAAGACAATCAATATAATGCATGGATCAATAAACGAGGCCTAATTACCCAGATGACAATATAATTATCAACCCTAGGCAAAACCCATGATACTAAGGTGAAACTAGGTCTTTTTCCCACCAACAAAATGAGTTAACCCCCCCCCCCCCAATGATATACAATAAATATTTTACGTTCTATGGATCCAGAAAGGTATTTGGGAGCGAAAACCTTACCTTAGCACCAAAGTCGTGGGGAACTTTCAAGAAACCAGCTAGGTTTTCTCCTAGCTATAATGGAAGAAACTTGAAGAAAATAACATATTTGGAGTTTATTTCCTACTTTAGTCGTTGTTGTCCCGCTCTGGCGACTCTCATCCCGCCACAGTGACCCCGACCTAGCGTGAGTTATTCTTCCATAGAGACTTAAACAGAAACACTGAGTAGAATTGAGAGTTCAAACCTCCACTTCAAAACACATCTTCATTCTATGACACTCAAAAAGTTCTCGTTCACACTAAAATATGTATCGTGAGTTCTACTCACCCGAATTCGATTTCGTAAAGTCATACGATTTCCTTAATGTCTTATCTATCCATTCGTGTATTAAAATTCATTATTAGATATCTCATTCGCTAGCATATCTTCTTAGATATTTCTGACTACGATTTCATCCAAATTTGGACTAGGCTAGGAATTCTCAAGTTACTATGAAAAAGTTTTGCGGCCCAAAATTTTCCATGATGGCTTTTCTCTAACCATGGGAACAGGTCGTTACAATTACAATTTTATGACATTATATTTGTAATATTAATCTTTTTTAAAAACGTACATTTCAAGATAGTCATAGGAATTCAGTACTTCTTATTTTTTTATCAGTAATTTAATTAAAATATACTAAATTGAAAATTCTAAGTCAATTATTTTTTATAATTTTAGTTTAAAACACATGTTTATTCATTAATATATTTTAGAAAGAGAATATATAACTTAAACATTCAATTTAATATAATTTATAAAGGCTTTTATTTGTTTAATATACATTTTTAATTTTTTTTTTGTTTTTAAAAAAGTTCAATAGAACTTTATTATTACACTTGTGTAACCAAACAATACACTTGTAATTACATTATGGCAAACAAATAGATCATCGTAGTTACTAGATTGTCTAATTATTACACTGATAATGACTACACTAGTAATTACACTAATTTCGATTACCAGGTGACTTTCCGAACAGATGCATTGCCATCTCTTTGTTTCATTAGTGGAAAAGTACATATGTGTCCCAATTCATTAAATATTTCCATACAAACATGTAATACCTTTTTAGGAGTAGGAATTTCTATAAAACCAATCTTATGCAATCTTCAAAATATAACAAGACACATGTAAATTCATTCTGCCGTTATCCTTATACCAAATGTAAGATCTTTACATCTTTCAAGCATGTAAAACACCTCTTTGAGCGAAAATACAGCGAAAATAGTGAATTCACATACCGCAAAGCCATTGTTATGAAACTTCGACTAATGGTGGAGAACCCTACAGATAGTGTTGTGAAATCGTGACTAATGGTAGAGTAACCTCCAACCATAAATTACCACCGAGATTGCATAGTTTTTTAAATGAATTTTGTTCTTAGGGACCCAATCTGTTATGCTCTTATATAAAGTTCTACCATCATGACCAGTTTGAGAAGTTACAATATATAAGTTTGTGGACAATCACTAGTGGCGGGACTCCATTCAATGTTTGTGGGCAGTCACTAGGGGTGGATTATTCAAAATTTCAAGTCAAACTTGAAATAGTATGTTAAAAAAAAATTATGAAAAGGTACCAAAAATATATATATGGGATGGTTTGGTTTCAAGTTAACTTTTTTTAAAGTTAAATAAAACCACTAGTCAATATTTTTGTCTCAATTTTCACTTTTGTTGATCCCAAAAACTTGATCAAACACTGTAGTTTTTGAAAATCAACCCCTGCTCCCTAGTTAGTGCCTCTTCAATCGTAACCCTGCACGTCCCCTCTAGCTGAATCAAAGGTACTAGGGTCAACTACACTGCTTCTCAACTCCAAACAAAACATAAAATCATGTCAAACATACAAGGACTCACTACCACGTCTAAAGACTAACTTTCGAACGTCATGGATGTTCGTGGACGTTTGACCTCCAAAAGACTTCAAATCAATTATACAAGCTATAGAACACTTTATTAATATGTTATTAAAGTTTTTAGTCACATGTGAGGTTCTAGCTACCTTAGTTCAATTTGAGGGCGTGTCATATGTTTATTCGCTTGTATGAATTCTTGGATATGCATAATGTTTTCAACGTAAATTAGCATGTTTTGAAAAAATGTCTCTTTTAGCATGATTTCACTTGTGTTATGTGCATATACTCATAATTAGTACAAGTGTGTGCTAACCCATCTTTTATGTTTACTACAAAAGTTGGACCCGGCCGTTGAGCTTATAGAAGGCCTTTGAAGACTACTGGGATATTACCCAAGAGTTTGGTAGGTCCTCACTTTCCGAGTACAATGCCATTATCAAGCTATTGATGTTGTTCTAGTTATAAGACTTCTAGTTCTTTCCTTTTCATTTCAAGACGATTTTGTATAGCCTATATGAGGCTCTTTGTTGTATTGAACTATGGGTTAAGCTTAATTGTTGAATTCATTTTAGATGGTTTAATATGAGACATATTATAGACATTCTTATGAGATTATGTTCCTATACTATGTATGTGAAATCAAAAGTAGAAGTCTATGTAATCTTCTTATACGAAGGGTCTATGCATACTCTATAAATATATATTGTGTGTAAGCGAAAGGTCTATGTAAACCTCAATGTAGAAGTTAACGAAAAGTTTTAAATTTTCCGCATTTTTAACTTATGAATGTAATGATTTAATCTAAGAGGCTAGTCTTAGTCCTCTTCGAGGACGACGACTCCGGTTACGTCTAGGAGGTGCTCCTTGGATGTGATAAACTTGGTATCAGAGTATGAGGTTAAATACCTTTAGGATTGATCTCTCATTAAACCACGTCTACGTACATTCTTATTCATAATTGTGAAGCGCGCCGCACTTACGAATGAGAGATTAGGTGATGCTTAGGAAACTCTCATCTTCTTGTAATCCTATGTCATGCCTCTAGAGTCTACCTTATGTGTGCTTTAACCTAAACCTTTTATGGTTGTTATAAGTATGAATACCCGAATAGAAGCCACAAGAAGGGCCGAGGAAGGCATCGCTAATGCGGGAGCACAAGACAACCCAATGCCTCCACTTGAAGAAGTTTCTATGGATGATCAAGTTCTGGTTGCTCCTCCTCCTATGGCGGATGGGGATATAAGGGAAATGTTTCTCAAATTGTCCCAAGCCATTACTAACCAAGCATAATACGTCACTACTCAAGCACAAGATATGACGTCCCAAGCTAATCGGGAGGTGGTACCCCGAGAAAACCAACAAGTTAGCACCATGGCCTCCCGTTTGAGGGATTTCACTAGGATGAATGCCCCTACTTTCTATTGGTCCAAAGTTGAGGAAGACCCTCAAGAATTAATTGATGAAACATACAAAATTCTCTATGCTATGGGGTTGACTACTAGTGAGAAAGCCGAGTTAGCCACTTATCAACTCAAAGATGTGGCCCAAACTTGGTACGTCCAATGTAGAGACAATAAGACTTTAAGGGGTGTACCGGTGACATGGGAGATTTTAAAGAAGGCTTTTCTTGATAGGTTCTTCCCTAGGGAAAAGAGGGAATCCAAAGTGGAAGAATTCATCAACCTTCGTCAAGGAGGTGTGAATGTACTTTACTATTCCTTGAAATTTACTAAATTGTCAAAGTATGCTCCTTCTTTGGTTTCCGACCCTAGAGATGAAATGTCTAGATAGACTATTGTTTAATGTCTAGATAGCGTCCCATACCACCACCTAAACTTCATAGAACTTCTCCAATACTAGTAGGCATCCCATACGATGAGAATAGGAAATAACCGACAAAGACCATGGTAGTAAAGCATGGAATCCAGAATTGTAACCTACTCTGATGGAGGGTGTTCTACTTACCAATGGTAGAACTTGGACACATCACATGTAGGCACATGGTTAAGGAATATGAAGGGTTTACTTTGCACTCTGTCCTCATTCTTAACTAAAGCTACTTCCCTTACCATACTCACTCGTTGCTAGCCTTTTTTTCTCAAAGAGTAATTCACATTAAAGATCATACGAAGGGGTTCCATATCTAGTTCATAACCTAATCACATTCACCCTACCAAAGAGGTACCCTAGGGCTACCATACATGGCGAAGAGGATAGATTAATGAATTTCCTAAGAATGATTTCATGTCGTTTCATCCAACCATTCCTAAGTCCATCCCTCACAAAAGAAGGATACCATTATGGCTTTCGACTTCAAGCTGATCATAACCTTCTTTCTCAAAGGTTCCACACAAGTTGACCTTCTCACTATGTTCAAGGCCACATATTATTCATTCATACAAGACTAAGAGGCTTTAGCATCCTAAGTCAAGACATCTCATATTCACATATCATTCATGCATCAAGAAGAGGGACTTAAGTCTGCCTAAACAAGACACATCATTACTTCACTTATCACATATAAAATATCATATTGAAGAAGCACATAGGCACCACCTTCATCATCTTTAGGTCACCCTATACACTACTATGACATCATAAATGTAACCATTATAGACTCATATATCCAAATAGGAAGAATCATGCATCAACTCTAAGACTACACACACAATGCCATAGTCATAATTTAATATGATCACCTAACAACTTCAATTGAAGAACCACATACTTTCACATTACTTAACATGTAGGTAGATATGATCATACATCACATAGTTAACAACACCAATCATCATAATACTTGAAGTATTTGCCGACAAGGACATGATCCTCATAATACATAAAGTAACACCGACAAGGCCACATCATTCACATAGCACCGTTACCATAAGTGGACCATACCAATCACAATATAATTTAATATCTACATTACATAAAATAAAGAGAATTATGTCAGCGCACCACTAATCCATTCTCTCCACTTCAATCCTTAGCTAAATTATCCAATTCAAAACCAGTAGGCCCTTACACATGACCATGATCATCAATTCAATACAAAAACCATAATACTCAATGAATCTAGGTCAATTCAATATATATTTTTCAATCTACGACACCTTTTTCATCAATTGAATACAATTATTACATCATTCAATAGCCCGTAGAAAGCTACACTAGAATTCATAAGCATTAAGACAATATAAAGTCACCAAAAAGTAGTCAAAATATAGGGTTCATAGGGTTTTATGTTAAATTAATATAATTAACATCAATATAATAAACATATAATGATTCAAAACCTTTAATGCGATAACCCATTGATAGATCATAAAATTGGACAAGTTCATCTTTAGAAAACTTTAGAAATCTCTTTGAATTTGGGGCTCCTTGATGAATAGAGTTTCAAGGATCAAAAACCATACCTTAATGATGTTAATCCACAAAATTGATGAAGAATCACCACTAAAATCTCCAATCCAATCTCTTTTGAGTTTTGGCTTTAATGGAGTTCTACAGAATGTTTTAGAGATTTTTGGTGTTTTGATTTGGAAGAATGAATTTATCTAGGTATTTAGGACTTATATAACCACTTAAAATACCTAAATTACCCCTAAGTAGCCTCCCAAACTTTTATTTGGACGTCGGGTGAATTAGTAAATTCACCCTTTCAACATAAAATGAAGCAGCGCAGTTGCAGACCTCACCAACGACTAGCCATCGACCGACCTTTTGTCCACAAACGGACCATCATGTCTTGCCGTCGTTTGGTTCTGAAGCTGGACATTGGGAGCTTGATATACCTATTCTAAGTCTTTACCAACGACTCCCATCGATGGGGCATCGACTGGTCAATGAGCCGTCGTTTGCCTCAGTCGATTGGGTATGGTCTTGACAACCTTTGGCTCAAATGAAGGGTCCTTCCTCAAGGACCCTTGGTTAATCCTTGGGGACTTTCACCCAGACGTTTTCAACCCGAATTTGATAGTAACGTGTTTAGGACCTTCCATATAAATTTCATCCAAAAACGAACACATGAAACTCGACGAAACAATCTAAGATACACAAGGTCGTTTCAAGGCAAACCTTTTAAACGTCACGGACGTTCTTGGACGTTTGACCTCCAAACTTCATTAAACTTAACACAATAACTTTAAATACTATTATAACTCATATAAGGACCTCATAAGCTCATAACACACACATATGAGCACATAAACACATATGAGGCACATAGGTGACTAGTCGTCGAACGTCTTGGTCGTCCCTTGACATTTGACTTCCAATTCACCTAAACTATGAGACACTGCCTCAATGCTACATGATTAACAATTTTAGGGCCTTAGACACTCATGAAAACCATGTTAGGTTCTAGCTTCACCTAAGTCGTTTTAGAGGTGTCACATATTGCTCATATAGTTACACCTATACACTTATGCATGAATGAAGTGAAGTATGAACATGTGTGGTTCAAGAGTTATTATCTGAAAGGTCTTCTCACATATATTGTAACAACCCTAAAAATGAATAGGATCAAGACTTAGGTGTTTCAAGAATGCTTGCGATTAGACCAAGGTCCACACGTATTGATACGCGTAGAACCAGACCTCAGAACCCTTACTATGACCAAGCCAACTAACTTGGGGAGTTAATTGAGCTTGGAATGGTTGGAACCAACCATGTGAGGCTCACGAAAATGGAGATTTAATCGAAAGAGTTTTTACCGGACTCAAAAGAAGAAATTTTAAGTTTTGAGGGTCCAAGGGTAAAATGGTCTTTTCCAGGCCAAGGGTAATATTGTAATTACCCTGAGTAATTAATTAAGTAAAAAAAATAAAGAAATTCGGGTGGGGCAACCCGAAGTGACCCATTTTCGCAAAATGGGGTCACCTGGGTTCGAACCCCACTAGAAGCAAGATTAAACTTGCTTTTATTTTAATGTGTTAACTTAGTTTTTAATAAATAATTAATATTAGCTGATTTAGGAAAAAGAAATCAGATTTTTATTAATTTTGATTAATTATTGAGTTTACTAATTCAAACCCACGAAGTCCTACTTCTACTAGACTTCTATCTCCCATTTCCCCCACTCTCTCTTGCACGATTCTCTCTCTCTTTCACTCTCTTTTTCTTGGCTGAAAACGTGAGAAAACAATCAGCAAAAGAAAAATAAAGTAAAGGCAAAAGTTCATCAAGAACTTGAAAGATAGAAACACAAAGAGAAAGCAATTCGGTAACGTTAAGCAAAGCATACTACGCTAGTCGGGTGAGGTGTGAGTGTGGGTGTTTGGACTGATTTTTGGAGAGGTTCTTGGGCAGCATTCTGGAGATTTAACAAGAAAACAAAGGTATGGGTCTTCTTACTCTTGGTCCCTTTCCCAAGAGACCCATAAGACTCAGATAATTCTATTTCGAAACTAGGATTGTCCCCCATTTCATGCTCCCTGTCATTAGCTCCCAACGAATGTAGGTTGGTATGAATGCTGGTAGACTTAGGATTATGTGATGTTTGTGTTAAATGTTAATGTGTTGGATGTACGTTAGTTATGATAAGACAAACCATGTGTGTGTTCGAAATTAAGAAAAATGTATGCCATATTTGGAGTCTCAGCCTTGAGGCTTAAAATAGCTAATGTTGTGTTTGTTAATTTACGTACCCAAACTCATGAAGATTGTGATGTTCATAATTAAGAAATGTGGCTGACTTGAATAAGGATTTGATAGCCAATAAATTCTCTAAAGGATGCACTTAAAAATACGTTGAAGTGGAATTATGAAAGAATGTATGAACTAAGTAAAACATTGATGTTATGAGTTAAAAGTAACTAAAAATTTCCAGCATTGTACAAGTTAATATAGACTAAATAAAAATGCATATGAATCTGGAAATTTTACTAAAGAAATAAAAGAATGAGGCCACTAGGAATTGAACCCGTGACCTCATCCTTGGGCGAAACAGACACGGCAAAGGGTGAGGGCTGGGGGGTTCGATCCTGGGTCTGAGCAAGGGCTTGAATAAGAGAAAAAAATTAATGAGGGGAGTGGGATTCGAACCCACCACCCCTCGGTCAGAATTCATGAAGAGTATAATGGAAACTAAAAAGAAAAAGGTGTTGGGGCTAAGGGGATTCGAACCCCTTAGCTACTGCCGCGAAATTAAATGATAAAACAAGTGAGGCCATGGGGGTTCGATCCCATGACCTCACTGTACATGCTCCTAACTTAGAGAAAATATTAAAAATATAATTATGGGGCTGTGGGGGTTCGAACCCACCACCTCACAGCCCTTAAGCGAAAAATTAATTAAAAGGAAGGAGGCTGTGGGGGTTCGATCCCACAACCTCCTTACTTGAGCGAAATTAAGAGAAAATAAAAGAGGTTGTGGGGGTTCGATCCCACAACCTCTTGGTTTAAGAAAGAATAGGAGAATATTATGTTAATAAAAAATAAAATAAAAGGTGGGGTTGTGGGGACTCAAACCCACAACCCATCGGCCAATGTAAGAGAGACTTTAAGTAGAAAAGTAAACCTTCAATATAAACATTGTGATTTGACTTAGAGTTAAAATGTTATGACTATTAGAATAAAATCAATTAATAATGTAAATGACATTCAATTGATTCAAGACTTGGGATTCCTTGCCCAAACTTCCGTTTGATACATAAGTCATACGTGAACAAATCATCCAAGAATAATGCCACCTACTTAGATCAAATTCAAGATCTTGGCATAATTACAAGATACATAAGTCTTGTACTACATAATCTTAGGAATGTAAGAATTACTTAATGAACTACGAATGAAGCCTCATGGCTTGTGTGTATAGACTCATAAGTCTAACATACGTTCAAAAGTAAGTGATCCTAAGACGTATGAAATGAAATGATGAACCCTAGAAGGGTTAAGTATGAGTGTAAATACACTAAATGGCCAAGTGCATTGGCATATGATGAGATGAACAATGAAATGATGAAATGAACATTCACATAATAAGAGGGGAGTAACTATGAAAAGCAAAGGTGCTAATGATAATGAATGCGATGACAACATGATATGAGGCTAATGTAAATGATGAGAATAATCTCAAAAGAGCCTAAGAAAATGTTACCAATACATACTCACCTAGGAGAGTGTAAGATAATGAAGAGACCAATCTCTATGAACACTCTAATGAGAGTATTGAGCTTAACACACTCAATACGAATAATGAGATGAGAAATCATCTAATGAGCTATGATGTCCTCATACTAGAAGCCAGCTTCCATGACGTATGAGTTGAATGTAATGGAACTTTATACTAAGCACCGATAGACTAGCTATGAGCGGTGATGCCTTCTTTCGGGAAGGGCGGAGGTTCACGTAACTCTCATGAGATGAGACTGTCCGGCTTGCCGGGTATGGGTCTCCTTATATCTCCTAGTCTTCGAACCTATACTGCCAATATAGGGATCTGGAGGGGTTAAATTCCCATGTACGCTAGCATGTTATTGGATCACTTTGGCCGGTGATTCCACCTCTTTTCGGTGTGGGGGAGACACTGGATTTCATGATGCTCACATGATCTATGTCGGTTAAAGTTAAAGTTCCCAATGAATGAATGAGGCCAGCCTCAAATGATTCACACAATGAAATGAATGATACCAAAGGTGTTAGGATAGGATAATCAAAAGGTAAGTTAGATTCAAGTAATGACATTAGATCATTCTTGGTCATTGCACAACGAACCTAATGAAAGTCTTAAACTACATCCTAGGTATAACCGGTGGTTACACTGGACAATGAACGAAATGAAATGAAGTACGTATGAATGAATGAAGCAGACTCTGTGTTTGCTAATGAAGATTCCCTAGTTGAGGTCCCATATGTTGAGCCCTCATTTCTGGGATGTCTTAATGTCAAGTCCATGATTCCAAGGTCTCATGGCATATGAATAAATGATATGAAAGAAGTTATGTGCTACATGAAAAATGTACTGTATGCTACATGATATGTGCTATGCGTAAATGTTATGTGCTGTGTGCAAATGTGAAAAGTATGATGATGTATATTATCCTCTTGGTGTCACTTTCCTAATCCAAATTTGGAAAGCTCACTTACTTTACTAATCCAAATTTGGAAACTTTCCTAATCTCAATTTGGCAAGTCCACTGACTTGACTTCAAAAAATCATGTTGTTAGGAAAGAGCTATTCTTTCTCATGCATGTCCTTGGTGTGTGCTTGCATATACACATACTTAGTACAAGTGTGTACTAACCCTATACAAACTCTACTATTTTAGGTGCAGGCACAGGTGGACGGTAGAGCTACTAGATCATCGCTGTAGTTATCCGGACGTCCAGCATTCATCCGGTTTTGGTAGGTCCTCATGCTTTCGAGGATGCTACTGTTTATGTTCTAGCTTAGTTTAGGAGTTGAGCTAGTGGAGCATGCTCCACTAGCGTTTCTTTCTTATTTTATTCAGACTATGTATGGGTGCCATTTTGGCAATTATACGATTATGTTATTGAACTATTCCTTTCATTTGATTATCTCTTAATATTTAGATGGTTGATGTTGAACGAATTACGAATGTATTAGAAGTGTTTAGTAAGTAATGTTTAGAAACAAAAAGTTTCAAATTTTCCGCTAAAATTAACCTATGTAAAGTAATAATGATGTAAGTAGGCTTGTCTGCGACCTCTGAGAGGTCAACGACGCCGGTCTCGTCTGGGGTCTAGATTCCGGTCGTGACAAAGTTGGTATCAGAGCACTAGGTTAAATTACGAAAATAATAAGTTCACATCAACCACATTGAGTAGTTTCAAGTCATGGTAGTGAAGTGTACCACTATCCTGGATTAGAGACTGCATAATGCGTAGGAAAGTTTCCCTTCTTCTGATCTTATCGTGCTTTTCTAAATGTCTGAATTCTTGGTGTTATGAGCGTGTCTAACATCAATCCTTTTTGTTTTTTCCAGAGAATGAACACTAGGAGAGGATTTGGTCAGAGGAGAGGAGGAGCAGCTGCTAGGGGTGATCAGGATCTACCCCAGGCTCCAGCTGAAGGAGTGGCCATGCCAGTTAACCCAGCTGGGTTGACTGATGCTGAGGGGCGGGCATCTTTGGACCAAATGGCACAAACTATTACCATGCAGGCCCAGGCTATGACTGCCCAGGTCAACAGACAGGATGTTCAGAGGGAGAACCCACCGGTCCGTAGCATGGCTGACAGACTGAGGGATTTCACGAGGATGAATCCTCCCATTTTCACAGGGGTTAAGACATCAGAGGATCCTCAAGAGTTTTTAGATGAGGTGCATAAGATTCTGGTGGCTATGGGGGCCACTGACATTGAGAAGGCTGAGATGGCTTCCTATCAGCTCAAGGATGTTGCACAGAATTGGTGCAAGATGTGGCAAGATAGACGTGTCTTAGTTGGAGTACCAGTCACATGGGAGCTGTTCAAGACAACATTTCTGGAGAGATTCTTTCCCACGGAGATGAGGGAGGCCAAGGTTGAGGAATTCATCGACCTCAAACAAGGCTCCATAAGAGTCAGGGAGTATTCCTTGAAGTTTGTTAAGCTGTCAAGGTATGTTGTTTTTCCCCAAGTATTTAATAGTAAGAATAAGAATAATACTGAACCTTGTTGGAATCTCCCAGGTATGCTACTTCCCTGGTTTCTAACAGCAGGGATGAGATGAGCAGGTTCCTCACAGGAATCAATGGAGACCTGGAGGAGGAGTGTCGATCTGCTATGCTCCATGATAATATGGATCTTTCCAGGTTGATGGTGCATGTCCAGCAGGTAGAGGACAGCCGCAGAAAGAGAGGTGTTCGTGATGCTAGGAGGCCTAGGCCTCAAGATCAGGCAGAACCCAGTCATGGAGGCCACAGGAACAACTTTGGCGTCCGTGAGCAGCCCAGGTTTAAGAAGGGGCTCTCCCACCAAGGGAGTCAAGTTCATCCAAGAGTCGCTATGATAGGGATTCGAAGTCCAGAGTTAAGAGAAACAATGGAGTAGATACACCTCAGGAGAGGCCACCTTGCAGGAAGTGTGGCAAACTGGATGGAGGAGAGTGCATGATGGGCTCTAATGCTTGTTACAGCTGTGGAAAACTGGGCCACATGGTGAAAGATTGTCCGAATAGGAGGAGTCAAGAACGAGGGACGGAGAGAGTTCAGACTAATGGCCTGAATGAAGAGGCTCCAAAGAGGCAACGATTCTTCGCACTCAAGTCCAGGGGTGCAGGGGAAGGCACTTCTGATGAAGCCTCGGGTGCGTAATCTTAATTAGCCTTTCATATATTTGACTGTATATGGTGTTTATGCCCTAGTATGAGGATTAATAGGTTTGAAGTCATCATATTGGTTGCTGATGTATATGATTTTTATGTTGACTTTGTGTTGTATCCTTTGATGAGACTAGTTTAGGGAAGAATTCTTTAGTCTATTAATGTAAAGCTACTAGTAGGTTTCAAGGAGGTGTTCCATCATGTTAATATGTGAATAAGATATTCACCAGTGAAAGTATTGAGGTACCTATGTATGCGTAGGTTCTATAGATGACATACTTATTGTTAGTAAAGAGTAGTGTCATTCGGGGACGAATGTTCCTAAGGGGGGGATAATGTAACAACCCTAAAAATGAATAGGATCAAGACTTAGGTGTTTCAAGAATGCTTGCGATTAGACCAAGGTCCACACGTATTGATACGCGTAGAACCAGACCTCAGAACCCTTACTACGACCAAGCCAACTAACTTGGGGAGTTAATTGAGCCTGGAATGGTTGGAACCAACCATGTGAGGCTCACGAAACGGAGATTTAATTGAAAGAGTTTTTGCCGGACTCAAAAGAAGAAATTTTAAGTTTTGAGGGTCCAAGGGTAAAATGGTCTTTTCCAGGCCAAGGGTAATATTGTAATTACCCTGAGTAATTAATTAAGTAAAAAAATAAAGAAATTCGGGTGGGGCAACCCGAAGTGACCCATTTTCGCAAAATGGGGTCACCCGGGTTCGAACCCCACTAGAAGCAAGATTAAACTTGCTTTTATTTTAATGTGTTAACTTAGTTTTTAATAAATAATTAATATTAGCTGATTTAGGAAAAAGAAATCAGATTTTTATTAATTTTGATTAATTATTGAGTTGACTAATTCAAACCCACAAAGTCCTACTTCTACTAGACTTCTATCTCCCATTTCCCCCACTCTCTCTTGCACGATTCTCTCTCTCTTTCACTCTCTTTTTCTTGGCTGAAAACGTGAGAAAACAATCAGCAAAAGAAAAATAAAGTAAAGGCAAAAGTTCATCAATAACTTGAAATATAGAAACACAAAGAGAAAGCAATTCGGTAACGTTAAGCAAAGCATACTACGCTAGTCGGGTGAGGCGTGAGTGTGGGTGTTTGGACTGTTTTTTGGAGAGGTTCTTGGGCAGCATTCTGGAGATTTAACAAGAAAACAAAGGTATGGGTCTTCTTACTCTTGGTCCCTTTCCCAAGAGACCCATAAGACTCAGATAATTCTATTTCGAAACTAGGATTGTCCCCCATTTCATGCTCCCTGTCATTAGCTCCCAACGAATGTAGGTTGGTATGAATGCTGGTAGACTTAGGATTATGTGATGTTTGTGTTAAATGTTAATGTGTTGGATGTACATTAGTTATGATAAGACAAACCATGTGTGTGTTCGAAATTAAGAAAAATGTATGCCATATTTGGAGTCTCGGCTTGAGGCTTAAAATTGCTAATGTTGTGTTTGTTAATTTACGTACCCAAACTCATGAAGATTGTGATGTTAATAATTAAGAAATGTGGCTGACTTGAATAAGGATTTGATAGCCAATAAATTCTCTAAAGGATGCACTTAAAAATACGTTGAAGTGGAATTATGAAAGAATGTATGAACTAAGTAAAACATTGATGTTATGAGTTAAAAGTAACTAAAAATTTCCAACATTGTACAAGTTAATATAGACTAAATAAAAATGCATATGAATCTGGAAAATTTACTAAAGAAATAAAAGAATGAGGCCACTAGGAATTGAACCCGTGACCTCATCCTTGGGCGAAACAGACACGGCAAAGGGTGAGGGCTGGGGGGTTCGATCCTGGGTCTGAGCAAGGGCTTGAATAAGAGAAAAAAATTAATGAGGGGAGTGGGATTCGAACCCACCACCCCTCGGTCAGAATTCATGAAGAGTATAATGGAAACTAAAAAGAAAAAGGTGTTGGGGCTAAGGGGATTCGAACCCCTTAGCTACTGCCGCGAAATTAAATGATAAAACAAGTGAGGCCATGGGGGTTCGATCCCATGACCTCACTGTACATGCTCCTAACTTAGAGAAAATATTATAAATATAATTATGGGGCTGTGGGGGTTCGAACCCACCACCTCACAGCCCTTAAGCGAAAAATTAATTAAAAGGAAGGAGGCTGTGGGGGTTCGAACCCACAACCTCCTTACTTGAGCGAAATTAAGAGAAAATAAAAGAGGTTGTGGGGGTTCGATCCCACAACCTCTTGGTTTAAGAAAGAATAGGAGAATATCATGTTAATAAAAAAATAAATAAAAGGTGGGGTTGTGGGGACTCGAACCCACAACCCATCGGGATGTAAGAGAGACTTTAAGTAGAAAAGTAAACCTTCAATATAAACATTGTGATTTGACTTAGAGTTAAAATGTTATGACTATTAGAATAAAATCAATTAATAATGTAAATGACATTCAATTGATTCAAGACTTGGGATTCCTTGCCCAAACTTCCGATTGATACATAAGTCATACGTGAACAAATCATCCAAGAATAATGCCACCTACTTAGATCAAATTCAAGATCTTGGCATAATTACAAGATACATAAGTCTTGTACTACATAATCTTAGGAATGTAAGAATTACTTAATGAACTACGAATGAAGCCTCATGGCTTGTGTGTATAGACTCATAAGTCTAACATACGTTCAAAAGTAAGTGATCCTAAGACGTATAAAATGAAATGATGAACCCTAGAAGGGTTAAGTATGAGTGTAAATACACTAAATGGCCAAGTGCATTGGCAAATGATGAGATGAACAATGAAATGATGAAATGAACATTCACATAATAACAGGGGAGTAACTATGAAAAGTAAAGGTGCTAATGATAATGAATGTGGTGACAACATGATATGAGGCTAATGTAAATGATGAGAATTATCTCAAAAGAGCCTAAGAAAATGTTACCAATACATACTCACCTAGGAGAGTGTAAGATAATGAAGAGACCAGTCTCTATGAACACTCTAATGAGAGTATTGAGCTTAACACACTCAATACGAATGATGAGATGAGAAATCATCTAATGAGCTATGATGTCCTCATACTAGAAGCCAGCTTCCATGACGTATGAGTTGAATGTAATGGAACTTTATACTGAGCACCGATAGACTAGCTATGAGCGGTGATGCCTTCTTTCGGGAAGGGCGGAGGTTCACGTAACTCTCATGAGATGAGACTGTCCGGCTTGCCAGGTATGGGTCTCTTTATATCTCCTAGTCTTCGAACCTATACTGCCAATATAGGGATCTGGCGGGGTTAAATTCCCATGTACGCTAGCATGTTATTGGATCACTTTGGCCGGTGATTCCACCTCTTTTTTGTGTGGGGGAAACACTGGATTTCATGATACTCACATGATCTATGTCGGTTAAAGTTAAAGTTCCCAATGAATGAATGAGGCCAGCTTCAAATGATGCACACAATGAAATGAATGATACCAAAGGTGTTAGGATAGGATAATCAAAAGGTAAGTTAGATTCAAGTAATGACATTAGGTCATTCTTGGTCATTGCACAACGAACCTAATGAAAGTCTTAAACTACATCCTGGTATAACCGGTGGTTACACTGGACTATGAACGAAATGAAATGAAGTACGTATAAATAAATGAAGCAGACTCTGTGTTTGCTAATGAAGATTCCCTAGTTGAGGTCCCATATGTTGAGCCCTCATTTCTGGGATGTCTTAATGTCAAGTCCATGATTCCAAGGTCTCATGGCATATGAATAAATGATATGAAAGAAGTTATGTGCTACATGAAAAATGTACTGTATGCTATATGATATGTGCTATGTGTAAATGTTATGTGCTGTGTGCAAATGTGAAAAGTATGATGATGTATATTATCCTCTTGGTATCACTTTCCTAATCCAAATTTGGAAAGCTCACTTACTTTCCTAATCCAAATTTGGAAACTTTCATAATCTCAATTTGGCAAGTCCACTGACTTGACTTCAAAAAATCATGTTGTTAGGAAAGAGCTATTCTTTCTCATGCATGTCCTTGGTGTGTGCTTGCATATACCCATACTTAGTACAAGTGTGTACTAACCCTATACAAACTCTACTATTTTAGGTGCAGGCACAGGTGGACGGTAGAGCTACAGGATCATCGCTGTAGTTATCCGGACGTCCAGCATTCATCCGGTTTTGGTAGGTCCTCATGCTTTCAAGGATGCTACTGTTTATGTTCTAGCTTAGTTTAGGAGTTGAGCTAGTGGAGCATGTTCCACTAGCGTTTCTTTCTTATTTTATTCAGACTATGTATGGGTGCCATTTTGGCAATTATACGATTATGTTATTGAACTATTCCTTTCATTTGATTATCTCTTAATATTTAGATGGTTGATGTTGAACGAATTACGAATGTATTAGAAGTGTTTAGTAAGTAATGTTTAGAAACAAAAAGTTTCAAATTTTCCGCTAAAATTAACCTATGTAAAGTAATAATGACGTAAGTAGGCTTGTCTGCGACCTCTGAGAGGTCAACGATGCCGGTCTCGTCTGGAGTCTAGATTCCAGTCGTGACATATATGTACACACACACACACATGAAATCATGTACATTATGCATGTATGATGACGTAGTAAAGAGAGGGTCTCTTGAAAGGTGTTCTTAATTGTATCTTAAACTAGATTATGCTTGAATATGCTATGTCCATGTGAAAGGTTTTCTCACATGATCTAGGTTTATGAAAGGAAATTCTCATCTATAACCTATAAGCTAAGCATATGAGGAGGTAGACCTCCTAAATTCATTTTTATGAAATAAAGTTAGTAAAGACTTTAAAAAAAGGGAACTTAGCTTAGCATTGAGTGAACTTGAAGATGAGGGATACCCTTTCTCAATGTGGGAAAGATTGTTCACCATGTCCTCACGAGGTTTATAACTACAATGCCTCAATAGAAATAAAGAGGGTTTCCATATATACCTCTAAATTTCCATAATTATGTTGCCCCATAGGATCTAGCAAGTGATATCACCTAAAATGCTAGAATAGTATTCATGTCTTACCTTGGCAAGTAATATAACCTCTTTTGGTGTGAAGGTATGACACCAAATTCAATGTTTGGCATACATGGTCTTATTGTCGGTTAAGGCTAGGATTTCCCTAATGTAAAATGGACAATGGAAGTAAAGTAATGGACCCTAACTGGGATAACCTAAAGGAAGTTGCTTAGTGTAGGTGAGGGTATGGGACTTTCCCTTTGCATTGTACAAGTATCTCGTGAGGGGAGTTCTAGGAAGGTTTTCCATATGTATATGACTATTTACATGTCATATATGCATAATATTATGGTATTGACCTAATTGTATGATAATTTGCATGGTATGAGTCCTATGGTGTCCATATGATGTGGTCTTACCTTATATGCATAATGTTGGTCTTGTTGACTAAATGATAAAGGTCTTACTTGGCATGTATGTAGTTGACTATACTTGTAATGTTGATGTATGAAGTGAATGATAGGCTTGTAGTCTCTTTATGAGCTTACTAAGTATGTGTGAGGTTATGGACTTCACATGTACATTGCACTAGTGGGATTAGATTGGGATTATGAGTAAGGTCTTCTGATGTCTATATGAAATGAAGTCCAAGTGTGCTATTGTTGACTATTCCCTATTATGATGTTGTTGATAGTGTTAACGTGCATGTGGTCTTGAAGTGAGTTTTATATGTGGTTCATGAATATGTTGGTTCATATGTGAAATAGGTGTCTTAGGATATGTTATGTTCCTATGAATGCCTATGTTTAAGTAAATGAAGGTTATGTGAATGTTCACCTTGGTGACCTTAAGGTGATGCTTAAGTGTGGATGGTGAAATGGGACACTATTCATACATTGCACCAAGTGTTACTAGAGATTTACTTGGGGGTTAAAGAATTAAGGTAAAAGATAAGATAATGTCATTAAATGCTAAATGAGCTTTAGATGACTTATGTGACTTTATGTGATGTTATGAATAGGGTCCATGCCTATATGATGTATATGAGCTACGTTGTTCTTGTTATATCAAAGTCTTTATGAAGTTTTACTAAAAGGCATGATGCATGGTTTTCTAAGAAAATGTCCTCTTTAAATGCATGTTTTTGCATGGTTGCCATAATTAGTGCATTCTTGTACTAACACCATTTTTCTTCATCTTTTAACACAAAGTGTAGGTTATGGATGCTTAAAGGATGTCTCTAAGATGAAGGGCTTGATATGTGTTTCCCAAGCTCAAGGAAAGTGATCCTTATGTTTCAAGGATTTCCTACATTATGTTTCATTCAAAGTATATGTATTAGCTTAGATATTATATTATGATGTTAAAGGGTCGTGTCCCTATTCTACTCTATTAATGTTGAGTCTAAGATGGAAAAAGAGACTTAGAGTCTAACTATGTATTATGATATTTTATATATATGAAGTGATGATTCTAACATATGATGTGCTTCTTAAAGTTTTAATTTTTCCGCTAAATTTACCTATGACAATGTGATGAATGATGACTATGGACTCGTATAAGACATCCGAGAGGTCAAATACGCCATGTTTCTTCTAGGGGGTGCTCCCTGGTCGTGACAACCGAGGGGAGAATGGTTTGGAAAACATCAATTCAAGTGTAGTCATTGTCATAAACCTGGACACATTTGTGACATATTTTATTTTTTGCATGGTCCACCACCCAGTTATGAGCCTATTGTTCTAAAAGAATTGTCACGACACGAGACCATACCCTAGAAGCTACGGCACAATCTCGGATTATGGCACGGCGTATTCGATCTCTCAGAGGTCTCATACAATCCTCTCATATCATTCATCGCATATACATAATGAAAAGTAGTGCGAAATTAAAAATTTTCATAAAAATAATATAGAAGTCTTTAAACTCTTTCATATATGTAGAAATAGGAAAACACAAAGTCTCAATCATCATCTTAAGACACGATAATACTTGGGACACGGCCCATATGAATTTAAAACATACTACTACATAGTCTATTACAAAACTTCATTAAAGAAACATAAAATGACATATATGCCCTCGAGTCAAGTGAGGACATACTTCAACTCTTCTTGAACGATCTCCTTGTCCAAGTCTTCTTCCCAAAGATCTTCACCTACCAAGAACTATAGATAGAAAATGAAGCATGGAATTAGTACAACCACATGTACTAAGTATGACATTATGCATAAAAATCATGAAAACGGACTTTATTGGAAATATGCATCTTTTTTGAAAATCATCATAATATCATCATAAGAATAACATTAGCAACTTAGAATCACATAAGAAAACATTAAACGAAAAACATAATTTTTAAGTCATGTTACAGTGAGTTCAGTTCACTGTACAGTGAAGTCCCTTCACTGTTACAGTGAAGTCTAAGCCCTCTCTTTTGAACATATTTTAGCATGTAGTCTTCTCACTAACGTCATCCTAAGATTCACTTAAGTCACGAAAAGAGAGACCGCCCATACACCCTCTGTAGATGTGCCTAAACGATCCTTAAGACCACTCCTAATGAGACACATACACACCTACAAAGCATCATAATCATCAAGGTAAGATTCTTCTACCAAAGGTGAATTCTAAGTCTCACTGAGTGAGTTATGAAGCAACCTCCCATAAAATCCCTTACACACACACTCAAGAGATCCAATAGACTCCCTATGATAGAATCATTCTCACTAAACACCCCAACACACAGATGATAGGACACTCTCCTTCCAAAGGCTATCAAAAGACCTACTTAAGTAATTCAAGAAGATAACGTCCATGATTTACCTCTTCAAGATTACCTAAATAGTCCTTAAGACTACCTAAGGCTTAGATCATATCAACAACAACAAACCTTTCCCTAACTAGAGTCATTCTCAATACTTCCATAGACAAGCAATGAAGAGATTCCTTTGTGCCCTCTTAACAATTTACCTAAAGAATCCCTAAGGCACTCTAGCTTAGGTACTTATTCACTTACATACTTCATAACGTAAGTCATTAGTTCATTAGTTCATTTAGAAGACATACATCACATAAAGGACATTCAAATAATGGTCTTAGACAAGACCTAGGGACTCTTACTAACATCTTCAAAGTCTATTGTGCAATGTCAAGATAGCGTCCCATACCAACACCTAAACCTCATAAAACTTCTCTAATGCTAATAGGTGGGACAATATGATGATAATAGGAAATAACCGACATAGACTATGGTAGCCAAGTATGGAATCCGAAGTTCTATCCTACTTCGATGAGGTGTTCTACTTACCAATGATAAAACATAAAGATCCCATGTAGGCACATGTTAAGGAATGTGAAGGGCGTACATTGTATTCTAGTCTCATACTTAACTAGAACTACTTACCTTAACCATACTCACTCGGTGCTAGACTTAGTTCTCATAGATCAATTCACATTAAGGTTCATACAAATGGGTCCCATATTATGTTCATGACCCAATTATATTTACCCTACCAAAGCAAGGTCCATTAGGGTTATCTAACTATGGCGACAAGAAGCTCATCGCGACTTTCCTAAGGTATGATATGATCCCGTTCCATCCTATCAACCTTAAGTCTATCACTCATTACATGAAGGATACCATTACGGCTTACTACTTCACGATTCATAACCTTACCACTTTATTCAAGGTTCCACATAAATGACCTCTTTAATCATCATTCATGGTCTCACATATATTCATTTATTCAATTCTAAGACCCTTTAGATTCCTAATTGAAGACATCGCATATCCACATAAGTATCAAGTAACAAGTCTACCTAAACAAGACACAACGTACACTACACCATTTTAGGCCTACGGCCACCCTACTAAAGTGTAGCCTAAACTAGCAAAAAGTGTGGCCTTTGATAAAAGGCCACACTTTTGGACTTTAGGCAACACTTTTTAGGGGGTGGCCAAAAGAAGCGTAACCTTTGACATTAGGCAACACTTATTAAATGTCGCCACTTTTGGCTACACTTATAAAGCGTAGCCAAAGAAGTATAAGGCAACGCTTTGTTGTGATGCATTAACAACACCTATATTTTATTATACTACACTTAAAAGCGTTGCCTTTGCTTTTTTATTGGTCACATTTAAAAAGTGTTGCCTTTTATATCTCATTTATAACAACACTTATAAAGTGTAACTTTTCTTGGACGTCCTACAGCAACACTTTTGAAGTGTTGCAAAAGTTCTGTAGAATTTGTAGCCACAATGTTTGATTTTTAATAGTAATAATTTTTATTTGCATATATTCAATAATCCCATAATTAAATATACAAGTGCTATAAAGCACAAAATCAACTAATAATGAAACTGAAGTGATATATTCCAGATAAACTTCGAGAAAATATCTTGTACAACTAGTATCAATAAATTCAATAAAACCAAATGCATTCAAACATATATTACAATAGTACAAAAACACTTCATCATTCACTACAATAGATCGAGTTTATTCTTGGCCACAATTCAAATTAAATTACTGACATTTTCCTGCACATTAAAAATAAAATTACAAGTTAGTGACATAAATCATGCATTTAATATGCTTAAATTCATAGTAAGATAATCCAATTCATAACAATAAAGTTGTGGAAGTGCATAATTGGAGAGTATTCACTTTAAATAGCTAGACACTTAAAGACAATCTTCACAATTATTTTTGTTCTCATAAGTAATACTTTAAGGCTCCCATCTTATTTAATACTACTATACGAAAAACATACAAAAAAAAAAAGACAATGGGTAGCTAGTACAGAGGAGTGTGCAATAAGGATTATTATCAACTTATTTATCACTAATTAATAAACATGCAGTAGTTTGTTTGTATGGAAAATACACTTTTTGAAGGAGTCTGAAGAGACTGCACATATACATAAATAGATAGATCATATTAAACACCTCTTCTGTCCAGAATCTTAAGGGACCAACAATATTTCAGAATTCTGATTCTAATGTAACCTAAAATAATGATGGCACAACAATAACGAAATATTTGTAACAATGAGAGCATATACAATACATCAAGCACTCTATATTCTTCAGCATAAGTAGCACGTCTCAGAAAATTAGGCACAATGGAGCGCCAAAATAATGTAAGTCACTACGGATTTATCATGATAAGAGAAATATTTATATATAGTTTTAACTCATGCTGGAATTTGATACCTGTTTCTTCTCCTCATCAAGCTTTTTCTCTTCTCGCTCAGTGAAGGCTTCACGTTTATTCAGTTCTCTGCACCAAAATCAAGCTTGTTCTTCTTGCTCTCCAGCTCTAAGCTTGACATTTCTTGCTCCATTAGGACCTTCGATACATGCTCACGTGCAAGGAATTTCATCTCTGCCTGATTACTGCACCATGAATGGTTACGAATGACCTATAAGTCAATTGAGAAACTAACAAACATGAAAAGACATTGTCATATAAAATGTAGGTGTGTGCAGCAGTAAGATTAATGACAAGGCCACCATCCCTGGTTCTCAACAAAAAATATATCCTGCACTCACTGTTAACATCATTGAACTCCTTGATCTATTCAAAGAAACAAGTACAATCAGATCTTTTACTTCATTACAAAAAGAGTATAATTAGTTTAACTTAATCAAAAGCTTTCAGATAAACCAATTATTTCATACTCCCGCTAGGACAATTTACTCAATCTGTTCAAATATTATTATTTGTTATCAAGGTCATAATTATAAAGACCCTATCTAATTTGTCTTCCCCTGATTTGATTGTTGATTGTGTGTGTAGTTGTGGCTCCAGGTTCCCTTCTAGGATTGTATGTCTGTGGGTTACATAAACAATAGCAGAAGTTGTGTAAACTGGACATCTGATTGCAACAGATGCCTCTTTTGAAGGTGAAATCAGTCCATTAACTGGACACCCAATAGCACATGATATATATATGCCGACAAATACTCTGAAGCTGATGCAAAATAGATTACTCGCTTCATTATAATTACCAGAAGACAGTGATTCAAAGTCACAGTGATAACAGAAAACAAAGATCACACAAAATGCATGTCCAATTTGCAGAACCTTCTTCAGTATTGAAGAAAAAATCTAACTTAGCCTAGTGCTCAAGTATCAGATAGCTCATTACCCGTAAATTCGTATTGCTAGAGTTTGGAAGCAGATGGAATAACTCGATGTCAACAAGGCTATTCACAATGTTGCAATTAGAGTTTGACTTTGAGAAAGACTTTGAAGCTGATGCAAAGACTACTACTTCTTTCTCCCTGGCTGCAACAGCTGCTCCAAAGCCCTAACAGAAATTCAAATAGATTGTGCACACCTTTACGTAGTTACTGAATATAGATGAAAACGAGAAAATGAGGAACCTAAATTTACGGTGAAATGATCTGCAGCTGTTGATATTTGATTGAACTTAAAGAATATCAATAATACAAAGCCTGGAGATATTTGATTGAACTTAAAGAATATCAATAATACATTATGTAGATCAGAAATACAGAACTATTAAATCACATATTGTTGTTAGTTCTTGTTTTGTTCATTTTAGAAATTGAGGTTTTACGAGTTTCTATTAAAGCAACAACACAGGAGAAGGAGAGGGTCCAAAACTGAAATCTACTCTGGAAGTCTCAGTGATCCCTGCCTTCGAGAAGTCATGCAAGGTAATGTTTGAGCAAGTAAATTCAACATTTCAGAAAGGCATTGTTGGCCACACAGTTTCTGCACAACAACAATTTGAGTCTGTGCATTCACCATTGGCAATTGCTCTGAGAGATTCCATCAATTCAGCATTGGCAATGACACAAACATTGAGCGGAGAGTTTGCTGATAGTCAGAGACAGTTGGTTGCTCTTGCAGTTTCTGGAGCAAATTCCCAATCAACAAATCTACTCAACCTTGCTACATGAAAAGATTGAGACACTTCCAGATCCAACCAAAGAGATATCTAGATGGTTCTCTTCAATGTGCGGATTATGATATTCAACTGTGTGCACTACTATTATTATAGCAAAAAAAAAAAACTAGTGTAACCCCATGAGTGAGGTCAGGGGATACGACAACATACACAACATAATCACACAAGTGGAGTAAGTGGAGGGTAGAGTTAATATGCACCGAAAACTATGAGGAAAATAACATTACTTTTCTTCAGGCAGTGAACTGAAATGGGACGATCAGGGAAACGATCTTGACCAAGAAACTTGAACACTAACGACTGATGAGAATTCCGGGCAGAATCTCGGACTTGAACAAAGCTTGGGAAAACTGATCTGCAAAACGAATTAGAAAATGTCATACTCTTATCGACACTTGACTCTCCCTGCCTTGAATGTGTTTATATATATATATATATATATATATATATATATATATATATATTTCAACTATTTTCTTCAGCTGCTCTAAAGGTTTTTGCTCAAATAAATCCCAACTTTTTTCCAACCCCTAACAGTGAAAAAAGAGATTTATATAGGGAGGCTAAAATACGATCTACACTCCCAAAAATCAACTGAAGAAGCTAAAATACAATTCATACTCCCAAAAATCGTATAAAACAGAAGAATATTAAAACCCTAAAGCTAAAATTTAGACTTTCAAATTGAAATTTCTTACCTGATAAAACCTACTCCAACAAAATCTTTTTGAAATCGTGTTCTTAAGTGAGAAATTTGAGAGAAAAGTGTAGCTTCAGTTCATCATCTTGCCAACAACCCAAAAGTATTCATTCCTTCTAAACACAAAACAAAAAATCAAACACTTCAGCTAACAAAAAGACCTATTTGAGTACTAACGCTTGACGAAATAGGTATCGGAAAAGAGAATCGTACTTACTCTTGAAGAAATCGTTATTGGAGAAAACGACTTGAGCTCTTCAGCTCAGTTCTTGATCGACTTCTCTCTTCACCCTGTTTTTATCACAATTTGTATCGGAACAGAGAAGTAATTCTTCAGCTTTCTTCACGTTGGTTCTTCAGCTCCTTCATGTTGGTTCTTCAGCTCCTTCACAAATCGGAAAAGTGAAAGAGGAAAGCTGAAGAAGGAAAGTTAAGTAAAAGAGGGAAGAGTCAAAAAGTTAAATGTTTTATGATTTATTAATGTTTTTATTTTTGCCAATAAAAAAGGGAGGGAGAGTTGAAAATAATTGGAGGGAGAGTGTAAAAATTAAATGTTTTAGTGAAAAAATTTAAGGCAACACTTATAAGGTGTTGTTTTTTTCAATTATAAAAATAGGACATTTTAGAAGTGTGGTCATATATGTAAGTAAGTGTTGTCAATTATATCATATTGTAACAACACTTATAAAGTGTAGCTTATACCAATAAAGAGTACACTTTTAAAGTGTTGCCAAAATTATTGTAGCTAAAAGTTAAAAATTTCTGCTACGCTTTAAAAGTGTTCCCAAAACTACTTTAGGCAACACTTTATAAGTGTAGTCCAGAATTAGTGTTGCCGTATGCCTAAAATGGTGTAGTGGTACTTCCATTTAACACATAAAGCCTATCTTCCTTTAGACTCTTAGGAATAACCCTTAACCTTATATAGTCAAACTACTCATTACCTTAACATTATCAACTTAACCATTTTAGACTCATATAGCCAAATTAGAAACGATCATGTATCAACTCTAAGACTACAAAATTATCACATAGCCAAAGCATAACATGATTACCTAGTTAGTATCAATAGTCTATCACATACTTCCACATATAGATAGATATGATCACACATCATCAAATAAGCTACACAAATAGCCATATAAGTTCAAGTAGTGCCGACAAGGCCATGATCATCAATATACTAGAAAGTAACGCTGACAAGGCCACATCAATTCACATAACACCGCCACCAAAGGTGTACCAAACCAATCATGATAGAATCGAAGTATAACTAACATCAAAATAAAGGAAATGGGGAAGCATACCTCTACTCCATCATCAACACTTCAATTCAAGTCAACTCACTCAATTTGATAACACAAGACCCTTACCCAAGGCCATGAACACCAATTCAATACACAATTATAGAAATCAATGAATTCTAAATCAATTCAAGATATATTAAACAATCCAATACCAATTTGATAACAATTGAATACAATTCTTTCATCAATAGAAAGCCCATAAGAAACTACACATGAATTCATCAACATTAAGCCAATTTCAAGTAACCAATAATTTATTCAAAATCTTAGGTTCATCAATTTCATGGGTTCATAGGTAAATTAGGTTAAAATCATCAATACAACATCAATTAAATCATTATTCAATGTTTAGAAATCATTTATGCGAGAACCCATGATAGAATCATGAAATTGGACAATTCCTCTTTGAAAACTTTGAAAACATCTTTGAAAGTTGGGCTCCTTGATGAAATAAGTTTCAAGGATCAAAATCCATAGCTCAATGATGATAATTCTTCACTTCGATGAAGAATTTCCACTCAAAACGTCACCTCGAAGCTGTTCCTTGATTTTGGACTTCATTGGAGTCTTTGGGATTTCTTAAGGGATTTTGGGGTTTTGATTTTAGAAGAATGAAATATTCTAAGTGTTAAACACTTATATACACATTTAAAATACCCAATATACCCTTAATAAACTGCCAATACTCTTATATGTAAGTGGGGTGAAATTTCCGTTTCACCCCTCACTTAACAGTGACCTGCGCAGGGACTTGGCTTCACAGACGGAAGGCAGTCGACGGACCATTTGTCCACAAACGGACCGTACTGTCCTTCCGTTGGTTGGGTCCGAGACTATACAATGTTCCCACCTCAACAAATACTAATTCTCCACCAACGAAACCCATCGACGGGGCGTCGATTGGACCACGAGCCGTCGATGCCTCCGTCGTTTGAGGCCTGCCTGGGATAGTCTTTACACTAAGTTTGGGTCCTTCCTCAAGGACCCTTGGATGGTCCTTGGGGATGTTTGCCCAGACGTTTCCAACCCAAACATGACCGTATACGAGTTTAACACCTCTCACATGAATTTCATCCAAAACAGACACGTAAAACTCGACGAAACATACCTAGACACACAAGGTCATTTCAAGGCATATCTTTAGAACTTCATGAACGTTCTTGGACGTTTGACCTTCAAACTTCACGAAACTTGACACAATGCCTATAAATGATATAATAACTCATTTAAAGACCTTACAACCTCATGAATCATATATAAACACATAAAACCACATATGAGGTATTTAGGTGACTTAGTCGTCGAACGTCTTAGTCATCCCTTGACGTTTGACTTCCAATGCACCTAATACTTTAGCTACTGCCTATATACAATATTATAGACCACATTAGGACCTTATACCACCATTACTAGCATGTTAGGCTCTAGTTAACCTAAGTAATTTTTGGGGTCTCACATTCTCCCCCACTTGGACAATATTCGTCCTCGAATGACACTTGCCACTCTCCGAACACTTCCAAGAATAGGCATTCAACTTAACAGCACATAAACAAACCATAAAACACATAACCAAGAAGAAAAAATCAATTTCACAAGTCCAAGACATTCACAACACAACAAGAAACTAGAAAACAATTCTATAACTCATTATGCGACAAAACTCACATATTTCATTCCAATAGTAAAAACTCATTTTATATTCAATATGATACTTATATACATAAGTTCTAACCACATAACAACAATTTTAGACCAAAGAATCAATTAGTCACTTTTTCAAAAATTACACAGTGACTGTGGACAGTGAACTGTGATTTTAGGCAAATTTTTTTTCAAAAAATGAAATCTTAAGCAATTCATGATATAGACATTCTAATATGCAAGGTAATGTAATATAAACACCTTTTACAACATGCTCATAACTCAATAAAACACACAATTCCAAAAAGTTATTGAAATTCAATTTCAACCAAACTCCTAAACATCATGCACATGCAACAACTTCTAGCACAATTCTAACCATACTCCCCCACTTTGAAGGAACTCACATCACAAAAGAGAAATAAGGACTTACCAATATCATCATCACCCTCATCCGGCTTCTCACCTCTAGTACGGAGTGCATAGAAACGCCTCTTTGTTGGAGCATCTTCCTTTGGAACACTAGGCTAAACCTTCTTACCCTCCTTCCTAGAAGCAATGTTTGTACAATCTCTCACTTTGTGCCCATCTTTTCCATATCCAAAGCAACTACCGGTACCCAATAGACACTCACCATAATGTCTCTTACCACAAGTGGCACATGTAGGTTTACCATTGCTAGAACTACCTCCTTTCTAAAATTTCTTCTTAGGAACACTAGGTTCATCTTGAGTTTGAGCCCTCTTTTTGAACCTAGGTTGCACTAGGTCACTAGCAACATCCTTTTCAAGTTCCTTGACATCCTCCTATGTTTAGACTCTTCAATTGATTGTGCATACACCATGAGTCTAGCCAAAGTCATATCATCATACAACATAGCCGTACGACATTCCTCCCTCACTAAGTCGGCTACACCCGTCACAAAGAGACTCATTTCATCCCTTGGATTAGACACTAGGGAAGGCATACCTAGACAAAGTTGAGAATTTCAAAGAGTATTCCTCAACACTCATATTGCCTTGCTTGAGATTGATAAACTCCTCTACTTTCACTTCCCTCCTCTCACGGGGAAAGTACTTACCAAGAAAATCTTCCTTGAATTCTTCCCACTCAATAGGATCCGACTCATTTGGCCTATTGTCTTTCCATTGAGTGTACCAAATTTGAGACACATCTCTCAATTGATAAGAAGCCAACTCCGCCTTCTCCCTAGATGTAACCCCCATAGCACTCAAAACCTTGTACACACCATCAAGAAAATCGTGGGGATCTTCATTCACCTTTGATCCAAGAAAGATTGCGGATTCAACCTCACAAAGTCTCTCAACCTAGATGACATAGTTCTCTCCATAACATTAACCCTAGACACCATGTTCAAGTTAGCTTGAGTAGTTACGGCTCGGGTTAAAGCAAGCAAAGCCTCCCTAATCTCCTGATTGGTCAACTCCGGCACCTCATTACCTCCTCCCACATTAGGGGCATGATCACTTTGAGGAGGCACTTGAGAACCTTGGACACCTTGCCCATCATGAAGCACTTGCTCAACTTTCTCAACTTGAGGGGGAGCTTCCTCATTCACCCTTCCCTCTTCCATCCTTCTAGCGGCCATCCTCCTAGTATTCATCTCCTAGAAAAAAAGGAAAAACTTTTAGAAGGATACTCATAACATAACTCTACTGCACAAACATAGGAGTAGAAATAAGGGGAAACACTATCGTCCTATAGCCTCTCACCCAAAGATGTGTTGCGACTCACACCGATGGTCAAGACTCTACTAGACATGACTTTTCGAGACCTTTTGATACCTAAGACTACTTTCATTAACCTATGCTCTGATACCAAGCTTGTCACGACCCGAGACCACACCCTAGAAGCTAGGGCACAATCTTGGATTATGGAACGGCGTATTCGACCTCTCGGAGGTATCATACAAGCCTCCCATATCAATTATTGCATATACATAATGAAAAGCAGTGCGGAATTAAAACTTTTCATAAAAACAATATAAAAGTCTTTAAACTCTTTCATATATGTAGAAATAGGAATACACAAAGTCCCGATCATCATCTTAAGACACGATAATACTTGGGACACGGACCATACGAATTTAAAACATACTACTATATAGTCTATTATAAAACTTCATTAAAGAAACATAAAATGAAATATATTCCCTTGAGTCAAGTGAGGACATACTTCAACTCTTCTTGAACGATCTCCTTGTCCAACTCTTCTTCCCAAAGCTCTTCACCTAAACAAGAACTATAGATAGAAAATAAAGCATGGAATTAGGACAACCACATGTACTAAGTATGGCATTATGCATAAAAATCATGAAAACGAACTTTATTGGAAATATGCATCTTTTATGTAAAACATCATAATATCATCATAAGAATAAAATTTAGCAACTTAGAATCACAGAAGAAAACATTAAACGAAAAACATAGTTTTTAACTCACATTACAGTGAGGTCCCTTCACTGTACAGTGAAGTCCCTTCACTGTTACAGTGAAGTCTAAGCCCTCTCTTTTGAACATATTTTAGCATGTAGTCTTCTCACTAACGTCATCCTAAGATTCACTTAAGTCACACAAAGAGAGACCTCCCATACACCCTCTCTAGATGTGCCTAAACGATCCTTAAGATCACTCCTAATGAGACACATACATGACCTACAAAGCATCATAATCATCAAGGTAAGATTCTTCTACCAAAGGTGAATTCCAAGTCTCACTTGAGTGAGTTGTGAAGCAACCGCCCATGCAATCCCTTACACAAACACTCAAGAGATCCAATAGACTCCCTAGGATAGAATCATTCTCACTAAACACACCAACACATAGATGATAGGACACTCTCCTTCCAAAGGCTATCACAAGACCTACTTAAGTAATTTAAGAAGATAATGTCCATGATTGACCTCTTCTAGATTACCTAAATAGTCCTTAAGACTTACCTAAGGCTTAGATCATGTCAACAACACCAAATCCTTTCCCTAACTAGAGTCATTCTCAAGACTTCCATAGACAAGCCATGAAGGGATCATCCTTTATGGCCTATTCACAATTTAACTAAAGAATCCCTAAGGCACTCTAGCTTAGTTACTTATTCACTTACATACTTCATAACGTAAGTCATTAGTTCATTAGTTCATTTAGAAGACATACATCACATAAAGGACATTCAAATAATGGTCTTAGACAAGACCTAGGGCCTCTTACTAACATCTTCAAAGTCTATTGTGCAATGTCTAGATAGCGTCCCATACCACCACCTAAACATCATAGAACTTCTCTAATGCTAATAGGTATCTCATATGATAAGAATAGGCAATAACCAACATAGACCATGGTAGCAAAGCATGGAATCCGAAGTTCTATCCTACTTCAATGAGGTGTTCTACTTGCCAATGATAGAACATAAAGATTCCATGTAGGCACATGGTTAGGGAATATCAAGGGCGTACTTTGTATTCTAGTCTCATACTTAACTAGAACTACTTCCCTTAACCATACTCACTCGGTGCTAGCCTTAGTTCTCATAGATCAATTCACATTAAGGTTCATACAAATGGGTCCCATATCATGTTCATGACCCAATAATATTTACCCTACCAAAGAAAGGTCCATTAGGGCTATCTCACTATGGCGACAAGAATCTCATCGCGACTTTCCTAGGGTATGATATGATGCCGTTCCATCCAATCAAACTTAAGTCCATCACTCATTACATGAAGGGTACCATTATGACTTACTACTTCACGATTCATAACGTTACCACTTGGTTCAAGGTTCCACATAAATGACCCCTTTAATCATCATTCAAAGTCTCACCTATATTCATTTATTCAAGACTAAGACCCTTTAGGTTCCTAAGTCAAGACATCACATATTCACATAAGCATCAAGTAAGGGACACAAGTCTACCTAAACAAGACACAACATACTTCCATTTAACATATAAGGCCTATCTTCCTTTAGCCTCTTAGGAATAACCCTTAACCTTATTTAGTCAACCTACTCATTACCTTAACAGTATCAACTTAACCATTTTAGACTCATAGAGCCAAATTAGAAACGATCCTGTATCAACTCTAAGACTACACAATTATCACATAGGCAAAGCATAACATGATTACCTAGTTAGTATCAATAGTCTATCACATACTTCCACATATAGATATATATGATTACACATCATCAAATCAACTACAAAAATAGCCATATAAGTTCATGAAGTGCCGACAAGGCCATCATCATCAATACACTAGAAAGTAACGATGACAAGGCCACATCAATTCACATAACACCGCCACCAAAGGTGGACCAAACCAATCATAATAGAATCGAAGTGCAAATAACATCAAAATAAAGGAAATATGGAAACATACCTCCACTCCATCATCAACACTTTAGTTCAAGTCAACTTACTCAATTGGATAACACAAGACCCTTACGCATTCATGAACACCAATTCAATACACAATTATAGAAATCAATGAAATCTAAACCAATTCAACATAGATTCAACAATCCACTATAATTTGATAACAATTGAATACAATTCTTACATCAATAGAAATCCCATAAGAAACTAAACATGAATTCATCAACATTAAGCCAATATTAAGTAACCCATAATTTAGTCAAAATCTTAGGTTCATCAATTTCATGGGTTTATAGGTAATTTAGGTTAAAATCATCAATACAACATCAATTAAATCATTATTCAATGTTTAGAAATCATTTATGCAAGAACCCATGATAGAATCATGAAATTGGACAATTCCTCTTTGAAAACTTTGAAAACATCTTTGAAAGTTTGTCTCCTTGATAAAACTATTTTCAAGGATCAAAAACCATACCTCAATGATTATAAATCTTTCACTTTGATGAAGAATTTCCACTCAAAACGTCACCTCCAAACTGTTCCTTGATTTTGGACTTCAATGGAGTTTTTGGGATTTCTTAAGAGATTTTGGGGTTTTGATTTTAGAAGAATGAAATATTCTAAGTGTCAAACACTTATATACACATTTAAAATACCTCATATAACCTTAATAAACCTCCACTACTCTTATATGGAAGTGGGGTGAAATTCCCATTTCATCCCTCACTAAACAATGACATGCACAGGGACTTAGCTTCACAGACGGAAGGCAGTCGACGGACCATTTGTCCACAAACGGACCGTCCTGTCCTTACGTTGGTTGGGTCAGAGACTATCCAAGGTTAAAACCTCAACCAAGAATAAGTCCCCACTGACGACACCCATCGACGGGGTGTCGATTGGCACACGAGACGTTGATGCCTCCGTCGTTTGGGGCCTGCCTCGGACAGTCTTTACACTAAGTTTGGGTCCTTCCTCAAGGACCCTTGGATGGTTGTTGGGGATGTTACCCAGACGTTTCCAACCCAAACATGAACGTATACAATTTTAACACCTCTCACATGAATTTCATCCAAAACGAACGTATAACTCGACAAAACATACCTAGACACACAAGGTCATTCCAAGGCATATCTTTCGAACTTCATGAACGTTCTTGGACGTTTGACCTCCAAACTTTACGAAACTTGACACACTTCCTATACATGCTATAATAACTCAATTAAGAACCTTAAAACCTCATGAATCACACATAAACACATAAAACCACATATGAGGCATTTAGCTGACTTAGTCGTCGAACGTCTTATTCATCCCTTGACGTTTGACTTCCAATGCACCTAATACTTTAGCTACTGCCTCTATACAATATTATAGACCACATTACGACCTTATACCACCATTACAAGCATGTTAGGCTCTATTTAACCTAAGTCATTTTCTGGGTCTCACAGGAATATAATGAGCTCCTTCAAAATCACGCAAGTAAACAACGTTTTGGAAAACCTCGATCCAAGTGTAGTCATTGTCATAACCCTGGACACACTCGTGACATATGTTTCATTTTTCATGGTCAACCACCAAATTATGATTCTATTGTTCTAAAGGAATATAAAGAGTTCCGTCGGTATCATGAAAATAAACAAACGCCTCCCCAAATAGTTTCGGTAGCACAACTCGATGTTTCTGTTGCAGGTAATTCTTTTACTTGTGTGTCACAGTTTAGCACTCTTGGATCATGGGTCATAGACTCAGGGGATTCATATCATATCTCATGTAATAAATCACTTTTTGATGATATTATTTGTTCACAATCTCTTCCAGCTATTACTTATGCCAATTGGATCCAAACAAAACCAAAAGGGGTTGGAAAAACAAACACGTATCTTCTGTCACCCTAGACTCTATTCTTTATGTCCTTGGTTCTCCTTTTAATCTAGCATCTGTTAGTCATTTGAAAATGACGAAAGCCCTACATTGTAGCATTACATTTTTTGATAATTTGTTTCTCATACAGGACTGTAGTACATGACAAATAATTGGAACAGGACATCAATCACAAGGCCCTTTACTATCTTACCTCTTGAAATTCCTTAAAAACAACATGTGCCATTACAAATTCCTCAGATCTAATTCACAATCATTTGGGAAATCCGAGTCTATCCGAATTGCAAAAGTTGGTTCCTAGTTTGTCTAGTATATCCAAATTAGATTGAGTCATGTCAACTTGGGAAAGACACTCGTGCTACATTTTCACGTAGTACTAAGGGTCGCTTAAAGAGTATATTTTCATTAGTTCATTATGATATTTGGGTTCCTAGTTGAGTTAGTTCCACTTTAGGATTTCATTATTTTATTAGTTTCATTGACGATTATTTGAGATGCACTTGGGTTTTCTTAATGAAAGATCATTCGGAGTTATTTTCTATTCTTAAAAGTTTCTTTGCTAAAATACAAAATCACTTTGGAGTTTGTATTCATTCTTTTGGTAGTGATAATTCCTTATAATATGTATTATGCTAGTTTCATAAGTTTATGTCTCACCAAGGAATTATTCACTAAACATCTTGTCCATACACTCCTCAGTAAAATGGTGTAGCACAAAGAAAGAATAGGAATCTCATTGAGACTTCTCGCACTCTCCTCATTGAATCCCATGTTCTGTTGTGTTTTTGGGGGATGTAGTCCTCTCATCTTGCTATTTAATTAATAGAATGCTCTCTTCTTCTATTCAAAATCAGGTTCCACATTTCATACTGTTTACTAAGTCACATATCTATCATATCCCTCCTCATGTCTTTCGGAGCACATACTTTGTTCATAATTTAGCCCCTAGATAGATAATCATCTCCTGTGTCTTTATTGGTTACTCTCGATTTCAAAAAGGGTATCGTTGTTATTCACATAATCTTCATTGATACCTTATGTCCGTTGATGTTACATTTTTTGAGTCTCAGCCTTACTATACATCATCTGATCATCCTGATGTATCTATGGTCTTACCCATACCTCAGGTACCTATGCCAACTTTTGAGGAATCTACAGTTTTTTCTACATCTCCAGTTGTAGTTCCATCGCTACTAACTTATCATCGCCTTCCACTGCTAGCCCTGGTCAGAAATGATTCATGTCATACGCCATACCCTACTCCTACTGCGGACTTGCCTTCTCCTAGCCAACCGCTTACACTTTAAAAATTTATACGATCCACTCGAAATACTAACCCACATTATACCTTCTTAAGTTATCATTGTCTATCATCACCTAATTATGCCTTTGTGTAATCTTTGTCCTCTATTTCCATTCCTAAGACTACAGGTGAAACACTTTCTCATTCTAAGTGGAGGCAGGCAATGGTTGATCAGATATCTGCTTTGCATAAGAGTGTTACTTCGGAGCTTGTCTCCCTTCCTACTAGTAAATCTATTGATGGTTGTAAGTGGGTTTATGCAGTCAAAATTGGTCCAGACGGTTATGTTGATCAACTTAAGGATCGTCTTGTTGCCAAAGGGTTTACTCAAATATTTGGGCTAGATTTTAACGGCACTTTTGCTCCTGTGGCTAAAATAGCATTTGTCTGTCTTTTTCTATATATGTCTTTTTCTATCTATGTTTGTAGTGTCACATCCCGAAAGCAACCCCTAGAAGTTAGGGAAAACATTTGAATCGTGACCGGGCGTACTTGACCCTTTGGGGTCTCGTACAAGCCCTCTAACTGGCGTTCATAACATAAAGCATGAAAAGTAGTGCGGAAATAAAACTATTCACGATAATAATAATAAAAGAAGTTTTTTCATAAATACTAGGAAATCTTGTCATCACAAGCCAACTTAAATACACAACTTAGAATCTTAGGGACACATCCCTTTACAATAAAAGGAAATACAAATTATGTCTTAATAGAAAAACTAAGAAACATAAACTATGTCCTCGAATATATGAGGACATACCCAATTCTTGAGAGATAGAGTTCCCAAGCTTCAACTCCGATCCTCCAAAAGTCTTCCAACCTATACTCATAAGGTATATAAAAGTATGGGGCTAGTACAACAATGTACTAAGTATGGCATATGCAAAAACATTTAAAAAGGGACATTTTTAGCAAAATAAGCTTTCATGCCAATTTAATAAAACATTCATGAACTTATGAACAAAATAACATAAGAAGAATCATTAAACACTTAAAGGAGAATTTCCATAATTTTACCTCAACAATACATTTTACAGTAAGCACACCAAAACTTACAGTGAACCGACTCGATCATACAATTTCACATAAGTACTCTCCTCCAATAGGACTCTTAGGTCACACTAAGTGCAATGTGAGAGTAGCATCCCATACTCCCACTCCCACTAGCGCTTCTAATAAATTCCCAAGGATTCGAGCACGTTACGACAATTTAACCAACATTACAGTAAACTACATTGGACATTACAGTGAACTACCTAGACTCCAAAATGATGAGACTTCCAACGCATTGCCAATGAGGAATAAGCATCATTTCCGTAGGAGTTTCCCTTCAAAGGTAATCCTAAGACTCACTAAGGTAAGACATGAAGAAAGTACACATATACCTTCTTCAATACACAACAAAGCGACCCTCAAGACTTCCTTCCTTTCGGCATACTCACCTCGGGATAACAAGCACCCACTCAATGGCAATACAATAGAAGAACACCCAACAATACAACAAAGGCTTCCCATTCGAAATGCCTACTTAGTGCAATGAGTAGTATGGCGTCCCATACCACCACCTACCCTAAGTAGTACATTCTTTTAGAAGGTTTGGCACCAAGTCTTCCCTTTCGGAAGGTCCTACTTAGTGCAATGGATAGGTAGCGTCCCATACCACCACCTACCCTAAGTAGCACGTTCCTTTAGAATACTTAGTTCATTCAAAATCACATAGGTAACACATTAATTAGGCAACTTATCATTTTTATTACTTTTGTGGGGGATTAGCTTAACCAACAAAGACCATGAGAACTAGGCATGGAATCCCGATATTAACCCCTATCGAATGAGGGATCCTCACTTGCCTAGAGTAAGGTCATACTTCTTAGATTTTACATGGCTTTTCCAATAGCTATACCTATGCGGGCACATAGTTAAGGGATAGGGAGATTGCTACTAAGTAACTCATTCTCTAATAAGGAAGTACTCATCTCAAGAGGTATAAAGGAATACGACATCTCAATTCAGGAAGTGTATTCCACCTCTTCTTCCTATCCTCTCGGTGCTAGGCATAACTCCCCAAGGATTCTCACATTGTAGACTATAGGTTAAGGATAACTAGCGAATGCCACATCTCAACTCACGAAGTGCATTCATCCTCCTACCTATCTAGGAAAGCTCATTAGGAATAGTGAGGTTTCTACTAGACACCTCATCTCAACTCACGAAGAGTGTCCACCCCAAGACTCTCCTTCTTACTAAACATAACTTCATTCATTCACTTAAAGTGTGTGTGTATACATGTGAGCACACCTTGCATATAGACCTCATTTCATATACATTACTTCTAATCATGTTTTAGACTTACATTTATCAACTCACACACACTTACATACTTCACTTAGTCAATTCTCCAATTATACCAAAATCTAGGTCAAACATACAATTTCAGTTTCACAATCACAAAACAAGACCCATTTACAATTTCTATTCATTCTACCATTTAGACCTTCAAGATCACATTCTCAATATATACTAAACATCACCAATTAATCAAATAAGCACCGCCACCAAGAAGGTGGACCATACCACTCAAGATCAATTCATCATAAGCATAATACGATAGAAGCTACTATTCAATTTACTAAGCCCTAAGAACCTACAACATTTTTATCATAATTTCATCATAATAGGACCCTTAGGGAAGTAGCTAAACCCACATTACAACACAATAAAACCAAAGTTCATTTCATACATAAACATACTTATTTGACCCATTTCATAAACCACAACTTGAAAGGAAACTTTAACATGATTTAATTAGGGTTTTAGCATTAGAATCACCAACTAACAATAATAACATCATTAATTTATCATTAGAAACATTTTCATGCAAGACCCATATTGGGTTGAAGATAAAGAAGTTAGGGTTGAAAACCCCTTTTTGAAATTCAATGGAAATGGCTTCTTGAATGAAAGGGTATTCAAGAATGGATACCATACCTCACTAAGCAAGGAAAATCCAAGAGTTTTGGTGAAGAAATCATGTCCAAAGCAGAACTCCTTTCCCTCCTTGAGTCTTGGCTTGAAAGGTGACTTTGAGAGAGTTTTCTTTTTAGAGAGAGAGTTTGAATGTTGAAGAGAGGGGTCTTGTCTATGTCTAGGGTTTAAAACTATTTTAATATAACCTAAAAATACTAAAATTATCGACCTAGGGTCTTAAAAGACTTGGGGTGTATTCACATAAAACACCCCAAGTTGGCAGCAACTTCACAGACTCGCAGGCCCCTCACAGACGACACCTTCACCAACGGACCGTCTGTGCATCAACGGACCGTTGGTAGGGTCTCGTGGGTGGATATTTAGCTCCAAAGTGGAGACTGTCCACCAAGACTTTCTGGTCCAATCGACGCCCTAGGTCAACGGACCGTTGGTATACCAATGAACCGTCCTTAGGGTCGTCGATGGGCACTGCTTTTTGGCAGTTTTGCCCAAGTCTTGGGCCCTTCATCTAGGGCCCATTGTGGGTACTTGGTGGGGTCGTGCCCGGATGTTAAATCCCTAAACTAAGTCGTCTAGGTCTTAGGAACATCCCATGCAAGTTTCAATAAAACAAACACGTAAAACTCTTCTAAACACAATAAGACACACTAGTACATTTTAGGGCACATTCCGAACGTCATGGACGTTCTTGGTCGATGGAACCCCAAACTCAACCAAACCACACATACACCTTAGGGATACTAAACTAACTTAGTTTAATTCAAAATTAACTCACGAAACAACCACGAGGCTCTAGTTCACCTTAATTCATTTTGGGGTGTTATATTCTCCCCCACTTGGAATAACATTCGTCCTCGAATGACACTTACATTTTAAGAACAACAAGGACTCACTTAGCATGACATAATAAACTTAGATCATGATTAAAACATCAACAATCAAAGCATCAAATAACAAGGAACATCATTTCACACTTTCAACACTTAGCAACATAGGCAACCTTTGCCAAACATGACAAAGTCAAAAATCAACCTTAAACTTATTTTATGGAGGAACTACCTTGTACAACATTAAACATGCTCATATACCATAATTTTACACACATTGAAACTTCAATTCAAGACGAAACAATTTTCTTCAAAAAATCAAAATTATACAGTGAAGTTTACTGTGTTCACTTCCAAGCTACCAAAATTTTTCGAAAGTTCATTTTTTAAGCAATTCATCAAGATGACATGATCATATGAACTATAAAACCACATAAACTCATTTTGTAACACAAAAGCAACAATAAAAAAGAGTTAAGACTTACCAAAACTATCAATCCGGATTAATTATCCTTCCTACCCCCCATCCCGTAGGAAGGGTTCTTCTTGGCAGCATTAGGATCTAGGGAAGCTTGATTGACATCCTTTCCCCTTGCTTTGAGGTTTGGGCAGTCCCTCATCTTGTGGCCCTTATTACCACGTGAAAAACAACCATCCATCCCGGCAAGACACTTACCCCCATGTTGCTTGCCACAAGTAGGGCACCTAGCCCTTTCATAGGAATGACCACCACCTTGAGAATGTTAATTTGGAGCCCTATCCTTGTTTCCCATGGAAGAATCTTGTGGATAAAACCTCTTATTAGGCTTTTGGTGACTAGAATCATCCGACCTAGGCCTCTTACCCTCTTTCCTTATCTCCCTAATTTTGGACTTCTCAATTTGTTGCGCATAAACCATGAGCCTAGAGATATCCATATCATTAAGAAGCATTGCCGTACAACACTCTTTTTCCCCCAAGCTAGACACTCCCATAACAAATTTGTTCATCCTAGCCCTAGGGTTGGCTACCATAGTCGGGGTATACTTAGAGAGTTGGGTAAATTTGAGAGAGTATTCTTTCACACTCATGCCCACTTGACGAAGGTTCATGAATTCAACCATCTTCTTCTCCCTCCACTCAAAAGGAAAGAACCTATCTAGGAAAGCCTCTTTAAATTCCTCCCAATCAACCGGACCTCTTTATAAGGGTCTGTCACCCCTCCATTGCTCATGCCACACTTGAGCCACCATCTTAAGTTGGCAAGCAGCTTACTCCGCTTTCTCCCTAGGGGTCACACCGATAGAATCTACCATCTTGAAAACCTCATCTATGAAGCCTTGTGGATCTTCATCCACCTTAGTGCCATGAAAAGTTGGAGGGTTCATCCTCATGAAATCCTGAATTCTAGAGGCGGGAGTACTAGCATTTGGTTGGGGCCTATCTCCTTGGTTAGCTTGGCCCACAAAATTGACGACTTGAGCTTGAGCCGTCATGAGTTGGGTCAAGTTCATTAGGGCATCCCGCAACTCAGCATTAGTCATATCACCCTCAACAAAAGGAGCTTGAGGCATAGGAGGCACTTGAGGTCCTTGGGGTTCCGGAGGCAATTGAGGTTCTTGAAGAGGAACCTCCTCATTTTCCTCCCCTAAGCCAACAATAGGAACTTGGTCAACACGGGGAAGGACTCTCTCATTTGGTACACCTCCCTCCTCCCTTCTAGCGGTCGATCTCCTCGTATTCATGTCCCCCCCCAAAAAAAAGAAGAGGTTGAGAAAAGACACCTTATATACTCAACTCTAAGGCAAGATATTAGAATAGAGAAGAAAGTGAAACTTCTAGCATTCTATAGACTCTTGTCCATGGATGTGTCGCGACTCACACCAATGACCAAGATACTACTAGATGTGTCTTGTGAGACTTTTAGACCTTAAACTATTTCCCAAAACCTTATGCTCTGATACCAAGTCTGTCACATCCCGAAAGCACCCCCTAGAAGTTAGGGAAAACTTTCGAATCGTGACCAGGCGTACTTAACCCTTTGGGGTCTCGTACAAGCCCTCAAACTAGCGTTCATAGCATAAATCATGAAAAGTAGTGCGGAATTAAAACTCTTCATGATAATAATAATAAAAGAAGTTTTTTCATAAACACTAGGAAAACTTGTCATCACAAGCCAACTTAAAGACACAACTTATAATCTTAGGGACACGGCCCTTTACAATAAAAGGAAATACAAATTAATTCTTAATAGAAAAACTAAGAAACATACACTATGTCGTCGAATATATGAGGACATACCCAATTCTAGAGAGAGAGAGTTCCCAAGCTTCAACTCTGATCCTCCAAAAGTCTTCCAACCTATACTCATAAGGTATATAAATGTGTGGGGGTTAGTACAACAATGTACTAAGTATGGCATATTCAAAAACATGTGAAAAGGGACATTTTTAGCAAAATAAGCTTTCATGCCAATTCAATAAAACATTCATGAACTTATGAACAAAACAACATAAGAAGCATCATTAAACACTTAAAGGAGAATTTCCATAATTTTACCTCAACAATACATTTTACAGTAAGCACACCAAAACTTACAGTGAACCGACTCGAGCATACAATTTCACATAAGTACTCTCCTCCAATAGGACTCTTAGGTCACACTCAGTGCATTGTGAGAGTAGCATCCCATACTCCCACTCCCACTAGCGCTTCTAATATATTCCCAAGGATTCGAGCACGTTACGACAATTTAACCAATATTACAGTAAACTACATTGGACATTACAGTGAACTACCTAGACTCCAAAATGGTGAGACTTCCAAAGCATTGCCAATGAGGAATAAGCATCATTTCCGTAGGAGTTTCCCTTCAAAGGTAATCCTAAGACTCACTAAGGTAAGACATGAAGAAAGTACACATATACCTTCTTCAATACACAACAAAGCGACCCTCAAGACTTCCTTCCTTTCGGCATACTCACCTCGGGATAACAAGCACCCTCTCAATGGCAATACAATAGAAGAACACCCAACAATACAATAAAGGCTTCCCATTCGAAATGCCTACTTAGTGCAATGAGTAGGATGGCATCCCATACCACCACCTACCCTAAGTACTACATTCTTTTAGAAGGTTTGGCACCAAGTCTTTCCTTTCGGAAGGTCCTACTTAGTGCAATGGATAGGTAGCATCCCATACCACCACCTACCCTAAGTAGCACGTTCCTTTAGAATACTTAGTTCATTCAAAATCACATAGGCAACACATTAATTAGGCAACCTATCATTTCCATTACTTTTGTGGGGGGTTAGCTTAACCGACAAAGACCATGAGAGCTAGGCATGGAATCCCGATATTAACCCCTATCGGATGAGGGATCCTCACTTGCCTAGAGTAAGGTCATACTTCTTAGCTTTTACATGGCTTTTCCAATAGCTACACTTATGCGGACACATAGTTAAGGGATAAGGAGATTGCTACTAAGTAACTCATTCTCTACTAACGAGGAGTAATCATCTCAAAAGTTATAAAGGAATATGATATCCCAACTCACAAAGTGTATTCCACCTCTTCTTCCTATCCTCTCGGTGCTAGGCATAACTCTCCACGGATTCTCACATTATAGACTATAGGTTAAGGATAACTAGAGAATGCCACATCTCAACTCACGAAGTGCATTCATCCTCCTATCTATCTAGGAAATCTCATTAGGAATAGTGTGGTTGCTACTAGACGAAGAGTGTCCACCCCAAGACTTCCCTTCTTTCTAAACATAACTTCCTTCATTCACTTAAAGTGTGTGTGTATACATGTGAGCACACATTGCATATAGACCTCATTTCATATACATTACTTATAATCATGCTTTAGACTTACATTTATCAACTCACACACACTTACATACTTCACGTAGTCAATTCTCCAATTATACCAAAATCTAGGTCAAACATACAATTTAAGCTTCACAATCACAAAACAAGACCCATTTACAATTTCTATACATTCTACCATTTAGACCTTCAAGATAACATTCTAAATATATACTAAACATCACCAATTAATCAAATAAGCACTGTAACAACCTTAAAAATGGCTATGCTAATTAATGCTTAATGTGTCTAGAATGCCTGCGATTAGACCGGGTTCACACGGATTGATGCGCGTAGAACCAGACCTCTGAGCCCTTGCAACAGCTAAGACAACCAACTTGGTGAGTTAGTTGATCTAGGAAAGGTTGGGTCCATCCATGTAGGGCACCCGAATATGAAAATCTACCCTGATAAGTCTTAACCAGACTTAAAAAAGGGTAATCTTAAGTTTGGAGGGTCTAGGGGTTAAATGGTCTTTTCCAGGCTAGGGGTAGTATTGTAATTACCCTAAATATTTAATTAATTAATTATTTAATATGGTGGATGGGCAATTTCGGGAGAAAGGGCCGAAATTGGCCCTTTGAGCGAAATCTTGCTCCACCCGGGTTCGAACTTAGGTGGGAGCAATGATTTAATTTGACTTATTTAATTTGGTGAATTAATTTAATTAATTTATATTTAATTGCTGATTTAAGAAAAAGGAAAATCAGATTTCTATTATTAATTATTATTTATTAATTAATATATTTTATTTGACTAAGTCTTGCCTAAAAGTTCTAGTTCTAGGGGAACACTACCTCACATCTCTCTCTTTCACATCTATCTCTCTCTCGTCAAACACTCTCTCACGACTCCACATTCTCTATGGTTGAAAAACGAAACAAAAGTTCAGAAAAACAACAAAAAGTTCTTCACACTTGAAGAACTTACACGCCAAAAATACAAACAACAAGCTAATCCGAAAACGTAAAGCAAAAAGGAAATTCTCTTCGGCTAAGGTGTGAGGGTTCGGTGGTGGACGTTGGTTTAGTGGAGGATTTGGCAGAACTTTGAAGGTGTTGAAAGCTAAAACCAGGTATGGGTTTTCTTCTCTCTTGGTCCCTTTCCCAAGAGACCCTTAAGGTTCAGTTTAAATCACGATTGAAAGACTAAGGTTGTCCCCGTTGCATGCCCCTGTCATTAGATCTTTTGAATGATTCAAAGAATGCATTGGTATGCCTTCTGGTAGATAATGTTACGTCTGGTTGTGATTATGTGTTGAAGGTGTGGTAGAAAATCATGTAAAGGATGAAAAATATATTCCGGAAAAGTGTATAAAGTGGACTGTTTTGAACATGTGTGTGCTGAAAATTTGACTATGTTTGCTGCCTAAAGTTTGTATGTTAAATGTTGTGTTTTGCGTGTGTAAAAATGCTAAAAAAGTGATGTTCATCCAAGGTTAAGGTGGATGAATGAATGTCACTCAAAATACTACAAAAAAATCAACAAAAGAATGAGAGAAAATGGATTGGAAGAGACCTTGCTGGAAATTTGAAGTCTCGGCCAAGAGGTGAGAAAAATGACTATGTTTTAAATTTTTTTTAAAATTATGAGGTCATTGGGAATAGAACCCAAGACCTCACCAAATGTAAATTACATAAAAATTTCATTAAAAAAAAATGAAAGTAAAAATAAATGTAGAGAGTGGGGATTGAACCCCCAACCTCTTGAATGGATGAGAGAGTTAGGAGAAAAATAAAGGAGGAAAATAAATGTGGAGAGTGGGGATTGAAACCCCAACCTCTTGAATGGATGAGAGAGTTAGGAGAGAAATAAAGGAGAAAAATAAATGTGGAGAGTGGGGATTGAACCCCCAACCTCTTGAATGGATGAGAGAGTTAGGAGAAAAATAAATGAGAAAAATAAATGTGGAGAGTGGGGATTGAACCCCCAAACTCTTGAATGGATGAGAGAGTTAGGAGAAAAATAAAGGAGAAAAATAAATGTGGAGAGTGGGGATTGAATACCCAACCTCTTGAATAGATGAGAGAGTTAGGAGAAAAAGAAAGGAAATATTATGGGGCTGATGGGGATCGAACTAGGGTCCCTCAAATCTGAAAAATGCAATCACCAAGTTTAATGTAAGATTAAGTGTTGCCCAAGGGATTCGAAATCGGGTTCCCTTGCCCAATTTCGTATTGACACATATGTCATACGTAAACAAATATTTAATGAATGCTGCCTCTAAAGATTGAAATCAACATCTTGTCATACCTACAAGATGCATAAGTCTTGTACCACATAATCTTGGGTAAATATGAATCTCTTAGACAAACTATGAATGAAGCCTCATGGCTTATATGTGTGGACTCATAATCCTAATATACATTTAAAAGTAAGTGAACCTAAGATGTTATGTGATGAGATAATGAAACCCCAGAGGGGTCAAGTAAGAGTGTGACACACACTAAAGAGCCAAGTGCATTGGCATACGATGAAATGAACATTCACATAAAGTGGTGAGTAATTTTGAAGAGTAAATGTGCTAAAGTTAAAGAATGTGGTGACAACATGATAAGAGGCTAATGCAAAAGGTGAGAGAAAATCTCAAATGAGCCTAAGTAAATGTTACCAAAATGTACTCACCTGTGAGAGTGTGAAGTTAATGAAGAGACTAGTCTCTATGAACACTCTAATGAAAGTATAAAGTTAATGCATACTTAATACTAATGATGAGATGAGAAATTATCTAATGAGATATTATGCCCTCATGTTAGAAGCCAACTTCTATGATGTATGAGATTAATGTAACGGAACTTTATACTGAGCACCGATAGGCTAGCTATGAGTTGCGATTCCTTCTTTCGGGAAGGCAGAGGTTCATGTAATTCTCATTAGATGAGACTCTCCGTCCTGACGGGTATGGGTCTCCTTATATCTCCTAGTCTTTGAACCTATACTGTCAATATAGGATTCTAGCAGGGTTCGAGTCCCTGTATACGCTAGCATGTTTTGGTTCACTTTGGCCGGTGATTCCATCTCTTTTCGGTGTGTGGTTAAACACAGGATTTCATGATGCTCACATGATCTATGTTGGTTAAGGTTAAAGTTCCCAAAGAAACAATGAGGCCAGCCTCATGTAATGCACACAATGAAATGAACGATACCAAAGGTGTTTGGGTAGGATAATCAAGAGGTGAACTAGACTTATGTAATGACACTAGGTCATTCTTAGTCATTGCACAATGAACCCAATGAGAGTATTAAACTACATCCTAGGTATAGCTGGTGGTTACACTAGCCTACGAATGAAATGAAATGAGGTACGTATGAATGAATGAAGCAAACTCTGTGTTTGCTAAAGAAGGCTCCCTATTTGAGGTCCCATATGTTGAGCCCTCATTTTGGGAATTCTTAATGTCAAGTCCATGATTCCAAGGTCTCATGGCATATGAACAAATAATACGCAATATGTTATGTGCTATATGCAATATGTTATGTGATGTGTGCAATATGATACGTATGATTATGCATGTTACTCTCATAGCATGACTTTCCTAATCCAATTTTGGCAAGTGCACTGACTTTACTTTCCATAATTCATATCGTTAGGAAAGAGCTCTTCTTAATAATGCATGTCCTTGGTGTGTGCTTGCATATACCCATACTTAGAACAAGTGTGTACTAATCCCATATAACTCTCTACTTTTAGGTTCAGGTGCAGCTAGACGCTAGAGCTTACAAGTCGACGTTGGAGTTATCCGGACGTGGAGCTTTCATCCGGATTTTGTAGGCCCTCATGCTTCGAGGACTCTTACTATTTTATTCTAGCATTAGACGTATACATTAGCTAGTGGAGTATGTTCCACTAGTGTTTCTTTCCCAGTTGTTTTCAGTATTGTATTGGTGCCATTTTGGCAACTTTATATTTTTATTCAGATATGACTATGTCTTTCATTTGATTATCTTGATATTAGATGGTTGTTGTGAACGCTTATGAGTTTATGTAGATAGTCTTATACGAACTCGATGTTTCTCACTACAAAGTCTAAATAAACAAAAAGTTCATATTTTCCGCTAAAATTAACCTAGGTGAAGTAACGATGATGTGTGTAGTCTTGTCCACGACCTCTGAGAGGTCAACGACGCCGGTCTCGTCTGCGGTATAGATTCTGGTCGTGACAAAGTTGGTATCATAGCACTAGGTAAAATTCCGAGGATAATAAGTTCACATCAACCACATTGAGCAGTTTCTATGTCATGGTAGTGAAGTGAACCACTATACTGAATTAGAGACTGCATGATGCATAGGAAAAATTCCCTTCTTCTAATCTTATTGTGCCTTTTGCTAATGTTTGATTTCTTGGTGTTATAAGCGTGTCTAACATCAATTTTTATTTCTTTTCAGAAAATAAACACTAGAAGGAACGCTGATCAGGGGAGAGGAGGAGTAGCTACTGGGGGTAATCAAGTTCCACCCTAGACTCTAGCTGAAAGAGTGGCCATGCCAGTTAACCCAACTGGGTTGACTGATGCGGAGGTGCGGACCGCTCTGGCTCATATGGCTCAAGCCATCACTATGCAGGCCAATGCTATGACGGCCCAGGCCAACAGACAAGATGTTCAGCGGGAGAACCCACCCGTACGTAGCATGGCAGACAGACTACGAGATTTAACGAGGATGAATCCTCCAATTTTCATAGGGTCCAAGACTTCAAAGGATCCCCATAAGTTTATTGATGAGGTACATAAGATCTTGGTGGCCATTGGGGCCACGAATACTGAGAAGGTTGAGCTGGCTTCCTATCAGCTCAAGGATGTTGCACATTCTTGGTGCAAGATGTGGCAGGATAGCTGAGCTTTGGGCGGAGTTCTGGTCACGTGGGATCTGTTTAAGACATCCTTCCTGGAGAGATTCTTCCCCCGTGAGATGAGGGAGGCCAAGGTTGAGGAGTTTATCAACCTTAAATAGGGATCGATGACAGTCAGGGAGTATTCCCTGAAGTTTGTGAAATTATCCAGGTATGCCACTTCCCTTGTATCTAACAGCAGATATGAGATGAGTAGGTTCCTCACAAGAATCACAGGAGATCTGGAGGAGGAGTGTCGGGCTGCGATGCTCCACAATAGCATGGACCTCTCCAGGTTGATGGTGCATGTTCAGCATGTAGAGGACAGCCAGAAGAACAGGGGCGTCCGTGATGTTAGGAGGCCTAAACCTTCTAATCAGGTAGGTCCTAGTAATTGTGGAAACAGGAACAACTTCGGCGTCCGTGAGCAGCCCAGATTCAAAAAGGGGCATCAGAGTTTGGGGAACTCTAACTTTCAGAGGAGTGCAACACCTAGAGGAGGCAGACCCGAGCCCAAGAAGGGAAATGGAGATGATGTACAGAGTCCTAGAAAGGACTGTGCCAAGTGTGGCCGTGCTCACAGTAGAGAGTGCAGACAGGGCACTAATGCCTTCTTCGGTTGCGGAAAGAACGGGCACATGGTCAAGGACTGCCCACAGAACAGGGGTCAGACTGGAGGTAATGCTAAGCCTAGGCCCAATCCATAGGGTGCAGCAGCAGCTGAGCCTCCTAAGAGGAACAGGTTCTACGCCCTGAAGGGCAGGGAGGAGCAGGAGAAGTCCGCTGATGTGGTCACAGGTATGCTGCAAGTATTCTCAACTTCTGTTTATGCCTTACTTGATCCAATAGTTGTATGTGGTAGGACTATGTGTGCAGACTTGGTTGAGTAACCTATGAACGATTTTGACATCATTCTTGGCATGGACTTGCTTCATAGTTGTTATGCTTGTATGGATTGCCGTAGTAGGGTTGTGATATTTCATTTCCCTAATGAGGTAGAGCTGGTCTGCGAGGGGCACAACTCGAGTCGTCCTAATCCTTTGATTTCAAACCTCAAAACTAATAAAATTATGTCCAAGGGATTACTATGTCATCTTGTGAGTGTCAATGATTTAGATCATGACATTCCTTCTATAGACTCAGTGCCTGTAGTGAATGAGTTCCCAGATGTATTTCCTGATGATTTGCTTGGAGTTCCTCCCCCTCGAGAGATTGACTTTGGTATAGACTTAGACTCGATACTAAACCAATTTCGATTCCTCCTTACAAAATGGCTCAAGCTGAACTCAAAGAGTTTAAGCTGTAGTTAAAAGATCTCACTGATAAGGGTTTCATTCAGCCGAGCATATCCCCTTGGGGAGCTCCAGTGTTGTTGTGAAAAAAAAGGATGGAAACCTTAGAATGTGTATAGATTATCGGTATCTCAATAAAGTGACTATAAAGAATAAGTATCCACTTCCCAGAATAGATGACTTGTTCGATCAGCTCCAAGGGTCTAGTTTCTTCTCTAAGATTGATCTTCGTTCAGGGTATCATCAGCTTAGGGTTAGGGATGTAGATATCCCAAAGACAGCCTTTCGTACCCGTTATGGTCATTATGAGTTCTTAGACATGTCCTTTGGTCTCACTAATGCACCAGCTGCATTTATGGACCTCATAAACCGAGTCTTCCATGAATACCTTGATTCTTTCGTCATAGTATTCATTGATGACATCCTCATCTACTCTAGGACCAAGGAAGAGCATGAACAACATTTGAGACTAACCTTGCATGTACTTAGACAACATCAGCTGTATGCCAAATTCAGCAAGTGTGAATTCTGGCTTAGATCAGTGACCTTATTGGGTCATGTTTTGTCCGATCAGGTTGTGGAGGTGGACCCCAGGAAGACAGAGGCTGTGAAGAACTGTCCAAAACCTCTTACTCCCACCGATATCCGTAGCTTTCTGGGATTGGCTGGTTTCTACCACAGTTTCGTGGAGGGTTTTTCTTCCATTGCTGCCCCACTAACATTTTTGACTAAGAAGAAGGCAAAGTTCGAATGGACGGAGACTTGAGAGAAGAGTTTCCAGGAGCTCAAGGACAGACTCACTTCAGCCCCAGTGCTTACTTTGCCTAAGTGTGGTGAGAATTACACTATTTATTGTGATGCATCTAGGGTTGGTTTGGGTTGTGTTCTTATGCACGGTGTTAGGGTGATAGACTATGCGTCCAGACAACTCAAGGTTCATGAGAAGAATTATCGCACTCATGACCTGGAGTTGGCAGCTGTGGTCTTTGCATTGAAGCTGTTGAGGCATTACTTGTATGGAGTGCACGTGGATGTGTTCAAGACCACAAGAGTATACAGTACGTGTTCACACAGAGAGAGTTGAATCTACGGCAGTGGAGATGGTTGGAGCTGTTGAAGGACTATGATATGAGTGTCCACTACCATCCAGGTAAAGCAAATGTTATAGCTGATGCTTTGAGAAGGTTGAGCATGTGGAGTACAGCCCACATTGATGATGAGAAGAAGGAGTTGGTAAAGGATGTACAAAGACTGGATAGACTGGGTGTGCGGTTGATGGCTTCTAGTAGCGGGGGTATTTCAGTTCATCCTAGTTCTGAATCATCTTTGGTAGTTGAAGTCAAGAAGGGTCAGCATCTTGATCCTGTTTTGATGGAGTTAAAGGACTCAGTGCTGATAAAGATGAATGAATCATTTGCTCGGCGTACTTAGGTACCAGGACAGGCTGTGTGTACCAGATGTGGATGATTTACGAACCAAAATTATTGCAGAGGCCGATGGTACGAGATATTCGATACATCCAGGTTCCACTAAGATGTATCATGACCTTAAGCAGATCTATTGGTGGAATGGAATGAAGAAGGACATTGCTGAATATGTGGCCAAGTGTCCTAATTGTCAGCACGTTAAGGCAGAACAGCTTAAGCCTGGCGGTCTTACTCAGATGATCGAGGTTCCGACTTGGAAGTGGGAGGCCATTAATATGGACTTCGTGGTTGGTCTTCCGAAGACTAGGAGACAGCATGACTCCATATGGGTTATTGTGGACAGGATGACTAAGTATGCCACTTTATCCCTGTGAAGTATATTTACAGAGCCGAGGATTATGCGAGACTCTACATGGATGAGATTGTGAGATGGCATGGGATTCTGTTGTCTATCATTTCAGATATAGGAGCTCAGTTCACTTCACATTTCAGGATATCCTTCCAGAAGAGCTTACGCATGCAGGTAAAGCTTAGTACTGCCTTTCATCCTCAGACTGATGGACAGGCAGAGCGCACCATTCAGACATTGGAGGACATGTTGAGAGCGTGTGTGATTGACTTCAAAGGTAGTTGGGACGACCATCTGCCTTTGATAGAGTTCTCGTATAATAACATCTATCACTCCAGCATTAGGATGGCACCGTTTGAGGCACTATATGGTAGGAGGTGTAGGTCTCCAGTTGGGTGGTTCGAGGTTGGAGAGTCATTCATTTTGGGTCCAGAGATCATTCATGAGGCCTTAGAGAAGGTCAGGGTGATTAGGGACAGGTTGGCTACTGCTTGCAGTTGGCATAAGTCTTATGCAGACAACAGAAAATGGCCCTTAGAGTTTGATGTTGGTGACCAGGTCTATTTGAAGATATCACCTATGAAAGGGGTGATGAGGTTTGGCAGGAAGGGGAAGTTGAGTCCGAGGTATGTTGGGCCATATGAGATCCTACAGCCTGTGGGTGAGGTGGCCTATGAGTTGGCATTGCCTGCGGAGCTAGCTTCTGTTCATCCAGTCTTTCATGTCTCTATGTTAAAGAAGTGCCTAGGTGATCCAACATCGATTGTACCTATTGAAAGTTTGGGGGTTGATGAAGATTTGTCCTATGAGGAGGTACCTATTGAGATTCTAGACAGACATATCAAGCGGCTGAGGAACAAGGAGATTGCCACAGTGAAGGTATTGTGGAGGAATCATCTTGTTGAGGGTGCTACGTGGGAGGCCGAGGCCGATATGAGATCCCGCTACCCTCATCTTTTCAACTCTTGAGGTTAGACTTCCTACTCTTAAGTCTAAGTTTCCTTATCTCCTCTTTTCTTGGTTGTTATTGCTTGATTGTGTGTAATACCTATGTTATGATATGACTGGCGTCGTGCTAGATTATAAGAAGTGTCATTCGGGGACGAATGTTCCTAAGGGGGGGATAATGTAACAACCCTAAAAATGGCTATGCTAAGTAATGCTTAATGTGTCTAGAATGCCTACGATTAGACCGGGTTCACACGGATTGATGCGCGTAGAATCAGACCTCTGAACCCTTGCAACAGCTAAGACAACAAACTTGGTGAGTTAGTTGAGCTACGAAAGGTAGGGTTCAGCCATGTAGGGCACCCGAATATGAAGATCTACCCGGATGAGTCTTAACCTGACTTAAAAAGGGGTAATCTTTAGTTTGGAGGGTCTAGGGGTAAAATGGTCTTTTCCAGGCTAGGGGTAGTATTGTAATTACCCTAAATTTTTAATTAATTAATTATTTAATATGGTGGAGGGGCAATTTGGGGAGAAAGGGCCGAAATTGGCCCTTTGAGCGAAATCTTGCTCCACCCGGATTCGAACCAAGGTGGGAGCAATGATTTAATTTGAGTTATTTAATTTGGTGAATTAATTTAATTAATTTATATTTAATTTCTGATTTAAGAAAAAGGAAAATCATATTTCTATTATTAATTATTATTTATTAATTAATATATTTTATTTGACTAAGTCTTGCCTAAAAGTCCTAGTTCTAAGGGAACACTACCTTACATCTCTCTCTTTCACGTCTCTCTCTCTCTCTCGTCAAACACTATCTCACGACTGCACATTCTCTCAGGTTGAAAAATGAAACAAAAGATCAGAAAAAAACAAAAAGTTCTTCACACTAGAAGAACTTACACACCAAAAATACAAACAACAAGCTAATCCGAAAACGTAAAGCAAAAAGGAAATTCTCGTCGGGTAAGGTGTGAGGGTTCGGTAGTGGAGGTTGGTTTAGTGGAGGATTTGGAAGCACTTTGAAGGTGTTGAAAGCTAAAACCAGGTATGGGTTTTCTTCTCTCTTGGTCCCTTTCCCAATAGACCCTTAAGGTTCAGTTTAAATCACGATTGAAAGACTAAGGTTGTCCCCGTTGCATGCCCCTGTCATTAGATCCTTTAAACGATTCAAAGCATGCGTTGGTACGTCTTCTGGTAGATAATGTTAGGTCTGGTTGTGATTATGTGTTGAATGTGTGGTATAAAATCATGTAAAGGATGAAAAATATATTCCGAAAAAGTGTATTAAGTGGACTGTTTTCAGCATGTGTGTGCTGAAAATTTGACTATCTTTGCTGCCTTAAGTTTGTATGTTAAATGTTGTGTTTTGCGTGTGTAAAAATGCTAAAAACGTGATGTTCATACAAGGTTAAGGTGGCTGACTGAATGTCACTCAAAATGCTACAAAAAAATCAACAAAAGAATGAGAGAAAAATGGATCGGAAGAGACCAAATTTCCAGCTTGCTGGAAATTTGAAGTCTCGGCCAAGAGGTGAGAAAAATGACTATGTTTTATTTTTTTTTTTAATATTATGAGGTCGTTGGGAATGGAACCCAAGACCTCACCAAATGTAAATTACATAAAAATTTCATGAAAAAAAATGAAAGGAAAAATAAATGTAGAGAGTGGGGATTGAACCCCCAACCTTTTGAATGGATGAGAGAGTTAGGAGAAAAATAAAGGAGGAAAATAAATGTGGAGAGTGGGGATTGAACCCCCAACCTTTTGAATGGATGAGAGAGTTAGGAGAAAAATAAAGGAGAAAAATAAATGTGGAGAGTGGGGATTGAACCCCCAACCTCTTGAATGGATGAGAGAGATAGGAGAAAAATAAATGAGAAAAATAAATGTGGAGAGTGGGGATTGAACCCCCAACCTCTTCAATGGATGAGAGAGTTAGGAGAAAAATAAAGGAGAAAAATAAATGTGGAGAGTGGGGATTGAACCCCCAACCTCGTGAATAGATGAGAGAGTTAGGAGAAAAAGAAAGGAAATATTATGGGGCTGATGGGGATCGAACTAGGGTCCCTCAAATCTGAAAAATGCAATCACCAAGTTTAATGTAAGATTAAGTGTTGCCCAAGGGATTCAAAATCGGGTTTCCTTGCCTAATTCCCTATTGACACATAAGTCATACGTAAACAAATATTTAATGAATGCTGCCCCTAAAGATCGAAACCAATATCTTGGCATACCTACAAGATGCATAAGTCTTGTACCACATAATCTTGGGTAAATACGAATCACTTAGACAAACTATGAATGAAGCCTCATGGCTTGTATGTATGTACTCATAAGTCTAGTATACATTTAAAAGTAAGTGAACCTAAGATGTTATGTGATGAGATAATGAAACCCAGAGGGGTCAAGTAAGAGTGTGACACACACTAAAGAGCCAAGTGAATTGGCATATGATGAAATGAACATTCACGTAAAGTGGTGAGTAATTATGAAGAGTAAATGTGCTAAAGTTAAAGAATGTGGTGACAACATGATAAGAGGCTAATGCGAAAGGTGAGAGAAATCTCAAATGAGCCTAAGTAAATGTTACCAAAACGTACTCACCTATGAGAGTGTGAAGTTAATGAAGAGACCAGTCTCTATGAACACTCTAATGAAAGTATTAAAGTTAATGCATACTTAATAATAATGATGATATGAGAAATCATCTAATGAGCTATGATGCCCTCGTGTTAGAAGACAACTTCTATGATGTATGAGATGAATGTAATGGAACTTTATACTGAGCACCGATAGGCTAGCTATGAGTTGCGATTCCTTCTTTCGAGAAGACAGAGGTTCGTGTAATTCTCATGAGATTAGACTGTCCGTCCTGAAGGGTATGGGTCTCCTTATATCTCCTAGTCTTTGAACCTATACTGCCAATATAGGGTTCTAGCAGGGTTTGAGTCCCTATATACACTAGCGTGTTTTGGTTCACTTTGGCCGGTGATTCCACCTCTTTTCGGTGTGGGGTTGAACACAGGATTTCATGATACTCACATGATCTATGTTGGTTAAGGTTAAAGTTCCCAAAGAAAGAATGAGGCCAGCCTCATGTAATTCACACAATGAAATGAACGATACCAAAGGTGTTTGGGTAGGATAATCAAGAGGTGAAATAGACTTATGTAATGACACTAGGTCATTCTTAGTCATTGCACAGTGAACCCAATGAGAGTCTTAAAATACATCCTAGGTATAGCTGGTGGTTACACTAGCCTACGAATGAAATGAAATGAGGTACCTATGAATGAATGAAACAGACTCTGTGTTTGCTAAAGAAGGCTCCCTAGTTGAGGTCCCATATGTTGAGACCTCATTTTGGGAAGTCTTAATGTCAAGTCCATGATTCCAAGGTCTCATGGCATATGAACGAATGATATGCAATATGTTATGTGCTATATGCAATATGTTATGTGCTATATGTAATATGTTATGTGATGTGTGCAATATGATACGTATGATGATGCATGTTACTCTCATAGCGTGACTTTCCTAATCCGATTGTGGCAAGTCTACTAACTTGACTATCCATAATTCATATCGTTAGGAACGCGCTCTTCTTAATCATACATGTCCTTGGTGTGTACTTGCATATACCCATACTTAGTACAAGTGTGTACTAATCCCATACAACTCTCTACTTTTAGGTGCAGGTGCAGCTAGACACTAGAGCTTACGAGTCGACGTTGGAGTTATCCGGACGTGGAGCTTTCATCCGGATTTGGTAGGCCCTCATGCTTCGAGGACGCTTACAATTTTATTCTAGCATTAGACGTAGACATTAGCTAGTGGAGTCTGTTCTACTAGTGTTTCTTTCCCAGTTGTTTTCAGTATTGTATTGGTGCAATTTTGGCAACTTTATATTTTTATTCAGATATGACTATGTCTTTCATTTAATTATCTTGATATTAGATGGTTGTTGTGAACGCTTATGAGTTTATGTAGATAGTTTTATACGAACTCGATGTTTCTCACTATAAAGTCTAAATAAGCAAAAGTTCAAATTTTCCGCTAAAATTAACCTAGGTGAAGTAACGATGACGTATGTAGGCTTGTCTGTGACCTCTAAGAGGTCAACGACGCCTGTCTCGTCTGGGTATAGATTTCGGTCGTGACAAAGTTGGTATCAGAGCACTAGGTTAAATTCCAAAGATAATAAGTTCACATCAACCACATTGAGTAGTTTCTAAGTCATGGTAGTGAAGTACACCACTATCCTTAATTAGAGACTGCATGATGCGTAGGAAAAATTCCCTTCTTCTGATCTTATCGTGCCTTTTGCTAATGTGTGATTTCTTGTTGTTATGAGCGTGTCTAACATCAATTCTTATTTCTTCTCATAAAATGCACAAAAGAAGGAACGCTGGTCAGGGGAGAGGAGGAGCAGCTGCTGGGGGTAATCAAGTTCCACCCCAGGCTCCAGCTGAAGGAGTGGCCATGCAAGTTAACCCAGCTGGGTTGACTGATGCGGAGGTGCGAACCGCAATGGCTTAGATGGCTCAAGCCATCACTATGCAGGCCCAAGCTATGACGGCCCAGGCCAACAGACAGGATGTTCAGCAGGAGAACCCACCCGTACATAGCATGTCATACAGACTACGGGATTTTACGAGGATGAATCCTCCGATTTTCACAGGGTCCAAGACTTCAGAGGATCCCCAGAAGTTTATTGATGAGGTATATAAGATCTTGGTGGCCATGGGGGCCACAGATACTGAGAAGGCTGAGCTTTGGGCGGAGTTCTGGTCACGTGGGAGTTGTTTAAGACAGCCTTCCTGGAGAGATTCTTCCCCAGTGAGATGAGTGAGGCCAACGTTGAGGAGTTTTAGGGAGTATTCCCTGAAGTTTGTGAAATTATCCAGGTATGCCACTTCCCTTGTATCTAACAGCAGGGATGAGATGAGTAGGTTCCTCATAGGAATCACAGGAGATTTGGAGGAGTGTCGGGCTGCGATGCTCCACGATAGCATGGACCTCTCCAGGTTGATGGTGCATGTCCAGCAGGTAGAGCACAGCCGGAATAAGAGGGGCGTCCGTGATGTTAGGAGGCCTAAACCTTCTGATCAGGTAGGTCCTAGTAATGGTGGCAACAGGAACTACTTCGGCGTCCGTGAGCAGCCCAGATTCAAAAAGGTGCATCAGAGTTCGGGGAACTCTAACTTTCAGAGGAGTACAGCACCTAGAGGAGGCAGACCCGAGCCCAAGAAGGGCAATGGAGGTGATGTGCAGCATCCCAGAAAGGACTGTGCCTAGTGTAGCCGTGCTCACAGTGGAGAGTGCAGACAAGGCACTAATGCCTGCTTCGGTTGCAGAAAGAACGGGCACATGGTCAAGGACTGCCCACAGAACAGGGGTCAGTCTGGAGGTAATGCTCAGCCTAGGCCTAATCCACAAGGTGCAAAAGCAGTCGAGCCTCCTAAGAGGAATAGGTTCTACGCTTGAAGGGCAGGGAGGAGGAGGAGAAGTCCGCTGATGTGGTCACAGGTATGCTGCAAGTATTCTCAACTTTTGTTTATGCCTTACTTGATCCAGGGTCTACGCTTTCCTTTGTAACTCCTTTACTTGCTCTCACTTTTGAGATATTGCCTGAAGTTTTGCATGATCCTATAGTGGTTAGTACACCTTTAGGAGAAAATGTAAGAGCTGATAGCATGCACAAGGATTGCCCAATAGTTATATGTGGTAGGACTATGTGTGCAGACTTGGTTGAGTTACCTATGAACAATTTTGACATCATTCTTGGCATGGACTTGCTTCATAGTTGTTATGCTTTTTTGGATTGCCGTAGTAGGGTTGTGAGATTTCATTTCCCTAATGAGGCAGAGCTTGTTTGGGAGGGGTACAACTCGAGTCGTCATAATCCCTTGATTTGAAACCTTAAAGCCAATAAAATGATGTCCAATGGATTACTATGTCATGTGAGTGTCAATGATTTAGATCATGACATTTCTTCTATAGACTCAGTGCCTGTAGTGAATGAGTTCCCAGATTTGTTTCCTGATGATTTGCCTGGAGTTCCTTCCCCTCGAGAGATTGACTTTGGTATAGACTTAGAACCCGATACTAAACCAATTTTGATTCCTCCTTACAGAATGGCTCCAACTGAACTCAAAGAGTTTAAGATGCAGTTAAAAGATCTGACTAATAAGGGTTTCATTCAGCCGAGCATATCCCCTTGGGGCGCTCCAGTGTTGTTTGTGAAAAAGAAGGATGGAACCCTTAGAATGTGTATCGATTATCAGCAGCTCAAAAAAGTCACTATAAAGAATAAGTATCCATTTCCCAGAATAAATGACTTGTTCGATCATCTCCAAGGGTCTAGTTTCTTTTCTAAGATTGATCTTCATTCAGGGTATCATCAGCTTAGGGTTAGAGATGTAGATATCCCAAAGACAGCCTTTCGTACCCGTTATGGTCATTATGAGTTCTTAGTCATGTACTTTGGTCTGACTAATGCACCAGCTGCATTTATGGACCTCATGAACCGAGTCTTCCGTGAATACCTTGATTATTTCGTCATAATATTTATTGATGACATCCTCATCTACTCTAGGACCAAGGAAGAGCATGAACAACATTTGAGAATAACATTGCAGGTACTTAGACAACATCATCTGTATGCCAAATTCAGCAAGTGTGAATTCTGGCTTAGATTAGTGACCTTCTTGGGTCATGTTGTGTCCGATCAGGGTGTGGAGGTGGAACCCAGGAAGACTAAGGCTGTGAAGAACTGGACAAAACCTCTTACTCCCACCGATATTCGTAGCTTTCTGGGATTGGTTGGTTACTACCGAAGGTTCGTCGAGGGTTTTTCTTCCATTACTGCCCCACTGACAACTTTGACTAAGAAGAAGACCAAGTTCGAATGGACGGAGACTTGTGAGAAGATTTTTTGAGGAGCTCAAGGACAGACTCACTTCAGCCCCAGTTTTTACTTTGCCTAAGTGTTGTGAGAATTACACTATTTATTGTGATGCATCTAGGGTTAGTTTAGGTTGTGTTCTTATTCAGGGTGGTAAGGTGATAGCCTATGCGTCCAGACAGCTCAAGGTTCATGAGAAGAATTATCCCACTCATGACCTGGAGTTGGCAGCTGTGGTCTTTGCATTGAAGCTGTGGAGGCATTACTTGTACGGAGTGCACGTGGATGTGTTCACAGACCACAAGAGTCTCCAGTATGTGTTCACAAAGATAGAGTTGAATCTACGGCAGCAGAGATGGTTGGAGATATTGAAGGACTATGATATGAGTGTCCACTACCATCCAGGTAAAGCAAATGTTATAGCTGATGCTTTGAGAAGGCTAAGCATGGGGAGTACAACCCACGTTGATGATGAGAAGAAGGAGTTGGTGAATGATGTGCACAGACTGTCCAGACTGGGTGTGCGGTTGATGGCTTCTACTAGCGGGGGTGTTTCAGTTCATCCTAGTTCTAAATCATCCTTGGTAGTTGAAGTCAAGAAGGGACAACATCTTGATCCTATTTTGATGGAGTTAAAGGACTCAGTGCTGATAAAGATGAAAAATTCCTTTGCTCTGGGAGGTGACGGCATACTTAGGTACCAGGACAGGCTGTGTGTACTAGATGTGGATGATTTACAGATCAAAATTATTGCAGAGGCCCATGGTACCAGATATTCAATACATCCAGGTTCCACCAAGATGTATCATGACCTTAAGCATATCTATTGGTGGGATGGCATGAAGAAGGACATTGCTGAATATGTGGCCAAGTGTCCTAATTGTCAGCATGTTAAAGTAGAACATCTTAAGCCTGACGGTCTTACTCAGATGATCGAGGTTTCATCTTGGTAGTGGGAGGCCATTAATATGGACTTCGTGGTTGGTCTTCTGAAGACTAGGTAACAGCATGACTCTATATGGGTTATTGTGGACAGGATGACTAAGTCTGCCCACTTTATCCCTGTGAAGTCTACTTACAGAGCCGAGGATTATGCGAGAGTCAACATGGATGAGATTGTGAGATGGCATGGGATTCCGTTGTCTATCATTTCAAATAGAGAAGCTCAGTTCACTTCATATTTCTGGAGATCCTTCCAGAAGAGCTTAGGCACGCAGGTAAAGCTTAGTACTGCCTTTCATCCTCAGACTGATGGGCAGGCAGAGCGCACCATTCAGACATTGGAGTACATGTTGAGAGCGTGTGTGATTGACTTCAGAGGTAGTTGGGACGACCATCTACCTTTGATAGAGTTCTCGTATAATAACAACTATCACTCCAGCATTGGGATGGCACCGTTTGAGGCACTATATGGTAGGAGGTGTAGGTCTCCAGTTGGGTGGTTCGAGGTTGGAGAGTCATCCATTTTGGGTCCAGAGATCATTCATGAGGCATTAGAGAAGGTCAGGGTGATTAGGGACAGGTTGGATACTGCTTATAGTCGGTAGAAGTCTTATGCAGACAACAGAAAACGACCCTTAGAGTTTGATGTTGGCGACCAGGTCTATTTGAAGATATCACCTATGAAGGGGGTGATGAGGTTTGGCAGGAAGGGGAAGTTGAGTCCGAGGTATGTTGGGCCATATGAGATCCTACAACGTGTGGGTGAGGTGTCCTATGAGTTGGCATTGCCTGCGGAGCTAGCTTCTGTTCATTCAGTCTTTCATGTCTCTATGTTAAAGAAGTGCCTAGGTGATCCAACATTGATTCTACTTGTTGAAAGTTTTGGGGTTGATGAAGACTTGTCCTATGAGGAGGTACCTGTTGAGATTTTGGATAGACAGATCAATCAGCTGAGGAACAAGGAGATTGCCACAGTGAAGGTATTGTGGAGGAATCATCTTGTTGAGGGTGCTACGTGGGAGGCCGAGGCCGATATGAGATCCCGCTACCCTCATCTTTTCAGCTCTTGAGGTTAGACTTCCTACTCTTAATTCTAAGTTTCCTTATCTCCTCTGTTCTTGGTTGTTATTGCTTGATTGTGTATAATACCTATGTTATGATATGACTGGTGTTGTGCTAGATTATAAGAAGTGTCATTCGGGGATGAATGTTCGTAAGGGGCGATAATGTAACAACCCTAAAAATGGCTATGCTAAGTAATGCTTAATGTGTCTAGAATGCCTGCGATTAGACCGGGTTCACATGGATTTATGCGCGTAGAACCAGACCTCTGAACCCTTGCAACATCTAATCCAACCAACTTGGTGAGTTAGTTGAGCTAGGAAAGGTTGGGTACAGCCATGTAGAGCACCCAAATATTGAAGATCTACCTGGATGAGTCTTAACCGGACTTAAAAAGGGGTAATCTAAAAATTAGAGGGTCTAGGGGTAAAATGGTCTTTTCCAAGCTAGGGGTAGTATTGTAGTTATCCTAAATATTTAACTAATTAAGTATTTAATATGGTGGAGGGACAATATGGGGAGAAAGGGCCGAAATTGGCCCTTTGAGTGAAATCTTGCTCCACCCGGGTTCGAACCTAGGTGGGAGCAATGATTTAATTTGACTTATTTAATTTGGTGAATTAATTTAATTAATTAATATTTAATTGCTGATTTAAGAAAAAAAAAAAAGGAAAATCAGATTTTTATTATTAATTATTATTTATTAATTAATATATTTTATTTGACTAAGTCTTGCCTAAAATTCCTAGTTCTAAGGGAACACTACCTCACATCTCTCTCTCTTTCACGTCTAAAATCCACCCCCATCTCTTTCACGTTCTCATCATCAATAAAAGAGAAAAATCAGGAAAGAAAAACAAAGTTCTTCACACTTGAAGAACTTACACACAAAAACTCAAACGAAAAACTAAGGTAAAAACGAAAATCAACAACAAGTTCTTGACGGGATTTTGCTTGAAGTTTCGGTGGTGAGGCTTGGTTTCGTGGTAAATTTGCAGCATTTAAACATATTTTGAACGACATTAAGGTATGGGTTTTCTTCTCTCTTGGTCCCTTTCCCAAGAGACCCTTGAGGTTCAGTTTAAATCGTGATTGAAAGACTAAGGTTGTCCCCGTTGCATGCTCCTGTCATTAGATACTCTGAACGATTCAAAGCATGCGTTGGTATGTCTTCTGGTAGATAATGTTAGGTCTGGTTGTGATTATGTGTTGAATGTGTGGTAGAAAATCATGTAAAGGATGAAAAATATATTCCGGAAAAGTGTATTAAGTGGACTGTTTTGAGCATGTGTGTGCTGAAAATTTGACTATGTTGCTGCCTGAAGTTTGTATGTTAAATTTTGTGTTTTGCGTGTGTAAAAATGCTAAAAACGTGATGTTCATACAAGTTTAAGGTGGATGACTGAATGTCACTCAAAATGCTACAAAAAAATCAACAAAAGAATGAGAGAAAAATGGATTGGAAGAGACCAAATTTCCAGCTTGCTGGAAATTTGAAGTCTCGGCCAAGAGGTGAGAAAAATGACTATGTTTTAATTTTTTTTTAAAATTATGAGGTCGTTGGGAATGGAACCCAAGACCTCACCAAATGTAAATTACATAAAAATTTCATAAAAAAAAATGAAAGGAAAAATAAATGTAGAGAGTGGAGATTGAAACCCCAACCTCTTGAATGGATGAGAGAGTTACGAAAAAAATAAAGGAGGAAAATAAATGTGAAGAGTGGGGATTAAACCCCCAACCTCTTGAATGGATGAGAGAGTTAGGAGAAAAATAAAGGAGAAAAATAAATGTGGAGAGTGGGGATTGAACCCCCAACCTCTTGAATGGATGAAAGAGTTAGGAGAAAAATAAATGTGGAGAGTGGGGGTTAAACCCCCAACCTCTTTAATGGATGAGAGAGTTAGGAGAAAAATAAAGGAGAAAAATAAATGTGGAGAGTGGGGATTGAACCCCCAACCTCTTGAATAGATGAGAGAGTTACGAGAAAAAGAAAGGTAATATTATGGGGCTGGTGGGGATCGAACTAGGGTCCCTCAAATCTGAAAAATGCAATCACCAAGTTTAATGTAAGATTAAGTGTTGCCCAAGGGATTCGAAATCGGGTTCCCTTGCCCAATTCCGTATTGACACATAAGTCATACGTAAACAAATATTTAACGAATGCTGCCTCTAAAGATCGAAATCAATATCTTGGCATACCTACAAGATGCATAAGTCTTGTACCACATAATCTTGGGTAAATATGAATAACTTAGACAAACTATGAATGAAGCCTCATGGCTTGTATGTGTGGACTCATAAGTCTAGTATACATTTAAAAGTAAGTGAACCTAAGATGTTGTGTGATGAGATAATGAAACCCAGAGGGGTCAAGTAAGAGTGTGACACACACTAAAGAGCCAAGTGCATTGGCATACGATTAATGAACATTCAAGTAAAGTGGTGAGTAATTATGAAGAGTAAATGTGCTAAAGTTAAAGAATGTGGTGACAACATGATAAGAGGCTAATGCGAAAGGTGAGAGAAATCTCAAATTAGCCTATGTAAATGTTACCAAAACGTACTCACCTATGAGAGTGTGAAGTTAATGAAGAGACCAGTCTCGATGAACACTCTAATGAAAATATTAAAGTTAATGCATACTTAATACTAATAATGAGATGAGAAATCATCTAATGAGCTATGATGCCCTCATGTTAGAAGCCCGCTTCTACGATGTATGAGATGAATGCAATGGAACTTTATACTGAGCACCGATAGGCTAGCTATGAGTTGCGATTCCTTCTTTCGGGAAGGCAGAGGTTCGTGTAATTCTTATGAGATGAGACTGTCCGTCCTGATGGGTATGGGTCTCCTTATATCTCCTAGTCTTCGAACCTATACTGCCAATATAGGGATCTGACAGGGTTCAATTCCCATGTACGCTAGCATGTTTTGGTTCACTTTGGCCGGTGATTCCACCTCTTTTAGGTGTGGGGGAGACACTGGATTTCATGATGCTCACATGATCTATGTCGGTTAAAGTTAAAGTTCCCAATGAATGAATGAGGCCAGCCTCAAATGATGCACATAATGAAATGAACGATACCAAAGGTGTTAGGATAGGATAATCAAGAGGTGAGCTAGACTCAAGTAATGACACTAGGTTATTCTTGATCATTGCATAGAAAACCCGATGAGAGTCTTAAACTACATCCTAGGTATAGCTGGTGTTTACACTAGCCTACGAATGAAATGAAATGAGGTACGTATGAATGAATGAAACAGACTCTGTGTTTGCTAAAGAAGGCTCCCTAGTTGAGGTCCCATATGTTGAGCCCTTATATTGGGAAGTCTTAATGTCAAGTCCATGATTCCAAGGTCTCATGGCATATGAACGAATGATATGCAATATGTTATGTGCTATATGTAATATGTTATGTGATGTGTGCAATATGATAACATATGATGATGCATGTTACTCTCATAGCATGACTTTCCTAATCCGATTTCGGAAAGTCCACTGACTTGACTATCCATAATTCATATCGTTAGGAAAGAGCTCTTCCTAATCATGCATGTCCTTGGTGTGTGCTTGCATATACCCATACTTAGTACAAGTGTGTATTAATCCCATACAACTGCAGGTGCAGCTGGACGCTAGAGCTTACGAGTTGACGTTGGAGTTATCCAGACATGGAGCTTTCATCCGGATTTGGTAGGCCCTCATGCTTCGAGGACGCTTACTATTTTATTCTAGCATTAGACGTAGACATTAGCTAGTGGAGTATGTTCCACTAGTGTTTTTTTCCCAGTTGTTTTCAGTATTGTATTGGTGCCATTTTGGCAACTTTATATTTTTATTCAGATATGCTTATGTCTTTCATTTGATTATCTTGATATTAGATGGTTGTTGTGAACGCTTATGAGTTTATGTAGATAGTTTTATACAAACTCGATGTTTCTCACTATAAAGTCTAATTAAACAAAAAGTTCAAATTTTCCGCTAAAATTAACCTAGGTGAAGTAACGATGACGTAAGTAGGCTTGTCTGCGACCTCTGAGAGGTCAACGACGCCGATCTCGTCTGGGGTCTAGATTCCTGTCGTGACAAGCACCGCCACCAAGAAGGTAAACCATACCACTCGAGATCAATTCATCATAAGCATAATACGATATAAGCAACTATTCAATTTACTAAGCCCTAACAACCTACAACATTTTTATCATAATAGGGCCATTAGGGCAGTAGCTAAACCTACATTACAACACAATAAAACCAAAGTTCATTTCATTCATAAACATGCTTATTTGACCCATTTCATAAACCACAACTTGAAAGGAAACTTTAACATGATTTCATTAGGGTTTTAGCATTAGAATCACCAATTAACAATAATAACATCATTAATTTATCATTAGAAACATTTTCATGCAAGACCCATATTGGGTTGAAGATAAAGAAGTTAGGGTTGAAAACCCCTTTTTGAAATTCATTGGAAATGGTCTTGAATGAAAGGGCATTCAAGAATGGATACCATACCTCACTAAGCAAGCAAAATCCAAGAGTTTTGGTGACGAAATCACGTCCAAAGAAGCCCTCCTTTCCCTCCTTGAGTCTTGGCTTGAAAGGTGACTTTGAGAGAGTTTTCTTTTTAGAGAGAGAGTTTGAATGTTGAAGAGAGGGGTCTTGTCTAGGTCTAGGGTTTAAAACTATTTTAATATAACCTAAAATCACTAAAGTTTTCCAGCTAGGGTCTTAAAAGACTTGGGGTGTATTTACATAAAACACCCCAAGTTGGCAGCAACTTCACAGACTCGCAGGCCCCTCACTGACGACACCTTCACCAACGGAGTGTCTGTGCATCAATGGACCGTTGGTAGGGTCTCGTGGGTGGATACTTAGCTCCAAAATGGTGCCTGTCCACCAATAATTTCTGGTCCAATCGACGCCCTAGGTCGACGGACCGTTGGTGAACCAACGAATCGTCCTTAGGGTCGTCGATGGCCACTGCTTTTTGGCAGTTTTGCCCAAGTCTTGGGACCTTCATCTAGGGCACCTTGTGGGTCCTAGGTGGGGTAATGCCCTTACTTTAAACCCCTAAACTAAGTCGTCTAGGTCTTAGGAACATCCCATGCAAGTTTCAAGTAAAACGAACACGTAAAACTCATCTAAACACAACAAGACACACTAGTACATTTTAGGGCACACCTTCCAAACGTCATGGACGTTCTTGGTCGATGGAACCCCAAACTCAACCAAACCACACACACACCTTAGGTATACCAAACTAACTTAGTTTAACTCAAAATCAACTCAAGAAACAACCACGAGGCTCTAGTTAACCTTAGTTCGTTTAGGGGTGTGATATGTAGTTCCTCATTGCCCTCTTCATCAGTTGTACATTAAGAATGTTCTCTAAAATTCATCATTGGCCTCTTTATTAGTTGGTCATTAAGAATGATTTTCTTCATGGTGATCATGAGTAAGAAGTCAATATGCAGCAACCCCCTTGTTTTGTTGCTCAAGGGAATCTAGTAGCTTTGTATGTTGATTGTGTAGGTCACTCTATGGTCTCAAAAAGTCTCCTCGAGCTTGGTTTCAGGAAGTTCATCAAAGTAATTCAGAAGTTTGGAAAAAATCTTAGTGAAGCCAATCACTCTGTGTTTTATCAGCATTCTGCGCCATGTCGATGTATCTATTAGGTTGTTTACAGTGATGATATTATTATCACCGGTTACGATTAAGATGGTACCACCGATTTGAAGCAAAAACTCTTTAAGCACTTCCAGACTAAAAACCTTGGCATATTGAAGTATTTTCTAGGTATTGAGGTGTCTTAGTCCAGATAAGGTATTGCTATTTCTCAACGCAAGTATGCCTTAGACATTCTTGAGGAGACATGAATAATGGGATGTAGCCCTATTAACACTCCTATGGATCCCAATGTTAAACTCCTTCCAGGACAGGGGGAGCCACTTAGTAATCCTTAAATGTTTAGACGGCTTGTTGAAAGTTGAATTATCTCACAGCGACTAGGCCTGACATCTCTTTTCATGTGAGTGTTGTAAGTCTGTTTATGACTTCCCCTTGTGATAGTCATTGTGAAATAGTTGGTTATATTCTAACATATATATAGTTAGTTCCCGATAAATCACTACTCTTTAAGGATCAAGGCCATGAACATATCATTGGATATGCAAACACTGATTGGGTAGGATCACCCTCTGACAGACGTTCAACATCCTGATATTGTGTTTTAGTAGGGGGTAATTTGGTGTCATTGAAGAGTATGAAACAAAATGTGGTTGCTCGATCTAGTGTGAATCGGAATATCGAGCAATGGCAACAACAAGTTGTGAGCTAGTTTGGATCAAACACTTGCTAGGAGAACTAAAATTTGGCAAAATTGATAAGATGGAACTTGTGGGTGATAATCAAGGGGATCTTCATATTGCATCAAATACAATGTTTCATGAAAGGACTAAGCATATTGATTTTTACTGTCACTTTGTAAGAGAAAAGATACTCTTAGGAGATATTGTTATGAAATTTATGAAGACAAATGATCAGTTTACAGATATGTTCACCAACTCCCTTACAGGTCCTCGTATTAATTATATTTGTAACAACCTAGGTACATATGATTTGTATGCACCAACTTGAGGCGGAGTGTTAGAATATAAATAACTATTTCCTACTTAAAATAGGAATACGAATAGGAATAAGAGTAGGAATCCAAGTTGGAAAAGAATTCTAATTTAGTGTGTATAAATAGGGTCTCAATATAATAATTTAGATACACAATTCAATAAGATTTTTCCCATATATTTCTCACAAGGAGTTCAACTAATTTATTCCACAGAAAGTGGAGTAGTGGTGATGAATGAGGATGAATCATTATTAGTGTTAGAAGTGAATGAAAAGCAAGTCCAAGATCATATTTTGCTGGAATCGGGGGCAATGTTCATAAGTAAAAACTAATGGCTTCTGATCAACGGGAGATGTTGTATTGAGGTATAAAGGTAGATTGAGTGTACCAAGGGTTTATAGACTCCAAGAGAGGATCATAGAGAAAGATCATAACTCTAGATATTATATCCATTAGAGTTCCATAAAAAAAGTATTACAATTCGAGAGAAGTTTATTAATGGAACAGTATAAAGAAGGGCATTGCAAAGTTTGTTCCCAACAAGTCAAAGTAGAGCACCAAAGGTCTGGTGGCATGGCTCAAAATGTAGAACTTCCTGAATGGAAGTGGGAGGTAATAAATATGGATTTCATTACAGGATTACCAAGTTCTCGCAGGAAACATGATTCTAATTTGGTGATTGCTGATAGAATGACAGAATCATCCATCTTTTTGCCGCTGAAGACTACCCATTTATTAAAAGACTGTCAGGTTATATCTTAAAGAGGTAGTTTGATTCATGTGGTCCGAGTTTCAATTATTTTGTATAGAGGTGCACATTTTATAGCACAATTCTTGAAATTATTTCAGAAAGGCTTGGGTTCAGAGGTAAACTTAACAACTGATTTTCACCCTTAAAGAGATGTTTGATGAGTCCACAAATTGTCCTCATTTAGTACTATTTAAATAGAAATAGTATCCTCAAATGCTTTTTTACCTCAATATCTGATGAAAATTGTCAATTTTCAAAGAAATCATTAACACCATGGCACAAAAAGGAACAAAAAGTGTAACAACCCAGAAATGACTATGCTAAGTAATGCCTAAACGTACCTAGAATCCCTTGATTAGACCGGGTTCACACGACTTGATGCGCGTGGAACCAGACCTCAGAACCTATGCACCAGCCAAGCCAACCAACTTGATGAGTTAGTTGAGCTAGGCAAGGTTGGGTCCAGCCATGTAGGGCACCCGAATATTAAGATTCACCCGGATGAGTCTTAACCGGACTTAAAAGGGGTAATCTTACGTTTGGAGGGTCTAGGGGTAAAATGGTCTTTTACAGGCTAGGGGTAGTATTTTAATTACCCTAAGTATTTAATTAATTAATTAATTAATGAAAATAGTGGACAATTCGGGTATGGTTGACCCGAATTGACCCATTTTTTAGAGATGAGCTCCACCCGGGTTCGATCCTTGGTGGAAGCAATATTTAAGTTGAATTAATTGGTATTTAATTATATAATTTAAGTAAGGGCATTTTGGTCTTGTCACTTAAGCCTTAGAAAAATCAGATTTTTTATTTAAAAATAACAAAAGTCCTATTTTGACTAAGTCCTTACCTAAAACTCCTACTACTAAGCTTACTCTCACATCTCTCCACTCTCATTATCACATCTCTCTACTCTCATTCTCACGTTTTCTCAATCAGTAAAAGAACAAAAAAATCAAAAGTTCATCACTCTTGAAGAACTTGTGCGCTAAAACTCTAAAGAAAAAGCTTATCTAAAAACAAAAAGAAAAAACATCATTCTTGACGGATTGTGCTTGATGTTTCGGTGGGGAGGCTTTGGTGTCGTGGGAGTTGGCTGTCTATTGGAGCAGGTTTTGAAGGTGTTGAACGACAACAAGGTATGTGTTTTCTTCCTCTTGGTCCCTTTCCCAAGAGACCCCTAAGTTTCAGTCTATTTAATCTGAAAACTAGGAATGTTTCCACGTTACATGTCCTTGTCACTAGCTCCCATTGATTATTGTAGGTTGGGTATGTTTTCTGGTAGAAATTAGGGATGTAACGTGTTTTCGTTATGATTATGTTCATGTATGTATGTTTGGATTTATGGGACTGATAATTATGTCTTTCCGAAATATTGTGATAAGTATGTGTGTGCATTGTGTAGGCCGTAACCCTTGGTCACAAATTGAAGTGTGAAAAAGGCATGTTGAATCCTTGTATTTTATGAGCAAATGCTTTAAAAATCGTGATGTTCATATGAGGTGTGATGTTGTTGAATTGAGTGAAAACTCTTGGATAAATGTAACCACGAAAATGCACCTAATAATGTACGAAATGTTCTTCGAGTTGTCCTAAAATCTAACGTATAAATGATGAGAAAAGGTGGATTGAAAGGATGACCAAATTTCCAGAAATCTGGAAATTTGGTCTCGGCATAGGCAATGTTGAGGAATTTGGATTTTTTAATTTTTTTAAGACGTGAGGTCATTAGAGATTGAACTCAAGACCTCACCATATGTAAGCTGCTGAAAAATTCAATAACAAAAATGAGGTAAGGGGGATTCGAAATGGGGTAATACTCAAGTGAAGAAACAAAGGAAAAAGGGAAAATAAATAAAATGGGGAGTGTGGGGATCGAACCCACAACCCCTCGGATAGGTGAGAAAAGTAGGAGAAAAACTAAAGGAAAATAAAATGAGGTTGTGGGGGTTCGATCCCACATCCTCTTGGTCTCAAACGAAAAAGAGAGTAAATAAAAGAAAGAAAAGAAAGAAGTGTAGGCATTGGGGATCGACCTCGGGTCCCCAAGCCGAAAGTATAAATCAAACAAATTAAATATGAGACTAAGTGTTGCTCAAGGGATTTGAATAAATATTTAATGAATGCTGCCCATAGGGATCGAACTCGAGACCTTGACATACTTACAAGATGCATAAGTCTTGTACCACATAATCTTGGGTAAGTATGAGTCACTTAGAGAAATTATGAATGAAGCCTCATGGCTTGTACGTATGGGTTCATAAGTCCAGCGTACATTTAAAAATAAGTGAACCTAAGATGTATATGATGAAATGATGTAATCCCAAGAGGGTTAAATAAGAGTGTGAAATACACTAAAAGGCCAAGTGCATTGGCATATGATGAAATGAACATTCACGTAATGGGGTGAGTAATTATGAAGAGCTAATTTGCTAAAGTTAATGAATGTGGTGACAACATGATAAGAGGCTAATATGAAAGACAAGATCAATCTCAAATGAGCCTAATAAGTGTTACCAAATATCGTACTCACCTATAAGAGTGTCAAGCTAATAAAGAGACCGTCTCTAAGAAACATTCTAATGAAAGTATTAAGATTAATATACACTTAGTACTAATGATGAGATGATAAATCATCTAATGAGAAATGTTGCCCTCATGCTAGAAGCCATCTTCTATGATGTGTGAGATGAATGTAATGGAACTTTATACGGAGCACCGATAGGCTAACTATGAGTCACGATTCCTTCTTTTGGGAAGATACAGGTTCGTGTAAATCTCATGAGATGAGACTGTCCATTTAGGCGGGTATGGGTCTCCTTATATCTCCTAGTCTTTGAACCTATGCAGCCAACATAGGGTTCTAGCAGGGTTCAATTCCCTATATACGCTAGCATGTTTTGGTTTCACTTTGACCAGTGATTCCACCTCTTTTCGGTGTGGGGTAGACACTGGATTTCATGGAGCTCACATGATCTATGTCGGTTAAAGTTAAAGTTCCCAAAGAAAGAATGAGGCCATCCTCATGTAATGCACACAATGAAATGAATGATACCAAAGGTGTTTGGATAGGATAATCAAGAGGTGAACTAGACTCAAGTAATGACACTAGGTCATTCTTGGTCATTGCACAGTCAACCCGCTATTTCATGTGAAAAGTTTTAATTCCCCACTACTATTCGTACATGTATGCAATGAATGATGTCAAAGGGTTTGTATAAGACCTCCGAGAGGTCAAGTATTCCTTGTTGCAATTCAAAAATACCATATCTTCAAGGGTATATTGTCGGGTCGTGACACACGCACCTCTATTTTAATATCCCTAGAACGTTTAGAGTATTCTGGTTGATGGATTTGTGCTCGAATTTGGATTGCATTGCCTCCTATTATTTTGAATACATTTTAATCATCCACAAAGGTTGGTTTCCGCACCCTAAGTTCTTTGTATAAAATTTTGTACTAAAATGCAATAGCATTATCGTTATTTATGTTGGATCTCTCTAGTAGGATTAGAATGTTTGTTTTCTTTATTAACTTCTTAATTTTTGCCCGTGATGAGTTCAATGATTTATTCTCAAAAATTTTGCGTTATAATGGATAAAATGTGGGTTGTGCATGATTAACTCTTGGTTTAAAGCCTTATTTGAGTGGTGCATACTTTGATATTGTTTTTTGAGGTTGCAGAGTTGCATTCAGGAAGTTTGGTTGAAAATGGACTTGTTAGGATATTTGGCGATCTAGGTCGAGCTCGTTGAACCACTTGGCTGTTTTACGTATTTCCCTATATCATCCTTAATTACATGATAAATGAATTATAGGTTCTGTAACCTTCTCCAAGAAGTGTGTTGTTGCCAAATGCATTCGTCTTCTCATTAAATGGACTCATCTTTGCCTCTTGTCGGCACCATTGTATCTTCTCTAAACTACACTTAGTGAATCGCCTATGTGGTCGAGCACTTCTTGACCTAGTTCCATGCCTTTTTTTTTTTTGAATATTTAGATCTTTTTCTCAAAGCATTGAAGATACGGCTAGACCAAAGGTAGAAGGGAGAAACATGCAACCCAGACATATAAGGACCAAAATTTCAACGAGTGTGCAATGAAATGAAAGAGTGAGAAAAACAAAGGAAATACAAGTTGGAGAATCCATATTGAGCCTAATGTGCCCTCATATGGCTCGAGGGTCCTTTAACACAATACATGCATTTTAAGCATCTCATGATGTAGACAAGATGATCAAAGAACATATCGTTGAATAAGTCGAGGCTGAAGCAACCAAATTCGTTGAAACCCAAAAGAAAAATAGTGCAACTCTTAGCGCTAGTACCCAAATTCAGATTTATGCTACGGGTACTAAGGCCCCAAAAGATGGAGAAACTTCATAGAAAGGATCTTTTCTTTACCTCCCTCTCGATTGTGGTGTCTTTTGCTTTTGTACAATTCTATTTGCATTTGAAGACAAATGTTTTTCTAATAGTTGTGGGGTGAGACATACCTTGTGTGCGACTTTATTATTTGATGTTTTGATGAGTCTTTGGGTTGTTCAACCTTAAACTGTGTTTTAAACTGTGTTTGCGGATGTTTCAATTTGTGGCTCCCTTTTTGTTTAATTTACAAATATTTTGATCCATTCGAATAAATTTTATTTATGCCACCTCTTACATGTACTTGAATGTGGATGTTCTTAGGAAAATTTAATTCTCTGTTTGGTCAATACCGATGAATTGAATAGTGCTTGCAACCGAGCGAACATGAATGTGCAGCTACAATGAGGCCAAACGAAGTTTCATAGACAATATATGAACTCTTTGAATCTCATGCTTGCAAAATTGTGGAGTCTTATTTGATTTTAGTGTTGATGCCTTGTGTGCTAAGCTTACCATGAATCATTCATGACGAAACCTAGAATTTTCCCAATTAGTACGGTGTACTAAATGATATAAACTCGAGATATGATCTTAGGAATCATTGAAAGAATGGAATATGATCTTGAATAAGGTTAAGAAGGTCATTTATGTGTTAGATTTTATTATGAAGGCTATGATATACTTGATGTTGAAAGTCGTAATAGTATACTTCTTGTGTGAATGGTGGTCTTAGGGTTTATTGACTGGAACGGTATAAAATCATCCGTAGGAAAGTCATTCAGCTATCTTAATAACCATTGTAGACAGCCTTAGTGGACCTTCTTCGGTAAGGTGTATTATTATTTTGTTATGAACAAGATATGGTACCTCTTTGTATGTTCCTTTATTGAATTACTTTATGAGAACAAAGGCTAGCACCGAGAGAGTATTCTTGGAGAGTATCTCTAGTTAAGTAGGAGTCTATAGTACAAAGAAACCCTTGATATTCCTTAATCATGTGCCTACATGGGTTGTGTCCTATTTCTACCATTGGAAAGTAGAACACCCTCTATCGGAGTACAGTTGACCCTGGATTCCATGCATAGCTAGTATGGTCTATGTAGGTTATTGCATATTCTCATCATGTGGGATACATGCTAAAGTTTGATAAGTTCTATGAAATTTAGGTAGTGGAATGGGACATTATCTAGGCAATGCACGAGTAGGCTTTAAAGATGTTGGTATGTAGGTTCCCTAGGTCTTCTCTAAGATCATTATTTGAAAGTCCTTAATTGGTGAATGTCTCTTAAATAGATTAATGAACCTAATGACTTAAGTAAATGTGTTTTAATGAAAAGGTACTTATCTAGAGTATCTTTAAGGATTGCTTAGGTACACTTGGAGAGGGTGTATGGGCACTCTATTCATGTCTTACTTAGGTGAGTCTTAGAGTAAATCTAGGTAGGGGGTTGAATGTATGAAATGGGAATAATATTTTCTTAGGTTGTCTAAATGATCACTTTTGTGTGTGTGAGGGTTTCTATGGGCGGTCACTTCACAACTCACTCAAGTGAGCCTTAAATCACCTTTGGTAGGAGGGTCTCATGTTTATGTGTTTTTGAAGTTATCTTGATACTATATTGTGTAAAGTGAATATATGTGCTTATGTTGACTTGTAAGTGACTCTTATACTTGTTGTAAGATCCCAAAATTTCTAAGTTAAGCCCAATCAATTTTTAAATTTTCGTATAAGGTCATATTGATTGACTCTTAATTTTCTTAGATTTTATGGTAAATTTCATAGTGTGCGAACGATTTTCAATATAAATTAAGGTCATTATTAAACCCTTGCACAAAGTAGAGTTGAAAGTTTCCTTACCAATTAAGTTTAGTCATAAGACTTTATCTGGGTAAACTTCAAACAACCATATCTCTTATAATATAATGAACTACGTGAGTCATTACCTATGAAATTAAAGGTATTTAAATCCTCTTTTCAACGCCAGCAATTTCGCATAAAACTAGTTTTCAAGTAAAAAGATATGACCATTTTAGTGAATAGTATAGTGCAATTCCGTTTTGGCCACGGGAAAATAGTAATCAAGGTAATTTTCCTCTCCTTTTCCCACTTGGAAAATCTAAAAAAATGGATTGAACAAGTCCTTTAAAGCCCTAAATAATCCTAATTCCATCTTTAAATTCATCAGTCTCTTGTTTCTCAAAACCTAGGGCAAATCTCAAGAGAAAAATCAAAGTAGAAGACTTTATTCAAGAAAATTCAATATTTGTCAAGATTCTTTAAATAAGGGTAATGTTCAAGATAGGATTGAAGTTCTTCATTGATTCCTTCAATAAATTTCGTGGATTTTATCCAGTAAAGGTATGGTTTTCATCGTTGAAACTCTTTTCTTCAACAAATTTCGTGGATTTTATCCAACAAAGGTATGTTTTTCATCCTTGAAACTCTTTTCTTCAAGGATCCAAGCTTCAAAGAGATTTTACAAGACTTTCTCAAATGATGGATTTCTAACTTACGATCTAGACATGTGTTCTTGCATTAAACATTTTGAATCATTTATTTATGATGGAATGGATGTTAATTAGATGATTTTATCCTAAATTCTTCATGAACCCATGCAAAACATAATCTCTTCAAATTGGTTATATTTTGGATGTGATGATCTTGTCTCAATGTTGATGAATTCTAGTGTAGTTTTCTGTGGGCTATTGAATGATGTAATAATTGTATTGAATTAATATATAGGATGTCTTTGATTGATAAATCTATATTGAATTGACCTAGATTCATTTAGTGTGATTTATGTATTGAATTGATGATCATTGCCATGGGTAAGGGCCTATTGGTGTTGTATCAGATGATTTAGCTATGGATTGAAGTGGTTAGAATGGAATGGTGGTAGGCAGCCCTAATTCTCTTTATTTTATGTAATGTAGTTCTTGAATTATGTTGTGATTGATATGGTCCACTTATGGTGGCGGTGTTATGTGCCTTAATTGTGAATTATGTGACCTCGTCTGCGTTACCCTTATGTATTATGATGATCATGGCCTTGTCGACGCTACTTGAAGTATTATGGTGATTGTGAAGTTAATTATGCAAAGAATGATCATATCTACCTACATGTTAAGTAATGTGAAAGTATGTGGTTTCTTCTATTGATGTTATTTAGGTGATCATGTTAGACTATGACTATGTCTTTATGTGTGTAGTCCTAGAGTTGATGCATCATTCTTTCTAATTGGTTATTGAGTCTTATGACTATATTGATGATGTTATAGTAGTGTATAGGGTGATCTAAAGAGGATGAAGGTTGTGCCTATGTGATTCTTGAGTATGATATGTTATATGTGATAAAGTGAAGTATGATGTGTCTTGTTTAGGTATACTTAAGTCCCTCTTCTTGATGCGTGAATGATATGTGAACATGAGATGTCTTGACTTAGGATGCTAAAGTCTTTTAGTCTTATAGGTATGAATGGCATGAGTCTTTGAATATTTCTAAGAAGGTCTTTTATGTGAACATTAAAACTAGTGGTAAGGTTATGAAGCTTGAAGTCGAAAGTCGTAATGGAATCCTTCTTGTAATGAATGATGGACTTAGGGTTGGTTGGCTGGAACGGAATCATATCATCCTTAAGATATCTTTGTCGCCCTTGTGAGGCAGCCCTAGGGGACCTCCTTGGTAGGGTGAATGTGATTGGGTTATGAACTTGATATGGAACCTCTTCATGTGATCTTTAATGTGAATTACTTTACGAGAACAAAGGCTAGCATTGAGTGAGTATGGTAAGGGAAGTAGATCTACTTAAGCATGAGGTTTGAGTACAAACTACGCCCTTCATATTCTTTAACCATGTGCCTACATGGGATGTGTCCAAGTTCTACCATTGGCATGTAGAACACCCTCCATCGGAATAGATTACAACTCCGGATTCCATGCTTTGCTACCATGGTCTATGTCGGTTATTGTCTATTCTTTTCTTATGACATACCTACTAGTATTTGAGAAGTCTATGTAGTTTAGGTGGTGATATAGGATGCTACCTAGACATTGCACCCTTAGGCTTTGAAGATGTTAGTGAGATTCCCTAGGTCTTCTTCAAGACCATTACTTGAATGTCCTCTATGTGATGAATGTCTCTTAATGAATTAATGAAATAAGGACTTGGGTTAAGAAAGCATTTAGATGAATTAGTGCCTAAGCTAGAGTGTCTTTAAGGATTTCCTAGTTAAAGTGTGAAGGGGGCATAAGGGATGATCTCTTCATGTCTTATATAGGGAAGTCTTGAGAATGACTCTAGTTAGGGAAGTTGGTTGATACTTTGGGAATGATCTAAACTTAGGAAGTCTTAAGGATTATTGAGGCAAACTTGAAGAGGGTGTATGGGCGTTCTCTTCTAGGAGTACTTAAGTAAGTCTTTTGATAGCCTTGGTAAGGAGAATGCTATATTATACATGTTATGTGTTTTGGTGTCTTCTAAATGTATGTGTCTCATTATAAGTAGTCTTGAGGATCATTTAGGCATGCTTAAAGAGGGTGTATGGACGGTATCTCTTTGTATTACTTAAGTGAGTCTTACGATATCATTTAGTGGGGGTATTACATGCTAGAAGGTGTCTAAGGTGAAGTTGAGAAACTTCACTGTAACAGTGAATTGGTTCACTGTAAGTATTCTCCAAAATTGTGTTGAATTATCTATGTGATTTCTTCTGTGTTTCAAAGGTGTTAAACGTTGTTCTTATGTTCATACTATGTTGTTTTAATAAAAAATAGCTTATTTCCATTAAATGTCCGTTATCACGATTTTTATGCATTATGCCATACTTAGTACATGTGTTTGTACTAATTCCATATATATTTCTATCTCTATAGTGGTTGGTAGGTGAAGAGCATTGGGAAGGAAGGCTTGGATTATAGCATCATTCAAGGGAAGTTGAAGTGTAGCATTCCAGAAAATGCACTACAACATTTTATGTCTACAACCACCATAGAGAGTGTGGCCTGAACTATGAAAAAGTGTGGCCTTTGATAAAAGGCCACACTTTTTGACTTTAAGCCACATTTTTCTAGGTGTGGCCGAAAGCAACAAAACCTTAGAGTGTAAAGCGTTGCCTTATCAGCTACGCTTAAAAGCGTAGCCAAAAGGCAAAAAGGCCACGCTTTGGACCTACGCTTAAAAGTATTGCCTTATGAGATACACTTTCAAGCGTAGCCTCAAATTCAAAAAGGCCACGCTTTGCAGCTACGCTTAAAAGTGTTGCCTTATGAGCTACACTTTCAAGCGTAGCCTAAAAGGAAAAAAGGCCACGCTTTTACGGCTACGTTTAACAGTGTTGCTTTATCAGCTACACTTTTAAGTGTGGCCTTTGCTACCATATTGCCCACATTTATCAAGTGTTGCCTTTTCTATCTAATGTATGACAACACTTTGAAGTGTTGTCCTTGCCACAATTTACAATCCTATGCCACAATTTCTAATTAAAATACTCCAATATTATATTGCAATAAATAATCTCTAGCGCTAATAAGTAATTCAATTTTATAGATTTCCCATAAACATAAAAGATAGTATGTTTTGTGTACATACCCATACTTATACATCAATATTCTAAATGTGTACACAATAGTTCAAAAAGTACTACAATAGTTCAATATATTCTAGCAATGAATAAATTTCACAAAATCAAATATAATGTATTCAAACTTTTACAATATTTCGAAAACTCTTCATCATCCACTTCAAATTTGATCACCTTCGTTTCCCTACACAAATAAGATATTGGCAGTTATATAGAAGAGGTAAGAAGTTCAGATTGCAACAATATAGAGAGGCAAGAAGTCCAACAGTTACAGAAAAATTAGATTGTAGCTTTTGATGTTCAAAGTAGATGCCTACTTGTCTTTTGATGTTCAAAGTAGATGATCTTCCCTTAGGTGTCTAGAATTCACAATGAGTTCACTCCCTTTTCCCCCCAAAGTTTGTTACCAAGTAATGAAATGGTCTAGTGTATTATATTCTTTCGTTGAAATGGTTGATGAGATGATTGAGCTTTGGAAAATTTATTGCTACTCTACTAGTAGAGGGTAAAATAGACATGGCATGTAATACCGACTATATCAGGAATAAATTCCAGTTACCAGACTGACTAGAGGAAAGTCAGCATGAAGATGACAGCAAATTAAACATTAACAACAAATCTATAGATTGCAGCAGCAGTTACAGAAAACATAAAATATTCAGATTGTAGATTCCAAATTGTTGCTGGTTTATATTGAAGGCTCATCACTCATTTATTATTCAGCTATATACATATGTATCACATTAGACCACCATTTTGAATCTTAACAACTAAGTCCCATAACATAATAAAAAATGTAAGCTAAATCTCACATAACAAAAACTAGACTCTAACAATACGAAACAAGCAAGATGAACAGTGAAACAAGAGAAGCAAAAACTTAGCTTAATTCAAACCAAATACATTAACAACAAATAATTAGAGGAAAGTCCAGATTGTAGATTCCAAGAGCAGCAACAATTAAAGAAAATTAGATTGTAGATTGCAGATTGTAGTAGCAGTTATGTAAAACAACAAATCTGCAGATTGCAGATTTCAAATTGCAGTTGGTATATATTGAAGGCTCATCAGTCATTGATAATTCAAGACCACATTGAATAACACTCAACTAATAACTGTGAATGCATTGAAAAATACACAATGCATCACGGTGAAGAATGAAGCATATAATGTCGAGTATTAAACATTATAATGACAAAGATTCAACGATATTGAAGGAGCAGGCTCAGGACTTTGAGTTTACCTGTAGTTTGTGGGATGTACTTTGAGTAATCATTCTAGGCTGTATATAGTTTTATATGTTCTATTTCTTTGTTTTGGCAAACTAATTGGCATTTTCTTTATTCAGCTTCTAGCAAAATTCTGTACAAAGTGTTCTACATTTGCTTTTAGGTTGTATGTACTTTGATCTGTCCAAAGAGTGTTTTTGTTGCTTCTACATTTTAGTTTATGAGAATCACCTTCAACAGTCATTAGCTTCATCAATTGTTGTTAGTGTTTAATTCTATTTTAACTTCACTTGCATGATAAAAAAGCATCAGAATCCATACTCTCAAGTCAAGGTCATGAAAATGTGCATCTTCAATTTTTTTCTAGAAGGTTCCTTTATTATATAAAGACTAAGATTAGAAATATGTTATACCCAAAATTATGACATTGTTGTGAGTAAAAAAAAAGAGGAACCTGGCAAAAACTTGGCATATGGTTGCCTAAATCACCCATCAATAAGTAAAAGACAATAAAATTACCACATTAAGTATCAAGAGTAGAACCTAATTCACTGGGATATAACTTGATAGAACTCAACTAATCACATACCTCTGTAGCCTGGATTTGTGGAAAGACCTCTTTTTCTACTTCGACGTGGATTTCACATCATTGGAGGATCCTTGTAAGACTAGAACATATTTACAACATCAGATATGATTGCTTGTGGGAAAATAGCCAAGTAGAAGGAAACTGTTATGATTTGTACAAACTGTAGATTCAAGGATCAGAATGAACTTAGGCTACTACATAGAGAAATCAAAATTCAGAGGTTTCTCAATATAAATTCCAGATTAGTCATGCAAACACTAGAGCTACTTTGAATGATTCAAACATAAAGTTAGAAAGCTTGGAAATTAACTGCATCAAGAAGCCAATTACAAAAAAGAAGACTTTCCGAGAAACTGAGAGGACTAATTTGAAAAAGTGCTAAATACCTTTTGAAAAATCGGATCATGAGTTGACCCAGAAGATTGAAAAGGATTTTGGCCTTTAACAACTTGTGCACTACCCACATCAATAGGTGAAGCAATGTTCGATACAACACACCCTTGCATACCTCGAACATTCAATCCAGGGTTGTTTCGAAGTAATTGACTAAACAAATGTCACATTTCTTCTCTCATTTTTTCTCTTATTTCTTCTCTCATTTCATTCATTGCTTCTTTTAGAGAAGTGATTTGATTGTCATGTTTTTGTTTTAGCTTGTTATCTTCCTCATCTTTATTCAAAGAACTTGTTGTCAATGATCTACCATAGCACCTAAGTCGACCAGGCTGCTCCTTACCAAACACTGTCGTAAAAGCATCATCTGCAGTTTCTCCGGAATTTTGGCAATTCTGAAGTTCAGTCTAATGAATAAAATTGACATCCATATTAAATGCAAGTACTTCTAATTTCTCTCTATCTTAAATGAGTTTATGGTTCATTAAATTAACTTCAATTGACATCCCTTCCAAGAAAACTGCGCAGCGGCTCAAGCATATTAAAATAAAATTATCGCCCTCCAAACAATATAAAAAATTTTAAACCTGAATTAAATTCATCATTAATACACTTTAAAAAACATACTATTGCAATTTGAGTATCGCCCTGAATTTCCTTTCCCGTCTTTGTACAAGTTGCAATAAACTTTTTCAGACTTTGATGGTTCCTCATTGTTTTCTTGGGTTGCACGCTACAAATTATATAAAAAGATATTAAAAAATGTATCAGTATATTTGAGGAATACAAATGTATAAAAAGTGTATGGCCGAAGATGCTAAGTATTACCAATGTCACGCGTACTCTTGCAAAACTAATAGGTCCCATTCGATGCCTTCGTTTTTGCTTTTTCCTGTTATGAGAATTCATCTCACATATGGCTTATAATTATACAAAAAAAGATGTTTGAATTAATAAATAAAACAAACATAGAATCGATATAATCCAAAATAAGTTGAAGAGTAGAAATGCACTATTTTCACCTTACTTGAACAGTTGGGTCTTCCCAATACTCGATCAATTGATGGAATTTATCTTCTGCAATGTCACTAGGACATTTTTCCTTCGAGTCCAACGAATATTAGAAAATTTTGCACATGAACACGGAATTTCCTCTCCGTGAGGATCTCCATAAGAGTAAGCAAAATATAGGAATGATTCCACACCATCAATATAGGGTTTGCTATACCTTGCTAAATTCATCCAATCCTTGGATGGGATATTTGAATTCCTATAAGAAGCTATCAATATTTGATATTTCAATAACAATCATTAAATTCATGATTAAGTTACCAAAATCAGGTGTTATGAGATGATAATAGTTTCTTACGTAGTCATGACGCTTGTGTTATGCAAAATCAAACCTTGAATCCTCCACAAATGTTTTTGAATGTTGATTATGCTTCTAAGGAAAAATTAGTAAAATTAATAGGATAGAAAGAATTAAGAAAGAAAGTGAATTAATAGGATAGACAAAATTTGATGAACTAATCAAAAATAAGAAAATTTTTCAAGAATCATGAAGTGTTCAAAGCTTAACAGAATCCTGTGATAAGGTCTACTGGAAACCTGATTTTAAAGAGTTCATTAATTTTACTTCAACTGTTATGTAGCCTTCCAAAATCTAAAAATGGAAGAAAACCATTAAAACGATCTAAAGCAAGCAAGTTGAACTAGATTTTAAGTCTAAAGTTTACTGCATTTTACATTAGGAAAAACATGCATTGATGAATGTTAGATGTGCCATCAGACAATGTTGGAGAGTGCTAGACATCTATTTTTCACTGTTAAGTAGCAGCAGGCATACTGTAGTTAACTTCCATGACTCACCCTATAATCAAAACCTGCCAGGACTACCAGTCAACTCAATTTACTTCATCAAAAAATCATTCAGAAAAATAAGGGGAGCTAACAGAGAAGACTCTATATATAGCTTAGATCTATCTGTGAAGGGATTTTCTTGATCTCTGTTCCTAGTTCTTTTTCAATTCTATACCTCACAGTCAGATAGATACAATCAGTAGTAGCAGAAATCAACACATAGAGCTTAATGATCTAGTATAAATGAAATGACCATAATTAATACATATAAAGTTAAGTGATCCTCAAAAGTAACCAGACTAACAGCTAAACCAAAGTTCACAAATCTCTCTGATCGTCCAACCTGCAAAACAAATTCCCATTGATGAAATAGCAAAAACAATATATAAGTCAATAAGCAAGATCAAAGATCTGTTATGCTTACCCTGTGCAAATACGTTTCTGAGTTCTTAGGGAAATCAGAATTGATAACAACGTTAACTGCTTAAATATCTATTTCTCTAGTAAATAAATCTGTTCCATCAAGAAAGAACACCAAATTAAGAAATTTAACAATTAACAAAACAGACATTATATCACAGGAACACATGTTGATCCTCGTAAAAACAAGAACCAATCAGATTAGTTATGCATCATGATAAAATAAAAATTCAACTTTTAAGAACTATGTGAGAATCACTCATTATAAAATAAACAAATGGATGGCATAACACGTAAGAGAGCTCAGCAACACCAATAATATCGCAACATGGAATAGATATTAGCAAAGGCACACATTTAAGCAATGAATGCATAAACTTGCAGTAATATTTAGTTTAATGCCAAGGTATTGTTCGCTTTGAACCTAACTGTCTAGGTCTAATTGCCAAGGTATTTTCCGGTTTGGACCTAACTGAAAGTGAAATTCCTGACTCCACCTTTTATGATATTGGACGGAGCTTGATAACAAACTTATTTTTAAAGTCAGGTCAAAAGAAAGTTTAGAAGGTTGATTATTAACGTCTTTCAACTGTTTACATGTTAGCATTATGGGAATGCTACTGGTAACAAAAGTAAATCCATATCGCCACCTTTACCCAAATGAAACTCCTGAAATCAATAAAGCCTAAATCATATGACATCTTTCCACTATATATACCACAACAAGATACCATAATACAGTTGTAAGTGGCAACATAGATCTGCAGATCTGCAAATTTGCAAATTTGTAGATTTACAGATTACACATTTGTAGATTAACAAATGTATAACAGATTATGAAATGCAGATTTATAGAAGATTGTTGTAGCTATATCCTACTCCAAGTCCACCTCACGCTAAAGACCACGGGGAAGCAAAAAAAATATCCAAAGATACTTTAATGCGTAAATGTAAATCAGGTTAGTAGTCGCACCAAACAAAGCATGGAAAGTCGCACCAAATAATGTAATGACTATCAAGTTAGATCTGTATCAATGTAGAACAAAAGGAGATGGAATCTAACTTCAATAATCTACCACATCTGAAAATTTGCATAAAAGAAGCTAGAATTATCAAAGCAAAGTTATGTAGTTAAGATATATAAGTTAACTGTGAAAATTCAAACATAGAAAGAAACCATGAAATCCTTTCCTCACAATGTCATTACATAAGAAAATACCTTTAAGGCCGGGGGCAATGAAACCTGTCTTGCCATGTCACAAAATCAATTTCTTCTAAACACAAAATGAAAATTTCTTCTAAACACAAGCTACTGATCCAAACTAGTTCATCAAAAGAATAAATCCTAGAAGTATAAACAAATTGGCTACTTAATGTACTATCGATGAGTATTACGAATGATTAGCATTATAAACCAAAGATTTCCATCAGCTTCCAGGTTCCAAGAAGCAAATAAATAATGGAATGCTATCAAAATTAGAAACAACATGGAAATATAAAAAAGGTTGAACCATGGTGGAAATGGATCTATTGAACTTTAAATTGTTACAAACTTACTCACTTAGAAGCAAATATGGACAGGAAATCTGAAACATCTGAAATATGAAGCTATGATCTGGATTAAGAGCAGAACTACGAAGCATTATCATCTTAAATCATGAGTTTGAACTTGCAACTCGAGAACAGATATTAGAGACATCTATTGTGTTGAGGAAGTGACTCGAAAAAAAAAGGAAATAGCCAAGATTTATGCTTATATTTAAACCGCTTTGACAATATTATAATGGAGAAATCAAATGCTATTGCAGATACATTCACAACTAAAAAAATGTTAAAAACAATTGAATCAAAGCATATTAATTCATCCTGAAGATATACATTGGCTCAATAAATCTCCCAAACTATCAAGTAACAACTCTAAAATTTGCATCGAAATGAATAATGAACCTAAACAACCAAAAAATACTAGCTGCCACATAGTTCACCAAACTCAGGATCAATATAAAGATATAATGAACTAACACATCTTAGAAGAAACCTGGATCATGATCATTAGCAGAAAATACAGATAAACGAGCAGAAAATACAGACATGATTGGAAATTAAAGAATGAGAGATGAAGTGAGAGTTTTACATCCGTAAAGAACGAGCTAGCAACGGATTTTGTTGGAACAAATGAGCTGAAGTGAGATTTTGGTGGATAATAAACAAATGAGAAGGAAGACTCTTGATCCAGACTCAGAATGTTTAGAGTATACTTCAAGAACACTAACTATTTCTGTATGCTGATTCTCTGTGTTTTCCCATCTCAAACAATGAAGAATAAAGAGGGGAAATTCAAATTTGGAACGGATTCCCAACGGATAAAAACCGTGTGATTTGAACGAAATTCAAACTCACAATGAGATGCTTCCCCCAAATCGAAGCGATTTTAGTTAACTGTACTTTTACTTTTTATTAGGTCCCTCTCAGTGGATTAGCAACCTTGAGTTATTTCTCATTGTTTTAAACTCTGAGGCCCCAACTTCTATTAGTTTTTGCAGTGCATACACTATGCATGTCTAATTTGAAGAAAATTGTTAAGAAATTGTCCAGGTTCAATATTAGAATCTGTATATTTTCATGGAATTCCAAGACAGAAAATACCCCCCAAAAAATAAATCACAAAACCCACCTACATTTTCCTCCTTCCATACACAAATTTAGGCAAGAAACCTACTAACTACGCTTGATGTTCAGATTTTTGACACTTTCTTTCCCTACTTTGAAATTTCAGCTGTAAGAACACCAAAAGCAATCAATTTATTCTAAACACAAAATGAAAATTCAACAAATTGAATATTTGCAGATCTACAGATTACTAGAGAATAAAGAGGAATATCGGTTGTACAAAATTAGTTTTGTATATGAGAATGAAAAGGATCACAACACTTGAGTTCTTCAGTTTCCACACTTCAGTTCTTCCATACCCACCTCTGTATCTTCAGCTCTTCATCTCTTTCAGAAATTCGAGTTCTGGAGAAATTCGAGTTATTGAGATCAAGTCTTCAGGTTCTTCAGTTCTTCAGTTCTTTAGTTCTTCAGTTTTGGAGCGAGAAAAAGTAAAGCATTCTCAAGAGAAAAGTGAGAGAGAAAGAGTACTGGAGCGAAAGAGAAAGAGAATTTTTTTTTATTAATATTTTATTAATTATTTTTTTTGACCAATAAAAATGGGAGGGAGAGTTGAAAATGTTGGAGGGAATATGATATTTTAGTGAAAAGTTGTAGGCCACACTTTTAATGTGTTGTTTTTTCAATAATAAAAATAGTACACTTTAAAAGTGTGTCCATATATGTAAATAGTTGTTGCCATTTATTTCACACTATACACTTATAAAGTGTAGCCTATACCATTAAAGGGTGCACTTTACAAGTGTTGCCAATATTATCGATGCCAAAAGTTAAAATTTTAGGATACACTTTAAAAGCGTTACCAAAAATATTATAGGCAACACTTTACAAGCGTTGCTCAGATTTAGTGTGGTCATAGGCCTAAAATGTTATAGTGATGTACTTGTCTAGTGAAGAGTCTATTAGGTTTTAAGAATATGTATTGGGGTACATAGGCATCCCAATGCCAGATATTGAGTAATATTGGGCATGTTAGAGAATATTGGCTTAAGGGTGTTAGCCAAATTTTATGTATTAACAAGTAACTTAAAATACACTTTGATGTTCAAATGCTCCAATCCAAGCTTTTTTAGGAATTGTACCTGCAATGAAGACCCTAAGCTAAAAATTTCAATTTCATCGCTTACACACATTAGGTACGAGACATCTAAGTGTCAAGCCTATGTACCATAGCACATGATCATGTAGATTAAGCACTGCCAAAGGACATAGTGAGGGTTCTTGGGACAAAAAGTGAACTTTCCAAGTGCAACTACAGAGTGCAGGCCTAGGAAAGTGCATGGAAACACATGTTCAAGCACATGTGCAAGCCCATATGCTACCGGCCGAGAGACCACGCGACCAAGCCGAACAGATTCGGTTAGGGCGGTTAGGATGGTCCAAAGGGGTTGATTATGGTCCTAGTGACTTAGGGGTACTTTATAATTACCATAGCTCACTTTATTAATTATATTATCAACTTAATTAATTAGTTTAAATTCATGGTCAAACCCGAGACCCTTAGCAAATTTTCATATTTGGCTAAGTCAAATGCTATCCTATTTTTAGTCAATTTAGGAGGGGCGTTTGGGTAATTAGCTAATTTATTTGTTTAATTAAGTTAATTAGCCTAAGTTGAATTAGTCAATATTCAGTTCCTATTACTTAGACTCATGTTTATCCAGTAGAAACTCACGACTAAAAAATAGTGAACAAACGTAAGAAAAAAAAACAGAAAAATACTCTCGGTTCTCCTTAAGCGATTTCAAGGCAATTCTTTAAGATTTTCATGCAATGTACATGGTAATCTTCGTAGATTCAATTCTACAGCAAGGTATGGGTTTCTCTCTGGGATTCCTTTCCCAGGAGGATTTTCAAACGTTTTGAATTCAAGAAAACCGAAACTAGGGTTGTTCCCAATGAAATTGTCGAATGTTCATCTCCCTAGTTCTCCCTATTTCCGATTCTAGTAGTATGTATAATGCAAATCTCAAGGATGTTGTTGGTATTTGGTTCTAACTGATCATTATGTGTAGGTTTCTGTGATTTGATAATGTCGAATGAGACCTATACATTATATCCGTATGATTTTAGTATCATTTACATGATATAAGAAAGGTTGTAATGCCTAATTGTGTTCGACAAAATGAAATTGTTATAAGTCGTTCATGAAATTTAGTTTACTGTTGAAAGGAATGAAGGTTTCCATTACTGTGTCTGTTTACAGTAGATATGTTTGTATGTGTTTGGAATGCAATGTTTCCAAGAAGAAATAAGAATGAGAATCAAAGCTAGTTAATGAATCTTCAATGCCAAATCAACTTTATAGCTTGGCCAAACTAAGCACTGAATTGTTATTATAAGCTAATCAAATGTTAAAACTTGGCTTGCTCAAAATGATGAGATTAATATAGTATATACAAGTTAATTGACTTGGCTAGTAATAATATCATGACAAGTGTTTAGTGAAAGTTTGGTTTATGCCAATAAATTGGCTAGCAACATTATTTCAAAAAGATGTAATAGAATTGGCCAATGACTAAGTCATACCAATCTTATATGGCCAATGTAAATTATGATGTTTCTTGTAAGGCAAAATACATGTTAAAGATTAACTTGACAAGATGTAACTCAATGAACTCATAACCTAGGGTATGCCAATGATTGGGACAAGTCCCAACATACCCTATCTAAAGGAACTTATGAACGTAGTAGCACATTGAATAAGTCCTTATAACTTTCATAAAGAATGGTACAAGACTACAAAATAACATTGAACAAGATAAGCTGAGTAATGAAATAACTAAAAGCTTATGAGTTATGAAATTGACCTAGAATGGGGTGTAAAAGGAAGTGAGACAAGTCTCACTTGCACCTAAGCAATTATGTTAAAGATACTAACATAATAGGCTGTTATAAATCGTGACACTAGTCTCATTAACACCATGATGATAATGTAAAATTTAAGTTCACATATCAAGTATAGAAAGGGATGACAAGTCATCCATTTAGCTAAGCATACCTCATACTAGAAGCAAGCTTCCACAGTGTATGAGTCAACTCTAAAAGTTGTAAAGTATAATAAATTGAGCTAAGCACCGATAGACTAGCAATGAGCTTCTTCAAGCATATGTAAGCCTCATGAGATGACACTACCACCAAGGGGGATAAGGGATTCCAAATTCTCCTAGTCTTTGAACTATGTCGCCAGCATAGGTTACTAGCTAGTGAATCCACTTAAGAAAGCTTGGAAGTATACGGTTTCAGTTTGGCCGGTGAACCACCTCTTTTCAGTGTGCGGAAGACAATGGATTTCATGTTATCTCACATGATCTATGTCGATTAAATGCTCAAGATTTCTTTAAGAAAGTAAAAAAGAAAGAACTAGGAAGATGAGGGTGTTCGGATAGGATGACCAAAGGGTGAGGTTAGACTAAGTAATGATTTAAGTCATTCTTAGTCATTGAACATAAAGATCCCAATGGAAGTCTTAAAAGAATATCCTAAGTCAACCTATCATGTTCAAAGTAAACATGAGATCAAAGAAGAAGAAATGTAAGTTCAAAGTGATCTAAGTAAGCAAAATCATAAGAATATCAAATCATCAATGTTTGAGACGAATGAAGTTTTAACAGTTATTGGTTTATGCCAATAAAGGGAGCAAAACATAATCACTCATCAATTGGAGTATGAATATATGCCCCAGCATCTATATAATATGCAAATAATCAAAGAATGGGCATAGCCAATAAAGATAGGCTTATAAAGACTTCATGCGAAATTTAACAATAATGGATAGAACAACTTGTGAGTAGGGTAGTCAAATCATTTGCTTACTCTTTTGGATTACTTACTTGATTCAATGTAGCAATGGGACTACAATGATTCATTGCACTCGTAAGTAAAACATAGGTTCAAAGGAGATCATTGAACTATACAACAAAAAGAAGAAAAGACTGAAAAATAAACTAAGTCTGGGAGAGGGAGCTCTCGGCCTAAGGGGAGCAAATATATTAAATTTTGCTTGAGTTGTTCTAAAATTATGTTCATGATTCCAAGGTCTTATGTTCATATAGAAAATGAGTTGTGTTCTTTAAATGCATGAAAATATGTCATATTCATAGCATGATTCATAAATAACGAAATAGGAAAGTGAAGTGACTTTACTTTACAAAAATGTCATGTTGCTATAGGAAGAGATTTCCTTGATCATGCATAGTCCTTATGTGTTTATGTGCATACACCCATACTTAGTACAAGTGTGTACTAACCCATATACAATTACTATTTCTATAGGAGCAGGTCCTTGAAGAAGATTGAAGATTAGTTGAAGCTGTTTGGACTAGTACCTCCAGACTTTGGTAGGTCCTCTTGAGTTCGAGGATGTCTACGCTTTATCTCCTAGCTTTAGTAGATTAGGCATATCTAGTGGATGTTGTACCTACATTTTGCTTCCAAACATTTGTTCAAGCTTTTGTATTAAAGCCGGTTTGGCAACTATTAACTATATTATGAATTCTTCATTTCAATTGTTAAATCTGTAAATAGATGGTTGTTTATTTTGAGCCGTTAGTATATCACTCTTATGCAATAATTATATGAAGTCTAAGTACACTTCAGAAAAGTTTTAAATTTTTCGCCAAATTTAACTGTATGATTGTGATGAAAGCTAAGAAGAGGCTTGTCTGCCACCCCTGAGAGGTTGATGACGCCGGTCTCATCTAGGGTGTAGGACCCGGGTGTGACAAACTTGGTATGAAGCATGAGGTTATATTACCTAGGAACTAAGGCTCAAAACAACCACATTGCATAGTTTCTAGCTTATGGTTGTGAAGTGCACCCCAACCATGACTTAGAGACTTAGTGATGTTAAGAATCTTTCCTTCTTCTACTCTTTATCGTGCTATGTAGAGTTTTGACATTTTATGTCATTCTAGCATCTAACTTCCTTTTTTTTTGTGTGTGTAGAAAAATGAAGACAAGAAGAAACGCATGCAGGAGAATTGGAGAAGCAGCTGCTGGGGGAAACCAAGATCCTCCTCAAGCCCCAGCTGCTGGAGTGCAAGTGCTTGTCAACCCAGCTGTGTTGACAGATGGAGAAGTGAGAGCAACACTGGTTCAGATGGCCCAAGCCATCAGTGCTCAAGCACAGGCTATCACAGCCCAGGCCACTAGAGAGGGTGCTCCCAGGGAGAACCCACATGCTAGCACCATGGATAGCAGACTGAGATATTTCACCAGGATGAATCCTCCACTCTACTTTGGGTCCAGAACTAATGAGGATCCCCAGGAGTTTGTGAATGAGGTCCACAAGATTCTCTGTGCTATGGGTGTTAATGAAGAGGAGAAGTCTGAGTTGGCTGCATACCAACTCAAGGATGGGGCTCAGGTATGGTACAAGATCTGGGTATATGGTCGAGCACCAGGAGAAGTCCCCATCACTAGGGACATTCTCAAGACTGCATTCCTGAGAGGTTCTTTCCCAGAGAGCAGAGAGAGGCTAAGGTTCAGAAGTTCATTAACCTACGTCATGGAGGTATGTTACTCAAGTAATACTCCTTGAAAATTGTTAAACTTTGCAAATATGCTTGGGATGAGATGAGCAGGTTTGTGACGTGTGTATCGGAGGATCTGGAGAAGGAATGGCAGGAAGCCATGTTTCATGATAACACGGACCTTGCTAGGTTGGTACATGCACAACAGATGGAGGAGAGTCATCGAAGAAAGAGAGGCCGAGAAGGCAAGAAGCCTAGGCCCTCAGATCAGGCTGGTTCTAGCACTGGTAGGAGTTTGTTTGGAGTCCAGGACAGGCCCATGCTCAAGAAGGGGCACAAGCACTCAGGTAATACTACTTCTTCAAGGAACACTAATGCCAAAGGGGGCAAGTCTGGCCCCAAGAAGGGCAATGATAGAAATTCCCAGCGTGACATAAAGTCGTGCGGTAAGTGTGGCCATTTGCATGGAGGTGAGTGTAACATTCCGGAAAACTTCGTGTCTAGTAGAGATCCCAATAGGTCATTAAGAATGTGTATTGGGGGTACATAGGCATCTCGATGCCCAATATTGAAAAATATTGGGCATAGTATAGAAAAATTTGCTAAGGGGTGTTAGCCAATCTCAATATAATACTCAAATAAGCAAAATATATTCAAGCTTGTTAGAATTGTACCTGCAATGAGGACTCTAAACAAGAAACATAGGTTTCAAAGTATTTGCATATTAGGTATGGGGCATCCATGTGTCAAACCTAGGCACCATGGCACATGATCATTTAAAATTATCATGTAGAGTAAGCAGTGCCCAAGGACATAGTGAGGATCCTTGGGACAATAAGTAAATATTCCAAATGAGCCATCAAGAATAGTTATTTAAGAAAGTACAACCAACCCATGTGCAAGCATATGGGCAAGTAAAGTGGGAATCGGCCAAGGGGGACCATGCAATCACCCTAACCGAATACGGTTAGGGCGGTTAGGGACAACATGTGCGGACGGGTCCCTCCACGTGGGGACAACGTACCTAACAAATCCTAGGCTCTAACTAACTGCCCTAACTAGCTACCTAACATAGTACCAACCGAAATAAATTAATTAGTGCACCCGACAACCTAGGACTTAACCGGGTGACACTAACCTAGTAACTAATTAAAAAGACAACCTAGTACCTAACCTAGGATTGTCCAAAGGGTTGCTTATGGTCCTAAAAACATAGGGGTACTTTCCTAATTACCCTAGTTTACTTAATTAATTAATTTAGCAACTTAATTAATTAATTTAAAGGGCGAAACCGAAATCACAAGGGAATTTCCAGATTTCGGTTAAGACAACACAAAGACAACCTAGCACCTAACCTAGGATTGTCCAAAGAGTTGGTTATTGTCCTAACCACTTAGGGGCACTTTAGTAATTATCCTAGGTGAATTAATTAATTAATTTAGCAACTTAATTAATTAATCTAAAAGTCTAAAACAGAAAATGCAAAGGGAAATTCCAGATTCGGTTAAGACAAGAAAAAGACAATCTAGTACCTAACCTAGGATGGTCCAAATAGTTTGTTATGAGCCTAACCACTTAGGTGTACTTTGGTAATTAACCTAGACTATTTAATTAATTAATTTAGCAACTTAATTAATTAAAATAATAGGTAAAAAACGAAACTACTAGGAAAGATACCAAAAACGATCAAGTCAAGAATCTTCCAATCCTAGTCAATCTAGGAGGGGCGTTTATGTAATTAGCTAATTGGTCTACCTTAATTAGGTTATATAGTACAAGTAGAATTAGTTAACATTCAGTTTATAAATCCTTAAACACGTTATTCATTCAAAGAAAACGTTATAACTAAATCAAGAGAAAATCGTGAGAACAAGAGAAGTCGCAAACTAAACCCTAGGACGCTAGCAAGGGACGTTTCAAAGGTTTTTTGTGCAAAATTCGTATTGATCTTCGTAGATTTAATTCTATAGCAAGGTATGGGTTTTATCTCATGGAATCCTTTCTCCAAGAGGCTTTTCAAACGTTTTACTTCAAGAATATCGAAACTAGGGTTGCTACCATGGAATCGTTTGTTCACCTCCCTAGTTCTCCCGATTTCCGATTCTTGTAGTATAGTAGAATTATTCTCGATACTTTGCTGGTTGTATGTGGTGTTAAATGATCTTATATGTGTGTTTAAGTGATTTATATGTCGTGAGAAATACACGTGATTAGATCCGCATGCTAGGGTGTTATTTACATGAATGTTGAATGTTATAATACCTATTTGTGATCAAGAATATGAGTTGATTATGAGTTATTAATGAATTGCTTTTATATGTTAATTAAAGGTTATATGTTGACTTGTTTAAACATGTTAGATTGCTATATTGTATCCATGAATAACCGAATTGGCTTGTGTTAATATCGAATATGATTTTGTGCCAACAAAATGAGCTAGTACCAATAGATTCAAAAGATGCAAAGTGATCTCATTATCAATTAAATAAACTCATAACATAGGGTATGCCAATCAATGGGACAAGTCCCAACATACCCTATCCACACAACTTGTAATGCCATAAATCTTAAAAAGAGTCGATAACAATCATAAAGAATGATATAAGGTTAGTAAGTGACGTGAACAAGTTAAGGTGAGTAAAGAGATAACTAAGATTTAAGTTATAAGATTGACCTAATATAGAGTGTTAAAAAGAAGTGAGACGAGTCTCAAGAACACTTAATCATTACGTAAATAATACTCACAAAATAGGGTGCTAGAGTCCTTGAGACAAGTCTCACTCGCACCATGATTATAAAGTAATGATTCAAGATCAGAATCATCAAGTAAAGATAGGGATGACCAGTCATCCATAGAGTAAGTAAACGTCATAATAAGAAGCAAGCTTCCATAACGTATGAGTAAACTCTAGAATATAAGAAGTTAAAATATGAGCTTAGCACCGTTAGACTAGTAATGAGCCTGTGCAAGCACATGTAAGTGTCATGAGACGAGATCTCCAATGTCTCCGTACGTCTCCTAGTCTTTTAACTATGTCTCGCCAGCATAGGGACTAGCGGGGGGGGGGGGAGCCTCCCCCCAAGAATGCTAGGTAGTTTCGGTTTCACTTTGGCCGGTGATTCCACCTCTTTTCGGTGTGGGGGACACACCAGATTTCATGTCTAGCTAACATGATCTATGTCAGTTATAGCTCAGTACAAGCATTTGGTTCACTATTGCCGTGAATCCCCTTTTACGATGTGGGGAAGACATCGACCGATTCACCTTAGCCTGTGAATCCCCCTTTTTGTTATGGGGAAGACATAGAGCTTGGTTTACTTTAATCGGTGAACCACCCCTTTTTGGTGTGGGGAAAACACTGGATTTCACTTAGCTCACATGATATACTTCCGTTATTGCTAAAAGAGTTCTTTAAGAGAGTAAGAAAGAATAAGTAGCAAGTTCAAGTGAACAATCGAGCAAATGAGTAGAATCATAAGTTCATAGTGAACTAAGTAAAGTAAGAGCTTAATAAACATTAATCAATAGTGTTTGATAGATATAACAAGTTGGGGGTAGCCATAATGGAGTGTGGTTATGTCCCAAGAACTTTATATTATGAAATAATCAAATAAGGGGTATAGCCAATAATGTAAGTGTACCCAAAAAGAAGAAGAATGAAAAATCTAACTCAGAAGTAGGGTAGCCAATCATTTCCTTAGTTTTGTGAATTGCTTACTTGATTCATTGTAGGTATGGGACTACAATGAATCATTGCACTTGGAAGCGAAACACAAGATCAAAGGATATCATTGAACTACACAACAAAAAGATAGAAAAGAATGAAAAATAGTCTAAGTGTGAGATGGCCACTCACGACCTAAGTATCAAAAATTTGAACGTGTGTTTAAGTTGTTCTAAAATTATGTTCATTATTCCAAGGTCTTATGTTCATATAAAAAACGAGTTGTGTACCTTAATTGCATGAGAATGTGTCATATTTACATCATAAAGCAAAGTTAACATTTTAAGTGAACCGTAACGTGATTACAGTAACATTGACACTTTGTTTAGGAAAGAGTTTTCCTTGTTCATGCATTGTCCCTTATGTGTTATGTGCATACACCCATACTTAGTACAAGTGTGTACTAACCCCATATATTTTTACTATTTTTATAGAAGCAGGTTCTCAAGAAGATTGAAGTTCGACGAAGTGGTTTGGATTAGCGATCTCCAGACTTTGGTATGTCCTCTTGAGTTCGAGGATGCTACATTTATTATTCTAGCTTAGTTCATTAGATTTAGCTGGTGACTTCTGTCCCTAGCGTTTCTTTCCAAGTATTTATTTCAAAGCGTTGTAATAAGGCCAATTGGCAAGCTATTATTATTTCTATTACGATCATTTATTTCACTTGTTTAATCTTTAATAGATGGTTGTTGAGTTCGAGCTATTAGAATACCACTCTTATAAAAAACTATATGAAGTCTATGTATACTTCATTAAGTATTATAAAGTTTTAAATTTTCCGCAAATTTAACTGTATGATTGTGATGAAAGCTAAGAAGAGGCTTGTCTGCGACCTCTGAGAGGTTAATGACGCCAGTCGCGGTTTGGATTCAAGAATCCGGTCATGACAGTGAGTTCATGGTAGGTTTTAATGCCTGCTATGGGTGCGGCAAGAGTGGGCATATGATCAGAGACTGCACACATGTGAAGAATCAGGCCAACACAGATACTCAGCCTCGTCTAAATCCTACTACTGCAGCCGAACCTCCCAAGAGGAACAAGCTCTATGCCTTGAAAGGTAGAGAGGAGCAGGAGAAGTCAGCTGATGTGGTCACAGGTATATTGCATGTCTTCTCTTTTCATGTGTATGCATTATTAGATCCAGGATCCACCTTGTCTTTTGTTACTCCTTTAGTAGCTAGTAAATTTGACTTGCTTCCTCATATCTTGCATGAACCTTTTCTAGTTAGTACTTCCATAGGAGACAATATTAGAGCTGAAAGAGTATATACAGATTGCCCAATAAATGTTCTTGATAGAGTTACCTATGCTGACCTAATAGAATTAACCATGCTTGACTTTGATATAATTTTGGGTATGGATGGGCTCCATAAATGCTATGCTACCGTAGGCTGTCGAAACAGGGTAGTAAGGTTTCAGTGTCCTAATGAGTTAGAGCTGGAATGGGAAGGGCGTAGTTCAAATCCAACAGGCCAAGTAGTTTCCCATCTTAAAGCCAATAAGGTGTTATCTAAGGGGTATTTATACCACTTAGTCAGAGTCAATGACTTAGAACATGAAGTTCCTTCCATAGACTCTGTGTCCATAGTGAATGAGTTTCAAGATGTCTTTTCGGAGGATTTAGAAGGAATCCCTCCTGGACGCAAAATTGACTTTGTTGTTGACTTAGATCCCAACACCAAACAAATTTCCATTCCTCCCTATAGAATGGCTACAGCTGAACTCAAAGAGTTGAAGTTGCAGTTAAAAGATCTACTTGATAAGGGCTTCATCCATCCAAACATATCCCTATGGGGTGCTCCATTGTTGTATGTTAAGAAAAAGGATGGAACCCTTAGAATGTGTATCGATCATCGGCAACTCAACAAAGTCACTATAAAGAACAAATACCCTCTTCCTATGCTTCTAAGGAAAAATTAGTAAAATTAATAGGATAGAAAGAATTAAGAAAGAAAGTGAATTAATAGGATAGACAAAATTTAATGAACTAATCAAAAATAAGGAAATTTTTCAAGAATCTTGAAGTGTTCAAAGCTTAACAGAATCCTGTGATAAGGTCTACTGGAAACCTGATTTTAAAGAGTACATTAATTTTACTTCAACTGTTATGTAGCCTTCCAAAATCTAAAAATGGAAGAAAACCATTAAAATGATCTAAAGCAAGCAAGTTGAACTAGATTTTAAGTCTAAAGTTTACTGCATTTTACATTAGGAAAAACATGCATTGATGAATTTTATATGTGCCATCAGACAATGTTGGAGAGTGTTAGGCATCTATTTTTGCACTGTTAAGTAGCAGCAGGCATATGGAGCGTGTTCTTATCAGTTTTCTTATCTACTGTAGTTAACTGCCATGACTCACCCTATAATCAGAACCTGCCAAGACTACCAGACAACTCAATTTACTTTATCAAAAAATCATTCAGAAAAATAAGGGGAGCTAACAGAGAAGACTCTATATATAGCTTGATCTATCTGTGAAGGGATTTTCTTGATCTCTGTTCCTAGTTCTTGTTCAATTCTATACCCAAAATCAGATAGATACAACCAGTAGTAGCAGAAATCAACACATAGAGTTTAATGATCTAGTATAAAAGAAATGAACATAACTAATACATACAAAGTAAAGTGATCCTCAAAAGTAACCAGACTAACAGCTAAACCAAGGTTCACAAATCTCCCTGATCGTACAACCTGCAAAACTAATTCCTATTGATGAAATAGCAAAAACAATATATAAGTCAATAAGCAAGATCAAAGATCTGTTATGCATACCCTGTGCAAATACGTTTCTGAGTTCTTAGGGAAATCAGAATTGATAACAATGTTAACTGCTTGAATATTTATTTCTCTAGTAAACAAATCTGTTCCATCAAGAAAGAACACCAAATTAAGAAATTTAACAATTAACAAAATAGACATTATATCACAGGAACACATGTTGATCCTCGTAAAAACAAGAACCAATCAGATTAGTTATGCATCATGATACAATAAAAATTCAACTTTTAAGAACTATGTGAGAATCACTCATTACAAAATAAACAAATGGATGGCATAACACGTAAGAGAGCTCAGCAACACCAAGAATATCGCAACATGGAATAGATATTAGTAAAGCCACACACTTAAGCAATGAAACGCATAAACTTGCAGTAAGATCTAGTTTAATGGCAAGGTATTTTCCGCTTTGAACCTAACTGTCTAGGTCTAATTGCCAAGGTATTTTCCGCTTAGGACCTAACTGAAAGTGTAATTCCTGACTCCACCTTTTATGATATTGCGCAGAGCTTGATAACAAACTTCCTTTTATGAAGTCAGGTCAAAAGAAAGTTTAGAAGGTTGATTATTAACGTATTTCAACTGTTTACATGTTAGCATTATGGGAATGCCACTGGCAACAAAAAGTAAATCCATATCATCAGCTTTACCCAAATGAAACTCCTGAAATCAATAAAGCCTAAATCATATGACATCTTTCCACTATATATACCACAACAAGATACCACAACACAGTTGTAAGTCGCAACATAGATATGCAGATCTGCAAATTTGCAGATTACACATTTGTAGATTAACAAATGTATAACAGATTACGAATACGCAGATTTATAGAAGATTGTTGTAGCTATATCCTACTCTAAGTCCACCTCAAGCTAAAGACCAGGGGAAGCAAAAAAAATATCCAAAGATACTCTAATGCATAAATGTAAATCAGGTTAGTAGTCGCACCAAACAAAGCATGGAAAGTCGCACCAAATAATATAATGACTTTCAAGTTAGATCTGTATCAATGTAGAACAAAAGGAGATGGAATCTAACTTCGTTAATCTACCACATCTGAAAATTTGCATAAAAGAAGCTAGAATTATCAAAGCAAAGTTATGAAGTTAAGATATATAAATTAACTGTGAAAATTCAAACATAGAAAGAAACCATGAAATCCTTTCCTCACAATGTCATTACATAAGAAAATACCTTTAAGGCCGGGGGCAGTGAACCTGTCTTGCCATGTCACAAAATCAATTTCCTCCAAACACAAAATGAAAATTTCTTCTAAACACAAGCTACTGATCCAAACAAGTTCATCAAAATAATAAATCCTATCAGTATAAACAAATTGGCTACTTAATGTACTATCAATGAGTATTACGAATGATTAGCATTATAAATCAAAGAATTCCATCAGCTTCCAGGTTCCAAGAAGCAAATAAATAATGGAATGCAATCAAAAACAGAAACAAGACGAAAATATAAAAAAGGTTGGACCATGCTTGAAATGGATCTATTGAACTTTAAATTGTTACAAACTTACTCACTTAGAAGCAAATATGGACAGGAAATCTGAAACATCTGAAATATGAAGCTATGATCTGGATTAAGAGCAGAACTATGAAGAATTATCATCTTAAATCATGAGTTGGAACTTGCAACTCGATAACAGATATTAGACACATCTATTGTGTTGAGTCAGTGAATCGAAAAAAAAAAGAGGAAATAGCCAAGATTTATGCTTATATTTAAACCCCTTTGACGATATTGCAGTGGAGAAATCAAATGATATTGCAGATACATTCATAACTAAAAAATGTTTAAAACAATTGAAGCAAAGCATATTAATTCATCCTGAAGATATGCATTGACTCAATCAATCTCCCAAACAAACAAGTAACAACTCCAAAATTTGCATCGAAATGAATAATGAACCTAAACAACCAAAATTTACTAACTGCCACATAGTTCACCAAACTCATGATCAATTTAAAGATATAAATGAACTAATGCATGTTAGAAGAAACATGGATCATGCTCATTAGCAGAAAATACAGATAAACGAGCAGAAAATACAGACATGATTGGAAATTAAAGAATGAGAGATGAAGTGAGAGTTTTACATCCGGAATGAACGAGCTAGCAACGGATTTTGTTGGAACAAACCAGCTGAAGTGAGATTCCGGTGGACAACAAACAAATGAGAAGGAAGACTCTGGATCAAGACTTAGAATGTTTAGAGTATACTTCAAGAACACTAACTCTTTCTATATGCTGATTCTCTGTGTTTTCCCATCTCAAACAATGAAGAAGAAAGACGGGAAATTCAAATTTGGAACGGATTCCCAATGGATAAAAACCGTGTGATTTGAACGAAATTCAAACTCACAGCGAGATGCTTCCCCCAAATCGAAGCGATTTTAGTTAACTGTACTTTTACTTTTTATTAGCTCCCTCTCAGTGGATTAGCAACCTTGAGTTATTTCTCATTGTTTTAAACTCTGAGGCCCCAGCTTCTATTAGTTTTTGCAGTGCATACACTATACATGTCTAATTTGAAGAAAATTGTTAAGATATTGTCCAGGTTCAATATTAGAATCTGTATATTTTCATGGAATTCCAAGATAGAAAATACCCCCCAAAAAATAAATCACAAAACCCACCTACATTTTCCTCCTTCATACACAAATTTAGGCAAGAAACCTACTAACTACGCTTGATGTTCAGATTATTAACACTTTCTTTCCCTACTTTGAAATTTCAGCTGTAAGAACACCAAAAGTAATCAATTTCTTCTAAACACAAAATGAAAATTCAGCCAATTGACTATTTGTAGATCTACAGATTACTAGAGAATAAAGAGGAATCTCGGTTGTACAAAATCAGTTCTTACCTTCACAAAATAGGTATATGAGAATGAAAAGGAATCGCAACACTTGAGTTCGTCAGCTTCCACTCTTCAGTTCTTCCATCCCCACCTCAGTATCTTTAGCTCTTCATCTCTTTGAGAAATTCGAGTTTTGGAGAAATTCGAGTTATTGAGCTCAAGTCTTCATTTCATCAGGTCTTCAGTTCTTCAATTCTGAGAAAGAGTAAAGCTGTAACAACCCTGAAAATGAATAAGATAAGAAATGCTTAGTGTGTCAAGAATGCCTATGATTAGACCAGGGCTCACACGGATTGATGCGCGTAGAACCAGACCTCAGAACCCTTGATAAAACCAAGCCAACTAACTTGGTGAGTTAATTGAGCTTGGAAAGGTTGTGACCAACCATGTAGGGCTCTCGAATACGAAGATTTACTCGAAGGAGTCTTTACCGGACTTAAAGAGAGGAAATCTTAAGTTTTGAGGGTCTAGGGGTAAAATGGTCTTTTACCAGGCTAAGGGTAATATAGTAATTACCTAAATATATATTTAATTAATTATTTAATAAGGTGGAGGGGCAAATTGGAGAGAGAGAGATGAAATGGAGCTCTTGAAGTTAAGTATTGCTCCACCCGGGTTCGAACCTAGGTGGAAGCAATGAATTTATGTGATTTTTATTTAAGCTATTGAATTAATGTAATTAATTAATAATTATTATTCATTAGCTGACTTAAAATAAAAATAAAAATCAGATTTTTAATAATTAACTAAACCTTATTTGACTAAGTCCTAAACTAGACTCCTAAGCCTAATATGACTCCCTCTCTCTCACGTCTATCTCTCAACTCTCACGCTCAAACTCTCCCTTTATGTCACTCACGTTTTTCTCTGACAAAATAACTTCAAAATCAGTTGGTAAACCAAAGTTCTTCACACTTGAAGAACTCACAACGAAAATTACAAACACACAACTAATAAAAAACGTTACGCAAGAGGGAGGATTATTCCGTCGAATTGGTGTTGAAGTTGAGGGGATTTGAACGTGATTTTTTGAGAAAGTTTTGGGCAGCAAGTCAAGGTTTGAACTACATAAAAGGTATGGGTTTTCTTCTCTCTTGGTCCCTTTCCCAAGAGACCCCTTAAGATTCAGTAAATTCTAATCCAAAAACTAGGATTGTTCCCGTTGCATGTCCCTGTCACTAGCTCCCAATGAATCGTAGGTTGGGTATGTTTGCTGGTAGTTTAAGTATGAAGATTGATGTTCATGATAATGTGTTCATGATTATGTGTTTAGAATTGTAAGCATGTTAAGTTATGTCAACCGAAAGTATGTGAAAAATGATATGTTTTTATGGTTGAATTTTATGTGCGAATGTTTGTGTAAATCATGAGGTGTAAAAGTGGTGTAATGTTGCTGGATGTAATGGTAATTCTTGGCTGAATATAATCATAAAAATATTACACTTAAAGATGCACCAAATGATCCACGAAATGCCTTAAGAATTAACGTATGAATGATGATAAAAAGAAGCTGAAAATAGTGAACAAATTTCCAGCATTTGATAGGTTGGGTTCAGCCAAACAAAGTGGTACAAAATGCAATGAAAAATGAATGTAAAATAAGTGAAATCAGTAAGGATTGAATCCAATACATCATTACATGAAAGCTACAAAAAAATCAACAAAAGATTAAGACAAAAATGGATTGGAAGAGACTAAATTTCCAGCTGGAAATTTAGTCTAGGCCAATTTTTAAGAAAATGAGCTTCATTTAAAAAAAAATTATTTAAAATGTGAGGTCATTGGGGATTGAACCCATGACCTCACTAATGAAAATTTCATAAAAATTTCGTGAGAAAAATGCAAGGAAAAATAGATGTGGTGAGTGGAGATTGAACCCCCAACCTCTTGAATGGGGTAGAGAGTTAGGAGAAAAATAAAGGAGAGAAATAAATGTGGAGAGTGGGGATTGAACCCCCAACCTCTTGAATGGATAAGAGAGTTAGGAGAAAAATAAAGGAGAAAAATAAATGTGGAGAGTGGGGATTGAACCCCCAACCTCTTGAATGGATGAGAAAGTTAGGAGAAAAATAAAGGAGAAAAATAAATGTGGAGAGTGGGTATTAAACCCCCAACCTCTTGAATGGATGAGAGAGTTAAGAGAAAAATAAAGGAGAAAATAAATGTGGAAAGTGGGGATTGAACCCACAACCTCTTGGATAGGTGAGAAAGTTAAGAGATAAATTAAAATAAAAAAAATGAGCTTGTGGGGGATTGAACCCACAACCTCCTTGACTTAAACGAAAAAAAAGAGAGGAGAAAAAGAAAGGAAATATTATGGGGGTGATGGGAATCGAACTAGGGTCTCCCAAATCTGAAAAATGCAATTATCAAGTTTAAAATAAGATTAAGTGTTGTCCAAGGGATTCGAAATAGGGTTCCCTTGCCCAAATTCCGTATTGATACATAAGTCATACGTGAATTAAATGTTCAAGAATAATGCCACCTACTTAGATCGAAATCGAGATCTTGGCATACATATAAGATGCATAAGTCTTGTATCACATAATCTTAGGAAGATATGAATCACTTAGACGATATATGAATGAAGCCTCATGGCTTGTATGTATGGACACATAAGTCTAACATATGTTTAAAAGTAAGTGATCCTAAGATGTATGTAATGAAATGATGAAACCCTAGAAGGGTTAAGTATGAGTGTAAATACACTAAATGGCCAAGTGCATTGGCATATGATGAAATGAACAATGAAATGATTAAATGAACAATGAAAAAATGAAACCCTAGAAGGGTTAAGTAAGGGTGTGAAGCACACCAAATGGCCAAGTGCATTGACATATGATGAAATGAACATTTACGTAATAAGAGGTGAATAACTATGAAAAGCAAAGGTGCTAATGATGATGAATGTGGTGACAACATGATATGAGGCTAATGTAAATGATGAGAGCAATCTCAAAAGAGCCTAAGTAAATGTTACCAATATGTACTCACCTATGAGAGTGTAAGATAATGAAGAGACCAGTCTCTATGAACACTCTAATGAGAGTATTGAGCTTAACACACTCAATACGAATGATGAGATGAGAAATCATCTAATGAGCTATGATGTCCTCATACTAGAAGCCAGCTTCCATAACGTATGAGATGAATGTAATGGAACTTTATACTGAGGATCGATAGACTAGCTATGAGCGGTGATGCCTTCTTTCGAGAAGGGCGGAGGTTCACGTAACTCTCATGAGATGAGACTGTCCGGCATGCCGGGTATGGGTCTCCTTGTATCTCCTAGTCTTCGAACCTATACCGCCAATATAGGGATCTGGCGGGGTCCGATTCCCATGTACACTAGCATGTTTTGGGTCACTTTGGCCGGTGATTCCACCTCTTTTCGGTGTGGGGGAGACACTGGATTTCATGATGCTCACATGATCTATGTCGGTTAAAGTTAAAGTTCCCAATGAATGAATGAGGCCAGCCTCAAATGAAGCACATAATGAAATGAATGATACCAAAGGTGTTAGAATAGGATAATCAAAAGGTGCGTTAGATTCAAGTAATGACATTAGGTCATTCTTGGTCATTGCACAACGAACCTAATGAAAGTCTTAAACTATATCCTAGGTATAACTGGTGTTTACACTGTCCTATGAATGAAATGAAATGGAGTACGTATGAATGAACGAAGCAGACTCTGTGTTTGCTAATGAAGACTCTCTAGTTGAGGTCCCATCTGTTGAGCCCTCATTTCTGGAAGGTCTTAATGTTAAGTCCATGATCTCAAGGTCTCATGGCATATGAATGAATGACAATAAAGAAGTTATGTGCTACATGCAAAAGGTGTTGTATGCTATATGATGTGTGCTATGTGTAAATATTATGTGCTGTGTGCAAATGTGAAAAGTATGATGATGTATATTATTCTCATGGCATAACTTTCCTATTCCAAATCTGGAAAGCCCACTGACTTTCCTAATCCATATTTGGAAAGCTCATTGACTTTCCTAATCCAAATTTGGAAACTTTTCTAATCTCAATTTGGCAAGTCCACTGACTTGACTTCCTAAAATCATGTTGTTAGGAAAGAGTTATTCTTTCTCATGCATGTCCTTGGTGTGTGCTTGCATATACCCTTACTTAGTACAAGTGTGTACTAGCCATATACAAACTCTACTATTTTAGGTGCAGGCAGAGGTGGACGATAGAGCTACAGGATCATCGCTGCAGTTATCCGGACGTCCAGCATTCATCCGGCTTTGGTAGGTCCTCATGCTTTCGAGGATGCTACTGTTTTATATTCTAGCTTAGTTTTAGAGTTGAGCTAGTGGAGCATGTTCCACTAGCGTTTCTTTCCTATTTTTATTCAGACTATGTATTGGTGCCATTTTGGAAATTATACACTTAATAAGAATTGAACTATTTCTTTCAGTTGCTTATCTCTTAATGTTAGATGGTTGATGGTGAACAATTACGTATTAATGAGAATGTTTTTATAAGTATGTTAAGAAACAAAAAGTTTCAAATTTTCCGCTAAAATTAACCTAGATCAAGTAAGAATGACGTAAGTAGGCTTGTCTACAACCTCTGAGAGGTCAACGACGCCGGTCTCGTCTGGGGTCTAGATTCCGGTCGTGACAAAGTTGGTATCAGAGCACTTGGTTAAATTCCGAGAATATTTAGTTCACATCAACCACATTGAGTAGTTTCTAAGTCATGGTAGTGAAGTGGACCACTATCCTGAATTAGAGACTTCATGATGCGTAGGAAAGTTTCCCTTCTTCTGATCTTATCGTGCTTTTCCTAATGTCTAATTTTCTTGGTGTTATGAGCGTGTCTAACATCAACTCTTGAAGTTTCCGAAAGATGAATACAAGGAGAAAAGCAGGCGGAGATATTGGAGGAGCAGCTGCTGGGGTAATCCAAAATGTCCCCCAGGATCCAGCTACTGGAATAGAGATGCATGTTAACCAAGATGGGTTGACAGATGATGAATTAAGAACAATGTTGGTATAAATGGCCCAAGATAGCACTTTACAAGCTCAGGCTGTTGGGTTTGATTGATGTGAAGAAGTCAGAGTTGACATCCTACCAGCTAAAGGATGTATCTCAATCCTGGTATAAGGTGTGACATGATAGCAAGGCCTTAGGAGGAGGTCCTATTACTTGGAATCTTTTCAAGATGGATACTCTAGACCAGTTCTTTCCCAGATAAATGAAGGAGACCAAGGTTGAGGAATTCATCAACCTTAAGCAGGGCTCGATATCAGTGAGGGATTACTCCCTGAAGTTCATAAGACTTTACAGCCCATGAGAGGCCACCTAATAGGAAGTGTGGCATACTGCATGGAGGAGAATGTATGATGGACCCTAATGATGTTATAGTTGTGGCAAACTGGGTCACATTATGAAGGATTGTCCGAATGGGAGGAAATGTAAGAGCTGATAGAGTATACAAGGAGATTGCCACAGTGAAGGTATTGTGGAGGAATCATCTTGTTGAGGGTGCTACGTGGGAGGCTAAGGCCGACATGAGATCCCGCTACCCTCATCTATTCAGCCCTTGAGGTTAGACTTCCTACTCTTAAGTCTAAGTTTCCTTATCTCTCCATTCTTTGTTGCTATTGCTTGATTGTGTATAGTAACTATGTTATGATCTGACTGGCATTACGCTAGATAGTTAGTAGTGTCATTCGGGGACGAATGTTCCTAAGGGGGGGACAATGTAACAACCCTGAAAATGGATAAGATAAGAAATGCTTAGTGTGTCAAGAATGCCTATGATTAGACCAGGGCTCACACGGATTGATGCGCATAGAACCAGACCTCAGAACCCTTGATAAAACCAAGCCAACTAACTTGGGGAGTTAATTGAGCTTGGAAAGGTTGTGACCAACCATGTAGGGCTCTCGAATACGAAGATTTACTCGAAGGAGTCTTTACCAGACTTAAAGAGAGGAAATCTTAAGTTTTGAGGGTCTAGGGGTAAAATGGTCTTTTACCAGGCTAAGGGTAATATAGTAATTACCCTAAATATATGTTTAATTAATTATTTAATAAGGTGTAGGGGCAAATTGGAGAGAGAGAGAGAGACGAAATGGAGCTCTTGAAGTTAAGTATTGCTCCACCCGGGTTCGAACCTAGGTGGAAGCAATGAATTTATGTTATTTTTATTTAAGCTATTGAATTAATGTAATTAATTAATAATTATTATTCATTAGCTGACTTAAAATAAAAATAAAAATCAGATTTTTAATAATTAACTAAACCTTATTTGACTAAGTCCTAAACTAGACTCCTAAGCCTAATATGACTCCCTCTCTCTCACGTCTATCTCTCAACTCTCACGCTCAAACTCTCCCATTCTTTCACTCACGTTTTTCTCTGCCAAAATAACTTCAAAATCAGTTCGTAAACCAAAGTTCTTCACACTTTAAGAACTCACAACAAAAATTACAAACACACAACTAATAAAAAACGTTACGCAAGAGGGAGGATTATTCCGTCGAATTGGTGTTGAAGTTGAGGGGATTTGAACGTGATTTTTTTGAGAAAGTTTTGGGCAGCAAGTCAAGGTTTTAACTACATAAAAGGTGTGGGTTTTCTTCTTTCTTGGTCCCTTTCCCAAGAGACCCCTTAAGATTTAGTAAATTCTAATCCGAAAACTAGGATTGTTCCCGTTGCATGTCCCTGTCACTAGCTCCCAATGAATCGTAGGTTGGGTATGTTTGCTGGTATTTTAAGTATGAAGATTGATGTTCATGATAATGTGTTCATGATTATGTGTTTAGAGTTGTAAGCATGTTAAGTTATGTCAACCGAAAGTATGTGAAAAATGATATGTTTTTATGGTTGAATTTTATGTGCGAATGTTTGTGTAAATCATGAGGTGTAAAAGTGGTGTAATGTTGCTGGATGTAATGGTAATTCTTGGCTGAATATAATCATAAAAATATTACACTTAAAGATGCACCAAATGATCCACGAAATGCCTTAAGAATTAACGTATGAATGATGATAAAAACAAGCTGAAAATAGTGAACAAATTTCCAGCATTTGATAGGTTGGGTTCAGCCAAACAAAGTGGTACAAAATGCAATGAAAAATGAATGTAAAATAAGTGAAATCAGTAAGGATTGAATCCAAGACATCATTACATGAAAGCTACAAAAAAATCAACAAAAGATTAAGACAAAAATGGATTGGAAGAGACTAAATTTCCAGCCTGCTGGAAATTGTAGTCTCGGACAATTTTTAAGAAAATGAGCTTCGTTTAAAAAAATTTTAAAATGTGAGGTCATTGGGGATTGAACCCATGACCTCACTAAATGAAAATTTCATAAAAATTTCGTGAGAAAAATGCAAGGAAAAATAGATGTGGTGAGTGGGGATTGAACCCCCAACCTCTTGAATGGATGAGAGAGTTAGGAGAAAAATAAAGGAGAAAAATAAATGTGGAGAGTGGGGATTGAACCCCCAACCTCTTGAATGGATGAGAGAGTTAGGAGAAAAATAAAGGAGAAAAATAAATGTGGAGAGTGGGGATTGAACCCCAACCTCTTGAATGGATGAGAGAGTTAGGAGAAAAATAAAGGAGAAAAATAAATGTGGAGAGTGGGGATTGAACCCACAACCTCTTGAATGGATGAGAGAGTTAGGAGAAAAATAAAGGAGAAAATAAATGTGGAGAGTGGGGATTGAACCCACAACCTCTTGGATAGGTGAGAAAGTTAAGAGATAAATTAAAATAAAAATAATGAGCTTGTGGGGGATTGAACCCACAACCTCCTTGACTTAAACGGAAAAGGAGAGGAGAAAAAGAAAGGAAATGTTATGGGATTGATGGGAATCGAACTAGGGTCTCCCAAATCTGAAAAATGCAATTATCAAGTTTAAATAAAATTAAGTGTTGTCCAAGGGATTCGAAATAGGGTTCCCTTGCCCAAATTCCGTATTGATACATAAGTCATACGTGAATTAAATGTTCAAGAATAATGCCACCTACTTAGATCGAAATAGAGATCTTGGCATACATATAAGATGCATAAGTCTTGTATCACATAATCTTAGGAAGATATGAATCACTTAGACAATATATGAATGAAGCCTCATGGCTTGTATGTATGGACAAATAAGTCTAACATACGTTTAAAAGTAAGTGATCCTAAGATGTATGTAATGAAATGATGAAACCCTAGAAGGGTTAAGTATGAGTGTAAATACACTAAATGGCCAAGTGCATTGGCATATGATGAAATGAACAATGAAATGATGAAATGAACAATGAAAAAATGAAACCCTAGAAGGGTTAAGTAAGGGTGTGAAGCACACCAAATGGCCAAGTACATTGGCATATGATGAAATGAACATTTACGTAATAAGAGGTGAATAACTATGAAAAGCAAAGGTGCTAATGATGATGAATGTGGTGACAACATGATATGAGGCTAATGTAAATGATGAGAGCAATCTCAAAAGAGCCTAAGTAAATGTTACCAATATGTACTCACCTATGAGAGTGTAAGATAATGAAGAGACCAGTCTCTATGAACACTCTAATGAGAGTATTGAGCTTAACACACTCAATACGAATGATGAGATGAGAAATCATCTAATGAGCTATGATGTCCTCATACTAGAAGCCAGCTTCCATAACGTATGAGATGAATGTAATGGAACTTTATACTGAGCACCGATAGACTAGTTATGAGCGGTGATGCCTTCTTTCGAGAAGGGCGGAGGTTCACGTAACTCTCATGAGATGAGACTGTCCGGCATGCCGGGTATGGGTCTCCTTGTATCTCCTAGTCTTCGAACCTATACTGCCAATATAGGGATCTGGCGGGGTTCGATTCCCATGTACGCTAGCATGTTTTGGGTCACTTTGGCCGGTGATTCCACCTCTTTTCGGTGTGGGGGAGACACTGGATTTCATGATGCTCACATGATCTATGTCGGTTAAAGTTAAAGTTCCCAATGAATGAATGAGGCCAGCCTCAAATGAAGCACATAATGAAATGAATGATACCAAAGGTGTTAGAATAGGATAATCCAAAGGTGCGTTAGATTCAAGTAATGACATTAGCTCATTCTTGGTCATTGCACAACGAACCTAATGAAAGTCTTAAACTACATCCTAGGTATAACTGGTGTTTACACTGGCCTATGAATGAAATGAAATGGAGTACGTATGAATGAACGAAGCAGACTCTGTGTTTGCTAATGAAGACTCTCTAGTTGAGGTCCCATCTGTTGAGCCCTCATTTCTGGAAGGTCTTAATGTTAAGTCCATGATTCCAAGGTCTCATGGCATATGAATGAATGACAATAAAGAAGTTATGTGCTATATGCAAAAGGTGCTGTATGCTATATGATGTGTGCTATGTGTAAATGTTATGTGTTGTGTGCAAATGTGAAAAGTATGATGATGTATGTTATTCTCATGGCATAACTTTCCTATTCCAAATCTGGAAAGCCCACTAACTTTTCTAATCCAAATATTGAAAGCTCATTGACTTTCCTAATCCAAATGTGGAAACTTTTCTAATCTCAATTTGGCAAGTCACTAACTTGACTTCGTAAAATCATGTTGTTAGGAAAGAGTTATTCTTTCTCATGCATGTCCTTGGTGTGTGCTTGCATATACCCATACTTAGTACAAGTGTGTACTAACCCTATACAAACTCTACTATTTTAGGTGCAGGCACAGGTGGACGATAGAGATACAAGATCATCGCTGCAGTTATCCGTACGTCCAGCATTCATCCGGTTTTGGTAGGTCCTCATGCTTTCGAGGATGCTACTGTTTTATATTCTAGCTTAGTTTTAGAGTTGAGCTAGTGGAGCATGTTCCACTAGCGTTTCTTTCCTATTTTTATTAAGACTATGTATTGGTGCCATTTTGGCAATTATACACTTAATAAGAATTGAACTATTTCTTTCAGTTGCTTATCTCTTAATATTAGATGGTTGATGGTGAACAATTACGTATTAATGAGAATGTTTTTATAAGTATGTTAAGAAACAAAAAAGTTTCAAATTTTCCGCTAAAATTAACCTAGATGAAGTAAGAATGACGTAAGAAGGCTTGTCTGCGACCTCTGAGAGGTCAACGACGCCGGTCTCGTCTGGGGTCTAGATTCCGGTCGTGACAAAAGCATTCTGGAGCTCAAAAGAAAAGTGAGAGAGAAAGAGTTCTGGAGCAAAAGAGAAAGAGAATTTTTTTTATTAATATTTTATTAATTATTTTTTTGACCAATAAAAATGGGAGGGAGAGTTGAAAATGTTGGAGGGAATATGATATTTTAGTGAAAAGTTTTAGGCAACACTTTTAATGTGTTGTTTTTTCAAATATAAAAATAGTACACTTTAAAAGTGTGTCCATATATGTAAATAGTTGTTGCCATTTATTTCACACTATACACTTATAAAGTGTAGCCTATACCTTTAAAGGGTGCACTTTACAAGTGTTGCCAATATTATCGATGCCAAAAGTTAAAATTTTAGGCTACACTTTAAAAGCGTTCCCAAAAATATTATAGGCAACACATTACAAGTGTTGCTCAGATTTAGTGTGGTCGTAGGCCTAAAATGTTGTAGTGATATACTTGTGTAGTGAAGAGTCTATTAGGTTTTAAGAATATGTATTGGAGTATATAGGTAATATTGGGCATGTTAGAGAATATTGGATCAAGGGTATTAGCCATATTTTATGTATTAACAAGTAACTTAAAATACACTTTGATGTTCAAATACTCCAATCCAAGCTTTTTTAAGAATTGTACCTGCAATGAAGACCCTAAGCTAAAAAATTTAATTTCATCGCTTACACACATTAGGTACGAGACATCCAAGTGTCAAGCCTAGGTACCATAACACATGATCATGTAAATTAAGAAGTGCCAAAGGACATAGTAAGGGTTCTTGGGACAAAAAGTGAAATTTCCAAGTGCAACTACAGAGTGCAGGGCTAGGAAAGTGCACGGAAACACATGTTCAAGCACATGTGCAAGCCAATGTGCTACCGGCCGAGAGACCAAGCAACCAAGCCCAACCGATTCGGTTAGGGCGGTTAGGAGGCCGGCACGCGTTGGGTCAAGCCATGTGGGGTCGAGCTTCTTTACCGATCCTAGGCTCTAACTAACTTACCTAACTAGATAACTAACCTAGGACTAACAAAAATAAACTAACTAGTGTGCCGAAATCCTAAGACCTAACCGGGTGACACTAGCCGAGAAGCTAACTAAAGAAACATCCTAATACCTAACCTAGGATGGTCCAAAGGGGTTGGTTATGGTCCTAGTGACTTAGGGGTACTTTATAATTACCATAGGTCACTTAATTAATTAAATTATCAACTTAATTAATTAATTTAAATTCATGGTCAAACTTGAGACCCTTAGCAAATTTTCATAATTTGGCAAAGTCAAATGTTATCCTATTTTTACTCAATTTAGAAGGGGCGTTTGGGTAATTAGCTAATTGATTTATTTAATTAAGTTAATTAGCCTAAGTTGAATTAGTCAATATTCAGTTCCAAGACTTAGAATCATGTTTATCCAGTACAAACTCACGACTGAAAAACAGTGAACAAACGTAAGAAAAAAACAGAAAAATACTCTTGGTTATCCTTAGACGATTTCAAGGCAATTCTTCAAGACTTTCGTGCAATGTACATGGTGATCTTTGTAGATTCAATTTTGCAGTAAGGTATGGGTTTCTCTATGGGATTCCTTTCCCCAGGAGGATTTTCAAACATTTTGAATTCAAGAAACCGAAACTAGGGTTGTTCCCAATGAAATTATCGAATGTTCATCTCCCTAGTTCTCCCTATTTCCGATTCTAGTAATATGTATAATGCAAATCTCGAGCATGTTGTTGGTATGTGGTGCTAACTGATCATTATGTGTAGGTTTCTGTGATTTGATAATGTCGAATGAGACCTATAGGTTAGATCCGTATGATTTTAGTATCATTTACATGATATAAGAAAGGTTGTAATGCGTAATTGTGTTCGACAAGATGAAATTGTTATAAGTCATTCATGAAATTTAGTTTATTGTTGAAAGGAATAAAGGTTTCGATTACTGTGTGTGTTTATAGTAGATATGTTTGTAAGTGTTTGGAATGCAATGTTTCCAAGAAGAAATAAGAATGAGATCAAAGCTAGTTAATGAATCTTCAATGCCAAATCAACTTTATAGCTTAGACAAACTAAGCACTGAATTGTTCTTATAAGTTAATCAAATGTTAAAAGTTGGCTTGCTCAAAATGATGAGATTAATATAGTATATACAAGTTAATTGACTTGGCTAGTAATAATATCATGACAAGTGTTTAGTGAAAGTTTGGTTTATGCCAATAAACTGGCTAGCAACATTATTTCAAAAATATGTAACAGAATTGGCCAATGACTAAGTCATACCAATCTTATATGGCCAATGTAAATTATGATGTTACTTGTAAGGCAAAATACATGTTAAAGATTAACTTGACAAGGTGTAACTCAATGAACTCATAACCTAGGGTATGCCAATGATTGGGACAAGTCCCAACATACCCTATATAAATGAACTTGTGAACATAGTAGCACATTGAATAAGTCCTTATAACTTTCATAAAGAATGGTACAAGACAACCAAATAACATTGAAAAAGATAAGGTGAGTAATGAAATAACTAAAGCTTATGAGTTATGAAATTGACCTAGAATGGGGTGTTAAAGGAAGTGAGACAAGTCTCACTTGCACCTAAACATTTATGTTAAAGATACTCACATAAGAGGGTGTTATAAATCGTGAGACAAGTCTCATTAACACCATGATGATAATGTAAAATTTACGTTCACATATAAAGCATATAAAGTGATGATAAGTCATCCATTGAGATAAGCATACCTCATACTAGAAGCAAGCTTCCACAGTGTATGAGTCAACTTTAAAAGTTGTAAAGTATAATAAATTGAGCTAAGCACCGATAGACTAGTAATGAGCTTGTGCAATCACATGTAAGCCTCATGAGATGAGACTACCACCAAGGTGGATAAGGGATTCCAAATTCTCCTAGTCTTTGAACTATGTCGCCAGCATAGGTTACTAGCTAGTGAATCCACCTAAGAAAGCTAGGAAGTATTCGGTTTCAGTTTGGCCAGTGAACCACCTCTTTTCAGTGTGGGGAAGACACTGGATTTCATGTTATCTCACATGATCTATGTCGATTAAATGCTCAAGATTTCTTTATGAAAGTAAAAAAGAAAGAACTAGGAAGATGAGGGTGTTCGGATAGGATGACCAAAGGGTGAGGTTAGACTAAGTAATGATTTAAGTCATTCTTAGTCATTGCACATAAAGATCCCAATGGAAGTCTTAAAAGAATATCCTAAGTCAACCTATCATGTTCAAAGTGAACATGAGATCAAAGAAGAAGAAATGTAAGTTCAAAGTGAACTAAGTAAGCAAAATCATAAGAATATCAAATCATCAATGTTTGATAAGAATGAAGTTTTAACAGTTATTGGTTTATGCCAATAAAGGGAGCAAAACATAATGACTCATCAATTAGAGTATGAATATATGCCCCAGCATCTATATAATATGTAAATAATCAAAGAATGGGCATAGCCAATAAAGATTGGCTTATAAAGACTTCATGCCCAATTAAACAATAATGGAAAGAACAACTTGTGAGTAGGGTAGTCAAATCATTTCCTTAGTCTTTTGGATTACTTACTTGATTCATTGTAGCAATGGGACTACAATGATTTATTGCACTCGCAAGTAAAACATAGGTTCAAAGGAAATCATTGAACTATACAACAAAAAGAAGAAAAGATTGAAAAATAAACTTAGTTTGGGAGAGGGAACTCTCGGCCTAAGGGGAGCAAAAATATTAAAGTTTCCTTGAGTTGTTCTAAAATTATGTTCATGATTCCAAGGTCTTATGTTCATATAGAAAATGAGTTGTGTTCTTTAAATGCATGAAAATATGTCATATTCATAGCATGATTCATAAATAACGAAATAGGAAAGTGAAGTGACTTCACTTTACAAAAATGGTATGTTGCTATAGGAAGAGATTTCCTTGATCATGCATAGTCCTTATGTGTTTATGTGCATACACCCATACTTAGTACAAGTGTGTACTAACCCATATACAATTACTGTTTCTATAGGTGCAGGTCCTCGAAGAAGATTGAAGATTAGTTGAAGCTGTTTGGACTAGTACCTCCAGACTTTGGTAGGTCCACTTGAGTTCAAGGATGCCTACGCTTTATCTCCTAGATTTAGTAGATTAGACATAGCTAATGGATGTTGTCCCTATCATTTCCTTCCAAACATTTATTCAAGCTTTTGTATTAAAGACGGTTTTGCAACTATTAATGATATTATGAATTCTTTATTTCAATTGTTCAATCTGTAAATAGATGTTTTTTTTATTTTGAGCCGTTAGTATATCACTCTTATGCAATAATTATATGAATTCTAAGTTCACTTTAGTAAAGGTTTACATTTTCCTCTAAATTTAACTTTATGATTGTGATGAAAGCTAAGAAGAGGCTTGTCTGCGACCTCTAAGAGGTTAAGACGCCGGTCTCATCTAGGTGTAGGACCCGGGTGTGATATGAAGTATGTCCTCTCTTGATTTGAGGGCATAGTTATCTTAGCTTTATTTTATATTGAAGTACTGTAATAGACTAAGTATTTGTATATTTTAATGTATGGGACGTGTCGCAAGTATTCTTGTATCTAAGCTTTGATGAGATTGAGACTTAGTACTTCCTATGATTTCTAATGAAAGATGTTATTAAAGATATTCTTTTTTTTGTGAATGCGATGAACGATATGAAAAGGGCTTGTACAAGACCTCCGAGAGGACAAGTACGCCGGTTGCGACCTAAAAACACCTTAACTTCTAGGGTGTGCATGATGGTCGTAACACTTGTCTTATGAAGTTTTACTCAAAAAGAACATGTTTTAATCAAATGTCCTTTTAGCATGATTTTAATTGCATGTCACCATACTTGGTGCATTTTAATGTACTAATTCCATATATTTTGTCTTATCTATAAATGTGTAGGTGGCCATTGAGAGGAGTCATGAAGTTAACTCTGACTAGAATTCCATTCAAGAAATTGTTGGTATGTATGGGCTATGTCCCAAGATATTCGTGTGTCTAAAATGGTGACTTTGAGACTTAGTCTTTCCTATGATTTTATATGAAAATATATTTTGAAGTATAACTATTTCGTGTGAAAAGTTTTAATTCCGCACTATTTTTTGTACATATATGCAATGAATGATGTCTAAGGGCTTGTACAAGACTTCCGAGAGGTCAAGTACTCCTTGTTGAAATTCAAGAATACCATATCTTCAAGGTATACTGTCGGGTCGTGACACTTGCACCTCTATATTAATATCCCTTGCACTTTTAGAGTATTTTGGTTGATTGATATGCGCTCGAATTTGGAATGCATTGCCGCCTATTTTTTTGAATACATTTTAATCTTCCACAAAGGTTGGTTTCCGCACCTTAAATTCTTTGTATCAAATTTTGTACTAAAATGCAATAGCATTATCGTGTATATTTATGTAGGATCTCTCTAGTAGAATTAGAATGTTTGTTTTCTTGATTAACTTCTTAATTTTTGCCCGTAATGAGTTCAATGATTTAATCTTGAAATTTTTTCATTATAATGGATAAAATGTGGGTTGTTCATGGTTAACTCTTGGTATAAGCCTTATTTGAGTGGTGCATGCTTTGATATTGTTTTTTGGGGTTGCGGAGTTGAATTCGGGAAGTTTGGTTGAAAATGGACTCGTTACAATTTTTGGCGAGCTAGGTCGAGCTTGTCGAACCACTTGTTGATTTTCCATATGTTCCCATCACACCCTTAATTACATGATCAATGAATTGTAGATTTTGTAACCTTCGCCAAGAAGTGTGTTGGTGCAGAATGCATTCGGCTTTTCGTTTAATGGACTCATCTTCGCCTCTTGTCGGCACCCTTGTATCTTCTCTAAACTGAACTTGGTGAATCACCTATGTTGTTGAGCGCTTCGTGACCTACTTACATGCCTTTTTTAAAAATATTTTATATCTTTTTCTCAAAGAATTGAAGATATGGATAGACCGAAGGTAGACGGGAAAAACATATAACCAGACATGTAAGGACCAAAAATTTCAAGAAGAGTGCAAAGAAATGAAAGAGTGCGAAAAATGACGGAAATTCGAGTTGGAGAATCCATATTGACCCTAATGTTCCCTCATAGGGATTGAGGATCCTTTAACAAAATACATGCATTAAAAGCGTCTCATGATGTGGAAATATGATCCAAGAACACATAGTTGCAGAAGTCGAGGCTGAAGCAGCCAAATTCGCTGAAACCCAAAAGAAAATTAGTGCAACTCTTAGCGATAGTACTCAGATTCACATTTATGCTCCGGGCACTAAGTCCCCAAAAGAGGGAGAAACTGCATAGAAAGGATCTTTTCTTTACCTCCCTCTCTATTGTCGTGTCTTTTGATTTTGTACAATTCTATTTACATTTAAAGACAAATGTCTTTTTAATAGTAGTGGGGTGAGACCTACCTTGTGTGCGACTATTATTATTTGATGTTTTGATGAGTTTTTGGGTTGTTCGACCTTAAACTGTGTTCTAAAATGTGTTTGCAGATGTTTGAACTTGTGGCTCTCTTTTTGTTTTATTTACAAATATTTTGATCCATTCGAATAAATTTTCTTTATGCCACCTCTTGCATGTACTTGAATGTGAATGGTCTTAGGAGAATTTAACTCTCAGTTTGGTCAATACCGATAAATTGAATAGTTCTTGCAACCGAACGAACATGAATGTGCTGCTAAAATAAGGCCAAATGAAGTTTCATAGACAATACGTAAACTCTTTGCATCTCATGCTTGCAAAACTATGGAGTCTTGTTTGATTTTAGTGTTGATGCCTTGTTATCTAAGCTTAGCATGAACCATTCATGATGAAACCTAGAAATTCCCTATTAGTCCGCTGGACTAAATGATATAAACTCATGATATGATCTTAGGAACCGTTGAAAGAGTGTGAACCAATTTGACATAACTCATTTGTGGCTACGTTGTGAATGTGTAAACTTCTTTTGAACAACCCTTGAGTCTTACCTTTCTTTTGCTGAAACTTGACAAAAACATGACCTCTCTTAACCTTATACCAAATAACCTCTTGATTTTTGGTTTATTAAATATCCAACATATGCCTAAAGCCTAAATTTGGGGTTTGGTGAAAAGAAGAGACTAGTCAAAGGGTGAAAAAATAGTCTCCCCTAACCCATGCTATTGAAAAAAAGTGTAACCCCTCCATATAGAAAAACAGAGAAAAAAGAGAAAAAGAGAAGAGACGAATGAAAAAGAAAAAGCTATGGAATAAATTATGAAAATACAAAAAGAAATGGGGTTCCCCGTACAATCCATGGAAAGTGAATAAAGGGATAACTTATAAGAACTAGAGAATAGAATGAAAGAAGGAGAAAGGAAGTTTTATGATTACAACAGCTCATGAGCATAAAAGTCCCTGAGCTTAAATAACCATACCTATGAACTTAACCCCGTTTCAAGCCTAAGACCTTTCTGATGTTGAATTAGCTGAACCGAATATCTATTAGAAAACTATGGGTTAATTAATGCATTTTCTAAATATTTGCGAGTGTGAGCATATAAATTGATTCCTCTAATTTAAATTGTGTACCTAAGTATGTGAATATGGAATCATTGTTTATTGTTGCGATTGGAGAATACCATATCTTCAAGGGTATACTCTCGGGTTGTGATAAACTTGGTATCAGAGCATAAGGTGTTGGGAGAAGTCTTTAGGAATTCGAAGTCTCATTAACTCCACGTCTAGTAAAGTCTTGTTCTTCAATGTGAGTCGCGACACATCTATGAGCTAGAAGCAATAGGACGATAGAGTTTAACTTTCTTCATCAATCTTGTATCGTGCCAATAGAGTTGAGGTTATAAGTGTCTATTCCTAATCTCTTATCTTATGATTATAGGAGTATGACTACAATAAAAATGAGCGCAAGAAGGTTGGAAGAAGAAGGAGTGCAAGAGGAAATTCCCCAAGGTGGATTAGGTCCACAAGGAGTTCAAGTTCCTCAAGATTCTCAAGTACCTCCCCAAGGTGATAAAGACCTATTGGAGATGAAGGTAATGAGGTTCCGGTGGTTCCCCCGGACATGACTAATGGGGAGATTAGAGAGGCTCTACTTACTTTAGCCCAATCCTTGACAACTCATGTGACTAGATACATTGGACCTAGAATGAATGCTTTGGAGACCCTTTAGGAACCGTAAAACTTCTAATTTGGACCTGGGGTGAATTACAATTTCACCCCTAACTTTACATTGAATTGCGCAGGAAGACAGTCCTCACAGACGGATGTCCATCGATTGCCTGTCCTGTTGGTCTGTTGTTTGGGACTGAGGCTGGTATTTAGCTTGTAATCTCCCACTCCTAAGTTTCCACCTACGCCCTCTCACGTACGATCCGTTGACTGACCCACTGGGCGTCGATTGCCTCCATAGGTTGGGCTAGTTTTTTGACAGCTTGGGCACTCTAAAAGGGTCCTTCCTCAAGGACCCTTGATGGTCCTTGGGGATGTTGCCCGGATGTTTCCAACCCGAATATGATCGTATACGAGTTTAGGACCTCTCACATGAATTTATTCCAAACAAACACGTAAAACTTGATGAAACATGCATAGACACACAAAGTCATTTCAAGGCAAGCCTTTCAAACATCATGGACGTTCTTGGACGTTTGACCTCCAAACTTCACAAAACTTGACACACTGTCTACATACATCATAATAACAGATTTAATGACCTAATAACTTCATGAATTACACAAAAACACATATAAACACATATGAGGAACATAGGTGACTTAGTCGTCTAACGTCTTAGTCGACCCTTGAGGTTTGACTTCTAATGCACCTAAAACTCTAGACACTACCTCAATAACACATTATAGACCAACTTAGGACTTTAGACCATCATGAAAACCATGTAATGCTCTATTTCACCTAAGTCATTTTTGGGATCTTACAATCTCCCCCACTTGGACACATTCATCCTCAAATGACACTTGCTACTCTCCGGAGACTTCCAAGAATAGAGACTCAACTAGTAGGTCAACCATACTATAAAAAACATTATACAATACAAGCATCTAGACAAAACATCAATTTTACACCATCAAGAGTATCAAAACACAACAAGAAACTTCGAATAACTTCTATAAGTCATTATGCCATAAAACTCACATCCTTCATTCCAAACAGCAAAACCTCATTTTATATTCATTATCATTCTCATATATATCAGTTCTAACCACATTACATTAATTTTCGACCAAAGAATGAATTATTCAATTTCTCAAAAAATTTACAGTGAGGAGGCAAAGCTACAGTGAATTATGCTAATCTTTCAAAAATGCAACTTTTAGGCAATTCATGATGGAAACATACGAATATGCAAGGTAAAATCATATAAACAGCTTTTACAACATAATCATAACTTCATAAAATACACCATGCATGAAATTAATGAAAATTGAATTTCAACAAGACTCCTAAACACCATGCACATGCAACAAGCTTCTAGGACATTTCTAACCCTCTATTAACCATACTCCCCCACTTAGAAGGAACTCATATCACTAAATAGATAAATACAAGGACTTACCATCATCATCATCTCCCTCATACGACTTTTCTCCTCTAGTCCGGAGGCATAGAAATGCCTCTTTGTTGGAGCATCATATTTTTGAACATTAGGAGCAACTTGCTTACAATATCTATTAGGATAATACCTCATTTTGTGTCCATATTTTCCACATCCAAAGCAACTCCTTGTACCCCTTAGACACTCCCCATAATGTCTCTTTCCACAGGTGACACATGTAGGCTTGCCATTTTGAGAACCACCTCCTTTCTCAAATTCCACCTTAGTAACACTAGGTCCTCCTTGAGTTTAAGCTCTCTTTATGAACCTAGGTTGACTTTGATCACTAGACCCACTCCTCTTCAAGTTTCTAGCAATCCTTCCATGTTTAAAATCCTCAATAGATTGAGCATACACCATGAGTCTAGCTATGGTCATATCATCATGTAGCATGACCGTACGACATTCTTCCCTCACTAAATCAGCAACCCCGGTAACAAATCTACTCATCTCATCCCTAGGATTAGACACTAAGGACGGTGCATATCTAGACAACTTGAGAACTTCAAAGAGTACTCCTCAACACTCATATTTCCTTTCGTGAGATTGATAAACTCCTCTACCTTCACCTCCCTCCTCTCACGGGGAAAGTACTTACCTAGAAAAGCTTCCTTAAGTTTTTCCCACTCAATAGGACCCGACTCAACTTGCCTGTTATCCTTCCATTAAGTGTACCATATTTTAGAAACATCCCTCAATTGGTACGAATCTAACTCCCCCTTTTTCCTAGAGGTAACTCCCATAGCACTCAACACCTTGTACATACCATCAAGGAACTCTTGGGGATCCTCTCCCACCTTAGAGCCAAGAAAGATAGGAGGTTTCATCCTCACAATGTCCCTCAACCTAGAGGTCATAGTTCTCTCCAAAACATTCATCCTAGACACCATACGCAAATTTGCTTGAGTAGTCACGGATCGGGCTAAAGCAAGCAAAGCCTCTCTGATATCTCTGTTAGACAATTCCGGGGGAACCACCGGAAACTCATTACCTCCTTCCACAATAGGGACTTTATAACCTTGGTAAGGCACCTGATTACCTTGAGCACCTTGAGGAACTTATACCTGATCACCTTGAGCACCTTGAGGAACTTGCTACACTTGCTCAACTTGAGGAGGAATCTCCTCATGAACATCATTCTCCTCAACCCTCCTAGACGGTGTCCTCGTCATATTCCTCTTCCTAGAAACACAAGGAAAACCATAAAAAAGAGTACTCATAGATTATACTCTACGGCACGACATAGGAGTAAAAAAGAAGGGAAACTCTATCGTCCTATAGCCTCTCGCCCATAGATGAGTCATGACTCACACCGATGTTCGAGACTCTACTAGACGTGACTTGATGAGACTGTTTGATTCCTAAGACTACTTTCATATCCTATGCTCTGATACCAAGCTTGTCACATTTCGAGACCACACCCTAAAAGATATGGAACTCTCGAAGTGCAACCGACGTACTCGACCTCTCGGATATCTTATACAAGCCCTTTCGTATCGTTCATCGCATATCCATAGTTAAAAGTAGTGCGGATTTAAAACTTTTCAAAAATCATTTTCATAATCTTTAAAATCTCTTTCATATAAAATCCATAGGAAATACTAAGTCTCATTTCATCAAATCATAGGCACAAGAGTACTTGGGACACGGCCCGTACACAAATGAAATATACTACTACTAAGTCTATTGCAATACATCAATAAGAGAAATAAAAGACATCTATGCCCTCGAGTAAAATGATGCTACTATGCAAGTCTTGCTTCCTAATGCTCCTCACCTAACAACCACTATAGAGATATATAAAAGCATGGAATTAGTACAACAACATGTACTAAGTATGGCATAATGCATAAAAATCATGAATACGAACATTTATTGGAAATATGCATATTTTGCATTTAAACATCATAATATATTCATTAGAACAACATTTAACATCTTAGAAACACATAAAATAACATTTAAACAATTTAGTACATTTTTAAGGTTACTTTACAATGAACCAATTCACTGTTACAGTGAAGTGCCTTCACTGTACACCAAAGTGCCTTATCTTCACATTAGGCACTTTCTAATATATAATCCACCCACTAAAAGCTATACTAAGACCCACTTAAGCAACACAAAGAGAGACCTCCCATACACCCTCTCTAAGCATGCCTAAATTATCCTCAAGACTACTATAATGAGACACATACACACTTACCAAGGCACCAAACACATAACATGCATAATATGACATCCTCCTTACCAAGGCTGTCAAAAGACTTACTTAAGTACTCCTAAAATAGAATGCCCATACACCCTGGTTACCTAAAAAATCCTTAAGACTTCCTAAGTTTAGATCATGCCCAAAGTATCAACAAACTTCCCAAACGAGAGTCATTCTCAAGACTTCCCTAGATAAGACATGAAAGATCATCCCTTATGCCCCCTTCACACTTTAACTAAGGAATCCTTAAGTCACTCAAGATTAGGTACTCATTCATTTACATGCTTTCTAACCTAAGCCATTATTTCATTAGTTCATTAAGATACATTCATCACATAGAGGACATTCAAGTAATGGTCTTGGAGAAGACCTAGGGTCTCTCACTAACATCTTCAAAGCCTATTGTGCAATGTCTACATAGCATCTCATGCCAACACCTAAACTTCATAGAAATTATCTAATGCTAATGGGTATACCACATGATGATAATATACAATAACGGACATAGACCATGGTAGAAAAACATGGAATCAGAGTTCTAACCTACTCCGATGAGGGTGTTCTACTTGACAATGGTAGAACTTAGACAGATCCCATGTAGGCACATGGTTAAGGAATATGAATGGCTTACTTTGTATTCTAGCCTCATCCATTAACTAGAACTACTTCCCTTACCATACTAACTCGGTGCTAGCCTTTGTCCTCACATAGTAATTCACATTAAAGGTTCATACAAAGGGGTTCCATGTCAAGTTCATAACCCAATTACATTAACCCTACAAAAGATGTCCCTTAAGTCTGCCTTACAATGGTGAAAAGAAGCTCATAATAACTTTCCAAAGAATTTATATGATGTTGTTCCATCCAACCAACCTTAAGTCCATCATTCATTACAAGAAGGATACCATTACAGTTTTCTACATGAAGGTTCATAACCTTACCACTAGTTTCAAGGCTTCACATAAAGGACCCTCTTAACATCATTGAAGGTCTTATGTCATTCATACATACAAGAGTACGAGGCTTTAGCATCCTAAGTCAAGACATCTCATATTCACATTCATATATGCATCAAGTAAGGGACACAAGTCTACCACACAAGACACAACATAATTTACTTTATTACATATACCATATCATTCTTTGAAGAACTTAGGAATGACCCTTATCATTTTTATGTCATCCTATTCATTACTATAACATCATCAATATAACCATTATAGACTCATATAGTCAAGTAGGAACAACCATGCATCAATTCTAAGACTACACACACGAACACATAGTCATAATGTAACATGATCACCTAACAACTTCAATATAAGAAACCACATACTTTAAAATTTCTTCACATGTAGTTAGATATGATCATACTTCACATAATCAACTACACAAATCATCATATTACTTCAAGTAGCTGCCGACAAGGACATGCTCATCATAATAAATAAAGTAACGCCGACAAGGCCACATCAATCACATAACAACGCCACCATAAGTGGACCATACAATCACAAAATAATTCAAAAGCTACAATGCTTAAAATAAAGAGAATTAGGGCAGCGTACCACCAATGCATTCTCTCTACTTAAATCATTAGCTAAGTCATCCAATTCAATACCATAAGACCCTTACCCATGTCCATGAACATCAGTTCAATGCATAAATAATATTACTCAATGAATCTAGGTTAATTAAACACAAATTCATCAATCTAATACAACCTATACATCAATTGAATACAATTCTTACATCATTCAATAGCCCATGGAAAACCACACTAGAATTCATAAGCATCAAGACAATATCAAGTAACCCATAAAGTAGTCAAAAACTATGGTTCATCAATTACATGGGTTCATAGGTTAATTGAGTTAAACTCATATAATTTACAACAATATAATCAATACATAATGATTCCAAACCTTTAATGCAAGAACCCATTGATAGATCATAAAATTGGACAAGTTCAACTTTGAATACTTTAGAAAACATCTTTGAAATTGGGCTCCTTTGAATAGAGTTTCAATGATCAAAACCCATACCTTAATGATCTTAATACTCCAATTTGATGAAGAATCACCACTTGAATCTCCAATACAAGCTCTTCCTTGAGTTTTGGCTTCAATTGAGTTCTAGGGAATTTTAAAGGGATTTTGGGTTTTGATTTTGAAGAATGAACTCTTCTAAGTGTTAAAGACTTATAAACACTTTTAAAATACCCAAAATACTCTTTAGGAACTGCCAAACATCTAATTTGGACGTGGGGTGAATTTAAAATTTCACCCCTAACATTACACTGAACTGCGCAGGAAGACAGTCCTGACAGATGGATGGCCATCGACGACCCATCCCTTAACCAACGGACCGTCCTGTTGGTCCGTGGTTTGGTATTGAGGCTGGTATTTGTCTTGGCCTCTCCAACGCCTAAGTTTTCACCTATGCCACCTCACCTACGGGGCATTGACTGACCCACTGGGCGTCAATTTCCTCCGTAGGTTTGGATGCTTTTTTGACAGCTTGGGCACTCTTGAAGGGTCCTTCCTCAAGGACCCTTGGATGGTCCTTGGTGATATTTACCTGGTATATTCCAATCCAAATATGATTGTATACGAGTTTAAGACCTATCTAATGAATTTCATACAAAACGAACACGTAAAACTCGATGAAACATGCATAGACACACAAGGTCATTTCAAGGAAAACATGTTGAATGTCATGGACGTTCTTGGACGTTTGACCTCCAAACTTCACGAAATTTTACACACTGCATATATACATCATAATAACTCATTTAATAACATTATAACCTCATGAATCACACAAAAACACATATAAACACATGTGAGTCACATAGGTGACTTAGTCGTCCCTGTAGGTTTGACTTCTAATGCACCTAAAACTCTAGACACTGACTCCATAAAACATTATAGACCTATTTATTTCATTATAAAATCATGAAAACCATGTTATTCTCTAGTTCACCTATGTCATTTTTGGGATCTTACACTCTTCTTCTCCAAATTCTCTCAAACCTCCATTGGAGGGAAAACTCCACTTCAAGCTAGGGGCTGGATTTTCATGGTTTCTTCTTAAATTTCTTGTGGGATTATCATGTATAAAGGTATGGTGATCCTCACCCTTAGTTATCCATTGATCTAAGGAGTCAATCAAGGATTTTCAAATATGATTCAAAGACCAAAATTCCCAATTTCCAATATAGCCATGGGTTCTTTCTCAAATTGGTTTCAAAGGCATATTTATGAGAAATTGATGAATATCTACTGTTTTAAGATGAATTTCAATCCAATTTTATGATGAACCCATGATCCTCCTAAATTCTCAAATTGGATTATAATGTGGGTCTTGTGATCTTGACTCTATGGTGATTGAATTATGTTTCAATTATGTTGAATTTCCTATTACTATTGTTAATCATGCGAATTGAATATAAATTGTTGAATGAATGATCAAATATGATCAAGGTTTAGGGATTGGGTAAATTTATCTATATTCCTCTACTTTCTATAGACTTGATGAAGTAGTGTACCTAATGTGATCTTGAAACCATGATGTTTGAAGTATGATTTCGTTTATGTAATTGTGCCTTTAGATACTATTTCATACATGTATTGATGTTGAATTATGGTAATTGATCAATGATGATCAAAGCTTGGAGGAATTATAAGTTGGCCCTATTCTCTTCACTCTTCTATATAATTGCTAGATGATTTCCCTTGGATGGCATTGTGTGGTATGGTCCACTTATGGTGGAGGTGTTCACCTTATTATCAATCCTTATATGTGTAGATCATGGCCTTGAAGTCATTTATATCTTGAAAGTGTGGTTATGATAATCACACAATGTGAAGTATTATGCCTAGTGTCCAATGTAAGTTGATGATCTAGGTTATATTATTGATGCTTCCTATATGTAAATGAAAATGTTAGCGTTACGGGTTTATATGTTTAATCGTATTAAGGTATATTGATGATTGGTTACTCTTGTGTAGCATAACCTCTACCTATGAACCTTTAAATGAATGTGTGGTCTTAAGCATGACTAGGAGTCTTAGATTCAAGTAATGAAGATGTCTCTTCTTGTATGTTATAATGTATGTTATGTGTCCCTCAACTAGGATGACTTTATAGGTGTAGTACTATGGATAAGAGTATGGGACCTTGTCTATGCATTGCACATGTGTGCCTTGGTAGGATAGTTCCTAGGTTTTTATCTATGTCTATGAATATGGGTGCATGATTAAGATATATACATGTCTTAGGTGATATGATGAAGTATGAATGTGCATAGTGTATTAATGTGTTTATATCAATGGATTTCTCTTAATACAATTACGCATTAATGTATGAAAATGTGTGGCCCTAATGTGTTATGTGAAAGGTTTGGTCACATATATGTATACAAACACACATGTATGATGATTTAGTCAATGAAGGGGCTCTTGAATGGTGTTCTCAAGGGTACCCTAAACTAGATGGTGCTTTACATATTCTATGTCCACGTAAAGGGTTTCTCACATGATTTAGGTTGATGAACTCTCATCTATGACCTATGAGCTAAGCCTATTGGGAGTGAATCTCCTAAAGCCTACTTTTAATAAGTAATACTAATAAGAGCTTTTAATAAATGGAACTTATCTTAGCACCGAGTGAACTTGAAAATGAGGGGTATCCCTTACAATTATAGGAAGGTAGGTCACCATACTCCTCATGAGGTGGTTAGCCTCAAAGCCCAAAGGGCATAGAGTGATATTTCCAAAAATGGATAATTACATTGCCCCATTTGGCATAAGGAGGTCTCCACATGTACCTACAAGTTCCATAAACTATGCTTGCAACATAGGATCTTGCAAGTGATTTCACTTAGTACGCTAGCATGTGTTCATATTCTACTTTTTCGAAGTAGAGCACCTTCCCTTGGTGTAAGGCTCTACAACACCAAATTCCATGTAGCACCCATGGTCTTAGAGTCGGTTAAGGCTATGATTTCCGTAATGTAAAATGGACAATGGAAGTAAAGAAATGAACCCAAACTAGGATAACCTAAGGGATGTTGCTTAGTGTAGGTGAGGGTATGTGACTTCGAGTATGCATTGCACAAGTAGCTTTTGAAGGGAGTTCTATGAAGGAGTGCAATATATACATGTATATGTATATCTCTCTTATGCATGACATTATGATAGTGTGCATAGCATAATTTTATAGTGTCTATTTGATGTAGTCTCACCTTATATACATGAAGTTTGACTTATTGATTATATGATGATGGTCTCTCATGTTTGGCATGTAGTTGACTAAAGTTGTCTTGATGATGTATGAAGTAAATGATGATTCTTGTGGTTTCTTTATGAGTTTACTAAGTATGTGTGAGGTTATGGGACTTCATGTGTACATTGCACTAGTAGGTTTAAATTGGGATTATGAATAAGGTATTGTGATGTCGATATGAAATTAAGTCCAAATATGCTATTGTTGAGTATTGTCTATTATGATGTTACTCGTAGTGTTGATTTGCATGTGGTCTTGAAGTGATTCTTATATATGGTTCATGGAACATGTTGGTTTAGATGTGAAGTAGGTGTCTTAGGATATGCTATGTTCCTATGAATGCCTATGTTTAGGTAAAAGAAGGTTATGAAAATGTTTACCTTGGTGACCTTAAGGGGATTTTTGAGTGTGGGTAATGGAATGAGACACTATTCATACATTGCACCAAGTGTTACTAGAGGGTTACTTGGGGGTTAAAAAGACATAAGGTAAAAGACAAGATAATATTATGAAATGTTAAATGTGCCTTAAATGATTAATATGGCTTTATGTGATGTTATGACTAATGTCCATGCTTATGTGTAGTTTATGAGCTATGTGTGCTTATTGTATAATGATTTTATAATGTTTTGCTAAAAGGCATGATGCATGGTTTTCTAACCAAGTGTCCTCTTTAAATGCATGTTTTTGAATGGTTGTCATACTTAGTGCATTCTTGTACTAACAACCATTCTTACCTACCTTTTTAACAAAGTGTAGATTATGGATGCTTAAAATATGTCTCTATGGTGATGAGATTTATAGATGTTTCCCAATCTCAAGAAAGGGGTCCTTATGATTCAAGGATTTCTTATGTCAAGTTATTCTTAAAGTTATGTAATAGGTTAGTTAATATTTTATGTTGTGAAGGGTCGTGTCCCTATCCTACTCTATTGATGTTGATTCTATGTTGGCAAGAGACACTTAGAGTCATTAACTATGTATTATGACTTATATTTTATATATATGAAAGTGATGTTTGTAGCATATGATGTGCTATGAAAAGTTTTGACTTTTTCGATAAATTTACTATGACAATCTGATGAATGATAACTATGGGCTTGTATAAGACCTCCGAGAGGTCAAGTACGCCATGTTACTTATAGGGTGTGCTCCCCGTTCGTGACATTTAGTGCCCTTAAATGCATATTTTGTCTCAATAATTGATGAATAACCTTGATTATTAGGTATGTTGAATTTCAGGCAGAGCATTGACACTACTTAGCGAAATGGAACACAAAGGCTGACAATAATGAGTAAATGAAGTCTTGAGGATCGCCTAGTTCACTTGGCGAGTCGAAACAGGTCTGAAGGTCGCCTTTTGTTCCACTATGCTAAGCATTGAAGGAAATAATCAAATCGGCGGAGTAAAGAAGCAATCAGTGTGTCTCTAAGTGGTACCGAGATGCCTTATTGTGTCGCCCAATGATCATAAACATGATGATGTTGTAGGCTAGCACAATATGGTGATGAAGCTACCAAAGGGAAGATCGCAGAATTTATTGGTGATCCCGACTAACATCGCCAAGTTGTCCGATGTAGCACAAATCTTTTAAAACTCTCTCTATATATATATATTAGTTAGAAGTTGTAGGTTTGTATCAAGTTTTTATCATTATTTACTTTTAGTATTGAAAAGAACTTTTACTTTTGAGTACTAAGCTTGAAGAGGGTTTTGAAGAATTTGAAGATTCAAAGGTTTTCATCACTAAGAATAAGGACTTGGTTCTATTTGATTCTTCACTTTTGTCCTGTAACAAGAGTTAAATCATCATACCTATTTGAATCATAACTCATTTTGGTATAAATTTTTTTCACTTATACATGTCTAGGTAAATCCGCAATTCTTGGGGTGTGATTTGGTAAATATGGGTTAAATTATTTGTTGGGTTTTTCTTTCTGATGTTCTTTTTGTTGTTTAAATGTGATTTTTCTTAGTAGTTTTGTATAATATTAATCGGTTATAGTTTCAAATACAGTTTCACCTCCGTGTTTTCAACTTGCTGAGAGAGAGTTCATATAACACAAACTACTAAGTTAATGGCTGGTGGGATTGGGTCGACATGAGTTTCAACTTGAGAGAGTGAACCCTAGTCCTTTTTCCACACACTAAGCTTGATAGAGTGAGTGGGAAAAGGTGGAGGCTTCTCTTCATGCGGAAAATCAGTGTTCGAAAGGAACAGACCTGATTAAGGGTAAGTTCCTCTAGAGAGTGCTTACCCATATTATAGTCTAGTATAGACACAAATGTTTAACAAGTTTATACTTAATAGGATGTTCTCAATAGTTAAGTCTATCCCATATTTCTATCATATCCATAAAATCTCGCTTCCTATATTAGTAATCTTTTTATATTTTTGTTGTTTTTACTTACTTTTGACCAAACACCCAATTGATATTTAACGCTTGCGTCCCCCTTTAGATTTAATAATTTTTTAATGAAAAATGCCTTTAGCTATAACTAGGTAGAACTTAATTTTATTTTTCGATTAATTCTGAGAACCACTCCCTGTGGATAGGACCCCAACACTTGGTTGTGTTACTATACTATTATGTGTTAGTAGACACTAGCATTTAAAGTTTTGTTGTTGATTACGAATTTTAAAACAATTATGTTCATGCATGGTTGAGTATTGTATAGAACTTTTTGAGACATCCTTTTTTAATGGTTGAACTTGAGTTTTCTGGAGGACAAGCATAAGTTTAAGTTGGGGTTGTGGATGAGTCCACGATCTAGACTCATTTTGGGCTTAATTTTGATAGATTTAGTTCATCAAGTGCATATTTTGTGCAAATAACTCATTTAAATTCTCGAATTTAAGGTATTTAGATTGTGGAACAAAGCATGTACACCATTGAGCAAAAAGGAAAAAGGCCACAAAAAGAACGAAGAAAAGAAGGCATGATGATCGCCCAACCAATCTACTGATTGCAACACTCCAGTTGTCCTCAACCTCTCCAACCATTGGCCTTAAGGTTTGGCAATAGGTGTGGAAATGAGAGCATTTCTAGATTCATATTTGGATTGGTCATGGTGGATTTTAGTATGTAGGTGCTCTGGGTGGATTATAGTGGGGTTGGGTATTATAGACTTGGTATGGTACGTGTGATGTCTGTGCTACAATCTACGGATTTTTGGGGTACTGTTGGGACGGTCCTCCTTGTTGGTAAGTGACAACAGACACATCCTCTCTTTTCCTATTGAAGCCGTCAATAGAGCTCGATTGTATAGACCTAGTTGAAGCTTATAATGTGACCATAGATTGGATCTTTACACACTTAACACAGTGTTCTATAAAGTCCCCCATCTTGACCAATTCTGCGAACTTCAAGACAATCGTTGGCCTATTGTTGTAAAACTAGACGCTTCTTGAGCTTTAATAAAGTACTTCGAGAGGTCACTCTCATCTAGTGGTAGTTGAACCTTTGCGGCTTCACTTCTCGAACGTCATATGTACTCTTGGAATTTCTATGATTGTTGTTTCCTTATGTTGCCTAATGAGAATCTATCGATTGTAATTATAGTATTGAATCTGAAGCAAGTCATGAAATCTTCAATCATTTCCTTCCAGTCACACCATTTTCGAGGATGTTGGCGTATATACCATGCCTATGCTTCTCAGAACAAACTCCCAAGAAAGAACATCATCCTCTGCTTCTCATTTTTCCATACAATGACTAACGTTTCACAAAATTGTCACGAACAGGGATCACCCCCTAGCCGTAATTGGCGTTTTCGTCCTCAAAGAGGCCTTAGACAAGCCTTCAACATAAAACTTTTCATTAAAGATAGAATAAAAAGCGAAAAAATTAAAACTTTTCTTTTAAAGTTGAACTTCACTTCACATATATAAAATATAATCTATAATTGTCTCACACGACTATCTAAACATGAGAGTATTAGAAATGGGACTCAGCCTTTACATCATTACAATACGTCATATAAGAGAATACAACATAGTCCTTAAAAGTAGGAAATAGAACAATGTCTTCAATAGAAAAAATAAAAAAACCTAGATTCATAGGCTTCTTCCTAGGACTTGAGGACTCACCAACTTGGGAACAATCCAAGCTTCTTTGAGAATGACTTCTAAGCACCTAAATGGCCCAAACCTACATTTTTGTAGAAATAGAAGAGATATGGACTAGTATAAACCACTTGTACTAAGTATATATATATGCAAGTAAAACATTTGCAGACATGCACAAAGGGACATTTTAGTATAAACATGCTAAGTTCACGTTAAAAGCCTTTATCCACATTCCAAGATCATACACAAGTCCATACCACAACAATAAGACATAATCATATTCATGTCCAAGTGTAACATCATAATAAAGTCATAATCAACATTTCATGTTTAGAGTCCATTTCATCAATACATCACAAGACCATAATCATCACCCCGATCCAAGTCCACTAGTGAAATGTCTATGTGAAGCCCCATAACCCCACATAAGCCAAGCAAACTAGCAAAAAGACTGTAAGCATTGTGTTTACCTCATACATCATTATAACAAGTGTAGTAAACATCATGCATAATAACTTAAAACAACATCATTCATATCATATGAAACCAAGATCATGTAAGACCAACATTATGCATTTCATTCTTAACATATGTACATAAAGAACCCTCTCTAGAACTCCTTTCAAGTTCCACATGTGCAATGTATAGGTAAAGTCCCATACCCTTACCTACACTAAGTAACACCTCTTAAGTAGTCCGAGTTAGTATTCATCTTCTTACTTTAAATCATTCAATTTACTTTCGAGAAACTTTTCCATAACCGACATTAGACCATGTGAGCTAAACAAGAAATCTGATGTCATCCCCTCACACGAAAATGAGGGAATCCTAGTTTACAAGGTTGGTGTTACACCCTCGAAATGAACTAGGTTGAACTAGAGATTCTCACGTGTTTCCTGAGTTAATAAAGTATTAAAATAGTTTATTTTAGCATTAAAAGTCAGTTAGTAAGGTTTAGAGTGTTTGGACATCAAACGTCCAAGACGCCCGAAAACTAGTCGAAGTTGAACTAGTGTGTCGTAGTGTTTTGAAGTGATATTTTGGGGGTGGTTTGAGGGTTGATTTTAGTATCAATGGTTCTTGTAACAACCCTAAAAATGGATATGCTAAATAATGCTTAATGTGTCTAGAATGCCTACAATTAGACCGGGTTCACACGGATTGATGCGCGTAGAACCAGACCTCTGAACCCTTGCTACAGCCAAGCCGACTAACTTGGGGAGTTATTTGAGCTAGGAAAGGTTGGGTCCATCCATGTATGGCTCTCGAATACGAAGATTTACTCGAATGAGTCTTTACCAGACATAAAAAGGGAAAATCTTAGGTTTGGAGGGTCTAGGGGTAAATGGTCTTTTTCCAGGATAAGGGTAGTATCGTAATTACCCTAAATATGTAATTAATTATTTAATTAATAAGATGGAGGGGTAGTTTGGAGAGAGAGGGCCGAAAATTGGCTTCTTGAAGTGAAGTCTTGCTCCACCCTTGTTCGAACCTAGGTGGAAGCAATGATTTAAATTGATTTTATTTAAATTGGTAAATTAATTTAGTTAATTAATAATTATTAGTTTATTTAAGAAAAAGGAAAATTAGATTTTTAATTATATTAATAAAGAGTCCTAGTTTGACTAAGTCCTTACCTAAGCCTAAACTACTTTCACGTTTTACTCTCTCACGTCTATCTCACTTCATGATCATTCTCTCTTCTCTTTCACGTTCTCTCTGCCTAAATAAATGCAAGAACAGAAAATTGACTAAAGTTCTTCACACTTAAAGAACTCACAACGAAAATTATAAACAAACAACTAATCAAACACGTTAGGCAAAGAGTGGGTTTGTCCGTCGAATTGGTGTTGAGGTCTTCGGTGTTGGACGTGAGTTTGGAGGAGAAACTTTGGGCAGCAGGTCAAGATTTGAACGTCAAAAAGGTATGGGTTCTCTTCTCTCTTGGTCCCTTTCCCAAGAGACCCCTAAGTTCAGTTTAAAATTTATTCCGGAAACTAGGGTTGTTCCCCGTTGCATGTCCCTGTCACTAGCTCCCATTGATTAATAGTTTGGGTATGTTTGCTGGTAGATATTAGGCGTGTAATGTGTTTTCGTGATGGATATGTTCATGAATGTGTGTTTGAAATCGTATGAATGACAACCTGTACTTTTCTGAAACTATGTGTATGTGTGTGCAAAATCTGACTGTGGCCTATAACTCTCGCGTTTAAGGCTCAAAAATGTAATGTTGTGGTTGTATTCTTACGTGCACGAATTTATGTAAATCATGATGTTCATATGAAGTGTAATATGGCTGATTTGAGGGATGAACTCTTGGCTAAATGAATCCATGAAAATGCTCCTAAAGACGTTCTAAATGAACCATGAAATTTCCCTATGAACTAACGTGTAACTTGATGAAAAAGATGTTGAAAAACTACCAAATTTCCAGCTACAAGTTGATGAACTTCGGTCAAGTTGAAGTAGTTCAAGATGCTGTGAAAAAAATGAACTAAAACAAGTGAGGTCATGGAGGATCGAACCCGTGACCTCACCATGTTAAAAATCATGAAAATAATTAAGTTAAAAGAATGTGGTGAGGGGGATTCGAACCGTGATCTTGGCTGGAAAATGAAATTATGAAAATAAGAAATGAGAGGAGTAGGATTCGAACCCACAACCTCTCAGTCAGACTTAAGGAAGTTAAAAGAAAATAAATGTTGAGAAGTCTGGGAATCGAACCCATGACCTCTAGGTGAATAAAAAGGGGAATTAAGAAGAAAATAAAGTGAGGCTGTGGGGATTCGATCCCACACCCTCACGGCCAACTCGGAAAAGTCAAGGAAAAAGAAAATAAAAGAAGTGAGGCTATGGGGGATCGATCCCATAACCTCTCGGTCTCAAGTGAGCGAAAAGGAAAAGAAAGAAAAATAAGGGAAAATAAATGTTGGCGTTGGGGCTCGATCTCGGGTCCCCAAGCCGAAATGAGGTTCATCAAAAATAATCTAAAATACAAGTTTTAACCAAGGGATTCGAAACCGGGTTCCCTTGCCCAAATTTTGTATTGATATATAAGTCATACGTGAATAAATGTTCAAGAATAATGCTGCCTATTTAGATCGAAATCGATATCTTGGCATACATACAAGATGCATAAGTCTTGTACCACATAATCTTAGGAATATATGAATCACATAAACGAACTATGAATGAAGCCTCATGGCTTGTATGTATAGACCCATAAGTCTAGCATATGTTTAGAAGTAAGTGAACCTAAGATGTATGAAATGAAACGATGTGCCACATCCGGGTTTACCCCCCAGACGTAACCGTCGTCGTCGTCCTCTCGGAGGACTAAGACAAGCCTCTTAGCTTCGTCATAGCATTCATCGACTAAAAATCAGTAAGAATTAAAAACTTTTTATCTAAAACTACTCGGAGGTTTACATAGACCTCTACATACACATCGTTATATATATCAAGTATACATAGACTTGTTCATATACGAAGATTACTTAGTCTTCTACTTTTATTTCATACACATATATATTTAGAAAATAATAGTCATAAAACCGTCTCATCTCATAAACCATCTATCGATTACAATAAGTCTTGGGCATAGCCCTACATCAAATGAAAGAAGCTGCATATAGGCTGTTTACTACATCGTCTCAAGAGAATAACAGGGTCAACATGGAATCATAGTAACTACACATCATAAAAGAGAGATATCGGCCACGTCCTCGAGAGAGTGAGGACCTACCACTTGGATGGCAAAATACCCAAGTCTTCCTTCCTAGCAATTTGGATCAAGCTCAACGACCCGAACCTAAAATGTTTGGGAAAAGGGAAAGAAAAGGGATTAGTACTCCACATGTACTAAGTATGGAATCTCATATACAATTACCAATCAAATATATTTAGAAAGGGACATTTATGAAAACATAATAGACTACATATGCAATTAAACCATAGCAAAGCAAAACATACTAATGATAACCTTCAATAAGTCACAAGTGCAATGATCAAGTAAAATTACCATGTCTCCTACTCAATCAAGTAACCTACCAAGACTACAAATAGCAATTTACTTACCAACATACTCTTCATGTCATGATACATCCTTCTTTGAGCAAAGACAACAACATTATATTCATAAGCATGTTACTCACATACAAACCATTTACATCATACCATCTCTTTACATATATAATATTGACCTCTCAAAGTTCCTGTCAAGGAAAACTAGTGCAAGGTGTAGGTAGAGTCCCATACCCCTACCTAAGCTATAGCCAACCCCTCAAGTTACTTTGATTAGCCTATATATTATTCATTCATTTTAGTTTAGGGAACATTTGCCTTAACCGACATAGACCACATAATCGAATGTGGAATCCGGTGTCGTGAAACCTTACACCGATGGAAGGTGGTCTACCGGCCAAAGTAGAACCTAACGTAAACATAGCTATCTAGGTGGATCCACTAGCTAGTATCCTATGGTGGCAACATAGTTCAAGAACTAAGAGATAGGTATTCCCTCTATATACCATTCGGTAATGGGGCCTCACCTCATGAGAATTCATGAGTGAATATTTCTCAAGGAAAGTCAACACTTCATGTAGATCTATAGGTGAGATTTCCTCTAAGGGAAGTCAACACTTCATGTAGATCTATAGGTGAGTATTCCTCTAAGGGAAGTCAACACTCTATAAAGAACAAATGGTGAATATTCCTCCAAGGGAAGTCAACACCTCTCAATGTCAAGTTCGCTCGGTGCTAAGCTAAGTCCCCATTTTTTTAGAGAAGCCTTTAATCTCTATTAATCTCCTCAATTTAATTAGATAGAAGGGTCAATCCCTTGTATATCATCATTATAGGTCAATATGAATTGTATGAGAATTAGTTCTTTCATTAACAATTCAAATAGGTGAAGTCAACCCTTGTACATCTCATCATAATAGGGCACATCGTACAACTTCCCTATATTACATTACACCTAGCAACCTCACAACCAACCTAAGCATATAAGTTCATGTATCATATCAACTTATTACATCAATCAAAGCATACTTCAACATAACATTATCACTTGATGACAATTAACCATAATTTGAAGTAAAGGCTAGGATCATCAAGACTTACCCATACTCCTCCATAATCCATCAATAAAGGACCATACCATTAACTCATAGATCAACCAATCTTAGATCATCACGTCAATGTAATCCAATAATAATTCACAAGAACTAATCAATGAGAAGCTCTATACTATGAAGCAATACTACATCAAAGATTAGTACATGATCTCAAGGTTATCTTCTTGACTAAGATTCAATATTCAAGAACATAGGTGTGAAGAACTTCAATCCATCATAATAGACCCATAATCAATGCAATAACAATCATTAAAGACCATTTAACTAATTATGAGATCAATTCTATCAAACTCAACCTAATCCATATCAATTCAACATTTAGGGTTAAGGGTTAGGGGTCATCACCCACAATCTAGATCAAAATACATCAATTAACCATAATCAATTTACAATTCATGATAATCTACTCATTCTAACCCAAAGAATACATAATTAACTCAATTCACATGATCAAACTCGGATTTGGATGAAACCCATAAGAAACTCAACTTTTTGGAAAAAGCTTTGAAGGAACCCTTTGAGGAAAGAATCTCAAAGGTGAATTAGATCCCATACCTTAAGGTTTGATGACGTTTTGATGGTGAATTTCGTGCTAATCCAGCCCCCAAAGACCTTCCCAAGTTGATCTCCAATGGAGTCTTCCAATAGAGAGAGAAAGTAGAGAGAAGGAAGAGAGTTTTGTTTTTGAGAGAATGATTAGGCTAATGAGGGTTGGGTATTTATAGTGGGGTCTTAAGTCACTTAATTAGTCTCTCTTAAACCCCTAATTACCCCTAAGTCACTTAATTAATTAACTAACTAAAACTAACTTTTCCGAAACTGCCACAGACCTTCCACGACGGATCCCCGACGACGGTCCATCGTGGACGTGACGGACTGACATCCCTCCGTCCTGCACATTCGTCACGTTGGTCAGAGACTTGTGCAGGCGGAGGCTTTCTCCCCAAGCGCACGACGGTTCCACGACGACGGACCGTCGTGGCCGTGACGGACTGGCTTCCCTCCGTCCTGCACATCCGTCACGCTTGTCAGAGACTTGTGCAGGCAGAGGAAAAGTCCAAGCGCTAAGGCTGGCACGACGGAGGCCTCGACGCCCCGTCGCGCCTGTGACGCCCCGTCATGGGGTCAGTCATGCCCTGCTGCTTTAAGGGTCCTCCTCGAGGGTCCTTGTTTGGTCCTTGGGGAGTCGTCCCCTGCCTTTTCCAACATGATACTATCCCACACAATATTTTACACCTATAGTTACTACCGTTTACCAAATCCCGACTCTTTAACTAGGTTAACTCAAAAGGACACTCTAGCCCTCTTATGAACCAGTTTGCCGGACGTTCAAGAGTTTCGGTTCCAACACCACTTCAAAGGCTCTAAATATGCCTAATTGGCTAGGAACACTGGTTTAGATCCTAAGGAGACCATTTAAGTCTTATCACATGACCTCGATATTTCAAAATGTTACATTATCCCCCCCTTAGGAACATTCGTCCCCGAATGACACCAAACACTCTTAAAATGTGGGAGTAGACTCAAGACTAGCAGCTCAACCAATTCACAATATTTAGTTAGCATAAACTATATTATTTCATAAAAATACTACAAAACATCAATTTACCATACATGATCTCAACATTTCCTCATGAGGTTTTTCTCCTTTTCATATAGGCATGAGCTCAATCATTTATCACTCAATTCAAATAGTACAAAGTTCATTTTATCAATATGCTCAATACAATATCAACAAGGATTAACCATACCTAAATCACAATATCTAACGTATTTATATTATTAGAGAGAGATACTAACCTTAAACATCAAAAAGATGAGGATAACGGGTTTTCATGTCGGCTTCCGCCTCCCATGTTGCACCCTCAACTAGGTGGTTCCTCCATAGCACCTTTACGGAAACCACCTCTTTGTTCCTCACCCTTTTCACTTGCCTATCAAGGATTTGAACAGGAACCTCCTCATAAGAGAGGTTATCCTTCACTCCGAGGCCTTCAAGAGGAAGAATAGACTCGGGATTCCCAACACACTTCTTCAACATGGAGACATGAAAAACCGGATGAACCAAAGATAGCTCATTGGGTAATCTTAAACGATAGGCAACTTTACCAACCCTTTCCAAAATCTCATAAGGGCCTACATATCGAGGGCTCAACTTCCCTTTCTTGCCAAATCTTACCACTCCCTTCATAGGTGAAATCTTTAAATACACCTTATCACCCTCTTCAAACTCCAAGTCCCTTCTTCTATTATCGGCATAGGACTTTTGTCGACTATAGGCTGTTTCCAACCTATTTCTTATGATATGTACATTCTCCAATGTCTTGTAAATCAAGTCGGGACCGAATATCGATGACTCACCCACTTCAAACCATCCTATAGGAGACCTACACCTCCTTCCATACAAGGCTTCATAGGGATCCATGGAGATGGACGAATGAAAACTATTATTATATGCAAACTCCACCAACGGCAAATGCTTATCCCAACTCCCTTTAAAATCAATGATGCAATCTCTAAGCATATCCTCAAGAGTCTGAATCGTGCGTTCCGCTTGACCATCCGTTTGAGGATGGAAGGCGGTACTTAATTTCACTTTAGTACCCAAACCTTTTTGAAACGACTTCCAAAATCTAGATGTGAATTGTGCACCTCTATCCGAAATGATGGATAACGGAATACCATGATGACACACAACCTCATCTATGAAAATCTTTGCATAATCTTCCGCCGAATACGTAGATTTGACGGGGATAAAGTGAGCGGACTTAGTCAATCTATCAACAATCACCCATATAGAATCAAATGACTTTTGAGTCCGAGGCAACCCTACTACGAAATCCATATTAATGTCTTCCCACTTCCAAGTAGGAATTTGGATCTCCTGTAGTAAGCCACCCGGCTTTTGATGTTCCGCCTTCACTTGTTGACAATTCGGACATTTAGCAACAAATTCCGCTATATCCTTCTTCAAACCTTCCCACAAATATATTTCTCGAAGGTCATGATACATCTTTGTAGAACCGGGATGGATGGAATAGTGGGATCCATGGGCTTCATCAAGGATCCGATCCCTCAATGCATCCACATTAGGAACACACAACCTCCCTTGATACCTCAATACACTGTCTTCTCCTAAGGAGAATGACTCGTTCGTCTTGCCAAGAACTGATTCCTTTAACTCCATCAATAGTTGATCAAGGTGTTGTTTGGACTTCACCTCAACCACCAATGATGACTCGGAGCTATGATGAACCGTGGCACCTCCATTTAGCGAACTCACCAATCGCACTCCCAATCTAGTCAAACGATGAACATCTTTTACTAGATCTTTCTTGTCTTCTTCGATACGAGACACACTGCCCATGGTCATACGACTTAAAGCATTCGCCACCACATTTGCCTTGCCGGGATGATATAGGACACTCATATCATAATCTTTCAACAACTCTAACCACCTTCTTTGTCGAAGATTCAAATCTTTTTGGGTAAACACATATTGAAGGTTCTTATGATCAGTGAAAACATCTACATGAACACCATACAAGTAGTGTCTCCATATTTTTAAAGCAAACACCATGGCCGCTAACTCAAGGTCATGAGTCAGATAATTTCTCTCCTGCACCTTAAGTTGCCGCGAAGCATAGGCAATCACCTTCCCATTTTGCATAAGCACACACCCCAAACCTACGCGGGATGCATCACAATACACAATGAACCCTTTAGATCCTTCCGGTAAAGTTAACACCGGAGCGGAAGTAAGCCTATCCTTCAATAATTGAAAACTCTTCTCGCATGCCTCTGACCATTCAAACTTTTTACCTTTTTGAGTCAATGAAGTCAAAGGAGATGCAATGGATGAAAATCCTTCTACGAACCTTCGATAATAACCCGCTAGACCCAAGAAACTCCTAATGTCAGTTGGGGTCAAGGATCTAGGCCAGTTTCTTACCGCATATGTCTTCCTTGGGTCTACCTAAACTCCCTCACTAGAGATGATGTGCCCAAGAAATGCCACCGACCTCAGCCAAAACCCGCACTTGCTATACTTGGCGAACAATTTATGTTCCCTAAGGGTTTGCAATACTACGCTTAGATGATCCATGTGGTCAACCTCATTTTTCGAATACACCAAGATATCATCGATAAATACAATAACGAATGAATCAAGGTAATTTCGAAACACCCTGTTCATCAGATCCATAAACGCCGCCGGAGCATTTGTGAGACCAAAGGACATAACCACGAACTCATAATGTCCATATCGAGTCCGAAAAGCTGTCTTTGGAATATATTCATTTCTTACTCTAAGCTGGTGGTATCCGGACCTAAAATCAATCTTTGAGAAGTAACTCGCTCCTTGAAGTTGATAAAATAAATCATCAATACGAGAAAGAGGATACTTGTTCTTGATGGTAACCTTGTTGAGTTGTCGGTAATCAATACACATCCTCAAGGACCCATCTTTCTTTTTCACGAACAAGACCGGAGCACCCCATGGAGAAATGCTAGGCCTTATAAAGCCCTTGTCTAGCAAATCTTTAAGTTGTGCCTTCAATTCCTTTAACTCGGCCGGAGCCATTCTATAAGGAGGAATAGAGATAGGATTTGTTTCCGGTAGCAAATCGATACCAAAATCGATTTCCCATTGGGGAGGAATGCCAGGAAGGTCATCAGGAAAGACCTCCGTAAATTCGCTCACCACGGGGACTGACTCTATAGGAGGAACTTCGGAATCCACTTCTTGGACTCTCACAATATGGTAGAGACACCCCTTCGAGATCATTTTACACGCCTTTAGGCATGTTATGAAACGACCTCTAGGAAGAGAATTTCCACCCTTCCACTCTATAACGGGTTCATTTGGGAAACAAAACCTCACAATTTCGGTCCTACAATCGATGGAAGCGAAACTAGCATGCAACCAGTCCATACCTAATATGACATCAAAATCAAACATGTCTAGCTCAACTAGATCAATATGAGAAACTCTATGAGGCATTGAAATAGGACAATTCCGATAGACCCTTTTTGCTACCACTGATTCACCAACCGGAGTAGACACCAAAATAGGTTCATGCAAAACATCGGGTAATGTACTAAACTTCTTAGCTACTAATGGAGTAACGAAAGACAAAGTAGCACCCGGATCAATTAATGCATACACATCAATGGCAAAGATTTATAACATACCAGTCACCACATCGGGAGAGGCCTCTTGGTCATCTCTCGTACGAAGAGCATAAAAACGGTTCTTTTTGGGAGCACTATTAGAACCACTTGGCTGACCACCTTTTTCTTGTCCCTTAGCATTAGGACAATCTCGAACTCGATGACCACTCTTTCCGCAACCAAAACAAATCCCTGTTCCTATCAAACATTCTCCATAGTGACCCTTCCCACACTTAGAACACGTAGGCTTCTCATTAGATGAGCTTCCACCCTTTCCCTTTGTAACTTTTGGTCTAGGGGCTTTAGGATCCCTAGTCTTGGGAAATTTGGATGGTACTTGGTTTGAGAACCTCTTCTTGAATCTTGGCCTGTCTTGAATCCCCAACCTATCTTTAGTAGTTTCATTCTCATATGACCTCGTTCTTCTTGAGTCCTTATCCTTATCCTTCCTTTTTGCTCTAGCCTCCTCAACCCTTCTTGCATGCACCATAAGACGACCAATATTCATGTTATCATGTAGCATAGCCGATTGACACTCCTCTTGCAAGTCGTCCAATATACCTGTCACATATCGACTCATTTCGTCTATAGGGTCGGAGACTAAAGACGGAGCATATTTGGCCAATTGAGTAAATTTCAGAGAATACTCATGAACAGTCATCGTTCCTTGGCGGAGATTGATGAATTCCATCACCTTCGTTTCCCTCATCTCTCTAGGGAAGAACCGATCAATGAAGGCTCCTTTGAATAACTCCTACGTCACTAACCCACTTCCAAGTGGCCTGTTGTCCTTCCATTGCGCATACCATATCTGAGCGACATCCTTGAGTTGATAGGAGGCCAACTCGGCATTCTCGCTAGATGACAGCCCCATAGCACACAAAACCTTGTGAACCTCATCAATAAATTCCTGAGGGTCTTCATCAACCTTCAACCCATAAAAGACAGGAGGATTCATTCGTGTGAAATCCCTAAGTCTGGAGGCCATAGTCTGTTCATGGAATCTAGGTGCCAAATCCCTATTGGCTTGAGCAGTCATAGCTTGGGCTTGCACTGTTGCGGCTTGAGCTTGAGTAGTCATGGCTTGAACCATTTGAGCAATAATAGCTCTCATCTGAGCTTCTGTCATCGGTGGAGGATCAGCAGGAACCTGGTCATCAATAGCAACCTCTTCAAAAGGAGGGGCAGGTTCATCACGAGGAATTCCTGCAGCAGCCATCTCTTCCTCAAGTCTTCGAGCCGCGTTTCACCTAGTATTCATCTCCTATAACCAAAACACAAGGTTCAGGCGAAAGCATATCCGACATACATTCTAGGGGTACGATATGGATTTCCAACAATGAGAATGATTCCTAATCGCCAAATAAGTTCCTATTCATAAGTGTGGCGCGCTTCACAATTATGAATACAAACTTAAATAACGTGGTTGAGAGAGAGACGTTAACATCAAGGATATTCAACCTCATGCTCTGATACCAAGTTTGTCACATCCGGGTTTACCCCCCAGACGTAACCGGCGTCGTCGTCCTCTCGGAGGACTAAGACAAGCCTCTTAGCTTCGTCATAGCATTCATCGACTAAAAATCAGTAAGAATTAAAAACTTTTTATCTAAAACTACTCGGAGGTTTGCATAGACCTCTACATACACATCGTTATATATATTAAGTATACATAGACTTGTTCATATACGAAGATTACTTAGTCTTCTACTTTTATTTCATACACATATATATTTAGAAAATAATAGTCATAAAACCTTCTCATCTCATAAACCATCTATCGATTACAATAAGTCTTGGGCATAGCCCTACATCAAATGAAAGAAGCTGCATATAGGCTGTTTACTACATCGTCTCAAGAGAATAACAGAGTCAACATGGAATCATAGTAACTACACATCATAAAACAGAGATACCGGCCACGTCCTCGAGAGAGTGAGGACCTACCACTTGGATGGCAAAATACCCAAGTCTTCCTTCCTAGCAATTTGGATCAAGCTCAACTACCCGAACCTAAAATGTTTGGGAAAAGGGAAAGAAAAGGGATTAGTACTACACATGTACTAAGTATGGAATCTCATATACAATTACCAATCAAATATATTTAGAAAGGGACATTTATGAAAACATAATAGACTACATATGCAATTAAACCATAGCAAAGCAAAACATACTAATGATAACCTTCAATAAGTCACAAGTGCAATGATCAAGTAAAATTACCATGTCTCCTACTCAATCAAGTAACCTACCAAGACTACAAATAACAATTTACTCTTCATGTCATGATACATCCTTCTTTGAGGAAAGACAACAACATTATATTCATAAGCATGTTACTCACATACAAACCATTTACATCATACCATCTCTTTACATATATAATATTGACCTCTCAAAGTTCCTATCAAGGAAAACTAGTGCAAGGCATAGGTAGAGTCCCATACCCCTACCTAAGCTATAGCCAACCCCTCAAGTTACTTTGATTAGCCTATATCTTATTCATTCATTTTAGTTTAGGGAACATTTGCCTTAACCGACATAGACCACATAATCGAATGTGGAATCCGGTGTCGTGAAACCTTACACCGATGGAAGGTGGTCTACCGGCCAAAGTAGAACCTAACGTAAACATAGCTATCTAGGTGGATCCACTAGCTAGTATCCTATGGTGGCAACATAGTACAAGAACTAAGAGATAGGTATTCCCTCTATATACCATTCGGTAATGGGGCCTCACCTCATGAGATTTCATGAGTGAATATTTCTCAAGGAAAGTCAACACTTCATGTAGATCTATAGGTGAGTATTCCTCTAAGGGAAGTCAACACTTCATGTAGATCTATAGGTGAGTATTCCTCTAAGGGAAGTCAACACTCTATAAAGAACAAATGGTGAATATTCCTCCAAGGGAAGTCAACACCTCTCAATGTCAAGTTCGCTCGGTGCTAAGCTAAGTTCCCATTTTTTTAGAGAAGCCTTTAATCTCTATTAATCTCCTCAATTTAATTAGATAGAAGGGTCAATCCCTTGTATATCATCATTATAGCTCAATATGAATTGTATGAGAATTAGTCCTTTCATTAACAATTCAAATAGGTGAAGTCAACCCTTGTACATCTCATCATAATAGGGCACATCGTACAACTTCCCTATATTACATTACACCTAGCAACCTCACAACCAACCTAAGCATATAAGTTCATGTATCATATCAACTTATTACATCAATCAAAGCATACTTCAACATAACATTATCACTTGATGACAATTAACCATAATTTGAAGTAAAGGCTAGGATCATCAAGACTTACCCATACTCCTCCATAATCCATCAATAAAGGACCATACCATTAACTCATAGATCAACCAATCTTAGATCATCACGTCAATGTAATCCAATAATAATTCACAAGAACTAATCAAGGAGAAGCTCTATACTATGAAGCAATACTACATCAAAGCTTAGTACATGATCTCAAGGTTATCTTCTTGACTAAGATTCAATATTCAAGAACATAGGTGTGAAGAACTTCAATTCATCATAATAGACCCATAATCAATGCAATAACAATCATTAAAGACCATTTAACTAATTATGAGATCAATTCTATCAAACTCAACCTAATCCATATCAATTCAACATTTAGGGTTAAGGGTTAGGGGTCATCACCCACAATCTAGATCAAAATACATCAATTAACCATAATCAAGTTACAATTCATGATAATCTACTCATTCTAACCCAAAGAATACATAATTAACTCAATTCACATGATCAAATTCGGATTTGGATGAAACCCATAAGAAACTCAACTTTTTGGAAAAAGCTTTGAAGGAACCCTTTGAGGAAAGAATCTCAAAGGTGAATTAGATCCCATACCTTAAGGTTTGATGATGTTTTGATGGTGAATTTCGTGCTAATCCAGCCCCCAATGATTTCCCAAGTTGATCTCCAATGGAGTCTTCCAATAGAGAGAGAAAGTAGAGAGAAGGAAGAGAGTTTTGTTTTTGAGAGAATGATTAGGCTAATGAGGGTTGGGTATTTATAGTGGGGTCTTAAGTCACTTAATTAGTCTCTCTTAAACCCCTAATTACCCCTAAGTCACTTAATTAATTAACTAACTAAAACTAACTTTTCCGAAACTGCCACAGACCTTCCCCGACGGATCCCCGACGACGGTCCGTCGTGGACGTGATGGACTGACATCCCTCCGTCCTGCACATTCGTCACGTTGGTCAGAGACTTGTGCAGGCAGAGGTTTTCTCCCCAAGCGCACGACGGTTCCACGATGACGGACCGTCGTGGCCGTGACGGACTGGCTTCCCTCCGTCCTGCACATCCGTCACGCTTGTCAGAGACTTGTGCAGGCGGAGGAAAAGTCCAAGCGCTAAGGCTGGCACGACGGAGGCCTCAATGCCCCGTCGCGCCTATGACGCCCCGTCATGGGGTCAGTCATGCCCTGCTGCTTTAAGGGTCCTCCTCGAGGGTCCTTGTTTGGTCCTTGGGGAGTCGTCCCCTGCCTTTTCCAACATGATACTATCCCACACAATATTTTACACCTATAGTTACTACCGTTTACCGAATCCCGACTCTTTAACTAGGTTAACTCAAAAGGACACTCTAGCCCTCTTATGAACCAGTTTGCCGGACGTTCAAGAGTTTCGGTTCCAACACCACTTTAAAGGCTCTAAATATGCCTAATTGGCTAGGAACACTGGTTTAGATCCTAAGGAGACCATTTAAGTCTTATCACATGACCTCGATATTTCAAAATGTTACACGATGAAACCCTAGAAGGGTTAAGTAAGAGTGTGAAACACACTAAATGGCCAAGTGCATTGGCACATGATGAATAGAACATTCACATAAAAAGGGGTGAGTAATTATGAAGAGCAAATGTGCTAAAGTTAATGAATGTGGTGACAACATGTTAAGAGGCTAATGTGAAAGGTGAGAGAAATCTCAAATGAGCCTAAGTAAATGTTACCAAAACGTACTCACCTATAAGAGTGTAAAGTTAATGAAGAGACCAGTCTCTATGAACACTCTAATGAAAGTATTGAGATTAATATATAAACTTAATACTAATGATGAGATGAGAAATCATCTATTGAGCTATGATGTCCTCATACAAGAAGCCAACTTCCATGACGTATGAGTTGAATGAAATGGAACTTTATTCTGAGCAGCGATAGGCTAGCTATGATCGGTGATGCCTTCTTTCGAAAAGGGAGGAGGTTCACGTAACTCTCATGAGATGAGACTGTCCAGCATGCCGGGTATGGGTCTTTTTATATCTCCTAGTCTTCGAACCTATACTGGGAATATAGGGATCTGGTGGGGTTCAATTCCCATGTACGCTAGCATGTTTTGGGTCATTTTGACCGGTGATTCCACCTCTTTTTGGTGTGGGGGAGACACAGGATTTCATGATGCTCACATGATCTATGTCGGTTAAAGTTAAAGTTCCCAATGAATGGATGAGGCCAGCCTCAAATGATACGCATAATGAAATGTACGATACCAAAGGTGTTAGGATAGGATAATCAAGAGGTGAGCTAGACTCAAGTAATAACACTAGGTTATTCTTGATCATTGCACAGCAAACCCGATGAGAGTCTTAAACTACATCCTAGGTATAGCTGGTGTTTACACTAGCTTATGAATGAATGAAATGAAGTACGTTTGAATGAATGAAGTAGACTCTGTGTTTGCTAAAGAAGGCTCCCTAGTTGAGGTCCCATATGTTGAGCCCTCATTTTGGTAAGTCTTAAAGTTAAGTCCATGATTCCGAGGTGTCACGACATATGAACGAATGATATAAAAGATCTTATGTGCTATATGTAATACGTTATGTGCTATGTGTAAGATTTTATGTGTTGTGTGCAATATGATACGTATGATGATGCATGGTACTCTCATGGCATGACTTTCCTAATCCAATTTGGCAAGTCCACTGACTTTCCTAATCCAAATTTGGCCGGTCCACTAACTCTCCTAATCCAAATTTGGCAAGTCTATTGACTTGACTTTCCATAAATCATGTTGTTAGGAAAGAGATATTCTTACTCATGCATGTCCGTGGTGTGTGCTTGCATATACCCATACTTAGTACAAGTGTATACTACTCCCATACAACTATACATTTTTAGGTGCAGGCACAGGTGGACGTTAGAGCTCACGGTACGACATTGTAGCTATCCGGACGTGGAGCTTTCATTCGGATTGGGTAGGCCCTTATGCTTTCGAGGATGTCTACTATTATTATCTAGCTTAGATTTAGGCTTTAGATAGTGGAGCATGTTCCACTATTGTTTCTTTCCCATTTTATTTCAGACATTGTATTGGTGCCATTTTGGCAAGTATACACTTAATGTAGTATTGAACTATTTCTTTGAGTTGATGATCTTAATGTTAGATGGTTGATTGTGAACATATATGAATTTAAGTAGAATGATGTACATGCATGTTAAGGAACAAAAAAGTTCAAATTTTCCGCTAAAATTAACCTAAATGAAGTAACGATGACGTATGTAGGCTTGTCTGCGACCTCTGAGAGGTCAACGACGCCGGTCTCATCTGGGTCTAGATTCCGGTCATGACAAAGTTGGTATCAGAGCACTATGTTAAATTTCGAGGATAATAAGTTCACATCAACCATATTGAGTAGTTTCTAACTTATGGTAGTGAAGTGCACCACTATCCTGAATTAGAGACTACATGATGCGTAGGAATATTTCCCTTCTTCTAATCTTATTGTGCTTTTCCTAATGTCTATTTTCTTGGTGTTATGAGCGTGTATAACATCAATTCTTATTGTTTTCAGAGAATGAATACTAGGAGGAACGTTGGTCAGAGGAGAGGAGGAGCAGCTGCTGGAGGCAATCAGGTTCCACCCCAGCTCCAGCTGAAGGGGTGGCTATGCCGGTTAACCCAGCTGGGTTGACTGATGCGGAGGTGCGGGCATCTCTGGCCTAGATGGCATAGGTCATCACTATGCAGGCCCAGGCCATGACCTCCATGGTCAACCCGCAGAATGTTTAGAGGGAGAACACACCGGTACGTAGCATGGCTGACAGGCTACGAGACTTTACGAGGATGAATTCTCCTATTTTCACAGGGTCCAAGACTTAAGAGGATCCCAGGAGTTCATGGATGAGGTACACAAGATTTTAGTGGCCATGGGGTCCACAGATACTGAGAAGGCTGAGCTGGCTTCCTATCAGCTCAAGGATGTTGCACAGACTTGGTGCAAGATGTGGCAGGATAGCCGATCTTTGGGAGGAGTTCCGATCACTTGGGAGCTGTTTAAGACAACCTTCCTGGAGAGATTCTTCCCCAAGGAGATGAGGGAGGCCAAGGTTGAGGAGTTTATCAACCTTAAGCAGGGATAAATGACAGTCAGGGAGTATTCCCTGAAGTTTGTCAAACTATCCAGGTATGCTACTTCCATTGTATCTAACAACAGGGATGGGATGAGCAGGTTCCTCACAGGAATTACCGGAGAACTGGAGGAGGAGTGTCGGTCTGCGATGCTCCACGATAATATGAACCTCTCCAGGTTGATGGTGCATGTCCAGCAGGTGGAGGACAGCTGGAAGAAGAGGGATGTCTGTGATGCTAGGAGGCATAAGCCTCATAATCAGGAAGGTCCTAACAATGGAGGCAAGAGGAACAATTTTGGTGTCCGTGAGAAGCCCAGGTTCAAAAAGGGGCAACAGAGTTCAGGGAACTCTAACTTTCGGAGGAGTACAACACCTAGAGGAGGAAGACTCGAGCCCAAGAAGGGCAATGGAGGTGAGATGCAGCGTCCCAGAAAGGACTGTGCTAAGTGTGGCCATACTCACAGTAGAGAGTGCAGACAGGGCACTAATGCCTGCTTCGGTTGCGGTAAGAGCGGGCATATGGTTAAGGACAGCCCACAGAACAGAGGTCAGGCTGGAGGTAATGCTCAGCCTAGGCCTAATTCACAGGATGCACAGCAGCCGAGCCTCCTAAGAGGAACAGGTTCTACGCCCTGAAGGGCATGGAGGAGCAGGAGAAGTCCGCTGATGTGGTCACAGGTATGCTGCAAGTATTCTCAACTTCTGCTTATGCTCTACTTGATCCAGGGTTTACGCTTTCCTTTGTAACTCCTTTGCTTGCTCTCACTTTTGAAATATTGCCTGAAGTTTTGCGTGATCCTATAGTGGTTAGTACACCCTTAGGAGAAAATGTAAGAGGTGATAGAGTGTACAAGGACTGCCCAATAGTTTTATGTGGTAGGACTATGTGTGCAGACTTGGTTGAGTTTCCTATGAACGATTTTGACATCATTCTTGGCATGGACTGGCTTCATAGTTGTTATGCTTGTATGGATTGTCGTAGTAGGGTTGTTAGATTTCGTTTCCCTAATGAGGTAGAGCTGGTCTAGGAGGGGTACAACTCGAGTCGTCCTAATCCCTTGATTTCGAACCTTAAGGCCAATAAAATGATGTCCAAGGGTTTATTGTGTCATCTTGTGAGTGTTAATGATTTAGATCATGACATTGCTTCCATAGACTCAGTGCCTGTAGTGAATGAGTTCCAAGATGTATTTCCTGATGATTTTCCTGGAGTCCCTCCCCCTCGAGAGATTGACTTTGGTATCGACTAGAACCCAATACTAAACCAATTTCAATTCCTCCCTACAGAATGGCTCCAGCTGAACTCAAAGAGTTGAAGCTGCAGTTAAAACATCTCACTGATAAGGGTTTCATTCAGCCGAGCATATCCCCTTGGGGCGCTACAGTGTTGTTTGTGAAAAAGAAGGATGGAACCCTTAGAATATGTATCGATTATCGGCAGCTCAACAAAGTCACTATAAGGAATAAGTATCAACTTCCCAGAATAGATGACTTGTTCGATCATCTCCAAGGGTCTAGTTTCTTCTCTAAGATTGATCTTCGTTCAGGGTATCATCAGCTTAGTGTTAGGGATGGAGATATCGCAAAGACAGCCTTTCGTACCCGTTATGGTCATTATGAGTTCTTAGTCATGTCCTTTGGTCTCACTAATGCACCAGCTGCATTTATGGACCTCATGAACCGAGTCTTCCGTGAATACCTTGATTCTTTCGTCATAGTATTCATTGATGACATCCTCATCTACTCTAGGACCAAGGAAGAGCATGAACAACAATTGAGACTAACCTTGTAGGTACTTAGACAACATCAGCTGTATGCCAAATTCAGCAAGTGTGAATTCTGGCTTAGATCAGTGACCTTCCTGGGTCATGTTGTGTGCGATCAGGGTGTGGAGGTGGACCCTAGGAAGACTGAGGCTGTGAAGAACTGGCCAAAACCTCTTACTCCCACCGATATCCGTAGCTTTCTGGGATTGGCTGATTACTACCGCAGGTTTGTGGAGGGTTTTTCTTCCATTGCTGCCCCACTGACAGTTTTGACTAAGAAGAAGGCCAAGTTCGACTGGACGGAGACTTAAGAGAAGAGTTTCCAGGAGCTCAAAGACAGACTTACTTCAGCTCCGGTGCTCACTTTGCCTAAGTGTGGTGAGAATTACACTGTTTATTGTGATGCATCTAGGGTTGGATTGGGTAGTGTTCCTATGCAGGTTGGTAAGGTGATAGCTTATGCGTCCAGACAACTCAAGGTTCATGAGAAGAATTATCCCACTCATGACCTGGAGTTGGCAGCTGTGGTGTTTGCACTGAAGCTGTGGAGGCACTACTTGTATGGAGTGCATGTGGATGTGTTCACAGACCACAAGAGTCTCCAGTACGTGCTCACGCAGAGGGTGTTGAATCTACGTCAGCGGGGATGGTTGGAGCTATTGAAGGACTATGATATGAATGTCCACTACCATCCAGGTAAGGCTAATGTTGTAGCTGATGCTTTGAGCAGGATGAGCATGGGAAGTATAGCCCACATTGAGGATGAGAAGAAGGAGTTGGTGAAAGATGTACATAGACTGGCCAGACTGGGTGTGCAGTTGGTTGACTCTACTAGTGGGGGTGTTTAAGTTCATCCTAGTTTTGAATCATCCTTGGTAGTTGAAGTCAAGCAGGGTCAGCATCTCGATCCTGTGTTGATGGAGCTGAAGGACTCATTGTTGATAAAAATGATTGAGTCTTTTGCTTTGGGAGGTGATGGCATACTTAGGTACCAAGACAGGCTGTGTGTACCAGATATGGATGATTTGCAGACCAGGATTGTTGCAGAGGCCCATGGTTCCAGATATTCCATACATTCAGGTTCCACCAAGATGTATCATGATCTTAAACAGATTTATTGGTGGGATGTCATGAAGAAGGACATTGCAGAATATGTGGCCAAGTGTCCTTATTGTCAGCAGGTTAAGCCGAACATCTTAAGCCTGGCGGTCTTACTCAGATTATTGAGGTTTCGACTTGGAAGTGGGAGGCCATTATCATGGACTTCGTGGTTGCTATTCCGAGGACTAGGAGACAGCATGACTCCATATGGGTTATTGTGGACGGCATGACTAAGTCTGCCCACTTCATCCCTGTGAAGTCTACTTACAGAGCCGAGGATTATGTGAGACTCTACATTGATGAGATTGTGAGATGGCATGGGATTCCTTTGTCTATCATTTCAGATAGAGGAGCTCAGTTCACTTCACATTTGTGGAGATCCTTCCATAAGAGCTGAGGCACGCAGGTAAAGCTTAGTACTGCCTTTCATCCTCAGACTAATGGGCAGGCAGAGCGCACCATTCAGACATTGGAGGACATGTTGAGAGTGTGTATGATTGACTTCAAGGGTAGATGGGATGACCATCTGCCTTTGATAGAGTTCTCGTATAATAATAGCTATCACTCCAGCATTGGGATAGCACCGTTTGAGGCATTATATGGTAGGAGGTGTAGATCTCCAGTTGGGTGGTTCGAGGTTGGAGAGTCATCCATTTAGGGTTGAGAGATCATTCATGAGGCCTTAGAGAAAGTCAGGGTGATTAGGGACAGGTTGGCTATTGCTTACAGTCGGCAGAAGTCATATGCAGATAACAGAAAACGGCCCTTAGAGTTTGATGTTGGTGACCAGATCTATTTGAAGATATCACCTATGAAGGGGGTGATGAGGTTTGGCAGGAAGGGGAAGTTGAGTCCGAGGTATGTTGGGCCATATGAGATCCTACAGTGTGTGGGTAAGGTGGCCTATAAGTTGGCATTTCCTGCGGAGCTAGCTTCTGTCCATCCAGTCTTTTATGTATCCATGTTAAAGAAGTGCCTAGTTGATCCAACATCGATTCTACATGTGGAAGGTTTGGGGGTTGATGAAGACTTTTCCTATGAGGAGGTGCCTCTTGAGATTTTAGACAGGCAGGTCAAGCGGCTGAGGAACAAGGAGATTGCCACAGTGAAGGTATTGTGGAGGAATCATCTTGTTGAGGGTGCTACGTGGGAGGCCAAGGCCGATATGAGATCCCGCTACCCTCATCTTTTCAGCTCTTGAGGTTAGACTTCCTACTCTTAAGTCTAAGTTTTCTTATCTCTCCATTCTTTGTTGCTATTTCTTGTTTGTGAATAGTAATTATGTCATGATATGACTGGAATTACGCTAGATAGTTAGTAGTGTCATTCGGGGATGAATGTTCCTAAGGGGGGGATAATGTAACAACCCTAAAAATAGATATGCTAAGTAATGCTTAATGTGTCTAGAATGCCTACGATTAGATCGGGTTCACACAGATTGATGCGCGTAGAACCAGATCTCTGAACCCTTGCTACAGCCAAGCCAACTAACTTTGGGAGTTAGTTGAGCTAGTAAAGGTTGGGTCCAGCCATGTAGGGCTATCGAATACGAAGATTTACTCTAATGAGTCTTTACCGGACTTAAAAAGGGAAATCTTAGGTTTGGAGGGTATAGGGGTAAAATGATCTTTTTCCAGGCTAAGGTTAGTATCGTAATTACCATAAATATGTAATTAATTATTTAATTAATAAGGTGGAGGGGTAGTTTGGAGAGAGAGGGCCGAAAATTGGCTTCTTGAAGTGAAGTCTTGCTCCACTCGGGTTCGAACCTAGGTGGAAGCAATGATTTAAATTGTTTTTATTTAAATTGGTAAATTAATTTAGTTAATTAATACTTATTAGCTGATTTAAGAAAAAGGAAAATCAGATTTTTAATTAAATTAATAAAGAGTCCTAGTTTGACTAAGTCCTTACCTAAGCCTAAACTACTTTCACGTTTCACTCTCTCACGTTTATCTCACTTCACGATCATTCTCTCTTCTCTTTCACATTCTCTCTGCCTAAACAACTAGAAGAACAGAAAATTGACTAAAGTTCTTCACACTTAAAGAACTTACAACGAAAATTATAAACAAACAACTAATCTAACACGTTAGGCAAAGAGAGGGTTTGTCCGTCGAATTGGTGTTGAGGTCTTCGGTGTTGGACGTGAGTTTGGAGGAGAAAGATTGGGCAGCAGGTCAAGGTTTGAACGTCAAAAAAGTATGGGTTCTCTTCTCTCTTGGTCCCTTTCCCAAGAGACCCCTAAGTTCAGTTTAAAATCTATTCCGGAAACTAGGGTTGTTCCCCGTTGCTTGTCCCTGTCACTAGCTCCCATTGATTCATAGGTTGGGTATGTTTCCTGGTAGATATTAGGCGTGTAATGTGTTTTCGTGATGGATATGTTCATGAATGTGTGTTTGAAATCATATGAATGACAACCTGTATGTGTATGTGTGTGCAAAATGTGACCGTGACCTATAACTCTCAGGTTTAAGGCTCAAAAATGTAATGTTATGGTTGTATTCTTACGTGCACAAATTTATGTAAATCATGATGTTCATATGAAGTGTAATATGGCTGATTTGAGGGATGAACTCTTAGCTAAATGAATCCATGAAAATGCAGCTAAAGACGTTGTAAATGAACCATGAAATTTCCCTATGAACTAACGTGTAACTTGATGAAAAAGATGCTGAAAAACTACAAATTTTGTAGCTACAAGTTGATGAATTTTGGTCAAGTTGAAGTAGTTTAAGATGCTGTGAAAAAAATGAACTAAAACAAGTGAGGTCATGGAGGATCGAACCCGTGACCTCACCATGTTAAAAATCATGAAAATAATTAAGTTAAAAGAATGTGGTGAGGGGGATTCGAACCGTGATCTTGGCTGGAAAATGAAATTATGAAAATAAGAAATGAGAGGAGTAGGATTCGAACCCACAACCTCTCAGTCATACTTAAGGAAGTTAAAAGAAAATAAAGGTTGAGGAGTGTGGGAATCGAACCCAAGACCTCTAGGCCAAAAAAAAGGGGAATTAAGAATTAAGTAAAGTGAGGCTGTGGGGATTCGATCCCACACCCTCACGGTCAACTCAGAAAAGTCAAGGAAAAAGAAAATAAAAGAAGTGAGGCTGTGGGGGATCGATCCCACAACCTCTCGGTCTCAAGTGAGCGAAAAGGAAAAGAAAGAAAAATAAGGGAAAATAAATGTTGGCATTGGGGCTCGATCTCGGGTCCCCAAGCCGAAATGAGGTTCATCAAAAATAATCTAAAAGACAAGTGTTAACCAAGGGATTCAAAACCGGGTTCCCTTGCCCAAATTTCGTATTGATACATAAGTCATACGTGAATAAATGTTCAAGAATAATGCTGCCTACTTAGATCAAAATCGATATCTTGGCATACATACAAGATGCATAAGTCTTGTACCACATAATCTTAGGAAGATATGAATCACTTAAACGAACTATAAATGAAGCCTCATGGCTTATATGTATAGACCCATAAGTCTAGCATATGTTTAGAAGTAAGTGAACGTAAAATGTATGAAATGAAACGATAAAATCCTAGAAGGGTTAAGTAAGAGTGTGAAACACACTAAATGGCCAAGTGCATTGGCACATGATGAATAGAACATTCACGTAAAAAGGGGTGAGTAATTATGAAGAGCAAATGTGCTAAAGTTAATGAATGTGGTGACAACATGTTAAGAGGCTAATGTGAAAGGTGAGAGCAATCTCAAATGAGCCTAAGTAAATGTTACCAAAACGTACTCACCTATGAGAGTTTAAAGTTAATGAAGAGACCAGTCTCTATGAACACTCTAATGAAAGCATTGAGATTAATATATACACTTAATACTAATGATGAGATTAGAAATCATCTATTGAGCTATGATGTCCTCATACTAGAAGCCAGCTTCCATGACGTATGAGTTGAATGAAATGGAACTTTATACTGAGCACCGATAGGCTAGCTATGAGCGGTGATGCCTTCTTTCGAGAAGGGCAGAGGTTCACGTAACTCTCATGAGATGAGACTGTCCGGCATGCCGGGTATGGGTCTCCTTATATCTTCTAGTCTTCGAACATATACTGCCAATATAGGGATCTGGCGGGGTTCAATTTCCATGTACGCTAGCATGTTTTAGGTCACTTTGCCGGGTGATTCTACCTCTTTTCGATTTGGGGGAGACACTGGATTTCATGATGCTCACATAATCTATGTCGGTTAAAGTTAAAGTTCCCAATGAATGAATGAGGCCATCCTCAAATGATACACATAATAAAATGTACGATACCAAAGGTGTTAGGATAGGATAATAAAGAGGTGAGCTAGACTCAAGTAATAACAATAGGTTATTCTTAATCATTGCACAACAAACTCGATGAGAGTCTTACACTACATCCTAGGTATAGCTGGTGTTTACACTAGCTTATGAATGAATGAAATGAAGTAAGTATGAATGAATGAAGCAGACTCTGTGTTTGCTAAAGAATGCTCCCTAGTTGAGCTCCCATATGTTGAGCCCTCATTTTGGGAAGTCTTAAAGTTAAGTCCATGATTCCGAGGTCTCATGGCATATGAACGAATGATATGAAAGATGTTATGTGCTATATGTAATTTGTTATGTGCTATGTGTAGGATGTTATGTGCTGTGTGCAATATGATACGTATGATGATGCATGTTACTCTCATGGCATGACTTTCCTAATCCAATTTGGCAAGTCCACTGACTTTCCTAATCCAAATTTGGCAGGTCCACTATCTTTCCTAATCCAAATTTGGCAAGTCTACTGACTTGACTTTCCATAAATCATGTTGTTAGGAAAGAGATATTCTTACTCATGCATGTCCTTGGTGTGTGCTTACATATACCCCTACTTAGTACAAGTGTGTACTAATCCCATACAACTCTACATTTTTTAGGTGCAGGCACAGGTGGATGTTAGATCTCACGGTATGACGTTGCAGCTATCCGGACGTGGAGCTTTCATCCATATTTGGTAGGCCCTCATGCTTTCGAGGATGTCTACTGTTATTATCTAGCATAGATGTAGGCTTTAGCTAGTGGAGCATGTTCCACTAGTGTTTCTTTCCCATTTTATTTCAGACATTGTATTGGTGCCATTTTGGCAAGTATACACTTAATGCAGTATTGGACTATTTCTTTCAGTTGATGATTTTAATGTTAGATGGTTGGTTGTGAACATATATGAATTTAAGTCGAATGATGTACATGCATGTTAAGGAACAAAAAAGTTCAAATTTTCCGCTAAAATTAACCTAAATGAAGTAACGATGACGTATGTAGGCTTGTCTGTTACCTATGAGAGGTCAACAACGCCGGTCTCGTCTGGGTCTAGATTCTGGTCGTGACAGTTCTTATGCGTAGAATTAAATTTAAAGGGTCGAAACGTCTGAGAACGATGCCCCGGGGACCATCTTAAGGATTCCCGAAGAGGACCCAAACTTGTGCCATCAAAGCTGCCAGGCATCCTAGATTTGAAAGTTGCGCAACAGCAATTTGTGGGCTAATTTGGTCTTGCGACACGGAGCCAACACGACACTTACTGTCCCAAAATAATTTCCTGAACCAAGATCTGAAAATGACCTCGCGACGTGCAACCAAGTTTGATATTTGGCCGCGTCGTTTTTAAGTCAAATTAGAAGTTGTAAAAGGGTCCAAATAGTGTAGGGATCTTTTGTGAACTTTAGGGATCATTTGTGGACAGTTTTTTTTGTAATTTTAAACCTTATTTCACCCACCATTTCAAACCCTAAAGATCAAATAAAAAATCTCTCCAAAACTCTTCCTCCAAAATCCTCCATTAAAGAGGCTTCACCTCAATGAGAAGAAACCCATGTAATTTTGATGAACATGACGTCCAGAACCTTCACCTTTTGCCCTTCCTTGAGTTCTAGCTTCCATGGAGTTTGACAGAGTTCTTTATTGAGGGAGGGGTTTTGCATATTTGAAATTAAAGTCTTGTCTAGGTCTAAGACTTTAAACAAACTTAAAATACCCTAAACACCCTAAAATAATCATCCTTGGTCCATAAAAGACTTGGGGTGAATTTACCAAACCACCCCTAGTCGTGGCAGAATTTCGGCAGCTTTCACAGGTGCCAATCGATGACCCCTAGCTACTAGGCTTCGTTTGATTGACGGCCCGTCCTTTTGGGGCTCCGATTGCATCAGAGGCTTTTTCATGGGAGTTAAGCTCCCACAACTAAGTGTTGGGGTCCTCTTCTAGAGCCCCTTGTGGGTCCTAGGTGGAGTCCTACCCGGATGTTAAACCCCTATACATGGTCATCTAGTTCCTAGGATCCCATCACATCGTTTTCAACCAAAACAAACACGTAAAACTTGCAAAAACATACTAAGATACACAAGAACATTCCAAGGCACATCTTTCGAACGTCATGGACGTTCTTGAACGTTTGACCTCCAAAGGTCACCAAACTTTAGACACTTCATCAAAACAACATCATTAATCATTTAAACACATAATTAACCCACGAGACACATGTGAAGCTCTAGTTTCACCTAGTTCATTTTAGGGACGTTACATATTTCATATATAACTAAACATGCTTCATAGACCACATAGGAGACTCATTCCAAGACAACATGCAAGTCAAGAATACTAATACCATAGTAAGAGGCAATACTCAACAATACCACACTTAGACTTCACTTCAATTAACATCATAAGACCTTACTCACAATCCCAATCTTAGCCAACAAGTGCGATATACATGTGAAGTCCCATAACCTCACATATACTTAGTAAACTCACAAAAAACCACATAATATATAAGGTTAGAGCTCACCATATAGACACAATAGGACTCATACCATGCATGTTATCATACAATTGGGTCAATATCATAATTTCATACATATGAGACATATACATGTTCATATACATATAGAACACCTTCCTAGAACTCCCTTCAAGAGCTACCTGTACAATGCATAGGTAAAGTCCCATACACTCACGTACACTAATTAACTCCCCTCAAGTTATCCTAGTTAGGGTTCATTTCTTTACTTCCATTGTCCATTTTATATTAGGGAAATCATAGCCTTAACCAAAAATAAGTCAATGTAAGCAAAACATGGAATTCCGTGTCATCCCCTCACACCAAAAGAGTGTATCTTACTTGCCAAGGTAAGACACGAATATCATTCTAGCATTTTAGATGTATCCACTAGCTAGGTCCTATTTGGAAACGTAGTTATGGAAACTTGGGAGTATATATGGAAACCATCTTTATGACTATTTGGCATTGTAGTTATCCACCTCGTGAGGACTATGGTGAATAAGTTTTCCCTTTGGGAAAGGGCACCCTAATACTCTCAAATTACAACTCCCTAAAGAAGTATAACTAGTCGTATCAAGTAAATAACCCAACTAGTAGGTTGGGGTCGATCCCACAAGGAAAATAGTTTAGACTTAACTTCAATATACAATTAATTCTATTTAGTTATGTCCTTTCCCAAAACAGGTAATTAAAGGGGGGGGGGGGTTGTGAAATAAAAGTATTCTAATATTTCTAAGTCGAGTAAGTCACAAGAGTAAATCTTTAGTGTTTATCAAGTTTTTAGAGAAACTAGGGTGTAAGTGTTCGCCATAGGTTCATAATGTCGTAATCCTAGCTATAACAATTCTTCCCTAGTGTTTTGCATGCAAAGTGATAAGTTATGTATCTCTAAATCCTTGGTCTAACCTTTAGAGAGTTTCACCTTGTACCTTGGTCCGGCTACGTGTGTCTAAGTTACTAACCCTTACCTTTACTTCATATTACGCATCATATTCGATTTTATGCTTATTTTTTACTTCGCACCAATCTAAACTAGCCTATTAGATAGTATCCCACTAAATCTATGTTGACAATTTTGTTCCTATTAACTAACCCCTTGGTCCGGCCAGTAGAAATAAGGCGAGTTGTAACACGTGCACTCGTTAAAAAGACTTATAATCAAAAGAATTATCAATGCATACAATAACCTATTTTAGAATTTTTATTAAGCTAGGTTTTCTTTGTTAATCACCCATGGTTCTCACAACCCTAGTTGTGGATTTAGTTACCCATGTATAGACGAACACAATTCATAGTTGATGAACAATAACTCATGAACTTACTTTAATGAATTCGAAGAAAATCGAGAAATTCAACTTGAAACAACAAAAATATCTTGCAAACCAAATCCGGAAATTTGAATTAGTGCCCAAGTTGCAAAACAAATCTCCAAGAACAAAACTAAGAAAGTAGTAATAGAATCCAACCCCCAAAACAAGGTTTTACACCCTAATAATAAAAAACAATATCCTAAAATAAAAGGAATTCAAATAAGGAAAGTTGTCCAACAATGCGGCTTCAATCGACCACCCCACAAATGGTCCGTCGATGAAACAACGGACCGTCGACTGCCTTCGTAAGTCCAGACTTAGCATCTTTTTTTAGCCTTCAACTAGAATCTTCTCTGATCCAATTTACGGACCAACAACACAGTCCGTAGATGCACCTACAATCCATCGATCGCTTCCATCATTCCATACTTAGCTTTTCTTCAACTTTGGGTACTGGGACATTCTCTTATCAGATCAACAATTTAACAGGACAGCCCGTAGGTTGATCGACGGACCGTTGATCCTTCTATAGCTCCACACTTGGATAGAATTCGCCGATTTTTTCTAGATGCCTAAACCTTCAATCGACGGTCACAGTCTACGGTCCGTCGATGGAACGACGAGCCGTCGATGGCCTTCATGGGTCACCTCTGCAACAATTCTCCGCTGCCTTCTGCGTTTTTGTTTTTGACACCTTTCATGCAAAACAAAGAAAAAGTATGTTAAAATTACTACAAAAAGTCTCTAGATACACACCAATCTTAAGGAAAAATCATTGAAAGTACCCTGAAACCACAGTACATCAACACCCTCAACTTAAATTCGTTGTTTGTCCTCAAGCGACACACTATGTCTCAACACAACACTTTGTACACAAGTATCCTATTTAAAACTTTCTCAATCACATGGCTATTAATCCCAACTTTTTCGTTGCTTTAGTGCATGTTTTTACTCTTAGGCTCGATAAGCTTACCATGACATAAATTCACCATGCACCGACACCTCTACTCTGTTGTCGCTTGCCAAGGTACCAACTTTCCGATATTGGAACTATTTCCTCACTTCAAAAGATATACTCCTTTTTCACACAATGATTTTAACTTTTAGTATAAGGATCATTATTCAACACTCACGCTCAAAACAAATTCACACCTAGTTAGTACCTGTCGGCATAGGCTTGCCCTTATTTTCACTGCTTAAGTTCACCATATTAAACCCTTAGGATCACTATAGGACTTTCTTGGCTTGTGACGTAGGCTCAGGGTAAGGGATGGTACATATGGGTACAATTTAGTGACTTGTTTCCGTACTTGTCATTACGGATAAGCGTCCTACCTCATTCATTGTCTATTATGCCCTACTTTCCTTTTCTTGTCATCTTTGCCTTGTTTTCTCCCTTTTTCTTTTTTTTCTTTCTTAATTCAATTGAAAATTTTGACTAAGTCACTTCTATTGATCACTTTTGGTTCTTTTATTTTCCACATTACTCTTTTCACTCCCACTTTCGGGTCATCTCTCATAGTAGCCACCCTCAACTTATAGCTATTCCATGAGTCGAGGTACACATTACCCAAGGTTTGGTCAGTGCCAAGACGAGGTCAGTTTCTTCATTAGTCACCCTCAACTTATGCTTTTGGCCTAAGTTTAGGTGCACATGTCCAAGGAGAGACCAGGGCCAACACATTATACCTAGAGAAGATTAGTTGGTGAAGAAAATAAAGGTCTATTATATGCTCAAAATATTTGGATCAAAAGGGATAACAATTTCATTTGTTTTACTTTACTTTGGGATATATATTTGCTAATTTGTACAAGGGCCTATGATCCTTTCCTAATTACATAACACAGATTCTTTTTGCAGGACCAACCGGGCAAGTTCTAGCTAGGTACAAACACTGGATTTATCTAATTTCCTCAAACTCTCTCAACACGTAGTTACCCTATCATATTATCGGACACCTAGTTTGAGCATTAGATTGATGGTCATGCAGTGGGTACATCTGTATGTCATAATTAGAGCCAACACATTCAACTTCTTTATACCTATTCATGCAAGCATTTTCTCAGAACGGGATATCATTTATGTTTAGCCATCATGCTTCATATTTAACTTTCATAGTTAGTACAAGTTACGACATGCCGCTTCAACCATAAAGTAATCAGTCTATTGGAGGAAAAGAACACAGGAAAGAAAAACCCTAAGAGAGGATCTTGATTTGGACTACTCAGACTTCACCCTAACACTCACTTTCCATTTACCCCACCCCTAACAAAACAAGTATACAATTGTCGCCAATGCATAAGAAATATATAGATAGGGTGGTAGGTGAAGCAAACCTGAGGCGCAAAACGCCGATGATGAACAAGCAGGCGGGTCTGGTTTCCTGGAACCCGCAGCCTCTGTAGTAGGGACACCCTTAGTGGTTCCCAAAACAATCTCCGCACCCTTAGTGGTGCTGCTGTAAACATCCTCAAGTCTGGAACTGGATGCCCGAGCAGCTAACTCTCAAGCCCTCATCTGACTGGTCTCCTTATCAATCAAAGAGGCTCTACTTGCTGCCTCAAGATCCGTCTGCTCCTTCTTCCTTGCACGAGCATCCTCACCCTCAGTGGTGAGGCTGGAACAGTGCCTCTTGGCACGCTCACGTGGATCAGGTAGTAGTTCAGTGGTGAGAGTGAATAGTGAAGCAAGCACTGTGTCCTCGGCTAGCTCCTAAGGTGCAGTCTCGGGCTCGGGTACTCTCTTCTCAAGTATACTGTCAACATATGTCCGCAGAGTTGCCACAACCTCTTGAAGAGTAGTCAAATCAATGGTGGGGATTGGGCGAGCTAGAACTCGCAACTCAAATACATCGAGGCGCTAGTGGACCACTTGAATCTTCCGCTCCGTCTATTGATCCACCCTCTTCTCAATTTGTTCCTCAGCCTCGACAATAGATTTCTGCAACCAAGGCTGGATATGATGCATCAAGGTGGCCATCTGGCCTCTAACTTCTTTACCCTAGCTATTGAGACCAGTGCTGCTGATGGAGGAGTGGACCGGGAGGAATTGGGTGCCCTACTAGTGCAAGGAGAAGACTTGACCGGGGTGGTATATGTGGGCTCTGAAGTGGGAGGATCATCCACTTGGGTTAACTCTACCGTATCTGCCAAGTTCTAACTTAGCGGCTGCAAATCCACTCTGGGCCCTCTCTGTGGTTCTACCACATTGGCCTTATCCCTGATGAGACCTATATCTATAGTCCCAGTCGGTGTAAGGAGGATATCACGGTGCCAAATGTGCACTCGATGTATAACTGAAAAATCATACAGGCGAACGGGTAAGTACTGGAGGTCTTAAAAGCCCTCTCATGTATCACGGAGATCAAAAACTTCACGAAGTCGATCTCAAACCCGGCTACCAGTGCTCCTACCATGACCGCTATATCCCAAGTAAGGATGTTATCTGTTGTCGTGGGGGTTAAGCGGTGGCGGACTAACAGCCTGAAGAACTTGGCTTCGAAGGTGAGATTGTCCTTCTTGATAAGGCATATGGCGTTTAACACCCAGTCTTCTCCCTCACCATCAAAGGACTGATGTTGTGCAAGCCACCTCTTGGTGGACTATCTCTGCTCTCTGGTCCTCTGAAATTGGACACTCTTGACCAAACCCACCTGTAATAGAACTATGGAGTAAGGGGATGCCACGGAGTACCAGTAGGCACACCGTACAGAAAGCGGCGGATGGTAGTGGGAGAAATATCAACCCGACAGCCTGTAACTAATACCTCTGTGAGTGGGTTAGGTTTGGCATGTTTCGCCCGCCTATACAAATCACCTCGGAGAGTCGCCACATAGGATGCGTAGAACTCTCGCACCATCTCCTCACTGTATGACCCCAAACTCCTAGCCATCCACTCAATCCTGTGGCGGGTAAACAAGCCATGAAGATCAGGGACTGTGTGCAGGCTCCCTGTTAGAACTCTCCGCTCGAGTGTCACCACCGAGTCATCACCCCCTTATCATTCAGCATTTTCGCATCCCTGGACACCTGATACAGGCCATCTACGCACCACCGGTTTGGATTATCAGGAACAGGTGTAGGGACATCGTCATGGGGTGCCAGGGCAGACTCCAAACTATGGGCCTCATCAGACGAGGCATGGCAGGCAGGCACCTCTGGGTGAGTGGTTCCAAGTGATACGAAACCGGAGGCAGTGGCCTCATTAGACCAGGTAGAGTGGGCCGACTATGAACCTGAAGCCTCTTTGGAGCCAGACGCTCCATTAAAACCCAAAGCAGATCCAGACGGTGTGCCGGTCAATCTGCACTCCTCATCAGACCTGGAGGCAGTGATTACGTCGGATGCCAACTTCGTGGGGGTGCCCCGAGTGGCTCTAGCAGCTGGTGTAAGGTTCCGGGTGCCGTATTTAGGATCCCACTCATCTTCGAATGTGTCAATCATCCAACATGATTGTTCCACGTACTTGGACCTGCCCCTGGAATAGACTATGTCCAGTTTGGGGGCCATCTATACCTAGAAAATAATCTATTAGTCTCATACCAATCATACCACACAAACAAAACACTCAAAAAAGAAATCTAAAACACACAACATAGTCTAGTACAGAATTGCAGTACTAGTTGATGGGAACTATCGACGACCCATCGATTAAATAACGGTCCGTCAATAGTGTCCATCGGTGGACACTTAGGAAAAATTTTCAGACATCATTCGACAGACCTCTCAGTTCGAAACGACGGACGTGCAGAATGGCCAGTCGATCAATCGACGAACCGTAGTCTACTTCCGTTGTTTGACACTTAGGATAATTTTTAATATCTCATAAATAAGGGTTTGAGTTAGAAACGACGGACGTGCAAAACGGTCTATCTATCAATCGACGGACCGTAGTCCACTTCTGTCGTTTCAAAGTTCAGCATTTTAAAAGTTGGCCAAACGACGGACCCCATTGATGGTCTATCGATCAACCGACAGTTCATACACGGGGTCTCGAGCAGTTGGTCAGAGAAAGATTTCAAACCATACTCTTAAAAGAACATTTGGACTATTTGAAGACCTTCCTTAGTTTACCCAACACATAACAACAACTGTAAGACTAACTCTTCATCCTTAGGGTTTTGATTTTGCAAGTTTCGATCTCGTACTCTACGATGCTATTAAACCCTATGTCAGAATGTCAACAATCATTTTGTTTTTACACAGATAACCCCCCTAACCCATTCACTTTCTATCATTCCAAGGGACATAGTACCCATAATCTAACAAATTAACATGCAATTCTGTTTCTAAGTGAAGACCCACATATAAATTTTTTGTTTCCACAAAAAATGAACGAGAATTCATTAAGCCAAGGGAATGGAAATACCTAAAATCAGTAGTGGAGTGAATGAGGGGTGATATTCTCAACAACCAACCTACGTGCCTGCCTTCGAATGCCGACCGGAGAAAACAAGGTAGACGGAGTAGAATCTTGAAAGGGGAGGGTTTTGGTATTGTAGGGAAGTTGGGAATTTTGGGGATTCTTAAGAAAATGGAAGGGAGAGATATGAGGATTTGATGGTAAAGGAAGGAAATAAGGGGAGGGAAACGGTTGGAAGGGAATTTGAAATGATCTTTGGAGGTTGACTGAATAGTTTTCTTTTAATATAGTTGGTCGGGTAACTGGTTATTTGAACTGGCGGTACCCCATCGACGGTCCATAAGTCAGTTGGCGGACCGTCGACTGGACCGTCGATTGCACAAAGACATAGAAAATATTTCAAGACATATCTGGCATCTACGGACACAATCGATGGTCCGTCGATGGAACGATGGCCCGTCGATTGGCCCGTAGATATGTGCACAAACCATTTTCTACATAATTCATGCATTTTGTCCCTGCACATTGAACACCCATTAAGCTATTCTTTTTGTGTTTTTTTGGACACTTTTGAGACACGGACCCTAAACTACTCTCTAGCCAACACACAAGAGAATGCAACTATTCCTACAAAAAAAACTATTATTGGCTACAGAATACACCTTGGGTTTCCTCCCAAGAAGAGCTTGATTTAAAGTCGCGGCACGACGCAAGATCCTTGATTACTCAGACTTCATCAACGTGAAATGCCTCAACCACTTCATGGAAAATATCCGCATGCCCTAGGTAGATTTTTATTCTTTACCCATTGACCGTGAACTTTGTACCCTCCTTGTTCTCCAACTCGACCGCTCCATGTGGCAACACTTTAGTGATAAGGAATGGCCCAGTCCACTTGGACTTGAGTTTTCCCCGAAACAAGCGTAGCCTAGAGTTGAATAGAAGCACCAAGTCCCAAACCGCAAATTCTCGCTTTTTAATCTTTTGGTCATGATACTTCTTAATCTTCTCTTTGTAGATAGGTGAACTTTCATATGCTTTTAGGCGAAACTCATCAAGCTCATTCAATCCGTTAAGTCTCTGTTCCACTGCTTCATTCCAATCCATCTTCAGTTTCTTTATCGCCCACATGACCTTGTGCTCTAACTCAACTGGCACGTGACAAGCCTTCCCATACATAAGTTTGTACGGAGACATACCTATAGGGTTCTTGTATGCAGTCTGGTAGTCCCAAAGAGCATCATCAAGCCTCCCTGACCAATCCGTTTTATTAGCATTTACCATTTTCGATGGGATTTTCTTGATCTCTCGAATGGACACCTCAACTTTTTCACTAGTCAGTGCATGGTACGGAGTGGCCACATTGTGGCGAACCCCATATTTCTCCAATTGCCCTTTGAAGAACCTATAGCAAAAGTGATATCCCCCATCACTAATAATAGCCCTAGGTGTGCCAAATCTTGAGAAGATGTTCTTTTTCATGAATTCGGTGACACTCTTCCCTTCATTGTTGAAAAGTGCTATGGATTCCACCCATTTTTACATGTAGTCCACCGCGACAAGTATATATATTTCATCCCATGAGAACTCACAGACGGGCCCATGAAATCAATGCCCCACACATCAAATAACTCAATCACTAGAATTGGATTTATGGGGAGCTCTTGCCTCTTCGAAATTCCTCCATCTCTCTCACACCTATAACAAGACTTGGCGAACTCATGACCATCTTGGTGAATGGTTGGCCAATAGTACCCACATTGAAAAATCTTGTGGGCATTCTGGATAACACTATGATGCCCACCTACAGGAGAGGAGTGGCACGCTTCCAAAACACTTATCAATTCGACTTCCAGTACACATCGGCTCAACTCCGGTATAAGTAAGGTTCATCACAAAAGAAAATTTTCACATCATGCATGAACTTCTTCCTTTGATGAAACAACAAGTCCGATGGGACTATATCACTGGCCAAATAATACGAAAAATCGATAAACCAAGGAATCAAGTCATAAGAAGCAGCCAATACATGCTCATCCGGGAAGGTATCATCAATTTCAGCCTTTACACCTAACTCTCACATAGCTTCATCCTCCAATCATGACAAGTGATCGACAACTTATTTTTCAGTCCCTTTTCTATCTTTCACCTCAAAATAAAACTCTTGCAATAGTACCAACCATCTAATAAGCCTTGGTTTCACATACTTCTTTGCTCTCAAATACCTCAAAGAGGAGTAATTAGTATGCACTATGACTCTCGTGCCAAGAAAATAGGATCAAATTTTTTGAAAGCAAATACCACCGCAAGGAGCTCTTGTTCAGTCACATGTCGTTCTTTTGTGCTTCATTTATGGCCTTACTTGCATAATAGATAGGGTGAAGTATTTTATCTCTTCTTTGTCCCAATACCACACCAAGAGCAACCCCACTAGCATCACACATCACCTCAAATGGCTTGCTCCAATCTGGGGAAATAATTATGGGTGCAGACACCAACTTCTCTTTCAACTCTCCAAACGCCTTCAGACAGGATTCATTAGAATTTACATGCCCTCTCAAGTAACTTGCATAGAGGATGTTCAATTTCTGAGAAATCCATAATAAACCTCAGATAGAAGCCCGCATGTCCCAGAAAACTTCTCACACCTTTTACAGAGATGGGTGGAGGAAGTCTCTCTATGGCCTCAACTTTTTCTCGATCAACCTCTATCCCCTTCTTCGAGATACGATGACCCAATACTATACTTCCTTTCACCATAAAGTGACATTTTCCCAATTTAGCACAAGATTGCAATCTTCATATCTTTTGAGGACCTCGGCCAAGTGACAGAAACAACGATCAAAAGAGTCACCAACAACTGAAAAGTCATCGATGATCACCTCAATAGTGTCCTCCACCATATCGGAGAATATCGACATCATAAATCTATGGAAAGTGGCCGGTGCATTACTTAACCCAAAAGGCATCCTCTAGAATGCGAATGTCCCATAAGGGCAAGTAAAGGTGGTCTTCTCTTGATCCTCCGGTGCAATAGAGATTTGATTGTAACCCGAATAACCATCAAGGAAACAGTACCATCCTTTTCCTGCGAGTCAATCTAACATCTGGTCCATGAAGGGCATAAGGAAATGGTCCTTCTCAGTCCATGCATTCAATTTCCGGTAATCCATACAAACACTTCATCTAGACACCGCCTCATTAGAACAAGCTCGTTCTTTTCATTGGTCACTATTGTCATTCCCCCATTTTTGGGCACACACTGAACATGGCATACCCAACTAGTATCTGCAATAGGATATATGACTACGGCATCCAACCACTTAATAATCTCTTTCTTCACTACCTCTTGTATAGATGGATTCAACCGTCTGTGGTGTTCAATACTTGCCTTGTGATTGGGCATGAGTTGGATTTTGTGTGAACAAATACCGGGAGGGATCTCAATAATGTCCGCGATAGTCACACCAATGGCTCATGTGAAAATCTTTCAAAACTACCACCAAACATTCTACTTGTTGCACATTCAAGTCCGATGCAATGATTACCGGCAAAGTGTAATCTATTCCCAATAATACATACCTCAAATGCGGTGGTAGTGCCTTGAACTTTAATTTTGGGGCCTCCTCAATAGATGGTTTTGTGGGTGGAGACTCGCAATGCTTCAAATCTAACTCCAATTTGTTTGGTTTGAACCGATATTTGCTTCGTTCATGTGCAGCAACCAAATACCCATACACTTCAATGCCATCACGCTCAAAATTCATGATCACTACCGTTGGTGCCTCAACACCTTGGCGCTCTTCGATTTTTACCTCAAACGTACTCCTAACCTTGTAGGATATAGCCGATATCGTTTGGAGCTCACCACTCTGCTTTATGGACGTACAAATGTTGAATTTTGCTTCTTCATTATTTAACTGACACTTCATATGCCCATTCTCCATATCAACCAAGGCGCGACCAGTAGCAAGGAACGGCCTCGCAAGAATAATAGAGACCTCAAAGTCTACTTCACAATGAAGAATCACAAAATTAGCTAGAAATAAAAACGACTCCACCTTCACGAGCGCATCATGGAGTATCCCAATGGGCCTCTTCACAGTTCGATCGGCCATCAGTAAGCGCATTGCAGTGGGCTTTGGGTCACCCAAACCGAATTACTTATAAATGGAGAGTGGCATGATAATAATGCTTTCACTTAGATCACATAGTGTTTTAACAAAGTGTAATAATCAGATAGTGCATGGAATAGAGAAAGCGCCCGGATCTTCCTTCTTATGCACAAGAGATCTTGTAGCGAAAGCACTACGATGTTGTATTCGGTCATCATCCTCAAAATTTACCGATCTCTTCTTTCTAACCATATCCTTCAAGAACTTGGCATACCCGGGCATTTGTTCCAATGATTTTATCGAAGGGACATTGATGGAAAGATGTTTCAACATAGTGATAGAATGTCGGTATTTACCATCCTCGGTCTTCTTCACTAATCTCTGAGGGAATGATGGTGTTCTAGGAATGGGGATCACTTTTTGGGGTACCTATGCTTCTTTCACTGCTTTGTCCACCAATTCACCACTAGTTCCTAGTACCTTTTCATAATTCCTCACCTCATCTTCTACTATAGACGACATAGGTGGATCAATGGTTTGCTTACCTTCTCGAGTAGTGACTGCCATTCAATGTACACCATTTTTCGAATTAAAAATAGTATTGCTAAGAAGGGTGTTTGGTTGACGTGGTTTCATAGTAGTAGACAATTGGGCATTTGTAAATGAAGATGCTTGATCGAGACTACATGTGCATCCACCTTTTGCCCGATATTAGCAAAATCACCCCTCATTTTCTTGGTGTGCTATTCACTAGAATCAAACCTCCTCCTCATCTTCTGCAACATACCTTCAACCCACACCATACTTGTCACATCCGGGTTTACCCCCTAGACGTAACCGGCGTCTTTTTCTTCTTTGAGGACTAAGACTAGCCCCTTAATTATCATCATCGCATTCACAAGTCAAAAAGTACGGGAAATTTAAAACTTTTAACTTTAACTAATTGGAGGTTTACATACACCTCTACGTACACGTAATAGTATTATTATAAAGTATACATAGACCCTTCGTATAAGAAGATTACTTAGTCTTCTAGTTGTATTTCACATACATATATATATAAGATTGAATTAGAGTCATAAAATCCGTCTCATCTCATAACCATCTAGAATGAAAATATCAAATGGGCATAGCTCTACAACAACAAAAGTAAGCCACATATAGGCTTTATACAACTTGTGTTCAAATGAAAAGATAGAGTCAACATAAGTGTCACAATAATTAAGCAAATCAATAGGTAGAATGTCGGTATCATCCTCGGGAAAATGAGGACCTACCACTTGGATGATAAGAGTATCCAAGCCTCTTTCTCAATCGTCTCGAACCAAACCTCAACGACCGGAATCTAAATTGTTTGGGAAAAAGGGAGAAAATGAGGTTAGTATGCCACATGTACTAAGTATGAGACCATATGCACATATATCAAACAAACATGCTAAAAAGTAAATTTAGTTAAATCATGCCATTTTACTCTTTATGCACAATCAACAAGCTATACTTATCATTTAGTCATGTTTAATCAAATAAAGCAACTATATGCATATCACATACTTGAACCCATAATCTAATATAACCCTATCATCAAGTAATCATATCACAAGCATGAATAAGAGTTTATCATGTAAATAGTAAAGCTAGACAACCAATCATCATCCTTATAAAGTTATAAGTGCAATGACCAACCAAAGCCCCATAACCCTACTTAATCAAGTAACCACATAAGAATCATAAATAGTAACTCACTTCACATAAAATAACCTTTAATACACATAAGTTCATACTTTAACAACAAAGATCATTTACATATTCATAAGCATCAAAATCATCATATAAATTCATCTATCTTTATCATCAATTATAAACATAATATTGACCTCCTAAAGCTCCTATGAAGGCAAACTAGTGCAGGGCATAAGTAGAGTCCCATACCCCTACCTAAGATAAGTCAAACCTCTCAAGTCACTTTAGTTAGTCTATACATCATTACTTCATTTTAGTTTAGGGAACACTTGCCTTAACCGACATAGACCACATGAGATAATGTGGAATACGGTGTTGTAAAACCTTAAACCTATTGAAGGTGGTCTACCGACCAAGGTAAAACCTAACATAAACGTAGCTTTCAAGGTGGATCCACTAGCTAGTCTTCCTATGGGGGCAACATAGTTCAAGAACTAAAAGATATGTGATTCCCTCTACATACCACTTGGTAATTGGGGCCTCATCGCATGGAAATCAATGAAATGAGTATCCCTCAATGGAGAGTCCACATCACATATAGAACTAAAGGGTAACACTTCCTCTATTGGAAAGCCATCACCTCCCATTTTCAAGTTCACTCGGTGCTAAGCTAAGTCCCTTATTGAAATGTCATTAATCTTTATTCATCTTTCATAACTTAGTTTAGGTCATAGGTTCTAGTCCTTGTATAATCATCATCATAATAGCTCAATAGGAATTGCATGAGTATAATCCTTTCATCACAATTCCCATAAGTAAGGTTAACACATTACATACTATTTCATAATAAGGACACATTGGTAACCACCATCATCCCTACAACTTCACATCTTAATCAACCTCACAACCATAAGCAAGACATTTCAATTCAAAATCATACCACCCTATTAATCTTAAACAAGATGTATTCCAACACAATCATCATCACTAATTAACAATTAACCATAATTGGAGTAAATGATAGGAACCACAAGACTTACCAAGTCTTCTTCACAATTCATCATTGTCAAGATTTTACCATCAACCCTTAGTTCAACTCAATTAGGTCATCAACTCACCATAATTCAATAACCAATGTAATCACAAGTGTAGAAGAATCACTACATCATAATTCAATATTAGATCAAAGCTTAGGATTAAGTCAATTCATCATACCCTAGATCCCCTATCAATAACTAGTATGAAAGACCATACATCATCCTAATTCAATCATAATTTACATAAAAACATCATCTAGTACTAATTCAACCCTTAATCAAGCCAATTGAATGACCAATCAACAATGTAAGTCAAGATCACGACTTAGGGTTAGGGACTTAGGATCACATTCTTCAATTTTGTCAAGACCGTCAACAATTACCACAACCAAGTTAGAAGACATGTTAATATAGTCAATATTACCTATAGAACACATTAACAAATTAATTCATAACTTCAAATTCGTAATTGGATGAAACCCATTTGAACACTGTAGATTTGAAAACACTTTGAATGAACCCTTTGAGGAAAGAGGTCTCAAAGGTGAATAGATCCCATACCTTAACATTTTGACAAAAAATTAAAGATGAATTCGTCCCTTTTCCAGCCCTAAAAGCCCTTCCTTAGCTAGTCTCCAATGGTGTCTACCAATAGAGAGAGAAAGAAGAGAGAAGATAGAGAGTTTGTGTTTTTGAGTTCTAATTAGTTTAATTGGGGTTGGGGCTTTTATATGGGAGTTAAATTAGTTACTTATTCTCCAATTAATCCCTAACTAACCCCTAAATCATTTAATTAGTTATTTTATTTAATATTTAAAACGTGCAGCAACTCAAGATCCTTAGAGACGGAACCTCGTCGACGGGCCGTCTGTGAGTCTACGGACCTCACCCCCTCTCGTCCTGCACATCCGTCGATGAGTTCAGAGACTGTACAGGAGAGGGGATTCCTCACCATGGCTAAGTGTGGGTCAACGATGGCATCGACGCCTCGTTTTTCCACACAAAGTCCGTCTCTTGCTCCGTCGATGCACACTGCTAGGCAGTGTTGCTTCAAACGTTAGGGTCCTCGTCAAGGGCCCTTGGTTGGTCCTTGGGGAGTTGTACCCGAATGTTTCAACCTTGTAATATCTCAAACATGAGTTCCACACATTTTGACAAAATTTCGTTAATTTACGACTCTTAAAAACTAGCTAAATAGGCCAAGGCACACTAGTACCTCCTTGAACCAACTTTTAGACGTCATGGACGTTCTTGGACGTTCTGGTTCTCAAACTTCCTAAATGACCTATATTCATTAAAATAACCTTAAAAACAATGTCTAGACTTCCCGACACCTATGTTAGGTGTAACTAAACGTCTTGCATTTTCGAAATGTTACATTATCTCCCCCCTAGGAACATTCGTCCCCGAATGACACTAAAATTCTTTTCAACGAAGGAATAGACTCAAGACTAGCAGCCCAACCAACATTATTTCAATCAAGGCAGTTCAAATCTTCAATTACCAAAATGAGACTCAACATTACTTCTTGAGGTACTTACTTCTCACAACAACCATATGAGCTCAACATGACACACATGAGTTAACTATCAATTTATCAACATGATACATAACATTTAATAAGTACTCAACATGTAAAAATGCACAACATGACTCAAAACAAGCCAAATGCAAAAAATTCAAATTTTAAGGAAAATCACTGTAACTTCACTGCCCTAATTTCAAAAATGCTATTTTTGCAAATTGTCACCCAAAATTTAAGAGATTTCAATATCTAATAATATTCACTTTATTAAAAAGAATGACTAACCTCAATTATAAAAAATATGACAGTAACGGGACTTCATGTCAGCCTCGGCCTCCCATGTTGCACCCTCAACTAGGTGATTTTTCCATAATACTTTTACGGAAACCACCTCTTTGTTCCTCAATCTCTTTACTTGCCTATCAAGAGTTTGGACCGGAACCTCCTCATAAGAGAGGTTATCCTTGACACCAAGACTCTCAATAGGAAGAATGGATTCGGGATCACCGACACACTTTTTCAACATAGAAACATGGAAAACCGATTGAACCGAAGCCAATTCACTAGGCAACCTCAACTCATTGGCAACCTTACCAACCATTTGCAAGATTTCATAGGTACCCACATAACAAGGGCTAACCTTACCCTTCTTGCCAAATCTAACAAACCCCTTCATAGGTGAAATTTTCAAGTACATCTTATCACCTTCTTCAAACTCAAGATCCCTCCTCCTATTATCGGCATAGGACGTTTTACGTCTATAGGCTGTTTGCAAGCGATTTATTATAACATGAACTTTTTCCAAAGTCTTATAGATCAAATTGGGACAAAAAATTGAAGACTCACCGACTTCAAACCACCCAATAGGAGACCTACACCTCCTACCATACAAGGCTTCATAGGGAGCCATGGAGATGGATGAATGGAAACTATTATTATAAGCAAACTCTACCAAAGGCAAGTGCTTATCCCAACTCCCTTTAAAGTCGATGACACAAGCTCTAAGCATATCCTCAAGGGTTTGAATAGTACGTTTCGCTTGACCATCCATTTGGGGATGAAAAAGGGTACTCAACTTCACCTTAGTACCTATCCCTTTTTGAAATGACCTCCAAAACCTAGATGTGAATTGTGCACCCCTATCTGATATGATGGATAACAGAATACTATGGCGACACACAATATCATCTATGAAGATCTTAGCATAATCCTCCGCCGAATAAGTAGACTTGACGGGAATAAAGTTATCGTACTTGGTCAACCTATCAACCACCACCCATATGGAGTCATATTGCTTTTGGGTCTTGGGAAAACCTACCACAAAATCCATATTGATATCTTCCGACTTCCAAGTAGGAATATGGATCTCTTGTAGTAAGCCTCCCGGTTTTAGATGTTTGGCTTTGACTTGTTTGCAATTTTGACACTTAGCGACAAATTCCGCTATGTCCCTTTTCAAACCTTCCCACCAATACACCTACCTAAGGTCATGGTACATTTTTTTTGCCCCCGGATGAATGGAATAATGCGACCCGTGAGCTTCTTCAAGGATCCGATTCATCAAATCATCAATATTATGAACACATAATCGCCCTTGAAATCTCAATACACCATCTACCCCTAAGGATAAAAACTCATTTAATTTGCAAAGAACCGATTCTTTCAACTACATTAATGGTTTATCAAGGTGTTGTTAGGAATTCACCTCAACAACCAAAGATGACTCAGATTTATGATGGACTATCACACCACCATTTGAAATTCCTTCCAATCTCACTCCCAACCTAGCCAACCTATGAACCTCTTTCACTAGGTCTTTTTTGGCTTCTTCAACGTGAGACACACTACCCATAGACAAACGGTTTAGAGCATCCGCTACGACATTCGCTTTGCCAGGGTGATAGAGAACACTCATATCATAGTCTTTCAACAACTCAAGCCATCTTCTTTGTCGGAGATTCAACTCTTTTTGGGTAAACACATATTGGAGACTTTTATGATAGGTGAACACATCAACATAGACACCACATAAAGAATGCCTCCAAATTTTTAAAGCAAACACCACGGCCGCTAATTCAAGTTCATGAGTGGGATATTTCCTCTAATTCACCTTGTGTATCCTAGAAGCATATGCAATAACCTTCCTATGTTGCATAAGAACACCCCTAAACCCACATGAGAGGCATCCCAATAAACCACGAAGCCTTTTGTACCCTCCAGTAAAGTCAACACCGGAGCGGAAGTAAGCCTATCCTTCAAGATTTGGAAGCTCTTTTCACATGCTTCTGACCACTCAAACTTCTTACTCTTTTGGGTCAAAGTAGTCAAGGGAGATGCAATGGACGCAAAACTATCCACAAACTTCCGATAATAACTCGCAAGACCCAAGAAACTTCTAATGTCGGTTAAAGTCAATGGTCTCGGACAATTTCTCACCTCCTCCATTTTCCTTGGATCAACCTCAACTCCCTAACTAGAGATGATGTGACCAAGAAATGCCACCGACCTCAACCAAAACTTACATTTGCTATATTTGGCAAACAATTGATGCTCTTTAAGGGTTTGCAATACCACCCTCAAATGACCCATGTGATCACTCTCATGTTTCAAGTAGACCAAGATGTCATCAATAAACACAATGACAAAAGAATCTAGGTAATTTCAAAATAACCTATTCATTAGGTCCATAAATGCCGCCGGAGAATTAGTGAGACAAAAGGAAATAACAAGGAATTCATAGTGGCCATATCGAGTCCAAAAAGCTGTCTTTAGTACATCCTCACCTCTCACCCTCAATTGGTGATACACCGACCTCAAATCAATTTTGTAAAAGTAGCTTGCCCCTTGGAGTTGATCAAATAAATCGTCAATCCGAGGGAGAGGATACTTGTTCTTAATTGTGACCTGGTTGAGTTTGTGATAATCTATACACATTCTCAAGGACCCATATTTCTTCTTCACAAACAAGACTGGATCACCCCATGGAGATATACTAGGACTTATGAAGCCCTTGTCTAGCAAATCTTTAAGTTGTGCCTTCAATTCCATCAACTCGGCCGGATCCATTCTCTGTGAAGGAATCACAATGGGGTTTGTTTCCGGTAGCAAATCAATACCAAAGTCAATTTCCTATTTGGGAGAAATACCGGGAAGGTCTTTAGGGAAGACCTCCGGAAATTCACTCACTACGGGGATCGACTCAATAGTAGGAATTTCGGAGTCAAGATCTTGAACTCTCACTATATGATATAGGAAGCCATTAGCAATTATTTTGCAAGACTTTAAACAAGAAATGATGCGACCTCTAGGAATAGAACTTCCCCCTATCACTCAACAACGGGTTTATTAGGAAAATTAAACCTCACTATCCTTGTTCTACAATCAATAGTGGCAAAACAATAATGCAACCAATCCATACTCAAAATAATAAAAAAATCAACCATATCTAGTTCAACTAGAGCAACATTAGATACTCTATTGGGCAACATGATAGGACAATTTCTATATACCCTCTTTGCAACCACCGACTCACCCTCCGGTGTAGACACTAAGAAAGGCTCATGCAAGATATCAGGTAAAGTATCTAACTTTTTAGCTACAAGTGGTGTAACAAAACACAAAGTAGAACCTGGATCAAGTAAAGCATAAGATTCAATAGAAAAGACTTGTAACATACCAGTCACCACATAGGGAGAGGTCTCTTGCTCACCCCTAGTACGAAGAGCATATAACCGGTTCTTCTTTGGAGCATCACTAGAACCACTTGCTTGACCATTATTCTCTTGTCCTTTCATATTAGGACAATCTCGAACCTTGTGGCCACTCTTGCCACAACCAAAACATTGCCCGTTCCAACCAAACACTCACCGAAATGACCCTTTTCACACTTGGCACATGTTTGTTGGGTGAGTTCCCACTCTTCCCCTTTTGAGCTCTATGTTTGGCCACCTTGTCATCATGAGCCTTAGGTATCTTGGATGGAACTTGATTAGAGAACCTCTTTTTGAACCTAGGCTTGTCTTGAATTTTAAGCCTACTCTTGGAAGACCACCTTCAAGGGACCTTGCCCTCATAGCATCCCTAGTCTTCCTCCTAGCTCGTGCCTCCTCAACTTGTCTAGCATGCACCATAAGCCAAGAGATGTTCACATTGTCATGAATCATAGCCGAATGACACTCCTCTTGCAAATCATCTGACACTTCCGTCACAAAGCAGATCATTTCATCTCTAGAATCGAAAACCAAAGAAGGAGCATATTTGGACAATTGAGTAAATTTCATAGAATACTAAAGAACACTCATACCTCCTTGACGAAGGTTGATGAACTCCACAACTTTGGCCTCCCTCATATATCTAGGGAAAAACCCATCAAGAAATGTCTTCTTGAAGATCTCCAAAGTTACCGTTCCACCCCGAAGAGTCCGATTATCCCTCCATTGCACATACCAAGTTTGAGCCACATCCTTGAGTTGATATGTGGCCAACTCGCTCTTCTCACTAGTGCTTAACCGCATGGTAAAGAGTATCTTATAAACCTCATTGATGAACTCTTGGGGGTCTTCATCCACCCTTGACCCATGGAAAGTAGGAGGGTTAATTTGAGTGAAGTCCCTCAAACGATATGCCATGGTAGAGACTTGCAGATTGGGTCGGGGTGCAACCTCCCGATTAGCTTAGGCCGTCATAGCTTGAGCTTGAAGGGCTTGAGAAGTAATGGCTTGGGCCATTTGAAGAAGTGCAGCGCTTATCTCTCAATCTGTCAAAGGTGGAGGGTTGGCCAGAGCTTGTTCAATATCAATCTTCTCTTCAAGTGGAGGGTCTTGATCAACATGGTGAGGATCAATCTCCTCCTCAAGCCTTCTTGCCGCATTCCTCAGACTATTCATTTCCTATAACCAAAGTACAAGGTTTAGGTGAAAGCAATTAATAGTTACTCTAGAGGCACGACATTGGATTTTTAAGAAAGAGAGAGATCCTAAGCATCATATAGATTCCTATTCATAAGTGTGGCACACTTCAAAATTATGAGTACGAATCTACAAAGACGTGGTTGAGAGAGACATCGTTATCAAGGATATATAACCTTATGCTCTGATACTAAGTTTTTCATACCCGGCCTTACCCCCTAGACGTAACCGGCGTCGGCGTCCTCTTTGAGGACTAAGACTAGCCCCTTAATTATCATCACCGCATTCACAAGTCAAAAAGTATGGGAAATTTAAAACTTTTAACTTTAACTTACTGGAGGTTTACATAGACCTCTATATACACGTAATAGTATTATTATAGAGTATACATAGACCCTTCGTATAAGAAGATTACTTAGTCTTCTACTTGTATTTCACATACATATATATATAAGATAGAATTAGAGTCATAAAATCCGTCTCATCTCATAACCATCTAGAATGACAATATCAAATGAGCATAGCTCTACAAAAACAAAAGTAATCCACATATAGGCTTTATACAACTTTTCTTCAAATGAAAAGATAGAGTCAACATAAGTGTCTTAATATCTAAGCAAATCCATAGGTAGAATATCGGCATCATCCTCGGGAAAATGAGGACCTACCACTTGGATGATAAGAGTATCCAAGCCTTTTTCTCAGTCGCCTTGAACCAAACCTCAGAACCTATATTGTTTGGGAAAAAGGAGAAAATGGGGTTAGTATGCCACATGTACTAAGTATGGGACCATATGCACATATAACAACCAAACATGCTAAAAAGGAACATTTAGTTAAATCATGCAATTTTACCTCTTTATGCACAATCCACAAGCTATTCTTATCATTTAGTCATGTTCAATCAAATCAAGCAACTATATGCATGTCACATACTTGAACCCATAATCTCATATAACCCTATCATCAAGTAATCATATCACAAGCATGAATAAGAGTTTATTATGTAAATAGTAAAGCAAGACAACCAATTATAATCCTTATAAAGCCACAAGTGCAATGACCAAGAAAGCCCCATAACCCTACTTAATCAAGTAACAAAATAAGAATCATAAATAGTAACTCACCTCACATAATATAACCTTTAATACACATAGTTCATACTTTAACAATAAAGACCATTCACAATTCAATAAGCATCAAAATCATCATATAAAGTCATCTATCTTTATCATCATTTATAAACCTAATATTGACCTCCTAAAGCTCCTATCAAGGCAAACTAGTGCAAGTCATAAGTAGAGTCCCATACCCCTACCTAAGCTAAGTCAAACCTCTCAAATCACTTTAGTGAGTCTATACATCATTATCTCATTTTAGTTTAAGGAACACTTTCCTTAACCGACATAGACCACATGAGCTAATGTGGAATCCGGTGTTGTAAAACCTTACACCGATGGAAGGTGTTCTACCGGCCAAGGTAAAACCTAACATAAACGTAGCTTTCTAGGTGGATCAACTAGCTAGTCTTCCTATGGGGGTAACATAGTTCTAGAACTAAGAGATAGGTGATTCCCTCTATATGCCACTTGGTAATTGGGGCCTCATTTAATGGGAATCAATGAAATGAGTATCCCTCAATGGAGAGTCAACATCACATATAGAACTAAAGGGTAACACTTCCTCTATTAGTAAGTCATCACCTCCCACTGTCAATTTCACTCAGTGCTAAGCTAAGTCCCTTATTGAAATATCATTAATCTTTATTCAACTTTCATAACTTAGTTTAGATCATAGGGTCTAGCCCTTGTATATTCATCATCATAATAGCTCAATAGGAATTGCATGATTATGATCCTTTCATCACAATTCTCATAAGTAAGGTTAACACATTACATACTAGTGTTTTGCATACAAAGTGATAAGTTAGGTATCTCTAAATCCGTGGTCCGGGATTTAAAGAGTTTCACCTCGTACCTTTGTCCGGCTACGTGTGTCTAAGTTACTAACCCTTACATTTACTTCATATTAAGCATCATATTCGATGTATGTCTTAGTTATTACATCGCACCAATCTAAACTAGCCTATTAGATAGTATCTCACTAAATCTATGTTGATAATTATTTTCCTATTAACTACCACCTTTGTCCAGCAAGTACAAATAACGCGAGTTCTAACGCATGCACTCGTTAAAAAGACTTCTAAGAGAAAGAATTATCAATGCATACAATAACCTATTTGAGAATTTTTATTAAGCTAGGTTTAATTTGTTAATCACCCATGGTTCACACAATCCTAGTTGTTGATTTAGTTACCTATGCATAGAAGAACACAATTCATAGTTGATGAACAATAACTCATGAACTTACATTAACAAATTCTAAGAAAATCCAGAAATTCAACTTGAAACCACAAAAATATCTTGAAAACAAAATCCGGAAATTTGAATTAATGCCCAAGTTGCAAAAACAAATTTCCAAGAACAAAACTAAGAAAGTAGTAATATAATCCAACCCCAAAAACGGGGGTTTACACCCTATTTATAAAAAAACATTGTCCTAAAACAAGAGGAATTCATATAAGGAAATTTGTCCAAAAACGCGGATTCAATCGACGACCACCTTTAACTTGCATGTTCTCTGATCCAATCAAAGGACCACAACAGGGTCAGTCCATGCACCTACGGTCCTTCGATGCCTTCTGTCGTTCCATACTTAGATTTTCTTCAACTTCAGGTACTAGGACATTCCCTGATCAGATCGATGATTTAACAGGATCGACGGACTGTCAATCAATCGATGGTCCATTGATCCTTCCGTAGCCCCACACTTGGTAAGAATTCCCCGAGTTTATCTAGATGCATGAACCTTCAATCGACGGTCACCATCTGCAATAATTCTCCGCTGCCTTCTGCGTTTTGGTTTTGGAAACCTTTCCTGCAAAACAAAGATAAAAACATGTTAAAATTACTACAAAAAGGCTCTAGACACACACAAATCTTAAGGAAAAAGCATTGAAAATATCGTGAAACCACGGTACATCACACCCCTCATCACCAAGTTCACTCGGTGCTAGGCTAACTTCCCTTTATTGAAATGTCTTTATTAACTTTACTTCATAAAATGGCTTTAGGAGGTCTAATTCCTCATATGCTAGCTCATAAGTTATAAATGAGAATGTCCTTTAATCAACCTAAATGATATGAGAAAACCACTCACATTGACATAGCATATTCAAGGAATATATAGCTTATAATACAATTGAGAATACCTTCAAGAGACTCCCTCTATACTAGATTATCATACATGGTTCATTATATCCATTCATGTGTGTGTATCTGTACATACATGAGAAGACCTTTCACATAAAAACATTTAGATATTACACATATGAATACTTCATCATCTCATATACTTAACATCATAGCATATACTTTTCATGTTCATAGATTAATTTATGCATTCATATTCATGTATATATAGTAATCACCCTAGGAACTATTCTATCAAGGTAGACATGTGCAATGTATAGACAAAGGCCCATACCCTTATCTATACTAGTTCACCTATCAGGTCATCCTAGTTAAGATATATTCATACTTTTGTGGACGTATAATTTACATTCATAGTAGTAGACATTAGTGCATATGAGAATTATCCTTTCATTAGACACAATGAACCTTTACTACTTATAAGCATGCATGAGGTGTGTGTAACACCTCTAAAATGACTTAGGTATAACTAGAGCCTAACGCTTGTGTATTGATGTTTTGAAGTCCTTAAATGAATTAAAATGAGTTTAGGAGGCAGTTTCTAAAGTTTTATGATGTTTGGAGGTCAAACGTTCAAGAACGTCCATGACGTTCGACAGGTTTGCCTTGAAACGACCTTGCGTGTCATTGTATGTTTCGTCAAATTTTACGTGTTCATTTTAGATGAAATTGATGTGAGAGGTCCTAAACTTGTATGTGAACATATTCGGGTTGGAAAAGTCCGGACAAAAGTGCCCAAGGACGAACCAACGTCCTAGAGGAAAAACCAATTATTTGGTCCAAGAATGCCTAGACCAGCCACAAACTACGGAGGCAATCGACGGCCAGTAGGCTGGTCGACGCCCCGTCGATGGAGGCCGTTGGTAAATACATAGACTAGGGATATTAAGATCCACAAGTCCAGTCTCTAAAAAAAATGACAGACATCCAGGATGGTCCATTTGTGGACCTATGCCCCGTCGATGGGAAGGCATCGATTGGGTGTGCACCTACATGCAGCTCACTGTAAAGTGAAGAGGTGATTGGGTAAATTCACCCCACATCCAAATAAGTGTTTAGGCGGTTTGATAGGGCTATTTTGGGTATTATAAATAGTTTTATAAGTCAAAAACACCTAGATGAATTCATTATTCCAAATCAAAACCAAAATTCTCTAAGAAATTCTCTACAACTACATTGGAGCAAAAACTCAAGATATAGCTTGGATTGAAGATTTAATTGGTCATTCTTCATCAATTATTCATCAAATTCCTGGTCTAGATTCATTAAAGATATGGCTTTTATCCTTGAATCTCTTTTCTTAAAGGAGCCAATCTTCAAAGTAATTTCTAAAGTCTTTCAAAGATGAACTTGTCCAATTTTGTAATCTATCAATCGTTTCATACATAAAAATATCTTGAATCATTGTATATTGATTGACTTATTGTTAATTAGATTATTTTAACCTAAATACTCTATGAACCCATGTAATTCATGTAACCCTAGATTTGACTACTTTGTGGGTGAATTAATTATGTCTTAATGCTATTGAATTCTTATGTAGTTTGATTAGGGATATTGAATTATGAATGAATCATACTAGAATTGTTAGTTGGCTGCCCAAAATTCATAAGTTAATGTTTTATTATCTTTGATTTATTATGTATTGTGATTATTGGGATGAATTGATGATCATGGACATTGGTAAGGGCCTTTGTATATTGTCTTTGATGAATTTTCTATGGATTGAAGTTGTGAGGTTTGATTCATAGTATGTGGATCTAACTTTCTCTATATTGTGTAGTATATGCTATAGATAGTAATGATGTTTTGTATGGTCCACATATGGTGGCGGTGGTTATGTCCTATACTTGTGATTAATGTGGCCTTGTTGTCATTACTTTATGAATTGTGAATGATTTGGCCTCGTCGGCATTACTTTATGTATTATTGCTTTAGCTTGTTATAACTTGATTAGGTGGAGATTATTAATGTCTTGGTGACTTATGTGTTTACGTGGATTCAAAGCATGAGTTTTTCTACTTGATGATGTGTGTTTTTAGTAGACTATTTAGTAGTTATTATGTGGATTACTTGATGTTGAAGTATGATGTTTCTTGATAGATTGTATAATACTTGTTATAAATAGATTGATGATTATGTAGTAATGAATAGGGTGACCTATGAATGACCTTGGTTATGCCTACGTGCTCCTAGAATGGTATGTTATATGTGAAGTATGTGTCACATCCGCGGAGCACCCCCTAGAAGTAACATGGCATACTTAATCTCTAGGAGATCTTATACAAGCCCATAGTTATCATTCATCGCATTGACATAGTAAATTTGGCGGAAAATTTAAAACTTTTCATAGCACATCATATGCTAGAACTTTACATCATATATAGATAAAACATAAGTCATAATACATATTTATACCTTAAGTCTCTTTGCCATCTTACACTCAATCAACATTAGAATACATTAGGGACACAGCCCTTTAAGACATAAAACATAAGTATATAATTCATAACATTTTACATTAAGCATAAGTAGGAGATCCTTGAACTTAAGGATTCCTTTCATTGAGATTGGAAATCTTCTATCAAGCTCTTCACCATTCAAGACATACTTTAAGCATCCATAACCTACACTTTGTGTAAAAAGTAGAGAAGAATGGAGTTAGCACAAGAATGTACTAAGTATGGCAACCATGCAAAAACATGCATTTAAATGGGACATTTTCCTTGAAATCATACTTCATGCCATTTTGAGTAAATCGCCATAAAACCTTTATCGAAAATCATATATACCATTCACATACTTCATAGTAACATAATCAAAGTCCAAACATCATATAAAATCACATATAGAATTTAAGTCCCATTTGAGGTCACTTTACAGTGAGCTCATTCTTCTTAACAGTGAACTTCCTTCTCTTTAATTCATTAACCTCACAAGTAATTATTTAGTGATACTTTGTGCAATCCATCAACTTAGGACCACAAGAAAAGCCACACATACAACTTACACAAGCCAACACATATCATCATAGAAGTATAGACTATTACAAGACACATTCAAGTAAACAATATAGGACATTACACTAAGCTACATCAACTTATACATACTTTTACTTCTTTTCATATTCATCATTATAAGACCTTCTTCATGACCCCAATCTTAGTCTACTAGTGTAATGTACATGTGAAGCTCCATAACCTCACACATACTTAGTAAACTCTTCATGAGACCACAAACCTTAACATACAATTCATACATCCACATAATAAGTAAAGACAACTTCATTCATGTCAATACAAGACCTTCATCATATAGTCATTTAGACCAAGATAGTGCATATAAGGATAATATCACATAATATAGATTCATATCATGCACATCTTCATAACAAGTAGGTATATGTATACTACAATGTCATGCATAAAGACATAATCATAATCATATACATTAGGTCACCTTCCTAGGACTTCCTAAGGAGCTACTTGTGCAATATCTATATGGGTTCATTACTTCCACCTAATACTAAGTAACCTCCCTTGATTCATCCTAGTTAGGATCCTAGTTCTTTACTTCCATTGTCCATTTTACTTTAGGGAAACTATAGCCTTAACCGACACTAAGACCATGGGTGCTAAACATGGAATTTAGTGTTTTAGAGGCTTACACCAATGGAAGGTGTTCCTACCTAGCCAAGGTAGAACATTAACACATGCTAGCATACTAAGTGAATTCACTTGCTAGATCCTATGTGGCAAGTATAGTTTTGGAACTTGGAGGTACATGTGAAAACCCTCTTTATGCCTAATGGGGCATTATAGTTATTCACTCATGGAAACCCTCTTTATACCTATTGAGGCATTATGGCTATCCACCTCATGAGATTTATTATAACAACCTAAAAAATGACTATGCTAAGTAATACTTAAACGTACCTATAATTCCTGGATTAGACCGGGTTCACACGGCTTGTTGCGCGTAGAACCAGACCTTAGAACCTATGCACTAGCCAATCAAACCAACTTGGTGAGTTAGTTGAGCTAGGCAAGGTGAGAACCAACCATGTAGGGCACCCGAATTGAAGAGATTCACCCGGATGAGTTTTACCGGATTTAAGAGGGGTAATCTTAGGTTCGAAGGGTCTATAGGTAAAATGGTCTTTTCCAAGATAGGGGTAGTATTGTAATTACGCTAAGTATTTAATTAATTAATTAATTAATTAATTAATAGAAGAGGGGCAATTCGGGTAGGGTTGGCCGAATTTGACCCTTTTTCGCAAGTTAAGCTTCACCCGGGTTCGATCCTTGGTGGAAGCAATGTTAAATTTATTAATTTATATTAATTATCTTAATTAAGTTAGGTCATAATTAATAATTTCACCTAAGCCTTTAAAAAATCAGATTTTAAACAATTAAGAGAAGTCCTAATTTGACTAAGTCTCCACCTAATCTCCTAATCCTAAGCTAACACTAACTCACGTTTCTCTCTACTCTCACCTCAGTTGCACGATTATTCTTCAGTATATGAAAAGAATAGAACAAAAAAATAAAGAGTTCATCCACACTCAAGAACTTGAACGCTCAAACTAAAAAGCAAAATAAGCTTCAAAATGAAAAGCAAAAACCAAATTCTCGACGGATTGTGCTTGTGATTTCGGTGGTGAGACGTCGGCTTAGTGTGGGGGTTTTGGCAGCACGTAAGAACATCTTTGAACGACTTCAGGTATGGGTTTTCTTCCCTCTTGGTCCCTTTCCTAAGAGACCCCTAAGGTTCAGTCTATTCACAATAGAAAACTAAGGTTGTCCCCGTTGCATGCCACTGTCATTAGATCCTTTGAAAGATTCAAGTATGCGTTGGTATGACTTCTGGTAGATGATTTTAGGGCTGGTTGTGATTACGTGTTTGAATGTGTATTCGGAATTATGTAGAAATGAAAGAGGTGTTCCGAAAATGTAAAGTTCGTTAACTTGTTTGTACATGTGTGTGCCGTGAATTAGCCACGGTTTGAAGCTTAATATTGACATGTTAAAATGTTATGAATTATGTGTGTGCGAATATATTAAAAAAATGATGTTCATATGAGTTCAAAGTTACTGAATTGATTGATAATTCTTGACTGAAAGTAACCTTGAAAATACACCTAAATATCTCCCTAAAAAAAACTACTCGAAATGTCTTAATGTTTAACGTGAAAGAGGGTGAGAAAATAGGCTGCAAAAATGTGGTCAAATTCCAATTTTCTGGAATTTGGTTTCGGCCAAGCTACTGTAAAAAAATTAGTTTTAATTTTTTTTTTAAAATGCATGAGGTCATTGGGGATTGAACCCAATACCTCACCATATACATGTTATAAAAATTAAATAATAAAAATGAGGTTAGGGGGATTCGAAATGGTGTAAGGCTGAAGTGAAAAGTTAGGAGAAAAAAAGAAAGAAAAATGAAATGAGGTGTGTGGGGTTCTAACCCACAACCTCTTGGATAGGTGAGGGAGAGAGGAGAAAAATGAAATAAAAAAATAATAAAATGAGGTATGTGTGGATCGAACCCACAACCTCTTGGCCGAATGAGAAAGTAAGGAGAAAATACAAATAAAAATAAGGTGAGGTTGTGGGGAATAGATCCCACATCCTCTTGGTCTAAACGAACGAATCAAGTAAACAAATAAATAAAAAGGAATGTGGGCGTGGGGATTCGATCTTGGGTCCCTCAGGCCTAAATATTTAAGACAAAAAAATCAAGAAAAAGAAAGAAAGGAAGTGTAGGTGTGGGGGATGGATCTCGGGTTCCCTAGCCAAAACTTTTATGTCACCAAAAATTATAAAGAAAACTAACTAAGTGTTATACAAGGGATTGAAATAGGGTTCCCTTGCCCAATTCCGTATTGACACATAAGTCTTACGTGATTAAATAATTAATGAATGCTGCCTATAGAAATCAACATTCAGACCTTGGCAATCTTACAAGATGCATAATTCTTGTACCACAAAATCTTGGTTAAGTACAAATCACTTAGATGAATTATGAGTGAAGCCTCATGGCTTGTACGTATGGATTCATAAGTCCATCGTACGTTAAAAGTAAGTGAACCTAAGATGTATGTGATGAATTGATGTGACCCAGGAGGGTTAAGTAAGGGTGTGAAACACACTAAAGGGCCAAGTGCATTGGCATATAATGAAATGAACATTCACGTAAAAAGGGTTGAGTAATTATGATGAGATAATATGCTAAAGTTAATGAATGTGGTGACAACATGATAAGGGGCTAATGTGAAAGATGAGATAAATCGCATATGAGCCTGAGTAAGTGTTACCAAAACGTATTCACCTATGAGAGTGTAAAGTTAATGAAGAGACCAGTCTCTATGAACACTATAATGAAAGTATTAAATTTAATATATACTTAATACTAATGATGAGATGAGAAATCATCTAATGAGCTATGATGTCCTCATGATAGAAGCCAGCTTCTATGATGTATGAGATGAATGTAATGAAACTTTATACTGAGCACCGATAGGCTAGCTATGAGTGGCGATTCCTTCTTTCACGAAGGCAGAGGTTCGTGTAATTCTCATGAGATGAGACTTTCCATCCATACGGGTATGGGTTTCCTTATATCTCCTAGTCTTTGAACCTATGCAGCCAACATAGGGAACTAGCAGGGTTAAATTCCCTATATACGCTAGCATGTTTTGGCTTAACTTTGGCCGGTGATTCCACCTCTTTTCGGTGTGGGTTAGACACAGGATTTCATGGAGCTCACATGATTTATGACGGTTAAAGTTAAAGTTCCCAAAGAAAGAATGAGGCAAGCCTCATGTAATACACACAATGAAATGAACGATACCAAAGGTATTTGGGTAGGATAATCAAGAGGTGAACTAGGCTTATTTAATGGCACTAGTTCATTCTTAGTCATTGCACAGTGAACCCAATGAGAGTCTTAAACTACATCCTAGGTATAGATGGTGTTTACACTAGCCTATGAATGAAATAAAATGAAGTACGTATGAATGAATGAAGCAGACTCTTTGTTTGCTAAAGAAGACTCCCTAGTTGAGGTCCCATATGTTGAGCCCTCATTTTGGGAAGTCCTAATGTTAAGTCCAAGATTCCAGGGTCTCATGGCATATGAACGAATGAAATGAAATATGATATGTGCTATATGCAATATGTTATGTGATATATGCAATATGTTATGTGTTGTGTGCAATATGATACGTATGATGATGCATGTTACTCTTATGGCATGACTTTCCTAATCCGATTTTGGCAAGTCCACTGACTTGACTTTCCATAACTCATATCGTTAGGAGAGAGCTATTCTAAATCAGGCATGTCCGTTGTGTGTGCTTGTATATACCCATACTTAGTACAAGTGTGTACTAATTCCATACATTTATCTACTTTTAGGTGCAGGTGCAGCTGGACGTTAGAACTTACGAGTTGACGCAAAAGTTATCCGGACATGGAGCTTTTATCCGGATTTGGTAGGCCCTTATGCTTTCGAGGATGCTTACTGATTTATTCTAGCGTAGACGTAGGCATGAGCTGGTGGAGTATGTTCCACTAGCGTTTCTTTCGTATTTACTTTTAGACGTTGTATTGGTGCCATTTTGGCAACTCTATATTTATGACTATATCTTTCATTTGATTATCTTGATTTAGATTGTTGTTGTGAACACTTATAAGTTTACGTAGATAGTATTATGCGAGATCAATGTTTTCCAATATAAATTTTAAGTAAACAAAAGTTCATATTTTCCGCTAAAATTAACCTAGATGAAGTAACAACGATGTATGTAGGCTTGTCTGTGAACTCTGAGAGGTCAACGACGCCGGTCTCGTCTGGGGTCTATATTCCGGTCGTGAAAAATTTGGTATCAGAGTATTAGGTTAAATTCGAAGGATAATAAGTTCACATCAACCACATCGAGTAGTTTCTAAGTTATGGTAGTGAAGTGCACCACTATCATGAATTAGAGACTGCATGATGCGTAGGAAAATTTCCCTTCTTCTGATCTTATCGTGCTTTCCTTAATGTCTGATTTCTTGGTGTTATGAGCGTATCTAACATCAATTCTTATTTTTTCAGAAAATGAACACAAGGGGGAACGCTGGTCGGGGAAGAGTAGGAGCAGCTGCTGGGGACAACCAAGTTCCACCCCAGGCTCCAGCTGCAGGAGTGGCCATGCCAGTTAACCTAGCTGGGTTGACTGATGCTGAGGTGCGGACAGCTTTGGAACAGATGGCTCAAGCCATCACTGTGCAGGCTCAGCCTATGACGGACCAGGCCAACAGACAGGAGGTTCAGCGGGAGAACCCACCAGCCCACAACATGGCGAACAAGTTGCGAGATTTTATAAGGATGAATCCTCCAATCTTTAGAGGATATAAGACTGAAGAGGACCCTAAGGAGTTCGTGGAGGAGGTCCAGAAGATTCTGGTGGCGATGGGGGCCACGGAGATTGAGAAAGCTGAGCTGGCCTCGTACCAATTTAAGGATGTTGCACAGGCTTGGTGCAAGATGTGGCAGGATAGCAGGGCGTTGGGTGGAGGTCCGATCACGTGGGATCTATTTAAGACAGCTTTTCTGGAGAGGTTCTTCCCCAGAGAGATGAGAGAGGCTAAGGTTGAAGAGTTCATCAACCTTAAGTAGGGATCGATGTCTGTCAGGGAGTATTCCCTGAAATTCATTAAATTGTCCACGTATGCCACTTCTCTTGTGTCGAACAGCAGGGATGACATGAGCAGGTTCCTTACAGGGATATCAGAGGAATTGGAGGAGGAGTGTCGGGCTGCGATGCTCCATGATAGCATGGACTTGTCCGGTCTTATGATACATGTACAGCAGGTTGAGGACAGCCGGAAGAAGAGGAGAGTCTGTGAGGTCAGGAGGCCTAACCCTTCTGACCAAATAGGTTCCAGCAGAGGTGGTGGCAGGAGCACTTTTGGAGTTTGTGATCAGCCCAGATTTAAGAAGGAGCATCAGAGTTCACGGAACTCTAACTCTCAGAGGAGTGCAGCACCTAGAGGAGGCAGACCCGAGCGAAAGAAGGGAAATGGAGGTGATGTGCAGCGTCCCATAAAGGAATGTGGCAAGTGTGGCCGTATTCAAAGTGGAGAGTGCAGACTAGGCACAAATGTCTGCTTCGGTTGCGGAAAGAGCGGACACATGGTCTGGGACTGCCCACAGAATAGGGGTTAGGTTGGAGGTAATGCTCAGCCTAGGCCTAATCCCCAGAATGCTACTGCAGCCGAGCCTCCTAAGAGGAACAAATTCTACACCTTGAAGGGCAGGGAGGAGAAGGAGAAGTCTGCTGATGTGGTCACAGGTATGCTGCAAGTTTTCTCAACCTCTGTTTATGCATTACTTAATCCAGGGTCTACGCTTTCTTTTGTGACTCCCTTGCTTGCTCTTACTTTTGAAACACTACCTAATGTTTTGCATGATCCTATTGTAGTTAGTACTCCCTTGGGAGAAAATGTAAGAGCTAATAGGGTTCATAAAGACTGCACAATATTAGTATGTGGTAAGACTATGTGTGCATACCTTATTGAGTTACCTATGGATGACTTTGATATTATACTTGGTATGGACTGGCATCATAAATGTTATGCCTTCATGGATTGTCGTAGTAGGGTTGTGAGGTTCCGTTTCCCTAATGAATTAGAGCTGGTATGGAGGGGTACAATTCTAGTCGTTCAAGTCCCTTGATTTCGAACCTAAAAGCTAATAAAATGATGTCGAAGAGATTGTTATTTCATCTTGTGAGTGTCAATGATCTAGATCATGGCATTCCTTCCAAAGACTCTGTGCCTGTAGTGAATGAGTTCCAAGATGTTTTCCACGATGATTTGCCTGGAGTCCCTCCCTCTCGAGAGATGGATTTTGGTATCGACCTAGATCCCGATACCAAACTGATTTCAATTCCTCCCTACAGAATGGCTCCAACTGAACTCAAAGAGTTGAAGCTACAGTTAAAAGATCTCACTGATAAGGGCTTCATCCAGACGAGCATATCCCCTTGGGGCGCTCCAGTGCTGTTTGTGTAAAAGAAGGATGGAACCCTTAGGATGTATATCGATTATCGGCAGATCAACAAAGTCACTACAAAGAAGAGGAGCTCAGTTCACTTCCCAGGATAGATGACTTATTCGATCATCTCCAAGGGTCTAGTTTCTTCTCGAAGATTGATCTTCATTCCAGGTATCATCAGCTTATGGTTAGGATGAAGATATCCCAAAGACAGCCTTTCATACCCATTATGGTTATTATGAGTTCCTAGTCATGTCTTTTGGTCTCAATAACGCACCAGCTACATTTATGGACCTCATGAACCGAGTCTTCCGTGAATACCTTGATTCTTTCGTCATAGTATTCATTGATGACATCCTCATCTACTCTAAGACCAAGGAAGAGCATGAACAACATTTTAGACTAACCTTGCAGGTACTTAGACAACATCAGTTGTATGCCAAATTCAAAAAGTGTGAATTCTGGATTAGATCAGTGACCTTCTTGGGTCATGTTGTGTCCGATCAGGGTGTGGAGGTGGACCCCAGGAAGACTAAGGCTATTAAGAACTGGACAAGACCTCTTACTCCCACCGATATCCGTAGCTTTCTGGGATTGGCTAGTTACTATCGCAGGTTCGTGGAGTGTTTTTCTTCCATTGCTTCCCCACTGACGGCTTTGACTAAGAAGAAAGCCAAGTTCGAATGGACGGAGACTTATGAGAAGAGTTTCCAGGAGCTCAAGGACAGACTCACTTCAGCCCCAGTGCTTACTTTACCTAAATGTGGTGAGAATTACACTTTTTATTGTGACGCATTTTGGGTTGGTTTGGGTTGTATTCTTATCATGGTGGTAAGGTAATAGACTATGCATCCGGACAACTCAAGGTTCATGAGAAAAATTATCCCACTCATGACCTGGAGTTGGAAGCTGTGGTGTTTGCGTTGAAGCTGTGGAGGCATTACTTGTACGGGGTGCACGTGGATGTGTTCACAGACCACAAGAGTCTCCTGTACGTGTTCACACAGAGGGAGTTGAATCTTCGTCAGCGGAGATGGTTGGAGCTGTTAAAGGACTATGATATGAGTGTCCACTATCATCCAGGGAAAGCAAATATTGTAGCTGATGCTTTGAGCAGGTTGACCATGGCGAGTACAGCCCACGTTGATGATGGGATGAAGGAGTTGGTGAAAGATGTACACAGACTGGCCAGACTGGGTGTGCGGCTTTTGGCTTCTACTAGAAGGGGTGTTTCAGTTCATCCTAGTTCTGAATCATCCTTGGTAGTTGAAGTCAAGAAGGGTCAGCATCTTGATCCTGGTTTGATGAAGTTGAAAGACTCAGTGATGATGAAGATGAATGAGTCCTTTGCTTTGGGAGGTGACATCATACTTAGGTACCAGGACAGACTGTGTGTACCGGACGTGGATTGGGTAGTGTTCCTATGCAGGTTGGTAAGGTGATAGCTTATGCGTCCAGACAACTCAAGGTTCATGAGAAGAATTATCCCACTCATGACCTGGAGTTGGCAGCTGTGGTGTTTGCACTGAAGCTGTGGAGGCACTACTTGTATGGAGTGCATGTGGATGTGTTCACAGACCACAAGAGTCTCCAGTACGTGCTCACGCAGAGGGTGTTGAATCTACGTCAGCGGGGATGGTTGGAGCTATTGAAGGACTATGATATGAATGTTCACTACCATCCAGGTAAGGCTAATGTTGTAGCTGATGCTTTGAGCAGGATGAGCATGGGAAGTATAGCCCACATTGAGGATGAGAAGAAGGAGTTGGTGAAAGATGTACATAGACTGGCCAGACTGGGTGTGCAGTTGGTTGACTCTACTAGTGGGGGTGTTTAAGTTCATCCTAGTTTTGAATCATCCTTGGTAGTTGAAGTCAAGCAGGGTCAGCATCTCGATCCTGTGTTGATGGAGCTGAAGGACTCATTGTTGATAAAAATGATTGAGTCTTTTGCTTTGGGAGGTGATGGCATACTTAGGTACCAAGACAGGCTGTGTGTACCAGATATGGATGATTTGCAGACCAGGATTGTTGCAGAGGCCCAAGGTTCCTGGTATTCGATACATCCAGGTTCCACCAAGATGTATCATGACCTCAAGCAGATCTATTGGTGGGATGCATGAAGAAGGACATTGCTGAGTATGTTGCCAAGTGTCCTAATTGTCAGCAGGTTAAGACAGAGCACCTTAAGCCTGGTGGTCTCACTCAGATGATTGAGGTTCCGACTTGAAAGTGGGAGGCCATTAACATGGACTTCGTGGTTGTTCTTCTGAGGACTAGGATACAGCATGACTCCATATGGGTTATTGTGGACAGGATGACTAAGTTTTCCCACTTTATCCCTGTGAAGTCTACTTACAGGGCTGACGATTATACGAGACTCTACATTAATGAGATTGTGAGGTGGCATGGGATTCCTTTCTCTATCATTTCAGATAGGGGAGCTCAGTTCACTTCGCATTTCTGGAGATCCTTCCAGAAGAGCTTAGGCACGCGGTAAAGCTCAGTACTGCCTTCCATCCTCAGACAGATGGGCAGGCAGAGCGCACCATTCAGACATTCGAGGATAGTTGAGGGCGTGTGTGATAGACTTCAGAGGTAGTTGGGACGACCATCTCTCATTGATAAAGTTCTCACATAATAACAACTATCACTCCAGTATTGGATGACACCGTTTGAGACACTGTATGGTAGGAGGTGTAGGTCTCCAGTTGGGTGGTTCGATATTGGAGAGTCATCCATTTTCGGTCCAGAGATCATTCATGAGGCCTTAGAGAAGGTCAGGGTGATTAGGGACAGGTTGTCTACTACTTACAGTCGGCAGAAGTCTTATGCAGATAACAGGAAGCGGCCCTTAGAGTTTGATGTTGGTGACCAAGTATACTTGAAGATATCACCCATGAAGGGGGTGATGAGGTTTGGCAGGAAGTGGAAGTTGTGTCCGAAGTACGTTAGGCCATACGAGATTCTACAACGTGTGGGTGAGGTGGCCTATGAGTTGGCGTTGCCTGCGGATCTTGCTTCTGTTTATCCAGTCTTTCATGTCTCTATGTTAAAGAAGTGCGTTGGTGATCCAGCATCGATTCTTCCTGTTGAAGGTTTGGGGTTTGATGAAGACTTGTCCTATGAGGAGGTTCGTGTTGAGATTTTAGACCGGCAGGTAAAGCGGTTGAGAAACAAGGATGTTGCCACAGTGAAGGTATTGTGGAGGAACCATCTTGTTGAGGGTGCTACGTGGAAGGCCGAGGCCGATATGAGATCCCGTTATCCTCATCTTTTCATCTCTTGAGGTTACACTCCTTACTCTTAAGTCTAAGTTACATTGTCTCCTCTATTCTTTGTTGATATTGCTTGACTGTGTAAAGTACTTATTTTATGATATGACTGGCATTGTACGAGATAATTAGAAGTGCCATTCGAGGAAGAATGTTCCTAAGGGGGGATAATGTAACAACCTGGAAATGACTATTCTAAGTAATGCTTAAACGTACCTAGAATGCCTGGATTAGACCGGGTTCACACGGCTTGTTACGCGTAGAACCAGACCTCAGAACCTATGCACTAGCCAAGCCAACCAACATGGTGAGTTAGTTGAGCTAGGGAAGGTGAAAACCAACCATGTAGGGCACCCGAATTGAAGAGATTCACCCGGATGAGTTTTACCGGACATAAAAGGGGTAATCTTAGGTTTGGACGGTCTAGGGGTAAAATGGTCTTTCCCAAGCTAGGGGTAGTACTGTAATTACCCTAAGTATTTAATTAATTTATTAATTAATTTAAATAGGAGGGGCAATTCAGGTAGGGTTGGCCGAATTTGACCCTTTTTTGCAAGTTAAGCTTCACTCGGGTTCGATCCTTGGTGGAAGCAATTTTAAATTTATTAATTTAAAGTAATTATCTGATTTAAGTAAGGGTATAATTAGTAATTTCACCTAAGCCTTTAAAAAATCAACAATTAAGAGAAGTCCTAATTTGACTAAGTCTCCACCTAATCTCCTAATCCTAAGCTAACACTAACACACGTTTCTCTCTACTCTCACCTCACTTGCACAAATATTCTTCAGTATATGAAAATAACAGAACAAAAAAATTAAGAGTTCATCCACACTCAAGAACTTGAACGCTCAAACTCAAAATTAAAATAAGCTTCAAAACGAAAAGCAAAAACCAAATTCTCGACGGATTGTGCTTGTGATTTCGGTGGTGAGACGTCGGCTTAGTGGGGTAGGGTAGGGGGGTTTGGCAGCATGTAAGAACATCTTTGAACGACTTCAGGTATGGGTTTTCTTCCCTCTTTGTCCCTTTCCCAAGAGATCCCTAAGGTTCAGTCTATTCACAATCAAAAATTAAGGTTGTCCCCATTACATGCCCCTGTCATTAGATCCTTTGAAAGATTCAAGTATGCGTTGGTATGACTTCTGGTAGATGATTTTAGGGCTCGTTGTGATTACGTGTTTGAATGTGTATTCGGAATTATGTAGACATGAAAGAGGTGTTCCGAAAATGTGAAGTTCGTTAACTTGTTTGTGCATGTGTGTGCTATGAATTATCCACGGTTTAAAGCTTGATATTAATATGTTAAAATGCTATAAATTATGTGTGTGCGAATATGTTAAAAATGTGATGTTCATATGAGTTCAAAGTTGCTAAATTGATTTATAATTCTTGACTGAAAGTAACCTTGAAAATGCACCTAAAGATCTCCCTAAAAAAAAAATACTCGAAATGTCTTAATGTTTAACGTGAAAGTGGGTGAGAAAATAGGCTGCAAAAATGTGGTCAAATTCTAGTTTTCTGGAATTTGGTTTCGGCCAAGCTTACTGTAAAAAATTTAGTTTTAAAAAAAAAATGCATGAGGTCGTTGGGTATTGAACCCAAGACCTCACCATATACAAGTTATAAAAATTAAATAATAAAAATGAGGTAAGGGGGATTCGAAATGGGGTAAGGCTCAAGTGAAAAGTTAGTAGAAAAACAGAAAGAAAAATGAAATGAGGCGTGTGGGGTTCGAACCTACAACCTCTTGGATAGGTGAGGGAGAGAGGATAAAAATTAAATAAAAAAAAATGAGGTATGTGGGGATCGAACCCACAACCTCTTGGCCGAATGAGAAAGTAAGGAGAAAATACAAATAAATATAAGGTGAGGTTGTGGGGAATCGATCCCACACCCTCTTGGTCTAAACGAAGGAATCAAGTAAAAAAAGAAAAAAAAAAGGAATGTGGGCGTGGGAATTCGATCTTGGGTCCCCCAGGACGAAATATTTAAGACAAAAAAATCAAGAAAGAGAGAAAGGAAGTGTAGGTGTGAGGGACGGATCTCGAGATCCCTACCCAAAAATTTTATGTCAACAAAAATTATTAAAGAAAACTAACTAAGTGTTATACAAGGGATTTGAAATAGGGTTACCTTGCCCAATTCCGTATTGACACATAAGTCTTACGTGATTAAATAATTAATGAATTGTCACGACCCGAAAGCACCCCCTAGAAGTTAGGGAAAACTTTTGAATCATGACCGGGCGTACTTGACCCCTTTGGGGTCTCGTACAAGCCCTCTAACTAGCATTCATAACATAAAGCATGAAAAGTAGTGCGGAATTTAAAACTTTTCACGATAATCATAATAAAAGAAGTCTTTTCATAAATACTAAGAAATCTTATCGTCACAAGCCAACTTAAAGACACAACTTGGAATCTTAGGGACACGGCCTTTACGATAAAAGTAAATACATTTTTAAGTATTAATAAAGAAACTAAGAAACATAAAAACTATGTCCTCGAATATATGAGGACATACCAAATTCTTGAGAGATAAAGTTCCCAAGCTTCGACTCCGATCCTCCCAAAAGGGCTTCCAACCTATACTCATAAGGTATAAAAAGTATGGGGTTAGTACAACAATGTACTAAGTATGGCATATGCAAAAACATGCAAAAAGGGACATTTTAGTAAAGATAGTTTTTATGCAATTCAAATATAACCTTCATGAATCTAGAAGCAAACCCACATAAGAATCAACAATTAACACTTTATGGCTATCTTGCCAAACTTAAAGTAAACAAAAGGAACATTTCAGTTAACTTTGCTAAACTTGCAATAAAATTGAATAAAGCATCATAGTGAACATTTTGAATTCTTACAATGAAGACCTTACAGTGAAAGGCACGGTCCAAGTCATATGAACCCTTTTCCTTTGAAGTTGCCCTAACCCAAGGTTATCCTAAGACTCCCTAAGGTGAGCCAAGAAGGGACTCTGATTACACCTCCCTTCAAAGCACACCAAAGCGACCCTTAAAACTACCTAATCTTAGGCTTACTTCGTTAGAAATCAAATCCACGCCCTTGGCTAACATATGCAAAACACTCATGGAAATATAGGCCATACCAAGTGCAATGTGAGAGTAGCATCCCATACTACCACTCCCACTTAGTACTCCTAATGGATTCCATTTACTCAAGTACTCCATAATAATCCTCCATAACACTACACCATAGTACTCATTCACACGGATTTCATGAAGGTACTCTTCTCCCATAGTAGGTATAGGTCACACCAAGTGCAATGTGAGAATAGCATCCCATACTACTACTCCCACTCAATGCTCCTACTTGGTAACTAATGTGGATTGAGCACTTCACGACATACATACACAATTTCAACAATACACAAGATAATTAGTTTCAAATCAATTCTTTTGTGGGAGTTAGCTTAACCGACAAAGACCATGAGAGCTAGACATGGAATCCCGATATTAACCCCTATCGGATGAGGGATCCTTACTTGCCTAGTGCAAGGTCATGCTTCTTAGCGTTTACATGGCTTTTCCAATAGCTACACCTATGCGGGCACATAGTTAAGGGATAAGGAGATTGTTAGTAAGTAACTCACTCTCTACTAACGAGGAGTACTCATCTCAAGAGGTACTTTGGATTACAACATCTCAACTAACGAAGTGCAATCCACCTCCCCTTCATATCCTCTCGGTGCTAGGCATAACTCCACACGGATTTCTCAACATAATAGTCTATCTTAGAAAGCTCACTAGGAAATGGAGAGGTTGTTACTAGACACTACATCTCAACTCGCGAAGTGTGTCCACCTCAAGATTCCCCTTTTTTGCTCAACTTGACATAATACAAATCTTAAAGGAGTGTGTGTGTACATGTGCACACCTTGCATAAAAGCATCATTTCATTATCATCAAGTTCTACTCATACTTTAACCTTGATTCATCAAGCTACACACTCTACATACTTTTCATAATCATATACTTCATTTAGACATAAACTAGGTCAAACATGAAATTCAAGCTACATCAAATACAACACAAGACCCATTTCCAATATATCTTCATTTCACATATTAGACCTTCAAGATCACATACTCAAACCATACTAAGTAACATCAAGTTCATCAATTAGCACCGCCACCCATAAGGTGGACCATACCACTCAAATAGCAATTCATAATAAGAATTATACAATGAGAGCAACTCATCAACAAATCAAACCATCATTACCCATAAGCAATTTATCAATATTTCACCATAATAAGGCCCTTAGGGCAGTAGCTACACCAACATGACAAATACAAGAAGACCCAAGTTCACACCCTACTCAAATCATACTCACATAACCCATTTTCAAGTCAAAATTTGAAGTATGCATAAACAAGAGTTTCATGGAGTTTTAACATCAAAACCATCTATTCAAACCAAGATAAATAGATTTAAACCATTAGAACTTAGTTACAAGAAGACCCATAATAGAAATCAAAGTTTAGAAGAAGTTGAGTTTAAAACCCCTTTTTTTTTTTTTTTTTGAAAAACCATTTTGGAAGTTGGCTTCTTGAATGGAAAGGTATTCAAGAATGGATACCATACCTTTAGGAGAAAGAAACCCACGAATTTGATGAAGAAACAATTCCCAATCCGTCCTCCTATCCTTCCTTGACTTCTAGCTTCCAAGAGAGTTGAGAGAGTTTTCTTGAGAGAAAGAGAGAGTTGGATCTTGAAGAGAAAAGGGGGCTCTTCTCTAGGTTTAGGGTGTAAGAAAGTATTATAAGGCTTGGGGAGTATTTACATAAAACACCCTAAGCTGGCAGCCTTTAAATCATGCACTGGCAGGCTTCGTCGACGAAACCTCCTCGACAGACCGTCACGTCCACCACGGACCGTCACGGGGTTCCGTCGAGGAACACTTGGCTTCTAGATGGAGCCTGTCCCAATTTCACTCTCTGTCACCCACGATGCCCTAGCTCGACGGACCGTCCTGAGTACGACGGACCGTCGCCATGGCCGTCGTGAGCTACTGATGGGCAGACTTTGCCCAAGTCCTGGGGCCCTTCATCTAGAGTCCTTGGGGTCCTAGGTGAGGTCGTGCCCAGACGTCAAACCCCTAAACTAAGTCGTCTAGGTCTAGGTAACATCCGACGCATGTTTCAAGTAAAACAAACACATACCACTTATCCAAACTTGCCAAGACATACAAGCACATTCTAAGGCATACCATCCGAACGTCATGGACGTTTTTGGTCGATTGAACTCCAAACTTAACCAAACTTTGCACACTGCCTAAGGACACCAAACTAACTCCGTTTAACTTAAAATTAACTCAAGAAACAACCATGAGGCTCTAGTTCACCTTAGTTCATTTTGGGGCGTTATATTCTCCCCCACTTGGAATAACATTCGTCCTCGAATGACACTTAAATTTTAAGAACAACAAGGACTCACTTAGCATCATATAATACGCTTAGATCATGATCAAAACACTAACAATCAAAGCATCCACTAGCAAGGAACATCATTTTACACTTTCAACACTTAGCAACATAGGCAACTTTCACCAATTTTCACAAAGTCAAAAATTGAACCTCAATCTTCTTTTATGGAGGAACTACCTTCTCCAACGTTAAAAATGCTCATAAACAATGCCTTTACACACATTGAAACTAAAATTCAAGACAAAACAATTTTCTTCAAAATGCCAAATTTTATTACAGTGAAGTTGACTGCCATCTTACCAAATTTTTGAAAAAAATTCATTCTCTAAGCAATTCATCAAGACAACATGATCATAGGAACTATAAAACCATATATACTCATTTCATAACACAAAAGCAACAATAACCAAGAGTTGAGACTTACCAAAACCATCAATCCAGATTAATTATCCTTTCTAGCCCCCATCCCATAGGAAGGGTTCTTCTTGGGAGCATTAGGATCTAGGGAAGCTTGATTGACATCTCTCCCCCTTGATTTAAGGTTTGGGCAGTCCCTCATCTTGTGGCCTCTATTACCACATGCAAAACAACCATCCGTTCCGGCAAGACACTTACCCCCATGTTGCTTGCCACAAGTAGGGCACCTAGCCCTTTCATAGGAATGACCACCACCTTGAGAAGATTGATTTGGAGCCCTATCCTTGTTTCCCATAGAAGAATCTTGGGGATAAAACCTCTTCTTAGGCCTTTGGTGACTAGAATCATCCGACCTAGGTCTCTTACCCTCTTGCCTTATCTCCCTAATTTTGGACTCCTCAATTTGTTGCGCATAAACCATGAGCCTAGAGATATCCATGTCATTAAGAAGCATAGCCGTACGACACTCTTTTTCCACCAAGCTAGACACGCCCATCACAAACTTGTTCATCCTAGCCCTAGGGTTGGCTACCATGTTTGGGGCATACTTAGAGAGTTGGGTGAATTTGAGAGAGTACTCTTGCACACTCATTCCCCCTTGACGGAGGTTCATGAATTCAACCATCTTCTTCTCCCTCCACTCTAAAGGAAAGAATCTATCTAGGAAAGCCTCTTTGAATTCCTCCCAATCAACCGGTCCTCTTTCTAAGGGTCTCTCACCCCTCCATTGCTCATACCACACTTGAGCAACATCCTTAAGTTGGTAAGCGGCCAATTCCGCTTTCTCCCTAGGGGTCACACCCATAGCATCTACCACCTTGAAAACCTCATCTATGAAGCCTTGTGGATCTTCATCCACCTTAGTGCCATGAAAAGTAGGAGGGTTCATCCTCATGAAATCCCAAATCCTAGAAGCGGGAGTACTAGCATTTGGTGGGGGCCTATCTCCTAGGTTAGCTTGGCCCACAAAGTGATTGTTGACAACTTGAGCTTGAGCCGTCATGAGTTGGGTCAAGTTCATTAGGGCAGCCCTCAACTCCGCATTAGTCATATCACCCTCAACAAAAGGAGCTTGAGGCATAGGAGGCACTTGAGGTCCTTGAGGTTCCGGAGGCACTTGAGGTTCTTGAAGAGGAACCTCCTCATTTTCCTCCCCTAAGCCAACAATAGGAACTTGGTCAACATGGGGAAGGACTCTCTCATTTGGTACACCTCCCTCCTCCCTTCTAGCGGTCGATCTCCTCGTATTCATGTCCTAAAAACACAAAAGAAGAGGTTGAGAATAGACACCTTATATACTCAACTCTAAGGCACGATACTAGAATAGAGAAGAAAGTGAAACTTCAAGCATCCTATACCCTCTTGTCCATGGATGTGTCGCGACTCACACCAATGACCAAGATACTACTAGATGTGGCTTGTGAGACTTTCAGACCTTAAACTATTTCCCAAAACCTTATGCTCTGATACCAAGTCTTGTCACGACCCGAAAGCACCCCCTAGAAGTTAGGGAAAACCTTCGAATCATGACCGGGCGTACTTGACCCCTTTGGGGTCTCGTACAAGCCCTCTAACTAGCATTCATAACATAAAGCATGAAAAGTAGTGCGGAATTTAAAACTTTTCACGATAATAATAATAAAAGAAGTCTTTTCATAAATACTAAGAAATCTTATCGTCACAAGCCAACTTAAAGACACAACTTGGAATTTTAGGGACACGGCCCTTTACGATAAAAGTAAATACATTTTTAAGTATTAATAAAGAAACTAAGAAACATAAAAACTATGTCCTCGAATATATGAGGACATACCAAATTCTTGAGAGATAAAGTTCCCAAGCTTCGACTTCGATCCTCCCAAAAGGGCTTCCAACCTATACTCATAAGGTATAAAAAGTATGGGGTTAGTACAACAATGTACTAAGTATGGCATATGCAAAAACATGCAAAAAGGGACATTTTAGTAAAGATAGCTTTTATGCAATTCAAATATAACCTTCATGAATCTAGAAGCAAACCCACATAAGAATCAACAATTAACACTTTATGGCTATCTTGCCAAACTTAAAGTAAACAAAAGGAACATTTCAATTAACTTTGCTAAACTTGCAATAAAATTGAATAAAGCATCATAGTGAACATTTTGAATTCTTACAATGAAGACCTTACAGTGAAAGGCACGGTCCAAGTCATATGAACCCTTTTCCTTTGAAGTTGCCCTAACCCAAGGTTATCCTAAGACTCCCTAAGGTGAGCCAAGAAGGGACTCTCATTACACCTCCCTTCAAAGCACACCAAAGCGACCCTTAAAACTACCTAATCTTAGGCTTGCTTCGTTAGAAATCAAATCCACGCCCTTGGCTAACATATGCAAAACACTCATGGAAATATAGGCCATACCAAGTGCAATGTGAGAGTAGCATCCCATACTCCCACTCCCACTTAGTACTCCTAATGGATTCCATTTACTCAAGTACTCCATAATAATCCTCCATAACACTACACCATAGTACTCATTCACACGGATTTCATGAAGGTACTCTTCTCCCATAGTAGGTATAGGTCACACCAAGTGCAATGTGAGAATAGCATCCCATACTACTACTCCCACTCAATGCTCCTACTCGGTAACTAATGTTGATTGAGCACTTCACGACATACATACACAAATTCAACAATATACAAGATAATTAGTTTCAAATCAATTCTTTTGTGGGAGTTAACTTAACCGACAAAGACCATGAGAGCTAGACATGGAATCCCGATATTAACCCCTATCGGATGAGGGATCCTTACTTGCCTAGTGTAAGGTCATGATTCTTAGCGTTTACATGGCTTTTCCAATAGCTACACCTATGCGGGCACATAGTTAAGGGATAAGGAGATTGTTACTAAGTAACTCACTCTCTACTAACGAGGAGTACTCATCTCAAGAGGTACTTTGGATTACAACATCTCAACTAATGAAGTGCAATCCACCTCCCCTTCATATCCTCTCGGTGCTAGGCATAACTCCCCACGGATTTCTCAACATAATATTCTATCTTAGAAAGCTCACTAGGAATAGAGAGGTTGCTACTAGACACTACATCTCAACTCACGAAGTGTGTCCACCTCAAGATTCCCCTTTTTGCTCAACTTGGCATAATACAATCTTTAAAGAGTGTGTGTGTACATGTGCACACCTTGCATATAAGCATCATTTCATTATCATCAAGTTCTACTCATACTTTAACCTTGATTCATCAAGCTACACACTCTACATACTTCTCATAATCATATACTTCATTTAGACATAAACTAGGTCAAACATGAAATTCAAGCTACATCAAATACAACACAAGACCCATTTCCAATATATCTTCATTTCACATATTAGACCTTCAAGATCACATACTCAAACCATACTAAGTAACATCAAGTTCATCAATTAGCACCGCCACCCATAAGGTGGACCATACCACTCAAATAGCAATTCATAATAAGAATTATACAATGAGAGCAACTCATCAACAAATCAAACCATAATTACCCATAAGCAATTTATCAATATTTCACCATATTAAGGCCCTTAGGGCAGTAGCTACACCAACATGACAAATACAAGAAGACCCAAGTTCACACCCTACTCAAATCATACTCACATAACCCATTTTCAAGTCAAAATTTGAAGTATGCATAAACAAGAGTTTCATGGAGTTTTAACATCAAAACCATCTATTCAAACCAAGATAAATACATTTAAACCATTAGAACTTAGTTACAAGAAGACCCATAATAGAAATCAAAATTTAGAAGAAGTTGAGTTTAAAACCCCCTTTTTTTTTTTTTGAAAAACGATTTTGGAAGTTGGGTTCTTGAATGGAAAGGTATTCAATAATGGATACCATACCTTTAGGAAAAAGAAACCCACGAATTTTATGAAGAAACAATTCCCAATCCGTCCTCCTATCCTTCCTTGACTTCTAGCTTCCAAGAGAGTTGAGAGAGTTTTCTTGAGAGAAAGAGAGAGTTGGATCTTGAAGAGAAAAGGGGGCTCTTCTCTAGGTTTAGGGTGTAAGAGAGTCTTATAAGGCTTGGGGTTTATTTACATAAAACACCCTAAGCTGGCAGCCTTTAAATCATGCACTAGCAGGCTTCGTCGACGAGACCTCCTCGACGGACCGTCACGTCCACCACGGACTGTCACGGGGTTCCGTCGAGGAACACTTGGCTTCTAGATGGAGCCTGTCCCAATTTCACTCTCTGTCACCCACGACGCCCTGGCTCGACGGACCGTCCTGAGTACGATGGACCGTCGCCATGGCCGTCGTGAGCTACTGATGGGCAGACTTTGCCCAAGTCCTGGGGCTCTTCATCTAGAGTCCTTGGGGTCCTAGGTGAGGTCGTGCCCAGACGTCAAACCCCTAAACTAAGTCGTCTAGGTCTAGGGAACATCCGACGCATGTTTCAAGTAAAACGAACACATACCACTTATCCAAACTTGCCAACACATACAAGAACATTCTAAGGCATACCATCCGAACGTCATGGACGTTTTTGGTCGATTGAACTCCAAACTTAACCAAACTTTGCACACTGCCTAAGGACACCAAACTAACTCCGTTTAACTTAAAATTAATTCAAGAAACAACCATGAGGCTCTAGTTCACCTTAGTTCATTTTGGGGCGTTATATGAATGCTGCCTATAGGAATCAATATTTAGAACTGGCATACTTACAACATTTATAAGTCTTGTACCACATAATCTTGGTTAAGTATAAGTCACTTAGATGAATTATGAGTGAAGCCTCATGACTTGTACGTATAGATTCATAAATCCGGTGTACGTTAAAAGTAAGTGAACCTAAGATGTATATGATGAATTGATGTGACCCCAGGAGGGTTAAGTAAGGGTGTGAAACACACTAAAAGGCCAAGTGCATTGGCATATAATGAAATGAATATTCACGTAAAAAGGGGTGAGTAATTATGATGAGCTAATATGCTAAAGTTAATGAATGTGGTGACAACATGATAAGGGGCTAATGTGAAAGATGAGATAAATCTCAGATGAGCCTAAGTAAGTGTTACCAAAATGTACTCACCTATGAGAGTGTAAATGTCACGACCGGAATCTAGACTCCAGACGAGACCGGCGTCGTTGACCTCTCAGAGGTCGCAGACAAGCCTACATATGTCATTCTTACTTCATCTAGGTTAATTTTAGCGGAAAATTTGAACTTTTTGTTTTCTTATTTCATGCAAAACATTTTAAACTTAACATCATAGGCATTCACAAATCAACCATCTATTATAGAGATAATCAAAAGAAAGAAACAGTTCATAATTGCATTAAACGTATTTTTGCCAAAACGGCACCAATACAAAGTCTGAAATGAAAGTGGAAATAAACATTAGTGGAACATGCTCCACTAGCTAAAGCCTACATCTAAGCTATATAATAACGGTAGACATCCTCGAAAGAATGAGGGCCTACCAAGTCCGGATGAGAGCTTCACGTCCGGATAGCTACAACGTCAACCTGTGCCTGCACCTAAAAATATACAGTTGTATGGAATTAGTACACACTTGTACTAAGTATGGGTATATGCAAGCACACACCAAGGACATGCATGAGTAAAAATGGCTCTTTCCTAACAACATGAATTATGGAAAGTCAAGTCAGTGGACTTGCCAAATTTGGATTAGGAAAGTTAGTGGACCTACCAAATTTGGATTTGGAAAGTCAGTGGACTTGCCAAATTGGATTTGTAAAGTCATGCCATGAGAGTAACATGTATCATCATACGTATCATATTGCACACAGCACATAACATCTTACACATAGCACATAACATATTGCATATAGCACATAACTTCTTTCATATCGTTCGTTCATATACCATGAGACCTTGGAATCATGGACTCGACATTAAGACTTTCCAAAATAAGGGCTCAACATATAGGACCTCAACTAGGGAACCTTCTTTAACAAACACAGAGTCTGCTTCATTCATTCATGCGTACTTCATTTCATTCATTCATAAGCTAGTGTAAACAACGGCCATACCTAGGATGTAGTTTAAGACTCTCATCGGGTTTGCTGTGCAATGATCAAGAATAACCTAGTGTCATTACTTCAGTCTAGCTCGCCTCTTGATTATCCTATCCTAACACCTTTGGTATCATTCATTTCATTATGTGCATCATTTGAGGCTGGCCTCATTCATTCATTGGGAACTTTAACTTTAACCGACATAGATCATGTGAACATCATGAAATCCAGTGTCTCTCCCACACCAAAAAGAGGTGGAATCACCTGCCAAAGTGACCCAAAACATGCTAGCGTACATGGGAATTGAACCTCGCCAGATCCCTATATTGGCAGTATAGGTTCGAAGACTAGGAAAGTGACACTCTCATAGGTGAGTACATTTTCGTAACATTTACTTAGGCTCATTTGAGATTGCTCTCATCTTTCACATTAGCCTCTTATCATGTTGTCACCACATTCATTAACCTTAGCACATATTTGATCTTCATAATTACTCACCCCTTTTTACGTGAATGTTCATTTCATCATATGCGAATGCACTTGGCCATTTGTGTGTTTCACACTCTTACTTAAACCTTCTAGGGTTTTATCATTTCATTACATAATATTCATTTCATCGTATGCCAATGCACTTGGACATTTAGTGTGTTTTACACTCTTACTTAACCCTTCTAGGGCTACATCATTTCATTACATACATCCTAGGTTCACTTATTTTTAAACGTATGCTAGACTTATAGGTCTATACATACAAGCCATGAGGCTTCATTCATAGCTCGTTTAAGTGATTCATATCTTACTAAGATTATCTGGTACAAGACTTATGCATCTTGTATGTATGCCAAGATCTCGATTTTGATCTAAGTAGGAGGCATTATTCTTGAACATTTAATTCACGTATTACTTATGTATCAATACGGAATTCTGGCAAGGGAACCCAGTTTCGAATCCCTTGGACAACACTTACATTTTTCATTTATTTTATTTTGGTCCACATGGCTTGGGGACCCAAGATTGAGCCCCAACACCTTCGTTTCCTTTTAATTTCTTTTCTTTGAAATTTCTTTTCCTTGGCCGAGGGGTTGTGGGATCGAACCCCCACAGCTCTTTTTATTTTTTTAATTTCTTTTTCCTTGACTTTTTTCGAGTTGACCATGAGGGTGTGGGTTCGAATCCCCACAGCCTCACTTTATTTTTCTCTTAATCCCTAAATCAGCCTAGAGGTCGTGGGTTCGATTCCCACACGCCTCAACATTTATTTTCTTTTAATATCCATAAGCCTATCTGAGAGGTTGTGGGTTCGAATCCCACTCCTCTCATTCTTTATTTTCATGATTTCATTTTCCAGCCAAGACCACTGTTCGAATCCCCCTCACCACATTGTTTTTCACTTCTTCATTTTCATGACTTTTAACGTGGTGAGGTCACGGGTTCGACCCTCAGTGACCTCACTTGTTTTTCTTTATTTTTCATAACATTTTAAACAACTTTACTTGGCTGAAATTAACCAACAAGGTGCTGGAAATATGAGTTACATTTTTCAGCTTCTTTTCATCACCATTTAGAGTTAGTTCTTAGGGTAATTCATGGATCAATTAGTACGTTCTTAGGTCCATTTTGCATGGATTCATTTAGCCCCTCAGTCACATTACATTTCATATGAACATCACGATTTACATAAACATTTGTACATAAAATACAAAGAACTAACATACCATTTCAAGTCCTAATCCGTGACCAATAGTCACGGCAGTACACCCAAACTCACGTAAGTCATATATTCAGAAAACATAAACGTAAGTCACATAATTCCGAACATACATATAAACACATAATCATCACGAAAACACGTTTTATCCCTAGTTTTCTACCAGCAAACATAACCAACCTATGATTCAATGGGAGCTAGTGACAGGGACATCCAACGGGGAACAACCCTAGTTTTTGGAATAGATTCGTCTTAACCTTAGGGGTCTCTTGGGAAAGGGACCAAGAGAGAAGAGAACCCATACCTTTTATGACGTTCAAACCTTGAAGTTGCTGCCCAAACCTTATCCAACACTCACGTCCAAAACCAAGTTTCAACACCAAACTTTTGACGGAAAATCCTCCCTTTGCCTAAAGTATTTTGCTTAGCGTTTGATTTTATTTTTCGTTGTGAGTTCTTCAAGTGTGAAGAACTTTGATAAATTTTCTGTTTTTCTACGTTATTTTGGCAGAGAGAACGTGAAAGAGAATGATAGAGACGTGAGAGAGAGATGAGCGTGAGATATGAGAGTTTTCTTAGGCTTAGGAGTCTAGTTTAGGACTTAGTCAAATAAGGTTTTTATTAAATGATAAAAATCTGATTTACCTTTTATTTTAAATCAGCCAATAAATAATAAATATTAATTAATTACATTAATTTACCAACTTAAATAAAAACAATTTAAATCATGCTTCCACCTAGGTTCGAACCCGGGTGGAGCAAGACTTCACTCTAAGAGCCAATTTTTGGCCCTCTCTCCCCAAAATGCCCATCCACCTTATTAATTAAATAATTAATTATATATATTTAGGGTAATTACAATACTGGCGGGGTATACATTCACGTAAAAAGGGGTGAGTAATTATGAAGATCAAATGTGTGCTAAGGTTAATGAATGTGGTGACAACATGATAAGAGTCTAATGTGAAAGATGAGAGCAATCTCAAATGAGCCTAAGTAAATGTTACGAAAACGTACTCACCTATGAGAGTGTCACTTTCCTAGTCTTTGAACCTATGCAGCCAACATAGGGATCTAGCAGGGTTCAATTCCCTATATACGCTAGCATATTTTGGTTTCACTTTGGCTGGTGATTCCACCTCTTTTCGATGTGGGGTATACACAGTATTTCATGGAACTCACATGATATATGTCGGTTAAAGTTAAAGTTCCCAAAGAAATAATGAGGCCAGCCTCATGTAATACACACAATAAAATGAACGATACCAAAGGTGTTTGGGTAGGATAATCTAGAGGTGAACTAGACTTATGTAATGACACTAGGTCCTTCTTAGTCATTGCACAATGAACCCAATGAGAGTCTTAAACTAGATCCTAGGTATAGCTGGTGTTTACACTAGCCTATGAATGAAGTAAAATAAAGTACGTATGAATGAATAAAGCAAACTCTGTGTAAACTAAAGAAGACTCCCTAGTTGAGGTCCCATATGTTGAGCCCTAATTTTGGGAAGTCCTAATGTTAAGTCCAAGATTCCAGGGTCTCATGGCATATGAACGAATGAAATGAAATATGATATGTGCTATATGCAATATGTTATGTGCTTTATGCAATATGTTATGTGTTGTGTGCAATATGATACGCATGATGATGCATGTTACTCTCATGGCATGACTTTCCTAATCCGATTTTGGCAAGTCCACTGACTTGACTTTCCATAACTCATATTGTTAGAAGAGAGCTATTCTAAATCATTCATGTCCGTGGTGTGTGCTTGCATATACCCATACTTAGCACAAGTGTGTACTAATTCCATACATTTATCTAGTTTTAGGTGCAGCTGCAGCTGGACGTTAGAACTTACGAGTCGACGCAGAAGTTATCTAGACATAGAGCTTTTATTCGGATTTAGTAGGCCATCATGTTTTCGAGGATGCTTACTGATTTATTCTAGCGTAGACGTAGGCATGAGCTAGTGGAGTATGTTCCACTAGCGTTTCTTTCGTATTTACTTTCAGACGTTGTATTGGTGCCATTTTGGCAACTCTATATTTATGACTATATATTTCATTTGATTATCTTGATTTAGATGGTTGTTGTGAACGCATATGAGTTTATGTATATAGTATTATGCGAGATCAATGTTTTCCAATATAAAGTTTAAGTAAAAAAAGTTCAAATTTTCCACTAAAATTAACCTAGATGAAGTAACGACGACGTATGTAGGATTGTCTACGACCTCTGAAAGGTCAACGATGTCGGTCTCATCTAGGGTCTAGATTCCGTTCGTGATATTTATGGTAGACATTCATTCCCACATTGGGAAGGGACACACACTAATATTCAATTTCACTCGGTGTTAAGCTAAGTTCCCTTTATTAAAAACCTTTATTAACTTTACTTTATAAAACATAGTCTTAGAAGAGTCATCCACTCATATACTTAGCTCATAGGTCATAGATGAAAGTTCATCAACCTAAATCATGCGAGTAATACCTTCACATGGACATATCATATGTAAAGCACCATCTAGTTTAGGGTACCCATGAATACACCTTTCAAGGCCCCTCTCTTGACTAGATCTTCATACATGTGTGTGTGAATACTTATATGTGAGCAAACCTTTCACATAACACATAATTTACACACATGAACATACATTATTTCATTCATGCATAAGTGTACAAGTGTAACTATATGAACCATGCTTTCATATAAACACAATTCGGCACTAGGTATAATCATACTTCATCATACCACATACTTCAAATTATACCATATAAGACATGTTCATAACACACTTTCATGGAATCAAACTTAGCATGCATAATAGTAGACATTAGTGAATATGAGAGTTACTTTTCATTTAGACACTATGACCTATAGTATTTGTAAGCATGCATGTAGAGTGAGGGTGTGTGTTCATTGGTCAATATGATCACATAATGGCTATCAACAACATATTGAGGCATCAACCCTCTTAAGACCACAATACTCTTCCAAGCATAGACCACAAAACACACAATAATATAGTAGGCAAGACAATCATCACATTATAATAAAGACTCCTAACTTTTGCTATCTACACATTCACATAGGGGTTCATGGGTAGGGGTCATCAATCCTTAATACTTCATTAATGGCAGCACCTACAAATGATCATAGCATAATCATTTACATGCTCATAACAATAGTAACATAACCTAGATTCACAACTCAAGTAGAAGATTAGGCACAAGTTACACATAAAGTGATCATCATATTCACTCAATCATATATTCATCAATTTTACTTCAAGGCCATGGTAAACACATATATAATGACAATAAAGTAAACACCGCCACCATAAGTGGACCATACCACACAATGCCATACAAGGCTTCATCAACATTACCCTAGAGAAATAGCGAAGTAGAAGAGTAGAGCAATTCTTACCAATCCTTTATCCTTTGGCCATCATTTACCATTACAGCTCTTTCATCAATAATTCAAGTATAGGGAAGCAGTTAGAGTACCATAATCATATATAAATTCATGTATAAACTACTACAAGATCATGCTACAACTAGTACAACACATTAACCTAGTAGAAGATAGAAGAATGTACGTGATTAACCAATTTCACTTGCATGGATCATAAATCATATTTCATTAATAGCATCAATCTAGGGAAGTAACTAGATATACACTTAGCACAACGAGATCATGCTTACATCCCTACAAGATCAAGATACTCACATAGGCATTAAACTATCAATTCAGTATAGTGTAGAGGTAATAGGCCATTTTACTAATTTTCCCAAAGTATTGATCATAAATCATATTTTACCAATAAAGTACATGCTAGGAAGTAGCTAAATATATAGAAATCAAGTCTTAATCATAATTCATTCATCTTAGGATATAGATTACATCACTACCTAGCATTATCAATTCATAGACTAAAAGAATCTAGATCAATTCATGTAAGCCATTCTTTTATTTGATCATCAAGGGTTTATACCCACAATTCATTCATAATGTTAACTTAAGTCAGTAGCTACAATGATTCATGCATAATTGAAATCCTACACAATTGTTCTCAAATCGAAATCACTATAACACATATAAACATAGGCTAGTAACACTCAAATCTTCATACATTGATCCACATGGATCCTTCATCATCAATTCATAATAAATTCACATAAATAACAGTAAATATAAGCAATTCAACATAAGATAAACACAAATCTACCATTAACAAGCCATGATCACAATGCCCATGCAAGGGCTAAATCAAATTTGGGAAGGTACATGGGTTCATCATTCAATTGGATTAAAAATCATGTTAAACCCAATATATTAACTTCAATTTATCATGATTTAATCATTAAAAACATTTTTAGAAAGAAACCATGGCTAGATTGAAGAAGGAGAACTTTGATCATAAAATCTCTTTTGAAACGTTGAATTAACTCTATATATGGAAGGATAACTAGAGATGAAGGATCACCATACCTTTATCTAGTTTAAAACTTCTAAAATTTTATGAATATTCCATGGAAATCCAAGATCCAAGTTGTTCTTGAGCTTTACCAACAATGGTGGTTTCTAGGGAGAATATTTTTTTGAGGGAAAGGTTAATTTCGTGTAGAGGGGATTGGGAATGGGAGGTTCACGTGTTTGATGACTTATATGCACCCAAAAATAGGTAAATAAATCAATTAGAGTCATTTTAGTAAGTGGGGTGAATTTCCCATTCACCCCTTTAATAAAATAGTGTGCAAGCAGTGATGCACCAGCCTGCATCGACGGATACAACGACGTGGCGTTGGTCCATTGACGGACCATTCCTTGCCATCCATCGATTGGGTATGAGGCTGTAATTTTACCAAGAATTACCCAGGCTAAGTGAACATAGATTCCTCCCCATCGACGTGGCGTCAGTCAACCTACGGGGTGTCGTTTTGGCTCGTCGATTGACGCTGACAAGGCAGTATCTCGACAGCCTTGGGTCCTTCTTGTGGGCCATTTTATAGGACTCTCTTAAAGTTGTACCCGGATGTTTCCCACGTAAATAAAACTCTTAACAAGTTTTACACCCCCAACATGAGTTTCAACCCAAAAAAATACTCGTAACACGTCCAAACATGCAATGCCCCATCAAGACATACACAAGCATGTCTCAAGGCTATCTTTCAAACGTTTTGGACGTTCTTGAACGTTTGACCTCCAAACTTCTAGAAATTTCATAAAATACCAGTAAACATCATTATAACTCATTTTAATACTTCATAAGATCATTTCATACATATATAAGCATGCATAAACATATGAGGCACATAGGTGACTAATCGTCGAACGTCTTGGTCGTCCCTTGACGTTTTACTTCCAAATCACCTAAAACTTTATACACTGCCTCTAAACCATATTATAAGCCTTTTTAGGACATTAGAACATTCATACAAACATGTTAGGCTCTAGACATCCTAACTTATTTTGGGGGTCTTACAATATCCCCCACTTGGGAACATTCATCCTCAAATGATAGTTAGAACATTTTTAATCACAACAAGGACTTCAATACATCATATAGCAGTTCATCATATTCATATGATCATCACATAGAATTTAATGCACCTAAATTACAAGGAACAAAACTTCACATCATTTAGCATTCAATGCACACAAGAAAGCAAAACTTCAATTCACTCACTCCTTAATGCATCAATCAAAAGGCTCTTATCATGTTCATAGGAGGAACATCCTTCGAATAATCATAACATGGTAATCCATTTTATTAAGATTTCATCATGTATCGACACACATAGGCGGACTACAACAATATTTAAAGCCACTTAAGCATTCATACTTCAATGCACATAGACTTGAGTTAATTGAGTTAACAAGGATCTTCATTAATTAGACCTAGTGCCATGACGGTTCTGCTCAACCATACCATACTTAGTGGTTTCCATGGAGGAATGTCCTTCTCCTCAACAAACTTACATGTATCATGAGTTCATACCCAAGCAAATGCACAAAGGTCATCTTTACTGTAATATCAGAATTTCTCAATATTTTTAACCAAGACATGCGCATGTCTTCTTCCTTGTGAAGTCTAAATGGCAAGTCACACCAAATACATCACAACTGTTAGGAAAACATTTCAAACAATGTCAATTTCTAACATAGTACTCAACTTCACAGTAAGCATCATTTGGGAAAATTAATACAAATCATAGTCACATACATGAATACTAAGTTAAACATGCTTTCACTATTCAAGAGTGAGCCTACAATCATGCTTTCCCAACCATACAAGTCACATTTATCTCAAGAGATTTTACTCATTTCATTTTAAAGAGACTCAACTTTTCATTATAAGGCTAAACATTACACCTCACAAGTGACTAAAACCATGTTTGTTATCTTATCTCAAGGAATAAAACTCACAATCTGCATGTTAAGATGCACAATACACATGAGAAAATATGGATTTTTATCTAACTTTCCATTGATTCACTTTGGAAACTTCACAATATCTTTAAGGTGATTTCAATCAATACATACCAAACATATAAGGTTCATGCAATTCATACTTTCTGCAAGACTCTATTCATGAACAAGCTTACTAATAATTCATTAGCTTCAAGTTCAAGTAAAAATAGAAGGACAAGGTAGAAAATATCTACAACCTTACTATTCCATCACTATCCCCCACTTAGGGTAAACCCAATTAAGAGAAACTTAACCCAATCTTCAAGAGGATCTTAGTTATCAATCAATAAGGGAATTATAGTAACATAACCTGAGGGCTTCAAAGGTGTTCAAAACTTCATCACCTACGAAATTTATCCCCAATCATCAAGTTAGGTCATCTCATTCAACCACATAAGGTTTTTATACCACTCAATAGACACCAAGGTCATACAACATTAGGGGAAAAAAACAAGGGGACTTAGCCATAAAATTTCTTCTTTTTCCTTGAACATTATAGTAAGGTGACTTCTAGGTCACAAAAACCCACATCATCACCCTACAAGGCAAACATATCATCTTCACACCTAGAATTAGGTATATAAAAAGGATTCCAATCCATTCTAGGAAACTTATCAATGACCACATATAAACAAAGAGAAACATTGAACACTTTTAGGCACATATTCTTAGGGTAGCATGCTTTCATAGGTAGTCACCCAATATTTCGAGGTCAAATCATAGTATTAAGCTACCAACATCTAAAACCATATAGTAACACATCATTCCAAAAGAAACTCATTTTAACCATATTAACTTCTAACATGCTTTAACCATATCATGACACACATTCTTCAACATAACATGCTATTTAATATAAGTCTCATACATAGCCATAAATAGCATCACATCATCAGAACATGCAAAAATTCACCTTCACACATACTCATTCAACCATAAAACCAAGTTAAGAATTAAATCACCTTTTCTCTCTCAAGCATATCAGATACCCTCTCATCCAAGAAATCACATCTAAAAGACCACCGGACAAGAAAACATCTGAGAGAGATCTTATAGAGTTAAGTTTTATGGCACGATATGAGAATGATGAAGAAGGAAAACTCTATTGTATTATAGCCTCTCATATCATTTGATGATGTCGTGACTCACCACTAATGAACACGAGACTCTACTAGACGTGGTAATATGAGACCTTTAGAACCTAAAAACACTTTATAAACCTCATTCTCTTATACTACATTTTCCACGTCCGGGGAGCACCCTTACTTGACCTCTCCGAGGTCTTATACAAGACCATGTTATCATTAATCGCATTGACATAGTAAATTCATAGCACATCATATGCTAGAAACTTTACTTCATATATAGATAAAACATAAGTCATAATACATATTTAGACCTTAAGTCTCTTTGCCCTCTTAGACTCAATCAACATTAGAATAAATTAGAGACATGTCCATTTAATAGATAAAACAGAAGTATATAATTCAAAACATTTTATAGTAAGCATAAGTAGGAGATCCTTGAACTTAAGGATTCCTTTCATTGAGCTTGGAAATCATCTATCAAGCTCTTGACCATTCAAGACTTCCTTTAACCATCCATAAGCTACACGTTGTGTAAAAGTACACAAGAATGGAGTTAGCACAAAAATGTACTAAGTATGACAACCATGCAAAAACATGCATTTAAAAGGGACATTTTTCTTGAAATCATACTTCATGCCATTTTGAGTAAATCTCCATAAAACCTTTATCCAAAAGCATTTATACCATTCACATACTTCATAGTAACATAATAAAAGTCCAAACATCATAGAAAATCACATATAGAATTTAAGTCCCATTTGAGGTCACTTTACAATGAGCTCATTATTCTTGACAGTGAACTTCCTTCTTTTAATTCATTAACCTCCCAAGTAATCCTTTAGTGATACTTTGTGCAATGCATCACCTTAGTACCACAAGAAAATCCATACATACAACTTACAGAAGCCAACACATATCATCATAGAAGTATAGCCTATTACAAGACACATTCAAGTCAAGAATATATGACATTACGCTAAGCTACATCAACTTACACATACTTTTACTTCTTTTCATATTCATCATTATAAGACCTTTTTCATGACCCCAATCTTAGTCTACTAGTGAAATGTACATGTGAAGCACCATAACGTCACACATATCTAGTAAACTCTTCATGGGACCACAAACCTTAACATACAATTCATACATCCACATAACAATTAAAGACAACTTCATTCATGTCAATACAGGACCTTCATCATATTGTCATTTACACCAACATATTGCATATAAGGATAAGATCACATCATATAGATTCATATCATGCACATCTTCATAACAAGTACATATATGTATACTAACATATCATGCATAAAGACATAATCATAATCATATACATTAGGTCACCTTTCTAGGAATTCCTAAGGAGCTACTTGTCCAATGTCTAGATGGGTTCATTACTTCCACCTAATACTAAGTAACCTCCCTTGAGTCATCCTAGTTAGGATCCTAGTTCTTTACTTCCATTGTCCATTTACTTTGGGGAAACTATAACCTTAAGCGACACTAAGACCATGGGTGCTAAACATGGAATTTGGTGTCGTAGAGCCTTACACCAATGGAAGGTGTTTCTACCTAGCCAAGGTAGAACATTAACACATGCTAGCATACTAAGTGAATTCACATGCTAGATCCTATCTGGCAAGCATATTTATGGAACTTGGAGGTACATGGGAAAACCCTCTTTATGCCTAATGGGGCATTACAGTTACTCACTTATGAAACGCTCCTTATACCTATTGAGGCATTGTGGTTATCCACCTCATGAGGTTTATGGTAGACATTCCTTCCCACATTGGGAAGGTACACTCACTCATATTCAAGTTCTCTCGGTGCTAAGCTAAGCTCCCTTTATCAAAAACCTTTATTACCTTTACTTTATAAAACAGTCTTAGGAGAGTCATCCCCTCATATGATTAGCTCATAGGTTACTGATGAAATTTCATCAACATAAATCATGCGAGGAATCCCTTCACATGGACATAGCATATCTAAAGCACCATCTAGTTTAGGGTACCCATGAATACACCTTTCAAGGCCCCTATCTTGACTAGATCTATATATATGTGTGTGTGAATACTTATATGTGAGCAAACCTTTAACATAACACATAATTTCCACACATAGACATATATTCATTCATGCATAAGTGTACAAGTTTAACTATATGAACTGTGCTTTCATATTAACACAATTAGACACTAGGTATAATCATAATTCATCATACCACATACTTCACATTATACCATATAAGACTTGTTTATAACACACTTTCATGGACTTAAGCTAAGCATTCATCATAGTAGACATTAGTGAATATGAGATTTACTTTTCATTTAGACACTATGACCTATAGTATTTGTAAGCATGCATGTACAGTGGCGTTGTGTGTTCGTTGGTCAATATGATCACATAATGGCTATCAACAACATATTGATGCATCAACCCTCTTAAGACCACAATACTCTTCCAAGCATAGACCACAAAACACACAATAATATAGTAGGCAAGACAATCATCACATTATAATAAAGACTCCTAACTTTAGCTATTTACACATTCACATAGGGTTTCATGGGTAGGGGTCATCAATCCTTAATACTTCATTACTGGCAGCACCTACACATGATCTTAGCCTAATCATTTACATGCTCATAACTGTCATGACCGAAATCTAGACCCTAGACGAGACCGGCGTCGTTGACCTCTCAGAGGTCGCAGACAGGCCTACATACGTCATTGTTACTTCATTTAGGTTAATTTTAGCAGAAAATTTGAACTTTTTGTTTTCTCATTTCATGCTAAACATTTTAAACTTAACATCATAGGCTTTCACAAATCAACCATCTAGTATAGAGATAATCAAATGAAAGAAACAGTTCATAATTGCATTAAACGTATTTTTGCCAAAACGGCACCAATACAAAGTCTGAAATGAAAGTGGAAAGAAAAACTAGTGGAACATGCTCCACTAGCTAAAGCGTACATCTAAGCTAGATAATAATGGTAGACATCCTCGAAATCATGAGGGCCTACCAAGTCTGGATGAAAGCTCCACGTCTGGATAGCTGCAACGTCAACCTATGAGCTCTAACGTCCAACTGTGCCTGCACCTAAAAATATAGATTTGTATGGGATTAGTACACACTTGTACTAAGTATGAGTATAAGCAAGCACACACCAAGGACATGCATGAGTAAGAATAGCTCTTTCCTAACAACATGATTATGGAAAGTCAAGTCAGTGGACTTGCCAAATTGGGATTAGGAAAGTTACTGAACTTTCCAAATTTGGATTAGGAAAGTCAGTGAGCTTTCCAAATCTGGATTAAGAAAGTCAGTGAGCTTTCCAAATTTGGATTAGGAAAGTCATGCCATGAGAGTAACATGCATCATCATACTTATCATATTGCACACAACACATAACATCTTACACATAACACATATCATATTGCATATAGCACATAACATCTTTCATATCATTCATTCATATGCCATGAGACCTTGGAATTATGGACTTGACATTAAGACTTCCCAAAGTGAGGCCTCAACATATGGGACCTCAACTAGAGAGTCTTCATTAGCAAACACAGAGTCTGCTTCATTCATTCATACGTACTTTATTTCATTCATTCATAAGCTAGTGTAAACACCAGCTATACCTAGGATGTAGTTTAAGACTCTCATCGGGTTTGTTGTGCAATGATCAAGAATAACCTAGTGTCATTACTTGAGTCTAGCTTACCTCTTGATTATCCTATCCTAACACCTTTGGTATCGTTCATTTCATTATGTGCATCATTTGAGGATGGACTCGTTCATTCATTGAGAACTTTAACTTTAACCGACATAGATCATGTGAGCATCATGAAATCTAGTGTCTCCCCCACACCGAAAATAGGTTGAATCAACGGCCAAAGTGACCCAAAACATGCTAGCGTACAAGGGAATTTAACCCCGCCAGATCCCTATATTAGCAGTATAGGTTCGAAGACTAGGAGATATAAGGAGACCCATACCCGGCATGCCGGACAGTCTCATCTCATGAGAATTACGTGAACCTCCACCCTTCCCAAAAGAAGGCATCACCGCTCATAGCTAGTCTATCGATGCTCAATATAAAGTTCCATTACATTCAACTCATACGTCATGGTAGTTGGCTTCTAGTATGAGGACATCATAGCTCAATAGATGATTTCTCATCTCATCATTAGTATTAAGTGTGTTAATCTCAATACTTTCATTAGAGTGTTCATAGAGACTGGTCTCTTCATTAACTTTACAGTCTCATAGGTGAGTACGTTTTGGTAACATTTACTTAGGCTCATTTGAGATTGTTCGCATCTTTTACATTAGCCTCATATCATGTTGTAACCACATTCATTAACATTAGCACATTTGCTCTTCATAATTACTCACCCCTTTTAGGTGATTGTTCATTTCATCATATGCCAATGCACTTGGCCATTTGTGTGCTTCACACTCTTACTTAACCCTTCTAGGGTTTCATCATTTCATTACATAATAATCATTTCATCGTATGCCAATGCACTTGGACATTTAGTGTGTTTTACACTCGTACTTAACCCTTCTAGGGTTACATCATTTCATTACATACATCTTAGGTTCACTTATTTTTAAACGTATACTAGACTTATGGGTCTATACGTTCAAGCCATGAGGCTTCATTCATAGTTCATTTAAGTGATTCATATCTTCCTAAGATTATGTAGTACAAGACTTATGCATCTTGTATGTATGCCAAGATCTCGATTTTGATGTAAGATTTGGGGCAAGGGAACCCGGTTTCGAACCCCTTGGACAACACTTACATTTTTCATTTATTTTAATTTTGGTCCACATGACATTGGGACCCTAGATCGAGCCCCAACATCAACATTCCCTCTTTATTTTTCTCCTTTGAATTTCCTCTTACTTGGCCGAGGGGTTATGGGATCGAACCCCCACAACCCCTTTTATTTTTTTAATTTAATTCTCCTTATCAAATTCGAGTAGACCATGAGGTTGTGGGCTTAAACCCCCACAGACTCTCTTTATTTTTTTTTCTTTTGTTTTGCCTACACTGCCTAGAGGTCGTGGGTTTAATTCCCACGTCTCACATTTCTTTTATCTTCATTTTTCTCTTAACTCCCTTCACTGCCTTGAGGTTGTGGGTTCGATTCCCACGACTCACATTTGTTTTATTTTTATTTTTTTCTTTCTCCTTTACTCTCCTTCACTGTCTTGAGGCGTGGGTTAGATTCCCACGCCTCACATTTCTTTTTCTTTCATTTTTCTTTGACTCTCATTCGCTGCCTAGAGGTCGTGGATTCGATTCCCACGTCTCACATTTTGTTTTATTAATTTTTTGTACTTTACTTTTCATCCAGCACATCTGAGATCGAATCCCCTTGACCCCCATTTCCCCTTTGCGATTTTAAGGCATCATACGGGTGTGGTCGCGGGTTCGAATCCTGGTGACCTCACCTCATTTTTTACTCAATTAATTTCCAGATTTGTTCATCTACATTTAGCCTAAACTAAACTTGTAAGTTTGCTGGAAATTTGGTCATTTTTCAGCTCATTTTTCACCAACACTTTCACTTGAACTATTACGGAAATTCATAGATCATTTAACACGTTTTGGGGTGCATTTTTCATAGATTCGTTTAGCCAAAGATTGATACTCAAATCAGCCACATTTCATTTTAATGAACATAATGATTTACATAGGTTCATGCACGTAAAATAACAACCATAACATCATAAGTTTTAAGCCTTAATCCGAGAACACATAGTCACTGCCACATTTTTGCACACACATGCACATAGTTTCGGAACACATAGGTTGTCATTCATACGATTACAAATACAAAAACATAAACATATTCATCACGAAAACACAACATACACCTAATTCTACCAGCAATCATACCCAACCTACGAATCATTGGGAGCTAGTGACAGGGACATGCAATGGAGAACAATCCTAATTTTCGGACTGAATAATCTGAACCTTAAGGGGTCTCTTGGGAAAGGGACCAAGAGAGAAGAGAACCCATACCTTTTTGACGTTAAACCCTTGACTTGCTGCCCAAAAACTCCACCCAAGATCACGTCTAAGCCTCCTCATTGTCAACACCACTCGATGGACAACCTCCCTTAGCCTAACGTGCGATTAACGTTTGATTTATGGAGATTTCATGTGAGTTCTTCAAGTGTGAAGAACTTTGGTTATTTTTCTGTTCTTAAACGTTATTTTTGGCAGAGAGAAACAAGAGAGATTGAACGTGAGAGTTGAGAGATAGACGTGAGAGAGAGTGGGAGTTGTATGACGCTTAGGAGTCTAGTTTAGGACTTAGTCAATAAGGTTTTGTTTAATTATAAAAAAATCCGATTTCTATTTTATTTTAAATCAGCTAATGAATAATAATTATTAATTAATTACATTAATTTAATAACTTAAATAAAAACCACTTTAATTTATTGCTTCCACCTAGGTTCGAACCCGGGTGGAGTAAGACTTCACTTCAAGAGCCCATTTTTGGCCCTCTCTCCCAAAATTGCCCCTCCACATTATTAATTAAATAATTAATTATACATTTAGGGTAATTATGATACTACCCTTAGCCAGGAAAAAGAATATTTTACCCCTAGACCCTCCAAAACTAAGGTTTCCCCTTTTTAAGTTCGGTAAAGACTCCTTCGAGTAAATCTTCGTATTCGAGAGCCCTACATGGTTGGACCCAACCTTTCCAAGCTCAACTAACTCCCCAAGTTAGTTGGATTGGCTGTAGCAAGGGTTCCGAGGTCTGGTTCTACGCGCATCAATCCGTGTGAACCCTGGTCTAATCATAGGCATTCTTGACACATTTAGCATTACTTGTCATATCCATTTTTAGGGTTGTTACATTATTCCCCCCTTTGGAACATTTTTCCCTGAATGACACTACTACTATAATGCCAGTCAGATCATAACATAATCACTATGCACAGTCAGGCAATAGCAACAAAAATGGAGAGATAAGGAAACTTAGATTAAGAGTAGGAAGTCTAACCTCAAGAGCTGAAAAGATGAGGGTAGCGGATATCATATCGGCCTCGGACTCCCATGTAGAACACTCAACAAGATGATTCCTCTACAATACCTTCACTGTGGCAATCTCCTTATTCCTCAGCAGCTTGATCTGTCTATCTAAGATCTCAACAGGTACCTCCTCGTAGGACAAGTCTTCATCGACCCCCAAACCTTCCACAGGTAGAATCGATGCTGGATCACCTAGGCACTTCTTTAACATGGATACATGAAAGACTGGATGGACAGAAGCTAGCTCCGCAGAAAATGCCAACTCATAGGCCACCTCACCCACACGCTGTAGGATATCGTATGGCCCAACATACCTCGGACTCAACTTACCCTCCTGCCAAACCTCATCACCACCTTCATAGGTGATATCTTCAGATAGACCTGGTCACCAACATCAAACTCTAAGGGCCGTTTTCTGTTATCTGCATATGACTTCTGCCGACTGTAAGCAGTAGCCAACCTGTCCCTAATCACTCTGACCTTCTCTAAGTCCTCATGAATGATCTCTGGACCCAAAATGGATGACTTTCCAACCTCGAACCACCCAACTGGATATCTACACCTCCTACCATACAGTGCCTCAAACGGTGCAATCCCAATGTTGGAGTGATAGCTATTATTATACGAGAACTCTATCAAAGGCAGATGGGCATCCCAGATACCCCTGAAGTTAATCACACACGCTCTCAACATGTCCTCCAATGTCTGAATGGTGCGCTCTGCTTGCCCATCAGTCTGAGAATGAAAGGCAGTACTAAGCATTAACTGCGTACCCATGCTCTTCTGGAAAGATCTCCAGAAATGTGAATTAAACTGAGCTCCTCTATCTGAAATGATAGACAAAGGAATCCCATGCCATCTGACAATCTCATCAATGTAAAGTCTCGCATAATCCTCGACTCTGTAAGTAGACTTCACAGGGATAAAGTGGGCAGACTTAGTCATCTTGTCCACAATAACCCATATGGATTCATGTTGTCTCCTAATCCTCGGAAGACCAACCACGAAGTCCATATTAATGGCCTCCAACTTCCAAGTCGGAACCTCAATAAAATGAGTAAGACCGCCAGGCTTAAGATGTTCTGCCTTAACCTGCTAACAATTAGGACACTTGGCCACATATTCTGCAATGTCCTTCTTCATGCCATCCCACCAATAAATCTGCTAAAGATCATGATACATCTTGGTTGAACCTGGATGTATGGAATATCTGGAACCATGGGCCTCTGCAATAATCCTGGTCCGCAAATCATCCACATCTGTTACACACAGCATGTCCTGATACCTAAGTAACCGTCACCTCCCAAAGCGAAAGACTCATTCATCTTTATCAACACTGTGTCCTTCAGCTCCATCAACACAGGATCGAGATGCTGACCCTGCTTGACTTCAACTACCTAGGATGATTCAGAACTAGGATGAACTGAAACACCCCCACTAGTAGAGTCAACCAATCGCACACCTAGTCTGGCTAGTCTGTGTACATCTTTTGCCAACTCCTTCTTCTCATCCTCAACGTGGGTTGTACTTCCCATGCTCATCCTGCTCAAAGCATCAGCTACAACATTAGCCTTACCTGGATGGTAGTGAATATTGATTTCATAGTCCTTCAACAGCTCTAACCATCTCCGCTGACGTAGATTCAACTGTCTCTGCGTGAACACGTATCGGAGACTCTTGTGGTCTGTGAACACATCCACATGCACTCTATACAAGTAGTGCCTCCCCAGCTTTAGTGCAAACACCACAGCTGCCAACTCCAGGTCATGAGTGGGATAATTCTTCTCATGAACCTTGAGCTTTCTGGACGCATAGGCTATCACCTTACAAACCTGCATAAGAACACAACCCAAACCAACCCTAGATGCATCACAATAAACAGTGTAATTCTCACCACACATAGGCAAAGTAAGCACTGGGGTTGAAGTGAGTCTGTCATTGAGCTCTTGGAAACTCTTCTCACAAGTCTCCGTCCATTCAAACTTGGCCTTCTTCTTAGTCAAAACTGTCAGTGGGGCAGCAATGAAAGAAAAGCCCTCCACTAACCTGCGGTAGTAACCAGCCAATCCTAGAAAGCTAAGGATATCAGTGGGAGTAAGAGGTTTTGGCCAGTTATTCACAACCTTAGTCTTCCTGGGATCCACCTGCACGCCCTGATCGGACACAACATGACCCAGGAAGGTCACTGATCCAAGCCAGAAATCACACTTGCTGAATTTGGCATACAACTGATGTTGTCTAAGTACATGCAAGGTTAGTCTCAAATGTTGTTCATGCTTTTCCTTGGTCCTAGAGTAGATGAGGATGTCATCAATGAATACTATGACAAAAGAATCAAGGTATTCACGGAAGACTCGATTCATGAGGTCCATAAATGCAGCAGGTGCATTCGTGAGACCAAATGACATAACTATGAACTCATAATGACCATAACGAGTACGAAAGGCTATCTTTGGGATATCTCCATCCCTAACCATAAGCTGATGATACCCAAAACGAAGATCAATCTTAGTGAAGAAACTAGACCCTTGGATCTGATCGAACAAATCATCTATCCTGGGAAGTGGATACTTATTCTTTATAGTGACTTTGTTGAGCTGCCGATAATTGATATACATTCTAAGGGTTCCATCCTTCTTTTTCACAAACAACACTGGAGCCTCCCAAGGTGCTATCCTCAGCTGAATGAAACCCTTATCAGTGAGATCTTTTAACTGCAGCTTCAACTCCTTGAGTTTGGCTGGAGCCATTCTGTAGGGAGGAATTGAAATTGGTTTAGTATCGGGTTCTAAGTCGATACAAAAGTCAATCTCTCGAGGGGGAGGGACTCCAAGCAAATCATCAGGAAATACATCTAGGAATTCATTCACTGCAGGCACTGAGTCTATGAAAGAGATGTCATGATCTAAATAATTAACACTCACAAGATGACACAATAACCCCTTGGACATCATTTTATTGGCCTGAAGGTTCGAAATCAAGGGATTAGGATGACTCGAGTTGTACCCCTCCCAGACTAGCTCCTCTTCATTAGGGAAATGAAATCTCACAACCCTACTACGATAATCCATACAAGCATAACAACTATGATGCCAGTGCATGCCAAGAATAACATCAAAATCATGCATGGGTAACTCAACCAAGTCTGCACACATAGTCTTACCACATACAACTATTGGGCAATCCTTGTATACTCTATCAATTCTTACATTTTCTCCTAAAGGTGTACTAACCACTATAGGATCATGCAGAACTTCAGGCAATATCTCAAAAGAGAGAGAAAGCAAAGGAGTTACAAAGAAAAGCATAGACACTGGATCAAGTAAAGCATAAACAAAAGTTGAGAATACTTGCAGCATACCTGTGACCACATTACCAGACTTCTCCTGCTCCTCCCTACCCTTCAGGGCGTAGAACCTGTTCCTCTTAGGAGGCTCGGCTGCTGCTGTACCCTTTGGATTAGTCCTAGGCTGAGCATTACCTCCAGCCTGATCCCTGTTCTGTGGGCAGTCCTTAACCATGTGCCCGCTCTTACCGCAACCGAAGCAGGCATTAGTGCCCTGTATGCACTCTCCACTGTGAGCACGGCCACACATAGCACAGTCCTTTCTTGGACGCTGTACATCACCTTTATTGCCCATCTTGGGCTCTGTTCTGCCTCATCTAGGTGCTGCACTCCTCTGAAAGTTAGAGTTCCCTGAACTCTGTTGCCCCTTTTTGAACCTGGGTTGCTCACGGACGCCGAAGTTATTCCTGTTGCCTCCATTGCTAGGACCTGCCTGATCAGAAGTCTTAGGCCTCCTAGCATCATGGACGTCCCTCTTTTTCCGGCAGTCCTCTACCTGTTGGACATGCACCATCAGCCTAGAGAGGTCTATGTTATCGTGGAGCATCGCAGCCCGACACTCCTCCTCCATATCTCATGTGATTCCTGTGAGAAACCTACTCACCTCATCCCTGCTGTTAGATACAAGGGAAGTAGCATACGTGGACAGTTTAACAAACTTCAGGGAATACTCTCTGACTGTCATAGATCCTTGCTTAAGGTTGATAAATTCCTCAACCTTGGCCTCCATCATCTCCCTAGGGAAGAATCTCTCCATGAAGACTGTCTTAAACAGCTCCCAAGTGATCGGAACTCCGCCCAAAGCTCGGCTATTCTGCAATATCTTGCACCAAGTCTGTGCAACATCCTTGAGCTGATAGGAAGCCCGCTCAGCCTTTTAAGTATCTGTGGCCCCCATGGCCACCAAAATCTTATGTACCTCATCCATGAACTCCTGCGGATCCTCTGAAGTCTTGGACCCTGTGAAAATAGAAGGATTCATCCTCGTGAAGTCTTGTAGCCTGTCAGCCATGCTACGTACTGGTGGGTTCTACCTCTGAACATTGTGCCGGTTGACCTTGGCAGTCATGGCCTGGGCCTGCATACTGATGGCCTGTGCCATCTGGGACAGAGATGCCCGCACCTCCGCATCAGTCAACCCAGCTGGGTTAACCGGCATAGCCACTCCTTCAGCTGGAGCCTGGGGTGGAACCTGATTGCCCCAAGCAGCTGCTCTTCCTCTCCTCGGACCAACGTTCCTCCTAGTATCCATTCTCTGAAAACAATAAGAATTGATGTTAGACATGTTCATAACACCAAGAAATCAGACATTAGGAAAAGGAACGATAAGATCAGAAAAAGGGAAATTTTCCTACGCATCATGCAGTCTCTAATTCAGGATAGTGGTGCACTTCACTACCATGACTTAGAAACTACTCAATGTGGTTGATGTGAACTTATTATCCTCGGAATTTAACCTAGTGCTCTGATACCAACTTTGTCACAACCAAAATCTAGAGTACAGACGAAACCGGCGTCGTTGACCTCTCAGAGGTCGAAGAAAAGCCTACTGACGTCATTCTTACTTCATCTAGGTTAATTTTAGCAGAAAATTTGAACTTTTCGTTCTCTTATTTCATGCTAAACATTGTAAACTTAACATCAAAGCCGTTCAAAAATCAACCATCTAATATAGAGATAATCAAATGAAAGAAACAGTTCATAATTGCATTAAACGTATTTTTGCCATAACGGCACCAATACAAAGTCTGAAATGAAAGTGGAAAGAAACACTAGTGGAACATGCTCCACTAGCTAAAGCCTACATCTAATCTAGATAATAACGGTAGACATCCTCGAAAGCATGAGGGCCTAGCAAGTTCGGATGAAAGCTCCACGTCCGGATAGCTGCAACGTCAACCTGTAAGCTCTAACGTTCACCTGTGCCTGCACCTAAAAATATAGAGTTGTATGGGATTAGTACACACTTGTACTAAGTATGGGTATATGCAAGCATACACCAAGTACATGCATGAGTAAGAATAGCTCTTTCCTAACAACATGATTATGGAAACTAAAGTCAGTGGACTTGCCAAATTGGGATTAGGAAAGTTAGTGAACTTTCCAAATTTGGATTAGGAAAGTCAGTGAGCTTTCCAAATCTGGATTAAGAAAGTCAGTGAGCTTTCCAAATTTGGATTAGGAAAGTCATGCCATGAGAGTAACATGCATTATCATACTTATCATATTGCACACAGCACATAACATCTTACACATAGCACATATCATATTGCATATAGCACATAACATCTTTCATATCATTCATTCATATGCCATGAGACCTTGGAATCATGGACTTGACATTAAGACTTCCCAAAGTGCGGGCTCAACATATGGGACCTCAACTAGAGAGTCTTCATTAGCAAACACACAGTCTGCTTCATTCATTCATACGTACTTCATTTCATTCATTCATAAGCTAGTGTAAACACCAGCTATACCTAGGATGAAGTTTACGACTATCATTGGGTTTGTTGTGCAATGATCAAGAATAACCTAGTGTCATTACTTGAGTCTAGCTTACCTCTTGATTATCCTATCCTAACACCTTTGGTATCGTTCATTTCATTATGTGCATCATTTAAGGCTGGACTCATTCATTCATTGGGAACTTTAACTTTAACCGACATAGATCATGTGAGCATCATGAAATCCAATGTGTCCCCCACACCGAAAAAGAGGTGGAATCACCGGCCAAAGTGACCCAAAACATACTAGCGTACATGGGAATTTAACCCCGCCAGATCCCTATAATGGCAGTATAGGTTCGAAGACTATGATATATAAGGAGACCCATACCCGGTATGCCGGACAGTCTCATCTCATGAGAGTTACGTGAACCTCCGCCCTTCCCAAAATAAGGCATCACCCCTCATAGCTAGTCTATCGGTGCTGAGGACATCATAGCTCAATAGATGATTTCTCATCTCATCATTAGTATTAAGTGTTTTAATCTCAACACTTTCATTAGAGTGTTCATAGAGACGGGTCTCTTCATTAACTTTACACTCTCATAGGTGAGTACGTTTTGGTAACATTTACTTAGGCTCATTTGAGATTGTTCTAATCTTTTACATTAGCCTCATATCATGTTGTTCACCACATTCATTAACATTAGCACATTTGCACTTCATAATTACTCACCCCTTTTTACGTGAATGTTCATTTCATCATATGCCAATGCACTTGGCCATATGTGTGTTTCACACTCTTACTTAACCCTTCAAGGGTTTTATCATTTCATTAAATAATAATTATTTCATCGTATGTCAATGCACTTGGCCATTTAGTGTGTTTTACACTCGTACTTAACCCTTCTAGGGTTACATCATTTCATTACATACATCTTAGGTTCACTTATTTTTAAACGTATGCTAGACTTATGGGTCTATACATACAAGCCATGAGGCTTCATTCATAGTTCTTCTAAGTGATTCATATCTTCCTAAGATTATGTAGTACAACACTTATGCATCTTGTATGTATACCAAGATCTCAATTTTGATCTATGTAGGCGGCATTATTCTTGAACATTTAATTCACATATGACTTATGTATCAATACGGAATTTGGGGCAAGGGAACCCAGTTTCAAACCCCTTGGACAACACTTACATTTTTCATTTATTTTATTTTTGGTCCACATGATATTGGGACCCTAGATAGAGCCCCAACATCAATATTCCCTCTTTATTTTTCTCCTTTGAATTTCCTCTTACTTGGCCGAGGGGTTGTGGGATCGAACCCCAACAGCCCCTTTTATTTTTTTTATTTAATTCTCCTTATCTAATTCGAGTAGACCATGTGGTTGTGGGATCAAACCCCCAAAGCCTCTCTTTATTTTTATTTTTTCTTTTATTTTGCCTACACTGCCTAGAGGTCGTGGGTTCAATTCCCACGCATCACATTTCTTTTATCTTCATTTTTCTTTTAACTCCCTTCACTCGCTTGAGGTCGTGGGTTTGATTCCCACGACTCACATTTCTTTTCTTTTTATTTTTTTCTTTATCCTTTACTCTCCTTCACTGTCTTGAGGTCGTGGGTTCGATTCCCACGCCTCACATTTCTTTTTCTTTCATTTTTTCTTTGACTCTCATTCGCTGCCTAGAGGTCGTGGGTTTGATTCCCACGCTTCACATTTTATTTTATTAATTTTTTGTACTTTAATTTTCAGCCAGCACACCTGAGATCAAATCCCCTTGACCCCCATTTCCCCTTGGCGATTATAAGGCATCATACGGGTGAGGTCGCGGGTTCGAATCCTGGTGACCTCACCTCATTTTTCACTCAATTAATTTCCAGATTTGTTCATCTACATTTAGCCTAAACTAAACTTGTAAGTTTGCTGGAAATTTGGTCATTTTTCAGCTCATTTTTCACCAACACTTTCACTTTAACTATTAGGGAAATTCATAGATCATTTAACACGTTTTGGGGTGCATTTTTCATAGATTCGTTTAGCCAAAGATTGATACTCAAATCAGCCACATTTCATTTTAATGAACATCACGATTTACATAGGTTCATGCACGTAAAATAACAACCATAACATCACAAGTTTTGAGCCTTAATCCGAGAACACAGTCACTGCCACATTTTAGCACACACATGCACATAGTTTCGGAACACATAGGTTTTTATTCATACGATTTCAAATACACAAACATAAAATATTCATCACGAAAACACAACATACACCTAAATCTACCAGCAATCATACCCAACCTACGAATCATTGGGAGCTAGTGACAGGGACATGCAATGGGGAACAATCCTAGTTTTCGGACTGAATAATCTGAACCTTAAGGGGTCTCTTGGGAAAGGGACCAAGAGAGAAGAGAACCCATACGTTTTTGACGTTAAACCCTTGACTTGCTGCCCAAAAACTCCAACCAAGATCACGTCTAAGCCTCCTCATTGTCAACACCACTCGACGGACAACCTCACTTAGCCTAACGTGCGATTGACGTTTGATTTATGGAGATTTCGTGTGATTTCATCAAATGTGAGGAACTTTGGTTATTTTTCTATTCTTAAACGTTATTTTTGGCAGAGAGAAACAAGAGAGATTGAACGTGAGAGTTGATAGATAGACGTGAGAGAGAGTGGGAGTTGTATAAGGCTTAGGAGTCTAGTTTAGGACTTAGTCAATAAGGTTTTGTTTAATTATAATAAAATCTGATTTCTATTTTATTTTAAATCAGCTAATGAATAATAATTATTAATTAATTACATTAATTTAATAACTTAAATAAAAATCACTTTAGTTTATTGCTTCCACCTAGGTTCGAACCCGGGTGGAGTAAGACTTCACTTCAAGAGCCCATTTTCGGCCCTCTCTCCCAAAATTGCCCCTCCACATTATTAATTAAATAATTAATTTTATATTTAGGGTAATTACGATACTACCCTTATCCAGGAAAAAGACCATTTTACCCATAGACCCTCCAAACCTAAGATTTCCCCTTTTTAAGTCCGGTAAAGACTCCTTCGAGTAAATCTTCGTATTCGAGAGCCCTACATGGCTAGACCCAACCTTTCCAAGCTCAACTAACTCCCCAAGTTAGTTGGCTTGGCTGTAGCAAGGGTTACGAGGTCTGGTTCTACGCGCATCAATCCGTGTGAACCCTGGTCTAATCATAGGCATTCTTAACACATTTAGCATTACATATCATATCCATTTTTAGGGTTGTTACAATAACAATAGTAACATAACCTAGATTCACAACTCAAGTAGAAGATTAGGCACAAGTTACACATAAAGTGATCATCATATTCACTCAATCATATATTCAACAATTTTACTTCAAGGCCATGGTAAACACATATATAATGACAATAAAGTAAACACCGCCACCATAAGTGGACCATACCACACAATGCCATACAAGGCTTCATCAACATTACCCTAGAGAAATAGCGAAGTAGAAGAGTAGAGCAATTCTTACCAATCCTTTATCCTTTGGCCATCATTTACCATTACAGCTCTTTCATCAATAATTCAAGTATAGGGAAGCAGTTAGAGTACCATAATCATATATAAATTCATGTATAAACTACTACAAGATCATGCTACAACTAGTACAACACATTAACCTAGTAGAAGATAGAAGAATGTACGTGATTAACCAATTTCACTTGCATGGATCATAAATCATATTTCATTAATAGCATCAATCTAGGGAAGTAACTAGATATACACTTAGCACAACGAGATCATGCTTACATCCCTACAAGATCAAGATACTAACATAGGCATTAAACTATCAATTCAGTATAGTGTAGAGGTAATAGGCCATTTTACTAATTTTCCCAAAGTATTGATCATAAATCATATTTTACCAATAAAGTACATGCTAGGAAGTAGCTAAATATATAGAAATCAAGTCTTAATCATAATTCATTCATCTTAGGATATAGATTACATCACTACCTAGCATTATCAATTCATAGACTAAAAGAATCTAGATCAATTCATGTAAGCCATTCTTTTATTTGATCATCAAGGGTTTATACCCACAATTCATTCAGAATGTTAACTTAAGTCAGTATCTATAGTGATTCATGCATAATTGAAATCCTACACAATTGTTCTCAAATCGAAATCATTGTAACACATATAAACAAAGGCTAGTAACACTCAAATCTTGTTACATTGATCCTCATGGATCCTTAATCATCAATTCATAATCAATTCACGTAAATAACAGTAAATATAAGCAATTCAACATAATAGAATCACAAATCTACCATTAACAAGCCATGATTACAATGCCCATGCAAGGGCTAAATCAAGTTTGAAAAAGGACATGGTTTCATCATGCAATTGGACTAAAAATCACGTTAAAACCAATATATAAACTTCAATTCATCATTATTTAACCATTAAATCATTTTTAAAACGAACCCATGGCTAGATTGAAGAAGAAGAACTTTGATCATAAAATCTCTTTTGAAAGATTGAGATTAACTCTCTACATAGAAGGATAACTAGGATTAAGGATCACCATACCTTTATCTAGTTGAAAACTTATAAAACTTTATGAATATTCCATGGAAATACAATCTCCAAATTGTTCTTGAGCTTCACTAACAATGGTTATTTCTAGGGAGAATATTTTTTGGAGGGAAAGGTTTATTTCGTATAGAGGGGATTGGGAATGGGAGGTTCACGTGTTTAATGACTTATATACACCCAAAAATAGGTAAATAAATCAACTAGAGTCAGTTTAGGGCGTGGGGTGAATTTTCCATTTACCCCTATAATAAAATAGTGCGCAGGCAGTGATGCACCAGCCTGCATCGACGGACCCAACGACACGGCGTTGGTCCATCGATGGCCCGTTCCTTTCCATCCATCAATTGGGTATGAGTCTGGCATTTGGCCAAGCCTTTCCCAGGATAAGTGACCATCGATGCCTCCCCATCGACGGGCATCAGTCAAACTACGAGGCATTGTTTTGGCTCGTCGATTGACACTGCCAAGGTAGTGTCTCGACAACCTTGGGTCTTTCTTGTGGGATCTTTTATCGGGCCCTTTTGAATTTGTATCCAGATGTTTCCCACGTAAATACCACCCTTATTAAGTTGTATACCTCCCACATGAGTTTCAAACCAAACAAATACTCGGAACATGTCCAAACATGCAAGGCCCCGTCAAGACACACACATGCATGTCTCAAGGCTATCTTTCAAACGTTTTGGACGTTCTTGGACGTTTGACCTCCAAACTTCTAGAAACCTCATATAATACAATTAAACATAATTATAACTCATTTTAAGACTTGATAATATCATTTCATACATATATAAGCACGCATAGACATATGAGGCACATAGGTGACTAATCGTCGAACGTCTTGGTCGTCCCTTGATGTTTGACTTCCAAATCACCTAAAACTTTATACACTGCCTCTAAGCCATTTTATATGAAATTTTAGGACCTTATAACATTAGTACAACCATGTTAGGCTCTAGACACCCTAACTCATTTTGGGGGTCTTACAATATCCCCCACTTGGGAACATTTGTCCTCGAATGACACTTAGAACATTTTTAATCACAACAAGGACTTCAATACATCATAGAGCAGTTCATCATATTAATATGATCATCACATAGAAGTTAATGCACCAAAATTACAAGGAACACAACTTCACATCATTTAGCACTCAATGCACCCAAGCAAGCAGAACTTCAATTCACTCACTCCTTAATGCATCCATCAAAAGGCTCTTATCATGTTAATAGGAGGAACATCCTTCTACTAATCATAACATGGTCATTACAATCCATTTTATCAAGAGTTCATCATGTATAGATACACATAGGCAAACTACAACAATATTCAAAGCCACTTAAGCATTCATACTTCAATGCACATAGACTTGAGTTGCTTTAGTTAACAAGGATCTTCAATAATTAGACCTAGTGCCATGAAGGTTATAATCAACTATACCATGCTTAGTGGTATCCATATCCTTCTCCTCAACACACTTACATGTATCATGAGTTCATACCCAAGTAAATGCACAAAGGTCATCTTTCCTGTAATATGAGAATTTCTCAATATTTTAAATCAAGACATGTTCATGTGTTCTTCCTAGTGAAGTCTAAATGGCAAGTCACACAAAATACATCACAACAGTTAGGAAGCCATTTCACAAAATGTCAATTTCTAACATAGTACTCACCTTCACAGTAAGCATCATTTGGGAAAATTAATACAAATCATAGGCACATACATGAATACTAAGTTAAACATTCTTTCACTTTTCAAGAGTGACCCTACAATCATGCTTTCCCCACCATACAAGTCACATTTATCTCAAGAGATTTTACTCATTTCATTTTAAAGAGACTCAACTTTTCATTATAAGGCTAAACATTACACCTCACAAGTGACTAAAACCATGTTTGTTATCTTATCTCAAGGAATCAAATTCACAATTTGCATGTTAAGATGCACAATACACATGAGAAAATATGGATTTTTATCAAACTCTCCATTCATTCACTTTGGAATCTTCACAATATCTTTAAGGTGATTTCAATCAATACATACCAAACATATAAAGTTCATGCAATTCATACTTTATGCAAGACTCTATTCATGAACAAGCTTACTAAGAATTCATTAGCTTCAAGTTCAAGTAAAAATAGAAGGACAAGGTAGAAAATATCTACAACCTTACTATTCCATCACTATCCCCCACTTAGGGTAAACCCAATTAAGAGCAACTTAACCCAATCTTCAAGAGGATCTTAGTTATCAATCAATAAGGGAATTATAGTAACATACCCTGAGGGCTTCAAAGGTGTTCGAAACTTCATCACCTAGGAAATTTATTCCCAATCATCAAGTTAGGTCATCTCATTCAACCACATAAGGTTTTTATACCACTCAATAGACACCAAGGTCATACAACATTAGGGGAAAACAATAAGGGGACTTAGCCATAAAATTTCTTCTTTTTCCTTGAACATTATAGTAAGGTGACTTCTAGGTCACAAAAACCCACATCATCACCCTACAAGGCAAACATATCATCTTCACACCTAGAATTAGGTATATACAAACGATTCCAATCCATTCTAGGAAACTTATAAATGACCAAATATAAACAAAGAGAAACATTGAACACTTTTAGGCACATATTCTTAGGGTAGCATGCTTTCATAGGTAGTCACCCAATATTTCGAGGTCAAATCATAGTATTAAGCTACCAACATGTAAAACCATATAGTAACACATCATTCCAAAAGAAACTCATTTTAACCATATTAACTTCTAACATGCTTTAACCATATCATGACACACATTTTTCAACATAACATGCTATTTGATATAAGTCTCATACATAGCCATAAATGGCATCACATCATCAAAACATGCAAAAATTGACCTTCACACATACTCATCCAACCATAAAACCAAGTTAAGCATTAAATCACCTTTTCTCTCTCAATGATATCAGATACCCTCTCATCCAAGCAATCACATCTAAAAGACCACCGGATAAGAAAACATAGGAGAGAGATCTTATAGAGTTAAGTTTTATGGAACGACATGAGAATGATGAAGAAGGGAAACACTATTGTATTATATCCTCTCATATATCATTTGATGATGTCGCGACTCACCACTAATGAACACGACACTCTACTAGACGTGGCAATATGAGACTTTTAGAACCTAAAAACTCATTATAAACCTCATACTCTTAAACTACGTTTTTCACGTCCGGGGAGCACCCTTACTTGACCTCTCGGAGGTCTTATACAAGCCCATGTTATCATTAATCGCATTGACATAGTAAATTTAGCAGAAAATTTAAAACTTTTCATATCACATCATATGCTAGAAACTTTACTTCATATATAGATAAAACATAAGTCATAATACATATTTAGACCTTAAGTCTCTTTGACATATTAGACTCAATCAACATTAGAATAAATTAGAGACATGTCCCTTTAATACATAAAACAGAAGTATATAATTCATAACATTTTATAGTAAGCATAAGTAGGAGATCCTTGAACTTAGGGATTCCTTTCATTGAGCTTGGAAATCATCTATCAATCTCTTGACCATTCAAGACTTCCTTTAACCATCCATAAGCTACACTTTGTGTTAAAAGTACAGAAGAATGGAGTTAGCACAAAAATGTACTAAGTATGACAACCATGCAAAAACATGCATTTAAAAGGGACATTTTCCTTGAAATCATACTTCATGCCATTTTGAGTAAATCTCCATAAAACCTTTATCCAAAAGCATTTATACCATTCACATACTTCATAGTAACATAATCAAAATTCAAACATCATAGAAAATCACATATAGAATTTAAGTCCCATTTGAGGTCACTTTACAATGAACTCATTCTTCTTAGCAGTGAACTTCCTTCTTTTAATTCATTAACCTCCCAAGTAATCCTTTAGTGATACTTTGTGCAATGCATCACCTTAGTACCACAAGAAAAGCCATACATACAGCTTACACAAGCCAACACATATCATCATAGAAGTATAGCCCATTACAAGACACATTCAAGTCAAGAATATATGACATTACACTAAGCTACATCAACTTACAAATACTTTTACTTCTTTTCATATTCATCATTATAAGACCTTGTTCATGACCCCAATCATAATCTACTAGAGCAGTGTACATGTGAATCACCATAACCTCACACATAAGTAGTAAACTCTTCATAGGACCACAAACCTTAACATACAATTCATACATCCACATAACAAGTAAAGACAACTTCATTCATGTCAATACAGGACCTTCATCATATTGCCATTTACACCAACATAGTACACATAAGGATAAGATCACATCATATAGATTCATATCATGCACATCTTCATAACAAGTACATATCTGTATACTAAAATATCATGCATAAAGACATAATCATAATCATATACATTAGGTCACCTTCCTAGAAATTCCTAAGGAGCTACTTGTCCAATGTCTAGATGGGTTCATTACTTCCACCTAATACTAAGTAACCTCCCTTGAGTCATCCTAGTTAGGATCCTAGTTCTTTACTTCCATTGTCCATTTTACTTTAGGGAAACTATAACCTTAAGCAACACTAAGACCATGGGTGCTAAACATGGAATTTGGTGTTGTAGATCCTTACACCAATGGAAGGTGTTTCTACCTAGCCAAGGTAGAACATTAACACATGCTATCATACTATGTGAATTCACATGCTAGATCCTATCTAGCAAGCATAGTTATGGAACTTGGAGGTTCATGGGAAAACCCTCTTTATTCCTAATGAGGCATTATAGTTACTCACTTATGGAAACCCTCTTTATACCTATTGAGGCATTGTGGTTATCCACCTCATGAGGTTTATGGTAGACCTTCCTTCCCACATTGGGAAGGGACACTCACTCATATTCAAGTTCACTCGGTGCTAAGCTAAGTTCCCTTTATCAAAAACCTTTATTAACTTTACTTTATAAAACATAGTCTTAGGAGAGTCATCCCCTCATATGCTTAGCTCATAGGTCATAGATGAAAGTTCATCAACATAAATAATGCGAGGAATCCCTTCACATGGATAGAGCATATGTAAAGCACAATCTAGCCATCTAGTTTAGAGAAATTCCAAAGTTTTTCAATGATCTTCTCTCTGTTATTACAAGGTTTTTATAGACCTTAAGAGATAAGAGAGAATCTGGTTCCTTTCTTCTGATTGGGCAAAGTCTAGATCTACTTTTTCTTTTTAGATAAGACCGGGGCCTGCTGAGATAAAGATAACTCCTTTAGACAGTTGTTCTCCTTTTGAATAGTCTAAGAGTTTGACAGTGGTGGGGTCTTCAAGACTCTTTTATCCTTTTGATAATGGTGAGGTCCATCTGATTAAATCAATAAAGATTCCATCTCTTTGAGACTCCTTTATTTCTTTCTAAATAATTCTGATCTTTTAGATCTCTATTTGAAAGACTAATTATTCCGATTTTAATATCTCAATGACGATTTAATCAAATGGATTTAGGTAGGATCTTACTAGAGCCTTTTGGGTTCATCATATCACCATTGTCATCACTTTGTGATGAGGCTTCATCAAGAAGTCGCATAATAGCAGCCTCATCTGGGTCATTATCTAATTCAGATAAAACCTTCTCTAATTTCTTCTTTAGTTCACTCTTTGAACGTGAAAGTTCTGACTGAGTCTTCTTATGAGAAGGTGTATCTTGCTTTGCTGGAGACCAGCCTTTGACTCGGATCTCTTTTGATAGAAATTTAATCCTGTCAAAATCTGTAATAACAAACGTCCAACTAATAATATAAGAAAGATGTTTTTTAATAAAAAACTTACAGAGCTTAACGTTCTCTGGGAGAGTTGAAATTCCTTCATCAATTTGAAATTGAGGATATTTGTCAGCGAATTGTTTAGGCATAACTTGTTGATTTCCTCCAAAACAGCTCCACCGTTCGTAGAACCATCGAGGAATTGTGGAAGTTGCAACTTACGGACAGTATTTTACAAACCATGTGTGAGTGGTTGGTCTAACATACAAAAAATTGGTCCAGGCATTTTTGTAGTCATACCAATTATAGGTTTGTGGTTTGAACCTCTTTGAGAAGTTTATAAGAGTTTGCAAATGGTCGACAGGCCAGTTGAAAGGGGATAAGACTTTTTTAATAGTGAATTTTGAATAAGCAATACTATCGGGGTCAGTTTTGTCCGCTAGTTCATGCTCGATTTCTACAGATCCTGTGTCTGTAAGAATAAATTCAAAAAATCTTCTGGTTTTTAGGGAATTATCAGTTTCAACATAATTCCTGTTGGTATAAATAGGCTTCAAGAGATGCTTGACATCATATCCTTCATATTCCTTGTCTAGAGCAAGAATGGGGAAAACCTGCAAAGAGATAACATCAAATTTTTCCTTCCCTTTGGAAGATGTTTTGGCACTAGCTGGGGATACAGCTTCCGCGAAGCTTTCTGGTTGCTTCATAGCGTATCTATCGCTAGTTTGTACCTGAAAAATCTGAGTTTTCCTGAAGGAGATGACGAGCTGAGTTCTAGCTCCTTTTGAAAGGGCTTCTTCAGTATCAACATGTTGGATGAACTACTCGGTGGTAGTTCAGGAGAAGCAATAGGAGGCCATTGGGCCAATGCTGAGTACCTATTTTGATTAAATTCAGGCCTTATAGTAAACGAACATGTAGCTTTTGTTGGGCCTCTATCCGTGGGCCTTGAGGATTTTTTCCCCACAATGGGCCTAATTCCTTGTGGTCGGCTCATTCTTTCCTTGCAAGAATTCTCTGATTAGAAAGTCGGGTAGAGAATTATTTCTCCTTTAAGATATTCAACTTGAAAATCAAAACTAGATAGTAAAGCTTTCCATCTAGCAAATATTTGTTTAGAGACTATATTTTTAACATCCTTTTGAAGAATTTCTTTAGCAGACTTACAATCTACTCTAAGCAAGAATTCTTTGTTAATTAAATCATCTTGAAATTTAGTAGCATAAAGAACAATGGAAAGAATCTCCTTTTTAACTGTGCTATAATTCTTTTGAGCGAAATTCTAGATTCCTGAGGTATAATGAACTAATTGTTCTGATGAATCTGGGTTTTTCTTTGTTTAAGAATACCGCCAAATCCTATGTCAGATGCATCAGTCTCAATAATCATAAAATAGTCTGGGTTAGAAATACCTAGACAAGGAAGGTTTTTAGCCATAGTTTTAAGAAGAAGAATTGTTTTAGTATGTTCGTCACTCCAAGGAGACGGATTCTTTTTTAACCTGTCAAAGAGCAGTTTACAAATTTGCCTTACTTTAGGGATAAAGTCGACAACATAATTAAGGCTTCCTAAGAACCTCTGCAACTGAGTTTTATCAAGGATAACATCAGGAAATTTATCAGAAAACTCAATGGCTCTGCAAATTGGCTTATAGGTTCCTTGATATAAATCGTGACCTAAAAATCTGATTTTTGTTTGAAATAATTTTATTTTCTTAGCACTAATGACTAAACCTTTGTGCTTAATTATTTTAAAGAAAACATTTAGATGTTTAAAATGAGAATCAATGTCCTCTGAGAAGATTAATACATCGTCAATATAAACAATTGATATATCGCTGATGTGATTAAACATAGAATTCATAATGTTTTGAAATTCAGAAGGGGCATTCTTAAGCCCAAAAGGCATAACATTCCATTCAAATTGTCCAAACGGGACATTGAAAGCAGTTTTATATTTATCTTCTTCAGAAATTTTGATTTGCTATAGACATTGGCTTTAAAGGTTCTTTTTAAAAGATCTCTTTTGTTTTGAATTGGATAGCGAATACATTTCAAAGTTGTGTTTAAAGGCTTATAGTTTATAACAAGTCTTGGAGAACCTCTTTCTTGCTCAGCTGCATTATTAACATAAAATGCTGAACAACTCCAAGGAGATTTTGAAGGTCTAATAATTTTATTAGCCAAAAGAGTGTTTATTTCTTTCTTACAGATTTCCATAAGTTCATTGTTCATTTGAATAGGCCTAGCTTTCGTTTAAATGGCCTTTTCATCAAATCCATGTATGGTAAATCTATAACGTGGGTCTTTCGAGCCCAAAAAGTATTTGGAAATTCTAAGCAAATTTCTTTTTCAAAAGTTTTTTGAAGATTGGCAATCTTAGCAACAATTCCCGGGGTTTTTAAAATTTGCTCAATTTTTTTAATTTTAATATCTTCTTTAAGAAAACAAATCTGATTTATTTTAAAAGCACTTTGTTTATGCAAAAATTTACTTTCTTCAAGAGAAAGTGTTTTCAAAAAATGAAATGGAATTTCTTTTCCCAAAATTTTTGTTTTGATAGCATCAAAATCTGAAATATAAGGTTTTATCTGAGTGATAAAAGGAATGCCAAGAATGATATCTTCATTAATATTTTTAGTAATGACAAAATCATTTGAAAGGCATATACCGTCATTGCAGATATGAGCATTTGAAAGTTTATAATCAATACAGATACGCTCACCCGTCGCGCTGTATAGCTTAGTAGTTCCCTTCTTGAGGTACTTAGTAGGAATTAAACCTTCACCTATGCAATTTCTATCTGCACCACTGTCTAACAAAGCAATTTTGTTAAGGACAAAATTATTGTTAATAACTAATTTAATTAGTATGTGAGAACTCTGAGGTCTAATCTTAGTAATCATATTTACACCTACCTCAGCTTCATACCTGGGCGATGTAGAGTTGGACTGAGATTCTTCAGAACTACCTTATTCATTATCTGAACGAGCTAGTTCTTTTACTTTAGATGTCCCTTAAGATTCCTTTAGGAATTGTCTAGCGAGGGCATCTATCTCAATCTTATGAAGTCTAGACTTGACTTCTCTGATTTCTTCCTTTAGAAGATTAACTTCTGACCGAAGTTCATTGATAGAAGGTTATTCCTTCTTGTTGTCAAACCTGTGCATTATTTGTTTCATGCTGAAAGGAGTTACACTTGTTGCAACTTCTTTCTCCTTTTGTTTAATCACAAGCTTTTGAAGCTCCAAAAGATATCTTCTTCGAGCATCTTCATCTTTGATGTGCTCGATAGTGGAAAATAAGATTTCTGCAGAATCTTCTGAGATAACTTTTATAGACTGGCTGTCACAAAGGGAAAAAACTCCTTGGCAATTGCACTCCGGACTACTATCATCTGAGTTTTGGGCAACATTGAGAAACTCTTCGTCCTCAGTTTCATTATCAGAAGAGGAATCAGATTCTGACTCTTCTTCTTCTAAGATAGAGAGGAACTGTTTCTTAGTTTCTTCATCCACTTCAAGAAGATTAATCTTCTTCTTCTTCCTTTTGTTTCGAGGACAATCAGGAGACTTATGCCCCTTTTTTCCACAAGTCCAACACTTATCTTCTTGAGAAGTGTCATGAGAAGTTTTCTTACTTCTTTTTCTTTTGGAATATCTTTTCCTTTTGGAGAATTTCTTGCGATGCGACGATTCTCCAAATCGCTCTTTCTTAGAAACCTTTCTTGCTGAAGGTGGTTTGAGACTTGGAAATCCAAAGTCTTGACAGAAGCTGCCAAGCTCATTAGCTAAAAACTTTTGATCTTTTTTAAGTTGTTTCTTTAGCTTGAGATCAGTACAGAGCTCCATGGCTACAAAATTGATCAAACTGATAAGATCACCATAAGTGAGCTGGGGATAAGGGATTTTACCTTCACACCGGTCTCTTATTTTTGATCTTACCTTTTCTACAAAATGAGGAGGCAATCCACTTAGGAAACGTTCTTTCCAATAATTATTGTTGCAATCCTCTCTTAGCATGAATTTGTTTATAAACATATCTTTGTACCACCTGAAATCAGTTAATTTCTTGCAGTAAAGATTGTTTATAATTTCTAAACTTCTATCTTGAAAAAGACGTGGTTCTCCCACGAAATGTTTAGCAATGCTGTAGATGAGAGTAGCGGTTGCATCTTCAATGGCTTCTACAGCTGTAGAGGTCTGACCTCCTTCAGTCTTAACAACATTCGTATTTGCTACTGCATCAAGAATGTCAGCTTTGTTTTGTTCTGTGAGATAATTATCCCACCAATTTCTAAGAGTTCCAGTAAAACCGGCAACTAACCTGTTAGCTGCTTGCTTGTCAGTGGAATTTTTCCATTTATATGCTGTGACATTCATGCCCATCTCCTGGAGTTTATTGTAGATTCGGCCATCCGCCATTCCATCAATATTCCATTCTGTTATTCCCATGCCATCTGCAACTCCTTGAGGATGCATATGGTTTTCTTCGAATTGAACATCGGGAAAAGAAGGTCTGGGATAAAAAAAAATTGGAATAGGGAAGCCTATACTTTAGCGCGCTAATTTTGCCGCCTTGAGAAATCTTGAGCTTCAGGAGCTGGTCACTAATCCTTTCTAGGATTTCTGGAGAGTTATTGAATTCATTTGAAGGTTTGGGAAAAGCTTCAGGAGAGAATTCATGGATTTTAAAAATAGGATTAGTTTCTAGATTGAAACCATTTTTTGAAGAGCTAGGTTTATTACCAATCTGGCTGGTTCCGCTATAAGCACGCATAGACATATGAGGCACATAGGTGACTAATCGTCGAACGTCTTGGTCGTCCCTTGATGTTTGACTTCCAAATCACCTAAAACTTTATACACTGCCTCTAAGCCATTTTATATGAAATTTTAGGACCTTATAACATTAGTACAACCATGTTAGGCTCTAGACACCCTAACTCATTTTGGGGGTCTTACAATATCCCCCACTTGGGAACATTTGTCTCGAATGACACTTAGAACATTTTTAATCACAACAAGGACTTCAATACATCATAGAGCATTTTATCATATTAATTTGATCATCACATAGAAGTTAACTCACCAAAATTACAAGGAACACAACTTCACATCATTTAGTACTCAATGCACCCAAGCAAGCAAAACTTCAATTCACTCACTCATTAATGCATCCATCGAAAGGCTCTTATCATTTTAATAGGAGAAACATCCTTCTGCTAATCATAACATGGTCATTACAATTCATTTTATCAAGAGTTCATCATGTATAGACACACATAGGCAAACTAAAACAATATTCAAAGCCACTTAAGCATTCATACTTCAATGCACATAGACTTGAGTTGCTTTAGTTAACAAGGATCTTCAATAATTAGACCTAGTGCCATGAAGGTTATAATCAACTATACCATGCTTACAGGTGTCCATATCCTTCTCCTCAACACACTTACATGTATCATGAGTTCATACCCAAGCAAATGCACAAAGGTCATCTTTACTGTATTATGAGAATTTCTCAACATTTTAAACCAAGACATGTTCATGTGTTCTTCCTAGTGAAGTCTAAATGGCAAGTCACACAAAATACATCACAACAGTTAGGAAGCCATTTCACAAAATGTCAATTTCTAACATAGTACTCACCTTCACAGTAAGCATCATTTGGGAAAATTAATACAAATCATAGGCACATACATGAATACTAAGTTAAACATTCTTTTACTTTTCAAGAGTGAGCCTACAATCATGCTTTCCCCACCATACAAGTCACATTTATCTCAAGAGATTTTACTCATTTCATTTTAAAGAGACTCAACTTTTCATTATAAGGCTAAACATTACACCTCACAAGTGACTAAAAGCATGTTTGTTATCTTATCTCAAGGAATAAAATTCACAATTTGCATGTTAAGATGCACAATACACATGAGAAAATATGGATTTTTATCAAACTTTCCATTCATTCACTTTGGAATCTTCACAATATCTTTAAGGTGATTTCAATCAATACATACCAAACATATAAAGTTCATGCAATTCATACTTTATGCAAGACTCTATTCATGAACAAGCTTACTAAGAATTCATTAGCTTCAAGTTCAAGTAAAAATAGAAGAACAAGGTAGAAAATATCTACAACCTTACTATTCCATCACTATCCCCCACTTAGGGTAAACCCAATTTAGAGCAACTTAACCCAATCTTCAAGAGGATCGCAAGACTCTATTCATGAACTAGCTTACTAAGAATTCATTAGTTTCAACTTCAAGTAAAAATAGAAGGACAAGGTAGAAAATATATATAACCTTAATATTCCATCACCATCCCCCACTTAGGGTAAACCCAATTAAGAGCAACTTAACCCAATCTTCAAGAGTATCTTATTTGTCAATCTATAAGGGAATTACAGGAACATACTATAAGGGCTTCAAAGGTGTTCTAAACTTCATAACCTAGGCAATTTATCCAAAATCATCAAGTTATGTCATTGGATTCAACCAAATAAGGTTTTTATACAACACAATAGACACCAAGGTCATAAAACATTAGGGGAAAACAACAAGGGGACTTAGCCATAAAACTGCATCTTTTTCCTTGAAAATTACAGTAAGGTGACTTCTAGGTCACTAAAACCCACATCATCACCCTACAAGGCAAACATATCATCTTCACACCTAGGATTAAGTATATACAAAGGATTTCAATCTATTCTAGGCAACTTTTCAATGACCACATATAAACAAAGAGAAACATTGAACACTTTTAGGCACATATTCTTAGGGTAGCATGCTTTCATAGGTAGTCACTCCACATTTCATGCTCAAATCATAATATTAAGCTACCAACATGTAAAACCATATAGTAACACATCATTCCAAAAGAAACTCATTTTAACAATAATAACTTCTAACATGCTTTAACAATATCATGACACATATTCTTCAACATAACATGCTATTTGACATAAGTCTCATTCATAGCCATAAATGGCATCACATCATCAAAACATGCCAAAATTCACCTTGACACATACTCATTCAACCATAAAACCAAGTTAAGCATTAACTCACCTTTTCTCTCTCAAGCATATAAGATACCCTCTCATCCAAAAAATCACATCTAAAAGACCACCGGACAAGAAAACACAGGAGAGAGATCTTATTGAGTTAAATTATATGGCACGATATGAGAATGATGAAGAAGAGAAACTCTATCGTCTTATAGCCTCTCATATCATTTGATGATATCGCGACTCACTACCAATGAACACGAGACTCTACTAGACGTTGCAATATGAGACTTTTAGAACCTAAAAACACTTTATAAACCTCATGCTCTGATACCACTTTTGTCACATCGGGGGAGCACCCCCTAGAAGTAACATGGAGTAATTGACCTCTCGTAGGTCTTATACAAGCCCACAGTTATCATTCATCGCATTGACTTAGTAAATTTAGCGGAAAATTTAAAACTTTTCATAGCACATGCTACAAACTTTACTTTATATATATATAAAACATAAGTCATAATACATATTTAGACCTTAAGTCTATTTTCCATCTTAGACTCAATCAACATTAGAATACATTAGGGACATGGCCCTTTAAGACATAAAACATAAGTATATAATTCATAACATTTTACAGTAAGCATAAGTAGGAGATCCTTTGTAACAACCCTAAAAATGGATATGATAAGTAATGCTTAATGTGTCTAGAATGCCTACGATTAGACCGGGTTCACACGGATTTAGCGCGTAGAACCAGACCTCTGAACCCTTGCTACATCCAAGACAACTAACTTGGGGAGTTAGTTGAGCTAGGAAAGGTTGGGTATAGCCATGTAGGGCTCTCGAATACGAAGATTTACTCGAAGGAGTCTTTACCGGACTTAAAAAGGGAAATCTTAGGTTTGGAGGGTCTAGGGGTAAAATGGTCTTTTTCCAGGCTAAGGGTAGTATAGTAATTACCCTAAATATATAATTAATTATTTAATTAATAAGGTGGAGGGGCATTTTGGGGAGACAGGGCCGAAAATTGTCTCTTAGAGTGAAGTCTTGCTCCACCCGGGTTCGAACCTAGGTGGAAGCATGATTTAAATTGTTTTTATTTAAGTTGATAAATTAATGTAATTAATTAATATTATTATTTATTGGCTGATTTAAAATAAAAGGGAAATCAGATTTTTATCATTTAATAAAAACCTTATCTGACTAAGTCCTAAACTAGACTCCTAAGCCTAAGAAAACTCACATCTCTCACGCTCATCTTTCTCTCACGTCTCTATCATTCTCTTATTCACCTTCTCTCTGCCAAATAATGTACAAGAATAGAAGATAAACCAAAGTTATTCACACTTGAAGAACTCACAACAAAAATAAAATCAAACGCTAAGCAAAATACGTTAGGCAAAGGGAGGGTTTTCCGTCGATAGTTTGGTGTTGAAACTTGGTTTTGGACGTGAGTGTTGGAGAAGGTTTGGGCAGAAACTTCAAGGTTTGAACTTCATAAAATGTATGGGTTTTCTTACTCTTGGTCCCTTTCCCAAGAGACCCCTTAAGGTTCAGTATATTCTAATCCGAAAACTAGGATTGTTCCCCATTGCATGTCCCCGTCACTAGCTCCCATTGATTCGTAGGTTGGGTATGTTTCCTGGCAGATATTAGGCGTGTAATGTGTTTTAGTGACGAATATGTTCATGAATGTATGTTTGAAATCGTATGAATGACAACCCAAGTTTTCCGAAATATGTGTAAGTGTGTGCGAAAATGTGAACTATGGCCTATAGCCCTCGGGTTTAAGGCTCAAAAATGATGTATTATGGTTTTATTTTTACGTGCACAAACTTATGTAAATCATGATGTTCATATGAAGTGTAATGTGGCTGAATTGAGTGAGAAACTCTTGGCTAAACGAATCCATGATAATGCACCTAAAACGTTATAAATGAACCATGAAATTCTCCTAAGAACTAATGTGTAACTTGATGAAAAAGATGCTGAAAAATTACAAAATTTCCAGCCACAAGTTGATGAATTTCGTTCAAGTTAAAATAGTTTAAAATGTTATGAAAAATGAAGAAAAATAAGTGAGGTCACTGAGGGTCGAACCCGTTACCTCACCATGTTAAAAACCATGAAATTAAGTTAGTTAAAAGTATTGTGGTGAGTGGGATTCGAACCATGGTATTGGCTGAAAAATGTAACTTAAAAAAACAAGAAATGAGAGGAGTGGGATTCAAACCCAGCCCCTCTCAATCAGATTTAAGGAAGAGTAAAACAAAAATAAAAGGGTTGACGCGTGTGGGAATCGAACCCACGACCTCTAGGCTGGTTAAGGGAAATTAAAGAGAAGAATAAAGTGAGGCTGTGGGGATTTGATCCCACACCCTCATGGTCAACTCAAAAAAGTCAAGGAAAAAGAAATTTAAATAAAAAGGGGCTGTGGGGATTCGATCCCACAACCCCTCGGCCAAAAAGGAGAATATCTAAAGAAAAGAAATTAAAGGGAAATGAAGGTGTTGGGGCTCGACCTTGGGTCCCCAAGTCGTGTGGATTTAAACCAAAATAAATAAAAATGTAAGTGTGGTCCAAGGGATTCGAAACCGGGTTCCCTTGCCCAAATTCCGTATTGATACATAAGTCATACGTGAATTAAATGTTCAAGAATAATGCCACCTACTTAGATCGAAATCGAGATCTTGGTATACATACAAGATGCATAAGTCCTGTACCACATAATCTTAGGAAGATATGAATCACTTAAACGAACTACGAATGAAGCCTCATGGCTTGTATGTATAGACCCATAAGTCTAGCATACGTTTAAAAATAAGTGAACGTAAGATGTATGTAATGAAATGATGTAACCCTAGAAGGGTTAAGTAAGAGTGTAAAACACACTATATGGCCAAGTACATTGGCAAACGATGAAATGAATAATATGTAATGAAATGATGAAACCCTAGAAGGGTTAAGTAAGAGTGTGAAACACACAAATGGCCAAGTGCATTGGCATATGATAAAATGAACATTCACGTAAAAAGGGGTGAGTAATTATGAAGAGCAAATGTGCTAAGGTAAACGAATGTGGTGACAACATGATAAGAGGCTAATGTGAAAGATGAGAGCAATCTCAAATGAGCCTAAGTAAATGTTACCAAAACGTACTCACCTATGAAAGTGTATAGTTAATGAAGAGACCAGTCTCTATGAACACTCAAATGAATGTAATGAGAATAATGTATACTTAATACTAATGATGAGATGAGAAATCATCTAATGAGCTATGATGTCCTCATACTAGAAGCCAGCTTCCATGACGTATGAGTTGAATGAAATGGAACTTTATACTAGGCACTGATAGACTAGCTATGAGCGGGGATGCCTTCTTTTGGGAAGGGCGGAGGATCACGTAACTCTCATGAGATGAGACTGCCCGGCATGCCGGGTATGGGTCTCCTTATATCTCCTAGTTGTCGAACCTATACTGCCAATATAGGGATCTGGCGGGGTTCAATTCCCATGTACGCTAGCATGTTTTGGGTTACTTTGGCCGGTGATTCCATCTATTTTCGGTGTGGGGGAGACACTGGATTTCATGATTCGCACATGATCTATGTCGGTTAAAGTTAAAATTCCCAATGAATGAATGAGGCCAGCCTCAAATGATGCACATAATGAAATGAACGATACCAAAAGTGTTAGGATAGGATAATCAAGAGGTGAGCTAGACTCAAGTAATGACACTAGGTTATTCTTGATCATTGCACAGCAAACCCGATGAGAGTCTTCAACTACATCCTAGGTTTGGCTGGTGTTTACACTAGGATATGAAAGAATGAAATGAAGTACGTATGAATGAATGAAGCAGACTCTGTGTTTGTTAAAGAAGGCTCCCTAGTTGAGGTCCCATATGTTGAACCCTTATTTTGGGAAGTCTTAATGTCAAGTCCATGATTCCAAGGTCTCATGGTATACGAACGAACGATATGAAAGATGTTATGTGCTATATGCAATATGTTATATGCTATGTGTAAGATGTTATGTGATGTGTGCAATATGATACGTATGATGATACATGGTACTCTCATGGCATGACTTTCCAAATCCAATTTGGCAAGTCCACTGACTTTCCAAATCCAAATTTTGCAGGTCCACTAACTTTCCTAATCCAAATTTGGCAAGTCCACTGACTTGACTTTCCATAATTCATGTTGTTAGGAAAGAGCCATTCTTACTCATGCATGTCCTTGGTGTGTGCTTGCATATACCCATAATTAGTATAAGTGTGTACTTATCCCATAAAACTCTATATTTTTAGGTGCAGGCACAGGTGTACGCTAGAGCTTACAGGTTGACGTTGCAGCTATCCGAACGTGGAGCTTTCATCCGGATTTGGTAGGCCCTCATGCTTTCGAGGATGTCTACCGTTATTATCTAGCTTAGATGAAGGCTTTAGCTAGTGGAGCATATTCCACTAGTGTTTCTTTCCACTTTCATTTCAGACTTTGTATTGATGCCATTTTGGAAAAATATGTTTAATGCAATTATGAACTGTTCCTTTCATTTGATTATCTCTATTTAGATGGTTGATTTGTGAACGCCAATGATGTTAAGTTTAAAATGTTTTGCACGAAATGAGAAAACCAAAAGTTGAAATTTTTCCGCTAAAATTAACCTAGATGAAGTAAGAATGACTTATGTAGGCTTGTCTGCGACCTCTGAGAGGTCAACGATGTCGGTCTCGTCTGTGGTCTAGATTCCAGTCGTGACATCCTTGAACTTAAGGATTTCTTTCATTGAGTTTGGAAATCATCTATCAAGCTCTTCACCATTCAAGAAATCCTTTAAGCATCCATAACCTACACTTTGTGTAAAAAGTAGAGAAGAATAGAGTTAGCAGAAAAATGACTAAGTATAACAACCATGCAAAAACATGCATTTAAAAGGGACATTTTCCTTGAAATCTTACTTCATGCCATTTTGAGTAAATATCCATAAAACCTTTATCCAAAAGCATTTATACCATTCACATACTTTATAGAAACATAATCAAAGTCCAAACATCGTAGAAAATCACATATAGAATTTAAGTCCCATTTAAGGTCACTTTACAGTGAACTCATTCTTCTTAACAGTGAACTTCCTTCTTTAAATTCATTAATCTCCCAAGTAATCCTTTAGTGATACTTTGTGCAATGCATCACCTTACAATCACAAGAAAATCCATACATACAACTTACACAAGCCAACACATATCATCATAGAAGTATAGCCCATTACAAGACACATTCAAGTCAAGAATATAGGATATTACAGTAAGCTACATCAACTTACACATATTTTTACTTCTTTTCATATTCATCATTATAAGACCTTTTTCATGACCCCAATCTTAGTCTACTAGTGCAATGTACATGTGAAGCCCCATAACCTCACACATACTTAGTAAACTCTTCATGAGACCATAAACCTTAACATACAATTCATACATCCACATAACAAGTAAGGACAACTTCATTCATGTCAATACAAGACCTTCATCATATAGTCATTTAGACCAACATAGTGCATATAAGGATAAGATCACATCATATAGATTCATATCATGCACATCTTCATAACAAGTAGATATATGTATACTTAAATGTCATGCATAAAGACATAATCATAATCATATACATTAGGTAACCTTCCTAGGACTTCCTAAGGAGCTACTTGTGCAATGTCTAGATGGGTTCATTACTTCCACCTAATACTAAGTAACCTCCCTTCAGTCATCCTAATTAGGATCCTAGTTCTTTACTTCCATTGTCCATTTTACTTTAGGGAAACTATAGCCTTAACTGACAGTAAGATCATGGGTGCTAAACATGGAATTTTGTGTTGTGGAGTATTACACCATCAGTAGGTGTTCCTACCTAGCCAAGGTAGAACATTAACACATGCTAACATACTAAGTGAATTCACTTGCTAGATCCTATGTGGCAAGCATAGTTATGGAACTTGGAGGTACATGTGAAAACCCTTTTTATGTCTAATGGATCATTATAGTTACTCACTTATGGAAACCCTCTTTATACCTATTGAGGCATTGTGGTTATCCACCTAATGACATTTATGGTAGACCTTCTTTCCCACATTGGGAAGGTACACACACTCATATTCAAGTTCACTCGGTGCTAAGCTAAGTTCCCTTTATTAAAAACCTTTATTAACTTTAGTTTATAAAACATAGTCTTAGTAGAGTCATGCCCTCATAAGCTTAGCTCATAGGTCATAGATGAAAGTTCATCAACCTAAATCATGCGGGGAATCCCTTAACATGGACATAGCATATAAAAAGCACCATCTAGTTTAGGGTAACCATGAATACACCTTTATAGGCCCCTATCTTGACTAGATCTTATACATGTGTGGGTGAATACTTCTATGTGAGCAAACCTTTCACATAACACATAATTTCCACACATAGACATACATTATTTCATGCATGCATAAGTGTACAAGTGTAACTATATGAACCGTGCTTTCATATTAATACAATTAGACACTAGGTATAATCATACTTCATCTTACCACATACTTCATATTATACCATATAAGACATGTTCATAACACACTTTCATGGACACTAGCTTAGCATGCATAATAGTAGACATTAGTTAATATGAGATTTACTTTTCAATTAGACACCATGACCTATACTATTTGTAAGCATGCATGTAGAGTGAGGGTGTGTGTACATTGGTCAATATGATAACATAATGGCTATCAACAACATATTGAGGCATCCACCCTCTTAAGACCACAATACTCTTCCAAGCATAGACCACACAACACACAAAAACATAGGAGGCAAGACAATCATCACATTATAATCAAGACTCCTAACTTTAGCTATTTACACATTCACATAGGGGTTCATGGGTAGGGGTCATCAATACCTAATACTTCATTAATGGCATAACCTACACATGATCTTAGCATAATCATTTACATGCTCATAACAATAGTAACATAACCTAGAGTCACAACTCAAGTAGAAGACTAGGCACAAGTTACACATAATTTGATCATCATAATCACTCAATCATATATTCATCAATTTGCCTTCAAGGCCATGGTCAACACATATATAATAATAATAAAGTAAACACCGCCACCATAAGTGGACCATACCACACAATTCCATACAAGGCTTCATCAACATTACTATAGAGAAATAGAGAAGTAGAAGAGTAAAGGAATTCTTCCCAATCCTTTAGCCTTTGGACATCATTGACCATTACTACTCTTTCATCAAGAATTCAAGTATATGTTAGTATCTAGAATACCATAATCATATATAAAGTAATGTATAAATTACTACAAGATCATACTACAACTAGTACAACACATTAACCTACTAGAAGATAGAATAATGTAGGTGATTAACCAATTTCACTTGCATGGATCATAAATAATATTTCATTAATAGCATCAATCTAGGGCAGTAGCTACATATACACTTACCACAACGAGATCATGCTTACATCCCTACAAGATCAAGATACTAACATAGGCATTAAACTATCAATTCAATATAAAGTAGAGGGAATAGGCCATTTTACTAATTTTCCCAAACTATTGATCATCAATCATATTTTACCAATAAAGTAAATGCAAGGCAGTAGCTAATGATATAGAAATCAAGTCTTGATCATACTTCATTCATCTTAGGATATAGATCACATCACTACCTAGCATTATCAATTCATAGAATAAAAGAATCAAGATCAATTCATAAAATCCTTTCTTTAATTTGATCATCAAGGATTTATACACACAATTCAATCATAATGTTAACTTAAGTCATTATCTACAGTGATTCATGCATAATTGAAATCCTACACAATTGTTCTCAAATCGAAATCAATATAACACATATAAACATAGGCTAGTAACACTCAAATCTTCATACATTGATCCTCATGGAGCATTCATCATCAATTCATAATCAATTCACATAAATAACAGTAAATCTAAGCAATTCAACATAAGATAATCACAAATCTACCATTAACAAGCCATGATCACAATGCCCATGCAAGGGCTAAATCATGTTTGGGAAGGGACATGGGAATTGGATTAAAAATCACGTTAAAACATATATATTAACTTCAATGAATCATGATTTAATCATTAAAAATGTTTTTAGAAAGAACCCATGGCTAGATTGAAGAAGGAGAACTTTGATCATAAAATCTCTTTTGAAACTTTGAGATTAACTATCTAGATGGAAGGATAACTAGAGATGAAGGATCACCATACCTTTATCTAGTTGAGAAATTCTAAAACTTGATGAATAGTCCATGGAAATCCAAGATCCAAGCTGTTCTTGAGCTTCACCAACAATGGTGGTTTCTAGGGAGAATATTTTTTGGAGGGAAAGGTTTATTTCGTGTAGAGGGGATTGGGAATGGGAGGTTCACGTATTTGATGACTTATATACACCCAAAAATAGGTAAATAAATTAATTAGAGTCATTTTAGGACGTGGGGTAAATTTCTCATTCACCCCTTTAATAAAAAGTGAAAAGGCAGTGATGCACCAGCCTGCATCGACGGACCCAATGATGGGGCGTTGGTTCTTCGATGGGCCGTTCCTTGCCAAATTCAATTGGGTCTGAGGCTGTTTTTTGTCCAAGACTTTCCCAAGATAAATGACCATCTACGCCTCCCCATCGACAGGGCGTCATTCAACCTTTGGGGTGTCATTTTGGCTCGTCCATTTACATTGCCAAGGCAGTGTCTCGATAGCCTTGGGTCCTTCTTGTGGGCCCTTTTTCGGGGCCCTTATGAAGTTATACCTGGACGTTTCCTACGTAAATACAACCATTAACAAGTTTTAGACATCCCACATTAGTTTCACCCAAAATAAATACTCGCAACACGTCGAAACATGCAAGGCCCCATCAAGACACAGACATGCATATCTCAAGGCTATGTTTCGAATATTTTGGACGTTCTTGGACGTTTGACCTATAAAATTATATAAAATTCATATAATACCATAAAAAATAATTATAACTCATTTTAATACTTCATAATCTCATTTCATACACATATAAGCACGCATATACGTATGAGGCACATAGGTGACTAATCGTCGAACGTCTTGGTCGTCCCTTGACGTTTGACTTTCAAATCACCTCAAACTTTATACACTGACTCTAAACCATATTATAAGCCATTTTAGGACCTTAGAACATTAATACAAACATGTTATTCTCTAGAAACCCTAATTCATTTTTGTGTGTCTTGTTTTTGTAGACTTGTGTCCTTTACATGATACATGTAGAATTTGAATACGACTTCTTGACTTAATATGCTAAAGCTTCTTAATCTTGTATGTGTGATTGACATGTGACCTTAAACATTGTTAAGAAGGTCTTTTATGTGGAATTTTCAACCTAGATTGAAGGTTATGATATACTTGTAGTTGAAAGCCGTAATAGTATCTTTCTTGTGTGAATGGTGGACCTTAGGTTGGTTTGGTGGAACGACATGAAATAATCCTTGGCCAAAACCTCTTACTCCCACTGATATTTTTAGCTTTCTCGGATTAACTGGTTACTTTCTTCCATTGTTGCCCCACTGACAGCTTTGACTAAGAAGAAGGCCAAGTTTGAATGGACGGAGACTTGGGAGAAGAGTTTCCAGGAGCTCAAAGACAGACTCACATCAGCCTCGGTGCTTACTTTGCCTAAATGTGGTGAGAATTACACTGTTTATTGTGATGCATCTAGGGTTGGTTTGGGTTGTGTTCTTATGCAGGTTGGTAAGGTAATAGCTTATGCGTCCAGACAGCTAAAGGTTCATGAGAAGAATTATCCCACTCGTGACCTGGAGTTGGCAGCTGTGGTGTTTGCACTGAAGATGTGGAGGCACTACTTGTATGGACTGCATGTGGATGTGTTCACAGACCAGAAGAGCCTCCAGTACGTGTTCACGTAGAGGGAGTTGAATCTACGTCAGCGAAGATGGTTGGAGCTGTTGAAGGACTATGACATGAACGTCCACTACCATCCAGGTAAAGCTAATCTTGTAGCTGATGCTTTGGGCAGGATGAGCATGGGAAGTACAGCCCACGTTGAGGATGAGAAGAAGGAGTTGGTGAAAGATGTGCACAAACTGGCCAGACTGGGTGTACGGTTGGTTGACTCTACTAGTGGGGGTATTTCAGTTCATCCTAGTTCTGAATCATCCTTGGTAGTTGAAGTCAAGCAGGTTCAGCATCTCGATCCTGTGTCGATGGAGCTGAAGGACTCAGTGTTGATAAAGATGAATGAGTCTTTTGCTTTAGGAGGTGACGGCATACTTAGGTACCAGGACAGGCTGTGTGTACCAGATGTGAATGATTTGCGGACCAGGATTGTTGCAGAGGCCATGGTTCCAAATATTCCATACATCCAGGTTCCACCAAGATGTATCATCATCTTAAGAAGATTTATTGGTGGGATGGCATGAAGAAGGACATTGCACAATATGTAGCCAAGTGTCTTAATTGTCAGCAGGTTAAGGCAGAACATCTTAAGCCTGGCGGTCTTACTCAGATTATTGAGCTTCTGACTTGGAAGTGGGAGGCCATTAATATGGACTTCGTGGTTGGTCTTCCGAGTACTAGGAGACAACATGACTCCATATGGGTTATTGTGGACAAGATGACTAAGTCTGCCCACTTTATCCCTGTGAAGTCTACTTACAAAGACGAGGATTATGCGAGACTCTACATTGATGAGATTGTGATATGGCATTGGATTCCTTTGTCGATCGTTTCAGATAGAGGATCTCAGTTCACTTCACATTTCTGGAGATCTTTCCACAAGAGCTTAGGCACGCAGGTAAAGCTTAGTACTGCCTTTCATCCTCAGACTGATGGGCAGGCAGAGCGCACCATTCAGACATTGGAGGACATGTTGAGAGCGTGTGTGATTGACTTCAGGGGTAGCTGGGATGACCATCTGCCTTTGATAGAGTTTTCGTATAATAATAGCTATCACTCTAGAATTGGGATGGCACCGTTTGAAGCACTTTATGGTAGGAGGTGTAGATATCCAGTTGGGTCATTCGAGGTTGGAGAGGCATCCATTTTGGGTCCAGAGATCATTCATGAGGCCGTAGAGAAGGTCAGGGTGATTAGGGACAGGTTGGCTACTGCTTACAGTCGACAGAAGTCATATGCAGATAACAGAAAATGGCCCTTAGAGTTTGATGTTGGTGACCAGGTTTATTTGAAGATATCACCTATGAAGGGGGTGATGAGGTTTGGCAGGAAGGGGAAGTGGAGTTTGAGGTATGTTGGTCCGTATGAGATCCTACAGCGTGTGGGTGAGGTGGCCTATGAGTTGGCATTGCCTGCGGAACTAGATTCTGTCCATCCAGTCTTTCATGTATCCATGTTAAAGAAGTGTTAGGTGATCCAACATCGATTCTACCTGTGGAAGGTTTGGGGGTCGATGAAGACTTGTCCTATGAGGAGGTACCTGTTGAGATCTTAGACAGACAGGTCAAGCGGCTGAGGAACCAGGAGATTGCCACAGTGAATGTATTGTTGAGGAATCATCTTGTTGAGGGTGCTACGTGGGAGGCTGAGGCCGATATGAGATCCCGCTACCCTCATTTTTTCAGCTCTTGAGGTTAGACTTCCTACTCTTAAGTCTAAGTTTCCTTATCTCTCCATTCTTTGTTGCTATTGCTTGTTTGTGAATAGTAATTATGTTATGATCTGACTGGCATTGTGCTAGATAGTTAGTAGTGTCATTCGGGGACGAATGTTCCTAAGGGGGGGTATAATGTAACAACCCTAAAATTAGATATGATAAGTAATGCTTAATGTGTCTAGAATGCCTACGATTAGACCGGGTTCACACGGATTTATGCGCGTAGAAACAGACCTCAGAACCCTTTCTACAGCCAATCCAACTAACTTGGGGAGTTATTTGAGCTAGGAAAGGTTGGGTCCAGTCATGTAGGACTCTCGAATACGAAGATTTACTCGAAGGAGTCTTTACAGGACTTAGAAAGGGAAAATCTTAGGTTTGGAGGGTCTAGGGGTAAAATTGTCTTTTTCCAGGCTAAGGGTAGTATCATAATTACCCTAAATATATAATTAATTATTTAATTAATAAGGTGGAGGGGCATTTTGGGGAGAGAGGGCCGAAAATTGGCTCTTACAGTGAAGTCTTGCTCCACCCGGGTTCGAACCTAGGTGGAAGCGTGATTTAAATTGTTTTTATTTAAGTTGATAAATTAATGTAATTAATTAATATTTATTATTTATTGGCTGATTTAAAATAAAAGGGAAATCAGATTTTGGTCATTTAATAAAAACCTTATTTGACTAAGTCCTAAACTAGACTCCTAAGCCTAAGAAAACTCTCATCTCTCACGCTCATCTCTCTCATGTCTCTATCATTCTCTTATTCACGTTCTCTCTGCCAAATAACATACAAGAATAGAAGAGAAACCAAAGTTCTTCACACATGAAGAACTCACAACAAAAATAAAATGAAACGCTAAGCAAAATACGTTAGGCAAAAGGAGGGTTTTCCGTCGAAAGTTTGGTGTTGAAACTTGGTTTTGGACGTGAGTGTTGGAGAAGGTTTGGGCAGCAACTTCGAGGTTTGAACGTCATAAAAGGTATGGGTTTTCTTACTCTTGGTCTCTTTCCCAAGAGACCCCTTAAGGTTCTGTATATTCTAATCCGAAAACTAGGATTGTTCCCCGTTGCATGTCCCTGTCACTAGCTCCCATTGATTCGTAGGTTGGGTATGTTTGCTGGTAGATATTAGGCGTGTAATGTGTTTTTGTGACGAATATGTTCATGAATGTATGTTGGAAATCGTATGAATGACAACCCATGTTTTCCGAACTATGTGTAAGTGTGTGCAAAAATGTCAACTGTGGCTTATAGCCCTCGGGTTTAAGGCTTAAAAATGATGTATTATGGTTGTATTTTTACGTGCACAAACTTATGTAAATTGTGATGTTCATATGAAGTGTAATGTGGCTGAATTGACTGAGAAACTCTTTGCTAAACGAATCCATTATAATGCACCTAAAACGTTATAAATGAACCATGAAATTCCCCTAATAACTAATGTGTAACTTGATGAAAAAGATGCTGAAAAATTACAAAGTTTCCAGCCACAGGTTGATGAATTTCGTTCAAGTTAAAATAGTTTAAAATGTTATGAGAAATGAAGAAAAATAAGTGAGGTCACTGAGGGTCGAACCCGTTACCTCACCATGTTAAAAACCATGAAATTAAGTTAGTTAAAAGTATTGTGGTGAGTGGGATTCGAACCATGGTATTGGTTGAAAAATGTAACTTAAAAAAATAAGAAATGAGAGGAGTGGGATTCAAACCCACCCCCTCTCAATCAGATTTAAGGAAGAGTAAAAGAAAAATAAAAGGGTTGACGCGTGTCGGAATCGAACCCACGACCTCTAGGCTGGTTAAGGGAAATTAAATAGAAGAATAAAGTGAGGCTGTGGGGATTCGATCCCACACCCTCATGGTCAGCTCGAAAAAGTCAAGGAAAAAGGAATTTAAATAAAAAGGGGCTGTGGGGATTCGATCCCACAACCCCTCGGCCAAAAAGGAGAATATCTAAAGAAAAGAAATTAAAGGGAAATGAAGGTGTTAGGGCTCGACCTTGGGTCCCCAAGTCGTGTGGATTTAAACCAAAATAAATAAAAATATAAGTGTGGTCCAAGGGATTCGAAATCGGGTTCCCTTGCCCAAATTCCGTATTGATACATAAGTCATACGTGAATTAAATGTTCAAGAATAATGCCGCCTACTTAGATCAAAATCGAGATCTTGGCATACATACAAGATGCATAAGTCTTGTACCACATAATCTTAGGAAGATATGAATCACTTAAACGAACTACGAATGAAGCCTCATGGCTTGTATGTATAGACCCATAAGTGTAGCATACGTTTAAAAATAAGTGAACCTAAGATGTATGTAATGAAATGATGTAACCCTAGAAGGGTTAAGTAAGAGTGTAAAACACACTATATGGCAAAGTGCATTGGCAAACGATGAAATGAATAATATGTAATGAAATGATGAAACCCTAGAAGGGTTAAGTAAGAGTGTGAAACACACAAATGGCCAAGTGCATTGGCATATGATAAAATGAACATTCACGTAAAAAGGGGTGAGTAATTATGAAGAGCAAATGTGCTAAGGTAAACGAATGTGGTAACAACATGATAAGAGGCTAATGTGAAAGATGAGAGCAATCTCAAATGAGCCTAAGTAAATGTTACCAAAACGTACTCACCTATGAGAGTGTATAGATAATGAAGAGACCAGTCTCTATGAACACTCTAATGAAAGTATTGAGAATAATGTATACTTAATACTAATGATGAGATGAGAAATCATCTAATGAGCTATGATGTCCTCATACTAGAAGCCAGCTTCCATGACGTATGAGTTGAATGAAATGGAACTTTATACTAGGCACCGATAGACTAGCTATGAGCGGGGATGCGTTCTTTCGGGAAAGGCGGAGGTTCACGTAACTCTCATGAGATGAGATTGTCCGGCATGCCGGGTATGGGTCTCCTTATATCTCCTAGTCGTCGAACCTATACTGCCAATATAGGGATCTGGCGGTGTTCAATTCCCATGTACGCTAGCATGTTTTGGGTCACTTTGGCCGATGATTCCATCTCTTTTTGGTGTGGGGGAGACACTGGATTTCATGATTCGCACATGATCTATGTTGGTTAAAGTTAAAGTTCCCAATGAATGAATGACGCCAGCCTCAAATGATGCACATAATGAAATGAACGATACCAAAAGTGTTAGGATAGGATAATCAAGAGGTGAGCTAGACTCAAGTAATGACACTAGGTTATTCTTGATCATTGCACAGCAAACCCGATGAGAGTCTTAAACTACATCCTAGGTATGGCTGGTGTTTACACTAGGTTATGAAAGAATGAAATGAAGTACGTATGAATGAATGAAGCAGACTCTGTGTTTGTTAAAGAAGGCTCCCTAGTTGAGGTCCCATATGTTGAGCCGTTATTTTGGGAAGTCTTAATGTCAAGTCCATGATTCCAAGGTCTCATGGTATATGAACGAACGATATGAAAGATGTTATGTGTTATATGCAATATGTTATGTGCTATATGTAAGATGTTATGTGTTGTGTGCAATATGATACGTATGATGATACATGTTACTCTCATGGCATGACTTTCCAAATCCAATTTGGCAAGTCCACTGACTTTCCAAATCCAAATTTGGCAGGTCCACTAACTTTCCTAATCCAAATTTGGCAAGTCCACTGACTTGACTTTCCATAATTCATGTTGTTAGGAAAGAGCCATTCTTACTCATGCATGTCCTTGGTGTGTGCTTGCATATACCCATAATTAGTATAAGTGTGTACTAATCCCATACAACTCTATATTTTTAGGTGCAGGCACAGGTGTACGCTAGAGCTTACAGGTTGACGTTGCAGCTATCCGAACGTGGAGCTTTCATCCGTACTTGGTAGGCCCTCATGCTTTCGAGGATGTCTACCGTTATTATCTAGCTTAGATGTAGGCTTTATCTAGTGGAGCATGTTCCACTAGTGTTTCTTTCCACTTTCATTTCAGACTTTGTATTGATGCCATTTTGGCAAAATACGTTTAATGCAATTATGAACTGTTCCTTTCATTTGATTATCTCTATTAGATGGTTGATTTGTGAACGCCTATGATGTTAAGTTTAAAATGTTTTGCATGAAATGAGAAAACAAAAAGTTCAAATTTGTCTGATAAAATTAACCTAGATGAAGTAAGAATGACTTATGTAGGCTTGTCTGCGACCTCTGAGAGGTCAACGACGCCGGTCTTGTCTGTGGTGTAGATTCCAGTCGTGACATCCTTGAACTTAAGGATTCCTTTCATTGAGTTTGGAAATCATCTATCAAGCTCTTCACTATTCAAGAAATCCTTTAAGCATCCATAACCTACACTTTGTGTAAAAAGTAGAGAAGAATAGAGTTAGCACAAAAATGACTAAGTATAACAACCATGCAAAAACATGCATTTAAAAGGGACATTTTCCTTGAAATCATACTTCATGCCATTTTGAGTAAATATCCATAAAACCTTTATCCAAAATCAATTATACCATTCACATACTTTATAGAAACATAATCAACGTCCAAACATCATAGAAAATCACATATAGAATTTAAGTCCCATTTGAGGTCACTTTATAGTGAACTGATTCTTCTTAACAGTGAACTTCCTTCTTTTAATTCATTAATCTCCCAAGTAATCCTTTAGTGATACTTTGTGCAATGCATCACCTTACGACCACAAGAAAATCCATACATACAACTTACACAAGCCAACACATATCATCATAGAAGTATAGCCCATTACAAGACACATTCAAGTCAAGAATATAGGATATTACAGTAAGCTACATCAACTTACACATATTTTTACTTCTTTTCATATTCATCATTATAAGACCTTGTTCCTGACCCCAATCTTAGTCTACTAGTGCAATGTACATGTAAAGCCCCATAACCTCACACATACTTAGTAAACTCTTCATGAGACCATAAACTTTAACATACAATTCATACATCCACATAACAAGTAAAGACAACTTCATTCATGTCAATACAAGACCTTCATCAGATAGTCATTTAGACCAACATAGTGCATATAAGGATAAGATCACATCATATAGATTCATATCATGCACATCTTCAAAACAAGTAGATATATGTATACTTAAATGTCATGCATAAAGACATAATCATAATCATAAACATTAGGTAACCTTCCTAGGACTTCCTAAAGAGCTACTTGTGCAATGTCTAGATGGGTTCATTACTTCCACCTAATACTAAGTAGCCTCCCTTCAGTCATCCTAATTAGGATCCTAGTTCTTTAGTTCCATTGTCCATTTTACTTTAGGGAAACTATAGCCTTAACTGACAGTAAGACCATGGTAGCTAAACATGGAATTTTGTGTTGTAGAGTCTTACACCAACGGTTGGTGTTCCTACCTAGCCAAGGTAGAACATTAACACATGCTAACATACTAAGTGAATTCACTTGATAGATCCTATGTGGCAAGCATAGTTATGGAACTTGGAGGTACATGTGAAAACCCTCATTATGCCTAATGGGTCATTATAGTTACTCACTTATGGAAACCCTCTTTATACCTATTAAGGCATTGTGGTTATCCACCTAATGAGATTTATGGTAGACCTTCCTTCCCACATTGGGAAGGTACACACACTCATATTCAAGTTCACTCGGTGCTAAGCTAAGTTTCCTTTATTAAAAACCTTTATTAACTTTAGTTTATAAAACATAGTCTTAGTAGAGTCATGCCCTCATATGCTTAGCTCATAGGTCATAGATGAAAGTTCATCAACCTAAATCATGCGGGGAATCCCTTATCATGGACATAGCATATAAAAAGCACCATCTAGTTTAGGGTAACCATGAATACACCTTTATAGGCCCCTATCTTGACTAGATCTTATACATGTGTGGGTGAATACTTCTATGTGAGCAAACCTTTCACATAACACATAATTTCCACACATAGACATACATTATTTCATTCATGCATAAGTGTACAAGTGTAACTATATGAACCGTGCTTTCATATTAATACAATTAGACACTAGGTATAATCATACTTCATCATACCACATACTTCATATTATACCATATAAGACATGTTCATAACACACTTTCATGGACACAAGCTTAGCATGCATAATAGTAGACATTAGTGAATATGAGATTTACTTTTCATTTAGACACCATGACCTATACTATTTGTAAGCATGCATGTAGAGTGAGGGTGTGTGTACATTGGTCAATATGATAACATAATGGCTATCAACAACATATTGAGGCATCCACCCTCTTAAGACCACAATACTCTTCCAAGCATAGACCACACAACACACAAAAACATAGGAGGCAAGACAATCATCACATTATAATCAAGACTCCTAACTTTAGCTATTTACACATTCACATAGGGGTTCATGGGTAGGGGTCATCAATACCTAATACTTCATTAATGGCATAACCTACACATGATCTTAGCATAATCATTTACATGCTCATAACAATAGTAACATAACCTAGAGTCACAACTCAAGTAGAAGACTAGGCACAAGTTACACATAATTTGATCATCATAATCACTCAATCATATATTCATCAATTTGCCTTCAAGGCCATGGTCAACACATATATAATAATAATAAAGTAAACACCGCCACCATAAGTGGACCATACCACACAATTCCATACAAGGCTTCATCAACATTACTATAGAGAAATAGAGAAGTAGAAGAGTAAATCAATTCTTCCCAATCCTTTAGCCTTTGGACATCATTTACCATTACTACTCTTTCATGAAGAATTCAAGTATATGTCAGTATCTAGAATACCATAATCATATATAAAGTAATGTATAAATTACTACAAGATCATGCTACAACTAGTACAACACATTAACCTACTAGAAGACAGAAGAATGTAGGTGATTAACCAATTTCACTTGGATGGATCATAAATCATATTTCATTAATAGCATCAATCTAGGGCATTAGCTAGATATACACTTACCACAATGAGATCATGCTTACATCCCTACAAGATCAAGATACTAACATAGGCATTAAACTATCAATTCAATATAGAGTAGAGGAAATCGGCCATTTTACTAATTTTCCCAAACTATTGATCATCAATCATATTTTACCAATAAAGTAAATGCCAGGCAGTAGCTAATGATATAGAAATCAAGTCTTAATCATACTTCATTCATCTTAGGATATAGATCATTATCAATTCATAGAATAAAAGAATCTAGATCAATTCATAAAATCCTTTCTTTAATTTGATCATCAATGATTTATACACACAATTCAATCATAATGTTAACTTAAGTCATTATCTACAGTGATTCATGCATAATTGAAATCCTACACAATTGTTCTCAAATCGAAATCAATATAACACATATAAACATAGGCTAGTAACACTCAAATCTTCATACATTGATCCTCATGGATCATTCATCATCAATTCATAATCAACTCACGTAAATAACAGTAAATCTAAGCAATTCAACATAAGATAATCACAAATCTACCATTAACAAGCCATGATCACAATGCCCATGCAAGGGCTAAATCATGTTTGGGAAGGGACATGGGTTCATCATGCAATTGGATTAAAATTCCCGTTAAAACATATATATTAACTTCAATTAATCATGATTTAATCATTAAAAATGTTTTTAGAAGGAACCCATGGCTAGATTGAAGAAGGAGAACTTTGATCATAAAATCTCTTTTGAAACTTTGAGATTAACTCTCTAGATGGAAGGATAACTAGAGATGAAGGATCACCATACCTTTACCTAGTTGAGAAATTCTAAAACTTGATGAATAGTCCATGGAAATCCAAGATCCAATCTGTTCTTGAGCTTCACCAACAATGGTGGTTTCTAGGGAGAATATGTTTTGGAGGGAAAGGTTTATTTTGTGTAGAGGGGATTGGGAATCAGAGGTTCACGTATTTGATGACTTATATACACCCAAAAATAGGTAAATAAATTAATTAGAGTCATTTTAGGACGTGGGGTAAATTTCCCATTCACCCCTTTAATAAAACAGTGAACAGGCAGTGATGCACCAGCCTGCATCGACGGACCCAATGATGGGGCGTTGGTTCTTCGACGGGCCGTTCCTTGCCAAATTCAATTGGGTATGAGTCTGTCATTTGTCCAAGACTTTCCCATGATAAATGACCATCGACGCCTCCCCATTGACAGGGCGTCATTCAACCTTTGGGGTGTCATTTTGGCTCGTCCATTGACATTGCCAAGGCAGTGTCTCAACAGCCTTGGGTCCTTCTTGTGGGCCCTTTTGCGGGGCCCTGATGAAGCTGTACCTGGACGTTTCCTATGTAAATACAACCATTAACAAGTTTTAACATCCCACATTAGTTTCACCCAAAATAAATACTCGCAACACGTCGAAACATGCAAGGCCCCATCAAGACACAGACATGCATATCTCAAGGCTATGTTTCGAATATTTTGGACGTTCTTGGACGTTTGACCTATAAAATTATATAAAATTCATATAATACCATAAAAAATAATTATAACTCATTTTAAGACTTCATAATCTCATTTCATACACATATAAGCACGCATATACGTATGAGGCACATAGGTGACTAATCGTCGAACGTCTTGGTCGTTCCTTGACGTTTGAATTTCAAATCACCTCAAACTTTATACACTGACTCTAAACCATATTATAAGCCATTTTAGGACCTTAGAACATTAATACAAACATGTTAGTCTCTAGAAACCCTAATTCATTTTTGTGTGTCTTGTTTTTGTAGACTTGTGTCCTTTACATGATACATGTAGAATTTGAATACGATTTCTTGACTTAATATGCTAAAGCTTCTTAATATTGTATGTGTGATTGACATGTGACCTTAAACATTGTTAAGAAGGTATTTTATGTGGAATCTTCAACCTAGATTGAAGGTTATGATATACTTGAAGTTGAAAGCCGTAATAGTATCCTTCTTGTGTGAATGCTGGACCTTAGGTTGGCTTGGTGGAACGGCATGAAATAATCCTTGGAAAGTAATTGAGTTATCCTCTTGAACATTGTACGTAGCCTTAGTTGACACTCTTTGGTAAGGTGTATTGTGATTGGGTTGTGAACTAGATATGGAACCTATTCATGTACTCTTTTATTGAAATACTCTATGAGAACAAAGGCTTGCGCCGAGTGAGTACGGTTTGGGGAGTAGATCTAGTTAAGGATGAGCCTAGAGTACAAAGAAACCCTTCATATTCCTTCAGTATGTGCCTACAAGGGATGTGTCCTAGTTGTACCATTGGCCTGTTACGCAAACCTCCAACTGAGTAGGTTCATGACTCCGGATTCCATTCATAACTAGTATGGTCTATGTTGGTTATTGCCTATTCTCATAATATGGGATACCTACTACTGTTTGAGAAGTTTTATGAAGTTTATGTGGTGGTATGGGACGCTATCTATATATTGCATGATTACACTTTGAAAATTTTAGTGAGTGAGTCCCTAGGTCTTCTCCATGACCATTACGTCCTTATGTGATGAATGTCTCTTAATGAACTAGTAATGATAATGACTCAAGTTGGAAAGTATGTTAATGATTAAGTACTTACCTAGAGTAGTTTAAGAGTTTCTTAGTTAAGGTATGAAGGTAACATAGGAATGGTCACTTCATGTCTTACATAGGGAAGTCTTAAGAATAACTCTATATAGGGAAAGTAAATTGATAAAGTAGACATGATCTTAACTTAGGTAGTCTTAAGGATTACATAGGTAATCATGTAGAGGGGGTATGGGTGTTCTTTTCTTGAATTAGTTAAATAAATCTTTTGATAACCTTTGGGAGGGGAATGTCATATTATCTGTATACTATTATTTGAAGTGAGAATGATATTAGCTTAGGTAGTCTAAAGGATCTCTTAGGCTTGTGTGAAGTGATTGTATTGTGTTCTAAAAGTGATGTTTGGTGCTTAAATGTGGTTCTTATACTTTTAATATGATGTTTTAATCTAAAATAGCATATTTCTCAAAAATGATTGTTTCTTATGATGTTATGCATTAAGCCATACTCAGTATATGTGTTTGTACTAATTCTATACATTTGTTATATCTAAAGGTGTAGGTTGAAGGTTAGAAGGTGTCTTAAAGCAAATCTTGGAAACTAGGATTCTTCCAAGAAAGTTGAAGTATGTCCTCACTTGAATTGAGGACATAACTATCTTTAGACTTCTTTTATTCAAAGTATTGTAATATAATAAGTATTTATATATTCGTATTGTATGGTCCGTGTCCCAAATATTCTTGAGTCTAACATTGACATATGTTTGAGACTTAGTGTTTTCTATGATTTTAATATGAAAGATGTTTTAAGATATTTCGTGTGAAAAGTTTTAATTCCGCACTACTTTTCACACATGTAAGCAATGAATGATGTCAAAGGGCTTGTACAAGACCTCCGAGAGGTCATGTACGCCACGTCATGCTCCGAGGGTGCCATGTCTTCTAGGGTGTGCTCTCGGGGTGTGACAGTGTGAGTGTATGTCCATTGGACAAGATGAACACATAATGGCTATCAACACAATATTGAGGCATCCATCTTCTTATGATCATAATCCACATTCATGCATCGAACACACACCAAATCATAGCATAGGAGACAAGACAACTTCAACATTTGAAATCTAGACTCCAAACATTGGCTAAGATAACACATCCATGTAGGGATACATAGGTAGGAGTCATTCACCATTAGCACTTCATCATTGTCAGAACATACACCAAACTAACCCTAATAAATTCATGCAAACGTAATAGACATCATCAATACCTAGAACATAATACAAGATAAAGAGACTAGGGATGCTATTTCATAGATGTGATCATCATAACCACACTACATAATTCACATACATTCCTTCAAGGCCATGATTAGCACATATAGAGGTTTACAATAAAGTAAACACAACAACCATAAATGGACCATACCACACAATGCCATACAAGGCGAATTCAACTATCAATTCTATATAAAAGTAGAAGAAGTAGAGAAATCTTACCAATTCACCAAGCTATGATCATCATTGATCAATTCTTATAATTCATGAACAATTCATATATAAGGCAGTATCAATATGTACTAAAACATAAACGAAATCACAATTCCATCATCATAGGATCAAAATCACATTATGTACAAATAACACTTCCAAAATACAAGACGTGTCCTTAAGCCTAACCTAGGTGTCATGAAGTCTAGACACTGTTTTTAAGGTTAGTTTAATGAATATAGGTCATTTAAAGAGACTAGGAACTAAAACATCCAAGAACGTCCATGACGTTCGAAAGTTGGTTCAATGAGGTACTAGTGTGCCTTGGCCTATTTGACTAGTTTTTAAGAGTCGTAATTAACAAATTTTGGTTAAAATGTGTGGAACACGTGTTAGAGATGTTTCAAGGTTGAAACGTCTGGGTACGACTCCCCAAGGACCAACCAAGGTCCCTTGAGGAGGACCCCTGCAGGATGAGGCAACACTGCCTGGGTAGTGTGCATCGACGAACAAGGAATGGCTCATTTGTGGACTGACGGGGCGTAGATGCCACTGTCGTCCAACACTTAGAAAAATTCAGCAAGCCCTCGCCTGCAAGAGTCTCTGAACTCATCGACGATGTGCAGGACAAAGAGGGGTCTGTCCGTCGACTCATAGACGGCCCGTCGATGGGTCTCGTCTGTGAGGGCTGGTGAGTTTTCTGCACGTTTTGTTATTAATTAATTTAATTAATTAAGTGGATTTGGGGTTATTTAGGTATAAAGGGGATACTAATTACATAACTTAAAACCCATATAAAAGCCCCAATCCCAATTAAACTAATTAGAACTCAAAAACACAAACTCTCTTCCTTCTCTCTTCTTTCTCTATCTACTTGAACTCATCATTGAAGACTAGCAAGGAGAAGGGTTTTGGGGCTATAAAGGGACGAATTCACCATCAATTCTTCATCAAACGTTAAGGTATGGGATCTATTCACCTTTGAGACCTCTTTCCTCTAAGGGTTCATTCAAAGTGTTTTCAAATCTAGAGTTTTCAAATGGGTTTCATCCAATTACGAATTTGAAGTTATGAATTGAGTTATTGATGTTTTCTTTAGGTTATATTGAATATATTAACATGTATTTTCACTTGATTATGTTAATTGTTGATGGTCTTTCCTAAATTGAAGAACATGATCCTAAGTCCATAACCCTAGGTTTGATCTTGATGTGAATTATGTTGGGATTGATTCAATTGACTTGATTATTGGTTAAATCATTAATAGATGATGTTATTACATTGGTAATAAACGAATATGATGAATTATAGTTTTTCTTACTAGTTCTTGATAGGTGATCTAGGGCATGTTGATTTGACTTAGTCCTAAGCTTTGAACTACTATTGAATTATTATGTAGTGACTCTTCTAGACTTGTGATTACATTGGTTATTGAACTATGGTGATTTAATGACCTAATTGGTTTGAACTAAGGTTTGATGGTAAGACCTTGATGATGATGAATTGTGAAGAAGACTTGGTAAGTCTTGTGACCTTATCCTTTGTTTCAATTATGGTTAATTGTGGTTAAGTCATGATAATTGTGTTGGAGCATGCCTTGTTTAGGATTAATAGGGTGGTATGATGTTGAATTGAAATATCTTATTTAAGGTTGTGAGGTTGATTAAGATGTAATGATATAAGGATGATGGTGATTGTCAATGTGCCTTATTATGAAAGAAAAATGTAAAGTGTTAACCTTACTTATGTGAATTGTAATGAAAGGCTTATACTCATGAAATTCATGTTGAGCTATTATGATGATGATTATACTAGGGCTAGACCCTATGACCTAAACTAAGTTATGATTGATAAATAAATACTAAAGACATTTCAATAAGGTACATAGCTTAGCACCAAGTGAACTTGACAATGGGAGGTAATGGCTTTCCAATAGAGGAAGTGTTATCATTTGGTCCTATATGTGATGTGACTTCCCATTGAGGGATACTCATTTCATTGATTCCCATGAGATGAGTCCCCAATTATCAAGTGATATAGAGAGGGAATTATCTATCTCTTAGTTCATGAACTATGTTGCCTCCATAGGAAGACTAGCTAGTGGATCCACCTAGAAAGCTACGTTTATGTTAGGTTTTACCTTGGCCGATAGACCACCTTCCATCGGTGTAAGGTTTTACAACACCGGATTCCACATTAGCTCATTTGGTCTATGTCGGTTAAGGTATGTGTTCCCGAAACTAAAATGAAGTAATGATGTATAGGCTAACTAAGGTGACTTGAGGTGTTTGACTTATCTTAGGTAGGGGTATAGGACTCTACCTAAGTCTTGCACTAGTTTGCCTTGATAGGATCGTTAGGAGGTCAATATTATGTATGTAAATGATGATAAAGGTAAATGACTTATTATGATGATTATGAATATGCAATTGGTCTTTATTGTTAAAGTATGAAATTGTGTGTGTTGAAGGTTATGTTAAGTGAAGTAAGTCACTAATTATGATTCTTATTTGGTTACTTGATTGAGTAGGGTTATGGGGCTTTGCTTGGTCATTGCACTTGTGGCTTTATAAGGAATATCTTTGGTTATCTTGTTTTGCTATTCATATGATTAGACTCTCATTCATGCGTGTAATGTGATTACTTGATGATAGGGTTATGTGAGATTATGGGTTCAAGTATGTGACATGCATATGGTTGCTTTGACTTGATTAAACATGTCCAATTGGTTGGTCTAGTTGTTGACTGTGCATTAAGACATAAAATAGAATGATTTAACTAAATGTCCTTTTTTAGCATGTTTGGTTGTTATATGTGCATATGGTCTCATATTTAGTACATGTGACGTACTAACCCCATTTTCTCCCTTTTTTCCCAAACACTTTAGGTTCCGGTCGTTGAGGTTTGGTTCGAGGCGATTGAGAAGGAGGCTTGGATACTCTTATCATCCAAGTGGTAGGTCCTCATTTTCCCAAGGATGATGCCGATATTCTACCAATGGATTTGCTTAGGTATTATGACATCTATGTTGACTCTATCTTTCATTTGAAAACAAAGTTGTATAAAGCCTATATGTGCCCCGCTTTCGATTCACGGAATAAGTAAAATAACGTCAAAAGTAGTGGTATTTCACTTTCGCCTTTTGGCTCCCACTTATACTACACCTCTCAAGTCTTTTAACAAAGTGGGAATAGAGTCAAGCTCAACAAGGTCTTCTTTCCCCGCTGATTATACCAAGACAAGGCATACGATATCGGTCATTGTTTGTATGCATCAAACGTTGCATGTGTGCATCAACTGTGCGACATACATCATGGCATGCGCACATTTGCTAACGACCACTGACATTGTTCATGGCCTTTACACATCGGAAGTGCGCATATGGCAAACGACATCTACCAATGTCATTGGACATCGTCCACTAGCTTTACACATCAAACGGGTTGTGTGTGCATTGAGTGGGAGACAAAGTTATGGCCTGCATATATCGGCCAATGGCAAATGAAATCGATCATGGCTTGCACGCATTAGCGTAATATGTGCGCATATAGAAAACAATGTTTGCACAAATCAAGCTACATTAGCCAAGGCCTACGCACATCAAACGTGGTGTGTGCGCAACGGCAGGCGACATCGGTCATGGCCTACACACATCAGATGTTGCACGTGCTAATAAACTTAGCGACATCGTTCGTGGCATGCGTGCGACAACAACGCCAGCCGTCATCGGTCATGGCCTGCTTGCATCAGACGTGCCCATATGGCTAACGACATCTACCAATATCAGGGGATATCGTCGAACCAATCTAACACCCAATCTAGCCAACCTATGAACATCTTTCACTAGGTATTTCTTGGCTTCTTCTATATGATATACACTACCCATGGTCATACAACTTAGAGCATCCGCCACCACATTGGCCTTGCCCGGGTGATAGAGAACACTCATGTCATAATCTTTCAACAATTCTAACCACCTTCTTTGCTGGAGATTCAACTCCTTTGGGATAGATCTTCTCATGCACCTTAGGTTGTCTAGAAGCAGAGGCAATCACTTTCCCATGTTGCATAAGCACAAACCCCAAACCCACTCAGGCTTACTTTTATTGTTTTAGGGCTATGCCCATGTTGATATTGTTGTTCTAGATGGTTTATGAGATGAGACGGATTCTATGACTCTAATTTTTATCTTATATATGTGTATGAAATAAAAGTAGAAGACTAAGTAATCTTCCTATACGAACGGGTCTATGTATACTCGATATTAATACTATTATGTGTTTGTAGAGGTCTATGTAAACCTCCGATTAAGATATAGTTAAAAAGTTTTAATTTTTCCACATATATTAGCCAATGAATATTATGATGAATGCTAAGGGTCTAGTCTTAGTCCTCAAAGAGGCCGAGAGACGCCGGTTACGTCTAACGGGTAAACCCGGATGTGACAAACTTGGTATCAGGCCTGAGGTTAAATATCCTTGTTAACGATGTCTCTCTCAACCACGTCTATGTAGATTTGTACTCATAATTGTGAAGCGCACCAAACTTATAAATATGAATGTATATGATGTTTAGAAATCTCTCTCTTTTCTTGGAAATCCAATGTTGTGCCTCTAGAGTAACCATTATATGCTTTCGTCTAAACCTTGTATTTTGATTATAGGCAATGGATACGTGGAGGAATGCGGCAAGAAGGCTTGAGGAGGATATTGCTCCTCTCCATGTTGATCAAGATCCTCCATTTGAAGAGGAGGTTGACGTTGAACAAGCTCTTGCCAACCCTCCACCTTTGACGGATGGAGAGATAAGGGCCGCCCTTCTTCAAATGCACAAGCCATTACTTCTCAAGACCAAGCTGCCACTCTTCAAGCTCAAGCTATGACGGCCCAAGCTAATCGGGAGGTTGCACCCCAACCCAATCTACAAGTCTCTACCACGGCATCTCGTTTGAGGAACTTCACTCTAATGAACCCTCCTACTTTCCATGGGTCTAGGGTGGATGAAAACCCTCAAGAGTTCATCGATGAGGTGTATAAGATACTATTTCCCATGGGGTTAAGCACTAGTGAGAAGTCCGAGTTGGCCACATATAAACTCAAGGATGTGTCTTAAACTTGGTATGTGCAATGGAGGGATAATTGGCTTCTTCGAGGTGGACCGGTAACTCGGGAGATTTCAAGAAGGCATTTCATGATCGGTTCTTCCCTAGAGAGAATAAGGAGGCCAAAGTGGTGGAATTAATCAACCTTCATCAAGGAGGTATGAGTGTTCTTGAGTATTCTACGAAATTTACTCAATTTTCGAAATATGCTCCTTCTTTGATTTCTGATCCTAGAGATGAGATGAGCCGCTTTGTGATGGGAGTATCGGATGATTTACAAGAAGAATGTCATTCGGCCATGATTCATGATAATATGAATATCTCTCGACTAATTGTGCATGCTAGATAAGTTGAGGAAGCTCGGGCTAGGAGAAAGGCAAGAGATGCTAAAAAGACAAGGTCCTTTGAAAGTGGTTGTTCCAAGAGTAGGCTTGAGATTCAAGACAAGTTTAGATTCAAAAAGAGGTTCTCTAATCAAGTTCCATCCAAGTTACCTAAGGCTCGTGATGACAAGGTGGCTAAACCTAGAGCTCAAAAAGGGAAGAGTGGGAACTCACCTAATGAGAAGCCGACATGTGCTAAGTGTGGAAAGGGTCATTTCGGTGAGTGTTTTGTTGGAACGGGTAAATTTTTTTGGTTGTGGCAAGAGTGGCCACAAGGTTCGAGATTGTCCTAATATGAAGGGGCAAGAGAAGAGTGGTCAAGCAAGTGGTTCTAGTGATGATCCAAAGAAGAACCACTTCTATACACTTCGTACTAGGGGTGAGCAAGAGACCTCTCCCGATGTGGTGACCGCTATGTTACAAGTCTTTTGTATTGATGCTTACACTTTACATTATTCGGGTGCTACTTTGTCTTTCGTTACACCCTTTGTAGCTAAAAGTTTGATACTTTACCCTATATATTGCATGAGCCTTTCTTAGTGTCTACACCGGTGGGTAAGTCGGTGGTTGCAAAGAGGGTATATAGAAATTGTCCTATCATGTTGCCCAATAGAGTTTCTAATGTTTATCTAGTTGAACTAGATATGATCGATTTTGATATTATTTTGGGTATGGATTGGTTGCATTCTTGTTTTGCCACTATTGATTGTAGGACAAGGATAGTGAAGTTTAATTTCCCTAATGAACCCGTTGTTGAGTGAAAGGGGGGAAAGTTATATTCCTAGAGGTCGCATGATTTCTTGTTTAAAGGCTTGAAAAATGATCTATAAGGGATGCCTATATCATATAGTGAGAGTCCAAGATCTTGACTCCGAAATTCCTCCCATTGAGTAGGTCCCCGTAGTGAGTGAATTTCCGGAAGTCTTCCCTAATGACCTTCCCGATATCTCTCCCGAATGATAAATTGATTTTTGTATCGATTTGCTACCGGAAAAAAAATCCCATTTCGATTCCTCCTTATAGAATGGCTCCGATCGAGTTGAAGGAATTGAAGGCGCAACTTAAAGATTTGTTATACAAGGGCTTCATAAGGCCTAGTATATCTCCTTGGGGTGCTCCGGTTTTGTTTGTGAAGAAGAAAGATGGGTCCTTCAGAATGTGTATAGATTATCGCCAACTCAACAATGTCACAATTAAGAACAAGTATCCTCTCCCTCAGATTGACGATTTCTTTGATCAACTCCAAGGGGAAAGCTACTTTTCCAAAATTGATTTGTGGTCGGGGTATCACGAATTGAGGGTGAGAGGTGAGGATGTACCAAAGACAGCTTATGGCCACTATGAATTCCTTGTTATGTCCTTTGGTCTCACTAATGCTCCGGCGGCGTTTATGGACCTAATAAATAGGGTGTTTTGAAGTTACCTAGATTCTTTTGTCATTGTATTCATTGACGACATCTTGGTATATTCAAAAAATGAGAGTGATCACATGGGTCATTTGAAGGTGGTATTGCAAACCCTTAAAGAGCATCAATTGTTTGCCAAATACAGCAAATGTGAGTTTTGGTTGAGGTCGGTGGCATTTCTTGGTCACATCATCTCTAGTGAGGGAGTTGAGGTAGATCCAAGGAAAACGAAAGCGGTGATGAATTGGCCGAGAACATTGACTCCAACCGACATGCGGAGTTTCTTAGGTCTCGCGGGTTATTATCGGAGGTTTGTGGATAGTTTTGCATCCATTGCATCTCCTTTGACTACTTTGACCCAAAAGATCAAGAAGTTTTAGTTGTTAGAATCATGTTAAAAGATCTTCAAAATGTTGAAAGATAGGCTTACATCGGCTCCGGTGTTGACGTTACTAGAGGGTACAAAGGGTTTTGTGGTTTATTGTGATGCATCCCGTGTTGGTTTGGGGTGTGTGCTTATGCAACATGGGAAGGTTATTGCCTATGCTTCTAGGCAACTCAAGGTTCATGAGAGGAACTATTCCACTCATGATCTTGAGTTAGCGGCGGTGGTGTTTGCTTTGAAAATTTAGAGGCATTATTTATATGGTGTCCATGTAGATGTGTTCACCGATGATAAAAGTCTCCAATATGTGTTTACCCAAAATGAGTTACATCTCCGACAAAGAAGATGGCTTGAGTTGTTGAAAGACTATAATATGAGTGTTCTCTATCACCCCGGCAAAGCAAATGTAGTAGAGGATGCTCCAAGCCGTTTGTCTATGGGTAGTGTGTCTCACGTAGAAGAAGCCAAAAGTGACCTAGTGAAAGAGGTTCATAGGTTGGTTAGGTTAGGTGTGAGATTGGAAGTTTCTTCAAATGGTGGTGTAATGGTCCATCATAACTCCGAATCATCTTTGGTTGTTGAGGTGAAGTCCAAACAACACCTTGATAAACCATTAATGGAGTTGAAAGAATCGGTTCTTGGCAAATTAAATGAGTCTTTCTCCTTAGGGGGTGATGGTGTATTGAGATATCAAGGACGATTATGTGTTCCCAATATTGATGATTTGAGGAATCGTATCCTTGAAGAAGCTAATGGGTCCCACTATTCCATTCATTTGGGGTCATCAAAAATGTATCATGACCTTAGGGAGGTGTATTGGTGGGAAGGTTTGAAAAGGGACATAGCGGAGTTTGTTTCTAATTGTCGAAATTGCCAGCAAGTCAAGGACAAACATCTAAAACCGGGAGGCTTACTACAAGAGATCCAAATTCCTACTTGGAAGTGGGAAGACATCAATATGGATTTTGTGGTAGGTTTGCCCAAGACCCAAAAACAATATGACTCCATATGGGTGGTGGTTGATAGGTTGACCAAATCCGCTCACTTTATTCCCGTCAAGTCTACTTATTCGGCGGAAGATTATGCTAAGATCTTCATATATGAGATTGTGTGTCACCATAGTATTCCGTTATCCATCATATCAGATAGGGGTGCACAATTCACATCTAGATTTTGGAGGTCATTTCAAAAGGGGTTGGGTACTAAGGTAAAGTTGAGTACCGCTTTTCATCCCCAAACGGATGGTCGAGCGGAACTTACTATTCAAACCCTTGATGATATGCTTAGAGCTTGTGTCATCGATTTCAAAGGAAGTTCGGATAAGCACTTACCTTTGGTAGAGTTTGCTTATAATAGTAGTTTTCATTCATCCATATCATGGCTTCCTATGAAGCCTTGTATGGTAGGAGGTGTAGGTCTTCTATTGGGTGGTTTGAAGTCGGTGAGTCTTCAATTCTTGGTCCCGATTTGATTTATAAGAATTTGTATAAAGTTCATATTATAAGAAATCGCTTGCAAACAGACTATAGTTGGCAAAAGTCCTATGCCGATAATAGGAGGATGGATATTGAGTTTGTAAAGGGTGACAAGGTATACTTGAAGATTTCACCAAAGAAAGGGGTGGTTAGATTTGACAAGAAGGGGAAATTGAGTCCTCGTTATGTGGGGCCCCATGAAATTTTGCAAAGGGTTGGTAAGGTGGCCTATGAATTGGAACTCCCTAGTGAATTGGCTTCGGTTCATCCGGTTTCCCATTTTTCTATGTTGAAAAAGTGTATTGCTGACCCCGAGTCCATTCTACCTATTGAGGGTCTTGGTTTCAAGGATAACCTCTCTTATGAGGAAGTTCCGGTTCAAATTCTTGATAGGCAAGTCAAGAAGTTAAGGAACAAAGAGGTGGTTTCCATAAAAGTGTTATGGAAAAATCACCTAGTTGATGGTGCAACATGGGAGGCCGAGGCCGACATGAAGTCCCGTTACCCTCATCTTTTTGATAATTGAGGTTAGTCATTCTTTTAATAATATAAATATGATAATAAATTGAAGTTTCTTGATTGTTCGGTGAAGATGTGCAAAAGTTGCAATTTGGAAATGTGCACACTGAAGTGCACAGTGAGCTTCAGTGATTTTTGCCTCAAAATTTGAAATTTTTATTTTTTGGCTTGTTTTGAGTCATGTTGCGCATTTTGACATGTTGAGTCCTTATGAAATGTGGTGTATCATGTTTATAAGTTGAACCTTATTCAAATTGACTTATGTGTGTCATGTTGAGCTCATATGGTTGTTGTGAGAAGTAAGTACCTCATAAAGTAATGTTAAGTCTCGTATGTGGTAATTAAATCTTTGAATTTTCTTGATTGAAACAATATGTATTGTGTTATATTGAATTAATGTTTGTTGGGCTGCTAGTCTTGAGTCTATTCCTTCCTTGAAAAGAATTTTAGTGTCATTCGGGGGTGAATGTTCCTAAGGGGGAGATAATGTAACACTTCCAAAATACAAGATGTGTCGTTAAGCCTAACATAGGTGTCATGAAGTGTAGACACTGTTTTTAAGGTTAGTTTAATGAATATAGGTCATTTAGGTAGACTAGGAACCAAAACATCCAAGAACCTCCATGACGTTCGAAAGTTGGTTCAAAGAGGTACTAGTCTGCGTTGGCCTATTTGACTAGTTTTTAAGAGTCGGTAATTAACGAAATTTGGTGAAAATGTATGTAACATGTGTTAGAGATGTTTCAAGGTTTAAACGTCCGGGTACGACTCCCCAAGGACCAACCAAGGTCCCTTGAGGAGGACCCCTGCAGGATGAGGCAACACTGCCTGGGCAGTGTGCATCCACGGAACAAGGAACTGCTCATTTGTGGACTGACGGGGCGTAGATTCCACCATCGTCCCACACATATCCAAATTGAGGAAGCTCTATCCTGAACAAGTCTCTGAACTCATCGACAAAGTGCAGGACGGAGGGGGGTCTGTCCGTCGACTCACAGACGGCCCGTCGATGGGGTCTCGTCTGTGATGGCTGGTGAGTTTTCTGCACGTTTTGTTATTAATTAATTAAGTGGATTTGGGGTTATTTAGGTATAAAGGGGATACTAATTACATAACTTAAAACCCATATAAAAGCCCCAATCCCAATTAAACTAATTAGAACTCAAAAACACAAACTCTCTTCCTTCTCTCTTCTTTCTCTATCTACTTGAACTCACCATTGAAGACTAGCAAGGAGAAGGGTTTTGGGGCTGTAAAGGGACGAATTCACCATCAATTCTTCATCAAACGTTAAGGTATGAGATCTATTCACCTTTGAGACCTCTTTCCTCAAAGGGTTCATTCAAAGTGTTTTCAAATCTAGAGTTTTCAAATGGGTTTCATCCAATTACGAATTTGAAGTTATGAATTGAGTTATTGATGTTTTATTTAGGTTATATTGAATAATAAACATGTATTTTAACTTGATTATGTTAATTGTTGATGGTCTTTCCTAAATTGAAGAACATGATCCGAAGTCCCTAACCCTAGGTTTGGTCTTGATGTGAATTATGTTGGGATTGATTCAATTGACTTGATTATTGGTTAAATCATTAATAGATGATGTTATTACATTGGTCATAAACAAGTTATGATGAATTGTAGTCTTTCATGCTATTTCTTAATAGGTAATCTAGGGCATGTTGATTTGACTTAGTCCTAAGCTTTGAACTACTATTGAATTATGATGTAGTGACTCTTCTAGACTTGTGATTACATTGGTTATTGAACTATGGTGATTTGATGACCGAATTGAGTTGAACTAAGGGTTGATGGTAAGACCTTGATGATGATGAATTGTGAAGAAGACTTGGTAAGTCTTGTGACCTTATCCTTTGTTTCAATTATGGTTAATTGTGGTTAAGTCATGATAATTGTGTTGGAGCATGCCTTGTTTAGGATTGATAGAGTGGTATGATGTTTAATTGAAATGTCTTGTTTAAGGTTGTGAGGTTGATTAAGATGTAAATATATAAGGATGATGGTGATTTTCAATGTGCCTTATTTTGAAAGAAAAATGTAAAGTGTTAACCTTACTTATGTGAATTGTGATGAAAGGCTTATACTCATGCAATTCATGTTGAGCTATTATGATGATGATTATACAAGGGCTAGACCCTATGACCTAAACTAAGTTATGATTGATAAATAAATACTAAAGACATTTCAATAAGGTACTTAGCTTAGCATCGAGTGAACTTGACAATGGGAGGTAATGGCCCCATTGAGGGATACTCATTTCATTGATTCCCAAGAGATGAGGCCCCAATTATCAAGTGATATGGAGAGGAAATTACCTATCTCTTAGTTCTTGAACTATGTTGCCCCCATAGGAAGACTAGCTAGTGGATCCACCTAGAAAGCTACGTTTATGTTTGGTTTTACCTTGGCCAGTAGATCACCTTCCATCGGTGTAAGGTTTTACAAAACCTGATTCCAAATTAGCTCATGTGGTCTATGTCGGTTTATGCAAGTGTTCCCTAAACTAAAATGAAGTAATGATGTATAGGCTAACTAAGGTGTCTTGAGGGGTTTGACTTAGCTTAGGTAGGGGTATGAGACTCTACCTATGCCTTGCACTAGTTTGTCTTGATAGGATCTTTAGGAGGTCAATATTATGTATGTAAATGATGATAAAGGTAAATGACTTATTATGATGCTTATGAATATGCAATTGGTCTTTATTGTTAAAGTATGAACTTGTGTGTGGTGAAGGTTATGTTAAGTCACTACTACAAAAGGTCCCTTTAGCGGCATTAAAATATGGCTTTACCGGCAATAACATTTTCCACGATACTCTTTACCGGCCAATGAACTTTAGCCGGCAATGTTGGGGTCGGCAAAGACTTTTGCAGCCATTGTGGGAAATGCTGGTAAAGGGTAGCATGAATTGCCGGTACAAACCATTAGCTTTTACAGCAATTGATTGCGGCAATTATGTTGGATACTAAAGGTAATTCATAGTGTCTAACAATTGACTTTTAGCGTCCATTGATTTAATCGATAAATATGAATAGCGTTCATTATTTTAGTCGATAAATTCAAATTAATAGCCATTAAAAGATATTAGTTTTGACGGCAATTGTTTGTGCAGTTATAATGGCTTCTAAAGGTAATCATATCGAATCACTATAGTCTTTTATTGTCCATTGTTTTAGTCGATAAATACAAATAAATAGCCATAAAAAGATAACAATATTAACGGCAATAGTACCATGAAAAGTAATGGCTACAATAATCCTTCTAAAAATGCCTGACTTTGCCCTTTTAGTATATTATCATAACATTTATCAACGATTATTTATACGTCATTAATAATAACTGCAACATTTGCAGAAATTTATATATACGTATCCAACAAACCTGGTTGCAAAAGAGGCCCTCATAGTCACAACTTTGTTGGAAAATTCTAAAAATAATATTATTATTAATTCATAAAATAGAATATATCTCATTAAATCTAAAAAATAAAAGGAAGTATAAATCAAACTTATGAATGTCTTACATTGTTCGTACTAATATCTATCATATTGAATAAATATCTTCGAAAAACTTTTGGAACTCTTCTTCATGTTACAATCTCTCACAAGTGAAATTTCTGAACTTCGGATTAAATGACCTGAAATTTAAAAAAAAAAGATGAAAAATTACAAGCAAGAAGCATCCGAATATAAACCAAGTGTGGATTTCTTTTGATTTATAGTAGAAACTTCTTTGGTATCACAATTCGCAAGTGTACAACTTCAAGTTTGTTCATAGCAATAAAGATTAAGCATATCTTCCAAAAAGATAGATGACTAAAGTATAGAATTAATGTTTGTCGTAGTTCACCCTATTCACCCTCTCTCTCTCTCTCTCTATATATATATATATATAGAGAGAGAGAGGGAGGGTGAATGGGGTGAACTACCATAAAACATAATAGCAGTAATGCTTTAAACTAGTATCTTCGTGTTGTCATTGGCTACAAAAAATAAAATGACCATCTTATTATCCCCTAGTAATCGAATGTAGGATATTCAAGAATTAGTGGTGAAATTGAGCACACTAATAATCCATGTTTCTCTATTAAATGATATTAGACTATTTTGAAGAGGAAAAGGATTGATTCGCAAATTAATACAAGAATCCTTAGCTCGGTAATAAGTAGTCAACAAAAATCTTTTACAATCTCATCAAAAGGGATTTGCAAACTCACAAAGGGTCCTTTTAAACTCTCAAATCTGTCAAAGAGAATGGATTCTCAATCTGTACAGGAACATATCAAAAGGAATTGCAAGTTCAATTGCAAGACATCTTCGTAGAAAATAGAGGTGTGGAACATTTGTAATGGAATTAACAATTGCTACATCTCTTCATGGAGAAGACGTCCAGGTTTAGTAGTGTTATAATTGTTAATTTTTAATTACATTTTGGAAGGGCAGCTTTAATCCTGACATGTATGCAACACTTCTATACATGGTGACTACTACTGCGAAGGCACATAGTGAAATAGCAGGCCTTGGGAAATACCAAGGACATTATACTTGAGTCTAAACATTTATAGACATTTCTAAAGGACATGTTCAGTTTCTCACTCATTATTTTGAAGATAAACTAACAACCTTTTATCCTATCCAAGAGAAGCTGCATATTTCTTACCTTCTTTGGTGAAGTTAAAACTAATAAACTACAAAAAAATTGACATTTAACTAAAAGGTAGGACCAATGTCAAATCCATTTCTAAATACTTTATGTTAGTTTTACCAATGGAGATGTTGCAGTAGTGAAACCTAGTGAAAAAAGATGTTATTTGTTATCTGCTTCGAATAGATAATAACAGAAATACTTATGGTTCTTCAAGCATTGACAATATAATGACACATTAGAAGCCTATGTATTAAGGTAGTCTTCATAGAAGATGGGATAAAAAGGAAAAGAAGAGAAAACAGATTATACAATCACACACCTAGCAGATAGCTAAAATGAGGGATAAAAGAAGAGAACGCATCAATATAGAGACACAATCGACACAATAACGAAAACCCCGCCCATTGATATAATTTTAGCTATTTCCTTAAGTTGTGATTTGTTTCCTTTGGCTCTATGTTTGTTGTCGTCCTAACTATGACCATATTGAGAAACTTAACAGAAATATAATAAAAACTTCCCACGTAGCTCATGTGCTTGAAGTTCTTAAGCTCTATTTCTATCTTCTATGGAAATGGGGCTACAAATTGTTAGATGGAACTATCGAGAAAATGAACCCACATATAATCTTTGTTTTCTCTATTAACTGATAGAAAGTTACCAAGTAGAACATAAAAAAAATGAAGTCACTTTAAGCTTGATTTCGTATGTAGTTGGGAGACAATTAATTGCTAAAAGTAGAGCTGCTACACGTGATTTTTCTAATGTTCTTCAACTAGAAATTTCACTCCGGGATTCTAAGGTAGCTGTAATTGTTGAAAGTAGAGGTGCTAAAGATCATGCATTACACAATCAATAATTGAATTCCTTGACTGTATGTTTCAAAGAAAATGAAGTAGCAACCCGACCATCCACCTATCCAAGGGAATTGCAAGTTCAGTTTCAAGACAGATTTGCACAAAACATAGGCAATGGAATAGTAGTGCTCAAACCAACGTTCGTTACAACTCTTTCTCAAGCTTTAGTCGATGTATTTGGGGAAGAACTAATTGCTCGAGTATTAGCTGATCCATATAATGGTTCAGACTTTAAGATTGATTAAATATTTATCGGTGTGAACTATACTTAGATCCGAAACTACTAAGAGAAGATACTCTCCAGACTGTTTGTTTTTGTATCTTGAAATTTTGTAGCTCATCACATCATTTACAATATATGGAAATCTATTCATTAACACAAAGTAAAATAATTCACTAAATCAAGGAAGTAAGATATACAACATAAGAAATTTGATTCTTCGACCCACAAAACTTTATGAAGTATGGAAAATCAAAAAGTAGAGTTAGAGGATAAAGATGAGTAGTACCGTGACTTGAAGTAATTTAAGCACTATAAGGTATTATTGATGATTGTGGTACTTGTTCTTGGACATTGTTGGTGTTGAGAAGCTGAAAAATATGAACATCTTAGTTACCAATTGCTGAAAGTAGAAGAGCTACTGCTCGCGCATTAAACAATCAATAATAAGAGATCCTCGAATATATGATTTACAATTAAATTAACTAAATTGTGTTTCATATAAATTCTCCAACAGAATAAGTAGATTATACAACCAGACACCTTGTAAAAGTCAAAATAGAAGAAGCACTTGGAAGTTTCTTAATATTAATGCAAAACCACGAGTCTTTCTTGTTTCTAAGTAACCTAGAATGAAGAAAGATATGAGAATCATCAAATGCAAGAATAAATATGTAATTAAGCAGCTGAAAGATGCTCTGAAATCATAAACCCAAGTCACATAATACTCCTGTTGGCATGATATCTTTGTATTGTTTTATCTGAAACATAGAGACGTGATGCTTATGAACTCAGGTTAGCGACTTGAGTAATACAATCTTAAAGACATGATGCTTATGAACTCAGGTTAGCGACTTGACTAATACAATCTTTTTAGTGGCTTAATATCAAGCATTTAAGTCATGATAAAGTTAGACAAAATTCAACAGATCTATGAGGTCTTTGGCTTATCCAGATGGATAGATTCCCAATATGCACAGATTATTAAGTATGTGCCGGTCCATATGAATCTGATATGCAGTGATTCCTAAGTATATGTCAATCCTACTTTATTGTCGAAATTCTCAGTAACTCTGTAGTATTAAAACATATGACTCTGAATAGTCAAAACAATAACGAGAGCTCTAATTTTTATGTTTCACATTGAATTTATTAATAATCTGAGAAGGTGAGAAGGAATTGTAGCACGAGATGAAAAGAAATTGCAAGATCAATAACTTTTCTAAAGAAATCTTTCCAGTAACTTATCCAAAGGAATTGCAAGATCAAACAGGTTTGGAGAGAACATAGGCATGAAGCAGTAGTGTTGAAACCACCAATCATCACAACTCTAGCTCGAGCTGTAGTCAATGTAACTAGGCTGCAACTAATTGATGAAAATAGATGTGCTATACGTGACTATTTAGATGACTGTTTTGTTAAGGAAAACACGACTGGATAACCAATTAATAAGAGGAGTAAGAGGAAAAATATTGGATAACCATTAAATAGTCAATCAATAAAAAAATGTTACCATCTCAAGAAATAAAATTACAACTCACTTAGTATCCTTCTTAATTCAGAAGTTTGTCCAGCCATCTGTCAAAGAAAATGAACTCACAATCATTCCGACAAATGTTAATAGAAATTGCTAGTTCAAAGTCCAGACAGATTTGTAGAGAACAATGACATGGTACATCAGTAATAGAACCAACCGTCATTATAGCCCTTGCTCAAGTTTTAGTCTAGTAACTGGACAACAACTAATTGATATAGTTTTATGTGTTGCCCTGTTATATAAGAAAATAATACTCTTTATAATGGTCATACTCTTCAGATACATTTGTTATTGAATTTGAGATTCCAATCTCCTGAATGTCAAACATGGAGGGAAAATAACCAAATATGATCAAAGCATCTACAGATTCGGTATTGTCATAAAAACAACTAGAATCATCAAATACCAAGGTAATTAAGCTATATCATTACCTACGGTCATAACATGTAGAACATTGGCGATTAAGTTATATTTGTGGCGGAAATGATTCAAACAAATTGAATAATTCACACCCCTCCCTCAAAAATACCACTCAGATTGCTAAATATTTCAGAAACTTATAATCATGATTTCAAGTAACTAGCATTAGTGTTGTTAACAGAGGGCTCATTGAAGGTTCTTATTGATAGATAGAAGAACATCGAAGCTACAAAGAGGGCTGCGTTTGAAGATAGGAGATTATATATAATCGCTACAGTTGAATTTTTTGTTAGAAACAATGTCGTGTAGTAAAAACAAAATAATGATTCTTGTAGTGATTCTGGTACTCACAATGGTGTTAGGACCGTAAATAAAAAGGTGCAAACGCGGAAGCTAGCAAAGCAAATCTCGAAAGATCACGAGTAAGAAGACAAACGAGAAATACACCGAAAGACACAAAGATTTAACGTGGTTCGGTCAATCGACCTACGTCCACAAAGAAGATGAGAAATCCACTATAAATATGAGAGTAAAAAATACAGAGAGAAACAACCTCAACCAATTCACACGGAATACATGGGAGGTTCACACAAGTGATAATGTATCAAGCTTGTGACCCACAAATTCTCCCCCTAACAAAAACTCTCAAAGCCCTAAAGACTACATTGTGAATGTTGATTAAGTTAGAAGGAATATGCCTCTATTTATAGAGTCCTAAACTTTTTCCTACTAGAAAAAAGACTAGCCAATCCAAAACATTTTCCTAAAAGGAAAACCTATTTATGGTAAGAAATCAGGGAAAATAAAACCCAACAAATCTCCCCCTTGGCCTGAATTTATGACAAAATAAATTTGTCCACCTTCTTCATTTAATCTTCAACAACTTGCTTCTCCTCTCCATAATCTTCTTTGCAAAATTTATGTCTCAACACAGAGAACCTCTCTAAAACAATTTCTCCAACAAAATTCTTCAATACTGTCAAAAAGGTTGCTGCTAGAACTACACCCGCCAAGATGAACACCTCTTTCTAACCTGGTTCAATCATCGATTATCGAACCACTGAACCTGACTTTATCATTGAATCTCTCTCTGATACCACTTGTTAGGACCGAAAATTAAGCAGGTGTAAACGCGGAAGCTAGCAATGCAAATTTCGAAAGACCACGAGTAAGAAGATAACGAGAAATATACAAAAATACACAAAGATTTAACATGGTTCGGTCAATAGACCTACGTCCACAAAGAAGATGAGCAATCCACTATAAATATGGGAGTACAAAATACAGAGAGAAACAACCTCAACCAATAAACTCGGAATACATGGTAGGTTCATACAAGTGATAACGTATCAAACTTGTGACCCATAAATTCTTCCCCTAACCAAAACACTCAAAGTCATTAAGACTACATTGTTAATGCTGATTAAGTTAGAAGGAATATGCCTCTATTTATAGAGTCATAAACCTTTTCCTACCAGAAAAAGGACTAGCCAATCCAAAACATATTCCTAAAAGGAAAACCTATTTATGGTAAGAAATCAGGGCAAATAAAACCCAACAATTTGTGGGTCAAAAGCCTGATACGTTATCACTTGTGTGAACCTCCCATGTATTCCGAGTGAATTGGTTGAGGTTGTTTCTCTCTGTATTTTGTACTCTCATATTTATAGTGGATTGCACATCTCGTTTGTGGACGTAGGTCGATTGACCGTACAACGTTAAATCTTTGTGTCTTTCGGTGTATTTCTTATTTGTCTTCTTACTCGTGGTCTTTCGAGATTTGCTTTGCTAGCTTCCGCGTTTGCACGTTTTTATTTACGGTCCTAACAAGTGGTATTAGAGTTAGATTCAATGATGGAGTCAGGTTTTGTGGTTGATAAACGATGATTGAACCAGGTTATAAAGAGGTGTTCATCTTGGCGGGTGTAGTTATAGCAGCAACCTTTTTGACAGTAATGGAGATTCTGTTGGAGAAATTGTTTCAGAGAGGTTCTCTGTATTGAGACATGAATTTTTCAAAGGAGATTATGGAGAGGAGAAGCAAGTTATTGAAGATTAAATGACGAAGGTGGACAAATTTATTTTGTCATTTGTTGGGTTTTATTTGCCATGATTTCTTACCATAAATAGGTTTTCCTTTTAGGAAAAGGTTTTGGATTGGCTAGTCCATTTTCTGGTAGGAAAAGGTTTATGACTCTATAAATAGAGGCATATTCCTTCTAACTTAATCAACATTCACAATGTAGTCTTAATGCCTTTGAGAGTTTTGGTTAGGGGGAGAATTTATAGGTCACAAGTTTGATACGTTATCACTTGTGTGAACCTCCCATGTATTTCGAGTGAATTGGTTGAGGTTTTTTATCTATGTATTTTGTACTCTCATATTTATAGTGGATTGCTCATCTCCTTTGTGGACGTAGGTCGATTGACCGAACCACGTTAAATCTTTGTGTCTTTCGGTGTATTTCTCGTTTGTCTTCTTACTCGTGATCTTTCGAGATTTGCTTTGCTAGCTTCCGCGTTTGCACCTTTTTATTTACGGACTTATAGAGACAGAAACAGAAGAGGCAACAATTATTGCCCAGATTTTGGAGATGAACATTCTACATACCTGAATACTGTGATTTAGGACGTAGTATTATGACGGAATAGGTTTCTTGATGTTGCTGTTTTTATAGATAGGTCGCTGAACTTCTAGGTTAGTGATTTGTCCGAGCTTTTATTTGAAAAAGGCGGGAAGTTATTGTTATTGTTGCAAAATAAATGTCGCTAAAGCCTATTTTTGTAGTAGTGAGCGAAGTAAGTCACTAATTATGATTCTTATTTGATTACTTGATTAAGTATGGTTATGGGGCTTTGCTTGGTCATTGCACTTGTGGCTTTATAAGGAATATGTTTGGTTGTCTTATTTTGCTATTCACATGATTAGACTCTCATTCATGCTTGTAATGTGATTACTTGATGATAGGTTTATGTGAGATTATGGGTTCAAGTATGTGACATGCATATGGTTGCTTTGACTTGATTAAACATGTCCAATTGGTTGGTCTAGTTGTTCATTGTGCATAAAGACATAAAATAGCTTAACTAAATGTCCCTTTTTAGCATGTTTGGTTGTTATATGTGCATATGGTCTCATACATAGTACATGTGACGTACTAACCCCATTTTCTCCCTTTTTTCCCGTACACTTTAGGTTTTGGTCGTTGAGGTTTGGTTCGAGGCGATTGAGAGGGAGTCTTGGATACTCGTATCATCCAAGTGGTAGGTCCTCATTTTCCCGAGGATGATGCCGATATTCTACCTATGGATTTGCTTAGATATTATGACATATATGTTGACTCTATCTTTCATTTGAAGACTAAGTTGTATAAAGCCTATATGTGGCTTATTTTTATTGTTGTAGGGCTATGCCCATGTTGTTATTGTTGTTCTAGATGGTTTATGAGATGAGACGGATTCTATGACTCTAATTTCTATCTTATATATGTGTATGAAATAAAAGTATAAGACTAAGTAATCTTCCTATACGAACGGGTCTATGTATACTCGATATTTATACTATTATTTTTATGCAGAGGTCTATGTAAACCTCCGATTAATATATAGTTAAAAGTTTTAATTTTTCCATATATTTAGCCAATGACTGTTATGATGAATGCTAAGGGGCTAGTCTTAGTCCTTAAAGTGGACGACGACGACGGTTACGTCTAGGGGCTAAACCCGGATGTGACAGTACAGTACATCATCAATTCTATAAGAAGTAGAAATGTAGATCAAACTTACCCAACCTCCAAACCTTGATCCTCATTGATCATTTATCCACAATTCATCATCAATTCACATATAAGACAGTAGCTATAAAAAACTTATCATAATCGAATCACACTACAATCAACCTAACATAATGATCACAATAACCACAATATAGGCTAAATTGAGAAATTGGGAGGATCATGGGTTCATCATGAAATTCGATTTAAAATCACATTAAAAATAGTATCTAATCAAAAATTCATCATAAGCATGCTTTTGAAATCAATTTGAGAAACAACCCATGGCTAGATTGAAAGATATGGAGTTTTGATCATGAGTTCTCTTTGAAAACCTTTGAAGGAACTCTCTAGATGAATGGATATCTAAATATGAAGGATAAGCATAACTCGTTACATAAGAAAACCATGAAAACTTGATGAATAAACCATCACAATCCATCAATCAAGCTGTTTGGGTGCTTCATCTCCAATGGAGGTTTTGTTTTGAGAGGGAAGATGAAATTTGAAGAATGAGGTATAATTGGGGTTAAAAGATAATAAACCAAATTAAAATACCTAAATACACTTAAACAAACCGTACATACTAATTTAGGAACGTGGGGTAAATTTTCCATTCACCCCTTACATGGTAGCATGAATGCAGCAGAACTGCAAGCAGCATCGACAGCCATGGAAGACATCGCGTCGATCGAGTGACGGCTCATCCTGTTGCTCCGTTGATGGGTAGTGAGGCTGAACTTTGGGGGCTTAAGATCACATGGCTACGTGTTGAGATATTCCCCCCCCCCCCCCATAGGCGGGGCATCGTCTCATGCACGGGGCACCGATCCTTGGCTCGTCTATTAAAACTGCCAAGGCAGTGTCTAGGCAGCCTTTAGGTCATTCTCAAGGACCCCTTTGGTGTTCCTTGGAGATTTGTTCTCGGACGTTTCAAAAGTAAATACAATAATACAGAAGTTAAGGACCTTCCGTATAAATTTGAGCATCAAACAACGTGTAAAACATACCATGGCACACTAGAACACACTAGCACGTCTCAAGAATAATTTCGAACGTCATCAGACATTCTTGGACGTTTGACCTTGAAATCACTTCAAATCAAGTATGCATAATTTTAAAAACTTATTTGACATATTTTAAACATTTTTAGGCATATGTGAGGCTCTAACTACCTTAGTTCATTTTGAGAGACCTTACATTATCCCCAACTTGGGAACATTTGTCCTCGAATAACATTTGGGACATTTTTAAAACACTTTCAAGGCCTCAATGAACCATATATAAACTTACAACATTCAAAACATCATCACATAAAATTCAATGCACCAAACTTACAAGGAACACCAACTTTCCTACCATTTTGCACTCAATGCACACAAGCAACCAAAACCTTTATTCACTCACTCTTTAATCCATCAAACACATAGGATCTCTTCATGTTCATTGGAGGAACATCCTTATCCTAATCATAACATGGTCTTAACATCTCGTTTCATTAAGATTTCAACAACCATTAAGTCACACATAGGCAGGTTCAACATCAATCAAGAAGCAAACAAGTAATTCCCACTCGATGAAACTAGATAATGAGTATCGTAGATCAAGAAGAATCTCTATCATTAGTTCATACTACCATTAAAGTCATGATTTAACTGTGATGACCGGAGTGTTACATTATCCCCCCCCCTTAGAAACATTCATCCCCGAATGACACTAAAATCGTTTGGAGGATAAGGATAGACTCAATACTAGCAGCTCAACCAATCAACAACATATAATCATAAATAATGTAAGAACCCCAAATTGAGTTAGGGTGTCTAGAGCCTCACAATTGATTATAAGCTTTTAATATTTTAATCAAGTGTTTTAAAGTATGGGTGATTAATTTGAAGTCATTTGGAAGTCAAATATCAAGAGAGGACCGAAATGTTTGACGATTAGTCACCAAGGGAGCCTTAACTGCTTTTATGTACTTATGTGTGTTTCATGGGCTTATTCAGTCCTTATATGAGTAATAATGATGTTTACTTGGGATTGATGTATACACACAAGTTTGTATTGATGTATTTTTTGTAGGCTTAATCATAGAAGTGAAAGGTAGTATGCTTATATTTGTAGGGAGATGATGTGGGTTGGATTGACCTAGAAGTTGTCCTACTGTAAAGTTGAAAGAAAATAAAGAGTCCTTATGGCTAAGTCTCCCCTATTGTTTCCCCTAAGGTTGGCACGACCCTTGGTGTCTATCGTATAGTTGAGACCTTATGTGGTTGGGTAGTATGACCTAACTTGTGTGTTCTGGATCTTCTATGGGTGTTAGGGCTAGAGGTATGGTTATGATTGAGTTAGTAGACTCCTTGATGTGAGATTAGGAGTGAAAACCATCAATTATGTTTAGTCTTCTTGAGTGAAGAGTATGAAAGGTTGGTTTTGACTTGCCTTGACCTTGGTGTGTAAGGGGATGAGGTGAATAGGCATACCCTAAGTAGGGTATGGTGATGTGAGTAGTAAGATTGTATATATTTCTATCTTGTCCCTCTATTCTTACTTGAACTTGAAATTAAAGAATTCTTAGTAAGCTTGTTCATGATAGAAGTCTTGCATGAAGTATGAATTGCATGACCTCCATATGTTTGATATGTCTTGATTGACTCTATCTTAAGAGTATTTTGAAGATTCTAAAGTTATTGAAAATAAATTTTGATTAAATTCATTGTTTACTCATGTTGATTGTGCATCTTGATATGCTATTTATGCATTTATCTTCATGAGACAAGGTAAGGAACATGTTTAAAGTCACAGTTAATGAGTAATGCTTACCTTATAAGGAGAAATTGAACCTCTTTAAAATGAAAAATGACGAGTCTCTTGAAAATTATGTGATTTTTCATGTTTGGAAAGCATGATTTTAGGCTCACTCTTGAAAAATGAAGACATGATTTACTAATGTCCTTGAGTGTGCCTATAATACTTGCTTATGAAGGCTAGTGATATGGTAGAAATTGAAATGTTAAGAATTGGCTTCCTATTGTTGTGTTTTCTTGGTGTGAATTACCATTTTGACTTCATTAGGAAGAAAGTATGATCATGCTTTGTTTTAAAAGTTGAGAAATTCTCATTTAAAATGAATAGACCTTTGTGCCTTGTTTGTGAATGAACTCATAAGACATGTAAGTGTGTTGAGGAGAAGGACATTCCTCCATGGACACAACCAATCATGGTATGGTTGAGTATGACCTTTATGACACTAAGTCTAATTAATAAAGATCCTTGTGGATTTACTTGACTCAAGTCTAAGTGCATTGAAGTATGAGTGCCTAATTGTTTCTTAAGTGTTGTTGGAATCTTCCTATGTTCGATATTACATGATGAGATCTAAATGAAATGAGTACAATGACAATGATAGGATTAGGAGAAGGATGTTCCTCCTATGAACATGAGAAGTACCTAAGTGTTTGATATATTAATCATGAGTGAGTGGAAGTGTGGCTTGATTGTGTTGCATTAAGTGCTAAATGATTTGAAGTTTCCTTGTAAGTTTGGTGTGTTGAATTCTATGTGTCGATGTTATGAATATTGTGAGCTGCTCTATGATTCATTGAATTCCTTGTTGTGATTAAAGTGTTCTAAGTGTCATTCGAGGACAAATGTTCCCAAGTGGGGGATATTGTAAGACTCCCAAAATGTGTTAGGGTGTCTAGAGCCTTACATGTGCTTATAAGCTTGTAATATGTTAATCAAGTGTTTTAAAGTATGGGTAATTGATTTGAAGTCATTTTGAAGTCAAACGTCAAGGGAAGACCGAGACGCAGACGATTAGTCACCAAGGGAGCCTTAAGAACTTTTATGTACTTATGTGTGTGTCATGGGCTTATGAAGTCCTTACATGAGTAATAATGATGTTTATATGAAGGCTGTTAAGTTTCATAAAGTTTGGAGGTTAAACGTCTAATAACGCCCAAGACGTTCAAAAGTTAGCCCTTGGACGTACTTGTGAGTGCCTTGAATGTTTGGATGTCTTGCGTGATTTGTTTGAAGCTCAAACTTGTATGGAAGGTCCTTTACTAGTGCATGAGTGTATTTGGGTTGGAAACGTCTGGGCAAAACTCCCCAAGGACAAACCAAAGGATCCTTGAGGAGGACCCAACTTTTAGGCAAAAGTTGTCCCAAGTTGGCAGCTTGCTGCCTTGGTGTTCACGTATGACTTCACCGCCAGTGGAGTGGACCACGGTCCATGAAGTTGGTCGTGGAACTTCCTTAGACATTTGGAGGCTTAAGTATAATCTGTGAAGAGGTTAAAGGGAATAAAAGTTTAGCGAAAATATGATAAAATGACTACCTATTTATTAAATGATGATATTAATTACATGATATTATTATTTTATATATTGAAAGATCTTGATGATGATATAAGAAGAATAATATATGATAGATTAGTAACATACGAAATAATTGAAGAAACAATTCATGATTGGGCAGAATTAATTATACCAGATGATTTTGATATAGATTATTTATATGATGATCTAGAATTATATAGAGATCAATGATAAATTATAGATATTTGCAATTATGGAAAGAAACTAAAGAAAAGATAGATCTAGAAGAAAAATTATTAATTGAAAATATAAATAGATATATATATTTTAGAGAAGAAGAATATTTAGAATATATAGACACTAATGCTAAAGAAATACAAAGATTAAATTTAGTTAAAAAAGAATATTATGAAAAAATATTTTCTTAAAAAATGAAAAAAGTAAATAATAATATAGAAAGAAAAGTAAGAAAGATAAAGAAAAAGTTAAATAATTTATATATAAAATATGAATTATTACAAATTACTAAAAAAGATACTAATAAAGAAAATCTTTTGATAGACATAATTTCTAAAACAGAATATAAATATATTTGTTATTTGAAAAAACAATATGGACAGAGAAACATATAAACAACAACTGATAGATAACATAAATGAAAAAAGATACGAATTAGAATTTAAAAAAAAAAGATTAGAATAAAATATATTTGCAGGAGTAAGTAGTAAAGTAATATCAATCCAAAGAAAAGTTCTATTTGAGTTAGAAATACAAATAAATTGCCTAGAATCTAAATTACAACATGATATAAGTTATAATAATGCATATAATGAATAAAGAAGAATTTGCAGTAGACGAAAAAACATATGAAAACCAAGAAGGACTAATAATAAAAATAATATTCTCAAATTTAGGAAGAAGATATAAAAAATAGGAGATAAATTATATTAAATGTTAGAAAAGGAAACAGCAAAATTAGAAGATAGTTTAACAGCTATGATAAGAATAACAAAAGAAAATGAAGAAATAGATAAAGCCAAAGAGATTGAAAAAATAAAATCACAAGCAAAACAAGAAGTACAAAAGATAGAAGAAACAAAAAATACAAAAATAAGTGAATTAGAAAAAGAATTAGCTCAGTTAAAATTACTATATGAAACTAAACAAAAAGAAAAACAAATAGAAAAAGAAAAAGAAAAAGAAGTTGAATTGACTAGTGAAATAAATAAAATGAAACAAATATTAAATGAAAACGAAAATCTTGAAATAAATGAAATCAGTGATGAAATAAATGAATCAGATATAATGAATGATCAAAATTCAGAAATAAGTGATATAAGTGAAACATATACAGAAATTCTAGAACAAGTAGATAAACTGAAAAAATTAGAAATAAATACAAGAGACATAAATAAACCAGGTACATCAAGAGTTAAAACTCCAGATAATAGTCCTAGGAGTAGTCCTAGAAGAAGTAGTCCTAGAAGATCAACACCAACCTATTATACAGAAAGTTATGAAAGATCAGACAGAGCAAACGCAATATGGAATAGTAGATTAAATAAAAAATGGATACCTAAACCAATAATTGAACAGTATAATTTTTTAGATCTAGATTGTGTTACAGATATAAATAAAGTAATTTTATTATGGGTAGGAAATATATCTAAACAGCTAGTTGATAATAAAATAACAGTAAAAGACACACCAGGATATATAGAAAGAACATTTGTAGGAACAACAAAATTATGGATAGAAAATTTACCATCAGAAAGTATAGCAACACTTAGGAGTGATAAAAAAATAGATGGATCAACATCAACAACAAATATAGATATATTAGATAAATATGAATTAGCCATAAGAAATGAATTTGGAGGTATGACTACAGAAATAAAAGAACAAAATAAAGAAAAAATAATAAATAGACAACTAATGTCAAAATTAGCAATATGTAATATGTGCTACATAGAAGAATATACATGTGCATTTAAAGAATATTATTACAAAGCAAGGTATAATATAGATGAAGCAAAAGAAATAAGACAACAATATTTTACAAAATTACCAGAACCATTTAGTATAAACATAATTAAAGATTGGAATAATGAAGGAATAACAGATACTTTAGGAGCTAGAATAAAATTTTTACAACAATGGTTTATCCAATTATGTGAAAATCAAAAAGAAAAATTAAAAATGGAAAAAGAATTAATAAAAAATCTAGCATGTTATAAAAACAAGATAGCACCACAATTTGGTTGCAAAGATAAATATTATAAAGAACCTAGAAAATATAAAAATTATAGAAAAACTAAAACCAGATATAAATATAAAAATCCAAGAAAAAGATATTATGTAAAAAATTATAAAATAAAAAGACCATATAGACCAAAAAGAAAATTATCAAATTGTACTTGTTACAATTGTGGAAAGTTAGGACATTTAGCTAGAGATTGTAAATTACCTAAAAATTTAAAAGGTAAACAAATTGCAGAAATAATAATGGATGATGAAAAATATATGCAGATAGATTATATAGATTATGAATTAAGTGAAAATGATAGTATATATGAATTATCTGACATTGAATCCGAAGATATAGAAATAAATATGGAATTAAATAATGAAATGATAAATGAAGAAATATAATGACTGAAAATGATATAAAAATAATATCTAAAGAAGAATATCAGAATGAAGAATCAGTAGAACAAAAAATTATATTTGATAATACAATTTTCCAACAAATAAAAAATAAAGAATTAGATTTAAGCGTAGATAAAGTACTTGAAATACCTACTTTAAAAAATTGGTTTAAAAGACAAAAAGAAGAATACTATGTAGTTAGTCAAAAAGAACATATTGTAGATTGTAAATATACAAAAGGAAAAGCACAAATACCTATATTAAACAAAAGAATGATAAATCAAGAAATACAAGATATAAAAGCTAAAACACCTATAAAATATGTACATTTAGGAGGAATAGAAATACTAATAAAAGCATGTTTTAGAGAAGGAATAGATACACCTATTGAAATATATTTAGCAGATGATAGAATAATACACCCTATAGAAAAAAGTGTAATTAGTGCGGTAAAAGGAAATTTAATATACCAAAAATTTAAATTTATAATAAGTGCAAATTACTCAATAGCATTAACAGATAGAAACATAGATAAATCATTAGTATTATATTGGAAATTATCAGGAATAGAATTAGCACCAGGAAGTAAAATATTTACAGCAAGATGTAAAAACCTATATATATTAACAACAAAACATAAAGTAATGGCAAAAAATAAAATTGATAGAATAAAAATAGAAAACCCTTTTGACCAAGTAATTACAATAATAGACAATAATGATTATAGTTATAAAGAAATTGACATGGAAGAAGATTTAGAAATAGTAAAAGAAAGAATAAGCACTTCAAGCATACCAAATATTAAATAGAACTACTTCATCAAGAGCCAGTACGTCCAAAAGAAAATATGAAATTCCTAAAATATTAAATACAGAAGAAAAAACACCAAATCATTATTTTATAACTGGAATAATTAATGAAAAAAGATACAGGATATTAATAAATACAGGACAAGAAGATAATTACATAATTAGAGAATTAGTTTTAGATACAGAAATTATAAAAATAGGACATGTATTCCCTGGATTACCTAGTGAAATTGTAACTATAAATGAAGAAATAGTAGAAAAAGAAATAATTATAGGAGGAATATTATTATTAATACCATTTAAAATTTACCAAGGAAATCAAAATATTACTTTAGGAATAAAATGGTTAGATCAATTTAAACCATATAAAATAGAAGATGAACAATTAATCATAACCTGTCAAAATAAGAAAATAATTATAAAAAGAACAAAATGAGTAATGAAGATATATATACTTGCAAAAATTATTGTGGAAGGATATCACAACAGATATTATACACCTATGATAGATACAGGAGCAGAGACAAATATATGTAAATATAATTGTTTACCAGAAGATAAATGGGAAAAATTAAAAACACCTATGGTAGTAACAGGATTCAACAATGAAAGTAGTATGATTACATATAAAGCAAAAAATATAAAAATATAAATATGGGATAAAATCTTAATAATAGAAGAAATGTATAATTTTGAATTTACAACAAAAGATATGTTATTAGGAATGCCATTTTTAGATAAACTATATCCTCATATTATAACTAAAACTCATTGGTGGTTTACTACACCATGTGGATATAAAATAGGAGCAAAGAGAGTAAATAATAAGCAAAGAAAATCAAAAGAATGGATAAAAGGAAGTGAAAAAATAAATCAAGAAATGAAAAACATAAATAGAAAACAAATAAACCAACTAGAAATTATCATATTTACAATAGATAAGGTTAAAATAATAAATGAACAATTAGAACTCTTATATAGCGAAAATCCATTAGAAGGATGGGAAAAGCATAAGACAAAAGTAAAAATTGAATTAATAGATGAAAATAGTATAATAACGCAAAAACCATTAAAATATAATTTTGATGATTTAAATGAATTTAAAATGCATATAGATGAATTATTAAAGAATAATTATATACAAGAGAGTAATAGTAAACATACAAGTCCAGCATTTATAGTAAATAAACATAGTGAACAAAAAAGAGGTAAAAGTAGAATGGTTATAGATTATCGTAATCTAAATGCTAAAACTAAAACTTATAATTATCCAATACCAAATAAGATATTAAAAATAAGACAGATACAAGGATATAACTATTTTAGTAAATTTGATTGTAAATCAGGATTTTATCATTTAAAACTAGAAGAAGAATCAAAACAATTAACAGCATTCACAGTACCACAAGGTTTCTATGAATGGAATGTTTTACCTTTTGAATATAAAAATGCACCAGGTAGATATCAACATTTTATGGATAACTATTTTAATCAATTAGAAAATTGCATAGTTTATATAGATGATATATTATTATATTCACGAACAGAAGATGAGCATATTAATTTATTAGAAAAATTCATATCTATAATTAAACAGTCTGGCATAAGCCTAAGTAAAAAGAAAGCAGAAATTATGAAATCACAGATAGAATTCCTAGGAATACAAATAGATAAAAATGGGATAAAAATGCAAACTCACATAATACAAAAAATAATTAATCTTGATGAAGAGATAGATATAAAAAAGAAATTACAATCCTTTTTAGGATTAGTAAACCAAGTAAGAGAATATATACCAAAATTAGCAGAATATTTAAAACCACTTCATCGAAAACTTAAAAAAGATGTTGAATATTATTTTGATAAAAAAGATAAAGAACATATAAGAAATATTAAGAACTTATGTAAAAAATTACCAAAACTTTATTTTCCTGATGAAAATAAAATATTTATTTATATAGTTGAAACAGATTCAAGCAATCATAGCTATGGAGGAGTTTTAAAATATAAATATGAAAATGAAAAAATGGAACACCATTGTAGATATTATTCAGGATCTTATACAGAAGCACAAATAAAATGGGAAATAAATAGAAAAGAATTATTTGCATTATATAAATGTTTATTAGCATTATATAAATGTTTATTAGCATTTGAACCATATATTGTTTATAATAAATTTATTGTAAGAACAGATAATACACAGGTAAAATGGTGGATAACAAAAAAGATAGACGATTCAGTTACAACAAAAGAAATAAGGAGACTAGTATTGAATATATTAAACTTTACATTTACAATTGAAGTGATAAAAACTAACAAAAATATTATTGCAGATTATCTCTCAAGAAGAAACTAGCCCAAATATACAAGAAAAAATACTAGCTGCCATAACTATACTTTGTGAAAAAGTGGAAAGTCTTGACAGTGAAGTACAACTATTGAAGAAAGCATATAATAGTCAGCAGCATGACTCTAAAAATGCGGAGCTACGTCGTGAGGCAGACGATAAAAGGCCAGAGCTAAAAGGTGATGTTGAGAAACACCTAAAAACTCAAAATATTAATAAAATTATCAGTTGCAGGTACAAGCACAGGAGCTATGGAAAAAACTACTCCAAGAAATACAAACCTAAATAGCCTATTTGCAAAACCATTTATTCCAAAAATCCAAATAATAGATACTCCAACACCACAAACATCTACATACGCAGCCAGCCTACATAAAGAAAAGAAAATATATAACCATATTTCCCAAACTTATATTGAAAATATATACCAAATACTAACCTTTTTAAACTCTAAACCTAGATCTACAACGACTATCGAAAAGACCCAAGATTATTTAACCCAAAAACTACAAGGTTACAACAAACTGATTGCACAACCAAAGACAAACCCCAATCTAGTTAAAACCTGTTATAATTATGGATTATTGAGTACAGTTTATACATATACAGGAGAAGAGATAAGTGGAATCCCATAAATCTACAAATCCTTTTTAACATATAAAAAGATAACCAAAGGAAATTTATTTTTTATTAGATCTTATACAGCACCAGCTAAGATACTTTACAACGAGATAAAACCAATGATCCAGGTAGTAAAAATTGGATTAACTCGGGAGATGATAATACCGGAAGAGATAGGACAACAGCCGGAGATATCAAAAGTTGAGATACCTAGTTTCTATGCAAATAAAAGAATAATTGGGTTATCAACTATCATACAAGAATTAGCTAATAATTATTTACAAGGCAATGCTATATGGAGTTATTATTCTAGAGACCATTTAATGATCTACGCCAATTCGCGAGAAGTAAGACAAGCAGATATGGAAGAAGTCCAGAAATGGATTTTGTCCCTATTGAAACCAGAATCTACACCAACAACTAGAGCATTAAAAAAGGGATTTATTTCTGAAGAATTATTAACAAGATACTGTAAGATAATTGGACACAAATATCCAGATCACATATGCTCAAAATGCAATGAAGGAGATGATACTATTCCCGAAGTCCTATTCGAATAAAGATACGATAAAAATCAAAGACTGTAGAAGATAAATATGTTGCAAAGAAGATAAGAAGAAGAAATACAAAGTGGCAGACAAAGAAAAAGAAAGAGATAAGCATCTTTGAAAAAAAGTAAAAGAAGAAGATAAGATTAGATATTATTTTACTTCAGCCAATAGATAATAGATATATGTAAAATTTTAAAGTATTTTGTGTCGGCCATAAATAAAAAGAAGAAACCATTATGTAAAGTAGTAATAATGTATTTTGTTTTTAGTGTCGGCCAAATATAATTAGGCCATGTGTAAAGTAAGTGTCGGCCACTTATATTGGCCAAATATGTAAGTTTAGTTGTATAAATAGGGGGCTTTCCCTCAATAATAAATCATCACTTTCCTTCATCACTTCTCTTTTCATAAGATTTATCTCTCTCCCGCTTCCACAGGTTTTACACCCTATTTAAAAAGACATTGTCCTAAAATAAATGGAAAACAAATAAGGAATGTTTGTCCAAAAAACACGGCTTCAATCGACGACTCCACAGACAGTCTGAGTATGGATTGACGGACTGTCGACTGCCTCCGTCGGTCCTGACTTAGATTTTTTGCAGCCTTCACTTTTGCATCTACTCTAATCCAATTGAGGGACCAATAACACGGTCTGTCGATTCACTTACGATCCTTCGATGCTTTTGATTGACGATTTGCCAGGATGGTCCGTCGATCAACCGACGGACCGTCGATCCTTCCGCAGCCCCACACTTAGTAAGAATTTCCCGTGTTGCTGCCAGATGTCTGAACCTCCAATCGATGGTCACCACCTACAGTCCGTCGATGGGATGACAGGCCATCGATGGCTTCGTGGGTCATTTCTGCACCGATTCTTCACAACCTTTTGCATTTTAGATTCGGATAACTTTCCTACAAAACACAAATAAAAACACATTAAAATTACTACAGAAAGGCCCTAGACACACACAACTTAAGGAAGAAGTATTGAAAGTACAGTGAAACCACAATACATCAACACCCTCAACTTAAATTCGTTGTTTGTCCTCACCACAACACTTTGGTACAAAATTATTCTCTTTTAAGCTTTCAAAATCATATGGCTATCAATCTCGACTTTTTTTCATTGCTTTAGTGCATTCCTTTACTCTTAGGTTCACTAGGCTCATTCATGTGGATCAGACCATGACACAGACTCACCATGCACCGACACCTGTACTCTTTTATCTCTCACCAAGGTACCAACTTTCCAATATTGCAACTAGTGCCCTCGCTTAAAAAAATTTCCTCATTTTTTGCTCAGCAATTTCGAATTTGAGTATAAGGATTATGATTCAACACTCACGCTCAAAACAACTTCACACCTAATTTGTACTTGTCTCCATAGGCTTGCCTTTATTTTCACTACTTTAAGTTCACCATATTAGAATCTTAGGATCACGATAGGACTTTCTTGGCTTGTAACGGAGGCTCAGGGTCAGGTATGGTACATATGGGTATATTTTAGTGACTTTTTGCCCTCCTTGACATTACGGCTAAGCATCCTACCTATTTCATTGTCTATTACCCTACTTTTTCTTTTCTTATCATCTTTGCCTTGTTTTCTCCTTTCTTTCCTTTTTTGTGGAAGTGACTTCTTACTTCTTTTTCTTCACCACTTTTTATTTTATTTTGTATATTTCTTTCTTTTTCTCTCTTTACTCAATTGATAATTATTTTGATTGAGTCACCTTTCTTGTTTACTGTTTTTTTTCTTTTCCATGTTACTCTTTTCATCCCCATTTTTTTGGGACATCACTCATAATAGCCACCCTCAACTTATGGCTTTGCCATGAGTCTAGGTACACAATACCCAAGGTTGGGTCAGGGCTAAGACGAGGTCAGTTTCTACATTAGCCACCCTCAACTTATGATTTTGGCCTAAGTTAAGGTGCATATGTCCAAGGAGGGACCAGGGCCAACACATTATACCCAAGGAATATGAGTTGGTGTAAAAAAGAAAGGTCATTTTAAGCTCAAAATATTTGGATCAAAAGGGGATCGATTTCATTTGGTTCTCTTTTATTTAGGCTAAAGATTGGCTAATTGGAACAAGGGCCTATGATCCTCTCCTAAATATCTAACACAGATTCCTTTTTGAAGGACTAACCGGGCAAGTTCTAGCTAGGTACCAACAGTGGAACAATCAAATTTCCTCACTCTCTCTTGACACTTCATTATCCTATCAGATTATCAAACACATAGTTTGAGTGTTAGATTGAGGGCCATGTAGTGGTGCATCTCTATGTCATGCTTAGAGCCAACACATTCAACATTCATTACACCTAATTATGCGAGCATTCTTTTTAGAGAGGGATATCATTCATATTTAGCCATCACGCTTTAGATTTCAAATTCATACTTTGTACAAGATACTACACATGCCGGTTCAATAGTAAAGTAATCAGTCTCTTAGGGGAAAAGAACAAAGGCAAAAATACCACCAAGAGAGGATCGTGAGTTGGGCTACTCAGACTTCACCCTAGCACTCACATTCCATTTACCCCACCCCAACAAAAAAAAACATGCAATTGTCCCCAATGCATAAGAAATATAAAGATAGGGTGGTAGATGAAGCAAACTTGAGGCGCATAGCGCCGAAGATCAACAAGCAGGCGGGTCCGGTTTCCCAGTAACCGCTCCCTCAGTAGTAGGGACACAATCAGTTATGCCCTCCGCAATATCTGCACCCTCAGTAGTGGTCCTCTCGACGACCTCTAATCTGGAGCTACACGCCCCAGCAGCCAACTCACGAGCCCTCATCTGTCGGGCCTCCTCATCAACCAATGAGGCTCTTCTCGCACCCTCCATATATGTCCGCTCCTTCCTCCTATCCCGAGCACCCTCACTCTCACTGGTGTGGCTGGAACAGTGCCTCTTGGCACGCTCACGTGGTAGAGGCGGAGGTATAATGGTGGTATGGAACAATACAGTAAGCACTGTATACTCCTCAAGATCCGCTGGTGCGGCCTTAGGCTCGGGTACCCTCATATCAAGTATCGCATCTACATCAGCCCGCAGACTCGCCACAGCCGCCTGAAGAGTCATCAAATCAATGGTGGGGGATGGGCTTGCTAGGACCCTCAACTCAAAAGCATCAAGGCGCTGGTGGACCGCCTGAATCCTCCACTCAGTCTGCTGAGCTACCTTCTTCTTAATCCGTTTCTCAGCCTCGGCAATGGACTTCTACATCCAAGGATGGATATGGTGCCGCAAGGTGGCCATCTGGGCCTCTAACTTCTGGACCCTAGCAATCGGGACAAGTGCTGCTGATGGTGGTGTAGACCTGGAGGAACTCGGTGCCCTACTAGTGCCCGTGATAGACTTGACCGGGGTGGTATCGGTAGGCTCTGAAGTAGAATGATCAGCCCCTTGGGCTTGCTCTACCGTATCCGCCAAGTTTTCACCCAACGGCTGCACATCCAATCTGGGCCCTTTCCGTGGTGCCGCCTCATTCGCCTCATCCGTAATGAGACCGATATCCACTGTCCCTGTAGGATTACAAAGTACATCTATGTTCCAAATGGGCACTCCAGCATTCCTGCACAGCTTAAAAATTATACAGGAAAATGGGTAAGTTGTAGAGGACTTAAAAGCCCTCTCATGGATGACGGAGATCAACAATCTCGAAAAATCAATCTCGAACTCGGCGACCATACATGCTACGAAGACCGTCCTATCCTAGGTAAGTATATTATCTACAGTGGTGGGGGATAGGCGGTGGCATACAAAAAGCCAGATGAAGTTGGTTGCGAACGTTAGGTTGGCCTTCTTGATAAGGCCTCTAAGGATCAGCACCCTGTCTGCTCCTCATCGTCTATGGATATCAGCTGGGCAATCCACCTCTTGGTGGAATCTCTCAGATCTTTGTCCCGCTGAAAATGGCCATTCTTGACCACGTCCCACCTGTAGTAAAACTCTTGGGTGAGTGGAACCCTTTCGGCATCAGTGGCCTCAACGTATAGAAAGCGGTGAGTGGCAGGAGAAGAAATAGCCACTCAGCAGCCTCTAACTCGGACATCTGTGAGCGGTGCATGTTTGGCGGGGTTAGACCGCCTGTCCAAAGAACGTTGGAGAGGTTCTACGTAAGAGGCGTAGAACTCTCGCACCATCTCCTCGCTATAAGGTTCCACACTACTAGACATCCACTCGAGTTCGTGGCGGGTGAATAAGTCATGTACCGCAGGGATTGTGTCTAGTCTCCCTGTAAGAACCCGTCGCTCAACTATCAACGTACGAGTCATCACCCCTTTATCGTTCAGCAACTTGACATCCCTGTATATCTGGTACTGGCCATCGATGCACCACCGGTTAGGCTCATCAGCAACCGGTTCAGGGTTCACATGTCGAGGTGCCGGAGCAACTCTTGGCCTCATGAGATGAGGCATGATGGGAAGGCACATTCGGGAGAGTGGATCGTTGTGATCCAGAACCGGAGGCAGTGGCCTCATTCGACCCTCAAGAGTGGGTCGACTCGGAACCAGAAGACTCTTTGGAGCCAGACGCTCCCTCAGATCCCAAGGCAGACTTAGACATTGTGCCGGTCAGTGTGCGCTCCTCATCAGATTGGGAGGCAGTGACTACGCCGGACGCCACCTTCTTGGGCGTTCCCCGAGTGGATCTAGCAGCTGATGTCGGGGTCTGCTTGCCTGGGGGCACGTATTCGGGGTCATGCTCATCATCGAACGAGCCAATTATCTGCCGAGATAGGGCCACAGACATGGACCATCCCCTGGGATAGACAATATCCGGTTTGGGGGCCATTAGTACGTGAAAAGGAAGTTGTTAGTTACATTGTAATCAACCTACACACACAATAGAAGCAAAACAAAATCTATAACACAGGACTCGTGTTAGTGCAGAATTGCAAAACTAGTAGACGTGCACTATCGACGGCCCGTCGATTAATCAATGGTCCGTCTATAGTGTCCATCAGTGGACACTTAGAAAATTTCAAAAGTCAACTTTCTACAGAACTTTTAGTTAGAAACGACGAACGTGCAGAACGGCCCGTTGATCAATCGACGTCAATCAATCAACATCAATCAATCGATGTCGATCAATCAACGTCGATCAATCGACGGACCATAGTCCACTTCCATCGTCTGAAACTTAGAATAATTCTTGAAAATCTGACAAAGCAAAGTTTCAGATAGTAATGACGGACGTGCAGAGTGGCTCGTCGATTAATCGACGGACCGTAGTCCACTTCCGTCGTCCCATAGTTCATCAAGTACATAGATTAGCCATCGACGAACCCCATCGATGGTCTGTAGACAGGGTCTCATTCTGTCGGTCACAGACAGATTTTTAGGACTTGTTTTTTACCCCACAATTGGACAATTTTTATCACAACACCAGTTCAACCAACATACAACAACAATCATAAGACCAATTCGTCATTCCTAGGGCTTCGATTTTGCAAATTTGGATCATAAATTCTAAGAGACTATGAAGCCCTAAGTCAGAAAAGCAACAAAACAATCAACAAGCATAGTTCATTTAGACATATTGAAACCCCAACCCATTCACTTTCTATCATTCTAAGGGACATGGAACTCAATTTTAACAAGTTTAACATGTAAATTTGTCCCTAAGTCAAGACCCACATATAATCTATTCGGTTCTACATGCAAATGAAGGAGAATTCATTGAGCAGATGAGAATGAAATACATGTACGTTTTAGTGCAGTAAATAGGTGGTTTATCTTGCAACAATAACCTACGTGCCCGCCTTCAAACACCGACCAGAGAAATGATGGAAATGGAGGAGAAACTGGGGGACAAGGGTTTTTGGAATTTTGGGAGTTGGAGGGAATAAGAAATCTGAAGAGAATGGGAGTGATTGATGTGGTAGTTAATGGGTAATCAAGTAAATAAGGGGAGGGAAACAGTTGGGGGTGGAATTTGTAAAGGTCTGGGAGGGTAACTGAAATGGTATTTTTTTATATAGTCGGTCGGGTCGGGTTGGGTCACTGGTTAGTGAACTAACGATTCCCCGTCGACGGTCCGTAAGTCAGTAGACGGTCCGTCGACTGGACCGTCGATTATGCCCAAACTTAGACAAAATTGTAAAACATAACTGGGATCCACTGACACCATCAACGGTCTATCGATGGGACGACGGGCCGTCGGTTGGTCCGTAGATCTGTGCACCAAACCAATTTCTATAGAATTCTTGTGGTTTTGTCCCTGCACATTGAGCACCCAATAAGCCATTCTTTTTGTGTTTTCTGGATACTTTTTAGAAACGGACCCTAAACTACTCTCTAGCCAACAGTCTAAAAGAAATAAAAGAAAATTAAAGAATGACATTGAGTAAAACAAAACGAAACAAAAGAATGCAAATATTCCTACAAAGAAAAGTAAAACCTATTGTTGGCTAGAGGATACACATTGGGTTTCCTCCCAATAAGCGCTTGATTTAACGTCGCGGCATGATGCAAGACCCTTGATTACTCAGACTTCATCAATGTGATATGCCTCAACCACTTCATTGGCACTCTCCGCATGCCCGAGGTAGAACTTGATTCTTTGCCCATTTACCGTGAACCTTGCACCCTCCTTGTTCTCCAACTCAACCGCTCCATGTGGGAACACTTTAGTGATCAAGAATGGACCAGTCCATTTGGTCTTGAGTTTGCCCGGAAACAAGCGCAGCTTAGAATTAAGCAAAAGCACCAAGTCCCCAACAGCAAATTCGCGCTTCTCAATCTTTTGGTAATGGTACTTCTTCATCTTCTCTTTGTAGAGGGATGAACTTTCATATGCTTTTAGACGAAATTCATCAAGCTCATTCAACCCATTTAGTCTATGTTCCGCTGCATCATTCCAATCCATCTTCAGTTTCTTCATCGCCCACATGACCTTGTGCTCTAACTCAACCGGAAAGCGACAAGCCTTCCCATATATAAGTTGGTATGGAGACATACCTAAGGGAGTCTTGTATGCTGTCTGGTAGTCCCAAAGATCATCATCAAGCCTCCTTGACCAATTCGTTCTATTAGCATTCACCATTTTTGACAAAATTTGCTTGATTTCCTTGCCCACTAGTATGGGGATGGTAAGGAGTGGATACATTGTGGCGAACCCCATATTTCTCCAATAACCCTTTGAACAACTTGTTGCAAAAGTGGGATCCCCCATCACTAATAATGGCCCTAGGGGTGCCAAATCTGGAAAATATGTTCTTTTTCAAGAACGCGGTGACACTCTTCCCTTCATTGTTTGCAAGTGCTATGGCTTCCACCCATTTTTACACATAATCCACTGCCACAAGATTATATTTCATCCCATAAGTACTCACAAATGGTCCCATAAAATCAATGCCCCATACATGAAACAACTCAATTACTAGAATGGGATTCAAAGGGAGCTCTTGCCTCCTCTAAATACCTCCATCTCTTTGGCACCTATCACATGACTTTGCAAACTCATGAGCATATTGGTGGATGGTCGGCCAATAGTACCCACACTGCAAAATCTTATGGTCGGTCCGGATACCACTATGATGCCCTCCCACAAGCGTGGAATGACATGCCTCCAAAACACTTAGCATCTCAACTTCCGGCACGTATCGGTGAATAAGCCCATCGGCATAACTCCGGTATAATTAAGTCTCATCCCAAAAGAACTTTTTCACATCATGCATGAACTTTTTCCTCTGATGAAAGGACAAGTCCGATGGGACTATATCACTAGCCAGATAATTTGCCAAATCTGCGAACCATGGAATCAAGCCATGAGAAGCAGTCAATACATGCTCATCAGGGAAGGTATCATCAGTTTTAGACTTTTCACCCAACTGTCGCATAGCTTCCTCGTCTAATCTGGACAAGTGATCAACAACTTGGTTTTCTGTCCCTTTTCTGTCTTTCACCTCAAAATCAAACTCTTGCAACATTAGCACCTATCTAATCAACCTTGGTTTCACATCCTGCTGTGCCATCAAATATCTCAAAGCAGAGTGATCAGTATGCACTATGACTCTCGTGCCGAGGAAATAGGAGCGAAAATTTTTGAAAGCAAATGCCACAGCAAGAAGCTCTTGTTCAGTCATAGTATAGTTCTTTTGAGCTTCATTTGGGGACTTACTTGCATAATAAATGGGGTGAAGGATTTTATCCCTTCTTTGTCTCAATACCTCACCAAGAGCAACCCCACTAGCATCACACATCACCTAAAATGGTTTGCTCCAATCTGGGGAAATAATGATGGGCGCAGACACTAACTTCTCCTTCAACTCTCCAAATGCCTTCAGGCAAGATTCATCAAAATAAAATCTACATTACTTCTCAAGTAACTTGCACAGAGGATGTGCAATTTTTTGAGAAATCCTTATTAAATTTCCGATAGAAGCCTGCATGCATAAGAAAACTTCTCACACCTTTTATAGATATGGGTGGAGGAAGTCTCTCAATAACCTCTACTTTTGCTCGATCAACCTCTATCCCCTTTTCTGATATGAGATGTCCCAATACAATACCCTCTTTACCATAAAGTTACACTTTTCCCAATTTAGCACAAGGTTGCAATCTTCATATCTTTTGAGAACTTAGGACAAGTGACTCAAACGATCAAAAGAGTCTCCAACAATTAAAAATTCATCCATGAACACCTAAATAGTGTCCTCCACCATATTGGAGAGTATTGACGTCATACATCTCTGAAAAGTAGATGATGCATTACACAACCGAAAAGGCATCCTCTTGAATGCGAAGGTCCCATAAGGGCAAGTAAAGGTGGTTTTCTCTTGATCTTCCGGTGCAATAGTGATTTGATTGTAACCCCAATAGCCATCAAGAAAACAGTACCATACTTTTCCTGCGAGTCTATCTAACATCTGATACATGATGGGCATAGGAAAATGGTCCTTATCAGTCCATGCATTCAACTTCCGATAATCTATACACACTCCCCATCCGGTCATCAGCCTTATTGGAACAAGCTCATTCTTCTCATTAGGAACCACTGTCATTCCCCCCTTTTTTGCCACACACTGAACAGGGCATACCCAACTACTATCTGCAATGGGAGATATATGACTCCGGCATCCAACCACCTAATAATCTCCTTCTTTACTACCTCTTGCATAGGTGGATTCAAACGTCTCTGGTGCTCAATACTTGGCTTATGATTGGGCATGAGTTGGATTTTGTGTGAACAAATACCGGGAGGGATCCTAATAATATCCACAATAGTCCACCCAATAACTCTTTTGAACCTCTTCAACAATTCCACCAAACACTCTACTTGCTACACAATCAAATCCGACGTAATAATTACCGACAAAGTTTTATATCTTCCCAAAATTATATACCTCAAATGAGGAGGTAGAGCCTTAAGCTCTGATTTTGGAGCATCCTCAATAGATGGTTTCGCGGGTGGAGACTCGCGATGCTTCATATCCAACTCCAATTACTTTGGTTTTAACCAAAATGCACCTCGATCAAGTGCCGCAACCAATGACCCATACTCTTCAATACCATCACTCTCAAAATTCATGATCACTGCCGCTAGTGCCTCAACACCAAGGCGCTCTTCGATTTGTTTCTCAGACGTACTCTCAATCCTGTAAGATATAGCAGATACCATTTGGAGCTCACCACTCTACTTTGTGGACCTACAAAAGTTGAAGGTTTCTTCTTCAATTCAACCGAAACTTCATCTGCCCTTTTTCCATGTCAACCAAGGCGCGATCGGTAGCAAGGAACGTCCTCCCAAGAATAATAGGCACCTCAAAATCCACCTCACAGTCAAGAATCACAAATCGATCGGAAATATAAATGACTCCACCTTCACTAACACATCATGGAGTATCCCAATAGGCCTCTTCACAGTTCGATCAGCCATCAGTAACCGCATCGTTGTGGGATTTGGTTCACCCAAACCCAATTTCTTGTAAATAGAGAGAGGCATGAGATTTATGCTTGCACCTAGATCACATAGTGCTTTAGCAATGTGTAACAACCCGATGGTACATGGAATAGTGAAAGCTCCCAGATCTTCCTTCTTTTGCACAAGAGATATTGTAGCAATAGCACTACAATGTTGCATTCGGTCATCATCCTCAAAACTTACCAATCTCTTCTTTGTAACCATATTTTTCATAAACTTGGCATAACCGGGCATTTTTTCAAGGGCTTATATGAAAGGGACATTCATGGAAAGATGTTTCAACATGGTAATAAAACGTCGGTATTTACCATCCTCAATCTTCTTCACCAATCTTTGCGAGAATGGTGGTGGTGGTCTAGGCACGGGGACCACCTTTTGGGGTATCTCTGCTTCTTTCACCGCTTCATTTACCAACTCACCACTAGATTCTACTACCTTATCATCTCTTCTCACCTCATCTTCTACGCCACACGACATAGGTGGATCAATGGTTTACTTACCCCATCGAGTCGTGACTACCATATAATGTCCATCATTTTTTGTATTTTGGATGGTATTGCTAGGAAGAGTACCCGGTTGACGAGGGTTCATAGTAGTAGACAATTGGGCCATTTGCAACTCAAGATGCTTGATTGAGACTGCATGTGCATCCACCTTTTGCCCTATATTAGCCAAATCACCTCTCAACTCCTTGGCGTACTCATCACTAGCGTTATTCCTCCGCATCATCTTTTGCAACATATCTTCAACTCGCGCCATACTACCTCTACCATCCCTAGGAGCAACTTTCCAATTTTGAGGCAGAACATAGGGCCCACTTCGATCGTTTTTGTTACAATAGTTACCCCGATTTAAGTAGTTGTCGCGGTTGTAGTTTCCTTATCGAACATAATGGCCTTCTCTTTTGTAATTTCCATAGTTCCTACCTTGATTTCCTTGACCTTGGCGCCAATTCACCTAATTGGAGCCTTGGGCGTTTCGGTCGGAAACCCCCCGTCTGCTCATTCACTGCATAAGAATCCTCTTCATAGTAGTACTCGTCATTTGGCGGTGGTGATTTAGTCAAATAATTCACCGCATTTACCTTTTCCGCACCTCCAGTGACATGTTTCGAAGCCAACCAGAGATCAGTTCTCTTTTGAGCCATCTCTTCACGAATCTCATCGGCGGCCGGATTTTGTGTAGCTTGCCCTGCAAAGGTGTTTCTCCCAGTATCCGACTTCCTAGTGTTCCAAACTTTATTGTCGCAGGAGATTTTCTCTAACTTCTCTGTGATCTCTGCATGAGTGTACTCACCATAAGAACCACCCGCAATCATATCAAGTACTACCTTATTATTGTCATCGTGCCCCCGATAGAAATACTCTTTCAACGACTCATTATCAATGCGGTGGTTTGGGACACTTCTTACGAATGAGGTGAATCTATTCTAAGAGCTACTCACAGATTCCCCACGTAATGCAACAAAGTTGTTCAATCTATTTTTGTGGTTGAGATTTTTAGATACCGGGTAACAACGTGCTAGGAACACATCTCTCAATTGATCCCAAGTATAGATCAAGTTATAGGGCAACTCAGTAAACCATGTCGCGGCCTCTCTCGTTAGTGAGAGAGGGAACACTCTAAAACCGATGACATCCATGTCCAAGTCTGGCCTCCCTACACAACTCTTGCACACCGAACTCAGTTTGGCGATGTGAGCATGTGGATCCTCGGATGGTAGCCTCGAAAACAAACCTCTGGCGGTGAGTATCTACATCAAGTTACTAGTTACCACGAAAGTGTGACCCTGTGGTAAGGCGGTAGGACAAGAGACCCATCAGAGTCAGTGATGTTAATGTTTCCCCTATAGAACTCCTGAGGGCGTGGGATGGGAGGTTTCCTCCTCAAAGCATCATCATGTGGATTATGAACAACCACTTGATTGTGAGCATCTAACGGCGGTGGAGGTTGACGATTGATCCCATCGACAGGATTACCAGGATTCTATTGGTTATTCATTCTGTCTAGTGTCTGGTTCAGTTCAGGATCGTATGGAAGAGTTGGTTCTCCTCGACTACGCGTACTTGGCATAAACTAGAGCTAGACCAGAGAGAGACAAAAAGAAAAAGAAAAAGTAAAATTAGGAAATCTTTTACTAAAATTTGGTAATGTGCTTAAAGTTAATCTAAAAGCCACTTTCCCCGGCAGCGGCGCCAAAATTTGATACGCTCAAATTGCACTTCCTTACAGAAGTATAAGCGGTCGTATTAAGTAAAGAACCCAAAAGTAGGTTGGGGTCGATCCTACGAGGAAAATGGTTTAGACTTAACTTCAATATAAAATTACGTCTTTTTAGTGAAGTCCTTTTCGAAAAATGTTAATTAAAGAGGGGGTCTTGTGAAACAAAAGTGTTTAATTATTTCTAAGTAAAAAAATGGCAAGATTTAAACTTTGGTGTTTATCAAGTTGTGAGAGAAACTAGGGTGTAAGTGTTCCCCATAGGTTCATAACGCGGTAATCCTAGCTATAACAATTCCTTCCTAGTGTCTTGCATACAAAGTGGTAAGTTAGGTATCTCTAAATCCTTGGTCCGGCGTTTAGAGAATTTTACTCCGTACCTTGGTCCAGCTACGTGCATCTAAGTTACTTACCCTTACCTTTACTTCATATTAAGCATCATATTCGATGTATAGCTTAGTTATTACTCCGCACCAATAGAAAATAGTCTATTAGATAGTATCCCACTCAATCTATGTTGATAATTCTTTTCTTATTGACTACCCCCTTGGTCCGGCAAGTAGAAATAGGATAAGTTCTAACGTATGCACTCGTTAAAAAGACTTCTAAGCGAAAGAATTATCAATGCATGCAAGAACCTATTCGAGAATTGTTATTTAGCTAATTTTACTATGTTAATCACCCTAGTTGTGGATTTAGTTACCCATGCCTAGAATAATACAATTCATAGTTGATAAACAATAATTCATAAACTTACTTTAACAAGTTTGAAGTAAACCAAGAAATTACGCTTGAAACAACAATATTCACTTGAAAATCTATTCTGCAAACATGAATTAATTGCCCAAGTTGCAAAGTCATATCTCCAAGAACAAAGTTATGAAAAATAATAAAGAATCCAACCCCAAAAACGAGTTTTACACCCTATTTATAAAGACATTGTCCTAAAATAAAAGGAAAACAAATAAGGAAAGTTTGTCCAAAAAACGCGGCTTTAATTGACGACTCCACAGTTCATCGATAGAACGATGGACTGCGACTGCCTCCGTCAGTCCAGACTTACCTTTTTGTTCAACCTTCACTTTTGCATCTTCTCTGATCCAATCGACGGACCAACAACATGGTCCGTCGATTCACTTACGGTCCATCGATGCTTCTCATTGTTCCACACTTAGCTTTTCTTCAACACCGAGTACTGGGACATCTCTCTGATCTGATCGACGATTTGCCAGGACAGTCCGTCGATCAACCGATGGACCATCGATCCTTCCGTAACCCCATACTTAGTGAAAATCCCTCGAGTTTCTGCTAGATGTCTGAACCTCTAATCGACGGTAACCACCTACGGTCCGTCGATAGGATGACGGGTTGTCGATGGCTTCGTGGGTCATTTCTGCACTGATTCTTCACAGCCTTCTGCATTTAAGTTTCGGACAACTTTCCTACAAAACACACACTAAACTTAAGGAAGAAGCATTGAAAGTACCGTGAAACCACGGTACATCAATACCTTCCTAAGGTCATGATACATTTTGGTGGTACCTGGAAGAATAGATAACGGAAACTATGGGATTGTTCTAGAATTATATTTCTCAAATCCTCAATATCCTATACACAAAATCTCCCTTCGTACCTAAGAATACCATCCCCCCTTTGGGAAAATGACTCATTGAGCTTACCAAGTACCGATTACTTCAACTCCATCAATAGAGGATCAAGATGTTGCTTAGATTTCACCTCAACCACTAATGATGAATCAGAGTTATGATGGACCATGAAACCACCATTTGGAGAATCTTCTAACCGAACAACTAAACGAGCAAACCTATGAACATATTTCACAAGTTCTTTCTTATCTTCTTCCACATGAGACACACTACCCATAGTCACACGACTCAAAGAATCCGCAACCACATTGGCCTTGACGGGGTGGTAAAGGACACTCATGTCATAGTCTTTCAAAAGTTCTAACCATCTTCACTGTCATACATTCAACTCCTTTTGTTGAAACACATATTGAAGACTTTTAAGGTCAGTAAACACATCAACATGCACCCATAGAAGTAGTTTCTCCATATTATCAAGGAAAAAACTACAGCTGCGAACACAAGGTCATGAGTCGGATAATTCTTCTCATGAATTTTGAGTTGCCTAGAGGCATTAGATATCATTTTGCCATGTTGCATGAGGACACATATCAAACCCACTCGGGAAGCATCACAATACACTACAAAACCTTCATTACCCTCCGGTAAAGTCAACACCAGAGCAGAGGTAAGCTTATCTTTCAACTCTTAAAAACTTTTTTCACAAGCTTCCGACCACTCAAACTTCACCTTCTTCTGAGTCGAAGCTGTCAAAGGAGAAGAAATGGAAGAAAATCCCTCAACAGACCTTCTATAGTACCAGGCTAAACCCAAGAAGTTTCTTATGTCGGTATGAGTCAAAGGTCTAGGAGAATTTCTAACCGCATCCATATTTTTATGATCGACCTCTACACCCTCACCAGAGATAACATGGCCAATAAAAGTAACTGACCTCTACAAAAATTCACACTTGCGAAATTTTGCATTAAGTTTGTTTTTCATTGAGGACTTGCAAGGCCAACCTCAAGTGACTCTCATGCTCATTTTTGTTCTTGTAGTATATCAAAATATCTTTAATGAACACAATAACAAATGAGTCGAGGTAATCTCGAAAAACTCTATTCATTAGGTCTATAAATGCCGCTCGGGAATTTGATAACCCAATAGACATCACTAGGAAATCATAGTGACCAGATCTAGTTCGGAAAGTTGTTTTGGGAACATCTTCACCTCTTACCCTAATTTAGTGATATCCTGACCTAAAGTGAATCTTGGAAAAGTAGCTAGAACCTTGGAGTTGATAAAATAGACCATCAATCCGAGGGAGAGGATACTCGTTGTTTATGGTGACCTTATTGAGTAGGTGATAATCAATGCACATTTTAAGGGACCCATCATTCTTATTCACAAACAAGATCGGAGCACCCCATGGAAAAATACTAGGTTGAATGAAACCCTTGTCAAATAAATCTTTGAGTTGGATCTTCAATTTTATCGATTCAGTCGGAGCCAACTTATATGGAGGAATTGAAATGGGGTTCGCATTCGGTAATAAGTCAATGCCAAAGTCAATTTCTTGTTCAGGAGGAAGTCAAGGAAGGTCATCAGGAAAAAACCTCTGGACATTCCCTCACTACGGGGACCGACTCAATGGAAGGAGTTTCACATTCTAGATCTTTAACCCTCACCACACAGTATAGACAACCCTTGGCTATCATCTTGTAAGCCTTCAAGCAAGAAATGATTTGACCCCTTGGCATAAAATTTCCCCCCTTCCACTCCCTAATGGGTTCATTTGGAAATTGAAACTTCACTACCCTCGTTTTACAGTGTATGGAAGCAAAAAAGCATGAAGCCAATCCATACCCAAAATGATATAAAAATCAAACATGTCAAGTTCTACCAAATCAACAAGAGTAACTCCAATAGGCAGCATTATAGGACATTTACTATAGACTCTCTTTATAACTACCGAGTAACCCATTAGGGAACAACCAAAAAAGGTTCAATCAAAACATCGGAAAGTACATCAAACTTTACCAAAGGTGTAACAAAATAAAGGGTAGCACCTGGATCAAGAAAAGAATAAACATTAATAGAAAAGACTTGTAACATACCAGTCACAACATCGAGGGAGCCCTCTTGTTCAACCCTAGCCTTAAGTGCATAAAAACGGTTCTTTTTTGGAGCTTCAGAGCTAGGACCGCTTGCTTGAGCTTAGGTATTCCCCTTTCCTTGAATCTTCACATTAGTACAGTCTTCACCATATGGTCACCTTTTCCACTACCATAGCAACTATGAGTTCTAACAAGGCATTCACCCACATGTTTCTTACCACACTTACCACAAGTTTGTCTTTCTCTTGGTGGATCAACGTTTCTCCCCTTTTGAGATTTAGGGTTAGACACCCTATCATTGCGAGTCTTGGAGAAACTTAAAGGAACTTGGTTCGAAAACCTCTTGTTGAACGTAATCTTGTCTTGCATATCAAGCCTACTCTTAGAAGAACCACTATCAAAAGATCTTACCTTCTTAGTTTCCCTATTCCTCTTCCTTAATCGACTCTCCGCTACTTGTTGAGAATTAACAATCAACCAAAAAATATTAATGTTGTCATGAAGCATAGCTGCAGGACATTCTTCTTCAAGATCTTCGGCCATATCTATTACATAATGGCTCATTTTAATCCTATCATTAGAAACTAAAGAGGAAGCATATTTGGACAGCTTAATGAACTTTAAGGAGTATTCCTTAACGCTCTTACCTCCTTGACGAAGGTTGATGAACTCCTCTACCTTAGCTTCCCTTTGCTCCCTTGGAAAGAATCTGTCAAGAAAGTCCTTTTTGAAGAGCTCCTAAGTCACGCACCACCTCCTAAAGCCCAATTATCCTTCCATTGGTTGTACCATGTATGAGCCATGTCCATGAGTTGAGAGGCAGCAAGCTTAGCCTTTTTAGTAGTACTCACCCCCATAGCAAACAAAATCTTATAGATCTCATCAAGGAAGTCTTGGGGGCCTTCATCAACCTTGTATCCAAAGAAGATAGGAGGATTCATCCTCGTAAAATATCTTAAAAGTGTAGCCATAGTACTAGCATGTAGGTTCTCTCGAGGTTCAACCTCTAGGTTAGCTTGTGCCGTAATTGCTTGAGCTTGAGTGGTGATGGCTTGGTCCATTTGGAGAAGGGCTGCCCTCACCTCACAATCCATCATGGCCAGAGGATTGACCAGAACTTAGTCATTCGCAACAACTTGCTCTTGAGGAGGAACTCGATTGCCTTCGGGAGTAGCTCCCGCATCACAATCTCTTCTCCACTCTTCTACCGATTGTCCTTCTTGTGTTCATCGCCGGTAACAACAAGAAAGGGATTAGATGCTAAAAGACACATAGTGTCAAAACTCTCGAGGCACGACATAGGATTACCAAGTAAGGAGACTTTTTCCAAATCATCACATAGCCTCTCATCCGTAATTGTGGCGCACTTTACAACCATGAACAAGACACTATGTAATGTGGTTTAGTGAGACATTGATCCTAATATTATTCAACCTTGCTTGGATACGAAGTTTATCACGACTGGAGTGTTACATTAACATCATCATGTTTTGGCATGTTTAAGGAGGAATGTCCTTCTCCTTAATAGACTCACATGTTATCATGAGTTCATACACAAGCAATGCACAAGGGTCAATTCATTTTAATGAGAACTTCTCAATGTTTAACTAAAACATGGTCATACTCTCTTCCTAATGAAGTCAACATCGTAAATCACACAACACACATCACAACAACAGGAAGCCATTATACATAATTTTAGTTCTAGCATGACAATAGTCTTCATAAGCATGCATCAATTTGGGAAATTCTTGCAAATATAGGAACTCATGAAGACCACTAGCTAATTAAACATACTATCACTTCTTAAGAGTGAGACTACATTAATACTTCCCATGTCTTAAAAGTTACATAAGCTTAAGAGATTCATAATTTTTCATTTACATGGAACTCAAGTTCTCATTGGTGGCCTAAAACGTCACACCTTAAAAGTGACATCAAACATGCTCCTTACATCATGTCATGAAGTTAAATGCACAACTAATATATCATGATGCACAATCACCATGAGAAAACATGAATTTGATTAAAAATCCTTTTTCATGCAATTTATAACCTTCAAAACATGCATATCATAGTGTCAATTAAGACATACATAACATTTGGAGAACATGAAAATGATACTTCTATGCAAGACTCCTATTATGAACAAGCTACTAGGAAGTCCTTGGTCTCAAGCTTAATTAACAATAGAAGGACAAGATAGGGGTATCTACAACCGTATTACTCACATCATCATCCCCCACTTAGGTTAAACACAATTAATCTCAACTTTCAGACAACCTTAGCTTACAAATATAAGCAAGAAAGCACATCATCCCTCTATTGGGATCTAAGATCATGCACACCCGTTATTAACATCACCTAAAAGTTATTCTCAACCTAGAGAAGTTCAAGGGAACTCAACATAGGAACATCAAGGGTACTCAAAATTTTACTATCTAGGCTTATTATCCCCCACTTGGGGTATGCCTAATCACATCATGCCCTTAAACACCAAGATCAAGGCAACTCAAGATCAAACCTACATACACCTCATTTAATATATTTTAACATCATTTATCAATGAGGGTCATCACTCCTAATCTCATATCAAGGAGTCTACTAACTTAATAATAAAAGGCAATACCTCAAGCTTCATTATTCCTCTAAGTTCAACACCTAAATGAAATCCATAATATTCAATTTAGGTCATACTACCCAACCACATAAGGTCTCAACTATACCATAAATACAAAGGGTCATGAAAACCATAGGGGAAACAATAGAAGAGAGTTGGCCATGAAGGCCTCTTTCTTGTCTTTCAACACTAGGAAAGGTAACTTCTAGTCCATTTCAACCCACATTATCACTTTTGGAGGAAACATCCAACCAACTACACCTAGGTACATCTAAACACTTCCATAAATAGTAATACTTTAGATCAAACTTAAAAGTCAACTAACCACTTGTAAAGTAGTTCAACATCTCTCCTCCTCTTTAAGGTTTAAGGGATATATAGTACCCTCTAGGTCAACTTTAGGGCAAAACATAATTCCAACTTGGAGAATAAAACACATTCTTCCCTTTTCCGCACTTTTAGGATAGGTTCATAAGGGAACAATTCATAAGGGTTATCCCACTACTAACATACTCCCAATCACCTTACTAGGTAAGCACACTACCTTCTCTTCTAGAATCAAGCCTATACGAAAGACTCCAATCCATACAAGGCAACTATGAAAAATCATCACATAAAAGGCAACATTTAAACCATTACACATAGATAAAAGGCAACATGCATCTTTAGCTATTTACCACATTCCATCAAAGCATTTTAAATCTAAAACATATCATTATATTATCATTATATCAAGTCATATAGAAATTTATCATTCCAAAGGGAACTCATTTTAATCATAAGAACTCTTAACAATCTATAACTATATCATATCATAATTTTCACATAACACCTTATTTCTTATAAATCACATATATATCCATAAGTTGCACCACATAAACACATGTAAAATGCACCTTCACATATACTCATCAAAGCATATAACCAAGATAAGCATGAAAACTTGCCTTTTCTCCCTCAAGCATAGAGATACTATCTCATCCAAGCAATCACATCAAAAAGACCACCGGACAAGAAAACATAAGTGAGAGATCATATTGAGTTGAGTTCTATGGCACGGTATGAGAATAGTGAAGAAGGGAAACTCTAAAATCCTATAGCCTCTGTCTCATAGATGTGTCACAACTCACCACTGATGCACAAGACTTTACTAGACGTGGCAATATGAGACTTTGGACACTACAACCACTTTTATAACCTCATGCCCTGATACCACATTTGTCACGACCGAGGAGCACCCCCTAGAAGTAACATGGTGTACATGAACTCTTGGAGGTCTTATACAATCCTATAGTCATCATTCATCACATTTTCATAGGTAAATTTAGGGGAAAATTTAAAACTTTTCATAGCATGTCATATGCTAGAAACGTCACTTCATATATATAAAATATCACAATACATAGTTAGACACGAAGTTTCTTTTGACATCTTAGACTCAATATCATTAGAATAGAATACGGACACGACCCTTATCAATATATAACAATAACTAAGTTATTACATAAATTTGAACATAAACATGACATAAGAAATCCTTGAATCATAAGGATCCCTTTCTTGAGCTTGGGAAACACATATCAAGCCCTTCACTTTTAGAGACATCCTTTAAGCATCCATAACCTACACTTTGTGTAAAAAGGTGAATAAGAATGATGTTAGTACAAGAATTCACTAAGTATGGTAACTATGGAAAATCATGCATTTAAAAAAGACATTTGGTTAGAAAACCGTGCATCATACCTTTTAGTAAAACTTCACAAAGCCTTTATACAATAAGTACAACATAGCTCATATACTTAACATAGGCATAGACATTATTCATAACATTACATAAAGCCACATAATGCATTTAAGGCACCTTTATCATATTCATAACATAATCTTCCACCCCAAGTAGCCCTCTAGTAATACTTGGCCTTTAACTATCGTTCATTACATAATACATGAAAAGTAGTGCAGAATTTAAAACTTTTCAGGACCCGAAAGTACCCCCTAGAAGTTAGGGGGAACCCTTGGGTCATAACTGGGCGTACTTGACCCTTTGGCGTCTTGTAATAGCCCTTTAACTATCGTTCATTACATAAGACATGAAAAGTAGTGCATAATTTAAAACTTTTCACGACATTTAATAAAAAGAGGAATTCTTTCATAAATACTTAGAGAATCTAATCGTCACAAGACAACTTAAAGACACGACATAAAAAATCTTAGGGACACGGACCTTTACATTGAAAGAAATACATAAAAAGTCTTTAAATAAAGAAACTAAGAAAAGGACTATGCCCTCGAATATATGAGGACATACTTAGTGTTGAGGGAATCTTTCCTAAGCTTTGCCTTCTAGACTTCTTCTTGCTTCCAAACCTATTTTTATAGAGTATAGAAAAGTATGGGGTTAGTACAAAACAATGTACTAAGTATGGCATATGCAAAATCATGTAAAAAGGGACATTTTAGTAAAAATAAGGTTTCATGCCAAATAATTAGAACATTGATGAATTTTCAAATAAAACAACATAAGAAACATCATTTAACACTTAGAGAAGGATTTCAATAATTTTAACAAAAGGGGTGCACTTTACAGTGAAGTAACCAAATCTTACGTTGAACTATTATAACTTTACAGTGAACCAATTTGACTCCAAAATAGTGAACTTCCAAGGTATTGCCAATGAGGAAGTGAACTCATTTCCGTAGAAGTTTCTATAACCGAGGATACCCTAAGACTCTCCAAGGTAAGACATGAAGGAAACGTCTAAACACCTCCTTCAATGCACACCAGGGATATCCTTAAGACTACCCACCATAGGCTTACTCCACTCGAGAGAAAAAGTAATCAATCAATCACAAGACATTAGAAAAACACTCAACAACACACAATGACTTCGCTTTTGGAAGGCCTACTTAGTGCAATAAGTAGATGGCGTCCCATTTCACCATCTACCGTAAGTAGTACACTCTTTTAGAAAGATTGGTACCAAGACTCCCCTTTCGGAAGGTCTACTTAGTGCAATGGATAGATAACATCCCATACCACCACCTAACCTAAGTAGTACGTGTTTTTAGGAGACTTAGTTTATTCAATTCATATAAGACTAACCAAGACTCCCCTTTCGGAATGCCTACCTAGTGCAATGGATAAATAGCATCCGATTCCACTACCTACCCTAAGTAGCACACTATTATAGAAGACTTAGAACATTTATTAATTTTGTGGGGGTTTGATTAACCGACATAGAACATGAGAGGTAGACATGGAATCCCGCTATTAACCCTTATTAGATGAGGGATCCTCACTTGCCTAGAGTAAAGTCATTCTTTTGAGCTTTTACATGGCTTTCCAAATAGATACACCTATGCGTGCGTATAGTTAAGGGATAAGGAGATTTCTACTAAGTAACTCATTCTCTACTAACGAGGAGTACTCCTCTCAAGAATTACATTGGAATACAACATCTCAACTCACGAAGTGTAACCACCCCTTCTTCATATCCTGTCGGTGCTAATCATAAATCCCCACGGATTCTCAACATTTTATAATATAGGTTAAAATTAACTAGTGAACACCACATCTCAAATCACGAAGGGTATTCATCCTCCGACCTATCTTAGAAAACTCTTAGGATGTAGTGAGGTTGGTACTAAATACTTCATCTCAACTCACGAAGAGTGTTCACCCGAAAACTCCCCTTTTTACTCAACTTAGATTCATACATTCATTTAAGTGTGTGTGTACGTGTGAGAACACCTTGCATATAAGCATAATTTTATTTATATTAACTTCTATATATGCTTTAGTCCTTTATTCATCAAATCACACACTTTACATGCTTCACAAAATCATGTACTTCATTTAGGCATAATCAGAGCACAACATGCAATTCAAGCTTAATAATATGCAATACAAGAACCATCTTCAATATCACTTCACTTAACATATTAGGCCTTCAAATCCACACTCACAATACATACTAAGTATAATCAAATTCATCAAGTAAACACCGTCACCAAGAAGGTGGACCATACCACTCAAGAGTATTTAATAATTAAATCGAAACAACATAAACAAATTACCCTTTAATCCAAGCTTCCATCACCTATAACATTTTATTCAACAATTCATCATAAATTAGCCCTTAGGTCAGTAGCTAATCATCAATGACAACACAAGTGAAGCAAAGCTCAATGACTACAAAACCAAGCTCATTTAACCCATCTCTTAAACCATAATGTGATAAAAAAGCTTTCACATGATTTCATTGAAGTTTTAACATTAAACTAATAAACTAACATTAGAAACATAATTATTAAGTCATTCAAAACGTTTTTCTGCAAGACCCATATTTAGAGTTGAAGATAGAAGAAACTAGGGTTGAAAACCCTTTTTGAAAATCCATTAGAAGTGACTCCTTGAATGGAATATAGTTCAAATATGGATACCATACCTTAGATAAGAGAAACCTCAATGATTTTTATGAAGACCTTGACCATACCTTAGTTCTTCTTGACTTCTAACTTCCAAGGAGACTTGAGAGAGAGTTCTAAGGGAGAGGGGTATTGGGTTTTAGGAAATGAGATCTAAAATTTGGTCTTACGATTTGAAACACTTTAATTTACCTAATAAAACCTAAAAATATCATCCTAGGATCATAAAAGATTTGGGGTGAATTTACCAAACACCCCATGCCTTGGCAGATTTTTGACAGCTTTTTTGACAGCACCATCGACGGATGCAACCAACGGACCGTCTGTCCATCAATGTTTCGTTGGTGGGGTCTCGTGGTTTTACACTAAGAATCATTTGAGGCCTATATATCCCACCTTGAAGGTCCAATCGACAGGGCAAGTGGACAGGCCGTTGGTTGGACCACTGGTCGTCGTTTGCCCTCGTTGGTGGACACTGCCAAGGCAGTTTGGGTCCTTCTCTTGGGCCCTTCTCTAGGGCCCCTTGTGAATCCTAGGTGGCGTCGTACCCGAACGATAAAATCCTAAACATAGTATTCTAGGTATTAGGAAAATCTCACACCAATTTCAAGAAAAACAAACACTTAAAACTCACTCAAACGCATCAAGACACACGAGCACTTTCTAAGACATATCTTTCGAACGTTATGGACGTTCTTGGACATTTGACCTCCAAACTTAACAAAATTTACAAACTGTGTAAGAACACTAGTGTATCTAATTTTAACTTAAAATTAACTCAAGAAACCATCTCGAATCTCTAGTTCACTTTAGTTCGTTTTAGGGTGTTACAGGTGCAATGCATGAATAGTGTCCCATTCCACTACAAATACTCAAGCATCACCTAAATGTCAGCAAGGTGAACATTCACATAACCTTCATTTACTCAAACATAGGCATTCATGAAAGCATAGGATATCATAAGACACATATTTCATACATAACTCAACATGCTTCATAGACCACATAGAAGAGTCATTGTAAGAAAACACGTAAGAGAAGTTGAAATTAATTTGGCAAAGAACTCATGGCTTGATTGAAAGATATGGAGTTTTGATCATAAATTATCTTTGAAAACCTTTGAAGGAACTCTCTAGATGAATGGATATATAAAGATGAAGGATAACCATACCTCATTAGATGAAAAGCCACAAGAATTTGATGTAGAAACCATCACAATCCATCAACCAAGTTGTTCTTCAGCTTCATCTCCAATGGAGGTTTCTAGAGAGGTTTTGTTTTGACAAGGAAGATGAAATTTGAAGAATAAGGTCTAATTGTGGTTAAGGGATTATATACTAACTTAAAATACCTAAATACACATAAACGAACCGTCCATACTAATTGAGGAACGTGGGGTGAGTATCTCATTCACCCCCTAGCATGGTAGTGTGCATGCATCAGAATTGCAGGCAACATCGACGACCATGGACGACGAGGCGTCGCTAGAGTGATGGCTCGTCCTGTTGATCCGTCGATGGTGACTGAGGCTGCACTTTGGGGGCTTATGAACACAAGTATAAGTGTTCATCTATGCTCCCCCATCAACGGGGTGTCATCTCATGCACGGGGCGTCGATTCTTGGCTCATCGATTGACACTTCCAAGGCAGTGTCTAGGCAGCCTTTGGGTCCTACTCAAGGAACCCTTTGGTGGTCCTTGGGGAGTTTTGACCAAACGTTTCAAATGTAAATACGATCATACACATGTTAAGGACCTTTCCTATAAATTTGAGCATCAAACAACTTGTAAAACATACCAAGGAATACTAGAACACACTAGCACTTCTCAAGGAAAACTTTCGAACGTCATCAGACGTTCTCGGACGTTTGACCTCCAAATCACTTCAATTCAAGTATGCATATTTTAAAACACTTATTTAACATATTATAAACCTTTTTAGTCACATGTAAGGCTCTAAGAACCTTAGCTCATATTGACAGACCTTTCAGTGTATACAAGGTGATTAGAGCTATGGGGGTGACTTCCAGGGAGAAGGAAAAGTTGATTCATAACAATTGAGGGAATTTTATCACGTGTGGCACACTCAATGAAATGACAATAGTCCATTTGAGTCGGGTCCTATAGAATGGAAAGAGTTTAAGAAGGACTTCTTAGGAAAGTACTTTCAACGTGAGAGAAGGGAGGTGAAGTTTGAGAAGCTTATAAACCTTTGGCAAGGTAATATGAGTGTTGAGGAGTACTCTTTGAAGTTTAATATATTGTCTAGGTGTGATCCATTCTTTTTGTCTAACCCTAGGGATGAGATGAGTAGGGTTGTTACTGGTGTTACCGGCCTTGTGAAAGAAGAGTGTTGTACAGCCATGCTCCATAATGACATGAACTTTTCTAGGCTCATGGTGTATGCACAATCCATTGAAGAGCCCAAGCTTAGTAGGGTTTAAAGATATTTGAAGAGGGGTAGATTCGATGGGCAAAACCAACCTAAGTTTAAGAAGAGAGCTCCAAATCAAGATGGGTATAGTGCTCCTAAGGTCAAGTATGACAGATGTAGTGGTTCTCAAGGCATCAAGACTACTTGTTCTACTTGTGGGAAGAAGAACTTTGGGAAGTGTCTACACGGTACCTCTGGGTGCTTTGTTTGTGGTAAGGATGGTCATAAGGTGAGAGATTGTCCTACTATTGCAGCTAGAGGAATAGAGCCCAGAAAATTTCTCTTAATGCCTCGGATGTTGGTGCACCAAAGAGGAATCGTTTCTATGTTCTCTAAGCTAAAAAGGGAGGAAATTCGGATGAAGGTATCGGTAAGTTATAGTTTTCTCTCATAATTTGTGATGGGTTCCTTCTAAGTTGGGGAGTATGGTGAATAATTGGTTTGTAGATTGTTGTCTCTTCTCTTCTATTCTATTCAATCTTGAGAGTTAGAACTTCAAAGTAGCATGTTGCATGCGTTTAGGAGTCTAAGTAAAAATCAATTTTAGTGATCTCCTTACATTGTGCATATCATTTCATGAGGATATGTTAATGTGAAAGAATGAGTTTATATGATTTTATCTCTCATATTTTCATTCCTTTTTAATAAATTTCTTAAATATTGCATTAGTGTACTAGTGAGCATGCTTTATGTGCTTAGAAATGATTAATAAATTGCTTAATTGATTCCTTTTTAATAAATTGCTTAATTATTGCTTAATTTCATGAGAAATGGTTATAATGTGCTTATAAATGATGTATATGAGCATGATGATATGTGGACAAGGAAGTTCCTCTTATATGATATAAAAGGGTAGTGTTTTATTTCATGATAAGATGTAGATGTTGTTCCTACTCTCTTGTTGTGTTCGAGTCTGTTGATTGTGTGGAGTTGATGTTCCTCCTAACTATGTGTGTTTTATATGGTGTGGTATGATTATGAGTTTCTAGTATTTATTCTTTACTCTTGAAAGTGTTTAAAGTGTAGCAAGTATCATTCGAGGACAAATGTTGTCCAAGTGGGGGAGAATGTAATGACCCTTAAAATGAACTAGATTGAATTAAAGATATGATGTGTGTTTCATGAGTCAAAATGTTCTGAAAATGAAGAAAATAAGTGTTCGAAGTCAGTTTAATGAATTTGGGAGACTTTGGAAGTCAAACTTCTTAGAACGACCAAGACGTTCGAAAGTTAGCCTTTAGACGTGCTATTGTGTTATAGTGTGCCTTTGCATGTTTTATGTGTTGTTTGGCATGAAAATTGATAGTAGAGGTTCCTATCATATAGATGAAAGATTTTGGGGTTGAAACGTCCCGGCACGACTCCCCAAGGACCACCCTAAGGGTCCTTGAGGAGGACCCAAACTTTGGCTTGAAACAGCCCAAGGCACTCCCAAACGATGAGCACCAAACAATGGTCCCTTACTCAATCTACGCCGTGTCGATGGGCAGAGTTGCTCCACTATTAGGTGCGGGATATTAAGCCCTCAAAAACCAGTCTCTTACAAAAACAAAGGACTAGCAAGACGGTCCATTTGTCAGTCGAGGGTTTGTCGATATATTCGTCGATTTACACTTGCAATTTTCTGCAGGTGTCTTGGCCAACATTGGGATATTTTGCGAAATTTACCTAGAATTCTAAATAATTCATAGGCGGTTATTTTAGGTGTTTTTAGTTATTTCAAGTTACTTTACTAGACTAAAACATAAATTAGAATTCATTATTCAAATCAAAACCAAACATCAAAGTAGAACTCTATAGAATCCATTGATGTTAGGAGCAAGGTTGAAGCTAGGAGCTTGATTTCTTCACTGATTCAATATCAATTTCGTGGATAATCTTCAATATAGTTATGGTGTTTGATCCTTTTCTATTCTTCCAAAGAAGGAGTCATTTCAAAAGGCTTTTCAAAGATTTTTTAAAATATAAAATTTCCTATTTTGAATTCTAGCCATGGCTTCTTGTATGAAAAGGTTTAAAATTGTGTTTTATGTTATAATCGATGTTAATTGAATGTTTTAAGATCCAAATCTCTATGAATCCATACTTGTCATGAATTCCTTTTTTTGACTCTAATGTGGGTGAATTTATCATGGCTTAATTGTATCAAATTCTTGTGTACATTGTACTGAGCTATTGAATTATGCATAGATCATGGTAGAATTGATTATACACTGCCTTAATTTGTTGATAATCATATTGCTTTGTTGTTGAACCGTTGATATTGGCTTGTTGTTGGCTTAGTATTGTGTATATGGTTATTGCTAAGGGCCTTTGTATAGTGAATTGGTTTAAAAGGTTAACATATGGTGATGTTGATCGATGCAAATGTGGTGAATTGACCTAATTTTTTTTATATTGTGTAAAAATAATATTGAATTTCATTGATTGGTATGATTCACTTATGGTGGCAGTGTTTATATATTATAATTTTTATTAACATGCCTTGTAGACACTATTATGTGTGATGTTTTCATGTTATAGCTTATATAGATGAGCAAGGTGAATGATGATTATGTGTATATGTATATGTGAGTTTAAAGTGTGAGTTATTATAATTGGATTATATGTGAATATTATGATTGTAACACTCCAGAAAATGTACTTGTCTAGTGAAGAGTCTATTAGGTTTTAAGAATATATATTGGGGTACATAGGCCTCCCAATACCCATTATTGAGTAATATTGGGCATGTTAGAGAATATTGGCTTAAGGGGGTGAGCCAATTTCTATGTATTAACAAGTAACTTAAAATACACTTTGATGTTCAAATGCTCCAATCCAAGCTTGTTTAGGAATTGTACCTGTAATGAAGACCCTAAGCTAAAATTCTCAATTTCTTCGCTTACACACATTACGTACGAGGCATCCATGTGTCAAGCCTAGGTACCATAGCACATGATCATTTAAAATGATCATGTAGATTAAGCAGTGCCCAAGAACATAGTGAGAATTCTTTGGACAAAAAGTGAACTTTCCAAGTGCAACTACAGAGTGCATGGTTAGGAAAGTGCACAACAACACTTGTTCAAGCACATGTGCTACCATCCGAGAGACGAAGCGACCAAGCCCAACCGATTCGGTTAGGGAGGTTAGGGGGCTGGCATGCGTCGGGTCATGACACGTGGGACCGAGCTTCCTAACCAATCCTAGGCTCTAACTAACTTACCTAACTAGCTAGCTAACCTAGGACTTACTAAAATGAATTAACTAGTGTGCCCGAAATCCTAAGACCTAACCGGGTGACACTAGCCGAGTAGCTAACTAAAGAAACATCCTAGTACCTAACCTAGGATGGTCCAAAGGGGTTGGTTATGGTCCTAGTGACTTAGGGGTAATTTAGTAATTACCCTAGGTCACTTAATTAATTAAATTATCAACTTAATTAATTAATGTAAATTCATGGTCAAACCCGAGACCCTTAGCAAATTTTCAGAATTTGGCTAAGCCAAATGCTCTCCTGTTTTTAGTCAATTTAGGAGGGGTATTTTGGTAATTAGCTAATTAATTTATTTAATTAAGTTAATTAGCCTAAGTTAAATTAGTCAATATTCAATTCCTAATACTTAGACTCACGTTTATACAGTAGAAACTCATGACTGAAAAACAGTGAGCAAACATAAGAAAAACAGAAAAATACTCTCAGTTCTCCTTTAGGCTGTTTAAAGGCAATTCTTCAAGATTTTCGTACAAAGAACAGGGTGATCATCGTAGATTCAATTCTAAAGTAAGGTATGGGTTTCTCTCTTGGATTCCTTTCCCCATGAGGCTTTTCAAACGTTTTGAATTCAAGAAAACCAAAACTAAGGTTGTTCGCAATGAAATTGTCGAATGTTCATCTCCCTAGTTCTCCTTATTTCCGATTCGAGTAGTATGTATAATGCAAATCTCGAGCATGTTGTTGGTATGTGGTGCTAATTGATCATTATGTGTAGGTTTCTCTGATTTGATGATGTAGAATGAGACCTATAGGTTAGATGCGTATGATTAAAGTATCATTTACATGAGATAAGAAATGTTGTAATGCCTAATTGTGTTCGAGGAGATGAAATTGTTATAATTCATTTATGAAATTCAGTTTATTGTCGCAAGGAATGAAGGTTTCGATTACTTTGTTTGTTTACAGTAGATATGTTTGTAAGTGTTTGGAATGCAATAATTCCAAGAAGAAATAAGAATGAGAATCAAAGCTAGTTAATGAATCTTCAATGCCAAATCAACTTTATAGCTTGGCCAAACTAAGCACTGAATTGTTCTTATAAGCTAATCAAATGTTAAAAGTTGGCTTGCTTAAAATGATGAGATTACTATAGTATATACATGAAGTTAATTGACTTGGCTAGTGATAATATCATGACAAGTGTTTAGTGAAAGTTTTGTTTATGTCATAAATTAGCCAGCAACATTATTTCCAAAATATGTAATAGAATTGGCCAATTATTAAGTCATACCAATCTTATATGGCCAATGTAAATTATGATGTTTCTTGTAAGGCCAAATACATGTTAAAGATTGACTTGACAAGATGTAACTCAATGAACTCATAACCTAGGGTATGCCAATGATTGGGACAAGTCCCAACATACCCTATCTAAATGAACTTGTGAACATATTAGCACATTGAATAAGTCCTTATAACTTACATAAAGAATGGTACAAGACTACCAAATAACATTGAACAAGATAAGGTGAGTAATGAAATAACTAAAAGCTTATGAGTTATGAAATTGACCCAGAATGGGGTGTTAAAGGAAGTGAGTCAAGTCTCACTTTCACCTAAACAATTATGTTAAAGATACTCACATAAGAGGGTGTTAAAAATCTTGAGACAAGTCTGATTCACACTATGATGATAATGTAAGATTTAAGTTCACATTCATCAAGTATAGAAAGGCATGACAAGTCATCCATTGAGCTAATCATATCTCATACTAGAAGAAATCTTCCATAGTGTATGAGTCAACTCTAAAAGTTCTAAATTATAATAAATTTAGCTAAGCACCGATAGACTAGTAATGAGCTTGTGCAAACACATGTAAGCCTCATGAGATGAGATTACCACCAAGGTGGATAAGGTTATCCAAATTCTCCTAGTCTTTGAACTATGTCGCCAACATAGGTTAGTAGCTAGTGGATCCACCTAAGAAATCTAGGAAGTATTCGGTTTCACTTTTGCTGGTGAACCACCTCTTTTTAGTGTGGGGAAGACACTGGATTTCATGTTAGCTCACATGATCTATGTCGGATAAATGCTAAAGATTTATTTAAGAAAGTAAGAATGAAATAAAGAAAGAACTAGGAAGATGAGGGGTATTCGGATAGGATGACCAAAGGGTGAGGTTACACTAAGTAATGATGTAAGTCATTCTTAGTCATTGCACAGAAAGATCCCAATGGAAGTCTTAAAAGAATATCCTAAGTCAACCTAGAATGTTCAAAGTGAACATGAGATCAAAGAAGTAGAATTGTAAGTTCAAAGAGAACTAAGTAAGAAAAAGCATAAGAATATCAAATCATCAGTGTTTGATAAGAATGAATTTTTAACAGTTATTTGTTTATGCCAATAAAGGCAGCAAACATAATGACTCATCAATTGTAGTATGAATATATGCCCCAGCATCTTTATATTATACAAATGATTAAAGAATGGGCATAGCCAATAAAGATTGGCTTATAAAGACTTCATGCTCAATTTAACAATAACGGAAAGAACAACTTGTGAGTAGGGTAGTCAAATCATTTCCTTAGTCTTTTGGATTACATACTTGATTCATTGTAGCGATGGGACTACAATGAATCATTGCACTCGTAAGTAAAACATAGGATCAAAGGAGATCATTGAACTACACAACAATAAGAAGAAAAGACTTAAAAATAAACTATGTCTGAGAGAGGGAGCTCTCGGCCTAAGGGAAGCAAAAATATTAAATTTTGCTTGAGTTGTTCTAAATATTATGTTCATGATTCCAAGGTCTTATAGTAATACAGAAACTGAGTTTTGTGCTTTAAATGCATGAAAATATGTCATATTCATAACATGATTCATATATAACGAATTAGGAAAGTGAAGTGACTTCACTTTCCAAAAATGGCATGTTGCTATAGGAAGAGCTTTCCTTGATCATGCATAGTCCTTATGTGTTTATGTACATACATACTTTGTACAATTGTGTACTAACCCATATACGATTACTATTTTTATAGGTGCAGGTCCTTGAAGAAGATTGAAGATCAGTTGAAGCTGTTTGGACTAGTACCTCTAGACTTTGGTAGGTCCTCTTGAGTTTGAGGATGCCTACGCCTTATTTTCTAGCTTTAGTAGATTAGACATAGCTAGTGGATGTTGTCCCTAGCGTTTCCTTTCAATCATTTGTTCAAGCTTTTCTATTAAGGCCGGTTTGGCAACTATTAATGATATTATGAATTCTTTATTTCAATGTACATAGATGGTTGTTTATTTTGAGCTGTTAGTATATCACTCTTATGCAAGAATTATATGAAGTCTAAGTACACTTTAGTAAAGTTTTAAATTTTCCGCTAAATTTAACTGTATTATTGTGATGAAAGATAAGAAGAGGCTTGTCTGCGACCTCTGAGAGGTCAACGACGCCGGTCTTATCTAGGTTCTAGGACTCGGGTGTAACAATTATGCTGCCTCTACATATATTGATAGGTATGTTGTTAGGTAGACTTAGTTGTTCCTACATGATACTTGAATATTATTGAAGATTTGATATGATGATGATGTGGTGTCTTGATTGGTAGACTTAGGTACCTTTACTTGATACATTCAAGTTTGTGAATGTGAATAGTTGACTTAGTAGACTTAAGTACATTTTCATTTATGTGTACAAATGAATTTTAAATGAAAGTCTAGGATCGGTAGACCTAAGATGGTACCCTTCTAGGGATGACTAATATAAGACCTTGAATATGTAAAGAAGGTAAACAAGTTGGAACCTTGAATATAGAAAGAAGGTTAATAGAAACATTGAAGTGAAAGCCCTAATGGTATCCTTCTTGAGTGGAATGATGGACATAGGGATACGTTGGATGCACCGACATGAAACCACCTCTAACGAAGTCATAAGAGCTATCTTTGTAGACCTTTAGTGGCTGCCCTAGTGGACCCATCATTGGTAGGGGTATTATGATTTGGTAAGACTAAGAAATTGTACCTATTCATATGCCTTATTATGAACAATCTTACTCAATGAAAACAAAGGCAATGCATCAAGTTAATATGATTGTGGTAGTGGATCTTCTTAATATGAGACTAGAGTACAAAGAAATACTTGATATTCCTTAATCATGTCCCAGCATGGGATGTGTCCTAGTTCTACCCAAGTAGAATACCCTCCTCGGAATAGAGATAGAGTTCCGATTCAATACCTAGCTAGTGTGGTCTATCTCAGTTAATGTCTATTCTCATCATGTGGGATGGATTCTAGTGTTTGAGAAGTTCTACAACATATAGGTAGTGGAATGGGACGCTATCTATATATGGCACGATTAGGCTTGAAGATGCTAGGATTTGGTTTCTTAGGTCCTCCAAGATCATTATGTAAAGTTCTCTAATTGTTGAATGTCTCTTAAATGTCTAAATGAATATTGTTGACTTAGGTAATGTATGTTGAATAGAAGGATCGTTATCTAGGATAACTTTGAGGATTGCTTAGGTAGGCTTGAAAAGGGTGTATGAGAGGTCTCTTCATGTCTTACACAAGTGAGTCTTAGAGTAACCTTTAGAAAAGAGTGTAAGTGATGAAAAGGGAACAATCTTACTTTAGGTAGTCTTAATTATTACTTAGGTGTGCTTGAAGAGGGTGTATGGGCGGTCTTTTCATGTCTTACTTAAGTAAGTCTTAGGATAACCTTTGGTAGGAGGTTTATATGTTTATATGGTTTCTAAGTGATGATAGTTTTATATACTGGATTACTTGAATATGTCTTATATGTGAAGATTGATTTTAAAGTGGTTCTTTTATTTGTTTTATGAAGTTTTCATCAAAAGAGCATAAGTAGCATGTTATAAAGTAAATGTGTGTTATAGCATGGTTGTATTGCATGTCACCATACTTAGTGCATTCAATGTGTTAATTCCATATGTTCTTTCTTTCTACAGGTGTATGTGGAAAGTGAGGAGTCTCTTGGAAGTGAATCTTGGGAATAACATTCTCTCACGCAAAATCCTGGTATGTCCTCATATGATTCAAGGACATAGTTATGTTTAGTTTTCCTTTTCAAAAGACATTGTAATAGACTTCAGTTTTTCCTTTTATTGATGTATGGGTTGTGACCCTAAGAAATTGATGTGTTTAAGATGGCTAAAGAGACTTAGTATTTCTTATGTTTGTATAAAAGAGATTCGAACTATTGTTGTGAAATTTTTTAATTCCGCACTACTTTTTAAATATATATGCAATGAATGATGTCTAAGGGATTTTATAAGACCTCCAAGAGGTCGAGTACACTATGTGGCGACTTGAGAATACGACTTCTTCTAGGTTATACTATCTGGTCGTTAAACCTCTGGGGGCACATAGTTAAGTAACTAGGAGGTTGTTACTAGAAACCCATTTTATGTAATTAGAATTGTAGTTTCCACCTTATTAGAACATTGGGGGAGGCTTCCTCTCGAAAAGACTCCTCTTATTGTCAAGTTCACTCGTCGCTAAGCTAAATTCCCTTTATAAAGATCCTTTAAGTATTTCTTAAACATTAGTTCATAAGATAGGCCCTAGGGGATTAACCCCTTATATAACATGTACATAGCTCATAGATTATATGATGAGAATGTCCAATCATCAAAAACAATATCCTGTGAGATCATTACTTCATAACATATTCATAAGATGTAAATGAGAATTACCTTAAATTCCACATAGTAACACTTCTATCATAATCTTACAATCATCACATTCATAGCATGATCATACATTTATAACTTCATCATTCATACTTCAGTTAACCAACACTGCCAAAGATAAGACAAAAATAACAACAATAACAACAACTAGTTCATGACCTTGAAGGTCATACAAATGGCCTCCATGAAACCCATTTAGGACTTCATCCCAAATCCATGACATGTACCCATCAAACCCATTATAAACATCATACAATAATGGATTATACAAGAACACACTTAATAACATCATCTTTAGCCATCATTTTACATAATCCAAAAGTTAGGGTTAGGGAAAAGGGACATCCATGAATTCTTGAAAAATTAGATCAAAAATCAACAATTAAGAATCATTCTACACTTGAAAAATCCTAAGTAATCACAATTCATGACAATTGATCCATACATTTCAGTGTTTAGGTGTCGAGAAACCCTTGAATTTGGGTAATTTTGAAACCATCTTTGAATGCACCTCTTGGGGAAAGGAATCCAAAAATTAAAGAATACATAACTTATGAAGACTTTAGCCAATCATTTGAGTAGAAAACATAGAGAATTTGTCTTCTGCTTGAAGCTCCAATGCTCTTCAATGGATGTTGGGTAGAGAGAGAATTTAGAGAGACGTGAGAGTTATTTGTATTTCAATTTGGGGATTTAATTTTGGTGGGTGACTTAAAATCAATATATACCCCTCCCCTAAAATACCCAAAATACTTGTCACTTAGTTAGACCTTTTTGTGAAGTCGACTTGACTTTTAAAGGATGTGACCAAATCTGGGACATGGTTGCGCATCACGGAGGCACTTGCAGATTGTTTTTCTGGAATTTAATTTGAGGTAGAGAGGTTCCTTACAAGCCTGTGTCGCATGCAAACTTTTTTCCTTTTAAGTGTAGGGGGCGCGACGCATGACCACTTTCTAAAAGAGGTTGTTTGCTCGCAGCATTGGCAGCCCCCTTTCCAATGCTTGGGCCCTCCTCAATGACACCTAGGGTGCTATTTGGGGGTCGTAACTAGATGTTTTGATCTCTAAAACATATTTTAATCTATTAAAGTATTTTTACAAGTTTCACTCATCATAGACACTCCCAAACCTTTACAATACCTAAGGACGTCTACTATTTCAATTTTACTAGTTTTTAGATGTCATGGTCGTCCCTTGATTTTTAGGCTATAATACTTTAAAATGAAGTTTATTACATTAGTAGGTTTGGAAACACCATTTTAAACATTATTCCTTAGGTGATGCTCTAGCCTAGGTCATTGGATTTCCGTGGTATTACAAATATGCCCTTAAATGTGCGCGAGGGTCACATTTTCCATAAAAAATGTCAAACTTGGTGGTTTGTACCCTACCGACATGTCAATGTCTAGTTGTATGCACAAGTCATCATAATCCAGACTCTATGTTCCTCCTGTCACTTGAAAGTTTTTCAACGCTTTTTTCATACCATGAAGTTTGGAGTTGATCAATGTATCCTATTTCAACCGATCATCTTTCTCCATTTTTTCATATTGATCGACCACATAGGGGATATTAACAACCGCTGAAATTCTGAAGGTAGGATCTCTAGCGACATACATAGGTGGAACATGTGGTAAATGAGGAGCGGCAACATGTGTCCCAAGTATATATTGTATCATAGGTATAGTAGGTTCGCGATTAGAGAGGTCACAAATGGTCCTGACTGCTGTTAGAGAAGTTGGTGGAACTCGATTGTGAGTTGGAGCATGTTGTGTTTGTTCAGGTTAATTTTGTAATTCGGCAGAAGGAGATTCAACCTTTGGTAAGATATAGTCGTCTTATAGGTCTGGAAAGTTGCAACCGGTTTTTTGTCCAAGTCCTTCTCTTGACTTAATTCTTCCCTCAAGACCTTGAGTTATTTTTCTGTTTAAGTTATTTTCTCCTTGATTGGAATGTTTGTTATGCTTCACGACTATTTGGGGTTCTTAATAGGTATTATTATGTTTTCAACTGCGTTGAACTCGTCTTTATCAGTAATCTTTCCTTTTGATCAAAGGTTGTACCGTGAGTTAATCATTTTTAAAGTCCACACTAATGATCATACTTTTGGGGATAAATAAAAATAGAAAACAAACAAAAATGGAAACTATGTTAGTTCGCCAGATATTGAAAGATGTAACAAATATATCAGTGTATGACATATATGCTAATTCAGCGAAATTCAAAACACATCCTACTTTAGAACATTTTTTTTCTTGAGGTAGGTCTATGTTGCAATTAGTTTCATAATAATGATCCATTTAAACACATTTTAGTTTTGGAGAAGACATAGCTTCATTGAGTAAGGTAGTAGGGATGCTAAACTAACGTAGGAAATTAGAGGCCTAAGAAATGAAAGTAGATGGGTGGGCATAAGGCATACAAGAGGGATATGTCATACGACCCTTTGAGAAAAGAGTTTCAAAAAAGAGACACGAACTACAACCAGGTTTGGGCATCATCATCCTAATCTCCCAAGTCATAATAAGGCCCTGGCTCATACTCTGGGGATTCTTCCATCTTCCATTCCTAGTGGTTTGAATCTTCCCTTTATTAAACTATATGAAAAAATATTCCGATTGAGCCTCTTCTAATGTCTAATTGGTTCATTCTCTATAGGAATCACTCCTCCATCTCTAGGGTCTTACAATTTAGATTCATACTCTAAGTATTCTTCTAAATCTCTTCTATCTCCTCAGCTGGCTCTCTAGGATACTCTTATTGGTCTACCTCAATACCTTCATTTGGTTCATTGTCAAATGATAGTCGACAAATAGGGTCAATTGATGATACATGGTTGTGGTGATGGGCATGAGGTTCACTAGCTCCGTCAAAATTTTATTTTATATTTGGTTGTCTATAAACTCGAGGATTCCATCACAGCTGGGTCTTGCAAGAATTCCACCTATCATAAACAAGGTATAATATTCAGGAGTGCACCCCGACTCAACCCCCATGTCTAACTCAAAAATTACATACCATCCTTGTACCAATGAAAAGATACTTTCGATCGGGATTAATCCTTCATTATCTACCTCTACTGATGTTGTATTTTACCATAGAGTAATGCCTTGGGTAATTCCAAACTGTCAGAGGTTTCTTAGAGGTGCGTAAGGCTGGAAGCCTTCAAACCCAATTAGTTGTATGACATACGTGTGGTTTCTTCTCAATATAGCGCGGCCATGGACCCATGGTAGTCTCCATTTAATATTGTTCCCTATGAGTTGGGTCAGGAAAACCCGGCAACCTTCTTCATTATTTAGGTCATCCCACTTGCTCAATCTCATGGCATGGCCTTTAATTTTGTTGTGTAAGTCTGCTTCATTGTCATTTTCTGCTTGTCTTTGATAAAAGTTGTAAGATCCCAAAAATGACTTAGGTTATCTAGAGCCTAACATGTTGGTAATGGTGGTCTAAGGTCTTTAAAGTGTCTATAATATGGTATAGAGGCAGTAGCTAAAGTATTAGGTGTGTTGGAAGTCAAACGTCAAGGGATGACTAAGACATTCGACGACTAAGTCACCTAAATGCTTCATATGTGGTTTTATGTGTGTATGTGTGATTAATGAGCTTGTAAGGTCCTTAAATGATTTATTATATCATGTATAGGCATTGTGTCAAGTTTTGTGGAGTTTGGAGGTCAAACGTCCAAGAACGTTCATGTCGTTCAAAAGATATGCCTTGAATCGACCTTGTGTGTCTAGGCGTGTTTAGTCAAGTTTTACGTGTTCGTTTTGGATGAAATTTATGTGAGAGGTGTTAAACTTATAGGCTATCGTATTTGGTTTCGAAACGTCCGGGAAATTATCCCTAAAGACCATCTAAGGGTCATTGAGGAAGGACCCAAAAATTGGTGTCAAGGCTGCCCAAGACAGCCCAAACCACGGAGGCAGTCGACGCCCCGTATGTAGGGTTCGTCTATAGGGACTTAGCCTGGGGAATGAAGGAACCAAGTACCAGCCTCAGTCCCAGATCACAGACCAACAGGACGGTCCGTTGGTCTGGAGACGGTCCGCAGGTCCCTCCGTATATGGAGAGAGGTTCCCTGCGCAGTTCACTGCCAACTTCGGGGTGAATTGGTAAATTCACCCCACTTCTAAATAAGAGTATTGGAGGTTTATTAAGGGTATATTGGGTATTTTAAATGTATATAAGTGTTAAACACATTGAAGATTTCATTCTTCTAAATAAAACCCCCAAAATCCCTTAGAAAATCCCAAAGACTCCATTGAAGTCCAAAATCAAGAAAGAGCTTGGTGTGACGTTTTGAGTAGAAATTCTTCATCAAAGTGAAGAATTATCCTCATTGAGGTATGTCTATTAATCCTTGAAACTCGTTTTATCAGGAGCCCAACTTTCAAAGATGTTTTCAAAGTTTTCATAGAGAAATTGTCCACTTTCATGATTCTTCCAAGGGTTCTTGGATTAAAGGTTTTGAAACGTCTATTATGGATTAGATTGATGTTGTATTGATGATTTTAACCTAAATTACCTATGAACCCATTAAATTGATGAACCTAAGATTTTGACTAAATTATGGGTTACTTGATATTGGCTTAATGTTGATGAATTCATGTGTAGGTTCTTATGGGCTTTTTATTGATGTAAGAATTGTATTCAATTGTTGTAGAATTGATCTTATATTGTTGAATCTATATTGAATTGGTTTAGGTTTCATTGATTTCTATAATTGTGTATTGAATTGGTGTTCATGGCCATGGGTAAGGGCCTTATGATGTTGAATTGGGTGATTTGGTATTGCATTGTAGTGTTGATGATGGAGTGGAGGTATGCTGCCCCATTTCCTTTATTTTGATATTATTTATACTTCGATTCTATTATGATTGGTTTGGTCCACCTTTGGTTGCGGTGCTATGTGAATTGATATGGCCTTGTCGGCGTTACTTCTAGTATATTGATAATTATGGCCTTGCCAGCACTACTTGAACTTATATGGCTATTTGTGTAGTTGATTTGAAGATGTATATATAAATCTACCTATATATGCAAGTATGTGCTAGACTATTGCTACTATCTAGTTAATCATGTTGTGCATCGACTATGTGTTAATTGTATAGTCTTAGAGTTGATACATAGTTGTTCCTAAATTGGTTAGATGAGTCTAAAATGGTTAAGTTGATAATGTTAAGGTAATGAATAGGTTTACTTAATAAGGTTAAGGGTCATTCCTAAGAGCCTAAAGGAAGATGGGCTATATGTGTTAAATGGAAGTATGTTGTGTCTTGTTTAGGTAGACTTGTGTCCCTTACTTGATGCTTATGTGAATATGAGATGTCTTTACTTAGGAATATAAAGGGTCTTAGTCTTGAATAAATGAATATAGGTGAGACCTTGAATGATGATAAAAGGGTCATTTATGTGGAACCTTGAACCAAGTGGTAAGGTTATGAATTGTGAAGTAGTTAGCCGTAATGGTATCCTTCATGTAATGAGTGATGGACTTAAGGTTGATTGGCTGGAACGGAATCATATCATACCTTATAAAAGTCGCGATGTGCTTCTTGTCGCCATAGTAAGATAGCCCTGATGGACCTTGCTTTGGTAGGGTAAATGTAATTGGGTCATGAACTTGATATTGGACCCATTTGTCTGAACCTTAATGTAAATTGATCTATGAGAACTAAGGCTAGCACCAAGTGAGTATGGTAAAGGGAAGTAGTTATAGTTAAGTATGAGACTAGAATAGAAAGTACGCCCTTCATATTCCTTAACCATGTGCCTACGTGGGATCTTTATATTCTACCATTGGCAAGTAGAACACCTCATCGAAGTAGGACAGAACTTTGGATTCCATGCTTTGCTACCATGGTCTATGTCGTCTATTGTTTATTCTCATCATATGTATAACCTATTAGCATTAGAGAAGTTTATGAGGTTTAGGTGGTGGTATGGGACGCTACTTAGACATTGCACAATAGACTTTGATGGTGTTATTTGGAGTTCCTAGGTCTTGTCTAAGACCATTACTTGAATGTCCTTTATGTGATGCATGTCTTCTAAACGAACTAATAAACGAATGACTTATGTTAGAAACTATGTAAATGAATAAGTACCTAATTTAAAGTAACTTAAGGACTCCTTAGCTAAAGTGTGAAGAGGGCATATGGGATGAGCTCTTCATGTCTTATCCTTGGAAGTCTTGAGTATGACTCTAGTTAGGGAAAAGTTTTGGTGTTGTTGACATGATCTAAGCCTTAGGTAGTCTTAAGGAATATTTAGGTAATCTTGAAGAGGTTACTATGGACGTTATCTTCTTGATTTACTTAAGTAGGTCTTTTTGATAGCCTTTGGAAGGAGAATGTCATATCATCTATGCGTTGGTGTGTTTAGTGAGAATGATTTTATCCTAGGGAGTCTATTGAATCTCTTGAGTGTGTGTGTAAGGGATTGTATGAGCGGTTTCTTCACAACTCACTCAAGTGAGACTTAGAGTCACCTTTGGTAGAAGAATCTTACCTTGATGATTATGATACTTTGTAACTGTGTATGTGACTCATTATAAGTAATCTTAAGGGTCGTTTAGGCACATCTAGATAGGGTGTATGAGCGGTCTCTCTTTGTGTGACTTAAGTGAATCTTAGGATAGCTTTGAATGGGATAATTATATGCTAAAGGGTGTCTAAAGTGAAGGTTTCCAACTTCACTGTACAGTGAAGAAATTCACTGTAACAGTGAGTTAGGGTCACTGTAAAGTGGCTTAAAAAATGTGATTTTTGGTTAAATGTTTCCTTATGTGTTTCTAAGTTGCTAAATGTTGTTATTGTGATTAAAATATGATTTATAAAATGAAAAGATGCATTTTTCCAATAAAGTCTGTTTTCATGATTTTTATGCTTAATCCCATACTTAATACCTGTGGTTGTACTAATTCCATGTTTTATTTTGTATCTATAGTTCTTGGTAGGTGAAGAGCTTTGGGAAGAAGACTTGGACTTAGAAGATCGTTCAAGAGAAGTTGAAGTAAGTCCTCATTTGACTCGAGGGCATATATGTCATTTTATGTTCCTTTAATGAAGTTTTGTAATAGACTATATAGTAGTATGTTTTAAATTCGTATGGGTCTTGTCTCAAGTATTATCGTGTCTTAAGATGATGATCGAGACTTAGTGTTTTCCTATTTCTACATATATGAAAGAGTTTAAGACTTCTATATTGTTTTTATGAAAAGTTTTAATTCCGCACTACTTTTCATTATGTATATGCGATGAATGATATGAGAGGCTTGTATAAGACCTCCGAGAGGTCGAATACGCCGGTGGCAATCCAAGATTGCACCCTAAATTCTAGGGTGTGGTTTCGGGATGTGACAAGCTTGGTATCAGAGCATAGGTTAATATAGGTGGTCTTAGGTATCAAAAAGTCTCGAAAAGTCACGTCTAGTAGAGTCTTGACCATCGGTGTGAGTCTCGACACATCTATGGGCGAGAGGTTATAGGACGATAGTGTTTTCCTTCATTTCTATTCCTATGTTCGTGTGGTAGAGTTATGTTATGAGTATCCTTCTAAATGTGTTTCCTTGTGTTTCTATGAGATGAATACTAGAAGGATGGCCGCTAAAAGGATGGAAGAGGGAAGGGTGAATGAGGAAGCTCCTCCTCAAGTTGACAAGTGCTTCAAGATGGTCAAGGTGTCCAAGGTGCTCAAGGTGCTCAAGTTCCTCCTCAAGGTAATCATGCTCCTAATGTGGGAGGAGGTGATGAGGTGCCGGAGTTGTCTAATAGGGTGATTGGAGAGGCTTGGCTTGCTTTTGCCTGAGCCGTAACGGCTCAAGCTAACTTGAACATGGTGCCTAGGGTTAATTCTAAGAAGAGCACTATGTCATCTAGGTTGAGAGACTTTGTGAGGTTGAATCCTCCAATATTTTTTGGCTCTAAGGTGAATGAAGATCCCCAAGAATTTCTTGATGGTGTGTTCAAAGTTTTGAGTGCTATGGGGGTTACATCTAGGGAGAAGGCGGAGTTGGCTTCTTATCAATTGAGAGATGTGTCTCAAATTTTGTACACTCAATGGAAGGACAATAGGTCAAATGAATTGGGTCCTATTGAGTGGGAAGAATTCAAGGAAGCTTTTCTTTGTAAGTACTTTCCCCGTGAGAGGAGAGAGGTTAAGCTAGAAGAATTTATCTATATCAAGCAAGGCAATATGAATATTTAGGAATACTCTTTGAAGTTCTCAACTTTGTCTAGGTATGCACCTTCCCTAGTGTCAAATCCAAGGGATGAAATGAGTCTCTTTGTGATGGGTGTAGCCGACTTAGTGAGGGAGGAATGTCGTACGGCTATGTTTCATGATGATATGACTTTGGCTAGACTCATGGTGTATGCACAATCAATTGAAGAGTCTAAACTTAGGAGGATGTCAAGGAAATTGAAAAAGAGTGTTGCTAGTGATCAAGTGCAACTTAGGTTCAAAAGAGGGTTCAAACTCAAGATGGACCTAGTGTGCCTAAGAAGAAGTTTGAGAAAGGAGGTGGTTTCAGCAATGAAAAACCTACATGTGCCACTTTTTTTAAGAGACATTATGGTGAGTGTCTATTGGGTACGGGTAATTGCTTTGGATGTGGAAAAGATGGCCACAAAGTTAGTGATTGTCCAAACATTACATCTAGGAAGGAGGGCAAGAAGGTTGATCCTAGTGTTCCAAAGGAAGATGCTCCAACAAAGAGGCGTTTCTATGCTCTCCGGACTATAATTGAGAAGCCGGGTGATGGTGATGATGATGTTGGTAAGTCCTTGTTTCTTTTATTATAGTATGAGTTCCTTCTATGTGGGGCAGTATAGTTTGTAGATGGGATAGAAGTCCTAGAAGTTGTTGCATGTGCATGATGTTTAGGAGTTTGGTTGAAATTGATTTTCATTAACTTCTTTGCATTGTGCTTTTTTTGAGTTATGAGCATGTTGTAAAAAGTGTTTATATGATGTTACTCTGCATATTAGCATGTCTATATCATAAATTGCCTAAGATTGGCATTTTGGAAAAAAATGGTAAAGTCACTGTAGCATGGAAACCTGTTCACCGTAACTTTTTTTGGGAAAAATGACTAATTGATTCTTTGGTCTAAAATTGTAGTTATGTGGTTGTAACTGATGTGTATGAGTATATTAATGAATATAAAAAGAGTTTTTGGTATTTGGAATGAAGTATGTGAGTTTTGTAGAATAATGAGTTATAGAATTGTTTTCTAGTTTCTTGTTGGGTTGTGAATCTCTTGACTATGGGAAATTTATGTTTTCTTCTTGGTTATGTGTTGTATGGTTTGGTTATGTTCTGCTAGTTTATTCTCAAATCTTGGAAGTGTTCGGAGAGTGGCAAGTGTCATTGGAGGACGAATGTTGTCCAAGTGGGGGAGAATGTAAGACCCCGAAAATGACTTAGGTTAGCTAGAGCCTAACATGTTTGTAATGGTGGTATAAGGTCTTTAAAGTGTCTATAATATGGTATAGAGGCAGTAGCTAAAGTATTAGGTGTGTTGGAAGTCAAACGTCAAGGGATGACTAAGACGTTCGACTGCTTCATATGTGGTTTTATATGTTTATGTGTGATTCATTAGGTTGTAAGATCCTTAAATGAGTTATTATAACATGTATAGTCAGTGTGTCAAGTCTCGTGGAGTTTGGAGGTCAAACGTCCAAGAACGTTCATGTCGTTCGAAAGATATGCCTTGAATCGACCTTCTGTGTCTAGGCGTGTTTCGTCAAGTTTTACGTGTTCGTTTGGGATGAAATTTATGTGAGAGGTGTTAAAATCATAGACGATCGTATTTGGGTTGGAAACGTTTGGGAAATTATCCCCAAAGACCAACTAAGGGTCCTTGAGGAAGGACCCAAGACTTGGTGTCAAGGCTGCCCAAGACAGCCCAAACCACGGAGGTAGTCGACGCCCAGTGGGTCAATCGGCACCCCGTAGGTAGGGTCCATCTGTAGGGACTTATCCTGGGGAATGAAGGAACCAAGGACAAGCCTCAGTCCCAGACCACGGACCAACAGGACGGTCCGTTGGTCTGGAGACGGTCTGTAGGTCCCTCCGTCTGTGGAGACAGGTTCCCTGTGCAGTTAACTGCCAACTTAGGGGTGAATTGGTAAATTCATCCCACTTCCAAATAAGAATATTGGCGGTTTATTAAGGGTATATTTGGTATTTTAAATGTGTATATAAGTGTTAAACATATTGAAGATTTCATTCTTCTAAATCAAAACCCCAAAATCCCTTAAAAATCCCAAAGACTCCATTGAAGTCCAAAATCAAGGAAGAGCTTGGTGTGACGTTTTGAGTGGAAATTCTTCATCAAAGTGAAGAATTATCATCATTGAGGTATCACTTTTGATCCTTGAAACTCGTTTCATCAAGGAGCCCAACTTTCAAAGATGTTTTCAAAGTTATCAAAGAGAAATTTTCCAATTTCATGATTCTTCCATGATTTCTTGCATTAAAGGTTTTCAAACGTCTATTATGGATAATATTGATGTTGTATTGATGATTTTAACCTAAATTACCTATGAACCCATGAAATTGATGAACCTAAGATTTTGACTAAATTATGGGTTACTTGATATTGACTTAATGTTGATGAATTCATGTGTAGTTTCTTATGGGCTTTCTATTGATGTAACAATAGTATTCAATTGTTGTAGAATTGATCTTAGATTGTTGAATCTATATTGAATTGGTTTAGATTTCATTGATTTCTATAATTGTGTATTGAATTGGTGTTCATGGCCATGGGTAAGCGCCTTATGATGTTGAATTGGGTGATTTTGGTATTGCATTTAAGTGTTGATGATGGAGTGGAGGTATGCTGCCCCATTTCCGTTATTTTGATGTTATTTATACTTTGATTCTATTATGATTGGTTTGGTCCACCTTTGGTGGTGGTGCTATGTGAATTTATTTAGCCTTGTCGGCGTTACTTTCTAGTATATTGATAATCATGGCCTTGCCGGCACTACCTAAACTATATGGCTATTCGTGTAGTTGTTTTGATGATGTATATAAAAACCTACCTATATAAGGAAGTATGTGCTAGACTATTGCTACTATCTAGTTAATCACGTTGTGCATCGATTATGTGTTAATTGTATAGTCTTAAAGTTGATACATAGTTGTTCCTAAATTGGTTAGATGAGTCAAAAATGGTTAAGTTGATAATGTTAAGGTAATGAATAGGTTGACTTAATAAAGTTACGGGTCATTCCTAAGAGTCTAAAGGAAGATGGGCTATATGTGTTAAAAGGAAGTATGTTGTGTCTTGTTTAGGTAGACTTGTGTCCCTTACTTGATGCTTATGTGAATATGAGATGTCTTGACTTAGGAACCTAAAGGGTCTTAGTCTTGAATAAATGAATATAGGTTAGACCTTTAATGATGATAAAAGTGTCATTTATGTGGAACCTTGAACCAAGTGGTAAGGTTATGAATTATGAAGTAGTTAGCCATAATGGTATCCTTCATGTAATGAGTGACGGACTTAAGGTTGATTGGCTTGAACGGCATCATATCATACCTTAGGAAAGTCGCGATGATCTTCTGGTCGCCATAGTAAGATACTCCTAATGGACCTTTCTTTGGTAGGGTAAATGTAATTGGGTCATGAACTTGAAATGGGACCCATTTGTATGAACCTTAATGTAAATTGATCTATGAGAACTAAGGCTAGCACCGAGTGAGTATGGTAAAGAGAAGTAGTTCTAGTTAAGTATGAGACTATAATAGAAAGTACGCCCTTCATATTCCTTAACCATGTGACTACATGTGATCTTTATGTTCTACCATTGGCAAGTAGAACACATCATCGAAATAGGATAGAACTTTGGATTTCATGCTTTGCTACCATTGTCTATGTCGTTTATTGCCTATTCTCATCATATGGAATACCTATTAGCATTAGAGAAGTTTATGAGGTTTAGGTGGTGGTATGGGATGCTACTTAGACATTGCACAATAGACTTTGATGGTGTTATTTGGAGTTCCTAGGTCTTGTCTAAGACCATTACTTGAATGTCCTTTATCTGATGTATGTCTTTTAAATGAACTAATAAACTAATGACTTATGTTAGAAAGTATGTAAATGAATAAGTACCTAATCTAAAGTAACTTAAGGACTCCTTAGCTAAAGTGTGAAGAGGGCATATGGGATGATCTCATCATGTCTTACCTTTGGAAGTCTTGCGTATGACTCTAGTTAGGGAAAAGGTTTGGTGTTATTGACATAATCTAAGCCTTAGGTAGTCTTAAGGACTATTTAGGTAATCTTGAAGAGGTCACTATGGACGTTATCTTCTTGATTTACTTAAGTAGGTCTTTTTTATAGCCTTTGGAAGGAGAATGTCATATCATCTATGCATTGGTGTGTTTAGTGAGAATGATTCTATCCTAGGGAGTCTATTGGATCTCTTGAGTGTGTGTGTAAGGGATTGTATGGGCGGTTGCTTCACGACTCACTCAAGTGAGACTTACGGTCACCTTTGGTAGAAGAATCTTACCTTGATGATTATGATATTTGTAAGTGTGTATGTGACTCATTATAAGTAATCTTAAGGGTCGTTTAGGCACATCTAGAGAGGGTGTATGGGAGGTCTCTCTTTGTGTGACTTAAGTGAATCTTAGGATTGCTTTGAGTGGGATAATTACGTTCTAAAGGGTGTCTAAAGTGAAGGTTTGCAACTTCACTGTACAATAAAGAAATTCACTGTAATAGTGAGTTAGGCTCACTGTAAAGTGGCTTCAAAAATATGTGATTTTTGGTTAAATGTTTCCTTATGTGTTTCTAAGTTGCTAAATGTTGTTATTATGATTAAAATATAATTTATAAAATGAAAAGATGCATATTTCCAATAAAGTCTGTTTTCATGATTTTTATGCATAATTAGTACATGTGGTTGTACTAATTCCATGCTTTATTTTCTATCTATAGTTCTTGGTAGGTGAAGAGATTTGGGAAGAAGACTTGGACTTATAAGATCATTCAAGGGAAGTTGAAGTGTCTTCATTTGACTCGAGGGCATATATGTCATTTTATGTTCCTTTAATGATGTTTTGTAATAGACTATATAGTAGTATGTTTTAAATTCGTATGGGCCGTGTCCCAAGTATTATCGTGTCATAAGATGATGATCGAGACTTAGTGTTTTCCTATTTCTACATATATGAAAGAGTTTAAGACTTCTATATTATTTTTATGAAAAGTTTTAATTCCGCACTACTTTTCATTATGTATATGCGATGAATTATATGAGAGGCTTGTGTAAGACCTCCTAGAGGTCGAATACGCCGGTCGCAATCCAAGATTGCACCCTAAATTCTAGGGTGTGGTTTTGGGATGTGACAGAAGTGTTCTAACACCCAAATTAGCAACAAAGGTTACTTCCCTTAAAGTGATAATATCCTCTAGAATAGAGGGATAATGTTGAAAATATTTCTTCCAAGATCATTGTACGATGGTCTCTCTAACAGGTCCTTTAAAACTTGCAGATGTCCATATGTATTAGGTTGATGTCCACACAATTCTTTTTCTTTGGGAAGATCATAATACAAAAAAATACCATCATGAAAACAATAGCCATGTGCCTTTTCAACCAACCCTAGAAATGAAGAATTCTTGAAGGAACCTATTATAGCTATCTCGACGACCAAACCTTTTAAGCAAATAATACAACTTGACCCATCCCTCCTTATATCTTTGCAGACAGGGGCCTACCCTCAAACCCAAAAAGACAGGAGAAAACCAATTCCCGATGTAGTGCACGGGCCAAGGGTGCTCTGCCAACCAACGGTAAATCAACAATTTGACTTATCTATTCTAGTGTTGGTGTGATTCAAAAATCTATGAACTAGAAAGTCACTGTTCATATGTCACTCAAATGTTTCCCTACCACTCATTGAAAGTTGTTAGACAATTGGCATTTTTTCTGCTTATTATTATTTTCACTGTTTTTACTTATTTTGTTTTTACTTATTTCTGTTTAGTGCATCCTATTTTCTAGCTAGACTTAGTCAACTTTAGTTGCTCAACTTTCTGAAGTTAGTGGCCCCATTATTGGCCCCATTATGTCTGTTAGTGGCCTCTTTTATGGTAGTTAGTGGCACATGTTCTTATTTTAGTTTTAATGTTTATGTCTTTTCTTTGTATAAATTCAGACTTTGTACAGATTAATATACACAAGGAATTTCATACGTTCACTCTATTTTTATTTTTTCAAATAAGTTTCTTGAGTATTTTTGTTCTAACAGTGGCATCAGAGCCTCTAGTTGATCTTACAGGACAAAAAAAGTTTTAACCTACAACACAAATGGCTCCAACAACCTACCTTTAAATCCACCATTCACTTTCACTGGTGAAAATTACCAAATCTGCTCTGTGAAGATGCAAGCTTTTTTGGAAGCCTATGAACTTTGGGAAACTGTGACGGAATATAAACCACTTGCTGCTCTACCAGCAAATCCTACCTTGTCTCAGATCAAATCCAACAACGAAGAGAAGGCAAAGAAATCTAAAGCCAAGTCGCTTATGCAGAATGCTGTGGCATATTCTGTGTTTTACAGAATCATGGCTTGCAAAACTGCAAAAGAGGCTTGGGATAGGCTGAAAGAAGAATATCAAGGCAGCAATAGAACACGTCAAATGCAAGTGTTGAACCTGAAAAGAGAGTTTGAGTCCTTGAATATGCAGGAGGACGAAACTATCAGTAAGTATGCTGATCGAATCTCCTTAATTGTTAATAACATTAGACTTCTTGGTGAAGAATTTACAGATAAACGAATTGTGTAGAAAGTTCTTGTGACTCTTCCTAAGAGGTTTGAATCTAAGATTTCCTCTCTTGAAGAATCCAAAGACCTAAGCAAACTTTCATTAGGTAAACTAATGAGTGCTCTTCAAGCACAAGAGCAAAGGAGGACTATGAGACGGGAAAAGTTCAGTGAAGGAGCTTTCTCTGTACAAAAGCAAAAAGGAAAGCAACAATTCCACCAAAAGAATAAAGGCAAGCATGATGGAGGAAACAATAGTGGAGATGTGAAGCAGAAGTTCCCTCCTTGCAAACATTGTAAAAGAAATACACATCTGGAGAAGTATTGTTGGTGGAGAGTCGATGCTATATGCGGCAACTGTAAGAAGACGGGACACGTATCCATGGTCTGCAAATCAAGAGCAAAGGCCTCTGGTGCTTTGCAAGCACAAGTAGCAGAAGCTGCCGATGCATATGAAGAGCAACTCTTTGCAGTTTCATACTTTTCAATCAGTGAATCCTCTGATTCATGGCTTCTTGACAGTGGTTGGAAACATCACTTGTGCAATGATGTTAAACTGTTCAAATTCCTCGATGATACTTACAAATCTAAAGTAAAAGTGGGAAACGGTGAGGCAGTAGAAGTCAAAGGCAGAAGTACAGTGTCTATCTCAACAATATCATGTATCAAAACTATTTATGATGTTTTGTACACACCTGATATGAGTCAAAATTTGTTGAGTGTTGGACAAATGCTTGAAAATAATTATTCTCTACATTTTAAAAATCGTGAATGTGTTGTTTCTGACCCTTCTGGAGTAGAGTTATTTTATGTCAAGATGAGCAACAGAATGTTTTCAGTTGATTGGGAGAAAATAACTGAGCAGGCTTACACTGTTAATTTACAAACATGTACAAACCTATGGCACAAAAGGTTTGGTCACTTCAATCTGAGAAGCATCGCCGAGATGAAAAAAAAGGAGCTAGTGGAAAATATGCCTGAATTTCTTTCTAATGCTCAAGTTTGTGAAACTTGCCAATAGGGAAAGCAAACAAAATTGCCATTTCAAGCAAATCAAGTACGGAGAGCTAACCAGAAACTTCAGCTCATTCATATGGATGTTTGCGGCCCAATGAAAACAGATTCGCTGAGTGGTAACAAATACTTTCTCCTCTTTATTGATCACTACACCAGAATGTGTTGGGTTTATTTCATAAGACTGAAGAGTGAAGTCTTTGATGTTTTTAAACAATTTAAAGCTTTAGTAGAAAATCAATGTAATATTAGTATTAAGGCTTTAAGGTCTGACAATGGAGGAGAATATACTTCTTCTCAATTTGTGGAGTTTTGTAATAGCATAGGTATTGAACGCCAATTGACATTACCATACACTCCACAACAAAATGGCGTGTCTGAAAGGAAGAACAGGATAGTAATAGAGATGGCCAGATGTCTTTTGCTTGAAAGAAAGATCCCAAATCAGTTTTGGGCTGAGGCAGTCAATACCTCTGTATATTTGCTGAACATATTGCCTACTAAGGCCTTGCAGGACATGACTCCATATGAAGCTTGGTGTGGGAACAAACCAACAGTACACCATCACAGAATCTTTGGGTGTATATGTTATTATCGAGTTCCAGAAATAAAAAGGAGTAAGCTGGACAACAAGGCTCATAAAGGCATATTTATGGGCTATAGTTCATCCAAAGGTTACAGGATTTTCTATTTGAAATCAGACAAACTAATTCTCAGCCGAGAAGTGAAGTTTGATGAAGCAGCTGGTTGGGATTGGAAAAATCAGAAGACCTCTTATTCTAATTCATTTTCAATAGAGCAGCCTCAACTTTCAGAAGATGAACTATTGGATGTTGTACCAGTGAGGGGAACTCAATCCTTAAAAGATGTCTATCAGCGGTGTAACTTGGTTAGCTCTAAACCAACAAGCTATGCTGAAGCACAAGACTCTTAGGCATGGAGGAGAGCTATGCAAGAAGAAATAGACATGATCGAGAAGAATGGAACCTGGCAGCTTGTTGACAGACCTAGAAATCGCAAGGTAATTGGTGTAAAATGGATTTTCAAGACAAAACTCAATCCTGATGGAACAATTTGCAAACATAATAATAGATTGGTGGTGAAGGGATACGCACAACAATATGGTGTTGATTACCAGGAAATATTTGCTCCTGTAGCAAGGTATGACACAATCAAGCTTATTCTTGCATTTGCATCTCATAGTTCCTGGCAGATTCATCAACTTGATGTCAAATCGACTTTCTTGAATTGTTTGCTTGCTGAAGAGATCTATGTAGAGCAACCTAATTGTTTCTCAACTCCTGGAAAAGAGGACAAGTTTATCTCTTAACAAAGGCCTTGTATGGCCTAAAACAAGCCCCTAGGGCATGGTATGAGAGGATGGACAATCATCTCATCCAACTTGGCTTTAGTAGAAGTCAAAGTGAAGCTACTTGTATGTGAAAGTCAATGCTGCAGGTGAGTCCTTAATTGTCTCAATTTATGTGGATGACATGCTTGTGACAGGAAGCAAAATTGAACTAATCCAAAGATTCAATGATGAAATGGAGAAAATCTTTGAAATGACTGATCTTGGAGTCATGAAGTACTTTCTCGGTATGGAAGTGTTGCAGTCCAGTGATGGAATTTTCATATGCCAGCAGAAATACATTTCGGATATTCTAAACAGGTTCAAAATGCAAGACTGCAAACCTGTGATTACTCCAATATCTACTGGTGTGAAGCTTGGCAAGGATGACGATTCCGAAAAAGTGGATGATAGTATGTATAGAAGCTTAATTGGCAATCTTCTATATCTAACCGCAAGCAGGCCTGACATTCTATTTGTTGTTAGTTTTCTCTCTAGGTTCATGCATTCGCCTAGAGACACACACCTCACAGCGGCTAAAAGAGTGTTAAGTTATATTAAAGGAACCAGCAAGTTTTGAATTTTTTTCCCAACATCTGCCGAAGTAACTATGAACCTGATCGGGTACTCTGATAGTGATTGGGGTGGTGGAGTTTATGATTCCAGAAGCACCTTTGGATATCTTTTCTGTTTGGGGACAAGTTGTTTTAGTTGGAGCTCTAGAAAACAAGAAACTACAGTTTAGGTAATACTTTCAAAGTGACTCTCGACGGGAGAATCCAGGCTATTCAAGAAGAATCGCAGCAATTCCCCGAGAAAGAATAAAAAATCTAGTGAACCCCTCAAACTCCGTAGGTAATTCGAGACAATTCAAGAAGAATAAGATAAGCTAACACAAAAAAGTCGATTTGATTGACAATATTGCTCAATCAACAGCAGAAGCTGAGTACATAGCTGTTGCATCTGCTGTGAATCAAGTTATCTGGCTAAGGAAGATGATGAAAGACTTAGGTCATGAACAAACAGAAGCTACCAAGATCATGTGTGACAACAGTTCAGCAGTTTCAATCTCAAAAAATCCAGTGTTTCATGGTCGAACTAAACATATCAAGATCAAGTGTCATTTTATTAGAGAAGTCCAACAATCTAATGAAGTGTTGTTTGTTCATTGTTCATCTGAGAACCAGCTAGCTGACATTTTCACCAAGTTATTGCCAAAGGAAAGGTTTGAAGATCTGAGGCAAAGAATCGGTGTTTGCCACAAAAATGCCAAGGAGGAGTGTTAGACAATTGGCATTTTTTCAGCTTATTATTATTTTTACTGTTTTTACTTATTTTGTTTTTACTTATTTCAGTTTAGTGCATCCTATTTTCTAGCTAGACTTAGTCAACTTTAGTTGCTCAACTTTCTGACATTATTGGCCCCATTATTGGCCCCATTATGACTCTTAGTGGCCTTTTTATGGTAGTTAGTGGCACATGTTCTTATTTTAGTTTTAATGTTTATGTTTTTTCTTTGTATAAATTCAGACTTTCTACATATTAATATACACAAGGAATTTCATAAGTTCACTCTATTTTTATTTTTTCAAATCAGTTTCTTGAGTATTTTTGTTCTAACAAAAGTTCGGGAGATCTCAATCATCATCCTAATATTAGGAAGGGTTTGGTTAACTTTTGCCTTAAAGAAAGGTTAATAAGTAACTACGATAAGAATATGAACTCTAATCTAAATTCCTTGAGAAGTGTACTTGGTATGGGAGGACTATGGACCCTACCTATACATTGCACTAGATGATGACTAAAGTGTATGAATTATGTTGTGTTATAACTAAAGTATATGAAGTATGATGAGTTATGACTAAGGTTGTGGTAAAGGAAAAGAGTCCTTATATGATGATATGAAGTATGTGGCCTTATTTTTAGTTCTAAATGAGTATGTTATGACTTATTGAATATGTTATGACTTAATGAATATGTTATGCCTAGTCTAGGGTGACTTTTTTAGTACACTTGGTTGAAGTAGTATTATGGGATGCTACCTACACATCGCACTAGTGTGACTTAGGAGTTGTCTTAAGTGATGGTCCTTATGTGAAATTGATGTATTCAATGTGCTTATGACTTTTGAATATATGTTGTTGTGTTATGAAGCATATTATGAAAGACTATTGTAAGGTGACCTCAAAGTGATACATGGTACCAAGTACACTTGAAGTTTACTTAAGAAAAGAAGTAAAATAAAATAGAGGCAATGTATGATGTGTATTGAATATTCTTATAAATATGATAAATTGTTTTATGTGCTATTATGAGTGTTATCCATGTCTATATGATGTATGTGGACTATATTGAGCTTATATGTGCCTATGTTCATGAAGTTTACTAAAATGATATGTTGCATGATTTCAAAAGAAATTTACTCTTTAAATGTATGTTTTTGCATGGTTGTCATACTTAGTGCATTCTTGTACTAATACCATTCTTCTTCATCTTTTTACACAAGTGTAGGTGGTGATGGCGAGAGGATGTCTTTTAGGTGAAGAGTTTGGATAGATCTCCCAAGTTCAAGTAATGGAGCCCTTATGATTCAAGGGTTGCCTGTGTCAAGATGTTTCTTTAAGTTTATGTAATAGCATAGATATATCTTATGTTATTAAAGGATTTGTCCCTATTCTATTCTATTGAGTTGTGTCTTAAGATGGCAAAGAGACATCAGAGTCTAACTATGTATTATGAAGTATTTTTATATATATACAAAGTAATGTTGTAGCATATGATGTGCTATGAAAAGTTCTAAATTTTTCGCTATTTTTACGATTATGCAATGAAGGTACGTCAAAAGGCTTGTCTTAGACCTCTGAGAGATCGACGACGCCGTGTTAAGATTTGAGAATACCGTAACTTCTAGGGTATACCCTCGGGTCGTAACATCAAAACTAATGAATAACTTATCTCATTAAAATATAATGAAATATAAAAGTAAGTGTAATATGGAGAAAAATTGTCTGTTACATACTGTAAACACTGAATGTATAAAAGATACAATTAACTCTTGGATGTATGTAAAAATACAATGAAACTGAATTATATAAGAATTCAATAACTTATGTGGGATTTTATCTAACTAAAAATTATCACATAAGAACTACAATAATGATATAGTGATCTACCTCATGCTGTCAGCGCATCCTATACCCGACCGAAGGTATAAGACATGAAATGCCTAATGGATCCACTAGTCTAATGTGAAAAGGGTTCATCTAAAAAGTATGAACCTTTTTCTACCCATGGTGGCTACATGGTTTATAGGGGTTGTGAGTTGTCTGAACTCTCCCCTATATCGCTGCTCAAGACTACTCCCAAAATTATGTTGGCTCTTATGTTTTAAAAATATACTAATTCTGTGATTTGAGATTAAGTCTCAAAACACTTAGCTCAAATCTATCTTGGAAAACATGGTTTTCCTGCTTGCTTCTTTTAGAAATTTATAGTTCCTTTCGTGAAACTTGCCCTAAGACTCCTTGGAAATCAAAGTTTCCCTACTAGTTAAATGTTTAAACATTTTAAATCTATTTGGGAATATTTCGTTCCCTTATACCTTTGAAGAACAAAGCATCAACTCACACTTTACTTATCTTGAAACTTGACTCTTAAAACTAAGTTAAAATGTTTAAATATGACTCTTCAAAACCTTTAAGAACTTTACTTTAACTTACTTCTTAGCTTTACACTTGACTTCTTAACTTCCTTGACTTTGATCTTAACTTTTCTTGAATTATGGATATAAAGTTCATGATTTCATGTTTATGAATGATTTCATGATCTTAAGATGTACCTTACAATGTTCGAATAAACCTAGAAATGTTCGACATCACTTGGGAACTAGACAAAAAATATGGTAAAGCACATGGTCTCCAAGCGTCCTTGGCGCTCTATGAGGTGTGGAGCACCAGAGCTTGACAGACAGAGTCCGTGCTGAGGGGCTCTGGCTTGTGCGGCGCACCAGAGGCTTATGTATAAAGACTGTCCTGAGGGGCTTTTGTTGGTGCGGCGCCCTAGGAGCTGTCAAACGTGCGTTTCAACTTGTCTTCTCTGTTTTTAATCTATAGACCCACTAAACTTCAATGGATCTCACCCCTATCACTTAGGATCACTAATAACCTCAATAATAAATAGATTAGACTCTTAAAACAACTTACAACTAGAATCCAATCAACTAAAAGCATACTACAACTCAACCAACATGAATTCAACCATTTTTCTTCAAGAACTTCAATGTTCATCATTCAATCTATGCAAAATTCGCTAAATTAAATAAATTGGTGTGTGGGTGAACTAACCCAAAACAGAAATATCTCACATACCTTAATAGGGATCACCTCCGACGAATTCCACTAGCAGATCTTGGCATTCTTGATGAATTATTGATCTTTCTTCCTTCTCTTTCTTCTCTTCTCTTTTCTCCTAAGCCCTAAGCGTTAAAAACTTTTCTAAAACTGACTTAAGTCTTAGTTTTACCCCTTATAAATCTTTAAATTAATTTGGAAATAGTTGGGTAAAAAGACTACTTTACCCTGACTAATATCCGGATTGGGACCTTCCTTAGTTCAACAACCTAACTTCCAATAGACATATCTCCCTCATACGATATCGAAAATGCATAAACTTTAAAGCATTGGAAATATCTCTCCAGGGTATTTCCAAACATATAAAGAACTAACTCTAACTCATCCTGAGCTAGATGTTATGGCCGTTTGAAAATGACCAAAAACTCTATTTTTAGACTTAGGAAATTTTCCAGATTTCTCCTATTCTTTCGAAAAATGAAATTTTTTGATTTCTTAGCTTATTCTTTGCTATTACAAGTTATAAGATGTTACAAGTACGACATACATATGTCTATTAAATAAAATTAATAGTATTTTTTTCATATGGCAAATTAAATAAATAAATCTACATCTATCTATATCTATATTTATCTTCTATACTACCTTAAGAGCATGAACTGTCAAACTTGAATGTTAAATTACTATAATACCCTCAATTAAAAATGCTCCCTTTATTTTATTTATTAATTGAATTAATTCATTATTTTGAAAGTAGATACGTTTTCAAATGAAAGGATTGTTACTTATTACAATTAGTTGTGAATTTTCGAAAAGGGTTGTGACTATTTTGAATTTTCGAAAGGGTTGTGACTATTTTGACAGTTTGTGATTTTTTGAATGAGTTGTTACTTTTCCCGAGAGTTGTGATTTTTTCTAAGGGTTGTGACTTTTCCAAAGTGTTGTGCCTTTGCAGATGAGTTTTTCCTTTTTCGAAATGTTGTGATTTTTCCGATAAGCAATTTCTTTTTTGAAAGGTTGTGACTTTTGGCTTAAGACACAATTAACACCTATTCATAATACTATTTGGTAGCTATAAATAGAGGGTTTTTCTCACACTTTTAAACTACAATTTCTTCAGGTTCTCTACACTTCTGCTTGTTAAAAAATATGAAGTGTTATTTGAAAAAAAATTATTCTGTTTGAAATTCAACAATACCCAAGAAACCTCAGAAGAAAGAGTTGGTGAAAATTTTTTTGTAAATCATTCATCAATTCACACTCGTATTTTTTCTTATCATTTTCATGAGAAACAGTGACGAAAATTTCTGGGAGAGACAATAACATTAAACAGATATGGAAAAAAGCATATTATTTGGGTAAGATATTTTATTTTATTTTTGTATTTTTTTCCCGTCAAATGAATGAGTTTCTTCTTAATTTTTCTAGAAGAATGGGTATTAATGTACTCCTTTTAATTATTTGTTTTGATGTTAAATTCACTATTTCAAAAATAGATTTTTACTTTTAGTTATAACATAATAACATAGCCATGATAAGAAATTTTTTTCAATGGATATGTATGTAAAAATTAACGGATAAAAAGTGTTGGTGGCAAGAGATTTAAATCAAATGGAAGATTGGAGTGAATGTAGCATGAACATATATTTTCATCTTTCTTCTTTATTGTCTATGTATTGTTCCATATAATTTTTGTCTATGTCACAGGATACACTCCTTACTAGCTTTATTAAAAATAGACAAGAAAACAGTGAGCTTTTATCAAATTACTCATTCTATAAATAATACTTTGAATTTTATTCATATATTAACTATTATCATTTTTTTTATATCATGATACAATTTCTATAAGATAATAGATACTTTGATTAGACAACAACTATATTATATGTATTAGGCCGAAAAAGGAGAAGACTATCACCAACGGAAATGTTATTCATAAATTAAAAATAAATTATTCTACAGAAGTATATATAATCATCAATCATGATAACACCAAGTGCAATATTTTTGGTAAAATTACCTCTCTATGATAAACTTTCTAAAATATTAATTGAGTAATAATATTTTGTAAATGATATGTTACCTATAAAGATAAAAATATGGAAATATTAATGGTAATTATTATTAGTATCACGCACGTACTAAATTTCAAATTTTAATATTTAAGACAAAATTTCTATTTAAATGGTTTACATCATTTATGTTCATAACCTCATGAGGGAAGACTTGGTGATATTCTTTTGATGTATATTATTTCTCCAATTTTGTGGTTAGATTTTTTTGCGAAATTGAGTGAAGTAAGAAATAACATAATTAAAGAAATGTCACTTTCTCTCATATCTAAACTTTGAATGTATTTTGATATGTTTTAATCATATCTGATCATTTTGATCTCAAAATACAAGTAACTCTTTGACAATAGGTATTAATAATTTAAAAACACTTTCCTATGCTTGTTCAATTATAATTATTTACTAAACAGGTTTAATTTAGTAATATTAATTCTATTATACAATATCACACACTATATATACGATACATACGTGCAATGCACGTGCAGTAAAACTAGTGTATAAAAAATATATGACAATCTTATATGTTAAAAAATCTATATGTATCTTATAGAAATGTATCCAAAACAATTGTTGAGTTTAAGGGATACGAAAATTGGTCGTTTTATTTAACTAAAGAATTAATATGTGAAAGAAAATGAAAATGAAAATAAAATGAGATGGTAATTGGGTGTAAATATGTAGTTGATAATGTGTATATTAAAGTGTAGGGATCTATAAATTATAAAATAATAAGAAACATTTGTAAATGTGATAGTAGAAATGAGAAAAAATAATATGAAGTGTACCAAAATAATAAGTTAGATATAGAGAAAACTCAAAATATAGAATTTTTATGCGTATGACATGTATGTATATACTTGTATTTTGAAATTCTTTTGGCATGTCTAAAGTCTTTAAATCACATGTTAATAAACTTAAATATCTTAGTAATATTTTATTTAAAGAGTGATAATAGCAAATATATTTTCATGGGGGGGGGGGGGGGGGCTGTGATGTCTAAAGAATATAAAGTAGGCAGACTATTGGTGTCCCACCCCAACTCGTGGTTGTTTTATCATAACCTTAATTTGAAAATTATATTTTTATCCTTTAAATTGACCTATTTCGAGGACTCCAACTTTGGTTTGACTTTTCAGAGTTGGACTTGAAATGTGTGTTTGCACCTTAAGATTTGTCTCTACTAGGAGATGATTTCCTAACATCATAATATTTTTTTCTTATGATGGATGAAATTATAATGGTTGTCTTATCTATTTATTTAAGTCTGATAAACAACAAACATCCATGAAAATTTTTCTTGTTCATAAATTTGACACACAAATTTCTCTCATTCATATTTTCATGTCATTTGAACTTATAAACAAATTTCAATTCACCAAAGCATCTCGTACAATTTTTTCTAACAATGTAGAAGATAATCCCTCAAGTAGAAGTATAGCATAATTTGATTTTTTAACATTACTCATATTGTTTGGATTGTATTGCCTTTAAATCTTCACTATACAATCAAGTTATAAATTTGGGTAACTACTTCTTTTGAAAAGTTGAAGTGTAAGCTTGACTTTGTTGAATTTTCCATGTTCGTCATCATTCTTTGGCTAGGGGTCATCTGGTTCACAGGATATAGACCCGTTCAGGCCTGTGGAGGGCTTCGGGGTTCAACGCATGAGCCTTGGTAGCTCTGCCTCACTTCTATGATCAATACCACTACTCATGTAAGGATCAACAACACGTAGAGTATTCCATGGTCCACCATGCTGGCTAGGTGTGAACAACGAGTAGGTCAATGTACCATTTTTCCTTTCACGATCCGTGAACCCCTACATGGTTCACCCAAATATTTGTTGTTTAGGTTTATTAGGTTTCTGAGGTGGTACATTCTATTTAATAAAAGCTTATTTGTTAAGAAAAGTGTTTTCAGAGTCTTAGTGTTTCAAGTTTCATAGTAAAATTTCATCGATTCAGTCCCGTAATGCGTAATAGAAACTATGAGAGTTGTTAGTTCTAGATTTAAAGTATATTTGAGGATTGAAGGTCCTAAGTTGTTAATTTATGAAATTTTAGCTTGTAGATTGACTTTGGTGAACGATCAGGGTTCAGATTCTAGGATAGGAATTGTAGAGTTCCATTAGATTTTGGTGATGATTTTAGGACTAGGTGATCTCTTGGTTGATTATTAAGGGCTTCATTGTTTTGCCTCTTTAAGTATTGAGTTGTTTCTTGTGATTTAAAGAAGTCGGGTGTCATGACTCGAGAGCACCCCCTAGTTGTTTCACGACATACATGGCCTTGAAGGGGTCTCATACAACACTCTTAGCATTCATTGTATTCGATATAGATATACTGTGGAATTTAAAATCATTTAATATAAAACTTTAAATATAGCGCAAGTCTAAGTCTCACATGGCCATTCTAGACCCAATCATAAACATACTAGAGACACAACCCTTTACAATTGAAAATATCTACTAAAATGTCTATTAGATAAATTTAGGAAAAAGTTTAAGTCTTTTCCTCGAATCATGAGGACATACCAAGCCTTGTTAGAAACCAAACCAACACTTCAAGTAGAAAGAAGGAATATCACTTGCTGGAACCTACACTTGTAGTAAAAACAAGAAGAATATGAGTTAGTACACAAAAATGTACTAAGCATGATGACCATGCAAAAAATTGTTTAAAAGGGGACAATTTGATTGGAAATTATGCATTATGCCATTTTAGAAACCTTATAAACTCTAACACCTCTAAAATGACTTAACTTAAACTAGATCTTAACACGTTTGTCATGAGGTTCTAAAGTCCGAAAATTGTTTATAATGATGTTTATAGGTAGTGTTTAAAGTTCCGTGAAGTATGGAGGTCAAATACACTTGTGTGCCTTAGTGTGTTTGGTAAAGTTTTACGCGTTCGTTTTAGATGAAATTAATGTGATAGGTCCTTAAAATGAGTACGACTATGTTAGGGCTAGAAACATCTGGGAAAAAATCCCCAAGGACCAACAAAAGGGTCCTTGAGGAGGACCCAATTCAAGAGCAAAGACTGTCCAAAATAGTCCTACCTATGGAGGGCAATCGACGCCCAGTAGGTGGTGGCGTCAATGTGGACTTAGTCTAGGGAGATTGAGCTCCCATTTTTAAGGCTCAGTCCCAAACGACATTTTCCAGCACGGGATGTCGATAAGACGACGCCTCGTAGGTGCTGGTCTGTCGATGGCACCTCCAATTTCTCTAGGTGTCTCGGCCAAGGCTAGGGGCATTTGGATAATTCACCTAGCATTTCCTGTCATTTGTTGGACGACTTATTATGGTTATTTTGGGTATTTTAAGTGGGTTTACAAGTCTAAAACATTTAGATGAATTCATTATTTCAAAATCAAAGCCCTAAACCTCTAAAGAACTCTCTAGAACACCATCGAAGCTTGAAGGGAGATGGAGCTTGGAAGTGGGTTTCTCCATCAATTCTTCTCAAAAAATTAAGGTATGGTTTTCATACTTGAATCTCTTTTCTTCAACGAAGGAATCTTCAAAGTGTTTGTCAAAGACTTCTCAAAAGATTAACTTCTAAAATGTAATCTAGCCATGAGTTCTTGCATAAAACGTTTAGAATCAATATATTATGATTGAATTGATGTTAATTTGATTATTTTAGACTAAAAACTCTATGAACCCATGCAATTCATGAAACCTTAGTTTTGACTATTTTATGGGTGCTTTGACTATGTCGTTATACTATTAAATTCTTGTGTAGTTTTATTAGGGCTATTAAATTATGAAAGAATTATGTTAGAATCATATGTAGGGTGCTCTATAATGATGAATTCATATTTTATTATCTTTTATTCATTGTATATTATGATTATTGGGTTGAATTGTTAGCAATGGCTATTGGTAAGAGCCTTTGTATATTGAGTTGGTTGAATTGGCTATGGATTGGAGTTGTGAGATTGGAATGGTGGTATGTTGACCTAACATTCTCTATATTGTATTGTATAAGTCTAAAATGATAATGATGTTTGCTATGGTCCACTTATGGTGGTGGTGCTTATGTGTTATACTTGTGAATTATGTAGCCTCATGGACATTACTTTATGAATTGTGAGACAATCTGGCCTCGTCGTCATTACTTTATGTATTATGGCATTATCATTTTATAACTTGCATATGTGATTATTGTGAAGGTATAGATGAATTATGTGTATATGTGGAGTCAAAGCATGAGTTCTTCTAGTTGATGATATGTGTCTCTAGTAGGCTATAGTGAAGTCATTATGTTACTTGATGTTGAAGTATGATGATTATTGATGTATTATATGAGACTTGTGATAACTTAGATTGATGATACTATATTAGTGAATAGGGAGACCCATATATGACATTGGTTATTCCTATGTTCATCTTTATTGATATATTATTTGTGATATGGTTAAGTATGTGTGTGTCTTGTTTTGTAGACTTGTGTCCCTTACTTGATACATGTACAATGTGCATATGAGTTCTTGAATTAGTATGCTAAAGCTTCTTTGTCTTCTATGTGTGATTGACATGTGACCTTGAACATAGTCAAGAAAGTCCTTTATGTGAAACCTTCAACCTAGATTGAAGGTTATGATATCCTTGAAGTTGAAAGTCGTAACAATATCTTTCTTGGTTTAATGGTGGACTTAGGGTTGATTGTCTGGAATTGCATGAAATCATCCTTGAGAAAGTCATTGAGATATTTTGACCATTGTAGGTAGCCTTAGTAGACCTTCTTTGGTAAGGCGTAATGTGATTGGGTTGTGAACTAGTTATGGTGCCTCTTCATATGCTCCTTTATTGAAATACTCTATGAGAAGAAAGTCTAGAACCGAGTGATTATGATTGGTAAGTTGCTCTAACTAAGATGACATTAAATAACAAAGAAACCCTCAATATTCCTTAACCATGTGCCTACATGGGATGTGTCCTAGTTCTACCATTGGCAAGTAGAACACCCTCCATCAGAGTAGGTTCATGACTCCGGATTCCATGCGTAGCTAGTATGTTCTATGTTGGTTAAAGCCTATTCTCATCATATGAGATACCTACTAGTGTTGGAAAAGTTCTATGAAGTTTAGCCAGTGTAATGGGACGCTATCTAGACATTGCACGATTAGGCTTTGAACATGTTAGTGTGTGAGTCCCTAGGTCTTCTCCAAGACCATTATTTGAATGTCCTTACGTTTTGAATGTATCATAATGAACTAATAAGATATTGACCTAAGTTGTAAAGCATGTTGATGAATGAGTACTTACCTAGAGTAGTTTAAGGATTGACTAGTCAAGGTGTGGAGGGGGTATATGAATGGTCTCTTCATGTCTTACCTAGGGAAGTTTTAAGAATAATTCTAGATAGGAAAGTTAATTGATAACTTAGGTAGTCTTAAGGATTATTTCGGTAATGTTGGAGAGGGTGTATGGGCGGTCTTTTCTTGAATTACTTAAGTAAGTCTTATGATAACCTTTAAGAGGAGAATGTCACATTCTATGCTATTGTGTGTTACATACTTTACTGTGAAGTCACTGTAATATTACTGTAAGTTGATATAAATTGATTATGACTTGGAATGTTTTCTAAATGTGATTCTTGGTACTTAAATGTGATTCTTATGCTTATAGTATGGAGTTTTAATCAAAAAGAGCATGTTTCTCATAAATGTCTGTTTCTCATTATTTTATGTATTATGCCATACTTAGTACATGCATTGTATTAATTCCATATATTTGGTCTATATCTAAATATGTAGGTGGAAGGTGAGAGGCGTCTTAAAGCAAAGCTTGGAAACTAGGCCTCTTTCAAGAAAAGTTGGGGTATGTCCTCACTTGATTCGAGGACATTACTATCTTTAGACTTCTTTTATTCAAAGTATTGTACTAGACTAAGTTTCTGTAATTCGATTGTATGGGCCGTGTCTCAAGTATTCTTGAGTTTAAGATTGGCGTGCGTTGGGACTTAGTATTTTCTATGGTTTTAAATGAAAGATGTTTTTAGTATTATTCGTGTGAAAAGTTTTAATTCCACACTACTTTTCATACATGTATGCAAGGAATGATGTCTAAGGGCTTGTACAAGACCTCCGAGAGGCCAAGTACGCCTTGTTGCAAATACGAGAACACCATTTCTTCCAGGGTGTACTCTTGGGGTGTGACAAAACATGGTATTAGAGCATAGGTTATAAAAGTGGTCTTAGGAATCAAAATGTCTCATAAAGACACGTCTAGTAGAGTCTTGATTATCGGTGTAAGTCGCGACACATCTATGAGCGAGAAGATACAGGACCATAGAGTTTTAATTTCTTCATCAATCTTGTCTATTTCCTATAGAGTTGACGTTAATTATAAGTGTCTATTCATAATCTCTTCTCTTGTGATTATAAGAGATGACTACTAGAAGGATGATCACTAGAAGGTTGGAAAAGGGAAGGGTGCAAGAGGAAGTTCCCCTAGGTGGACTGGCTCCACAAGGAGTTCAAGTTCCTCAAGATTTTCAAATTCATCCACAAGGTGTTTAAGTCCCTATTGGAGGTGAAGGTAATGAGGTTCCGGTGGTTCCCACGGACATAAAAAAATGTGGAGATTTCTACTTTATTTAGCCCGAGCCATGACTACTCATGTGAATAGGGGTATTGAACCTAGAGTGAATGCTTTGGAGAGTACCATGACCTCTAGATTGAGAGACATTGTGAGGATGAATCCTTCTATCTTTCTTGGCCATAAAGTGGGAGAGGATCCCCAAGAGTTTCTTGATGGTGTGTATAAGGTGTTGAGTGCCATGGGGGTGACTTCTAGGGAGAAGGCGGAGTTAGCTTCGTACCAATAAGGGAAGTTTCTCAAGTGTGGTACACTCAATGGAAAGATAACAAGTCGGTTGAGTTGTGTCCTATTGAGTTGGAGGAGTTTAAGTAGGCTTTCTTAGGAAAGTATTTTCCCCGTGAGAGGAGGGAGGTGAAGGTTGAACAATTCATTAACCTCAAGAAAGGCAAAATGAGTGTTTAGGAGTATTACTTGAAGTTTACCATATTGTGTAGGTATGGTCCATCCTTGGTGTCTAACCCTAGGGATGAGATGAGTAGGTTTGTAACCGGTGTTGTCGACCTTCTGAAAGAATAGTGTCGTACGGCCATGTTCCATGGTGACATGAACTTGTCTGGGCTTATGGTGTATGATCAATCCATTGAGGATTCCAAGCTTAGTAGGATTTCTAGAAACTTGAAGAAGAGTTGACCAAGTGAGCAAAACCAACCTAGGTTCAACAAGAGGACTCTAATTTTAGATGAACCTAGGGATCCTAAGGTCTAACTTTAGAAGGGTAGTGGTTCTCAAAATGGTAAGCTTACTTGTGTTACTTGTGGGAAGAAGCACTATGGGAAATGTCTAGCATGTACCTGGAATCGCTTTGGTTGTGGTAAGGATGGTCATAAGGTGAGAATTGTCCTACTATTGCGGCTAAAGGAAAAGAAGGCAAGAAAGTTCCTCCAAGTGTTCCGGGAGATGATGTTTCAAGGAAGAATCGCCTCTATGCACTTTGGGCAAAAGGATCAAAGCCGGATGAAGATAATCTTGGTAAGTTATAGTTTCAACTTTTAGTTTCTATGATGAGTAGTGCAGTTTTGATTGTTTGTTTCCTCTCTTTTATTTAACTCAAGCTTTAGAGTTAGAAAGTAATAGTAGCATGTTGCATGTTGCATTGTGTTTAGGAGTCTTGTTGGAATTGAATTTACTTGATTTCTTGCATTGTGAATCTTATGAAGTTATAGTTATTTTATTAAATTAGTTTATATGATTTAGTCTCTCATATTGTCATGCTTTCATCATTAATTGCTTAAGAGTTGCATTTTTGTAAATTTGAGAATGATTCACTGTACTGTTTTGGTGTTCACTGTGAAGCTTTTGGAAAAATGAATAAATTTTTCTTTTGTGGAAAATTGTTATAATGTGTATAGAGTTGATGTATATGAGTAAGGTAAATGTGTGGAGAAGGAGTTCTCCTATATTTTATATGAAGTATGTGAGTCTTATTGCAGAATGAGTCGTAGATTAGTTTTTATCTCCTTGTTGGATTTTGAGCCTCTTGATTACGTGAATTGGTGTTCCTACTAAATTGTGTATTGTGTATGGTGTGGTATGGTTATGTTCTTCTAGTCTTAAGTTTCATATCTTTTGATAGTGTTTTAAAATGAAGCAAGTGGCATTCGAGGATGAATGTTGTCCAAGTGGGGGAGAATGTAACACCTCTAAAATGACTTACGTGAAACTAGAGTCTAATACATGTGTGATGAGGTTCTAAAGTCTTAAAATGGTTTATAATGATTTTTATAGGCAGTTTTTAAAGATTTGCAAATTTTGGAGGTCAAACGTCCCAGAAAGTCAATGACGTTCGAAAGGTTTGCCTTGGAACGTGCTTGTGTGCCTTAGTCTATTTTGTAATACTACGAAAGTCTAAAGCTTAATCTAGAGCCTAAAATCAGAGTCTAAGAGTTGAAACACTGTTTTAAGATCAAGTATAATGTATATAAGTCATTTAGGAAGTTGTAGAATGAAAACGTCAAGGAACGTCCATGACGTTCGGAAACTAGTTCAAGAGGTGCTAGTATGCCTTAGTCCATTTGATAAAGTTTTAAGAGTCCTAAAATGATGAAATTTGGTTAAAAGGTGTCTAACACATATTACAGTTGTTTTATAGTCGAAACGTCCGGGTACGACTCCCCAAGGACAAACCAAAGGGTCCTTAAGGAGGACCCTTGCATTTAGGTAAATATTTGTCAAATGGATAGCGTCTACCAACAATGCGCATCGACGAGGCGTGGTACAATCGACGGGGAATCGATGGCCACCGTCGTTGGACACTTAGCGATTTTGGTGAATGGTCCATTTGTACCAGTCTCTGACACCATCGATGGATGAGAAGGACGGTGTGGGGCAAGGGCGTAGGTTGACCTACGGACCGTCGATCGAGGTCTCGTAGGTCCTGCCACTATTTTACTGTTAAGTATTGAGTTACATCATTTAATTAATTAGGTGGTTAGTTAATTAGTTACGAGCTAAGGAGGTCTAATTAAGTTAGTTAATGACCTATATAAAGACCTTGTCCTAATTAAACTAACCCAACTCTCATAATTCCCAAAAACCAATTGCTCTTCCTTCTCTCTTCTTTCTCTCTCCAAAGAAACTCCATAGAAGACAAAGCAAAGGAGGGTTCTAGGTCAGCAAGGAGCTACTTTTCTATATCAATCTTCATCTATTGACAAGGTATGGTATTCCATTCCCCCAAGGGTTCTTTCAAAATTGTTTTCAAAAAGATGAGTTTTATGTGGGTTTTCTTCTATTACAAATTAATCTTACAAGTTACTTTGTTTATGATATCTTTAGATAATTATGAGTAGATTATGATGCATTGTAATTCAATTATGCTAGCTCAGATCATGAATTTGACCTAAGTCCATAACCCTAGGCTATGAACTAGTGATGAACTGTTGTGTAATAATTCAACTGACTTCATTATTGTGTTAATTACTATTGTGTGATGCTATTAAACCAATTGTGGGTTGAACCGGATGTTTGAAGGTAAACCTTGATGATGGCTTGTGAAGGATATTGGGTAAGTCTTGTGATATCATGCTTTTGCTTCAATTATGATTACTTGTGTTTATTGATGAAGTAATATTGAAGTATAGCTTATGATAAAATTGGTTAGGGTTGGTATGATGTTGAATTGAAATGTCTTGATTATGTGATTGTGATATTATGCCTAAGATGTAATGATATAAGGTTGGTGATGAAGTACCGATGTGCCTTACTATGATATAATGATGTTAATGTTCTAATCTCACATATGAGGGTTGTAATGAAAGGTGTTCTCCTTCAATTCCTATTGAGCTATGACAATGACTATATAAGGGGTAAAACCTATGACTTAAACTATGCTATGATTATTAAATGAAAGACATTTCAAAAGGGATTCTTGCTTAGCACCGAGTAAACTAGTAGTGAGGAGTGTCCCTTCCCACATAGGGAAGGTAGGATAACTAATGTACTCATGAGATTGGAGACTATAATGCATGTAGCATAAAGAGTGTACCAACTACATCTCCTAGTTCTTGAGTTATGTTGCCCCCAAAGGAATACTAGCTAGTTGATACACATAGATGATATGTTCATGTTTTGGTACTACCTTGGCAAGTTGTCCAACTTCTTTCGGTGTAGGGTTTCATGATACCGGATTCCACATTGGCTCATGTGGTCTATGTTGGTTAAGGCAAGATGCTCTCGAAAGTAAAATGAGGAAATAAAGTCGACTCTAACTAGGATGACTGGAGGTATTTTACTTAGTATAGGTAGGGGTATGGGACTCTACCTATACGTTGAACTAGTTGGCTTTGAGAGAAGTATTAGAAGGATGTTCTTATATGATTATATGCTTATATATGTAAATGATATGTATATGTTTATATTACATGTTAATGACACTATGTAATGCGGGATTCATTTAAGAACATGTGATTGGTCTCTATTATTAAAGTATGATGATGTTTACTCTTAATGATATAGTATGTGAAATGGGCATTGCTTATAGTATGTGAAGTGGGCATTTCTTATGGTTCTTTTTGGGTTTAGTTGGTTTAGTGAGGTTATGGGGCCTTCTTAGTCATTGCACTAGTTGACTTAATGGGGGTTCATGAGTAAGGGTCTTTCTTTGGTTATGATGCTATGAACTCTTATACATGCTTGTTCATATTATAACTTGATGATAGAGTTGTCTTGATTTTGTGCTCAATTATGTTGAAATGCATGATGGCTTTACTAGAATTGCTATTGTTGGTCTTGTGATGTACATGGTCTTGATTTAAGGAATATGTTCTGTTGAGTTGTATTGGTTTTTGAATGTGCATGGAGTTTTTAAAAGTAAATTATCATGCTTTAATTAAATGTCCCTTTTTAGCATGAGTTCTATGTTGTATGTGCATATGATTTCATACTTAATACAAGTGATGTGCTAACCCCATTTCTCCCTCTTTCCCCAAGATTTTAGGTTCCGGTCATTGAAGGTTCGTGAGCACTTTGAAGAAAGGTTTGGATCATTTATCCAAGTGTGGGTATGTCCTCAAGTCCGAGGATGATTCCTTTTTATTTCTCTAGATATGGTTCTTTGTTATAGTCTAAAGACAATCAGTTCATTCACGTTGTTTCAAGATTTTGTTGTAGGCCCTATGTGGTATTTGTACATTCTGTAAGGGCTTATGCCCATGTTCATTTGACTCCGTTTAGATGGTTAATATGATACATCCCTATTCAAGACTTTATTATGTTTGTTGTCTATATGTGACATAAAAGAACAAGACTATGTAATCTTCTTATATGAGTAGTCTATGTATACTCACTGTAAATATATTATTTGTAAGCGAGAGGTCTAAGTAAACCTCATGAAGTAGATATAGATGAAAAGTATTAATTTTCCGCACTTTTTAAGATATAAAATGTAATGACGAATGCTAAGAGGTTAGTCTTAGAACTCTGCGGGGAAGACAACATTGGTTACTTCTAGGGGGTGCTCCTCGGATGCGACATGTTTTGTCAAGTTTTACGTGTTCATTTTGGATGAAATTGGTGTGAAAGGTCCTTAACATGTGTATGACTATATTCTGGTTGGAAACGTTGAGGTAAAACTCACCAAGGACCAACCAAAGAATCCTTGATGAGGACAAATTTGAGAGCCAAGACTGTCCAAAACAGTCCAACCTACGGAGGGCCATCGACGCCCAGTAGACTGATCGACGCCTCATAGGTGGTGGCGTTGATGGAGATTAGTCTAGAGAATTGAGTTCCCATTTTTAAGGCTCTGTCTCAAACAAATGTTGCTAGAACGGGCCATCGATGGGACAACACCTCGTAGTACTGGTCTGTTGATGGCACCTGTAATTTCTGCAGGTATCTCGGCCAAGGCTAGGGGCTTTTAGGTTATTCACCTAGCATTCCTAAAATTAGTTGGACAACTTCTTAAGGTTATTTTGGTATTTTAAGTGGGTTTATAAGTGTAAAACACTTAGATGAGTTTATTATTTCAAAATCAAAACCCAAAACCTCTAAAGAACTCTCTAGAACACCATTGAAGCTTGAAGAGAGCTTGGAGCTTGGAAGTGGTTTTATCCATCAATTCTTCTCAATTTTCATTGTGTAGCATCAATTAAGGTATGATTTTCATCCTTGAATATCTTTTCTTCAAGTAGCCAATCTTCAAAGTGTTTTTCAAAGACTTCTCAAAAGATGAACTTCTAAATTGTAATCTAACCACGGGTTCTTGCATAGAACTTTTTGAATCAATGTATTATTATTGAATTGATGTTAATTTGATGTTTTAGACTAGAAACTCTATGAACCGATGCAATTCATGAAACCCTAGTTTTGACTATTGTATGGGTGATTTGACTGTCTTTATACTATTGAATTCTTGTGTAGTTTTATTAGGGCTATTGAATTATGAAAGAATTATGTTAGAATGATATGTGTGCTGCTCCAAAATGATGAATCCATATTGAATTATCTTCAATTCATTGTATTTTGTGATTATTGGGTTGAATTGTTAACTATGGCTATTGTTAAGAGCCTATGTAAATTGAGTTGGTTGAATTGGCTATGGATTGGAGTTGTGAGATTGGAATGGTGGTATGTTGACCTAACCTTCTCTATATTGTATTGTATATGTCTTTGATAATAATGATTTTTGGTATTGTCCACTTATGATGGCGGTGCTGATGTGTTATACTTATGAATTATGTGGCCTCGTCATCAATACTTTATGAATTGTGAGACAATGTAGCCTCGTCAGCATTATTTTATGTATTATGGCATTATCGTGTTAAAACTTGAATATGTGAGTATTGTGAAGGTCTGGATGACTTATGTGTATATGTTGATTCAAAGAATAAATTTTTCTAGTTGATGATGTGTGTCTCGTGTAGGCTATAGTGAAGTCGTTATGTGTATTATGATGATGAAGTATGATGATTCTTGATGTATTATATGAGACTTGTGATAACTTAGATTGATGATACTATATTACTGAATATGGTAACCTATAGATGACATTGGTTATTCCTATGTGCTTCTTGAATGATATGTTATATGTGATATGGTGAAGTATGTGTGTGTCTTGTTTTGGTAGGCTTGTGTCCCTTACATGATACATGTACAATGTGAATATGTTTTCTTGACTTAGTATGCTAAAGCTTCTTAGTCTTGTATATGTGATTGACATGTGACCTTGAACATAGTTAAGAAGGTCCTTTATGTGGAACCTGCAACCTACATGGAAGGTTATGATATCCTTGAAGTTGAAAGCCGTAATGGTATCCTACTTGTGTGAATGGTGTACTTAGGGTTGATTGGCTGGAACTGCATGAAATTATCCTTAGAAAAGTCATTGAGCTATCCTTTTGACCATTGTAGGTAGTATTAGTGGACTCTTAGGTAAGGTGTAATGTGATTAGGTGGTTAACTAGTTATGGTACCTCTTCGTATGCTACTTTATTGAAATACTATATGAGAACAAAGGCTACAACCGACTGAGTATGCTTGGGAAGTTGGTCTAACTAAGATGAAATTAGAGAACAAAGAAAACCTCGACATTCCTTAACTATGTGCCTACATGGGATGTGTCATAGTTCTACTATTGGCAAGTAGAACACCCTCATTCGGAGTAGGTTCATGACTCCAGATTCCATGCATAGCAAGTATTGTCTATGTTGATTATTGCCTATTCTTGTCATATGGGATACCTACTAGTGTTGGAAAAGTTCTATGAAGTTTAGGTAGTTGTATTGGACGCTATCTAGACATTGCATTATTATGCTTTGATGATGTTAGTGTGTGAGTCCCTATGTAACATTCTGGAAAATTACATTTCTAGTGAAGAGCCCAATAGGTCTTTAAGAATGTGTATTGGGGGTACATAGGCATCTCAATGCCCAATATTGAGAAATATTGGGCATATTATAGAAAATTGGCTAAGGGGTATTAGCCAATTTCTATATAATACCCAAATAAGCGAAATATTGGGCATATTAGAAAATATTGGCTTAAAGGGTGTTAGCCAATTTTCTAACATTAATGATCTTGTTTACGAAATGTGCCTGCAATAAAGACCCTAAGCTAAAAACATATATTTCATAGTATTTACATAATGAATATGAGGCATCCATGTGTCAAGCCTTGGCATCATAGCACATGACCACTTAAAATGGTCATGTAGATTAAGTAGTGCCCAAGGACATAGTGAGGATCCTTGGGACAATAAGTAAACATTCCAAATGATCCATGAAGAATAGTTAGTTAGGAAAATACAAGCAACACATGTGCAAGCACATGTGTAACCCGCCAAGGAGGGGACCACACGAACCACCTAACCGAATTCGGTTAGGGTGATTAGAGGCAGCATGCGAATGGGTACCTCCATGTGGGCCCTAACTCCCTAACTAACTCTATACTCTAACTAACTGACCTAACTAGCTAACTAACCTAGGCCTAAACGAAATAAACCAACAAGTGCACCCGACAACCTAAGACTTAACCGGGTGACATTAACCTAGTAACTAGTTAAAGAGACAACCTAGTACCTAACCTAGGATGGTCCAAAAGAGTTATTTATGGTCCCAAATACTTAGGGGTACTTTATTAATTATCCTAGGTCCCTTAATTAATTAAATTAACAACTTAATTAATTAATGAGAAATTTAAAATTTGGCCGAGACCCTAGCCAATTTCCAGGTTTTGGTTAAGTCAAATGTTCTCCTATGCTTAGTCAACATAGGAGGGGAGTTTTAGTAATTAAATAATTAATTTATTTAATTAAATTAATTAGCCTATGTTGAATGAGTCAAGATCAGTTCCTAAGACTTAGACTCACGTTCAAACACTAGGAAATTCACGACGCAAAACAATGAGAAAACGAAAAGGAAAAAACAGAAAGTTTCTCTCAATTCTCTTAGGCGATTTCAAGTTTTTCTTCAAGCTTTCGTGCAAGGTGATCTTCGTAGATTCAATTATACATAAGGTATGGGGTTTCTCTCCTTGAACCCTTTCTCCAAGAGGCTTTTCAAATGTTTCAATTCATGAATTTCGAAACTAGGGTTGTTCCCAATGACATTGTTGAACGTCCATCTCCCTAGTTATCCTTGTTTTCGATTCTAATAAGTGTGTAAATGTAAATCTCGAACATGTTGTTGGTATGTGGTGCTAACTGATCCTTCAGTGTAGGTTTCTTGATTTTCTAATGACTAGTGAGGCCTATAGATTGGATTCGAATGATTTGAGTGTTAGTTACATGAATTAAGGAATGATATAATGCTTACTTGTGTTCGAGAATATGAAGTTATTATGAATCGACTATGAAGTTTGGTTATTGTTAAACGTTAAAAATGTTGACTTGTTAAGTTAAGGAATCACTATATTGCATTTATGAAACTTATTGATTTTGGTTAGTGATAACATAATAAAAATAATTTAAGTAAAGTTTGGTTCATGACCATAAATTAGCTAACAATGTTTTGCCCAAAAAGTTGAATGGAATTGGCTTACAATATTGATTTCAAATTATGATGGAAAGATTGGCTAATGACTAATGTAAATCAAATTAAGCATGACCAATGTAACTTGAATTCATAACCAAGGTTATGTCAATCATTGGGACAAGGCCCAACATTCCCTTTCCAAATGAACTATGAACATGGTAACTACATTGAACAAAGTTCTTAACGTTTATAAAGAATGGTATAAAGATACCAAAAGACATGAAACGAGTTAAGGTTAGTAATAACATAATTAAAAGTCTTGAATTATGAAAGTGACCAGAATGGGGTGTTAATGGAAGTGAGACAAGTCTCACTTACACCTAAGACAACTATGTTAAAGATACTCAGATAAGATGGTGATAATAATCGTGAGGCAAGTCTCATTAACACCAAGATGATAATGTAAGGTTAAATTTACATTTCATCAATTAAATAAAGGGATAACCGGTTGTCCAAAGAGTTAAGTAGACCTCATAACTAGAAGCAAGCTTCCATAATGTATGAGTCAACTCTAAAAGATGTAAAGAAAAAGAAGTTGAGCAAAGCACTGATAGACTAGCAATGAGCTTGTGCCAGCACATTTAAGCCTCAGTAAATGAGGCTACCATCAATGTGGATAAGTAGTCTCCGTATATCTCCTAGTCTTCGAACTATGTTGCCAGCATAGGAAGCCAGTAGATTCTACCTAAGAGAGCTAGGTATGATGCGGTTTTACTTTGGCCAATGAAACCACCCCTTTCGGTGTGGGGCAGACATTGGATTTCATGGTTAGCTCACATGATCTATGTCGGTTAAATGCTCAAAGAAAGTATTCGGTTCACTTTATTCGTGAACCACCTCTTTTCGGTGTGGGGAGGACACTGGACTTGGTTTCACTTTAGCCGGTGAACCACCCCTTTTCGGTGTGGGGCAGACACTGGTTTTCATGTTAGCTCACATGATCTAGATTTACTTTGATCGGTGAATCACCTCTTTTCGATGTGGGGAATACACTGGATTTTATATTAGCTCGCATGATCTTAATGCGAAAGATTTCTTTAAGAACGTAAGAAAGAAAGAAGAAGAAATGTAAGTTTAAAGTGGTCTAAGAAAGTAAGAGCTTAAGAATATCAATCGTCAGTGCTTGATAAGAATGAAGTTTTCATCAGATAATGGGCATAGCCAATAATGAATTCTTTTATTATGAAAATGATCCCAAGCCAAATAAGATTGACTTATAATGACTTCTTTTATTATGAAAATGATCTAAGCCAAATAAGATTGGCTTATAATGACTTATTTTAATATCAAAATGATCATAGTCAAACAAGATTGGCTTATAATGATTTCTTATATTATGCAAAGAATCAAATGATAGGCATAAACAATAAAGATTAGCTTAATAAGATCTCATGCCAATTTTTAGTTAAATCATTTCCTTAGTCCTTCGGATTACTTACTTGATTCATTGTAGGTATGGGACTACAATGAATCATTGCACTTGTAAGTAAAACATAGGATCAAAGGAGATCATTGAATAAACTAAGTGTTGAAAAGGGAGCTCTCGGGTTAGGGGAGATCAAATTTCAAAGTTTTCGTTCGAGATGTTCTAAAATTATGTTCATGATTCTAAGGTCTTATGTTCATTTAGAAAATGAGTTGTGTGCTTTGAATGCATTAAATTATGTCATATTAATACCATAATTCACAAATAACGAATTAAGAAAGTCTAGTGATTTCACTTTCTAGAAATGACATGTTGTTATAGGAAGGGATTTCCTTGATCATGCATAGTCCTTATGTGTATGTGTGCATACACCCATACTTAGTACAAGTGTCTAATAACCCTATACTATTACTATTTTATAGGTGCAGGGCAGAGAAAAGGTTGAAGACTCATCGAAGCTGTTTGGATTTAGTGATCTCCAGACTTTTGTAGGTCCTCTTGAGTTCGAGGATACTACTATTATCTTTCTAGACTAGTAATTTAGACATAGCTAGTGGATGTTGTCCCTAGCGTTTCATTTTAGATGTTTTTATTCGAAGCTTTGTATTAGGGCCGTTTTGGCAAACTATTACGTTATATATTGATCTTTAATTTGAATTGATTCATCAATTGTAGATGGTTGTTTTATTTGAGTTCAGTAGAATATTATTCTATTTAGTAACCTTACGAAGTCTATGTATACTTCACTATATTCTAAAAGTTTTAAATTTTCCGTAAAATTTAACTATATGATTGTGATGAAAGCTAAGAAGAGGCTTGTCTGCGACCTCTGAGAGGTTGACGACGCCGGTTGCATTCTGATTCCAGAATCCGGGTGTGACACCCTAGGTCATCTCCAAGACCATTATTTGAATGTCCTTAAGTGTTTAATGTCTCTTGATAAACTAATCAAGATAATGACTTAAGTTGGAAATCATGTTGATGAATAAGTACTTACTTAGAGTAGTTTAAGGATTGCCTAGTTAAGGTGTGGAGGGGGCATAGGAATGATCTCTTCATGTCTTACCTAGGGAAGTCTTAAGAATAACTCTAGATAGGAAAGTTAATTGATAAAATAGACATGATCAACACTTAGGTCGCCTTAAGAATTATTTAGGTAAGATTGGAGAGGGTGTATTGGAGGAATCTTCTTTAATTACATAAGTAAGTCTTATGATAACCTTTGGGAGGAGAATGGGATATTATATGCGATTGTGTGTTACATAGTTTATTGTGAAGTCACTTTAATGTTACTATAAGTTGATATAAATTGAGTATGACTTGGAATGTACTCTATATGTGATTCGTGGTGTTTAAATGTGATTCTTATTCTTATAGTATGAAGTTTTAATCAAAAAGAGCATGTTTATCATAAATGTTCATTTCTCTTGATTTTATGCATTATGCTATACATAGTACATGTATTGTATTAACTCCATAAATTTTGTCTATATCTAAAGGTGTAGGTGGAAGGTCAGAGGCGTCTTGAAGCAAAGCATGGAAACTAGGACTCTTTCAAGCAAAGTTGCGGTATGACCTCACTTGATTCGAGGACATTACTATCTTTAGACTTCTTTTATTAAAAGTATTATAATAGACTAAGTTTCTCTAATTCGATTGTATGGTCCATGTCCTAAGTATTCTTGAGTCTAAGAATGGTGTATGTTGAGGCTTAAATATTTTCTACGGTTTTAAATGAAAGATGTTTTGAATATTATTCGTGTGAAAAGTTTTAATTTCGCACTACTTTTCATACATGTATTCAATGAATGATGTCTAAGGGTTTGTACAAGACCTCCTAGAGGTCAAGTATGCCGTGTTGCAAATCCGAGAACACGATTTCTTCTAGGGTGTATTCTCGGGGTGTGACATGAACCATACCATAAAAGACATCATGTACAAGTACAAACATTATATAAGTCATAACTTCACATTAAATATTAATACAAGGAAACCACTACCTTTATCATTAAACCTTCTATTAAAGTAAACCTTAGCCTATACCTTGTTCAATGTATGGATAGTGTGCCATGCAACCATCAATACTAAGATCACCAAAAGTGAACTCACCTTCCAATACTTTCTTCCTTTAAACAATAAAGAATTTAATAGACATAAACATTACATGAATCACATTATCACATTAGGACCATCATCTAAGTAAACTGTAGGTCATACTTGTTAATCTTGCAAGTAGCATCCCATAATACTACTCACACTAAGTATTCCCCTGAAGCCACCATAGACAAGGAATATTCAATTCATTAAATCATGAAAAGGAAAGTATGACATAAATACAATCCAGTAAAGCATGCATAAACTAAATTTGACTCCAAGTCAACGTTTTTCATTAGCTTACATAATAACTCATTCGTTAATCAAGGACACATTCTTTCATTTGTCCTTAGGATTTAAAGATAGTCACTATGACCCTCTCCAAGCCTACTCATGCAATGCATAGGTAGCATCCCATACTACTACCTACTCTCTGTTGAACCTATCAAGAAACAATAATGACATCTGATATAATAGGAATAAGTGTTTAACCGACACAGACCATGAGAGCTAAATAATGAACTCCGATGTACAATCTCACATCGTAAGGGTGGTATACTTGCCTAAGGTAAACAAATAATTAGATTAAGTGGATCCACTAGCTTGACCTACGAGAGATCATAGTTTATGGGATAAGGGGGATGTCACTAGATACTCTGCCTCAACTCATGGATGGGGAATCAACCCAAAGATTGTTACTAGATACCCCGCCTCAACTCACGGATGAGCATCTATCTCATACAATATCCACTTGGTGCTTAGCCTACATTACGATAGAGTTTTTGATTCAACAAGTGAGAATAGATTGTTATTGGATACGCCGTCCGACCTCATGGATAAGCATCCATCCCCTCCCTACATTTGTTCATTAGATTGCTCAACGGAGATATTGAGATTGCTACTAGAAACTCCTCCTCAACTCATGGATAAGCATCCATATCAAACCCCACGTTTCATTAATTCATTAGATTTTAATTAATCAAGATTAACCTTTCGATAGACTCTACATTTATTAACATATTCTTAGACACTTCATTCATGCTTCATTCATAAATACCATTTAAGAACAACATCTCAATTATAATTTCATTTCCATACTAGGAATAATCATAACACAATCATAAAGATATCACACATATAACCAACAATGAATGCATTAAATAAACACCTCAACCTTTCAAGTGGATCAACATAAAGCTAGCAGTTCTATATCAAAAAGTAATTTCTCAAAACTTTCCTTCAAGGCCATAAATCTAAAGTACCAATACACCAACAGTTTCATCATAAATAAGTGTAGGTATAACATAATTCAACAATCTAATACCATTTAAACACATTCTATTCATATGCATTCATTATCAAACAACCCACTTCGTAAATACATAATTGAGAAGAGAAATCATGGTTTTGTGAAGTATTTTAACTTTAAATTACAAATTTGACATCAATATAACAATCTAATGCTATTATTAACCTTTTAAAACTATTTAGAGGAAGAACCCGTGAAGTTGAGTAAAACCCTAGCATTCATGAACTTGAAGCCATGAAAAGATATTTTGAAATAGACTCTATGAAGAAAGAAAACCAAAGATGAAGAGTCACCATACCTTTCTATTGAATCATACCACGAAAATGTATAGGAAATGCCTAGAAATTCCCCAATCCTATCTTGATCTTGACCTTGGACTCCAAGAGATTTTCTAGAGAGAACTTTTTGAGTGTAAGGGTTTTGATTTGAACGATGTATTCTAAATGAGGACAAAAATATTTTAATACTCTTTATATACCTAAATCCTAAAAACAAACGTCCAAAAACCTAACCAAAGGGGAATTGTAATAAACCACCCTTCACTTGGCAGATTGGAAGACAATTTTGCAGACCTCATTTATGAAACCCCCACCTACGGACCGTAGATGGGTTTATGGACCGTACTGCAGCTTAGTGGTTTAAGTCACAAGAACCAACACTTGTAGGAAATGAGCATGATTGAATTATGGCCCATACCTATGGGGTGTAAATGACTTACTGGCCGTAGATGGCAAACTATAAGTCCCACTTTTGATAGCTTTCGAGGCAAATGTTGCGGTCCTCGTCAAGGACCCTTCGGGTAATACTTAGGAAGTCATACCGGGACGTTTAACCCCTAAACACGTCTTTCTAAGTACGAGAACAATTGATCTTGATTTTTACCTTCGAACGACACATCAAAACTAGTTCAAAGGACTAGTTTACGGACGTTATAGTTTTTTCTTGACGTTCCTCCTCAAAACCATTTAAACTTAACTTCAAAATTCAATTTTTATGAGATAATCTAGTTACTAACATAAGATACACATATGAGACTTTAGTTCTTACTATTTATTTTTAGGTTCATTACATCTTGTCAAGGATACCTTGAATTTCAGTTTTGACGTTTCTATTGAGTTTGAAACGTCGTGTATGAATGATTTTCTTGTGTCATTCTATGTACAAGGTTATGAATAAATGAAATCGGTCCTTTCAAAGTTTTATTGTCGGTTGATCTTCTTGGGTTGTGTTCTAGTGCCCCCTCTACATCCGCGGAGCTTGGTTACCCTGTCTGAACTCATGGTTAAGCATCCATCCCCTCCTTACATTTGTTCATTAGATTGCTCAACGGAGATATTGAGATTGCTACTAGAAATTCCGCCTCAACTCATGGATAAGCATCCATATCAAACCCCACCTTTCATTAATTCATTAGATTTTAATTAATCAAGAATAACCTTTCGATAGACTCTACATTTATTAACATATTCTTAGAAACTTCATTCATGCTTCATTCATAAATACCATTTAAGAACAACACCTCAATTATAATTTCATTTCCATACTAGGAATAATCATAACAGAATCATAAAGATATCACACATATATCCAACAATAAATGCATCAAATAAACACCTCAAACTTTCTAGTGGATCAACATAAAGCTAGCAATTCTATATCAAAAAGTAATTTCTCAAAACTTTCCTTCAAGGCCATAAATCTAAAGTACCAATACACCAACAATTTCATCATAAATAAGTGTAGATAATAACATAATTCAACAATATAACACCATTTAAACATATTCTATTCATATGCATTCATTATCAAACAACCCACTTCGTAAATATATAAATTGAGAAGAGAAATCATGGATTTGTGAAGTATTTTAACTTTAAATCACAAATTTGACATCAATATAACAATCTAATGCTATTATTAACCTTTTAAAACTATTTAGAGGAAGAACCCGTGAAGTTGAGTAAAACCCTAGTATTCATGAACTTGAAACCATGAAAAGATATTTTAAAATAGACTCTATGAAGAGAGCAAACCATAGATGAAGAGTCACCATACCTTACTATTGAATCATACCACGAAAATGTATAGGAAACGCCTAGAAATTCCCCAATCCTATCTTGATCTTGACCTTGGACTCCAAGAGAGTTTCTAGAGAGAACTTTTTAAATATAAGGGTTTTGATTTGAACGATATTGTCACGACTAGAATCTAGACCACAGACGAGACCGGCGTCGTTGACCTCTCAGAGGTTGCAGACAAGCCTACCTACGTTATTCATACTTCACTTAGGTTAATTTTAGTGGAAAATTTGAAAATTTTGGCTCCTTAACATATTTGTTAAACATTTATAACATTTCATTATAGTTCACCATCAACCATCTAACATTAAGAGATAAGCAACTGAAAGAAATAGCTCAATAAGCATTATGTGTATAATTTCCAAAATGGCACCAATACAAGGTCTAAATAAAAACAGGAAAGAAACGCTAGTGGAACATGCTCCACTAGCTCAACTCTAAAACTAAGCTAGAATGTCAAACAGTAGCATCCTCGAAAGTATGAGGACCTACCAAACTCCGGATGAATGATGACGTCCGGATAGCTGCAACGATGATCCTGTAGCTCTATCGCCCACCTGTGCCTGCACCTAAAATAGTATAGATGTATAGGGTTAGTACACACTTGTACTAAGTATGGGTATATGCAAGCACACACCAAGGACATGCATGAGAAAAGATAGCTCTTTCCTAACAACATGATTATTGGAAGTGAAGTCAGTGGACTTGCCAAATTGAGATTAGGAAAGTTTCCAAATTTGGATTAGGAAAGTTATGCCATGAGAATAACATACATCGTCATACTTTTCACATTTGCACACAGCACATAACATTTACACATAGCACATATCATATAACATACAACACCTTTTGCATGTAGCACATAACTTCTTTAATGTCATTTATTCATATGCGATGAGACCTTGGAATCATGGGCTTATCATTAAGACCTCCCAGAAATGAGGGCTCAACATATGGGGCCTCAACTAGGGTGTCTTCATTAACAAACACAGAGTCTGCTTAATTCATTCATACGTATTTCATTTCATTTCATTCGTGAGCCAGTATAAACACCAGCTATACCTAGGATATAGTTTAAGATTTTTATTAGGTTAGTTGTGCAATGACCAAGAATGACCTAATGTCAATACTTGAATCTAACTCACCTTTTGATTATCCTATCCTAACACCTTTGGTATCATTCATTTCATTATGTGCATCATTTGAGGTTGGCCTCATTCATTCAATGGGAACTTTAACTTTAACCGACATAGATCATGTGAGCATCATGAAATCCAGTGTCTCTCCCACACGGAAAAGAGGTGGAATCACCGGCCAAAGTGATCCAATAACATGCTAGCGTACATTGGAATCGAACCCCGCTAGATCCTTATATTGGCAGTATAGGTTCGAAGACTAGGAGATATAAGGAGACCCATACCCGGCATGCCGGACAGTCTCATCTCATGAGAGTTACGTGAACCTCTGCCCTTCCCGAAAGAAGGCATCACCGCTCATAGCTAGCCCATCGGTTCTCAGTATAAAGTTCCATTTAATTCATCTCATACGTCATGGAAGTTGGCTTCTAGTATGAGGACATCATAGCTCATTAGATGATTTCTCATCTCATCATTAGTATTAAGTGTGTTAAGCTCAATACCTTCATTAGAGTGTTCATAGAGACGGGTCTCTTCATTATCTTACACTCTTATAGGTGAGTACGTTTTGGTAACATTTACTTAGGCTCATTTGAGATTGCTCTCATCATTTACATTAGCCTCATATCATGTTGTCACCACATTCATTATCATTTCCACATTTTCTTGTCATATTTACTCACCTCATATTACGTGAATGTTCATTTCATCATTTCATTGTTCATTTAATCATGTCATTGTTCATCTTAGGTTCACTTACTTTGAACATATGTTAGACTTATGTGTCTACACATACAAGCCATGAGGCTTCATTCATATTTCATCTAAGTGATTCATATGCTTCTAATATTATGTGATACAAGACTTATGCATCTTGTATGTATGCCAAGATCTCGGTTTCGATCTATGTAGGCAACATTAAGTTGAACATTTACTCACGTATGACTTATGTATCAATACGGAGATTTGGGCAAGGGAACCCAAGTTCGAATCCCTTGAACATCACTTAGTATTTATATTTTTTTTTATTATTTATTTAGTTCGGTCCGTGTGGGAAAATCCGGTCCCAACAACCACGCCTATTTTCTTCTTTATTTTTAATTTACTCACTTAGGGCCGAGAGGTTGTGGGATCAAACCCCCATAGGCTCTTTATTTTATTTTCCTTTTCAAATGTTGACTTTTTGAGTTGACCGTGAGGTTGTGGGATCAAACCCCCACAGCCTCACTTTGTTTTTATTTTGTTTTTTTCTCCTTTCCGCCTAGAGGTCGTGGGTTCGATTCCCACGCCTCACAATCTTTTATTTTCTTTTTCTTTGAGTTCTAACCGAGGGGTTGTGGGTTCAAATCCCACTCCCCTCATTCATTTTATTCATTTATCCTTCCGTCTGCACCCAGGATCGAACCCCCTAACCCTCACCCATTTCCGCGAATCATTTCCGCACAAAGGTGAGGTCACGGGTTTAATTCCTAGTGGCCTCATTCTTTTATTTTGCATTAAATTTCCAGATTGTTATGCATTAACATTTAGCCTAAAACTAACTTGTAAAATGCTGGAAATTTTGGTCACTTTTTAACTCATAAACATCAATATATTATTTAGTTCATAGGTTTCGTTCATGGACCCCTTTAACATACTTTTAAGTGCATCTTGCATAAAATTAATTGGCTATAAGATTGTTATTCAAATCAGCCACATTTCCTTTTTATGAACATCACGATTTTCATGAGTTTATGTACGTAAATTAGCAACCACAACACTAACAACTTAGAGCATCAAGGCCGAGACCCTTGTCACGGTCACACACTTGCACACAATTGCACATAAGTCCGAACACATACATGGATTGTCATTTTCATAATTTAACGTACACCAACACATTCACATTCAGCACAAAACATCACACATTCCTAAATCTACCAACAATCATACCAACCTACGAATTCATTGGGAGCTAGTGACAGGGACATGCAACGGGGAAAACAACCCTAGTTTTGGAGCCGAATATTCTGAATCCTAAGGGGTCTCTTGGGAAAGGGACCAAGAGGGAAGAAACCCATACCTTTTTGACGTTTTTACAATACACGACCTGCTGTCCAACCTCTCCAAACCACGCTCAAGTCCAACACTTCAACACCAATCGATGGAAGACTCCTCCCCTTTGCCTAACGTGATGGATTAACGTTGTTTTCTTAGATTTTTGTGTGAGTTCTTCAAGTGTGAAGAACTTCAATATATATTCTGTTCTTGAAGTTGTTTAGGCAGAGAGAAAACATGAGGGTGAATGGTGAAACGTGAGAGTGATGAAACGTGAGAGTGTGAGAGTTATTGTAAGTTTAGGAGTTTAGTTAGGACTTAGACAATAGGGTTCTTGTTATATTAGTAAAATCTGATTAACTAACTAATACGTGAAAGGACCATTTTTCCCTTACAAAAAAAATCAGATTTTAAAACAATAATTGAACCCCTATTCGTTGCATCCGTTGGGGTTCGAACCCGGGTGACACCGTTTCGCGGAAACGGGTAATATCGGGTCAACCCGACCCGAACGGGTCTTTCATTTAATTTAATTAATTAAATAATTAATTTGTTAGTGTAATTACGATATTACCTTTGGCCTAGAAAAGACCATTTTACCCCTAGACCCTCAAAACTTAAAATTTCTTCTTTTTAAGTCCGGTAAAGACTCCTTCGATTAAATCTTCATTTTCGAGAGCCTTACTTGGTTGGTTCCAACCTTTCCAAGCTCAACTAACTCCCGAAGTTAGTTGGCTTGGTCGTAGTAAGGGTTCTGAGGTCTGGTTCTACGCGTATCAATCTGTGTGAACCTTGGTCTAATCGCAAGCATTCTTGACAACCTAAGTCTTGATCCTATTCATTTTTAGGGTTGTTACATTATCCCTCCCTTAGGAACATTCGTCCCCGAATGACACTACCACTTGTCATCGTAATGCCAGTCAGATCAATAGCAACAAATTACGGGGAGATAAGGAAACATAGGTTTAAGAGTAAAAAGTCTAACCTCAAGAGCTGAACAGGTGAGGGTAGCGGGCTCTCATGTCGGCCTCAGCCTCCCACGTAGCACCCTAAACAAGATGATTTCTCCACAATACCTTCACTGTGGCAATCTCCTTGTTCCTCAGCCGCTTGACCTGTCTGTCTAAGATCTCAACAGGTACCTCCTCATAAGACAAGCCTTCACCAACCCCCAAACCTTCAACAGGTAGGATTGATGCTAGATCACCTAGGCACTTCTTCAACATAGAGACATGGAAGACTGGATAAACAGAAGCTAGTTCTGTAGGCAATGCCAACTCATAGGCCACCTCACCCACACGCTGCAGGATCTCATATGGCCCAACATACCTCGGACTCAGCTTCCCTTTTCTACCAAATCTCATCACCCCTTTCATAGGCGATATTTTCAAGTAAACCTGGTCACCAACATCAAACTCTAAGGGCTGCTTTCTGTTATCAGCATATGACTTCTGCCGACTGTAAGCAGCAGTCAACCTGTCCCTAATCATCCTGACCTTCTCTAAGGCCTCATGAATGATCTCCAGACCCAAAATGGATGACTCTCCAAACCTCAAACCACCCAACTGTAGATCTACACCTCCTACCATACAGTGCCTCAAACGGTGCCATCCCAATGCTGGAGTGATAGCTATTATTATACGAGAACTCTATCAAAGGCAGATGGTCATCCCAGTTACCTCTGAAGTCAATCACACATGCTCTCAACATATCCTCCAATGTCTGTATGGTGCGCTCTACCTGCCCATCTGTCTGAGGCTGAAAGGCAGTGCTAAGCTTCACCTGCGTGCCCAAGCTTTTCTGGAAAGATCTCTAGAAATGAGAAGTAAACTGAGCTCATCTGTCTGAAATAATAGACAAGGGAATCCCATGCCATCTCACAATCTCATCAATGTAGAGTCTCGCATAATCCTCGGCTCTGTAAGTAGACTTCACAGGGAAAGTGGGCAGACTTAGTCAATCTGTCCACAATAACACAGATAGAGTCATGTTGCCTCCTAGTCCTCGGAAGCCCAACCACGAAGTCCATATTAATGGCCTCCCATTTCCAAGTCGGAACCTCAATAATCTGAGTCAGACCACCAGGCTTAAGATGCTCTGCCTTAACCTGCTGACAATTAGGACACTTGGCCACATATTCTGCAATGTCCTTCTTCACGCCATCCCACCAATAAATCTGCTTGAGATCATGATACATCTTGGTGGAACCTGGATGTATAGAATATTTGGAACCATGGGCCTCTGCAACAATCCTGGTCCGCAAATCATCCACATCTGGCACACACAGTCTGTCCTGATACCTAAGTATGCCATCACCTCCCAAAGCGAAAGACTCATTCATCTTCATCAGCACTGAGTCCTTCAGCTCCATCAACATGGGATCTAGATGCTGACCCTGCTTGACTTCAACTACCAAGGATTATTCAGAACTAGGATGAACTGAAACATCCCCACTAGTGGAGTCAACCAAACGCACACCCAGTCTGTGTACATCCTTCACCAACTCCTTCTTTCCATCCTCAACGTGAGCTGTACTTCCCATGCTCATCCTGCTCAAAGCATCAGCTACAACATTAGCTTTACCTGGATGGTAGTGCACATTCATGTCATTATCCTTCAACAGCTCCAACCATCTCCGCTGACGTAGATTCAACTCCCTCTGTGTGAACACGTATTGGAGACTCTTATGGTCTATGAACATATCTACATGCCCTCCATACAGATAATGCCTCCACAGATTTAGTGCAAACACCACAGCTGCCAACTCCAGGTCATGAGTGGGATAATTCTTCTCATGAACCTTGAGCTGTCTGGATGCATAGGCTATCACCTTACCAACCTGCATAAGAACACAACCCAAACCAACCCTAGATGCATCACAATAAACAGTGTAATTCTCACCACACTTAGGTAAAGTAAGCACCGGGGCTGAAGTGAGTCTGTCCTTGAGATCCTGGAAACTCTTCTCACAAGTCTCCGTCCATTCAAACTTGGCTTTTTTCTTAGTCAAAGCTGTCAATGGGGAAGCAATGGAAGAAAAGCCCTCCACAAACCTGCGGTAGTAACCAGCCAATCCCAAAAAGCTACGGACGTCAGTAGGAGTAAGAGGCTTTGGCCAGTTCTTCGTAGCCTCAGTCTTCCTGGGATCCACCTCCACGCCCTGATCGGACACAACATGACCCAGGAAGGTCACTGATCTCAGCCAGAATTCACATTTGCTGAATTTGGCATACAACTGATGTTGTCTAAGTACCTGCAAGGTTAGTCTCAAATGCTGTTCATGCTCCTCCTTGGTCTTAGAGTCGATGAGAATGTCATCGATGAATACTATGACGAACGAGTCAAGGTATTCACGGAAGACCCTGTTCATGAGATCCATAAATGCAGCAGGTGCATTCGTGAGACCAAATAACATGACTAAAAACTCATATTGACCATAGCGGGTACGAAAGGCTGTTTTTGGGATATCTCCATCCCTGACCCTAAGCTGATGATATCCTGAACGAAGATCAATCTTAGAGAAGAAACTAGAACCTTGGAGTTGATAGAACAAATCATCCATTCTGGGGAGTGGGTACTTATTCTTTATAGTGCCTTTGTTGAGCTGCAGATAATCGATACGCATTCTAAGGGTCCCATCTTTCTTCTTTACAAACAACACTGGAGCGCCCCAAGGGGATATGCTCGGCTGAATGAAACCTTTGTCAGTGAGATCTTTTAACTGCAGCTTCAACTCTTTGAGTTCAGCTGGGGCCATTCTATAAGGAGGAATTGAGATTGGTTTAGTATCGGGTTCTAAATCGATACCAAAGTCAATCTCTCGAAGGGGAGGGACTCCAGGCAAATCTTCAGGAAACACATCTAAGAACTCATTCACTACAGGTACAGAGTCTATGGGAGGAATGTCGTGATATAAATCATTAACACTCACAAGATGACACAATAATCCCTTGGACATCACTTTGTTGGCCTTAAGGTTAGAAATCAATGGGTTAGGATGACTCGAGTTGTACCCCTCCCAGACTAACTCTTCTTAATTAGGAAAGCGGAATCTTACTACTCTACTACGACAGTCCAAGCAAGCATAACAACTGTGAAGCCAATCCATGCCAAGAATAACATCAAAATCATACATGGGTAACTCAACCAAGTTTGCACACATAGTCTTTCCACTAACAACTATTGGGCAATTCTTGTATACCCTATCAGTTCTTACATTCTCTCCTAACGGTGTACTAACCACTATGGGATCATGCAGAACTTCAGGTAATATCTCAAAAGTAAGAGCAAGCAGAGGAGTTACAAAGGAAAGTGTAGACCCTGCATCAAGTAAAGCATAAACAGAAGTTGAGAATACTTGCAGCATACCTGTGACCACATCAGCGGACTTCTCCTGCTCCTCCCTGCCCTTCAGCGCATAGAACCTGTTCCTACTAAGAGGCTCGGCCGCTGCTGCACCCTGTGGATTAGGCCTAGGCTGAGTATTACCTCCAGCCTGAATCTGTTCTGTGGACAGTCTCTGACCATGTGTCCACTCTTACCACAACCGAAGCAGTCATTAGTGCCCTGTTTGCATTCTCCACTATGGGCTCGGCCATACTTAGCACAATTCTTCTTAGGATGCTGCATCTCACCTCCATTTCCCTTCTTGGGTTCAGGTCTGCCTCCTCTAGGTGTAGCACTCCTCTGAGGATTTGAATTCCCAGAACTCTGTTGCCCCTTTTTGAACCTTGGCTGATCACGGACGCCAAAGTTGTTCCTAAGGCCTCCATGACTGGGTCTTTCCTGATCTTGAGGCCTAGGCTTCCTAGCATCACGAACACCTCTTTTTCTGCGGCTGTCCTCTAACTGCTGGACATGCACCATCAGCCTGGAAAGATCCATATTATCATGGAGCATCGCAGATCGACACTCCTCCTCCAGGTCTCCATTGATTCCAGTGAGGAACCTGCTCATCTCATCCCTGCTTTTAGAAACCAGGGAAGTTGCATACCTGGATGTTTTCAACAAAGTTCAGTATTCTCCTCATTCTTGTTATTAAATATTAGGGAAAATAACATACCTTGACAGCTTAACAAACTTCAGGGAATACTCCCTGACTGTCATAGAGCCTTGTTTAAGGTTGATGAACTCCTCAACCTTGGCCTCCCTCATTTCCCTGGGAAAGAATCTCTCCAGAAATGCTGTTTTGAACAGCTCCCATGTGACTGGCACTCCACCTAAGACATGGCTACCTTGCCACATCTTGCACCAAGTCTGTGCAACATCCTTGAGCTGATAGGAAGCCAACTCAGCCTTCTCAATATTAGTGGCCCCCATAGCCACCAGGATCTTATGCACCTCATACACAAACTCCTGGGGATCCTCTGATGTCCTAGACCCTGTGAAAATAGGAGGATTCATCCTCGTGAAATCCCTCAGCCTGTCAGCCATGCTACGAACCGGTGGGGTCTCCCTCTGAACATCCTGCCGGTTGACCTGGGCAGTCATAGCCTGGGCCTGGATAGTAATGGCCTATGCCATATGGGCCAGAGATGTCCTCACCTCAGCATCAGCCAACCCAACTTGATTAAGTGGCACAGCCACTCCTTCAGCTCGAGCCTGGGGTGGAACTCGGTTGCCCCCAACAGCTGCTCTTCCTCTCCTCTGACCAATAGCCCTCCTAGGGTTCATTCTCTAAAAACAACACAAATTGATGTTAGATACGCTCATAACACCAAGAATTCAGACATTCAGAAAAGCACGATAAGATCAGAAAAAGGGAAATTTTCCTACGCATCATGTAGTCTCTAATTCAGGATAGTGGTGCACTTCACTACCATGACTTAGAAACTACTCAATGTGGTTGATGTGAACTTATTATTTTCGGAATTTAACCTAGTTCTCTGATGCCAACTTTGTCACGACTACAATCTAGACCGCAGACGAGACTAGCGTCGTTGACCTCTCAAAGGTCGCAGACAAGCCTACGTACGTTATTCATACTTCACTTAGGTTAATTTTAGCGGAAAATTTGAAACTTTTGGCTCCTTAACATATTTGTAAACATTTATAACATTTCATTATAGTTCACCATCAACTATCTAACATTAAGAGATAAGCAACTGAAAGAAATAGCTCAATAAGTATTATGTGTATAATTTCCAAAATGGCACCAATACAAGGTCTAAATAAAAACAGGAAAGAAACGCTAGTGGAACATGCTCCACTAGCTCAACTCTAAAACTAAGCTAGAATGTCAAACAGTAGCATCCTCGAAAGTATGAGGACCTACCAAACTCCGGATGAATGCTGACGTCCGGATAGCTGCAACGATGATCCTGTAGCTCTATCGCCCACCTGTGCCTGCACCTAAAATAGTATAGATGTATAGGGTTAGTACACACTTGTACTAAGTATGGGTATATGCAAGCACACACCAAGGACATGCATGAGAAAAGATAGCTCATTCTTAACAACATGATTATTGGAAGTCAAGTTAGTGGACTTGCCAAATTGAGATTAGGAAAGTTTCCAAATTGGGATTAGGAAAGTCAATGAGCTTTCTAAATTTGGATTAGGAAAGTTATGCCATGAGAATAACATACATCATCATACCTTTCACATTTGCACACAGCACATAACATTTACACATAGCACATATCATATAGCATACAACACCTTTTGCATGTAGCACATAACTTCTTTAATGTCATTTATTCATATGCCATGAGACCTTGGAATCATGGGCTTATCATTAAGACCTCCCAGAAATGAGTTCTCAACATATGGGTCCTCAACTAGGGAGTCTTCATTAACAAACACAGAGTCTGCTTCATTCATTCTAATGTCATTACTTGAATCTAACACACCTAGGATATAGTTTAAGATTTTCATTAGGTTAGTTGTGCAATGACCAAGAATGACCTAATGTCATTACTTGAATCTAACTCACCTTTTGATTATCCTATCCTAACACCTTTGGTATCATTCATTTCATTATGTGCATCATTTGAGGCTGGCCTCATTCATTCATTGGGAACTTTAAGTTTAACCGACATAGATCATGTGAGCATATCACCAGCCAAAGTGATCCAATAACATGCTAGCGTACATGGGAATCGAACCCCGCCAGATCCCTATATTGGCAGTATAGGTTCGAAGACTAGGAGATTTAAATAGACACATACCCGGCATGCCGGACAGTCTCATCTCATGAGAGTTACGTGAACCTCCGCCCTTCACGAAAGAAGGCATCACCGCTCATAGCTAGCCCATCGGTGCTCAGTATAAAGTTCCATTTCATTCATCTCATACGTCATGGAAGCTGGATTCTAGTATGAGGACATCATAGCTCATTAGATGATTTATCATCTCATCATTAGTATTAAGTGTGTTAAGCTCAATACCTTCATTAGAGTGTTCGTAGAGACGGGTCTCTTCATTATCTTACTCTATCATAGGTGAGTACGTTTTGGTAACATTTACTTAGGCTCATTTGAGATTGCTCTCATCATTTACATTAGCCTCATATCATGTTGTCACCACATTCATTATCATTTCCACATTTGCTTGTCATATTTACTCACCTCATATTACCTGAATGTTCATTTCATCATTTCATTGTTTATTTCATCATGTCATTGTTCATCTTAGGTTCACTTACTTTGAACGTATGTTAGACTTATGTGTCTACACATACAAGCCATGAGGCTTCATTCATATTTCATCTAAGTGATTCATATCTTTCTAAGATTATGTGATACAAGACTTATGCATCTTGTATGTATGCCAAGATCTCGGTTTCGATCTATGTAGGCAACATTAAGTTGAACATTTACTCACGTATGACTTATGTATCAATACGGAGATTTGGGCAAGGGAACCCAAGTTCAAATCCCTTGAACATCACTTAGTATTTATACTTTTTATTTATTTATTTATTTAGTTCGGTCTGTGTGGGAAAATCGGGTCCCAACAACCACGTCTATTTTCTTCTTTATTTTTAATTTACTCACTTAGGGCCGAGAGGTTGTGGGATCGAACCCCCACAGCCTCTTTATTTTATTTTCCTTTTCAAATGTTGAATTTTTGAGTTGACCGTGAGGTTGTGGGATCAAACCCCCACAGCCTCACTTTGTTTTTATTTTGTTTTTTTCTCCTTTCCGCCTAGAGGTCGTGGGTTCGATTCCCACGCCTCACAATCTTTTATTTTCTTTTTCTTTGAGTTCTGACCGAGGGGTTGTGGGTTCGAATCCCACTCCCCTCATTCATTTTATTCATTTATCCTTTCGCCTGCACCCAGGATCGAACCCCCAACCCTCACCCATTTCCGTGAATCATTTCCGCACAAAGGTGATGTCACGGGTTCAATCCCTAGTGGCCTCATTCTTTTATTTTGCATATTATTTGCAGATTGTTATGCATTAACATTTAGCCTAAAACTAACTTGTAAAATGCTGGAAATTTTGGTCACTTTTTAACTCATAAACATCAATATATTATTTAGTTCATAGGTTACGTTCATGGACCCGTTTAACATACTTTTAAGTGCATCTTGCATAAAATTAATTGGCTATAAGATTGTTATTCAAATCAGCCACATTTCCTTTTTATGAACATCATGATTTTCATGAGTTTATGTACGTAAATTAGCAATCACAACACTAACAATTTAGAGCATCAAGGCCGAGACCCTTGTCATGGTCACACACTTGCACACAATTGCACATAAGTCCGAACACATACATGGATTGTCATTTTCATAATTTAACGTACACCAACATATTCACATTCTGCACAAAACATCACAGATTCCTAAATCTACCAGCAATCATACTAACCTACGAATTCATTGGGAGCTAGTGACAGGGACATGCAACGGGGAAAACAACCCTAGTTTTCAAGCCGAATATTCTGAATCCTAAGGGGTCTCTTGGGAAAGGGACCAAGAGCGAAGAAACCCATACCTTTTTGACGTTTTTACAATACACGACCTGCTGTACAACCTCTCCAAACCACGCTCAAGTCCAACACTTCAACACCAATCGACGGAAGACTCCTCCCCTTTGCCTAACGTGATGGATTAACGTTGTTTTCTTAGATTTTTGTGTGAGTTCTTCAAGTGTGAAGAACTTCAATATATATTCTGTTCTTGAAGTTGTTTAGGCAGATAGAAAACGTGAGGGTGAATGAGTCACGATCGGAATCTAGACCCCAGACGAGACCGGCGTCGTTGACCTCTCAGAGGTCGCAGACAAGCCTACTTACGTCATTCTTACTTTACATAGGTTAATTTTAGCGGAAAATTTGAAACTTTTCATTTCTAAACATTACTTACTAAACTTTTCTAATACATTCGTAATTCGTTCAACATCAACCATCTAAACATTAAGAGATAATCAAATGAAAGAAATAGTTCAATAACATAATCGTATAATTGCCAAAATGGCATCCATACATAGTCTGAATAAAATAAGAAAGAAACGCTAGTGGAACATGCTCCACTAGCTCAACTCCTAAACTAAGCTAGAACATAAACAGTAGCATCCTCGAAAGCATGAGGACCTACCAAAAACCGGATGAATGCTGGACGTCCGGATAACTGCAGCGATGATCCTGTAGCTCTACCGTCCACCTGTGCCTACACCTAAAATAGTAGAGTTTGTATAGGGTTAGTACACACTTGTACTAAGTATGGGTATATGCAAGCACACACCAAGGACATGCATGAGAAAGAATAGCTCTTTCCTAACAACATGATTTTTGGAAGTCAAGTCAGTGGACTTGCCAAATTGAGATTAGAAAAGTTTCCAAATTTGGATTAGGAAAGTAAGTGAGCTTTCCAAATTTGGATTAGGAAAGTGATACCAAGAGGATAATATACATCATCATACTTTTCACATTTGCACACAGCACATAACATTTACACATAGCACATATCATATAGCATACAATACATTTTTCATGTAGCACATAACTTCTTTCATATCATTTATTCATATGCCATGAGACCTTGGAATCATGGACTTGACATTAAGACATCCCAGAAATGAGGGCTCAACATATGGGACCTCAACTAGGGAATCTTCATTAGCAAACACAGAGTCTGCTTCATTCATTCATACGTACTTCATTTCATTTCGTTCATAGTCCAGTGTAACCACCGGTTATATCTAGGATGTAGTTTATGACTTTTATTAGGTTCGTTGTGCAATGACCAAGAATGACCTAATGTCATTACTTGATCCTAACTCACCTTTTGATTATCCTATCCTAACACATTTGGTATCATTCATTTCATTGTGTACATCATTTGAGGCTGGCCTCATTCATTCATTGGGAACTTTAACTTTAACCGACATAGATCATGTGAGCATCATGAAATCCAGTGTCTCCCCCACACCGAAAAGAGGTGGAATCACCGGCCAAAGTGATCCAATAACATGCTAGCGTACATGGGAATTTAACCCCGCCAGATCCCTATATTGGCAGTATAGGTTCGAAGACTAAGAGATATAAGGAGACCCATACCCGGCAAGCCGGATAGTCTCATCTCATGAGAGTTACGTGAACCTCCGTCCTTCCCGAAAGAAGGCATCACCGCTCATAGCTAGTCTATCGGTGCTCAGTATAAAGTTCCATTACATTCAACTCATACGTCATGGAAGCTGGCTTCTAGTATGAGGACATCATAGCTCATTAGATGATTTCTCATCTCATCATTCGTATTGAGTGTGTTAAGCTCAATACTCTCATTAGAGTATTCATAGAGACTGGTCTCTTCATTATCTTACACTCTCCTAGGTGAGTATGTATTGGTAACATTTTCATAGGCTCTTTTGAGATTATTCTCATCATTTACATTAGCCTCATATCATGTTGTCACCACATTCATTATCATTAGCACCTTTGCTTTTCATAGTTACTCCCCTCTTATTATGTGAATGTTCATTTCATCATTTCATTGTTCATCTCATCATATGCCAATGCACTTGGCCATTTAGTGTATTTACACTCATACTTAACCCTTCTAGGGCTCATCATTTCATTTCATACGTCTTAGGATCACTTACTTTTGAACGTATGTTAGACTTATGAGTCTATACACACAAGCCATGAGGCTTCATTCGTAGTTCATTAAGTAATTCTTACATTCCTAAGATTATGTAGTACAAGACTTATGTATATTGTAATTATGCCAAGATATTGAATTTGATCTAAGTAGGTGGCATTATTCTTGGATGATTTGTTCATGTATGACTTATGTATCAAACGGAAATTTGGGCAAGGAATCCCAAGTCTTGAATCAATTGAATGTCATTTACATTATTAATTGATTTTATTCTAATAGTCATAACATTTTAACTCTAACTCAAATCACAATGTTTATATTGAAGGTTTACTTTTCTACTTAAAGTCTCTCTTACATTGGCCGATGGGTTGTGGGTTCGAGTCCCCACAACCCCACCTTTTATTTTTTTTTATTAACATAATATTCTCCTATTCTTTCTTAAACCAAGAGGTTGTGGGATCGAACCCCCACAACCTCTTTTATTTTCTCTTAATTTCGCTCAAGTAAGGAGGTTGTGGTTTCGAACCCCCACAGCCTCCTTCCTTTTAATTAATTTTTCGCTTAAGGGCTGTGAGGTGGTGGGTTCGAACCCCCACAGCCCCATAATTATATTTTTAATATTTTCTCTAAGTTAGGAGCATGTACAGTGAGGTCATGGGATCGAACCCCCATGGCCTCACTTGTTTTATCATTTAATTTCGCGGCAGTAGCTAAGGGGTTCGAATCCCCTTAGCCCCAACACCTTTTTCTTTTTAGTTTCCATTCTACTCTTCATGAATTCTGACCGAGGGGTGGTGGGTTGGAATGCCACTCCCCTCATTAATTGTTTTCTCTTATTCAAGCCCTTGCTCAGACCCAGGATCGAACCCCCCAGCCCTCACCCTTTGCCGTGTCTGTTTCGCCCAAGGATGAGGTCACGGGTTCAATTCCTAGTGGCCTCATTCTTTTATTTCTTTAGTAAATTTTCCAGATTCATATGCATTTTTATTTAGTCTATATTAACTTGTACAATGCTGGAAATTTTTAGTTACTTTTAACTCATAACATCAATGATTTACTTAGCTCATACATTCTTTCATAATTCCACTTCAACGTATTTTTAAGTGCATCCTTTAGAGAATTTATTGGCTATCAAATCCTTATTCAAGTCAGCCAGATTTCTTAATTATGAACATCACAATCTTCATGAGTTTGGGTACGTAAATTAACAAACACAACATTAGCAATTTTAATCCTCAAGGCCGAGACTCCAAATATGGCATACATTTTTCTTAATTTCGAACACACACATGGTTTGTCTTATCATAACTAACGTACATCCAACACATTAACATTTAACACAAACATCACATAATCCTAAGTCTACCAGCATTCATACCAACCTACATTCGTTGGGAGCTAATGACAGGGAGCATGAAATGGGGGACAATCCTAGTTTCGAAATAGAATTATCTGAGTCTTAAGGGTCTCTTAGGAAAGGGACCAAGAGTAAGAAGACCCATACCTTTGTTTTCTTGTTAAATCTCCAGAATGCTGCCCAAGAACCTCTCCAAAAATTAGTCCAAACACCCACACTCACACCTCACCCGACTAGCGTAGTATGCTTTGCTTAACATTACCGAATTGCTTTCTCTTTGTGTTTCTATTTTTCAAGTTCTTGATGAACTTTTGCCTTTACTTTATTTTTCTTTTGCTGATTGTTTTCTCACGTTTTCAGCCAAGAAAAAGAGAGTGAAAGAGAGAGAGAATTGTGCAAGAGAGAGTGGGGGAAATGGGAGATAGAAGTCTAGTAGAAGTAGGACTTTGTGGGTTTGAATTAGTCAACTCAATAATTAATCAAAATTAATAAAAATCTGATTTCTTTTTCCTAAATAAGCTAATATTAATTATTTATTAAAAACTAAGTTAACACATTAAAATAAAAGCAAGTTTAATCTTGCTTCTAGTGGGGTTCAAACCCGGGTGACCCCATTTTGCAAAAATGGGTCACTTCGGATTGCCCCACCCGAATTTCTTTATTTTTTTAACTTAATTAATTACTCAGGGTAATTACAATATTACCCTTGGCCTGGAAAAGACCATTTTACCCTTGGACCCTCAAAACTTAAAATTTCTTCTTTTGAGTCCGGTAAAAACTCTTTCGATTAAATCTCCATTTTCGTGAGCCTCACATGGTTGGTTCCAACCATTCCAAGCTCAATTAACTCCCCAAGTTAGTTGGCTTGTTCGTAGTAAGGGTTCTGAGGTCTAGTTCTACACGTATCAATACGTGTGGACCTTGGTCTAATCGCAAGCATTCTTGAAACACCTAAGTCTTGATCCTATTCATTTTTAGGGTTGTTACATTATCCCCCCCTTAGGAACATTCGTCCCCGAATGACACTACTCTTTACTAACAATAAGTATGTCATCAATAGAACCTACGCATACATAGGTACCTCAATACTTTCACTGGTGAATATCTTATTCACATATTAATATGATGGAACACCTCCTTGAAACCTACTAGTAGCTTTACATTAATAGACTAAAGAATTCTTCCCTAAACTAGTCTCATCAAAGGATACAACACAAAGTCAACATAAAAATCATATACATCAGCAACCAATATGATGACTTCAAACCTATTAATCCTCATACTAGGGCATAAACACCATATACAGTCAAATATATGATAGGCTAATTAAGGTTACGCACCCGAGGCTTCATCAGAAGTGACTTCCCCTGCACTCCTGGACTTGAGTGCGAAGAATCATTGCCTCTTTAGAGCCTCTTCATTCAGGCCATTAGTCTGAACTCTCTCCGTCCCTTGTTCTTGACTCCTCCTATTCGGACAATCTTTCACCATGTGGCCCGGTTTTCCACAGCTGTAACAAGCATTAGAGCCCATCATGCACTCTCCTCCATGCAGTTTGCCACACTTCCTGCAAGGTGGCCTCTCCTGAGGTGTATCTACTCCATTATTTCTCTTAACTCTGGACTCAGAATCCCTATCATAGTGACTCTTGGATGAACTTGACTCCCCTTGGTGGGAGAGCCCCTTCTTAAACCTGCGCTGCTCACGGACGCCAAAGTTGTTCCTGTGGCCTCCATGACTGGGTCCTGCCTGATCTTGAGGCCTAGGCCTCCTAGCATCACGAACACCTCTCTTTCTGCGGCTGTCCTCTACCTACTGGACATGCACCATCAACCTGGAAAGATCCATATTATCATGGAGCATAGCAGATCGACACTCCTCCTCCAGGTCTCCATTGATTCCTGTGAGGAACCTGCTCATCTCATCCCTGCTGTTAGAAACCAGGGAAGTAGCATACCTGGGAGATTCCAACAAGGTTCAGTATTATTCTTATTCTTACTATTAAATACTTGGGGAAAAACAACATACCTTGACAGCTTAACAAACTTCAGGGAATACTCCCTGACTGTTATGGAGCCTTGTTTGAGGTTGATGAATTCCTCAACCTTAGCCTCCCTCATCTCCCTGGGAAAGAATCTCTCTAGAAATGCTGTCTTGAACAGCTCCCATGTGACTGGTACTCCAACTAAGACACGGCGATCTTGCCACATCTTGCACCAAGTCTATGCAACATCCTTGAGCTGATAGAAAGCCAGCTCAGCCTTCTCAATGTCAGTGGCCCCCATAGCCACCAGAATCTTATGCACCTCATCTAAAAACTCCTGAGGATCCTCCGATGTCTTAACCCCTGTGAAAATGGGAGGATTCATCCTCGTGAAATCCTCAGTCTGTCAGCCATGCTACGGACCGGTGGGTTCTCCCTCTGAACATCCTGTCTGTTGACCTTGGCAGTCATAGCCTGGTCCTGCATGGTAATGGCCTGTGCCATTTGGGCCAAAGATGCCCACACCTCAGCATCAGTCAACCCAGCTGGGTTAACTGGCATGGCCACTCCTTCAGCTGGAGCCTGGGGTAGATCCTGATCACCCCTAGCAGCTGCTCCTCCTCTCCTCCGACCAAATCCTCTCCTAGTGTTCATTCTCTGGAAAAACCAAAAAGGATTGATGTTAGACACGCTCATAACACCAAGAATTCAGACATTTAGAAAAGCACGATAAGATCAGAAGAAGGGAAACTTTCCTACGCATCATGCAGTCTCTAATCCAGGATAGTGGTGCACTTCACTACCATGACTTAGAAACTACTCAATGTGGTTGATGTGAACTTATTATTTTCGTAATTTAACCTAGTGCTCTGATACCAACTTTGTCACGACCGAAATCTAGACCCCAGACGAGACCGGCGTCGTTGACCTCTCAGAGGTCGCAGACAAGCCTACTTACGTCATTCTTACTTTACATAGGTTAATTTTAGCGGAAAATTTGAAACTTTTCGTTTCTAAACATTACTTACTAAACTTTTCTAATACATTCGTAATTCGTTCAACATCAACCATGTAAACATTAAGAGATAATCAAATGAAAGAAATAGTTCAATATCATAATCGTATAATTGCCAAAATGGCATCCATACATAGTCTGAATAAAATAAGAAAGAAACGCTAGTGGAACATGCTCCACTAGCTCAACTCCTAAACTAAGCTAGAACATAAACAGTAGCATCCTCGAAAGCATGAGGACCTACCAAAAACCGGATGAATGCTGGACGTCCGGATAACTGCAGCGATGATCCTGTAGCTCTACCGTCCACCTGTGCCTGCACCTAAAATAGTAGAGTTTGTATAGGGTTAGTACACACTTGTACTAAGTATGGGTATATGCAAGCACACACCAAGGACATGCATGAGAAAAAATAGCTTTTTCCTAACAACATGATTTTTGGAAGTCAAGTCAGTGGACTTGCCAAATTGAGATTAGGAAAGTTTCCAAATTTGGATTAGGAAAGTAAGTGAGCTTTCCAAATTTGGATTAGGAAAGTGATACCAAGAGGATAATATACATCATCATACTTTTCACATTTGCACACAGCACATAACATTTACACATAGCACATATCATATAGCATACAGTACATTTTTCATGTAGCACATAACTTCTTTCATATTATTTATTCATATGCCATGAGACCTTGGAATCATGGACTTGACATTAAGACATCCCAGAAATGAGGGCTCAACATATGGGACCTCAACTAGGGAATCTTCATTAGCAAACACAGAGTCTGCTTCATTCATTCATACGTACTTCATTTCATTTCGTTCATAGTCCAGTGTAACCATCGGTTATATCTAGGATGTAGTTTATGACTTTTATTAGGTTCGTTGTGCAATGACCAAGAATGACCTAATGTCATTACTTGATCCTAACTCACCTTTTGATTATCCTATCCTAACACATTTGGTATCATTCATTTCATTGTGTACATCATTTGAGGCTGGCCTCATTCATTCATTGGGAACTTTAACTTTAACCGACATAGATCATGTGAGCATCATGAAATCCAGTGTCTCCCCCACACCGAAAAAAGGTGGAATCACCGGCCAAAGTGATCCAATAACATGCTAGCATACATGGGAATTTAACCCCGCCAGATCCCTATATTGGCAGTATAGGTTCGAAGACTAAGAGATATAAGGAGACCCATACCCGGCAAGCCGGATAGTCTCATCGCATGAGAGTTACGTGAACCTCCGTCCTTCCCGAAAGAAGGCATCACCGCTCATAGCTAGTCTATCGGTGCTCAGTATAAAGTTCCATTACATTCAACTCATACGTCATGGAAGCTGGCTTCTAGTATGAGGACATCATAGCTCATTAGATGATTTCTCATCTCATCATTCGTATTGAGTGTGTTAAGCTCAATACTCTCATTAGAGTATTCATAGAGACTGGTCTCTTCATTATCTTACACTCTCCTAGGTGAGTATGTATTGGTAACATTTTCATAGGCTCTTTTGAGATTATTCTCATCATTTACATTAGCCTCATATCATGTTGTCACCACATTCATTATCATTAGCACCTTTGCTTTTCATAGTTACTCCCCTCTTATTATGTGAATGTTCATTTCATCATTTCATTGTTCATCTCATCATATGCCAATGCACTTGGCCATTTAGTGTATTTACACTCATACTTAACCCTTCTAGGGCTCATCATTTCATTTCATACGTCTTAGGATCACTTACTTTTGAACGTATGTTAGACTTATGAGTCTATACACACAAGCCATGAGGCTTCATTCGTAGTTCATTAAGTAATTCTTACATTCCTAAGATTATGTAGTACAAGACTTATGTATATTGTAATTATGCCAAGATATTGAATTTGATCTAAGTAGGTGGCATTATTCTTGGATGATTTGTTCATGTATGACTTATGTATCAAACGGAAGTTTGGGCAAGGAATCCCAAGTCTTGAATCAATTGAATGTCATTTACATTATTAATTGATTTTATTCTAATAGTCATAACATTTTAACTCTAACTCAAATCACAATGTTTATATTGAAGGTTTACTTTTCTACTTAAAGTCTCTCTTACATTGGCCGATGGGTTGTGGGTTCGAGTCCCCACAACCCCACCTTTTATTTTTTTTTATTAACATAATATTCTCCTATTCTTTCTTAAACCAAGAGGTTGTGGGATCGAACCCCCACAACCTCTTTTATTTTCTCTTAATTTCGCTCAAGTAAGGAGGTTGTGGTTTCGAACCCCCACAGCCTCCTTCCTTTTAATTAATTTTTCGCTTAAGGGCTGTGAGGTGGTGGGTTCGAACCCCCACAGCCCCATAATTATATTTTTAATATTTTCTCTAAGTTAGGAGCATGTACAGTGAGGTCATGGGATCGAACCCCCATGGCCTCACTTGTTTTATCATTTAATTTCGCGGCAGTAGCTAAGGGGTTCGAATCCCCTTAGCCCCAACACCTTTTTCTTTTTAGTTTCCATTCTACTCTTCATGAATTCTGACCGAGGGGTGGTGGGTTCAAATCCCACTCCCCTCATTAATTTTTTTCTCTTATTCAAGCCCTTGCTCAGACCCAGGATCGAACCCCCCAGCCCTCACCCTTTGCCGTGTCTGTTTCGCCCAAGGATGAGGTCACGGGTTCAATTCCTAGTGGCCTCATTCTTTTATTTCTTTAGTAAATTTTCCAGATTCATATGCATTTTTATTTAGTCTATATTAACTTGTACAATGCTGGAAATTTTTAGTTACTTTTAACTCATAACATCAATGATTTACTTAGCTCATACATTCTTTCATAATTCCACTTCAACGTATTTTTAAGTGCATCCTTTAGAGAATTTATTGGCTATCAAATCCTTATTCAAGTCAGCCAGATTTCTTAATTATGAACATCACAATCTTCATGAGTTTGGGTACGTAAATTAACAAACACAACATTAGCAATTTTAATCCTCAAGGCCGAGACTCCAAATATGGCATACATTTTTCTTAATTTCGAACACACACATGGTTTGTCTTATCATAACTAACGTACATCCAACACATTAACATTTAACACAAACATCACATAATCCTAAGTCTACCAGCATTCATACCAACCTACATTCGTTGGGAGCTAATGACAGGGAGCATGAAATGGGGGACAATCCTAGTTTCGAAATAGAATTATCTGAGTCTTAAGGGTCTCTTAGGAAAGGGACCAAGAGTAAGAAGACCCATACCTTTGTTTTCTTGTTAAATCTCCAGAATGCTGCCCAAGAACCTCTCCAAAAATTAGTCCAAACACCCACACTCACACCTCACCCGACTAGCGTAGTATGCTTTGCTTAACATTACCGAATTGCTTTCTCTTTGTGTTTCTATTTTTCAAGTTCTTGATGAACTTTTGCCTTTACTTTATTTTTCTTTTGCTGATTGTTTTCTCACGTTTTCAGCCAAGAAAAAGAGAGTGAAAGAGAGAGAGAATTGTGCAAGAGAGAGTGGGGGAAATGGGAGATAGAAGTCTAGTAGAAGTAGGACTTTGTGGGTTTGAATTAGTCAACTCAATAATTAATCAAAATTAATAAAAATCTGATTTCTTTTTCCTAAATAAGCTAATATTAATTATTTATTAAAAACTAAGTTAACACATTAAAATAAAAGCAAGTTTAATCTTGCTTCTAGTGGGGTTCAAACCCGGGTGACCCCATTTTGCAAAAATGGGTCACTTCGGATTGCCCCACCCGAATTTCTTTATTTTTTTAACTTAATTAATTACTCAGGGTAATTACAATATTACCCTTGGCCTGGAAAAGACCATTTTACCCTTGGACCCTCAAAACTTAAAATTTCTTCTTTTGAGTCCGGTAAAAACTCTTTCGATTAAATCTCCATTTTCGTGAGCCTCACATGGTTGGTTCCAACCATTCCAAGCTCAATTAACTCCCCAAGTTAGTTGGCTTGTTCGTAGTAAGGGTTCTGAGGTCTAGTTCTACACGTATCAATATGTGTGGACCTTGGTCTAATCGCAAGCATTCTTGAAACACCTAAGTCTTGATCCTATTCATTTTTAGGGTTGTTACATTATCCCCCCCTTAGGAACATTCGTCCCCGAATGACACTACTCTTTACTAACAATAAGTATGTCATCAATAGAACCTACGCATACATAGGTACCTCAATACTTTCACTGGTGAATATCTTATTCACATATTAATATGATGGAACACCTCCTTGAAACCTACTAGTAGCTTTACATTAATAGACTAAAGAATTCTTCCCTAAACTAGTCTCATCAAAGGATACAACACAAAGTCAACATAAAAATCATATACATCAGCAACCAATATGATGACTTCAAACCTATTAATCCTCATACTAGGGCATAAACACCATATACAGTCAAATATATGATAGGCTAATTAAGGTTACGCACCCGAGGCTTCATCAGAAGTGACTTCCCCTGCACCCCTGGACTTGAGTGCGAAGAATCATTGCCTCTTTAGAGCCTCTTCATTCAGGCCATTAGTCTGAACTCTCTCCGTCCCTTGTTCTTGACTCCTCCTATTCGGACAATCTTTCACCATGTGGCCCGATTTTCCACAGCTGTAACAAGCATTAGAGCCCATCATGCACTCTCCTCCATGCAGTTTGCCACACTTCCTGCAAGGTGGCCTCTCCTGAGGTGTATCTACTCCATTATTTCTCTTAACTCTGGACTCAGAATCCCTATCATAGTGACTCTTGGATGAACTTGACTCCCCTTGGTGGGAGAGCCCCTTCTTAAACCTGCGCTGCTCATGGACGCCAAAGTTGTTCCTGTGGCCTCCATGACTGGGTCCTGCCTGATCTTGAGGCCTAGGCCTCCTAGCATCACGAACACCTCTCTTTCTGCGGCTGTCCTCTACCTACTGGACATGCACCATCAACCTGGAAAGATCCATATTATCATGGAGCATAGCAGATCAACACTCCTCCTCCAGGTCTCCATTGATTCCTGTGAGGAACCTGCTCATCTCATCCCTGCTGTTAGAAACCAGGGAAGTAGCATACCTGGGAGATTCCAACAAGGTTCAGTATTATTCTTATTCTTACTATTAAATACTTGGGGAAAAACAACATACCTTGACAGCTTAACAAACTTCAGGGAATACTCCCTGACTGTTATGGAGCCTTGTTTGAGGTTGATGAATTCCTCAACCTTAGCCTCCCTCATCTCCCTGGGAAAGAATCTCTCTAGAAATGCTGTCTTGAACAGCTCCCATGTGACTGGTACTCCAACTAAGACACGGCGATCTTGCCACATCTTGCACCAAGTCTATGCAACATCCTTGAGCTGATAGAAAGCCAGCTCAGCCTTCTCAATGTCAGTGGCCCCCATAGCCACCAGAATCTTATGCACCTCATCTAAAAACTCCTGAGGATCCTCCGATGTCTTAACCCCTGTGAAAATGGGAGGATTCATCCTCGTGAAATCCTCAGTCTGTCAGCCATGCTACGGACCGGTGGGTTCTCCCTCTGAACATCCTGTCTGTTGACCTTGGCAGTCATAGCCTGGTCCTGCATGGTAATGGCCTGTGCCATTTGGGCCAAAGATGCCCACACCTCAGCATCAGTCAACCCAGCTGGGTTAACTGGCATGGCCACTCCTTCAGCTGGAGCCTGGGGTAGATCCTGATCACCCCTAGCAGCTGCTCCTCCTCTCCTCCGACCAAATCCTCTCCTAGTGTTCATTCTCTGGAAAAACCAAAAAGGATTGATGTTAGACACGCTCATAACACCAAGAATTCAGACATTTAGAAAAGCACGATAAGATCAGAAGAAGGGAAACTTTCCTACGCATCATGCAGTCTCTAATCCAGGATAGTGGTGCACTTCACTACCATGACTTAGAAACTACTCAATGTGGTTGATGTGAACTTA